>CANSNZ010000418.1:0-1281250 GCA_947646795.1 Beta lomatogona
TTATTTTAAAAATTAAATACAACCACTCTTTTTAATGCCTATCATACGCTAACTATTTCGGATGTTCCATCATATCATGCATATGCATATTCATTGCCTTGGCTAAAATGGTTCAAGTTCCCATCACAATCCTAACAAGAGGTAGTATCAACACTTTAAACTTTGAGCTTCCAATAAAAATACTCCCTTTCTAGCATATCTCCCTAAGAATCATAAAAAACGCCACACCACCAAGAACACAACAAGGAATGGTCTAGACTAGATTCAAGATTTTAGACCATCCGCACTAACCATTGTCTATTTATGGCTCGTTTGGTAGTTGGTTATAAATAGTGGCAATGGCAATGAATTTGTATGTAGATTTGAATAGTTTATCATTGTTCATTCTTATGGTAATATTAATTTATCATAAAGTGCCTATTTTCTTCTTAAATCTTCATTCCCATCTACAAATACCACCTTGTAGGTGGTAATGAAAATTGTTTTCCCTTGGAGAAAAAACACAAGCTTAGGGGTGAGATTGCTTCCCCATGGAGAAAAAAAATTACAAACTTAGTGGTTGAAATTGCCTCCCCATGGATATTTTAAAGGTGCTTCCCTTGTAACATTACACTTAAAATTTACTCCCATTACAACCATTTATTAACGACTACCAAACAGCCTGTTAGGGCCATGGACACGACCCCTAAGCAATCATACGTCCTATTAAAGGACAAGTGAGACAACCTCTATGCTAACTTCATATAGCAAACATCTAAGTTGAACCAGTCCAAGCTAAACCAGCTTGAATTCGGCATCATCTATCCTATCCTTATATAAACTTAAAAACTAGCAACATTCTAACACATCCCTCATACAACTCGTATGGAATGAATAATAACATATGGTTTAAAATTTCCTCATGTCAATTGTCAGCCTAATCATACAAGCAACTCATTCAATAACAAAACAATAAAAATCCGCTTCAAGAGAAATCAATTACCCTCATTTCTTGCAAGACATAACATCATACCGCTTCCGAGCCAAGTTAATACAATCCAACATATGCAAAATCTCGTAATTGGGATCCCTCTCCACCACCACATCATCCACAGTAATCTGAATTGAACCTCGAAAACCCGATACCCGGCCTCGAACCCGAACATTAAAGCCGAGTTCAACCCGGCTAGAATGAATGTTTGCCATTTGAGCAATTACTTGAACATCTGATGTGCGACGCCGTGAATAGTAAGAAGAAGTGAGCTGATTTAGCCAGAGAATACATTGGATACAACCAGTACCATCATCAATGGAAAACCTAAGGAATTTGTCGGGTTTAAAATCCCGGGTTACGACAACTCCGAATACTTCGACCCGTGAAACCGGTACACCTTTGCGGAGGAAGAAATTCGGGTCGCGTGAAGAAGAAGAAGAGGAGAGAGAATGGGATGGGGTTAATGAGTTTAAATCGAAGGCGAAGAGTTTGAAATGGAAATTAGGAGGTGAATTAGGGTTGATTGAAGGATGTTTGTTTGGTGGATTTCTGTTTGTTTGATTTGACATTGAGAATTTTTGAAGAAATGGAATGATTAGGTTTTCTGGATTTTGGGGATTTTTTTAAAAGGGAAGAGAGTGATTGTGGCGGGAAAGCTATGGCGTGGAACTTGGATGTCACCAAATGAAGAAGGTTGTGTTACTTCACCCTCTCTTTCAAAAAAGTTAGGAAAAATGGATCAGAATACCCCCAATTTTGGGCGGTCCGCTTTTGATACCCCTAACTTTGGATTATTTTCAAATACCCCCAACTTTGGGGTGGTCCGCCAAAAATGCACCATTATGACTTGTAATCGGATAGTTAGGTAATTTTTTTTTTTCCATCCTCTACTTCTTCTTCCTCCATTACAACCACCACCTAGCCACCAGCCCACCACTACCACGACCTCCCACCCACCCCCCACACCCCATCCCCACCCCTGACCACCACCTTTGAACCCCCCACCCAACGCCCGACCACCACCTTTGCCCCTCCCCCCCACCCAACGCCCACCACCACCTTCGAACCCCCCTCCGCACCCCCCTCCTCATCCCCCCCGCAAGCCCTCCCCCTCCCCCCACAACCCTCCCCACCACCCCTAGCCCGCAGCCTCCCCTCCCCCCACCCCCTTCGAATCCCGCATCCCCGCCCCCCTCCCCCCACCCCTTCGAATCCCGCATCCCCGCCCCCCCCCCCCCTTCGAATCCCGCATCCCCCCACCCCCTTCGAATCCCGCAGCCCACCACCCCCTCCCCTCACCTCACCCCTTCGAATCCCGCAGCCCACCACCTCCTCCCCTCACCTCACCCCTTCGAAAAAAGAACACGAATTAGTTTAATCCCGCGTAGTTCGATTGATTCCGAGTTTGTTGGAGGTTCGAAGAGTGCGATTTCGCCGGAAAAGCTTAGGTTTAGGGTTTAGGGAGATGAGTGAGCCGGGTGGGATGGTGAGAAATCAGATGTGGTTGTTGGTGGGAGTGAAGGTGGTGACGAAGGTGGTAGGGAGGAGAGAGAAATGGTGGTGAGGGAAGGTGGCAGTGGGGGGGTTGGGGGTGGGGGGATGAGGAGAGGAGAGAGAAAGATGAGCAGAGGGGGTTGGGGGGTTTTGGTTTACCAGTTCAACCGGTCATAACAGGTAATTGGTGCATTTTTGGCGGACCACCCCCAAAGTTGGGGGTATTTAAAAATAATCCAAAGTTGGGGGTATCAAAAGCGGACCGCCCAAAGTTGGGGGTATTCTGATCCATTTTTCCAAAAAGTTATTAATAAATCGTTCTTTTCCAAAATTATGACAATGAAGCACTTTCGGGGGAGTTCCCTTTCCTTTCCTCTTATTTTTATAGAACTTTAGCCTGTGTAACTAAGCTGGATTAACCTATGGGAGATGTGTTGATCCAGTAAGACACTTATCCTTACTAATCAAAAAAAATTTAACTCTTAGAAAAGGAGAACCATTAATAAGTGTATTATGTATATACGTACTCCTATATGCATCCTTGATTGTCTTTTAATTGCAACACTTAAACATTTGCACTATTTATCATATACTTATTATGTCAATATAGAAAAACAAATATTTACATAAAATGTCATTGGATTTCGACTGTTGTATATATTTAAGATATCAATTTTTAATAATAGATAATCAAATATATATATATATATATATATATATATATATATATATATATATATAGCCAAACTTGTGCTAATATAAAGCATAAAAGTCAATATGTTGCAACTAAAAAAACAACAAGAGTATCTATCTTATTGTTCATCAAAATAGAAAAGAATAATGGCCCACCTTATGACTAGAATTAGTTTGGATCATTGACTATATCTGAGTAATAGCTCGTAACCAATTTTCATGACCAAATTATGTCAGGAATGGAAGGGTGCACAATAGTCTATTTTGTGTCCACGTCGTCTAATTTTGCATGTTTGATTGGCAGAAAATTACCAAAGGCATAGTGCACATTATGCATCGAGGGCGCACACATCACACATGACGAGCTGGACAAGAAAATATGTTTCGCATCATGTTTAGTTTTCCTTGGCACAAAACGGATTCTGAAGTAAGATATTTAGTGGTTCTGCACTAATATGATGCCTAATACATCTTGCAAACATTAGATAACTCTCCCTAACAGATTGCAACATTGACAAAAAAAAAACAAGTGAAAAAAAATACTGAACAAGCTTATATTGAAAAACTTGATACATCTTATAAAATACACAATCTGATTTTTTGAGATTCTTCAGCAGCCTATCCGACCATGCTGCGCTTTCTACCCCTTTGTCTCACTGCGAGAATACAGCAAAACAAATGAACACTATGAAAAACGACGATAAATCAAGAAGGGACAAGAGAAAGCAGGTTACACTGTTGCAGTACCTTGAGCTAGCTTGTTCAGAGTGGAGCACCATTGGTTTGAGGATTTTCTGTATGCAGCAAGCACTCTTTCCATCTACATAAGAATGTCCATAAACAAAATGGAAGAGCCACATAAACCAAACTGATTCTTTTGAATAGCCTGACTTAACATTCATAGGATGGCCTGACAGTCAGTCCCCCACCCAAAGGAACAAACCTATGGTTAAAAGAAACACTACTCTCGAACCTAGAGAAACAAAAGATGCAATAAACAGGAGAAAAACTTGTACTCTCTTCATCCCATATTACTTTGCACACTTGTCTTTATTAGTTGTCCAAAATTTTTTGCACACTTGTCTTTTCAAGTAAACTTTCTCTTACTATATATCTCGCCAACCCCCAAGCTTTCTCTTACTTTTCTCTCTCTATATAGTACTTCACTACTTCTTAATCTATGTGCCAAAGAAAAGTGAGCAACATAATGTGGGATGCGGGGAGAAAATGAAAACCCAAACAAATCTCATATAGATATTGCCATGGAAAACATGCAATAGCCTACACTGATTCAGTTAGTAGTTAAGACTGTTAGAAACTCAAAAAACATATATCTGCATGACAATATGACATGGAGTGATGAAAGGATAAAAAATAAACCTACCACGTTTCCACAAGAAGAGTGCATAGAAATCAATGCCCTTTCAAGAACATATAAGTCCACTGCTTTGTCTTCTGGTAAAGTAGATGTAAAGCTCAGACCAAAGTCAATAAGCACCTGTAAAACATAACAAATCACTAAGTGCTCTTTCCCTGATATACTCTTCACCCCATTTAGGGATTCTATATTCCTTTCCAAACACAGAATATCAGAGTAGAATCTCACCAGCTGATTGGTATCCTTTCGGATCAACATGTTCGAGGTTGTCAAATCTCCATGTACAAGACCACCATCATGCAGTTTCGCAATAGAATTCCCTATCTGTGTTGCAATATCCTGTAATCGTTCTTCAACAATTCCATTTGTGCCAAACTCGAGGAATGTCTCCTTAACCATAGGGCCCTCCACATACTCGAATGTAAGAGAATGCAATACTGGGTCTACCGAGAGTAAAACTGGAGTTGGAACTCCTAGTTTTCTGGCTTTCGTCATGCATCTAGCTTCCTGTTCGAAACCAAAATTTGATGGTCAGTAAACACTAACTAATCGACTAGTGTTGATAAAGAGAAAAGTCAGGGATCAAAAGACTACCCCTTGAAAAACTTACTGCATTCAAGCGCTTAAGTGTAAGCTTTGAGTCCAGTGTTGGATGCCTATACTTCTTGGAAAAACGTTCCTTTACAACACACCTCCTTCCAACAAAGGATGACTCAAAAACTCTCTGAAAATGAATAGAATTATATTAAGATGATGTTTGATGCAGCATACTCAAAAAGAAAACTGAGATGGCTACACGAACTTTATCAAGGAAAATAGGGCATAAAGTAAATCTACATTGTCGACTCGCTATTCTGTCCTGCGGATAAACTTTTTTCATAATTACGGCCTCATTGGTGGTAATAAAGGGTGGTAATGAACATCAATTTTCAGATAAATCTGTACATGAAGTCTCATCTCAATATCCGTGGTAATGCTTGTCCGTCCTGAACTACCTCTTTTTTCTCATGCATTTAGGCAAATTTGATGATAACCAAGCACCACCACAGTCATTAAAAGTCAAAACGTATTCCTGCTCAACAAAACCTCTAGCAGATTTAATCACTTCAGGCTCGTTGAGCACCTAAATCACCTTCGGCCTTCCTTTGAAGTTCTTCGTATAAGGACAAATAATTACAGGGTTCTAGTAGCGGATTGAGCTGAGTTCTCGTTTGTTCTTGTCCCAATGTGACCATCCATCATAGCTTTCTCCATCCCCAATTTAGAGGAGTTATTGAGTGCAAATAGAAATTTGGGAAGACAAAAACACATGTTCGTAAATGAAGTTCTATTACGAAAGGCATCGACATGAGACATTCTTTACAAAATTACACATAAATTCAGTACCATTAGTACTACACTACTACCTCCATTTACTACTGACGACCAAATGGGCCGTTCAAGGAAGTCATAACCTCACTTCATATATCAATAATCAAAAATTGAAAGGGAAAAAACAGAGAAAGCAAATTATAATTCTATATGACATCTTTCCAATGAGATATGATTCCAGAAGAAAAATTAAGGCGACGAAATCATAACTCACAGCTTCAGCGCCTTGCTTCAGCAGAATAAGACCCTTGTCTTTTCCATCAGCCTCGATCTCCATTCTAGAAACTTGGTAGCAACCCAAAAATTAGGTCTTTTCAAGCTGCACTAGCAAACACACCAACAATTACATCAATAGCACAAATAGTTCAGCTTTCCAACAAATTGAATTCTCCAAATTCCCCAAATCAACTACAGAATATGAAAGATAGGAGTATATGATTAGAATTACCTTATGACCATAACAGTACGAAGACATTTCATTATTACAATTGCAGTGACAACCCAAATAACAAAAGGCACAAATTGATCACATAATCAACCAATTCAGTGACAACCATATTAAATTGACAAGTAAAGCAATTGAATCACAGTAATATCTAATACTAACTCACCGATTTATGACATTTTCACACAAACCCTAACCCTTACTAACCTAATTAATGTATCATATTATAACCCCAATAATCGAACCAAATGATAAACATCATATAAATGAAGCTAATGGAAAAGAAATTCTGAAGAATTGAAGATATTGTACCGGCAAAATGGCAGATGAAAACTTGGCAACTTGTGGTGGAGAGATGCCGACTGGTCGTTAGTGTGGGTAAAACAGAAAGGTGCGGTGGTGGTCCTGGCGGCGCAACACTTTGGTTTAGTGGTACTTGGGAGTTGGGCGTGAGCTAGTCCAGTTGGAGCCTCGGAGTGGAGGGAGAGAGAAACTGAGGGGAATTCGACTAAAGGTCAACCTATAGCCACACGATCCGTGCGATAGCATATCAAGTTCTGCATAAAAAATGAAAGGAAAAATTGTCATGAGAGGTCTGAACTTTGGCCGATAATTTTTAAAAGATTTGAATTATTGATTAACTTATGCAGGTCCCAACTATGGGGTCTTAATTTTTATTGGGCCCAAATGACTTGCAAATTGCTCAGCAGGTTATATTTGTGTGGGACCTGCATAATTTCTTCTACTTTACTCCCATTCTCCAGCTTACTCTTCTCTCTCTTAAAAATTTGCAGTTTTTTCCTTTTTAATTACGGATTTTTTTCACCGCACTCTCGAGGTTCTTAATATTCACCCGGTACCTCGCGTCTTCCAAAATTCACCGGGTGCCCCGTGGTTTTGAAAAATTCCTCGACGTGACCCTACCGTCAACTTTCCGTTAAATATGACCCCTAAAAACACTTAATTAACCCTAACTTCTAACCCTACCCTAACCCTAACCCCTAACCCTAAAACCTAACCCTAAACCCTCCCACCACCCCCCCCCTCCCCCACCTCAGCCAGCCCCCTCCCCCATCCCTCGCAGGCGCCTCCCCTACCCGCACCCCGCGCCGCTCCCCCGCCCTCGCACCCGCTTCTTCCCCCCACCCCCGCGCAGCCCCCAAGTCGATTTCCCCTCCCACCCCCGTTGAATTTCGCTCCCCTCCCCCACACCCGTCGAGTTTCGCCCTCTCTCCCTACCCCCGTCGAGTTTCTTGAATGATTCGAGCTTTTCTTTATTTTCTCTCTTCTCTATGGAGATTAAGAGCCGTGAACACGAAGAGCCGCAACGGCCATTGTTCAAGGTGTGTCTCATGTCTGCCATGGCCATTGTGAACACGAAGAGAATTAAAACAAGAAAAGGGGTGGGGAGAGGGAGCGAAAATCGACGGGGGGACGGGGGGGTGGGGGGGAAGTGAAATTTGACGGGGGTGGGGGAGGGGAGGGGAAATTGACTGGGGTGGGGGGGGGGGGAAATTGACTCGAGGGTCGCGAGGGGGGTGGGGGAGGAGGCTGCGCGAGGGGTTGGGGGGTGGGGGGAGGGGCGTGGGGGGTCAGGGGGGAGGGGGTGCGGGGGGGGGGGGGGGTTGGGGGGGGGTGGGAAGGGGGCCGGGGGTGGTGGGGTGGTGGGAGGGTGGGGGAGTCGATGGTGGGGCGGTGGGAGGGTGGTGGGGTTAGGGGAGAGAGGTAGGTTAATTAGGGTTTAAAGTTATAAATTAGGTTTAATTAGAGTTAATTAGGATTAATTAGCATTAGTTAGGTTAGTTATGGGGTTAATTTGGTTGATTTAGCCTTAATGACTAGCGGAGTTGACAGCCATTAGTCATTAAGGGTATTCTGAGTATTTTTCAAAACCTCAGGGGCACCAGGTGAATTGTTGAAAACGCGAGGGTACCAGGTGAATATTGTGAAACCTCAGGGGTACCTGGTGAAAAATCCGTTTTAATTATCATGATTAATTTCAAACACCATTATTTTCTCACCTTCTGATTTTACTTTTCCTTTCATTTAGAGTATTAGGATGATTTTCTCACCACTAATTTCAGCAACAATGATGTTGTTTTATACAAATACAAAGAACAAGGAGTGTATAATACATAATTGTTATTTCCTAGCAACGCTAGAGCGCGGCGGTGAGTTGACTACATCAAAGCATCACCAGCAGCAGCGCCTGCGTGGGGCAGCGAAACGGACAAATCCACAGATCATAGGAGAGAGAAACACGGGGGCAATGTCGCAGCTCCATAAGCCAAATGAACGGCGACAACCAAATGAACGGCGTGCGGCGATGAAGGGACAGACCCACATGTCTGGGCTGCTGCTTTAATTTTCGCTTACCTTCGTTTCTGGGGTCTTCATCTGTATTTCCTTTCTTTTGATCTTCTATGGAAATTCTTCTCGTATACCTCTCTGATTTTCCTTCTTCCATTGCTGGTTTAAGTAGTCAACAGTGAAGAAAAACAGAGTTTCTTGAATAGGTGTGGAATCTCCTGCGGTTAAAACTTCTAATCCATACATTTTCTGGTCCAACTGGTCTCCTTCTACTCATCACTGAAATTGGCGTCGAATATCTTGTGGTTTTGTAATGGCAGAGTTGTTTCCTTTTCGGTAGGTCTCGCCGGAATCCTATGCCTACAATTAATAATTGGGATAATTTGGGAAGAAACCCCAATTTTTCGATTAAACCTCTTTACAATTTCTTCAAATTTGTTTACCCTATTTATTGTAAATTAATTGGATAATTTGGGAAGAAACCCCTGTTTTAGAAACAGACATGAAGGAGAAGAAAACATAAAAAAGAGCATAAAGAAGAAGAAGAGCAACAGAGGAGAAAACTGAAAAATGGGGGTCACATGCGCTTTTAATGAGTCACGTTACTCATTACCTGTTACAGCAGGTTAAGAAACCTACAGGGTCCTTTTAAAGTTACAACCCCCCAAAGTTAGAGTTAAACAAACAAGAAGGACCCCAAGTTTGCTTTTTTCACCCTTTGGGACCTGTCCTTTTTTTATGCACCATTTGGGACCTGGGTTGGAAAATCCGGTAACCTAACCACACTTTAACCACACCGGAGGTATAATAATAAAAAATAATAAAAGAGCATTAAATATTCCGTAAAATCCAAAAAAGTAACTGTTACTTCATCAAATGCATAAATACATGGGTTCCATGGAACATGGAACAAATGAACCAGTTTTCTTCATCCAAAAAAAGCAAAAACACCATGTTTCTTCTTCCCAAAAAAACTGTATAATCTAAAACCCAAAAAAAAAAACACAATTCAGTTCAGGAACTCCATTGTAGCATCTCTTAGTATTGGCAGTCCTGTAGTGAAGAAGATGAATCACAGTCAAGTATTCTGCTACTGTGCTAAGTTGCCAAAAAAAGGGTGTCCAAAACACTCAGAAATCCATTCATGAGGTTTTATATTTGTGAGAATTTTAGAACAAGACATGGTTGTGATTTCTTTGAATGGATAGACCGGCCTCACCATATTGAATTGAGCAAAGAAATGGTGGCATATATGAGGAAGAGGATGCAGCTTGAGGATGAAGTGCAAGAACTAAAAAGAAAAGATTAAGAAAATGAGAGTGTTTATTGTAGTGCTAGTGTTGATAATTGCAGTTTTTGTTAAGAAAATGTGAAGTCAAAATATAGTGATTACCTTGTAAGCAAATCTTTCAAAATAACTGAGTTTGGTCCTTTGTACAATGAACCAAATGTCCTTGCATTGCTTGACTGTGATTGAGTTATGTTTGATGCATTTGACTGTGATTGTGATTGACTTAAATTAAACACATGCCAAATGGTAAAAAATTAGTCTGTTGCAAATTTTTAAAAATTAGTCTCTTGCAAAAAAAAATTAACACAAGCATACAGTTCTTACCCTTGCTTCTGTCTGGAATCCATTTGGGTATGTGTACAGACCAACTCACTGAGGTGGCCTAGGAATTGCATTTCCGCTTTGCTTCTGTTTCTTCTGTTGAGTTGGTGTCTTAGGCTGCTTTGGTGGTTGAGGGGCTGCTGGTTCCTTAGGTGTGCCTTCACACTTTCTCTTATTGTGTCCTTGTTCCCCACAGTTATTGCACCTATTAATCACTCATTTTTTTTGACAACTTTGTGCCACAACTAGTGACCTCTCCTAAGGATGGCTTTCTTTTAGTTGTGCGTCTGTTGTGAATTTTTTTCAATGGTGGTGCAATGATAGGTTGGTAGGGTGATGTAGGCCATTGCTGAGGTCCATTTAGTGGTTCTAGTGGGAATTGGTAAGCCTTTGAGGTAGGTATCTTTGGAGAAATAATGGGACACATAGTGTTCAGGCAGCTCATGTGCTTTTCATATTGCAGCTACTGCATGGTTGCATGGAACACCACTGAGTTGCAAAAGCATATCAATTGCGGGTTCTCTATAACAAGCTGACAACATACCTTGTTTGTGTAGCTCCTTCTCTAACTCCATAAGAGAAGTGTCCATCCCAATATGCAGACCAACCTCTTGCATCAACCTTAGATTTTTCCAGCCTTACTTGAATCCTAGGGCAGATTTCAACTTCCTTCTTTGAGATAAAGTCTCTCTTCTTGTGCAACCTCTCCATCAAACCTTCTCTAATGTCTTCCAGCATTGTTATTATAGGTTTGTGCCTTGAAGATAAGATGTATGCATTGAACACCTCATTCATGTTGTTATCAATGCTATTACACACTGAAGTTGTGGTCAAGAAGGCCCTGACCCATTTTTTGTGTTCCTTTTCTTCAAATCTGCTGCAGCAGCCTTTGATATATCACCAAAAAGCTCCATGTGTCTGTTGAAGTCAGCTTCAGTTGTGCTTTTAGCAACCTTCCACAACCCTCTTCTGTATTCTAAGCCACCACCAAAGACCTGCCTGAAATTGCAGTAAACATGTCTTGCACAACACCTTGTATCTGCTTTTGGCCATATTTGGGACACAACATTCAACAAACCATTTTGTTGGTCAGACATGATTGTGTAGCCATGGCCATCACTTGTCCCTAAATCATCTGCCAAAAGTTGTAAGAACTATCCCCAACTGTCTTTGGACTCCACCTCAACACATGCCCAAGCAATTGGGAACATTTGGTTGTTCCCATCCCTTCCAACAGCTACAAGTAATTGCCCACCAAATGGACCTTTCAAAAAACAACCATTAATACCAAAGAATGGTCTGCAACCAGCAAGAAACCCTTTTTTAAGTGCATCAAAACACACATACAATCTTTCAAACACACCTTGGGTCAGTTTAAACTTTATTGTGTTATTTCTGTTTGACCTTAACAACTCTTGTGCATATCTATGTAGCATACCATACTGCTCCTCATACTCACCTAGTATAAGTGCTTTTGCCTTTCTTCTGGCCTTAAGAGCAAGCCACAATGAAGCTTTAATTCCTCTTTCAGCCCATAATGTATCTACTATCTCCTGACATTTCATGTAGGGGTTAATTTATTTGAACTTCTGATGGTAGGTTTTAGCCATCCAAGTTGCCCTAATCTTCTTGACAGTGGCTAATCTTCTACAATTGTGTGTGGGAACCAGGGTCTTAGCAACTAGGTGGCCTTTTCCCCTTTCAAGTGAACACCGAACATAAAAGGGACACTTCTGTGATTTGCACCTAGCCCCTGCCTTCTTTGCATCATTTTTGCTAAAATATGTGTCCCTTCCAACACTTAAACAATAGTTGGTTACTGCATCCCTAAACTCATTCGCATTCTCAAACTGTTGTCCCAAAAAGAAAGGGCATTCCTGCTCCAGCAAACCAACTTTCTTAGTAGTTGGTTGGTTGTTCTTCTTATTTTTAGGGGTTGGGGTGGTAGAAGATAGCCACAATCACCCTCATCCTCTGAATTAGGAGGGCTATCAAAGTCAGATGAATCACCCTCATAATCAGAGCCACGATCATCACTTATACCCTTCCTCTCAGCCACTCTGTCAAGTGACTGAAGCTCCTGATGGTATGCCATTTCTTTCTTTTTTTTTCAAATTCAATGATGTGCCTTGCCTCTTTCACTTCATCATCCTCATGGTTAGTTCCTTCATCATCATAGTCTATATCATTAGATTCAACAGACCCTAAGCTAAGTGACTGACTCATATTTGCATCATCCATCCTTTGCTCTAACACATCAGCATTTGGGACAACATCTTCCAACACATGACAAGTTTCTACATAAGCATTCCAAACTACATCATTTTCCTCCAAATCAATTAACTGACTGTTATGTTTGTCACTTTCATCAACATTAATGACTTCAGTGGGAAGATCCTCATGCTCTGTGAAAAGATCAATCATCCTACACTTCTCCAATAAACTTAAGAACATGCCAAAAGTTGTATAATCATAGTCCAAGAATCTAACACCAAGCTTTAGTTCCTTAAATGGATCACAATAGTGTAACTTAATCACATTCTTATGTCCTAGAGAGTTGATCAGGGACCTAAGGTAATTAACATTTAGATCAGGTGGTAAATCATTTATAATCTTCACCTCACCCCCTTCATATGCTAAATCTGGTTTATGCACCCATCTTCCACCATGATGGACCACAATGCACATACTTATTTCCATGTTTCCAGTCCACAAAACTACAAATTAAGAAATGAGATGAACAAATTAAGCAATAAATTAACACAATATGAGATTTTCAATAAAGTCATTCCATTTCATTCAAATATCACAGTCAAATACAAGTTACATTACAAATCCAAGTTAATATACATATCAATTCATTTAGTCTTGGAAATGGATTCTTACAATTACAAAATCCATTTCCATCATCAAATGTAAGTTCAATTCATCTAGAATTCAGCATTACTTACACTAAATCAGGCTATCTATCACCAAAAAACAACAAGAAGCCCTATACTACCAACCCAAACCCCTGCTACAACAAGCAAATTACCCCAAAAAAAAGTCTAACTGTACTACTTGCAAGCAGGGGACAAGAACCAATCATTCATAATCATCATCATCATCAGCCAACCAATTATTCAAATCAGAAGCATTGTTGTGAACAATGTCCCAGCATATCCAATTGCATGAGGAGTTAGCCCAAGCAAAGCAGCTCTATCGGGGATCCACCACTTCCAATTCCACATGTCCCTCCAATCCTTACAGACAAGTGATACTACCCCCTTGTCATGTCTGTTCAGCCTTGGGAACAATGCATAGTCATTATCTCATGCATGAACAACACTGGGTGAGGAGCTTCATTTTCTTGAGCCATTTTTTCCTTTAAAAAATAACATCTAAAGTCAAATAATGACTACATAAAAATAAACCTAATACCCTCTATTGTAGTTGCTTAATATCATAACAAAGTTCAAACAAACCCTAATTTTTCATCATAATTTATAGCAGATACACATACAAAACAATATAAAACCACCACACAAAGTATAATCCAAACAAAAAAACAACAAACATAAACAAAAAAAAAATCAGAATTTTGAATTTCCAAATTTCCAACACCCAAAACCCCTCCAACTGACCCAACAAAAACACTGAATTTCGCTAAAAAAGACAAGAAATAGAGAGTTTAGATGATTACTACAGAGATATAAGCGATTGTTAGCCGAATAATTTGGAGATGAAGCTTCTTCTTCTGAGCAGGTTTTTTTGGCCTTTGAGAGAGATGAAAGAGAGTTCAAGGTTTCTGGAACAAGGGAGTGGAAGATGGAATGGTGCCAAGTACAGGTAAAACCCCTTTTTTTAGGCCCTTGCATTCGTCGTTTTGACGGCTTATTTGTCTCTCAACTGACAAATTTTTTTTGGGGAAAAACAACAAATGATAGCTTTTGGAGTTTTCACATTTATTAAATTGTCAACTAGGCCCACAAGTTAACCAAGGTTAACATTTATGCTCAGAACTCCGTATTGGGTACCAAACGGTGTAAATAAATACTACAGGTCCCAAACGGTGAAAAAAAACAAACTTGGGGTCCTTAATGTTTGCTTAACTCCCCAAAGTAGGACCTCCACAGGTAAATCAATAGTTGGGACCTTTTAAAAATGTTCGCCCATAGTTGAGACCTCTAGTGTCAATTTTTCCAAATTAAAAATACAAGAGTTATTAGAGCGAGAAGAGTAAGAATTAGTAGTTTCGGACTTTCGGTATATAATCTTTACCATACACCCGAGTATATCATAAGCATGTTACACCTAAAGTTATTTTTTTGCTCATTTGGAACTCTTAAGACGCTTATTTGGAGGTCCCAAATAAACAAAAAATAGCCTTAGAGGTACACCCACTGACCCAACTCCCAAGGTCTATGATGCATGCACTCAGGTTCAGTATGGTGTTTTTTTTAGTTCATAATTAAAGACGCTAAAGATTGTTCATTATGGTGAGGAGGAAGTTGTGCTATTAAATTAGGGAATTTTATTAGAAAAAATATATTAAAACTGGTATTGTTTATTTTTTGGTGCTCCCTTCTCTTCCCTTGTAGAATTGAGATTTGTAAGCGGTTTGTTTTAATTTTATAGTAAATTTTTTCGTCTACTAATTTCTTTCGGTGCTAAAAAAAGAAACACATTTCTCTATTTGTGTATCATCCTTGTGTAGAGGTCATGCTGATTTTTGGGAGACTTGGTTGTCCAGAGTACACACTCGGTGATAAATTGTGGGTGAGTTTGTTTTTCATAAAAAAGATATTTCAAAATGACGTTTTCCCCTTTTACGAATATGTTATCGGTGATAACTTGGGGTGTTTGGTTCGTGAATTTCTGTTTACATCTAGTCTATAACGTATGGGTTCCAAATGGATAAAACTCGTTTTATGGGTCTAATACGAAATTGGAATTTTAGACTAAAATAAGATAAAAATTTGAACGGATCGGATATGGATATTCGAACCTGATATTTGATCCAAACGAAGGAGCCACGTCACTTTTTTGCTAATTTCGATTTTTAGATCGGAATTGATAATGCACACTCCTAACAATAATTTATGGTTCTCAACTTATTTTAACTTATTTAAGAAACTATAAGATAAGATACGATAAGATCATATCAGATAAGATAAGATAAGATGTTAGACAACACAATAAACTAGAATATAAGTTCAGATAAGATAAGATAAGATAAGACAAAATAAGTTGAATCAAACAGACTCTTATGATAATGAAACAAAGTGAAAAATATCAAAATCTTATATTGGAAAGAAAACAATTTTTCCTTAACAAAAGAACAAAACAACATTAGCTGAATCTAAAAAAATATTTTGATTGTTGCATCCAATAAAATTAGCTTATATGAATAAAAGTAACCAATAGAATTATAACAAAGTAGAAAGATTTGGAGCACTTTCTTAAAAATGTAACAAGAAAATTTATTATGATGGGACGTGGGGAAAAATATTATATTCATAGGTGAACCTGATAAAGTATAGGGTTAAGAAACTCTTGAAGAATATTAGATTTGATTCTCAATTACACTTATAGAAGTCGAGATTGTTTGGGCTGATGAGATCGTTAGTTAAAAGCATAGAGTCTCCATCCTATTGCGCTCCTTTTCAATTTTTTTCAAAATTTTAAACGGAATAATTAAATCATATTAATTCAAATCAAGTTCCGTCAAGGGTAAGATATCTCAGGGGGAATTACGAACATAAATATGTTCATTGCCTGTGGAAGCTAAGGAATAATTCTAGCTGTAAAGTGAGATACAATTCCTTACTCTCTTCACACGACTAATAGAGAAAGAGTAAAAAGACACGATAATTAATATCCTTCATATCTTCAGAAAGATAATATTTATTTCAATTTTGATTCAAAAGCATTACCAAAGTGCTTAAAGGATCCCAAAAAACCCTAGCCGCTATCCCCTCCTCTCCTCTCTCTCCTCTTTTCACAGAAAACCCTCTAGAGGGGCTGCCATGGATGTTTTCGTCCATGGTAAGCCCCTCTTTCTCTCCTTTTTGCAGTTTCTAGTTTATCTTCTTGCTTTTTTTGTTTTTTTTTTTCGCAATTTTTAATAAGTCCCATCTGTGTGATGGCTTTAGTCTCCTTTATGGTTTTTGTAGTAACCCCCTTCACAGCGGGTCTATTAGTTTGGTTTCTTTGTGTGTTAGCGGGGTTTGGACCTTGGCTCCAGTTGAAGGTTGATTTGTTGATAGGATTTTATACGGGATTGCAATGGCGATCAGTACTTCGCGTACAATAGGTTGAATCAACTTTAGTTCTACATCAAAACTACATCAGATCGTTAGACCCCCTCGTAGAAGGCTGCATCAGATAGTGATGTGAAAGAGGGTATTTAGAAGGGTTATTTCTGCTCAACGATCATGGTTTTGCCGTATTAGAATTAAGTTTCTTTCAATTGATGTGTATTTTTCAGTTTCTGACTTCTATTTTAGATGTCGAATGACTTTATATTAATGAATGAATTTTCACTTCAAAAAAAAAAAGTGCTTAAAGGATCCAACATGAAACTTCATACACCTTAAAGTTCATAAGACAAAAAGAGATTGTTTGAGGCCCTCATATTCATTTTGCTTAATATTAAATAAGGTTGGTGTTAATATCTCAAAACATTAAGGGAATATACGATGAATTTTGAAATTCTGAAAGATATATGGTGAAAATACAAATGACTCATGAGTATATACTTCCTAGTTTATTTTTAATGCAACATTTCGTTTTTCATGTTTGTCGAAACGCTTCTTTAAATGTCAATATCTCTAGTTGCGTTAAAAATTATAAAATTTGACATTTGGAATCATTGCATTAAGATAAATCTACCAAGACCCCTACTTGACTATACTAGCCTTATATGCACGCTATGCGTGCGAAAACATGTACATAATTAGATTAATTACTAATTACATCTAATAAATCAAGGATTTTTAAATTTTTAATCACTTTATCCCACTAAATCTGGATAAAGAATGGTAAAATAATTGCATAGTAAAGGCTATGAACATCGCCTGTTACTTATTATTTATGAATTCAAAGTCTGCAACTTGTGACAGGCAAAACATATTATTTAGGTTCACTCTATGCAATTGAGAACTCAAACAACATGCTGTGCTGATACTTTTTACCAGGTTCAACAACAACAGAAGGGAAATTTGGTTGGTTAATGGCATTCGGGAATCCTTGTGTCTCGAGACAAAGTCCAGCATGTTTCTCGTATACAGCCCCACTTTTCCCAGTAACTCCATTCACATAGTTGCCAGTGTAGAATTGCATGCCGGGCACGTTAGTCCAGAGATCCAGGACCCTTTTGCTTGAAGGTTCTCTGACTCTAGCAGCATGCTTCAATCCCATCTTTTCATCTCCACAATCAAGCATATAGTTGTGGTCATAACCCATGCCAACTTGAGCAATATCCTGACCAATTCTCTTCTCTGAAGTAAAATCGAATGCTGTGCCTTTAACTGGGGCAATTTCCCCCGTTGGAACTGTGTTCTCATCTACCGGGGTGTAGTGATTTGCCCAAATTTGAATATGATGGTCAAGCACAGGACCTGAATTGTGCCCTGCTAAATTCCAGTATGTATGTTGAGCGAGATTGACTGGAGTTGCCTTCTTCTCGGCCACAGCTTCCATGTCAAGCCTCATGGTAGTCTTTGAGGTAAGAGTATATGTTGCAGTCACAAAAAGATCACCAGGATAACCTGTTTTACGAAAAATATGTTTTAGTATCTTGTTTGGAAATTACTACCAGTAATTAATCTTCCTCAATTTTTTAAAAGTTGCAACACTCTGACTGGTTATCACAAAAAGACCTATTAGTAAAAATCATAAAGAGTTGATGTGTTGAAAATATGCCTCTAGATATATCCAACCTCATCCTCGAGATATATTTTAATGAGTATTAGTCAAAATTTTATGGTCAAGGTTAACAAATGAATTTAATAAAAGTTATAAGGGTTACATCTAAAGTAAAATCGAGGTAGTATTTTACATCATTACATGCACCAGATTTCACTAAGAGTTGGCAGTTTGCAGATTGGTCTAGGAAATTTAACTAACAATATAATGTTAGCATGAGAAGATTATCTCAGAAAGTGTGTGACATATATACTGTCCTATTTTGCTACAAAAACACAATAAGAAACTACAATTTGAAAATGCTGGTTTTTAAGAGTTTCAGATAAGGGTAATAAGGTCCATATGCTAATTGAAAGCCTCTCTGTCAAACACCTCAAGTAGTCTATTAATTTGGTTAGAAAGCTAGACAGCTCATTTCTTGTGTGATGCATCACGTGTTGCACGCTAATATGATGATGGAGAGTTGGAGACACTACCAATAACCCCATTAAGACACTATTAGTAGTTCCTCTAAAGTTTTATCAAGAACGCCATTGATGCATTGCAATAAACCCCGGTATATCCATTATAACCCTACTAATGCTTTTTATTAATCTCGTGTATACGTTGTCAATAATGGTATGTCTTTTTAAAAAAAAAAAAAAAAATGTTGTGGCATGTCTTATACAAGTATTGCTAAAAGCTAAATGGTCCCAATATGCTAAATGCTACACACACTATGAGATACAGTAGAACAGAGAAGTGAATACAGAGGGGAAAGAAAACTCACCTTCCTCGCCGTCGTGGCTATGATACTTAAAAGTGATGGAGGGAGTATCAGTTTTCCTATATTCAGCTACATCCCAAATTTGCTTATCAAATCCCTTGTTGCCACCTGAATTGCAAAAGATCAATTATTACCAGATATAAGAATTTAAGTCATCACATAGATATAATTTGTGTTACCAGGAATACGTTGTACGAGGCATTGAACACATTTACCCATTAACTTTTCTTAAATAGACCACAGGAAACCATCCAAACAAACTATGGTCCTGTTCGCCGTTTGGACCTTATGGTAAACATCACGGAAGGGGGGGGGCAGAGAACACATTAAGTCGGTAACTTCAATATCCAAGTGCAATCATGTTAGAATTTTATGCCTCTCTTAGTGCTGAGGTTACTATACCATCTTTTGTGTGAGGATTGATAAAGACACAAATAACATGCAACACTTAGAAATCATGAAAATAATCTATATGTTGACCTAATCAACAAAAGACTGATACTCTAAAATGGCAATAGAACTAATAAAATAAGCAACAGAATGTCATTGCCAAACTTTGTCGAATGACTCATTAGTAAACAGCATCAGAGATATATTGGTATCAATGGCAAATAGTATAGAGATAGACCAAGTTTGAGGATCCCTCATCCCAAAAGCAAAAATTATCGTACCATGGAGACTATTTGGGGGATTGTTCAAAGGCAAAGTGTAATCGACTCCATTTAGTGTGAACTTCCCCGTCCTTGATTCGATTTGCAACACGACCGACAATGCAACCATAATATGATCCAGCTCCTTGCTGAGGTACAATGATAAAAAAAAATTAAAGGCAAAAACCTTTTAGAAAATTGAGATCAACAAGAGACACAAACGAGGTTGCATGTCATGTAATGAACCTCATAAGGCAAACAATTGAGTATTCACGATATGATCAAGGTTAGTAAGATCCTAAATGTTCTCCAATAAGTGGACGTTTGGTTGGACATAGGAAGTTACATTTCCCAAAATTAAACTGCATTTCCCACAAAGTCCATTCCTAAAATCCACTTGCATTCGAGGACTATTCAACTTCCCTCGTTTTGTGCCATCAAAAGATTCCCACTTCCTGTATTTATGTCAACCAAACAACTCCCTAAATGCCTGTTTCTTATGTACAACCTCAGTCCTCATGTGTATCTTCATGTCAATTAAGCCACCACTAAGCTAAGCTGTGTAGAACGGGTACTTCTTCTAGGTCACGTACTTGTACTCGTACCTATACACGTACCTAATACGATATGTTCCCAGTACAGATTCGGGTACCCATTCCTAAAATTTCGAAAGTTTGCTGTTTTCCATCCCCGTATCCGTCTCTGTGCAACTTAGCCACTAAGTTGTTCTAAAAATTAAATTTATTAGTACACATTCACAATTCATACTATCCCATGTCTGTTAAAAGTTAAAGCCCATAAGCGAAATGGGTCCTTTTGCACTCTCTCACACTTCAATTATACATTTAAATCAAGAATTCCAATAGCTTAATTGACAATTTGCAAGATGGGTAAATTTATTTCATATTTAAAGTTTGTCCTAGTGAACAGAAATTCAAAATAAAAACCTTGGAATCAATTAATTCAATGCAATGTAGAAAACGAATAAATTACCAGGTAAGGGTCAACAGAGTCAAATCCCAGTACTACATCGGCAAGTTTTCCTTCAAAGATGAAAATGTGAGAAAACCCAGAAAATAAATTCAGAAGAAACAAAAATCAGAACGAAAGATGAAAACTTTATAAAATTAATTAAGTAAATTAACATTATGAATTCAAAAGGACGTACCATTTTTATCAGGGAGTGACAAAGAAGTGATAGTGCAGCCATAATTAGTAATTTTGACATTAATTGAGCCATTATCGAGCTCAAAGATCTCAGCTTTCTTCCCTTGATCCGCCATCACAGAGAGAGAAAACAGGAATTCTAGAACAATGGATTGTCTTGAGCTTAATTTATTTTTCTATTGTTTCAGATTTTATACTATGCCCATTGAGGATTGAGATTTGAGGATCTGGATAGATAATCATCTAATAAATGTTTGTTAGAATTTTTTTTAAAAAAGGAGGTTGTTAGTAATTACTTATCGATCTGGATTGAGGTTCCACGTAAGTTACGTAACGTTGTACACCCAAACCTTGGCATGTGATAAGGACTTAGGCTTGTTCTTTTCGGCATAAAACAACTAAATTGAATTGAACTGAAGTAATAGTAATAGTAATAATTTAAGAATCGGGCGAACCGAAAAAAATGCTTGGGAGAAACGTAACCCGCAGGAGATAGGTCATCGATCGAGAATTAAGATATGATTTTTTTTTTGATTTTTTACTATATACTTCCTTTTTTTTTTGAGGTGCACCATTTTGTTTTTGGTACTATCTCGCATCATTATAATTCTGTTATATATGGCAAGAGGGGTGGGACACGAAAAATAGAAAAAGAAAAAAAAGAAATCTAACTACCCAATTAAAAATAAATGAGGGAGAGGTGATACTCCCCGAATTCCAGGGCATTGCCCAGTGCTCAAATCCTCATCCAAATTGATTTAACATTTTGGTTTGAATACACATTTTGTAGCATAAGAAGCTATGCTCATGTCCCAGAGGCCAGAAGTGATGGTACCAAATAAAACTGGGCACGAGCAGTGCCGGGACGACCCATGTGCCAAGCCCACGGGCCTTGTGCCACGGTGGGCCGTGCCTAGAACAGACCAAGACAAAGTTGTGCCGTGCCGAGTTTCAAAAAAGAAGGCCCATGCACAGCCTAAGCCAAGTTTCGTGATGCGCCGACTCGTGCCTCACTTATAATTTTTACATGTAGATTTTTGCTTAAAATTAGTGTGCCAACTGGCCGGCCAGCCAGTCGGGCTTGTGCCAAATTTGAAAAATATTGTCAATGCACGGTCCATGGCCCAGGACTCGGGAGCATGCCTGTCGTGCCGTGCCGCACAAGCAAGCTCATGTTCATGTTCATGTTGGGCCAGGCCCAACTTGTGTCGTGCCTATTAATATTTTTAGCTATTAATTTTCAAAAGAAATGCGATATTTTGAACGTATAGAGAGGTGAATCTAACCAATACTCCCTCCGTTTTCTTTTGTTGTTCCTTTTTGGAATCTTTTTGTAAGAGAAAATTGGTCAAAGTAGGAAGAACTTTCGGGAATGGAGGGAATATCATTGAGGGTATTAGTTTCTAGTTTGATATAATCTTTGTTGAAGAGGTGAGAAGTTTTTCAGTAAAGAACCTTATGGATAAAAGTCATTATATTGGAGCTGTTCACAATATCACTTACTGTCGTATGCAAATTGTCTTTGCGCAGAAACCCCCTGCATTTTAGTATACCGAAAATATGAAGGGGCCTTACAGCAACAACAAAAAAAAAAAAAGAGCTTATCGTAGCCTCAGAGAAAAAAGAATCCCCAGGCTCTATCTCTACCATTAGTCTTTTACAACTCTAGAGTATGACCAAGTGTTAACCTGGAGGCACCGAGCGCTTCGCTAAAGTCCTGCAAATGCCACTAATAGTCTTTGGAGTAGTTCTACAGCAACCGCCAAATAGAGACGCCCCTGCCTTCCACCAATTATTCACAAAAGAAATGAAATCTTCATCCTGAACCCCTGTATTTTGCTGCAGGAATTGCAGAGAGTCAGTGGCATGAGGTTTTGTGTATCTTCTTAAGGAATACAAAATTATAACAGTTACACAACCCATTACAACAGCAAATCAGCCAAGTTAAGACAGAATTCAGAAAAACATGATGGCTACTAATTCTAAGACATTTTATAGTTTGAAATGTGTATCAGGTAACATATGTTCTGGACTGCTGTCTTGATATCGTGACAGACGGAACCAATCGTAACAAAATATTAACATAATATGAAAATGGCTATAAGTCAATGTGCAATATACAGGGGACCCGCCTGCTTTAGTCCAAACTATCCATCAGACATTCAGACCATTATAAACTCAAAGAAAAACTGTGGGACCCCTTTAAGTTCTTTCTGAGACCTTCTTAAAGAGCTTGTAACGGAAACTCTATACACTGAGTATGTGATACATGAATAAAGTCACTACTAGAATACTCTATAAGGCATTCACTCACTTCAGTCTGCCAGGTACAAAATGATCTTGCAACATGACTCAAACTGAGTGTTACAAGTGTTGCTTGCATTGGATATACAGCCTATGATAATGCAAGGATATAAAAAGTCTTGGCCTGATACAAGTGGCCATCGAAAGCCCGGACGTCTTCCCTTTCTGAAATTGAGGTTTCTCTGTACGACCCCAAAAAAGGATGACACATGGCTAATTGTCCTTCTGGCTGGGGTCCATGAAAGCCATTTCAGTGTGGTGTATCAATCAGTATGGTGTAACAACTTCAAAAAACATGATGAAATCTGACAGTAGGTATTCACTGACCTTTCAGAAGCTACTTTGGAGCCTGAAAGAGACTCTAATTTCTGTCAGAACTCAACTCCAAGAGCCTAGAATGGGTCTGTCTGCTTAACTTATGACTAAATGATTGTTTTAGTGTCATATGCAGGTTTGGCAATATTTGGGTAAATATCAAAAGGCTTCCTTCTACTTGTCCATGGCATCTCCCACCAAAAAAAATTGGGAAACATTCCATCAAGGGTCTAGTATCGGAAGTAACATAGGAACTAGGTGGCCAATGGACAGTAGAAGTCCATCACATAATTCAACATGGTGTATGCTATATGAAATGTATCAAAACCACTACCAATCACTTTGAGATACTAAGAATATGCAGTATGGTAGCATAAGTAATAAAAACACTATGCAGTCCGCTAGGAAATAATATTCAAAGAGAGCATTTTCTGCAAATTTTATCGAAGTATGAAAAATATCCAATAATAGATCCCCATAAACTTGAAAATGTTGATAACCACAATCAAAGAGAAGGAACTTACCACCCACTCCTTTATGACGGGATCATAGGTTTCACCACTGTTTGGATATATAATAATTGGCTTGGTTGTCACCTGAAACAATGATCCATAGATGGTACATAAATTTCAGTGCTCGATTAGTGCTTGGTTATGCTAAAAGCAACATAGCAGAATATAATTAAGAAAGTGGTATGTTTAAAGATATCTAGAAGTTAATTCACCAATTGAAATGAATTGAATTTGAAGAGCAAAAGATTGCTGGATTTCCTCCAGTCTCCATATATAGGAAGACAACCTAATCATACCTTTTTCATTGACAAAATCAGTCCTTCAATAAACCTAGGAGGGGTACAATTAATCCCAACAGCAACAACCTTCTTGCTTGCCTCAGCAATTGATGCACACTCAAGCAAGGAATCACCACTCACCACATTCTCACCATCCTTCGAATTGAAAGTAAACCATGCTGGAATATTTATATTTTCCTCATCAAGGAGTTCTGCATAAGCCTGGATATAGAACATGACAACCAGGAAAACGGTCAACTCAGGGCAAGCATATATACAACTTTTCTGAGCCTCATTAACCAAATCTGATTTCCCCTCCATACCATATGGACTTTCTAAATTGAAAATCATTAAGCTGCCATAGTAGAGCATATATTAATGGCATTGTGCATTAACTGACATCTAGAAAAAACGAATTGAAAACATCTCAAATATGGGATGTTGAAATTCCAAAACCGAGATCATTAAAGAAAGGCCGAACTGCTCACTCAATGAAATTATGTTAAAGAATCTATATAATACGAGCCAATAAATCGTTTCAAGAACCTCAGTACCAAAATCTTTGACCTAAAAGAAAACATTAGAAGGAAAATTTGGATTTGCAACATACCTGTGCTTCTAATTTATTTGGAATTGTTTCAAATGCAATTAGGTCGGCACCTGACTCAGCCAAAACCTGAACTCGTCTCCGATGAAAGTCTTTTAAGTAGTCCAGATTCGCTGTATTACCATAGTTCCCACTGTAAAAAGATCGATAGAAAGAAGCATATTATCTCAACATCAACTGACATCTTGTCGAAAAAAGGCCAAAAGGCCGTAAACGCTACTATGTGCAACACATTGGAAAAGATGCAGATAGATATCGGCCTATCAGACAGCACACAGTATCTTAATTATCCCTGTATATGACCATAATACAAAAAGGCTAAAAAGTTTCCAACTTGAGGTTTCATAAACGGTGTAAAAGAAAATATAGAACCAGTAAAAACAATTAAGTTGATTAAAGAACAAAGGTAGCACCAGAAGAACCAACCTATTCATTCACACTCTACCACATAGATTACGAGACTCAGACTGGATACATCAAAGAACATCAGTCTAATCACATAAACTGTAGCTTTGCTTCACTACACAAAATCCAACAACATGAACAAGAGAATACAAATGAAACTGATATATTCCTTATCTCCTTCCAACCAACTTTCTCCCTCTATTTCTAGCCAGATACTACAAGCATTTACGGCATAGGTAACAAATATTAAGTGCAAGTAATCTCATGTATTTTCAGTGACGAATCTAGCGATGGCATGAGAGTTATAATTCAGCCACTTCTATCACCAATGAAACACACACGTGCATAAAGCAGCATTACAACTTCATGCCAGTGAATCATATAATGCTTTTATGTATCTCACAAGTATTGTACTTTTTTTATCACTCCCCAATTAGAAATGTGATATAGATAAGTTCGAAAACTTTTGTTGCCAGCATTGCTCCCCTACTATATCACAAAATCGGGATGATAAATGTTAAGTTTACTTGATTAGATGAAGACAGCATTTGAACAGTCGTATTTATATGAGAACTAATTGATAGTCAAGACTCAAGACATTTCAATTTAGCACAGTAATAGGGTATTAAGTATTTGACTGGTAAGCCATGACTACTCACGTCTGCAGAACTTCTGAAGTTTGCAGGACATGAGATGTTCAGCACTGAGGCAAATCCAAAGAATTGAATAGTGTAAAGGGAGGGGGAGGTGATTTTGGGGATACCTATACTCAGAACCATCAGCCAAATAAGCACCATAGCTTCCAACTGATGCTGCAACCAAGATGGGCCTATATTTTAGGATCTTGCTATCATCTCTATCCTCCACTGAAGCTCTAGAACATTCTTCATAATATAAGTCACGTGCCTCACAGGCAATACCAACACTTTTCCTAAGCAAGGCTTCACTCTCTTCTTGTGATAACCCTTTGGCTCTAAATCCTTGGATGGTCGCCTATAAGGGTACATCAAAAAACAAATTTTCAAACTCTAAATGTCTGTGTAAGAGGGTAGAAGAAACATGTAACTAAGTGCTATTTATCATTAATAACAAGAATATAGGGAAGCTACCTGATATGATGCAGATATTATGATATCAGCACCAGCTTCAAGGTAATCAAGGTGAACCTGCAATAACCTGTACTTCATTACATACAATTAAGCAGGTTTTGTAGTCCAACATCTAAAAGTGAATAAAAAATCTTCTTCATGAATGATAATGCATCAAAAATGGTATACTTCTTCCGTTCTTTTGTAGTTGCAATATTGCACTTTTTTCCTAATATATAACTTTAAAAACTATGATGTGAAATCATGCTGGAAGCCTTTCAAGTTTCAATGTGTATTTTCAAAATATCAATACTTTATAATTTATATACAACTAAAGATTTTAAGGGTCAAAGAGGTGTCTTAGAGACCGTAAAGAGTCCAATGTTGCAATTAAAAAAGAACGGATTCTAATACTTCCAGAGAATGTTTGGTTCAGGCATTTAAGCTCCCTGTAATGGAACGAAAATAGTGGTTCCTTTTGTGTGTGTTTGGTTAACTTTCATCTTTTCAACTTCCATTTCTTTAAGGTATTTGAATCCTCTGATTTGTTACCCTCCTTCCCTGACTGGTAACCAAATCTATTACATGGGGTAAACTTAAGAAGAACACTATCTTCTACTGTCACTTATCATCTGGCTCTGGCAGCCCCTCCACACTAGTACTACCATCAGTTCATCACTGCCATTACATGCTATAACCATCATCTATGGTTAATTTCAGAGGAGAGTGAAAGAAATCCAATTGTGACCAATTTGCAACGTTTTTCACCCCAACGCCACATCATCGTTTACCACCATCACATATCATAATCAATGGACCATTTCAAAAGAAAAAAAGGAGCCAATTTCAACCAAAACCATGGATCTAGCTGAAGGCATGAAAATGTTCAATGTAATTGTTGTTGAATTATGACAAAATCATGTCCAAATTTTGGACTTTGCAGCCATAAAAGTTACCAACAATTAAGACAAGCACTGAGAAAAGAAGAGAGAAAATCTGTGGAGCAGGGGCAAGAGGTAGGACTAGGAATATATAGAAAATGACATGAGATAATGAAGTTCACGGTAAGGACCTAAACTTTCGCAAAGTTTAGGGTTAGTCTAAGGTTAAAGACCTCATCTTTTAATATTTAGGGTTAAGGACCTCAACTGAATGGAAGTTATAACTCTGTTAACTTTTCCATTTACTGAGGTTAATTGATACTAACACATTACTCCCTCCGTTTCTTTTTAATCTACATACTTTCCTTTTTGGTCCGTTTAGTTTTAATCTACACAATGTTGCTTTTTCTATTCCCGATAACATGTTTCATCTACTTTGTCCTCTTTTTCCACCCATGTCATCCACTTATTAATATTCTAACCCACTTTTAGTTTTTCTCTCCACCTTTTTAGTTTCTCTCTCATACTTTTGGACTTCCTCATTGGTCCTCCCCCAAAGTGAAGTGAGTAGACTAAGTGCATGTTTGGTTCCAACCTTAAAAGAGAAACGAAATGTAAATAGATAGGTGAAAGAATGGAATCAAAATTAAACCAATCCGTTTCATCTTTTATTGTGTTTGGTTTGCTGTTTTTCAATAAGCCCAAAGCCAATATAATCTATTCATTGACTAAGAAATGATTCACTATTTTATTCTATTAACTCTTTCACTCTCATTGTTTGACCAAATGGTTGGTGAGACACATAATTTATAGAATAAACTATTGAGCTTCCCTAGAGATATGTGATGACTGATGAGAGTGCATTGCAAACGATGATCACATGGTTTACTTTCATTTCCTCAGTTTAAAGGATACTGTTACCACGGGATCAAAAGCGGCAACAAATCAAGTGAATCAGATTCCCCTTGGTAACGGTAATAGAAAATCATTCATTAAATCAAACACACAGAAATGGAATCGTCATTTCCATTCTATTTCCGATGGCATGAACTTGCCAACCAAACATGACCTAAAAAGAAACAGAGAGAGTAAAAGAAAACAAAAAATTTATATAATTGTATATTTATCAACGAATATTGCAACTTGCAAGCATGTGGGAAAAAAACCTGATTTGATGCTTCTCAAAAATTAATACCATAACCCTCTTATATATTTTTGGTTACATCAAAACATTAATAGTTTGTTTTAAGAAAAACGCTTCTCAAAGCTAATATTTCAAAAAAAAAAAAGCTTCTCAAAATTAATTACAAAAAAGCAGGTGAAAAAATCAAACCAATAATACCAAGACTTAAATTCTTTGATATGTAATGGCAAAAACTTAAGTAATTAACATAACCAGTTTAATATTCCCTCCTTATCTTTTTGTTCTTCCTATTTCGATCGTGTGTGTTTGCTAATGCACTTAGTTGACCTTAGATATCTTTCATTTTATATTAGTAAATATTACAAAATATGGTAACATATACCTTTGTCAACAACTCAATATGACACACACTAATATCATGCTGTACACAAAAACAAACAAGCATATTACAAATAAAGTAAGAGAAATAGAATTTATTTGTCAACTTGTGTATAGATGCATGATGTGCCTACTATGTAAAGAACATACACAAATTTGATCTTAGAAACCCAACATATAGAATAATCCACAAAAATTCCACATATAGACTAACAAAACACTAAAATCAACTGATCAAAGTCCAATCACAATCCACAATAACTTCATATATGCAAATTCAAAACC
The DNA here is from genome assembly GCA_947646795.1 of Beta lomatogona. Classification (NCBI taxonomy): domain Eukaryota; kingdom Viridiplantae; phylum Streptophyta; class Magnoliopsida; order Caryophyllales; family Amaranthaceae; genus Beta; species Beta lomatogona. Next base: position 28,965 of record CANSNZ010000418.1, read on the forward strand.
AAGAAAGTCACAATATCAGCAAGATTTGAAACAAATTTAACCAAAATTTACGAAAAGGTAAAGAACAGAAAAAAGACCTGACGAACAAGGTGAGGAGAAGTGAGGAGACATTTGGCGCTCCAAAGAGGATCGTTGAGATCGGCGCCGTGACGCTCAAGTTCCGTCGCTAGTCCGCCGTCGACGATCGCGATTCCGTCGGAATTTTTTAGAAGTTCCGATAACTTTGACGACGACATTTTTCTGTACTTTGAGTCCAAAACACTTGAGTTGTGTAGCTTTAAGTAGAAGTAATGTAATCAGGGGAACTTGTTCAGTTGCTGAATCATGTATATCTGGGACTCAGGTGGGACCACCCTGAATTTGATTCTTTTGGATTAGATTACTACTTTCATGATATATCACTTTGGCCACGTGTGGGTAATGGGTACTATTACAAAAAATAATCAAGGTTAATAAGAATTAGAATGGTTCTTTAAACTCTGTTGTTGATAATATGGAATCTCTCCCATTGTAGTTAGACCATTATATTTTCGGTTTTTTTCACCATATACCCTCGACAAATTGGAAAATTCACCATATACCCTTAATGTTTCAAATATTCACCATATACCCCTAAGTTTCCGAAAATGTTCACCAAACACCCTTCTCGTAACGGACGTTAGGTTGCTGTTAATGTTATTTACAATATTTGTCATCATTAACCCCTAATCCCTAATTCTAATCTTAATACTAAGCCTAATTCTAACCCTACCCAAACCCACCCTCACCTCCCCCCCAAAAAAACCCTCACCCCCCCCAAAAAACCCTAACCCACCGACCCCCTCCACCCCTGACCCACCCTCCTCCCCCTCCCCCTCCCCTCCCTCTCCACCGCCGCATCCCCCTCATCCACCCCTCCCTTTCCCTCCCCGCGCAGCCCCTACCCCCCTCCCCATGACCCCGCAACCCCCGGAAAGTCGAAAATCACCACCCCTCCCCCTCCCTCGTATCCCATAAATTCGAAAGCGCCCCACCCCTCCCCTTCGATACCGGAAAAATGCGGACCAAACGCATGAAATTCGAAGCCCAAACCGTGGAGGCGAAGCGCGGCGAAGAAATTGCGGACCAAACGCGGCGACGAGTAGGGAGAAACCATGGAGTAGATCGAACGGAGAGGAGAGCAAAGGAGGAGAGAGAGAAGCGAGGGCGCCGCGACGCAACGCGGGCTGGGTCGATGGCGGTGTGACGCGGCGTGGGGGTCTTTGGGAAATCATGGGGAAGTGGGTAGGGGCTACGGCGGAGGTGAGGAGAGAGGCTGGGCTGGCAAGGGAGAGGGGTGGGGGTTGCGGTGGTGGAGGGGAGGAGGAGGGGGGGGGGGCTGGTGGAGGGAGAGGGAGGGGAGGGGTGGGTTAGGGTTTAGATTTTTAGGGTTGGGGTTTAGATTAGGGTTTACTTTTTAGGGTTAGGGCTTAATGATGGCAAAATTGTAAATAAAGCTAATGGTGAGTTAACGGCAGTTAGAAAAAGGGCATCTGGTGAACGTTTTTGAAAACTCAGGGGTATATGGTGAATATTTGAAACATTGAGGGTATATGGTGAATTTTTAATTTGTCGGGGGTATATGGTGAAAAAACCATTATATTTTAGTTGTGATGTTGTGTCCCAATACTCGAGCACCCTTATTAATGATCAGAAAATATTAAAAATAAGATTGAGGGAGCTCAATAGTAGAATTAGTGCATGACACGATTGGTTTCATGGTTGGTTGTTAGGTGGGGTCCAATGTGTTGGGGTGTAAAATCCTTTTTTTTGGGAATTTAATAGCCAAAACGCTACCAGATGCCCAAAAAAATTTAGCTGCAATTGGCTGATACACGTGTTAATGTCAGTTGCAATGTGCCATGTGTTGCTATCATGTTGGCTTTAAAAATGTAATCGTTGAATGGTTAAAGATACCAAATTAAAATGCAATCGATTCCATACTACTTTTAATGCTATTCGCGGGTAAGATGTTGAGTCATAAATGTTGAGTCATTGAGTTTTGTTTAGTGTTAAAATAACATATATTATTCGAGCGATATAGATCATGTGAATGCTACTAATATGTTGATGTTATAGATTATTGTTCTCCAAGGAATAAGTACAACCTTAAGGGATAATGCATCTTTTTTTTTTAGATGAGTGTCCTAATAGATGGGATCCTCATACATGCTAATTAGACCCAATTACCACTAGACCAAGTACTACTTAGTGGGTTCATGGTCTGTTTTTACTTAATCATGAACAAAATAGATGTTCATGGATGATCAACGGGATGAACGTTCCGACGCAAGCAATTCGTGGTAATTGGTTCACCAGTGCCACACATATTCATTTTTAGAAAAAGTTGATCCATTGTAGAAAAACAAAAAATTAAAAAATTCTTACGCATGTCTGAAAACCTAGATTCCTTTTCAATTTTTAAAACGTTTATATCTCGAAAAATATAATTTTAAAAAAATAAAGTTCATATTTTTCATTCTCTACAAATAGTGATCAATTTTGGCATTTTTATTTTTCCAAAAAGTAGGAAAAAGGATGAGAGAAAGGTGAACCTTTTTCAATTTTTTCATGGTTAAGGAGCAAAATTGGATATGGTTTGTGAAAATGATGTAGATGAGAGAGGAAGTATAGAAGATGAACTAATCTCTATTATATAAGGGAAGGAGGGAGGAAGATGGTGTCCCCCTCTAAAAATACTAAATTACCCTTAATGATCTAATGAAATTAAAAAAATTACAAAAGAAAATAATTTAAGAACCTTTTCTCTTTTCAACTTGCCATTCTAAACTAGTTAAAAATGGTATATGCATTAAATATTTCAATCAAAAAATTAAATGGACAACATATATTGACCTTTTTTTTATAAGAGAATATAGTATACATGACGTCCATCTGAAAAGTCTCAAACACTAACTACCTTTGATACTCTTCAATTCAGACAAACCAACTTATTATGTTTATTCTTTTTGTTCAAAATTCATTCGCAAAAAATTTAATATTATAAAACACTTACAACATTTGTTAGTCTTTTACATTAGTGAATTTCTATATCTAAATTCATCTAACTATTAATTTTTCACATTGTAAGTGTAATGATAACTATAGTACGGATGGATCGGAGTAATTAAAGGAATAATAAGTTTTAAAATTAACGCACGCATCACGTGCAAGACTAATTCTTTATGGTTTATGAACAAGGATGCTCTTAGGAGTGAAAAGAACAGGCCAATGAAATCACAAACCCTGGTATCCTGCCCTAAATGACCTTTAGACCTCTAGTTAGGTTTGATTAATATCCCTTACTACTCAGGGGGCGTTTGGTTGGGGGGCTTCAAGAAAGGGTAAGGGAAACAAAGCTTTTGATTCCCTTTCTTGATGTTTGTTTGGTCATTTCAATCATTCTCTTTACCCCTTCGTTTTCTCTAAAGTTCTCTACATCCATTCTCCACACCCCCTAGGGTTTCACTTACCCTTTCTCTCCTCTACTTCATGGTCACCTTAACCAATCATTAACCACCACACTACCACCTAAACCCACCACAACGCCACCAGGACTCACCACCATGGCCACCACATCACCACATGAACTCACCACCCACACCGCCACCTAACGCTACGACACCATCCAACCGGAAATCATTCCCCCTACCATTTAAATCACCGGAAACACCCCCGCCACACACAACCACCACAAAATTCCACTCACAATTACCGCGAAAAAATAAAAACACCCAACCCAAAAAAACCCACCACCCCGTAGCCACCCCAACCCCCTTGAAAACAACCAAAACGCCCCCTCATGAACCAAACGCCCCCTCAATTCAATGGAGTATTACTTATGTACAGGCACACAACACTGTTATCTTATATGTTAATTGTAAAAAGGATATATGTGGTAAAAGAAAGGCATTTCAATTTCCTTACCAAAAAAAAGAAAGGCATTTCAATAAATTCTTATCATGATGAGTAAGGTATGAGTTATGACCATAAACACTTGTTAGAACTTTGGGCATTTATAAAACTCTATAGTTTTGTATCACCAATTATAGTACTTTTATTTTTGCATTTAAACTTTATGGAGGCCTATAGAGAAAAATAATTTAACTCACTATTTCTGGAAAAAAGATTATAAAATTTCTTTAACCTTTTTTTTAATCATTATATAGAGAAAAAGTACGGTATGGGACCATAACACTTATTAGTTAAATTCCACAATCTCTAGGGCTTATAGATGATAAGAATGAGAGGGAACGTGCAGAGAAGATTATATCATTCGACATCTTTGATAAAATTTCACACGATACAATCTTGTACTTTCTCTCTCTTCTAATCTAGCTCTCATTTTTTTCATTTTTAGATCAAATGTCCCAAAAAAATGCTCCTATTTTAATTCTTTTTACTTCAATTATCTACATTTTGTAATTGGTACAATTTTATCAAAAACCTTCAATTAATGTTGTTTTGTATAAAAAGAGAAAAATACTTCACTTTCCAATAAATTCTTCCTCCGTTTAGAAATAGTTACACCATATCTAACTTTCACGCATGTCGATGCATGATTTAAACCATTAATATCTTTAATTATCAATAACTAAAAATTATAAAAAGTTTATTTTTAAAAAATATACATCGAGACAAATCTAACAAGACCCCACATGACTATGTTTTTCCTAAAATATAAATCACCAAAGACAATATAAGTATAAGATGTGAATAGTGCACAAAATAAAAATGGTGCAACTATTTCTAAACGGACGAAGTATATTAGAGGACGGAAGAAGTAGTATATACATTTGAAAATCACCATGTGCATATGCACAAAAAAAACATAAAAAGCACAAAAAAGCAATTATTCTATAATCTTTATATAAACCAAAAAGTCTACCTCTTTAGGCACTACGTATATTTCATTGTATACAACTAGGCCTAACATAAAGTTTGTTGAAAATTACACACATTTCTTAGCTGCCAAAAAAAAGAGGCGTTTTCGAGCTGCCAAAATACAAAAAAAATTAGGCATTTGAGTACGTTGAAAAAGAACTAACAAGAATTATGGACCACGAGTAGGACCGAAGCAAAAACAACTTTGAACAACTTGATCATCGGGTATCATCCCACCACCTTTGCTCGTATCGAAGGCTTCTAATAATCTTACTACCGCATCCATGTCAGGGCGTTTATCAGGGTTGGCATCCCAACATTTACGCATGATGCTCACTAATGAAGGAGGACAACATCTTGGCATCTCCGGACGCAAGTTCTACATAAGAAATTAAGTTATTAATAATTATGTACAAGGTGAATGTTTTGGTGTTACCGATTTTAACAATTCAATCTCATTGTTAGAAATTGTTATGCATTAAAGTCATAGAGGTGAAACCTAACCTGTCGAACCACAGCAGAAGACACATCCGCAAAGCTAAGGTCAGGATATGGCATATCGCAACAATAAATTTCCCACAAACATATCCCAAAGCTATATACATCACACTTTCTGTTATATGGCTTACCATCAAGAACCTACAAATAAAATCATTAGAATCTTTTTTTTTCTTTTCCATTGGATTGATTACACTCGATCAAAACCTATATATTATTACCTCTGGTGCCATGTATCCAAGGGTACCAGTTTCACCGGTCATATCACGTGGGTTTTGTGCCTCAACTCGAGCAACACCAAAATCCGCAATCTTCAGATTTCGGTTAGTGTCTAATAACATATTTTCTGTTTTTACATCACGATGGACAATCTTTTTGGAATGGAGATAACTTAAGCTGAAAATACAGGCAAGGAACATAATTGTAATCACTTCAACATCATAAATCGACTAAACAAAACACTTGCAAGTTTATAACACAGAACTTACCCTCTAGAAAGGTCGAGAGCAAGTTGGATCACAACTTTGATAGCAAGTTTCCTTTTCCTATTTCTAATTAGATAATTCTTTAGTGTTCCTCCAGTAAGATACTCAACAATAACACAACATGCTCTAGAAGGGAGAGACTTGCCGTCATCGCCAGAGCTATTCAAAGGAATTTTAAGATTTGAAGTCCCCATTGAAGCTCCAATAAACTACAACATAAATATGTGAAACTACAACATAAATATGTGAAACTACAACAAGATAAGGCATATGTACTCAAAGAATCATTAATAGTGAAAGAAAGACAAGAATTCTAACAAAGAACAACATACTTGATAAGATTCCATAATTCAGAAATATGCATGTCAATCATACAAATTTTTAACAACTTTTACCTTGGTAACATTCGGATGATCGAGTTTATGCCAAACAGCAACTTCTTGACGAAATGAGGCTCGAAGAGCAGCAGTTTCGGCAGCAGTAGCCATACCATCCTCTCCCCAGTCCAAAACTTTCACTAAAATATTCACAATAGAAGAAGTTAGTCAACTGCTACAAACATTTACCCACAATAACATTACAGTTCATATGCTATGTCACACTGAATTGCATATATAAATCTATTGGCTTACACATTCAATCACCTCCAACAAAAAAATATGTACATGTATCATGTATGTATCTCAACATTCATCCTCTTGTCCAGCCAATCATGATGAAATAGAATATGCTATGTCACACACTCACACTAAATTACATAATATTGATTGGAGTAGTAAGGAATGAATGAACAAAATATTGTTATCTTTTTTACCCTTACTATACTAAATTGCATTTTCGATATCAAATTCAATGAATAAATTTGCCAAAATAGGGATTATACACAAATTTCCATGTCGTCCAAAGCTTCATATTTTGTTACCTCACAGGTCACAACAAATGACCAATATGATGATAAAATATACGACAGTAGTACAATTGGTGTACAATTCTACAACCACCTCACTCTCATAACCACCAACGTGCATGAAGCATTTGCAAATAAACTGTAACTGTAATGTTTGTTTGATCTCATCAGTTAGTCCAAGAACTCTTAAGAGTAATGAATCATTTGCTTAGGCAAGAAAAAACAATAATGCAAAAACTTATATTTGAGTCAAAGTAAAATGTCCAGCCACGTAAGTAGAGGAGTCATGATATTTGCAGACCACATGTTTTGTAAAATTATCGCATATATATCACAACCTTGACTTTTTAAGGTAAAGTAAGCTTTTATCTAATTTGACACCCCTAACTAGATCCATGAGATATAACAAGATGTGGTACACACCTATGAACTTTCACCTAAAGCCTTTTAAATCTCCATAGACCAAAATAAAACGAAATGTAAATATTACATATAAGGTTTCACCTAAAGCTTCATAAAGACTAAAAGATCATAGAATATGAAAGAGCATACAACATAAGGGAGGTCTCATAAGAGATATCAAAGTACTTTATTTACTATTAACAAACAGATATGCAAATATCAAGTTTCTCATAAAGAGAATCTTTCTACTTGCAAGAGTTCCAGCTTCCAACAAGATCCGTAACGTAAAATCTTTTCTTAATAGAAGATAGAGGACCTTGCAAGCCAGAGATGACATGACGAAGTAAAACTACTTCTAAAGTTAATGAAGGAGAAGACATAGCGAATGATAATCTAGTGATGCTTAACATCTAATATATGAACAAGACGAGTAAAAACTTGACAAAAAAAATTAGACATTCCTAATATTAAAAAAAACTATGATCATATCCAACAGAACTTAACCAACAATAAGACATGGAAACATAACATTCCTAATATTAAAAAAAATTATGATCATATCCAACAGAACTTAACCAATAATAAGACATGGAAACATCTAGTACTATGAATACTAAAATAGACAAAGCAAGAATGAATAGATTTCATTACCTGCAACATCCTTTCCATCATAAGTAGCCCTGTAAACACTACCATATGTGCCATGAGCAATAACATTCTTGAGATCAAGTTTCGCCAATTCGATTTCCCATTCTTCTTTTACAGTATTTAGATCACGATCTCGAGACCAAACACGGCTCAAATGTTTTACCAAGTGAGCATCCCAACTCTTAAAATCAATTTGATCAGCCCTAAACATCATATTTTTTGCACTCAAATTCCCCACATCAGTCACATTGGAAAGAGAAGCTTTCTGGTTGCTAGTTGATTCTTCAACAGGCTTCTCAGATTCCTTAACATCTGAAACACTTCCATCACCTTCATTTCTCTTTGAATCCATTTTTACCCAATTTTTTTTATCAAATTTCAATTAGAAAAAAAGGCAGAGAAACCCAAAAAAAAAAACAAAGCTCCCTGATGGCTCAGAGCTGTTCAACCTGAAAAGAAAATTGAGATTTAAAAATATATTCTAAGGCTGAATAAATAAAATACAAAACACAAAAAATTGGCTATCCTGGAAAAATTCAACATGAAATAAAGAAATGAAATTGCGTATTGGGAAAGGTAAAACACTAAAACTAATCAAAATTAAGATGAATAATAACATCAAAATTTTCACAAATTATGAAGAAATGAAGGATAAAACCATCAAAAAAAAGTTGAAACTAATAAACCATCACCCACCAAAAATGAAGCTTAAAGATGCAAAATTTTCACATCAAAGCAAAACTACAATAACAAATTTTGTGAAAATGACCTCTTGCCCAACCATTAATACATGAGGAAAAAGAAAATCCAACAAAAAGAATACAACCCACAAAAGTAATTCACAATAAATTCAAGCAAATTCTCACATAACAATAAAACTATTAAAACAATCAACAAAAAACAAATTCCAAGCAGAAAATAACCAAAATATTATTAGAAAAAAAGGAAAAAGAAAAAGGAGAGAAACCTGAAGAGCAGAAGAAGATGAACAGATCATGACATCAATTGAGTGAGAAACACAAACCACGAAATTAGCTGATCTCAAGGACTTTTGTGGATGACACAAGAACCACCTCTTAGAGAGAAAAAGTTAAAAACTTTATGTATAAACTTTTCCAGAAAAAGTTGTGCTAAAAATAGTGTCAATTTTGTTTGGTATTTATCTGTCTATATATATATATATATGAAATGATGGTTGAAAATATTATTTATATTTTCATAAATAAAGTTTATAGGAGTTACCCAACAAAAATTCCGCAAATATAATGTGAGAGAGTAGTAGAGTACAGCGAAACTGTTGAACTCTTAATTCTAGTAACAACGAAATTAACGGAATGGTATATCCGAATCTAGATAGAGCTATATCCAAAATTTACCCCTTTAAAATCTTTATGGGCTAAAAGTATTTATATGCTACTTCCAATTTTGAAAAGAGGAATATATCTTTCTTGCCCCATCCAGTTATAGAAGGACATGTAATTATGAAAGTTAGTATTACTACCTCCGTCCCATATTAGTTGCTACATTTTAACCATTAGTACTATTCACGTCATAACTTTGACTGTCTTTTAGTTTATATACATAATAAAAATATAGTCATATGAGATCTTGTTTGATTTGTCCCAATTTGTATTTCCAAATATATAATTTTTATAATTTTTTCATATATGTAACTCAAGATATTGGCGTTTGAAGTTGCATCTCGTAAACTGTAAAAAAGCAAATGTAGCAACTAAATTGGGACGGAGGGAGTATATAGCTTGCTCTTTTAATTTTTTTAGTATACTTGGAGGGTTGAATCTGATCATAATCTATCTATTCTAATGGAAACTAAATAGAGAAATATACTACTTAAAACATTTATATGCTGATGTGATTTCAATAGGGAGGAAGTATATGAGTGTATATCTCATTTAAACGAGTAGTAGGTATAATTATAAAGTTGACATATAGGTTCTTTATAATAAGGTCGTGTTTCTACATCTAATTCTTTCTTAAACGTAAATGATTTTTACCGATTAAAACTAATTTGCTAATATTAAAAATATATTTTTGTCCATTAAAGTGTTTCTATTAAATTATGGGTTAATTGGCTAGAACAGCACAACCTTTTGGCTCAAGTGCAAGGAACAACACAACCTTAAACGGGTGTAAAGCGTAGCACCAACTTAAACACATGGTGCAGAAAATAGCATAAATGGCACCGGAGCACGAAGATTCCAACGGAGCTAGGGAATCTCCGTTTAAGGTTATGTTGTTCCTTGCACTTGAGCCAAAGGTTGTGCTGTTCTAGCCAACTTCCAACTTTAATCAAAAAAAAATTGATATCCTCTTTACTCTTCTTCACTGCTGTGCTACTTCCTCTTTTTGCGATTTTATTCCCTATTCGATGGACCACACATCTTCACATCATCAACAAATTGCATCATCGCCAATATCAAAATCAAGCAGCTGGATTTACATCTATCATCATCAATAATTGACGTGTAACAATTGTGGAGGTTGATCTCAGTTTCTCCTAGGTCAATATTCACTGTTGATTCACCAAAGACCACGCCACGTGCTGTTTGTAAATGGGTTGGTTTGATGAGCGCCTGCTCTGAGGTCGCACCATGGTCGCTCAAACTTCCTAGAACTCTTCTATTTTGTGATCTACGGAGCGCCTGCTCCTGTGGGCTGGGAGTAATGCAAGGCTGTGGTGGAGATGGTGTTTGGTGTGGTGGTGTTGCAGTGTTTGGGGCAGAAAATGACGTTGCTGGAGTGGAGATGGTGTTTGGTGTAGTGAAGGAAGATGATGGTGTTGAGGGCGGTGGTGGCGCTGTAGTGTTGTGGGCTAGGGAAGAGGGTGGTGGTGATGTAGTGTAGTGTAGGGTAGATTTAGTGTGGTGGAGGTTAAGGAATGGTGTTAAAATAAGGGTTATGATGTTCCTTGCACTTGAGTCATAGGTTGTGCTATTCCTTGCCAATTAACCCTTAAAATAATGGAGATTCCCTAGCTCCTGTGGAATCTCCGTGCTCCGGTGCCATTATGCTATTTTCTGCACCACGTGTTTAAGTTGATGGTACGCTTTGCACCTGTTTAAGGTTGTGATGTTCCTTGTACTTGAGCCAAATGTTGTGTTGTTCTAGCCAATTAACCCTTAAATTATTGATTAAACTTGTTTTTTGTTTATCAAAATTGAATATATTTACTTGTACATGATCACAAAATAGTATGTACCAAGAAAATAATTTTTTTGGGTGCATATACGAGACGGAGGGATACATTTAGTCTTTAGGCTCTTAAATACTTCATCTGTTTTAAAATAATTGCACCATTTGCTTTTTCACGTTTGTGCAAAGCATCAAACACCATACTTGCATTTAAAGGAATAATGAGAACTTAATTCAATTATCTTCTTCCTGGGGTTGTAAAACATGGCTGACTTTTGCAAATTGCGTCCGTATCAGATGACGTACGGATGGAAAAATCTTTTGGCCGTAAGCTGAAGCAAGTAACAAATAACAAGAAATGAACCGGCCCTTCCAAAACGGTGTGGTCGTTACACTGTTGGACAAGGACAAATAATTCGATATATTCAATACATTTTCAAAACACAATGTTGAAAATGAATTGTCGTAAAAGTAGGGAAGAATTTGGTTACAATTACTCTTCTATTTATATGGTGGTTCATGCATGCTCTTATAAGGTTGTCTAGTCCAATGACCTAATTCCTCCGTTTCTTTTTAATCTACAAACTTTTTTTTTTATCTGTTTTATTTTGATCTACTCCATTCGTCCCTTAATAAATTTCTCATTTCTCCAGTTCACGTTTGTCAATACATGTTTTATATTGTTAAATTCTTTAATTACATATTAGTAAAAGTTATAAAAGTTCGATTTTCCAAATGTACGAGACGAATCAAACAAGACCTCACATGACTATGTTTTACTTATATATATGAAATTTCTTTTGAGGGTTTTTTTAAACCTATGAATAGTGCCCAAATTAGAAATAGAAAATCTATTAATGGACAGAGAGAGTACATATTGTTACTTTTTCTAATTTTGGTAATATGTAATTTCATCTATTTGCTCCTCTTTTTCCACCAATATGACCCACTTTTTAATATAAAATTAAAAATTTATTTCTCAACCTTTTTAGTTTTTCTCTTTTAATTTCAGTTTCTCTGTCTTACTTTTGGACAATTTCCTTAAATCTCCCCCAAAGTGAAGTGAGTAGATATAAAAGAAACTGAGGGAGTAACAGTTAAGACTTAAGCACCATGAAACGTAGTTGAATACTTTTTTTAGGGATAATAGCATAATGATCACTAATGAATAGACCTAATGATACAAGATATATTCTAAAAATATTACACATCAAAATGAAATTCTGCATTTTATTTGCTAATGAAACTTGACCTGCACGGACATAACTACCTCTATCTATTGTATAGCTCCAATTTGTTAAGATTCCTGATTCACAAAAGTGAAACTATAGATATTATAATGACTGAAATTGGCAAAAATAATTAGCTTCAAAACATAAGAAAGTTGGGGATAAACACCCAATTCAGATCTATGAGGAATTATGTGAAGTATAACATAAAGCAAATTGAGTTTGAAGAGCACACAAAGGTGTAATATACAGAACAATCAATGTGGAGTTCCATGTAAATGGGGAAAAGTCAAATGTGCGTCCCACTTAACAAAATTTTGGACCGAGTCCACTTAAACATAGCAGAATCAATAATTTGAGCACAAAAAAGAGGTTAAATCAACAAAAATTAAGAAAGATGGTTAAATCAACAAATTATTAAGAAATGTAGTTATAACAAAAAAATTCTTTTTTCAACAACATTTTACTTTAATATGAACGATTTTTTTAAGAAATGGTAAAACAAAAAACCTTAAATAAACCTCAATCCTCACAATTTATTGGTCCACTATTTGCGAGCTAGAAACTTGGGTAGCAGTAGAAAGGTAACGAATCCCCTAAGGCAAGCACAAAAATCGAGAAAATTCAACATTATAACCTCAATATTATAAGGTGAATTCCTAACCAACTAAACTAAGCCTACATTGGCGTTCAATATGAAAGATTATAACTTCAAATTTGCCGTAGAATAGTGTTCTATGCAGTACTATGTTTATTTACGACATCTTGATTTGAAAAATCGATTTGCGTGAGATCTGGTTATTTTAATGGTTTCTCATTCCTTCAATAAGGTACGCCTCCGCCGATGCGACTATGTCTAGCAATTCTACAAGCATGACCACGTGCGTGTTGTAATATCACGGAGTGACAATTGCCACCCACAATAATTATTTTATAAGAAAAAATATTTTCGTTATGTAAGGTCTTCATCTTGCTTTCAGAATAATACATTCCCATTTTAATTGCCATCACATTGAGCACAAATTGGTTAGGCCAGAAGAGGAGCATTGTTAATAGTGACCTAAAATGCGCGAGCTCAAAATAGAGGAATTCTACTGCTTCGACACCACCCTGCAAGCCCCTTTGCTGGGAAAGGATTTATCCAATGACACCGGTTGCTTGGTTGATTAACACATACTTGACTTGAACAAAAAGAAAAATATGGCATGTATTCTTATAAAGCAACATACATCCACATTCAAAGGAGAATGTCGATTACTCTTAAGGACTGTCAGATTCATCCCCTGAGTACGCATTTGCAGTAGGCGGATTCTTGTAGTCATCAAGCGCAGCATGGTATCGCTTCTTGTCAGCACGAGCTTTTGCCTCGTAAGGTTCTTTTTCCTCAGCTACATCACAAAATTAACCAGTTTAGGATTCTTTTACGTCCTTTTCAGTTGTTACAGGGACAGCTTAGTATTTGTTTCCATTTATATAATCATACCTGACATATTTCTCCATCTCTCCCCAAGAACCTTCCCTATATCTAAAAATGCAATTCCCGGGTTATCTTTCTTTGTGTTCTGCATTTAACACCCCAAGAAAACAAAAGGAAATTCAGCTATGCTGCAATGATATAGTAATAAGTTATGAAACAACCATGTCCCTGTCATATGTACCTCCCGCTCAGCTTGAGAAAAGAACATAAATCCAGACATTGCCCTCTTTGGTGCATTTGGATCCTTTTTCCTCTTCGTTTTTTTCTTCTTTGATCCATCTTCATCTTCATCTCCATCTTTAGCTTTCTTCTTGCTTGAAGAAGCTTTTGATGATGCTGGATCCTTCTTTTCTTTCTTGGCGGGCTTCTGTATAGATTCATTCATATTACAAGAGTTAATTCAGCCAAATGAAGTAGATATTTCTGGCAAAAAAAAAGCTTGGCATGGCATGAACTTACCTCTTTTTCATCGCCACTAACACTACCATCAGAATGATCTTCTTCAGAATCATCAGTTGGTGAACCTCCATCATCCTTGTCTAGAACAAAATCTTCGTCCTGTCCAGAAGCATACAACTATATACTCAAACTTCTGCCGACAAAGCTTAGGTACTACTGAAAGATATGATCATCCCTTAGCCCCAAACCCCCTCCACTCTCCCCGGAAAAATAAAATAATGGCAATGTAAAAGAGGAAAGACAAAAGGTTTCTGAGCAAGAAAATAGATTTAAACTTCAACTGGTCCAATCCATCCATAATGCTGAAACAGATAGGAATGATGTAATACCTCTTCATCACTCTCATCTTGTGCATCCTTTATTCTATTCATATGAGGATCAACATTTTCATCATCACTACTCAGAGGTGCAATGGAAGGTTGATTGGCACCATCTGCTGCATTCACAATTTTCAAGCCCTTAGCGCTGCAAGTAACCAAATGAAATGGTTAGCTTATAACCAGACGCTACTTTCAGTCGAGATCAGATATTGGGAGTTAGTTAAAACCTGATGAAATCAAACAAGTTGGTATATTCACTCCTCTGGATATTCCGGAAGAGATGTTCCTGGTCTGTCTTCAGTTTTACAAGGAGATCAAAATAATGCATATTGGACCCCGCAACAACATGCCTCTGGAACTCCACATAATCAATCTAGATACGAGAGAAACTCATTTGTTAGAATGATAAACAGCCAAAATAAAAAATCAAATTTAATAACCTAAACATGGGAGGATACTCAAATACAACTCCCATACAGATAATTGAAGAGTATACCTCCTCATGAAGAATAAGGGTTGGAGGCTTGGGCAAGAAGAAAAAGCTCTTCTCAAGTGGGTACAGAATTCCGTCTTCAGCTTTCAGTGATGACTTGACAGCATAGCCATCTTGGCAGCTGCGGAATTTTCCAGGCCTAGTAACCTTGGCGCTAGATAGTGCACGTAATATATTTGTAAATACATCATGGATTAGACCCTGTGTCATAACCATTTAATGAAAATGCAGAGCCAGAGAACTAAGTCAAGACGGCAAAGATATTTTAAGAACTACTTTCAAATGCAAAATCTCTTAGCATTACCTTGTAAGAAGATTCCAACTTATCTTTGTACTTGGTATTCAAGAGTTCCTCACTTAAGGAAAGAGTGCTTTCAACCACATAGTCGGTCTCAAACTGAAAAAAGGAGAAGCATACAGACCGTGTTTCAATCAAAGACAGGTCTCCGAATAGAAAATTTCCAGAGAATGAAATAAATAATACGGTAATACCTGCATCACAATATGTGGGTACAGAGTTTGCCCTTTACGAATTGGAGGATCGAGAGTGATAACAACAAAAGTATGTGGCTGATTCGACTGCAACAACACATGGATGTTATGTGATCATTGCAATAATGAAAAGCTATCAAGAACGTATCCAAAGAAGAATATAGAAAATTTTAAAAGCAACAAACCTTAGGGAGACAGAATAGACGAACAACACTGCTGTACTGGATTTTAAAATCATTAGCCTGTCCTTGCAGACGTAAGAATGAAAGATGTAGTTCAACACTATACCGACCCCTGCAATAAAGACAGTCATCAACAGTTAAATTTCATCTTAAATACAGACAAAAGACAAACAAATTAACCGCACATCATTTTATCTCGAAAGAAATAGTGGATTGGTTTTGCACACACCTCGGAGTAAGGATAGCAATACCATCAAATGTGACAACAGCCTCCTCCGCATCAACATCAGCCATAGACATGATCTTATCGTGGAAAACCTAAGAGGAAAACCCCCCAAAAGCAAAAGAGAGAAATCTTCAAATGTATGACAATTGCATTGTCTACAAAACCAAAATTGGATTCTTGGAGGAATGGGCCAAAACTAATTTCACTTGAGAAGAAACAAACTCACTTGAGCTGAAGGGCGATTTTCATCACCAACAAACTGGGTGTTAGAATTTGGTATGTGAAAACTGATCTCCATAAGCGAATCTTTCTGCAGAAAATCGAAAGAAAAGGGAAATAAGTTATGCACTCAACCAAAGTACCAAAACCAACAAATGCACGAATCAAAGAATGAATAAAAATGGTCCTTCCAAGACATAGTAAAAGCGCAAAAACCTCATTGGCTCCAGTTGCATCATCCACATGGAACTCCAATAGGACATCATTTTTTCCTTGCATCTGAGTTTGTGAGACATCAGCTAAAGACAGCTCAAAAGCTTGTTTTGAACCAGCCTTAAAAGCCAACATGTTCCCTATAAAAAGCATATAAGCTTGCAATAAGAACCCCTTTAATTCCAGCAAACCAGGTTACAACTTCATCGCCAAAAACTATTGACAGGCAGAAATAAGGGAAAAAAAACAAGCACCAGTTACAAGGTAAAGATCTTATCAGAATCAGATAACAACACTAAACAGGCCGAATTCCTATACCTCACTCAAACTAGAGTGTCTCAAGTGAACTTAGCTATGGACAAGAAGGCAAGATCTCATTTAAAGAACAACACAAGTTAACGTGGACTCTTGGAGGAATGGGCTAAAACCAGCAAAAATAATTGCTTTTAAACCTGGAACGAAGAAACCGATGACCATCTAAGTCTACCATTAGCCAATTGAACTCGTTCAAAATGGCTATAAATGACACATGATCCATGTTCTTTTTGCAATGAATGCATAATAAAGGTTGTAAAAACCTAGCATCCACTTAAAAGGTCAGTTGTTGAAAAGGATGAGATTGGCGACCCTTCCCATGCAATAACTAGATAGCACCTAAATATAAATATTCAAGTCTCCAAACTTGCTCTTTGTCTGTCACTTTTCAGCTAACTTAGCAACCTAAAAGCACAAGGCTTTTAGAACTAGCTATACCAAGAAAGTTGTTTTGTTGGCATAAGAAGTTAATGTATCTCAAAATATGGCAATTCAACCTCATGGGAAGCCTTAAATAAACTGTTTATCAACTCTGATTCCAACAGATTTCTCCAAACATACACTATTTAGATTTCTCCTCCAACAATCACAACCCTAACCTACACCCCAAGAAAGGCAAAAGGCTACAAGTGCAACTGTCATTAGCACCAAAAAGGCTTAAATCGACAAAAGATAAAGAATACAAAGAGCAAGAAAGAATTTAACAGATGAAAAGATTAAACCAGAAACAAGATTACCATTGAACTCAACATCTCCCCAGTTATGCCCACTAACAGAAAGTTGTTTCTCTTCAGGGGTAATTCCGTAACTGCTTCGGAAGAAACTTGTCAGAGTGGCAACATCCTATTAACAAAAAAGGAAGGCAATCAACTTCCATGAACCCTACAGATCTTAAATTCAATGTAGTTGGAGAGAAATAGAATATGATGAAAAGTGCATCAATAATTTAAGCATTTGCAAACAGAGTCCTAGTAGCAGACTGAGCACCAACACATAGTGGCGCCAAGATTCCAGAACGCAACAAAGGTGCCACTACAGAGTATGAAATACAAACTCCAAGCAAAATTTTCAAGCAGACGACAGTCTAAGCAATTAACAGTCAAGACATATGGATGCAGATGAAACACGGCCAGAAATTAAATCAACAAAAACTCCAAAAGAGTAAAGAGGTTGAACGCCTCTGACTTTCAAAAGATTCTCTCCCCCAAGCCCAAAAAAAGGTTGTGGAGGGTATCACAATGTGACCACACGAAAGAATAGACCTAACACAGCTTCATGTAAAACTCCCAGCACAACATCATCATCATCCAGTTTGTAATACATCTGATATACATAGTTCACGTCAAATCAAAGCTACCACACTTGACAAGTGACTTAAGAAATTAATGCACATTAAAGGCCCAAGACACACTACGTTAGCCAAACGGGTATGATCCTCATCAAACTTTGATCATAAAATTTCATCTTTCAAATAATAACTCTTATCTAAAAAATTGAACATCAAAAGACCTTCCTCATCTACCAGATATTTTTTAACTTTAAGGCCACACAGGAAAGGAAAAGTAAACTTGGTTATGAGGAAGGAGAACATCAGCACTTAGCATTCTGAGACTAAGTGACTAAAATGAACACATACCATATGTGCTTAACTCACATTCTCACAAGAGGTGCTGACAAAAAGTTTATACTAAGGGCTCGTTTGGAATGAGTGTAATGGATTAAGGAGGTAAAAAAAGTCAAACTAAGGAAAGTAAGGTGGTTGGAGGTGATTATGAAGGGGAAGAAATGGTGATAGAAGGGATAAGCTAGTGATGGTAGGAAGAAAAAGGAATGGATAGGGGAATTGTTACTCTAATTATGGTTGTAATAGTTACCCACACCCCATAGAGTAATTGTCACCCTCATTTGGAGGGTAATAACTTATTCTTCCCTTCTTTTTCATCACAACAAAATCACATTATCTCCTTGCAATCATTTCAAGTCACCTCCATTTTTCCTTTATTAAGGTGGTTTGACTTTTATTACCCCCTTAATCAATTACCCTAAATCCAAGCATGCCCTAACAAGTGACAATATCCACATGACCAACCAATCCCTATTTACAACTTATGTGTAGCCATTGAAACCAGACAATTTCTCTCAGATATATTAATCAATAGCACGACATATATAAGCAACTATCCAACTCCAATCAAATCAAAGAGCTACAAAGTAATACAGCTCATTAATTCTCTGTATTTATTACATAGTACATAACATGAAATAGCAACATTCGTTCATGTCTAGAATTATATTGGAAAGCATTTCTCTTATTGCAAAGCAACAAGGGCGACACTACACACATTTGATGGCAGAAGTTATTTTAAAGGCATAAGAATCATATCTAAATTAGTATGCCAAAGGCCATCCAATTAAAGCAAGATGCATAGATGATAAATATATTATACGTACATGTCTAGAAACTATATACAGATCACATTAGTACACTACTAACAGAGCATGCGTAACTATAATAATCTAAGCTTTAATCAATATAAATACTGTTTATATCCAATCGGGCCTCTCAACTTTTTGTTTCTCAACAGTTTTACATAATTATATCATGTCTACATGAAGACTATATACCAAAAGGGGAAATTTCTGCATTTCGGTAAGACATGCGCAAGCAAGGGAAAAAGACAAGATTAAGGAAAAACATTCAAAAGATTTGACCAATATATAGTCACATTTATTAAAAAAAAGCAGAAAAGAAATGAACCTGATCCCGGAAGCCTGTAAATTTATAGTACACCCCATCTTTACTCCGAACTCCAAGTTGATTTGTTCTTTGCACCTTCATCCAGAATAACCCAGAGATATTACTCTTGTCAACTTCAACAGCTTTCCCACCGCCCTGCTTTTTCCACAGGATCCCACCCGAATGTACTCTAATCTGCCCTTGCTTCTGTAAGCCCAAGCAGAACAGAAAAGAAATCAACATTAACTGATTATGATACCAAACCAAGGATAGTATATATGCAGACATACTATTGACAATTCTGTAAATAACTAGAAATATTCTACATGCTCTGTAAATAAGAAAAAGTGATAAGAGAGAGAAGTGACAGGTAAATAGTCCATAACCCATGTTTGGAGTAGATTAGATTAGAAGTTTAGAACACAAAACAGGGAGTAAGGAAGAGAAGTCATGTTAAATGTTCTTAATATATCCCCCATTGCTTTCTGACAAAAAGATTTCATCCCCCTCCCCCTCATTTCTTATTTAGCTACACAAACGCCTGTAATTGTCCTTTCATATTTAGCTAAACAAACGCATGTAAATGTTACTCATTCTAAATCTTTTAGAAAAAAACATCTACAATCCCCCACCCCCTCCCTTCTCAATTCCATACAACTTTTTCACCAAAGAAACTTTTCTGTTCTCTTTTATTGTCACTTAGAATGTCCAATGAACAATTAGTTATTTTGAGACAGCGTAATTACATTTCTCATATTCCTCTCTCAAGTCTCAAGCAGACCTTCTACTAATCATCTGCATCAGAACACCGGTGCTACTTCTGTACACCCCTCAATCGTCCTCCTTCGTCATACAAATTAATTTAAGAGCAGCAGAGCACACACGAAAACAGAATTTTCAAGCAAATTAACCGTAAGGTAACAAATATAAGAATCTTGCAGCTAGACGCCGTAAAATTAGGGTTCAACTAGGGTTTAAGATTGCAGTAAAAAAATCCTGAACTTAAGCTGAAATTATCTCTATTTCTCACAATCCTTTCAATTTCAATCACTTAAACCCTAATTTAATGCAAACACAACTTTATGCCAGTAAAATTTAAAACGTTTCAATCTCGCAACCAAGCTTAATCTACAGTGTAAAAATAGAGATGAACACGTACTACGAAAAAAAAACCCTAGGTAAAAAATCGTAAAAACAAACTTAACACTTTGCATTAAAAATTAGGGTTAGAAACTACTATGAAATGAAAATCGATGCATGCGAAAAGGAGATAGTAAATGAGGTGAGAAAGAGGAGAGAGAAACTAACATTGCCGCCGCGACCGCCGAGAGAAACGCTATTGAAGAGATGGCCGTCCGCCATTGTTACACCTTCACGGAGATTGCAGAGTGAAAACACTCGAGTGAAATGAGAGAAAAATGGGTCAGAATTGGGCGGAGATTTTATATGTAGGTGTCGAACTCGAATGGGGGAGAAGAAAGGCGCGAATTTGTTCTTCGTTCTTCACCGTCTATTGCGTGATTGGTCTGATGGGCTGGCTTTGGGCTACAGGGTAGGGGTAGTAGCATATAATACATTGTTGGATTAGTCTCAAAATTAGTTTCAAAATACCAATTTTTTTTATAAGTTTTCCTAATTAATAATTGAATTTATTAGTGGAATTATGATATAGATTGTATAATAAATTTAATATTAATCATAATTAATATTGCTCATGTTTGTTCTTTTTTTTGTGACAGTAATGTTTGTTCTTGAAAACTTGAGATAACATAATGTTAACCCATTCGGCAAAACTATCAGTTGTTACTTTCATTTTGAAGATTTTAAAAGCCATACTACTACTAATCATGTGTTAATTTGAAACTGACAACTTCTATATTTAAAGATGGTCGGGTTCGCTGGTCAGGTTCATTATTATGCTTAAGTTTGTAATACTTTTTATCGGTAGTTACTGAGATAAACCATCAAAGCATTTTCAAAGTTAGAAGTACTCTTTTCATCCCCTTTTGATTTACTCACTTCACTTTAATAGAAAATTAAGGAGGAAGTCCAAAAGTGAGAGAGAGAGAAATCAAAAAGGTGCAAAGAGAAATTTTAAGATGGGTTATTAAATTAAAAAGTGGATCGCGTGGATTTAAAATAAGGAGAAAGTAAATAGGATATATTACCATGAAAACAATTGTAACTCAACCAACACTCAAATTAGTTTTCTATCCATTCAATTTGTGATCATGGTTACAAAGATGACATTTGTCTTAAGTAGATCTCACCTAGAAAACTCCTAGAATCAAACAAAAGTAACAGAAATAAATGCTAGCGGTTAACAACTTTATAGACTACAAGACAAAACTGAAAACTACAACTAAACATGTTGCCATAGAAAATCATCCTAGGATATGCTCCAATAGAGTGCACAGAGGGGAGCATAATATGCTTAGTAGCTTCTTCCTACTAGAATAGACCCTAAATGAGCCTCAACATATGGACATATTAAAAATAGACCAAGCAACAGTGTAAATTAAAAAAGAACAGTCCAACAAGAAAAGTGTATAAATTAAATAGAAACGAATCTCACATAAATGAAAAATAATAAATTATACACACTTTTATGATGTTATTGTTTACTCAGGGTCTACGTGGGTTGACGCGTGGGTTGATGTTTTTCTATTGAAAATTTTCTTTTTTATAGGTTGTATATGTATGTGACAAGTAGATCGTATTTTATCATTTGTAGCATATTTTGAGCTACGCTTAAGTGCTGTTGTTTAGGAGGACCAATTTGCGCGCAGTGAGCAGACAGCAATTTTGTACAAAGTCCCGAAGGAAACTGCTGGCTAAGCCTCCAGAGGGCAGAGATTAGCATAGTAATGATATACAAGTAGGAAGTTCCGGGTGTTATTTCTGTACAGTCTACACTTTATGCTACGTTTTGAAGAAGAATTAGCTTCTGATTCTCCTCTACAGGGAACTTACATGTGTATGAGATCATTTACATGTTACAGAAAGTTACACAGTATTTCCCTGTATACAAACCGCCTTGCGCATGAGCCATGAAGCCAATCTTATTTTTCCTGAAAATGTGAAGAATTTCTGTTCAGTATATATACTCAATAATCATATGCATATTCATATTCATCATATTCATATTCATATTTATTTTATACAATCAGATTTGTAAAGCCTGTGAACTAATCACAAGATCATGATCAACGCAATGAAGATGACGAACCTTCACCATAAAGAGAATGCTACCATCTGAGACTTGCTGCCCCGGAGCTACCTGAAGTCCGTGAATAAAACCGGAGGAAGGAGCCTTTACAACGTGCTGAAACAGAAAATACAGCATTTTCATTTTTCAGATGATAAAAGTGAAAAGTCACCAAAATTATTTTCTGAGTAATTTTGTAAGGAAAGTTTTTGCCAAATGCCAATATCAATGGGAACACTTGTTCACTCCCATATCTTTTTCTTTATAAATTTTCATTACCACTCAATAACACCCCTAAAGAGGCAATGGACAATTTTTAGAGAAATACACATGTTAGGGGATGGAGTTGCAATATTATAAATTTTGAGAAAACTATTCACAAAATAAACAAATATAGCTTTACCAAACTGCCATTTAGCATCGCACAACAAATGAGCCATTAAAATTGTTAAAAAGAATGTACATAGCACATACCTCCATTTTCATGGCTTCCATGACTAGAACTGGGTGCCCCGCCTCTACTTTATCTCCATTCCTCACAAGAACCTTGACCACCAAACCAGCCATAGGTGCCAAAACAGAACCTGGGGAGTGAGATGCCATCGCAGCTCTCTCAGGCCTATGGTCAGCCTCATCTTCTCCAGACAGTTCCAGCCCAATTTTTTGTCTAAACTGATGACACTGTAGGCCATGCCAAACATTTATGTGCTTGAATTCATCCTGCCAAATACACCAGAAAATATCTATCACTCGAAAGCAATGAATTGGACAATTGAAGACTTAAAGATAATGTAATGCATGCATTAAATTCAAGCATTCAGGGGACGTTAAGTTGCATGGGTGAATTGACTGAATTCTGTGTGCAAAATTAGAGATTTCCACCTTCACATAGTATATCACTATATTTTACCATCACATAAGATTATATGGGAAAAAATTAACAATGAAGAGAACAATAATATGCACCAGAAGATTATTGACAGTTCTAGTCCAGCAGACATCACAGGAACAACTTTTAGAAATAATCCCCAAAAAAAAACACAACCTAACAGCTAGGTTGCATGCATCCGAAGATGATAATAGTTATATGACTGCTAAGCTACTTCCAAGCAGAGTTTTCCCACCCCATGGCCAAGCAAGCATACTCTAACAGATATAATGCATCAGACTACAGTTAGAAAAAGCTATAAATAAGTTTGATGCTTTAAAAAAGACTTTCTTAGCAGTGGAAAGCTTATTTCCTTTTTTATAAGTGATGTACATTTCTTGAAGGACATCAGAATTCTGCAACGAAACACACCTTTATAGAGACAGCTAATGTTAGTAGCACACTTAATCCTTGTGCTTCAACCCTAAAGTCTTGATCACCTAACTGCACAACTTTAACTTCCATACCAGGGGAACCGCTTTCTCCAGCCTGTGATAATTACACCGACCTTGCGTTATGCCAATCAAAAGATTACACAATGAATAAAGAATATTACATGGGAAGTATAAACGGGAACCCTTCCAGAGTATTATGGACAGGTACCTCAATGATATAACCTCCATCTTGCTGATATATAAGGCTTAATTTCAAGGGCTCTTGACTGCTTGTACCATAGTCATTCTCCCACTCAAGTTCAATGTCACGCTTGGGACGATAATTGACTCTAAATGGGGAGTCAGAATACCAGATAGAAAGTGGGCTTCTTTTCCCTGTCAAATTGTCGTTACAAGTTCAGAGTACTTCAATGGCCCTGTCAGGATATTGATACAAAAGATTAGCTATATGCTTACCTTGACAGTTTCTCTTTGCTGTGTTGATTTCCATTTTACAAAGACATGCAGCAACAAGCATTGCACTATGTACAGCAGATCTGTATGCTTCCTTCGCCAGCTCCAAATTACTTGAATCAGGAAATAATGCATCTCTGTGGTTTTCAATAAAATGCGTTTCAACTTGCCCATTCTCAAAAGCCCAGTGGTTGGCTAGTTTGAAAAGAAAATTTATGTTAGTTGGCAAACCAGCAACCTGTATCAGCAAAGAACTATCTGGATGTTAGAATGAGTGCAGGATCCAAAGGGAGATGCTACAGGCTAACATAAGATAGTAGCAGTTCACTTGTTGAAGTTAATTACATCTTGTTGAAGACAGAATTGAGGCGCGCATGGTAAATCTTTAATGGGAAAGGTGAGAGGACAAGGGTCATAGGAATATCACAAGACTCATACTGCATGTTCATTTGAAACTTGGAAGGACCCAAAATGTGTCCAAACATACATTGGCACATATATAAAGATTCAAGGCGAAAGAACTACATCAAACGCTGTTCAGCACACCTCCATAAAGGCCAAAATGCACAAAAATAAGAAACTTACCAACTGCCCACCCAACATTGAAGATAAAGAAAAGCAAGATTTCTCTCCCTTTTCAAAGCAAAATGAAAAGCAAGATTCAGGTAGATTTATAAAAAAAAAAAATCAACAAGCCAATCCTTATAATTTATGCAAA
Source organism: Beta lomatogona (assembly GCA_947646795.1). NCBI lineage: Eukaryota > Viridiplantae > Streptophyta > Magnoliopsida > Caryophyllales > Amaranthaceae > Beta > Beta lomatogona. The sequence continues at coordinate 54,024 of CANSNZ010000418.1, forward strand.
TCACAATCTCATGATGGACCACAGAAGCAACAACCCTAACCCACGTCCCTTTCTTTTATATGAAGATGGGGGAAGGGTGGAGTAAGAAAAAGCACCACATCGAGTAATGTCAAATCTGTAATATTTCAGTGCACTGCATACACATCCTTCCAAGAAAATAACTCCTGAAGAGATAAGATGTAGTTCATGTAAAATGGAAGTTTTAGAACCATGCCTGAAATTTTGATAAGCAATCCTTCAATTTAACTAATGCTGTGGCACGACTTTCTCCCCAAACAACAAGCTTTGCAATCATGGGATCATAATGCATACTAACAGTGTCTCCTTGTTCAACTCCAGTCTCAACACGAACTGTTCAAAGAGATTGATTTAAGAAGTATGAGATAGAGAAACAATAAAGACAGGTAGATGAACAGGTAACAACGAGATACACTTTAACCATCATATGAAGCTTGCCAATTAGACAAGTAACACTTAATAAGCCATTGATAGAAAATTCAGTGTTTCCGCCAAAATAACAACAGGTCCTTCCAGAAGATGGAGGACACAAATGAGTTGTGCAACAATTAACATGCGATACAAGACAACTAAAACATATCTCTAATAAACCATTCAAAAACCACTAAAATTTGCTAAAAAAGAAATTGCACTATTATCTGCATATACAGACTAAAAGAGGTGCAAAAACCTGTTTCTGACTCTGGAACTGGTCGATAGTGATGAAGAACTCCAGTAGCTGGAAGAAACCCTTTTGGAACATTTTCGGCATAAATACGGGCTTCAAATGCATGACCTGTCAACATATAAAGAGATCATAAACGTCACAAACTGCATAAATCACATATAAGCTGTAAGGTCCATAGAGCAAACTTATGGTGTAAAAGCATGCTTAACAAAGTATTGTAACCAAGCTAAAATACCATTGTCCAACCCAAAGAGCATGACTGTCATCTAGACAAACATTGCCACAAACTCATTATTGTAGTAATAATTTAAAAATAATATTTAACCCTTAAAAAAAGGGATTTGGAACCAACATCGGCTATTTGTAGTATGTAAAAAAGAAAAAAAAAACTGATGCAAACAACTCAACCATAAACATTACCTTTCTCAAACATAATTAATATGACACATTCCAATAGTTCCAAACAAAAGAAATTCTTTCTCTGGTTTTCCCTTTACCTAAGTAGCTTCTTGTTGATTTACTCTGAAGTCTATGAAAAGCATCAAAATAGATTGGCAGATGTTCTCGTATGTCATCATTCATATAAAGACACAAGCATCACCTCAAATCTCAACATATTGTCATGAATCATGATCACCGAAAGACCACAAATGCATTTCAAGTGTCAGAAAATTCAAGAACATCATTCTCCTAAAGTTCCCCATTCTTATATTTACACCTAACTTTTTTTTTCAATTTATTAGGACTTTTAGCAGTTCAAAAGCCCAGCACTCGAGCAGTCAAGCAATCTCAAGGGCGCTATGGCAGCATCAACGTTATAGCTCAGAGATTCTGCAAGACACTTTCATTCAGATGACGACATTTTGTTTACATAACGTTATACCTGATAAAGGCACCTCTGATTGCATAACAGGAAGAGACTCGCCATTAGCAACCCGAATCTGCCATTCTACAAGATCTTGGCCAACAATCATCTCTGTGACAGGATGCTCAACCTGCAAATGATGTGTTTGCCACTAATTAGAAGTTCAATTCACAACATTGCAGACCTACACCAATAACATAAGCAATTGAAGCACCTGTAACCGTGTATTCATCTCCATGAAGTAAAATTGACCTGAGACAGTATCCAAAATGAACTCGACAGTTCCAGCATTGTAATAGCCAACTGCCTTTCACCCCGAAACATGTTATATCAGCAGGTCTTTTGACCAATCAGAAATTTAAGCAAAGAAAATGTGAACCCATATAAGGTATACAATCAATCCAATGTTTAAGCATGTACCTTGGCTGCAGAAACAGCTGCTTGACCCATTTGAGAGCGAAAATCATTACTAACATTGGGCTGCATCAAGCCATCAACAGGACTTTAGTTACAACATCTTTCGATCGAAAATTTTAAAAATTAACCAAGAAAACAGAGGCATTACAGCTGGGGCTTCTTCAATAATTTTCTGGTGTCTTCTCTGTACACTGCAATCCCTTTCATATAAATATACGACATTGCCAAGTTTGTCTCCAAAAATCTATGAAGCACAAAGGCGAAAGAAAGTATAAACCTAGTTAACAAGTACGGCCATATTAACAAAAGAATCACAATTGTCTTTCACTCACGGTGTTTGACAACTATAATTTTATGTCTAACGTCACTACGATAACAATGCCATGTGGATGTTGAACTACAAAGAAGAAGAAAATCTCCTTTCAAGCTTAGCCAAAAGGAAATATAAATAGTAAGCAAAAGTACGAAAGGAGAAAGGGACCTGCACTTCTATATGCCTAGGTCTGGTGATATATTTCTCAAGCAAGATTGTGTCCACTCCAAAAGAAGCAGCAGCCTCCCTTCTTGCAGCCAAGAATGATTCAACAAATTCATTCGGGTTTTGCACAATCCTCATGCCCTAAAAAACAACTGATAAGTCATATAGGAAACTGTAAGGCATCCATATGCAAAAGAAGAGAGGTTTTTCACAAAGTTCTTGTAAAGACCAATTACTGTTATCGATATTTAAACTAATTGGTTATAAAGCAAGTTCAGTAAGGTAGACACGGACAAACAATATCGCAGAAATAGTAGTACATCTTTCCGCTTTGCCGTGTTACCTCAAACCACATTTAGCAATCAGACATGAAACCAGTATTACAGTATAGCTATATCGAAAACATTGACCAACCACAGAAGCATAGAAAGTCTCCAGGAAAGTGTTTGAAGTGGTTCCTACTTGAAGATGATAGGACCAGAACAAAAAGGTATTAGTATCCGCACCTCATGGTTCAACCAATAGGAATACCCTTTAACACACTCAACACTAGTCCTCAGCAAGCACAATAAACGTTGACCCAAAAAAAGGACATAAACAAAAAGAAATGGCAAACCTTTCCTCCACCTCCATGTGTTGGCTTTATTAGAATGGGGTAACCGATTTTTTCAGCTTCTGATTTCATTAGGTCAATATCTTGATCATTACCATGATATCCAGGCACCAAAGGAACACCTGCTCCACCCATTATCCTCTTTGATGCACTATAAGCCAGATGAAAGGTCAATTAATCAAATAATACTAGTCTCCAACTAACAAGTTTATCAGGCCACAGCAAAATTGTATACATTGACGATTTTTAAAAACCTCATTGGGGCGAAGAAATCATAAGAAATGTGAATTAAATTTCACACACACAAATAAAGTTATATTGGAGAACATGAGAATAAGGCATCCCTTGTTTTTACCTTTTGTCACCCATATCCCGTATTGCAGATGCTGGAGGTCCTACAAAAGAAAGACCTTCGTCTTCACACTGTTGAGCAAACTCAGCATTTTCTGACAAAAATCCATAACCAGGGTGGATTGCCTGCACACCAATTGGACGACAGATTCACCAAGTCAGCATCACTAGCATATAAGCCAGAGCTAATTAAAAATGTGAATCAACTTCTGCACCAATAAGTCGACGTCATCATATAAGTAAGGAAAACCCTGTCTCAAAATCACTACACACAGTACAACAGCTACAGATACGTTCACACATATAAACCAGTGAAAGGTGTCCCCTCATTTTTTTTTCCAACAAAAGCTCATCAAATGTGTTAGTTATGATATTGAAATAAATATTTTCAACCATGGTTGATTCAAATTCCAGCTATATCCAAACACCTAGCACCCTTCTACAAAGAGTATTATCAATAAACCAGATCATCCCAAAATCCTAAAAACAACACTTTGTGTACTCATAACATTTCCCTTACATGGATGCCAGCGAGCATATTTCTGAGTAGTTGTACATAACATCTTGTCGGGAAGCCTTGAATCTGGCGATTTGAGTGACCCTCTAATTCTGTAATTTGTACTCTCTCTCCTCCAAAACCTAATAAGATTTATTTCTCCCCGTGCCTATGAATAAGCTAACATATTGTTGGTGAACAACGTATAACTTTGTGTCGATTATCTCGTTGCGGTTGTTTATTTGATTACTTTCATTCCAACACATCCGATTCATAGTTCTTTTTTCATTCTACATTTTAAAGTCATTCTTAATCTCTGTGCCAACTGCCAATGAGAAAGCTACATAGCAACTTAGCACTTCATATTTGTCACAAAAAAAAATTCATTGCGCCCAAAAGATATACTCTCTCCATTTCACAGGACTATAAATTATCCTTCTCTCTATCTTGTCACATTTCAAATTGACTCTCATAACTCTATTATCAGTTATCACTTTATGGATCTAATGCGCTAGCTCTTATAGAGCCTAGTTAACTGCTGGTTTTCTACTCTGGCAACCATGACAAACACTAGGAGACGAACTGATAAAGGGGGAAACAATATCATGATAACCAATATTTCATGATATAGTGTTAATTTTGGTTCAAAATTCAGTCCCCTTTTCTTATTGATCATCAAAGTATATTTATACAACCTAAGAATCCTACTTAGAATCGGATTAATAAATCTAATCCAAACACATAACCAAACTAGAGTCCTAACACCCTCCCTCAAGTTGGAGCGTGCAAATTACGAACGCCCAACTTGGATAACAAAAAATCAAACTGAGTCCTACCAAGTGCTTTTGTAAATATGTCTGCTAACTGAAACTTAGTAGGAACATAGGACGGACTCACAAGACCTTCATTCTTGCATCACGAACAAAGTGACAATCTGCTTCAATATGTTTAGTACGTTCATGGAAAACTGGATTCCTGGCAATATATAACGCAGATTGACTATCACAATATAATCGCATCCCTGCACGATGCTGGACTCCCAGATCGCCCAACAATTGCTTGAGCCACTTTAATTCACAAACGATAGCAGCCATAGAACGATACTCAGCCTCTGCAGACGAGCGAGATACGGTAGGCTGCTTCTTAGTTTTCCAAGAGACAGGAGAATATCCCAACAAAACAAACCACCCACTCAGGGATCTCCGGGTAATAGGACAACTGGCCCAATCTGAATCACACCACCCTTCAAGGCGGAGATCACTATCAGAACGAAATAATATTCCCTGGATTTTTCTTCAAATATCGAACCACTCGCAGAGCGGCCTCCCAATGAATAACTTTAGGAGTCTGCATAAACTGTGACAAAATGTGAACAGAATATGCCAAATCCGGTCTAGTAACAAAGAAGATAAATTAATCGCGCCCATCAATCTGCGATATTTCTCGCATCATGAAACAATGGGCCATCGCCAAAGCAAGCCGATGGTGCTTTGCTCCATAGGAAATTCAGCGGGCTTGGCACCCAAGTAAGCCGGCTTCGGATATGATATCCAAGGCATATTTTCTCTGACACATAAATATTCCCTGCGGCCCCCTGGCAATTTCAAGGCCTAGAAAATATTTCAAAGCACCTAAATCCTTCATTTTAAAACATCGTCCAAGGTAAGCTTTGAAGTTCAGTAAAGCTTCCTGATCATTGCCTGCAATTATCATATCATCCACATAAACAAGAACGTTCAGCTGAATATTTTTCCTGGTCAAAGTAAACGGGGAATAGTCGAGTAAGACCGCTTAAACCCATAAGTTTTCAAAGCCGTGGCCAATTTTGCAAACCAACACCTAGGTGGGTCGCTTCAAGCCATACAATGATTTTTTCATTCTCGCATACCGGATTAGTATTTTCTTCCCGAAAACCGGGGAGGAATCTTCATATACACTTCCTCTTCCAAATCCCCATGCAAAAATGCATTATGGACATCCATCTGATGAATATCCCATTTTTTCACGGCTGCAATGGCCAGGAAAGTACGAACTGTGGTCATTTTTGCGACAGGAGCAAAAGTTTCATTATAATCAATTCCCTCCACCTGATGATGGCCAAATATAACCAATCTGGCTTTCAAACGCTGCAACTTTCCCTGCTCATCATATTTTTCTGTATACACCCATTTACTCCCCAAGGCCTTCTTGCCTGGAGGAAGAGGTTGCAATTCCCATGTGCGTTGATCCTCAAGTGCTTTGATTTCAGCACCCATGGCGTCACGCCACCCTTCATGCTTCATAGCTTCTTTAAATGACTTAGGAGGGTTCCCTGCAGTTATAGCTGCTAGAAATCTGCGATGTTTGTCAGAAAACTTTTCACAACTAACATAATGTGTAATAGGATAGGGAGTACCTGAGGACGATGCTGAAACAGGTGTTCGAGTTGAGGAACTTTTCTTTTTCACTACCGTATGAGTCACATAGTCCTGCAATTTTTTAGTGGGGACTTTGGTACGCCTACCCCTTCCCAACACCTCAACATTCTCCTCTGTACGCCCTCCCTGCACCGGCGACCCATGAGGCGCGACTAGCAAACTTATCACCATCATGATATAAATTATGAGCATAACACAAGCAACCAAAGATCCTGATATCTATCATCTTAGGAGGCTTACCAAACAAACATTCATAGGGAGTTTTATAATCAAGAATGACAGATGGAGTTCGATTAATTAAATAACAAGCCGCCTGAACACAATCCCCCCAAAATCTCAATGGTATATTAGCCTGAAATCGTAAAGCCCGGGCAACATTTAAAATATGCCTATGTTTCCGTTCAACCCGTCCATTCTGTTGTGGAGTTTTAACACAAGAAGTTTCAAAGATGATCCCATTTTGCACAAAATAAGGTTTCAGACAATTAAATTCAGTGCCATTATCACTGCGCACACATTTTATTTTCTGAGTAAATTGTCTGTCAATAAAAGCCACAAAGTGCATAAACATAATCTCAATCTCCTTTTTATTATATAATAAATAGGTCCAAACAGTGCGGGAAAAATCATCTACTAAAGTTAAAAAATATGAGGCACCACAAGTCGATAAGGGCCCCAAACATCACAATGAATGATCTCAAATATTCGACTAGCCCTACTAGGACTGGAAGAAAAACTAGTCCTAGGTTGATGAGCTCGAAAACAGACATCACACCCATCGATATTGCACCTACTAGTGCTAGATTGACTCACACATGGTAAATGACGCAAGACTTTCTCCGAAGGATGACCCAACCGCTTATGCCAAATATCAATCGATGCCATGCCATCCACTGCCATGACCTTCACTTTCGGGACACCTCGGAAAAAGAAAAGTCCATCTTCCCGCTCACCCGCTCCAATCAGCGTCCTCGTCGTGCGGTCCTGTAATACACATAACGTTTTAGTGAACTGAACTATACAATTCGCAGAATCTAATAGTTGCGGGACGGAAATCAAGTTACAGTCAAGATTAGGGACAAATAAAACATTATGAAGTTTTAGATTTCCGGGAAGAATCACATCTCCCTCATGAGTAGCGGGTGCGGAACTACCATCCCAAGCAATCCAACCGGACACCCATGAATTTTCCATTTGTTGTGAAGTGCGAAAATGTGCCGGTTACATGATGTGTGGCACCCGTATCTAATATCCACAAAGGCTCACCTTTCAAACGGTCATGAGGTTTAGGTAAGTTCGGTAAGTCAAGGAGGTTACGCCCTTTGTTCGGGTGATATCCCTGCAAGACCAAAGACTCACAAGGTCACTAGGTTGGGAAATCACCCCTCCCCCTCCATTCGGTTTATCACTCGTACCACCACCAGCCACGGCCTTATTTGCGCGTGCTGGTGGTGCGCCTTTGCCTCCTCGACCACGGACAGATCTGTTGCCACGAGTAGCAGTGGAGCCGCGCGGACCCCGAGGTCGGTCACCCCACCACTCGGGGTATCCGATGAGTTGAAAATGCCGCAGAGGCCTCATGGCCTTCGAAATTACGGTGGGTGCGAGACCACGGTATCACCGGAGCTACGGGTTTTAGGGCGAGTGTCGATCTTGAACGCCGAAGGCTTCTCCCGGGCGCCGGCGACGACGAAGCCGTGGGTCCCCGCAAGCGCTCCTCCTGGGCGATGATTTGGTATGCGCGGTTGACTGAAGGTAAGGGGGCCTGCGCAAGGATGTGAGATCGAAGCGGAGCATACCCATCGTCCAGCCCAATCAAGAAACGGTGAAGATGTTCTTGAAATTTCATCACCGGGCAGGCGGCACCACCGGTCGGGCATGGTGGCGCAACTTCGTGGGTCAAGAGTTCATCCCATAGGCGAGTTAAACGGCAGAAATAATCGGCCAAAGACTCACCTTTTTGTTGTTTACATTCACTTATGTCAGATTTGATTTGGCAGATCCGTGTGCCATTGGAAACACAATAGCGTTCTTTAAGATGCTTCCACAATTCGTGAGCGTTGTCAAAAAACGAGACCGACGAACGCAGAGTCAGAGAAATAGTGTTGAGGAGTCACGAGAGCAGCATGGAGTGCACAGTACTCCAGTCGGCCAACCCCGCCGCGGTGGTTGGTTTCGGGATAGTGCCATCTAGGCATCCAAGTTTACGTTTGGCATTCAAAGACATACGAATAGCGCGTGCCCATTCATCGAAGTTCTCAGCGTTCAACTGAATTGGAATAATGAGGTTGCCCGGATTATCATTCGAGCCCAAGAAGTAGACCGGATCAGGTTTGGGGTTGGAGGAGTCGGTATTTTCTGTCATTGTGTCGCGGCGGGAGCGGCGAGAATATGTGCGAAGTGGGGAATCAATGATGGAGCAGTGAGGATTCGAAGCAAAACAGCAAAGGAATTCAAAGCTGGGAGACGAAAAAAATCGAGTCTTGGTATGTGTTTCAGTTTTCCAGATTTGGATAGAGAGTTTTTTCAAGTTTTGGCTCTTGATACCATGTTAATTTTGGTTCAAAATTCAGTCCCCTTTTCTTATTGATCATCAAAGTATATTTATACAACCTAAGAATCCTACTTAGAATCGGATTAATAAATCTAATCCAAAGACATAACCAAACTAGAGTCCTAACATATAGCTCCTTCAATCCCTATATATGAAGCTACATTTCAACTTCTGGTTGTCTCAAAATCATAAGCCACTACAATAAACTTTGAACTTTCCCCTATGATCCTGAATAGTACACTTCCCTAAAAAAGATATTTATGATATATTAAAATCAGCTCCTAAAAGGAGCCTAATTATCTAATGAACGGCATTACACCCAAGGCTATTTTCTGCTCATCTAGAGCTCTCATATTCTGCGTATTTACACATTTAGAGAATTCCTATTCTTTTTAGCACATAAAGCTTGTCGTAAAAAATCATAACACTAACAAATTATGCTTATATACATCCAGCAAGCCGAAAAAAGTTTCGATCAAGTACTTTTATATGCTAATCACACTAAAGAATCACTTGATTCACTTCAATTTCTCTCCTCACACATCATCCAACTCCAAACAAAACATCAATTAACTCACACAAAACCAAATACTTCGAAAAAAAATATAAAAAAATTCAATAAAAATTACCTGAGCACCAGTGATCCTAGCAGCTTCAATAATCGAACTCGCCTGTAAATAACTCAATTTCGCAGGCGGAGGACCAATACGAACAGCTTCATCGGCGAATTTCACATGCAGACTATCACGATCAGCGTCGCTGTAAACTGCAACAGTTCGAATCCCTAATTTCTTCGCAGTCCTCATTATTCTACACGCAATTTCTCCTCTATTTGCTACCAAAATCTTCTCGATCATCATCTTCTTCTTCCCTTCGCCTGAGTTTTCCGACGACGAAAATCGTCGGAGGAGAGAGAATTGCGCGAAAACATGGCGGTTTTGTTGGTGGAGTTTACGACGGAGGAGAACAGTAAGAGCTGCCATTGTTGTTAGAAATGGAGTTGCAAAAATGGTAAGTTTATTTTCTCAGAGATGGTTAAATTAGTTTGAAATGAAGCGGATAATCACTAATGATGTGGATTGATTGATGGATTATGATGAAGTGCTGGCATTTTGACTAGTGAGTCATCCGTGAATCAGTTATAATCACTTCTTCAAGTCTTTTTCTTTCTGTGTTTTCTTCTTTCTCTCTCCTCTGTTCTCTCTCTCCTCTATTGTTTCAAAATTGATTTGGTTTGGGCTGCAATACGGCCCAATTTAAGAACTATGGGGAATTTGATTTTGTTATTTCTGGGTATAAAATTGGCCCAATTACAAATGAGACAATGGATGTTTATCTTTTTTTGGTTGCAAAGACACTATGTGTTCACGAGTGTGTATTATTGTGGACTTGTGGTTAGTAGTTAGTACCTAGTAGGTAATATAGTAGTTGTTGATTGTTGTTTTTACTCCGAGTGCGTCTTGGGTGCAACATGTTACACCGTAAGTTGTTGGGTAACAAAATCTCATACGTACATGATGACACAACTCCAACAAAATGACATGGATTTGATGTTATTTTATCATTTATTTTATATAATTTGAGTTTTTTTTAACAAAGTATTCGGTAGTTTATGATTGATTACACCATAAGTTATTGTGTAACAGTTACATCACCTAGAATTTCTGCTCCTATAATAGTTGTTGGAAGTGAGCTATAGAAGTAACTTTTTAATAATTATTTGGTAAAACTAGTCGTTGGATTAGTTAAGCAACAAAAAAAGTTGTATTATGTTTCAATCAATTCATGGGGTGCAATTTACATTGTTGTGAATATTCCCTTTTATAATGTAGAAATTGTTAATATTAAGTTAGATTCCACCTTACGTTAGATTCTATTAGTAGTAGGTAATTTATTTAATAGGTGAATCACGTTTTATCCAGATTAATGTATTTGACAATACATAGAATCACTATTTATTATACGCATTACTCATCCCTTTAGACTATTCTCAAGATAGAGGTATACACACCTCTCTTTTTTTATCTTCCTTGTTTCTTTTATTGGTGAACTCGTCATAATGTTTTGGCATTGAATTGCTACTTGCTAGGACAATTCACAACTCACAAGACACATCTTTTTTCCAATGTAATAACTAGATTAAAGCGAAGTTACATTTCACCATGCTTAAAAGGAGCACATGGGCCAAGAGCTTTTATTGGCTGTTGGAGGTGGGCCTAAATATTATGGTTTGTTACGACTTTTAACGAAGGAAACATAATGGCAAATTTTACAGAACATGAGCTTTTTGTGAGCTCTCTCTCATCTCCATTATTTGTTCCTCCACTTTTATCTCTCACAACAAACCAAAGATTGAATCTTGCATTCATTTACAGGATCAACAAAAGACATGAAAGAGGGACCCATGAACATATATCTTCCCTGTTTTTTTTGTCTAGTCTAGCAATAAAGATGGGTCCAAATCATAGGTATTGCCATGCACTACTAACACTATTAGGAGTTATTTTGTCTTAAGATGATGTTAGATAGATGGATATACTTTCCCAAAAAGCCAAGGAGAGAGAAATTACTTAGAAGTTAGAAGGATGGTACGGTGTTTGAATTGAATTGTTGATAGTGGCGTAACTGGCGTTGAAAGGAAATCGAGGTAAGGAGTTAGGGTAGCTAGAGGAAGTTTAGGTAGAAGTTAGATGTAACTATTTCATTAGAGTTAGTATACGTGGCATAATTACTATATAATGATGAATGAAAGTTAGGTAAAGTGTAATGAAATAGGTGTTGATTGTGTTTAATTTGTGTGAATAGTCCACAATAAAATTTTAATGAGATGGGATTTTTGTATATTCGGATAGTTCCTGCATTATAAGTCGACAAATTACGATAATGATGAGTATTCTCTGATAGGACTCTTCATGGACGAAAAATTTGTGAGATAATGATGAGTGTTGTCTAATACAAATTACGATAGTACATTATTATTAGACAATATCACTCTATCTAATGTGAAATGAAAATACTCATAAGTCGACACTAAACAGTCGACATTTGAACAAATTGAAGTTGAGTAATTTAATTGTGGATAACTTTTATCATCATTATTATTGTTGTTGTTATTATTAGTATTTAGTAGTATTATTATTATCATTATTATTATTATTATTATTATTATTATTATTATTATATAACTTTTTGACCATTCTTTTTCGTAACTATATAGCACTATTAGACAATTCCGCCTAGATTAAACTTTTGCTTAATAAGGATGCTTGCATGCTTCCCATAAAACAAAATTTTAATAAAAATGCTTGCATCTTCCTCGCATGCATGTTGCTTGCATCTTTTAAAACTTTGTTTGAAGTTTTTAAAAGTAACATCTATTATGAGTAATATGTATTTTGTTTTTAAGGGGAGGTAGTATGTACATAATGAAAGTTTTCAATCAAAAGATAGAAAACCAGAGAGAGACTTGAGAGAAAAATATCTCATGTTTTAGAATTGTATTTCTGAAAAATGAAAAATTAACTAGAATACAGAGAGAGAGTTTCCTTATATACCAGAGCTAGGAAAGAAAGAAAGAAGAGCTAACAAATAACAAACTTCTAACTGAACCTCTAACTAACTTGCCACGCAAGCTTATTACAACAACTTCTATTACAACTTGTTATCTAATGAAACAGAAAGAGAAATAAATAAATTAATTAAGCTGATGTAGATGTTGTTGTATGAGTATTACCAATACATAATAACTCCCATCATTTTATATTAGCTTATGCATCAACTGTTTATGTCATTAAGGGGAGGTAGTATGTACATAATAACTCCAATCATTTTATATTAGCTTATGCATCAACTGTTTATGTCATTGAACGAATGGATGCACTACCATGTGTCAATTTGAAGTACCAACACATTAACACAATATATAAGTCATTTCTTGAATTAATACTCTTGTTTATACATACTACATATCCTTAAAAGATACTAACTTGTTCTGTATCTATATAGAGCAACAGATACCAAACTTAGCTTGGCTCACTTGGTAGGAATTCCACCTCATGACCTCAAGGTCAGAGGTTCGAATCCCACCAATTGAGGGCACTTGGAGGAGAATTCCCCTTACAACTCCCCTTCCTTCCAGGTGTCTGGGCCTCTAGGTTGCGCTCTGTACGAGGGTAGCCCAGAGGTTATTCATCTTACCAAACAAAAAAAAATATAGAGCAACGGATAGAGTAATGTATAATTGTGTAGGAGTTTAATAAATAATTCAATTTGTAAGTTAGTTACGTCGAGTAGCAATGGACCCTTAATTTTTGTTCGTTTCTTTGTTAATTTTTTTTTTTTTTTTTTTTGACAGCAAGTACAAACAGAGACAAAAAGCATTAAAGTAAAAAGTTCCCCTTCCTAGCTCCTATGGCTAGGTTGTGGGCAAGGAGAACCTCAACTCTATCTACCTTCTTTATTTCGCAAAAGAGGAATTTCCGCCATTTTGATTTGACATCATGCATAATACCAGAAATGTCAAACGGAGCTTGATCTTTTATGCAGAAGCGAAGAAGATTTATTGAGTCCGTAAAGATTCTAATGCATGAGAAACCCTTTTTCTCTGCTTCAGATAACCCCCGTAAAAGCGCAAGACTTTCCGTTTGCAAAGCAGAAGAAGCGATCACTTTCTCATTACCTTCTAGGACTTTTCGATCGTTCATGAAGCCAACCCACCCAATACCAGCATCAGGAATATTAGATTTTTTACTTTTCCAGGCTCCATCTATCCATATATTGCAGATAACATCCTGACAGGACCCCCATCTAACGATAAGGTCATTAGAGGTGGGGTTAATGAAGTTGACCTTGATAGAATATGAGCCTCTGAAGTCACATCTTGCTTCCTCCTCAGCCAGTAATAGAGATATATTGGACATAACAGCGTTGGGCGATACGTCAGCAGATCTGAAGACAACATTATTTCTATGGATCCAGATAGCCCATAACGTGCCTACAAAGCACCTTATGTTTCTTTGTTAATTCATACGTTGTAAAAAAGACCTTTTGTTTTGATAATAGAATAGTCATTGAGTGTTGTTGCTCACCCTATCTGTAAATTGTAATATACTATGCCGCACTATCAACATTGTTTATAGGTGTGAAAATGCCATTAACTTGTTAGTGTTTGATCATAGCCTCATAGGTCGGAAAGCTTATTACATACTACTCCCTCCGGTTCCTAAATATCTTCCCTCTTTCCGTTTTAGTGCCTTTCTAAAAGATCTTCCTTCTTTTTACTTTATTCTTTATTTGGCAAATTTTTTCCCCTTTTTACCCTCTCATGTCACTATTATATGGTCCACCATTACACTATTAAATCTATTTTACTCCCTTTCTCTCTCCTACTTTATCCCTTTTTATTTGTTTATTTTCCTTAACCCCCTCTCTCTCTCTCCTACTTTACCCACCCAAGACCCCACACAAATTGATCCTCCTTGGTATCTGCAGTAACAGTAACAAGGAAGATCTTTCGGAACCGGAGGGAGTATAATTACGTGATTGGATTCTATTTCTACCCCCTATCCAGTGGCTGTGATAATAAAGAGATTGATGTTAATTTCTTCTTCTTATTTATATTATTCATATTATTATACTTGAAACACTTAATTATAAAAAGTCTATAATACACTTTTATCTTCGATTAGAAAAGATTTAAGATTGTAGCACATTGATAAACTAGTCTTTCTTTCATCTATATAACTTAAAGTCACGAGTGCCACACATCAGATAAATTGCATTGTCAATTTTTTTATAATAGTATAAAATGGTTGGAAAAAAATTAAAAATGCATGTAATTTTTTTTTTTTTTTATTGATTATTACTTTATTTTCATGTTTATTTGTAAGATCATATTCAGTCGTTTATTGTAAAATCATGTAAGTATTCACGTAGTAAGTTTGCAATGAGCAAGTGGCCATCGATCTATTCATTTCCATCACCCTTTTGCCAAGACAAGTTTAAAAAGTTTGAAAGGATAACAATAATGGAGAGCTTGGGCCTTGGAGTGTATTTTCCTAACGTATATGTTGACACTAACGTATTAAATAAAGTAGAGGTGACTAAGCAATACACTATCTCCATAAGTCTACGTGGTGACACCTATTATCAACCAAATTGCACACAGCCACACACCAAACATTACGATACCAATTGAAAATGAGATTCCATGTTAAGTATTCTCTTGTTTAATAAGCCTAGCTACACGTGTATTATTGAGTTTTGAGAATGCAAGGAGTACCGTGTTCATTTCGGAATTCGATCTGATCCGAAATTTCGGATCGGGAAAAATATGATCGGGATCCTATTTGAAAAAATCAGAAAATTGAAATTTCGGATATCCGAAAACTAAAAAATTGTAAATTTTCAAAGGAAAAGTACATAAAACAAGTTTCGGATCGGATCATCGGATACTTTTAGCTATCCAGACTTCAAAACGGATATCACCCATGTTTCAGATATCCGAAAATCGAAATTGAGAACTTCCGATCCATATATGACCCCAAATTTTTCGGATATCCGATCCAAAATAGGTGAAAACTAAAAAACAGATCGGATATCCAATTTACTGGATCGGATCGACATGATCACCAATCGGATCAGATTTTTATGCACACTCCAAGAGTACACCCATACAATTTCTTATCATTAGACGCACCTAAAATAGATTTCTAACAAAACTAAGCATGACCCTATCAATCGTAGAAGTCACTCAACCTCTAATTTTGGCTTTTGGTATACTGTTGTTGCTATTTGATATGCCTGCTAAAAACCAAATTAATATGGCCGACCCTTAAGTCCTTTTACTATCTCATCCACCGTGTTATTCTTTTCTAATTAATATGCTATTTTGCTACCTAATAATTTAAAATTGACCTGGCGATGTGATGTTTATGTGTCTATTTTATGAGATGTATGTTTATCCTATATTTAGTCAAGACATATGATAAATTGTCCATTTTTGTCAAATTAATAAGATTATTTACACCAAATTGGTGATAAGCTATCTTTCATCCCATCTAACCCAGTTCAATTTGGGGTTGATTTGGGTTAATGAGAAACATTTTCCATGAAAATTAATTTGCCATGACGTTTTTTACTTGAATATCAATTTTCCTTTGTTTTTTTATGGAAAATTATTAAGTTAAGAAGGGGAAAATGGAGATGTTGGGAATGAGAAAGTGGAGAAAAATAATTCTCTTCAAATTTTGGAGGAAAATGTTTACAAAAGGATGGAAAACCCTTTTCCGGCCACCTTAGTTTTCCTTTTTAAATCTCTAGTCCAATCAAATAACGGAAATGTGGAAAATCGTTTTCCTCCAAAATAAATGGAGCCTTGATATCAGAGTTCTTCTTTCTAATATGCCATTAATGTAAAGCTCAATATATACTACTCTCTCCGTTTCTTTTTGTTCTTCCTGTTTAGAATCTTGACACTATTCACCATTGGAGAGAATCTTCTAAATTATTTTCAACATATGATAAAAAATATAGTCATGTGAGATCTTGTTTGATTCGTCTTAATGAGTATTTTATTAATATTTAATCATTATAATTTTTTACTAATACACAATGAAAGATATTTAAGGTCATATACGTGCATTGACAATCGTGGAAGTCAAAATAGGAAACAAAAAGAAACAGATGGAGTAATTTATAAGTAATTAAGTATGAGGCATTAGTGATTATGGTGATTGAATTACATAAAATCTAGGTTAAGGCTATTCTGAGGGCCTATTCTCCCAACTTATGTTCAGTTCAGTTAACTTCAGTTGCACTCAGTTTAGTTTAGTTCAGTTCAGTTCAGTTCCTAAATTATTATCATTACTATTAGTTATAATTTAATTCAGTTCAGTTCAATTCAGTTTAGTTGCAGTTGCAGTTCAGTTGCAATCAGTTCAGTTGTTTTATGTCGAAGAGAACAGGCCCTGAATATATGTTGGTTAGCTAGCAAGTTTGATCAGCTGATCTTAATATTTGCCAAAGATAAATTTTTTTGTACATAATTTTTTGGATGCTTGGATTTGGGTTGGAGCAAAAGATAAACTTCTGATGCTATATAATTCGAACTTATAAAACTTTTATACGTATTAATGGATATAGCTTATGGATGATTTTAAACTTTGAGCATATCTTGCTAGAAGCTTGTACAAGTTGGAGATACGGGTGTCCGATCCTTATGGACTAACTGGTTTAGTACAACCTAATGTGTACCAAATATTAGCTTTAATAATAAGTTTCGAGAATGCATAACAAAAGGCAAAGATCGTCAAGGTTATGCATTTAACACTATAAAATATCAAATTGAAGATTGTCAAAGATCAAATGACAAAGTTATTTGAGAATAGTTAGGGTAACCTAGCCTAATAAATGCAATACTCTTGATAGCATTATCTCTCTATAATATTAATAGGTTTACTCCACATTATTTAGATTAAACATAGGTCAAAACCAACCATATAATCTTGGTCCTTTTGAAGACCATGTGAGGTTGAGTTGGTTAATAACTCACCTCATGGGGTTCATTCTCGTGCAAAACATGAGGAGGAGGGTGGAGGTTTAATAGTTCAGACTTCAAAGTAGGCTTAATATCCCTAATATAAATGCCTTATATACTACCTACGTTTCTTAATAAGTGCAACACCTTCCTTATTTGGAATAGTTACAATAAGTGCAACCAAGCTCAAAATGGCAAAAAAAGTTCAATATTATTACAAATATGCCACCAAAAAGCAAGAGGGGACCACAACTTTTTTGTTTGATCACTTGAATTACTCTACTTTATTATGGTCCCAACTTTCTCTCTCTACATTCCTTGGTATTCCTCCACTTTCTCTATGTTGCACTTATTAAGAAACGGAGGAAGTATGTATTATTCTACCCCATAAAAATAATCTTGGTCATCTCAAAGATCGATCCCTATTCTTTTGTATATAAGAAAGAGCACATGATCAATGGACACTAAATAATAAAAATAAAAATAAAAATCAAAATAAAAATCAGGAAAACTCTAAGAAACGTACTCTGCATTTAAATGATGGTAGAAATTTCCCTCAAAAATAAAAGCTTAGTAGAAATTGGTATAAATAAACAAATAAAAAAAGAATAGAAACGTGATGTAATTTGTAGAAAAGCGAATCCTCGCGTTCCACTGTCCTGGTGACGAATGGGCAAGTGTCACCAGTCTCCTCTCCATTGTCCAAGGAGACGAGTCAGACGACCTTTCTGAAAGCTATGCGTTTATAAATTTTGTTTACACCTTCCAATAGTACCAAAACAATCCCAAAACTAAAGAAAAAAGATCTCAAGAATTTTACAAACTCTTTTTTAAACTCTATTCTTTTAGAATGGACTGGACTGGTTTGAACTGAACTGAACTTAATTTAATTTGTCTAAACTGAATTGAATTAAACTTAATTTGTCTAAACTGAACTGAACTGAACTGAATTAGAATTATGGGAGAAAACTAATTGAATTGAACTGAATTTCCATTAGTTCAGTCCAAAAGAGCAAAGCCTTGGTCATATACATGCCACATTTACTTTGTTTCATAATTTTTTTGGATGCAATCGCTTTATATTTAAACGTGGTGTAGTTTTTTTCTTTTGAAGCTGCGTGGTGTATTAATTACCAATTAGTTAAATAATGAATTATTTTCGTAGATATAATATAATTCTCAAAAGCGTTTTTTTCCTGAGTTGTAAAAGTGTTATATAACCCGTAGCATACCATTATACAGAAATATCTTTGGAGTGATCTATTTGCGAATGAATTACAAACTAATCTTCAAGGTAAAAAGCTCAAAAGTAAAGTAAATCTAGCATACTAAATCAAGGTTTTAATTATTGGTTGCACAATAAAGATTTTCGATGAAAAATATTTTCTTATTAACATTAACAACTAACTTACAAGTTGAAACGGTTTATATTTTACAATAATTATTATTTGAATTGTCTTTATATGTACTTTTTGATCCCGACTCACGGTAGACCTGTTCTCTTCACCTTAATTTTGATCCACACTCTAGTAAGACAATTCTTCTTATCATCTAAAACAAACAAAAATAATCATAAAAGCAGTATTCTTGAGTCTCTCATACTCACAGTAGGCCTGCTTTCTTCACCTTCATTTTATATATTCTGACCTTTCTTACTTTTTTTTAAAAAAATTTCTTATTTTTTCTAAAACTAAGTAAATATAAGAAAATTTTAATAAAGACTCAACCAGAAGTACAATGTTATATATGTATCGTGTAACGTCTGACGCATCTTGTGAATTGTGATACACTGATATATAATATATTGACCAAAATCTTCCTTGATCATGTATTCATGTGGATCTGTATCTTGTTGTGGTGGAAGAAGAATCAGAATGATCCGGGTTTGCGTAGGTTGGAGCAGTAAAATATTTGTTACTCCAGGCTCATGAAACATGCACATCTTTCTTTCAGAATTATGATGTCAACTTCTGGAAAGTGGAAACCAAGGAACGACCACCCCATTTCCCGTCCGAGATAATAATACAACCTACCATTAACCAGATTCTTTACTCTTTACTTTACATGATTTTAACTAAAAATAACTTACCCTATCTATCTTAGATGAGTGTTTGAATACTTTTCTTTTTGATTTATTTTAAATTAGTTTGAAAACTTTTATATTTGACATGTTCTCACTATTATTATATTACTTTTTCTAACACCCCTTTGCTCTTTAAAACATACTCCATCTCTATCAATAAAAATTAAAAAACAAAACTTGAATGAATCGGTTTTACAATAACTTATTGTGTACCAGAAACCACATGATATAGTCAATTTTCATTTGATATAGTAAGTTTTCGTTTGATATATTAAGTTTTTATATGATATAATCATCTTTTATATAGTCATTTTTTGTATGATATAGTCATTTTTATGATATAGTCAGTTTTCTTATGATATAAGTTGTTTTTTCCCCTAATTTAGTCAGTTTTTGTGTGATAAACTCAGTTTGGATGCACAATAAATTATTGTGGACCCGATACGGTCCACCCGATACGTTTTCATAGAAATTACCCAACTTTTGCTCTCATCAATTACCCAAAATAAAATACCCCCCACCAACTCATATCACATCTACTTTATAATAAAAGAACATTTGATAACCACAAAATAACTAATCACATTAATATACGTTTTCGAACAAGTGCTCGAATCATTATAGGATGGAGAGAGTATTATGTTACTTATTAAATTAATTTTATTCACTAAAACTAATTTCACTAATTAAAATGAATTTATAACAATTCTCTAGTATTTTTTGCTTATGCAATCTGCTTATTTTTATTACTCCTAATAAAAGTCGTTTTTTCTTGATTGAAAATGATTTTTACTAATTAGTATCAATTATTGTATATGTTAATTAAAATTAATGATTTTTATACAGATTAAACTTGTAATTTACAAATTTTTTATTATCAATCACCAAGGTTCTCAATTAAGCCTTGAGAAAATCGGCAGTACATCTAGGTCACTAAGTGTTCACTCCGTGAACATGGTACATTAAAGCTTTTTTTTAGATGATTTGTTCATTTGAAGCCACCCGCACACTCGAATTAATATACTCACGGTACACCCTCTGGAATAATAAAACTTGTTTTGAGCCATCAAACATTAATCTCAATTAGTATAGTAAGTCTTGTATAAGATCGATACGTCTTATCATGAAATTATTCTAAGACCACCTCACTTTATGCCGTAAAAAGGTCACAATATATATTAAAAGGGCCGTCGATTAAGTTAATGAGGTCACTTAGGTCACCTTACCTTCGTCTTAAAATAGAGGTTTTAAGAGGTCCATTTCGGTCCGAATTCTAGTCCCGATCCAAAACTGCACACCCCTAACTATAAGTGACCCATTTAGGACAAACAATTACCTAAGTCTTACCATAAATTATCGTAAGACGGTCTTCTATAAGAGATTTTGTACAATTACTAAGCACTAAAAAAACAACCAACTCATTGATTAGCACAAAAATATATTTCCTCTGTTTTTTTTAAGTGCAACACTTTGACTTTTGCACTATTCACAAACCTCGCTTTGACCGTATTTTTTTTTACTAATATATAAAAACAAAAATGATCATATAAAATGTTGTTGGATTTTTTTTCAATAAATATTTTCATAATATCAACTTTTTATTACTTTTACAAATACATTATCAGAGATATTTATGGTCGAAGTTGTGTGTTCGCAAACGTAAAAGTCAAACGGTTGCACTTTTCTAAATCGGAGATTTTTTTTTTTTTTTTTTTTGAAAGATTCTAAATCGGAGATTAGTATACACTAATTAGCACCAGAAAAAGTCTACGTACTCACTAATTAGTAATTACCAACGTTCATCTCAATTCAATTGATAAAATCTTCCAAAATCTACTCACTAATTACCAACGTTCTTCTCAATCAAGTCCTCAAATTACAATCCCATAAGATTCTCCCCCCCCCAAATTAATTAACTAAAATAAACAGATACTCTACACGTCTCCATTCTCCACCAAACTAAGAAAGAAATATTAGCCCTATAATCGCTCATTTCCTTCCTTACATTAATTACTACCAAATATTCAAAATGGGACCCATCATATAATAAAACCATATACTAAAAAATCATACATATATTTCCTCTTGTGTACAATAAGAATTGTTTAGTTGGAGACTCGAGAAACTAAAAAAAACTCAATAATTGTTTTTCTTTTTCAGCGTGACAGCCCTCCAAAGGCTTACAACAAACAGTAGAAAGCTACCCTCAATATAAAAAAAAAAAAAAGTAGAAAGCAAAGAATAAAAAGCAAAGCAAAAACAGAGGAGAGAGAAAAAAGAGACACAGAGGATCAGAGAGAGAGAGAGAGATCCAACGACAATGGGGTGAGAGCTTGAGAACTAAGGGAAGCATTCAACTGGGTGTTTTTTCTTAAAATAGCTGATAAATTAATTAATTTTCTGGTGAGTTTTTATTGTTTGGATTTTTGATGTTTATATGATATTGTTTTTATTTTTCTGTTGGATCATGTTGACTGCTAAAATGAGCAGCTAAAATCCATTTTTTTTTTCTGTTTTGATTTGGTATTATGTGTAATTATGACCGTTGTCGTTTCATGATTTTAAGATTTAGACTGTCACAACTCACAATTAATGTCTTGATTCATTTTCAGTCAATTGTGTTTAATGGGAATTTTTTTTTTCCTTTTTTTCCTGGAATTTAAGTTTTTTTTCTTGGTTTTGGAATTTTCAGTTGGTGGGTTTTTACTGAAATTGGGTTTGAGGAAGTTGGATTATGCAAGATGATTTCTTTTTCATGGATCAAACATGGGTCTGAGTAAAATTTTGCTGTTTTGTAGTATACTTTATTTTGGAAAATTATATTCACAACTGTTGAATTTTTCTGATCATTTTGAATTATGCACTTGAAAAATTCTTCAAAATTTGCTAAATTTTTGCTGTGTTTTGATCTGGTAGTTTGATCTCTTTCGAAAGTTGTGAAATTCTAGTTGAATGATCAGGTAGTTTGTTAGGGAAATTAGTGTGTTTATAACATGATGAGATGTTTGTACTTGTTTATTAAATTGAGATCATTATGTTTGGTTTACAGGTACAGAAGCTAATTCTATGTTCTAAGGGATTCAGGCAGTGTTATCAGGCTGGCATTGTGAGAATTGAGATAGTTCTGGAGTGAATAATGGCGAAAACTAAAGACATGTATTCTTGGTGGTGGGACAGCCACATTAGCCCTAAGAATTCTAAATGGTTGCAGGAAAATCTCACAGGTAAAGCTTTTTCCCTTTGCTTTGTTTTGTTACGATTTCGACAGTAACAATTGTAGTTGCTTGTTAGCTTATTAGCTTATCAGCTTGCATGAAGTCGAGGTTAGATGGTAGTACGAGCTTGTGAACTTGTCAGGTCATTGATGAAGGGCTTTTATTTCATGTGTAGTGTATATTTTGAAAGTAGATGGAATGGTTATGTTCTATGTTACTCGGACTTGAATACTTTTGTCCAAGACGGGTATGTGTCCAAGTGTTTGACTTGGCTATTTCTGTGGAAAAATTCCATGATTTTGGTCTAACTGAGTGCCGAAGTGTTATATCCATGTCGAAGTGTTGAGGATCTGACATGGGTGCTTGAGGTAAATGAAGAGTGCAACCAACATAATATATATTGTTCTCTCTGTGACTGTGTCTTGGAATCATTGTAATATCTATTCTGGATTCATGTAGATGTGATGCTTATTATGAATGATATTTACTGTCACAATGTGTATGGAAATGTGGACTCTTAATTGTTAATCTCACTTGATCTTGACTCTTGAGTATGGAATTGAAATTATAACATCTTAAAATTTATTCTCGTCTTAAATTCTTCCCTTTATAATCTGCAAATGTTTGTGTCAAATTATCCCTTGCTAGCAATGGTAATTGACTCTGCAATTCATCTCCTACAGATATGGATAGCAAAGTGAAAACAATGATTAAGCTCATTGAAGTAGATGAAGACTCTTTTGCAAGGCGAGCTGAAATGTATTACAAGAAGCGGCCTGAGCTTATGAAGTTAGTCGAGGAATTCTATCGTGCATACCGTGCTTTGGCTGAAAGATATGACAATGCGACGGGGGTGATTCGCCAGGCGCATACAACAATGGCAGAAGCATTTCCCAACCAAGTCCCTTTTCTTATGAATGATGATGGGCCTGTGAATGGCACACACGATTCTGATCCCCGTACACCTGAAATGGCTCCTATACGGGCTTCATTACATCCGGATGAATTGCAGAAGGGTGCACTGGGTCTATCTTCATCAGATTTACTAAAAACAAATGGGAATTTCACAGGTGAGGCTGGTAGATTAGGATCAAAGCAGCTGAATGGGTTAGGGAAGGCAAGAAAGGGTTTGAACTTTCAAGAAGTGGAGAAGAAGCATCATGTTGAGCCTCAAACTTTGACCGAATCTGAGAGATTAGGAAGATCGGAGACTGATATTCAAGCTTTGAAAGAAGCGCTTGCCAGATTAGAAACTGAAAAGGAAGCTGGTTTGCTACAGTATAAGCAGACTTTAGAAAGATTGTCAAATCTAGAGTCTGAAGTTTCACAGGCAAAGGAGGATTCTAATGGACTGAATGAACGAGCAAGCAAAGCTGAAGCTCAAGTGCAAAGCTTGAAGGAATCCCTACAAAAGGTAGAAGCTGAAAAGGAAGCTAGTCTGCTACAGTATCAGCAATGCCTGGCCAGGATATCCAACTTGGACAGCCATATATCTCGTGCAGAAGAGAATCCCGGACATCTTAATGAACGAGCTTGCAAAGCCGAAGGAGAAAGTGAAGTGTTGAAGGAAGAGCTTTCTCGATTAAAAGATGAAAAGGAAGCTCTTCTTGCGAAGTATATGGAGGCTTTGGAGAAGTTAGCGAGCTTGGAGAACAAATTGTTGCTAGCAGAGGACTATGCCAGCAGGACTAGTGAAAGAGCTGACAGAGCTGAAAAGGAAGTTGAATCTCTGAGGGAAACCATAACCAGATTGACAGAAGAGAAGGAAGCTGTTGTTTTTAAACATGAGCAGTATTTAGCAAAGATAGTGACGTTGGAATGTGAAATTGATCTCATTGAGAAAGAGGCTAAACGACTCAAAGCTGAGGTTGAAGATGGGGTGGCTAAGTTAAAGGGAAGTGAAGAGCAGTGTCTTCTGTTGGATAGGTCAAACAAGTGTTTGCAGTCTGAGGTGGAATTGTTAGAACAGAAATCGGGTATTCAGAACCAGGAGCTATCTGAAAAGCAGAAGGAATTAGGTAGACTTTGGACATGTTTGCAAGAAGAACGCATGCGCTTTATGGAGGCTGAAACTGCTTTCCAATCACTCCAGAATCTGCATGCGAAAGCCCAAGAGGAGCTCAAGTCTGTTGCTGCTGAGCTTCACCAGAATGTTCAACATTTGAAGGACCTCGAAAATCAGAAGAGAAGTTTAGAAGACGATGTCCAGATGGTGAAGGATGAAAACAAGAGCCTCAACGATCTTAACCAGTCCTCGGCTGTTTCCATAAGAAGCATGCAAGAACAGATCTCTGACTTGACGGAGGGAAAAGGGAAGCTAGAACAAGAATTGGAGCTGCAGCTTGATCAGAGGAATGCTCTCCAGCAGGAAATTTACTGTATGAAGGAGGAAATAGATAGTCTGAGCCAGAGACACCAAGAGGTGTTGAGGCAGGTGGAATCAGTGGGATTTCATTCAGAATCCTTTGGTTCCTCTGTGAAGGAGTTGCAGCATGAGAACTCAAAACTCAAAGAAAGTTTCCAGAGCAGTGAGACCGAGGTAGCTGCTGTAAAGGAGAAGCTAAGGGTAATGGAAAAGCTTGTGCAAAAGAATGAGCTTCTGGAGAATTCATTGTCGAATTTGAATATTGAGTTAGAAGCTGCAAGAAAAAGGGTGAAGGAGTTGGAGGAATCCTTCCAGTTTCTTCTTGGTGAGAAGTCTACACTTATTGCTGAGAAGGGCTTTCTTATATCCCAGTTACAGATTACAACTGAGAATATAGAGAAACTCGCAGAACATAACACTTATCTGGAAAACTCTCTTTTTGATGCTAATGCTGAAATTGAAATGTTGAGGGCGAAATCTAAGAACTTAGAAGATTCATGCAAGTTGCTTGGTGTCCAGAATTCTGTCCTTGTTACCGAGAAACTAACATTGGCATCTGAGCTGGAAGCAACTCACCATAAGTTGGAAGAACTGGGCAAAAGACATACAGACTTAGAGCAGAGGTTCACGGATCTGGAGGAAGAGAGAGAATCCACACTCCGGATGGTACAAGAATTGCAAGTATGCTTAGATACTGAAAAGCAAGAGCACGCTAACTCAAATCAGTCGAGTCAGATCCGAATGGCTGATTTAGAAAACCAGATTCATCTTCTACAAGAGGCAGGTGATTACATGAGAGAGGAGTTTGAAGAAGAACTAGATAAAGCTGTTAATGCTCAGTTCGAGATCTTTATCTTGAGAAAGTGTATACACGATCTGAAAGATGAGAATTCTTCATTTCTGAGGTACTCTGAGAAACTTCTGGAGGCATCCAAGTTGTCTGAGAAACTTGTATTGGAACTGGAACAGGAAAATCTTAATAAGCAGGATGAAGTTGTAGTGCTGTCTAGTCAAGTACAAGGGTTGAGGATGGGGATCTTTCATTTGTTAGATGCACTTGAAACAGATGCAGGTTTAGCAGGTGATGACTACAACAATGAGGACGGAAGAGTTGTCAACCTGATACGTGGAAAACTTGATGATATTAAAGTATCACTGTACAAAGCCTGGGATGAGAATCAAGAACTCGTTATTGAGAAGTCTGTTTTTCTTGCAATGATTTCGCAGCTTAAACAAGACGTGTGGGATCTGAATGCTGTTATCCACACCCTCAGGCTGGAGGTTGAAAGCAGGAGAGGGGAAGTTATTCTACTCCAGAAGGAGATTCAAAAGCTTCTGCAGAGTAATGAAGAGCTGATTTTTAAAGTCAGGGAGGGAGCTGAGAAAGAAATTGTTCTCCTCACTGAAATGGAAGACCTCCGCGAGAAGCTTTATCATCTGCAAGGGGCTTATGAGGATCTACAAAAAGAAAATTGCAAGGTTATTGAGGAAAAAGGATATTTGATGAAGGCATTTGAAGATCTGGAGGAGGAGAAGCACAACCTTGAAGATGAATGCTCTTGTATGGTTGGGGAGGTAGTTGTGCTGGACAATCTTTCATTCATTTTCAAAAAAGTCATCTCTGAGAAATCAAAGAAAGTCGTAGAGTTGACTTGGAATATCGACAAGCTTTGCAGCGACAACAATATCCTTGAGGAGAAAGTGAGATTTGTAGAGAGGACATTGGAAGATGCTCGAAGTAAAAACTTGAATTTTGAGCTCTCCTTGAAAAATTCAGAGAATGAACTGAAAGAAGTTAGGGTTGCAAATGATAAGTTGAAGGATGAAATAGCTAACGAGAAGAATCTTTTGTTCTTGAAAGAAAAGGAGCTCGTTGAAGTAGAGTCAATAAAAGAGAACCAGGAGATCCAAGTACTTGAATTGTCCAAGAATTATGCTGAGCAACTGAAAGAATGTGAAGAGCTTCACGAACTTATTGAAAATTTAGATTCACAGATTTTCAAAATGCAGAAGGAACATGAAGAGAGTGAAGCGAGAATACAAGTTTTGAGTTCAGAACTGCAGAAGGGAAAAGATGAGGTCAAACTATGGGAGACTGTGGCAGGAACTTTCTTCACCGAGCTACAGAGCTCTAGTGTACGGGAAGCATTGATCAAAGAGAAGTTCTCTGAGCTTTTGAAAGCGTATGAGATCCTTGAAGAAGAAAGTGATTCCAAATGCGTAGATATTGTTCAGTTGAAAGGAAGAGTTGGGACCCTGGAAGGTGAAAATGCTGCAATAAAAGCTAGATTGGCTGCAGATCTCTCTGCCATTGTGTCTCTGAAGGATTCCTTGGCATCTCTTGAAAAGCATGCGAATTGGCACAGAAAGATTCACAAAACTGACAACGAGGAGAATGAGGTACTACATTTTTCTCTGATAATAGACTCACCTCTTTTTATGAACTTAGCGGTTGTTTGGTTGCATGTAGAAAGTGATACTTCCTAGGAAATATTATTATGTCATGGAAAGTATGCAGATTGTTTCGTTTAATATGGGAACTAGAAATACCTAGGTAATTAATCCATTCATTTTGTGGGAAGTTGAACTTCCCATGAAGCTTGACCTCCTATGTTAATGCAACCAAACATTTTTTTTAGGTTTCTATTTCTCATGTTTATCATTGTCAACCAAACAGTTGCTTAAAGTTTCTATCGGTGTGGACAAGTTGTTTAAAGTTTCCATCAGTGTGATATAAACTTCAACTGTGATGTTGTGATCGTTTACTTTCCACATCATTGGCTAGTTATAGAATTTGTAATGTACCATGTCTTGACTCCATGTTTTTTACCAGTTACCACTTGTCCACTTCTGCAGTGACCTACATTTCAAATTTATATCCACCCTCTTTATGATTACTTTTATATCTTTTATACATCCCAATTCAAGACATATTGCTTGTGAAAATTGTGCTTCCAATTAATTGCTTTGTGAAAGGGTTGGTGTGTTTTCTGCTAACTTCTATTTCTGTTGCTAACCTTGTGTTACACTGCTGCAAGAGTCGGACCTCTTTAGATATCTACCTTTTGCCTGCTAGTTGTGTTAGTTTTAACTTACGTAACATAAAACTAATGGAGAAGAATTCCATGATTTATGTTCTTTGATAATGCTCACTTTTGTCATGTTTACAGGATGTCAAAAGCAATCAAAACTTGAGTGAAGATCAGCCAGTTATGTTGGTCAACTTGCATGATGTGCAGGCTAAGATCCAAGATGTGGAAAAGGCGGTTATAGAACTGAAGCAACAAGCAGAAGAGGAAAACTCTGGTGTCCGTTCTGAACTTGACTCAGCATTACGAGAAATTGAGGCGCTAAAATCTCAAAGCAGCTCACGTTGTGGCAGTGGAAGATTAAATAGGCGTGTTGCATCATCACATAACCCAGAGGAAAACAAGCCTCGGAAAACAAATCCTGATGTCTCACATCCAGAGGAGGAGCTTCTGATGAAAGACATCATGCTTGATCAGGTATCAGATAACAACTCGTCTTTTGGGAAAAACAGAAAAGTTAAGGGGTCTGATGATCAGATACTTGAGTTGTGGGAA
Organism: Beta lomatogona; assembly: GCA_947646795.1. Lineage (NCBI taxonomy): Eukaryota > Viridiplantae > Streptophyta > Magnoliopsida > Caryophyllales > Amaranthaceae > Beta > Beta lomatogona. The sequence continues at coordinate 82,683 of CANSNZ010000418.1, forward strand.
ACTTTGGACCAAGCTGGAAGCATTGACCTCACAGTTGGTAAGCCTTCCACTGTTCATAACAAGTACTCTCATCTCGAGTCTCTAAAAGAGAACCGAAGTGGCCGACCGTCAATAGAATCAATGGTGGAGAAAGAACTGAGAGTGGATGATCGACAATTGAATCCAAAGAGATCTCTGAATCCGGAGCAGGAGGATAACAAGAGAAAAACCCTAGAAAGGCTTGCTTCTGATGTTCAAAAGCTAACCAACCTTCAGATTACAGTCCAAGATTTAAAGGAAAAATTGGATAGTACTGAAAACACCTTCGGAAAGGGAAAGGGTCCTGTTGAGTGTGATGTCGTCAAGGATCAACTCGTGGAAAGCGAGAGTACAATCCTAAAGTTGTTCGAGTACAGTGCAAAATTGATGAAGAACATTGAAAATTCTTCAACAGCTTCATCGTTCGATGGCTCAGTTACAGCTGATTCATCAGAAAGTGGGAGTGGTAAGAGGAGGAGATGCTTGGAGCAAGCAAGGAGGATATCAGAGAAAATTGGAAGGTTGCAGCTTGAGGTGCAGAAGTTACAGTTTTCTCTAATGAAGCTTGACAATAATAATAAAGTAAACAAAGGTGGGACCCGAGTAACTGAGCGAAATACACGCGTTCTTCTACGAGATTATCTCTACGGTGGATCGCGGACCCCGCGCAGGCGGAAAAGGACTCATTTCTGTGGATGTGTGCAGCCTCACACTAGAGGAGACTGATGTTTTATAAGCCTAGGAGTTTGATCAGTTCTAGCTGTTCCTGTAATTTTTTTCCCAATCTTTTAGAACTTGTTGACCTACATATGATCTCTTTATTTTTATGGGAAAGAGAATCTGGTGTATAATATACATGTTTAAGAAGGTAGTTTTTCATGATTAGATTAATAGATTTTCTGACAAAATAAAAAGCTTTAAACTTTAAAGGTGGTTCAACTTATTGAATAAATCCATTAACCTCGTAGTTGGATGAAGAATTTTTGAAGGGAAGGGGAGAAAGAGTGGTTCATTTTCCTTGTGTGGAAACTACTATCATGTCACAGATGGCATATGAGTTTATGATGATAGATGTTATCATAAGCTTTCGTAACAACAAAGAGAAATTATGGAATATATATTTTTGGTCCAAAACAACAATATGAGGATCAACCCTATTTCTTTCGTTATTTGTACAAGCACATTAAGTACTATAGTAGCATGTGACCAGTGTATACTGACATCAGCCTAACCGTACTTCAAACCTATTTTGGTTAAAGAATTATCATGCTGAAAAAGTATCAATGCCAAAAGAAAGCAATGTCGCAAATTTTCCTTGAGGAGCTTGCTGAGCAGCGTAAGTGCATAACACATGCTATGTATATCCTCATTGTTTGATTCTTACAACGTGGGGGAGATTGAGTGATGTGAAGAGAGCGAACAAGTGAAATAATAATATCGCGATTATTTTGATACTGTTCGGAAAAGGAAGTGTTATAAATATATAAATCGGAGGATAGGAGGATTTAGTAGGTCGTGTTATTGTTATAAATTACCCTAACTTATCAATTTTTTTGTCATGATAGAGCTCTTTAGTTCCATCCCTATATATAAAAAAGGAGAGCAAGTTTCTTTCCGCTCAGAAGAGGAAGATTTGGATCTTTCAGTGAGGGATGTGATCTATATTAGGTCCATAAGATACCATAACTTTCAGCGTTCTATGGTTGATCTCCGAATTTGGATGTTTATCTTGTAACTAATCTTAAATTACCAGTCCAACAAAAAGGCTTATAAATTTGATGACTAATGAGCAAAGGACGAACATTTTGAGTAGGAAACATGAGCATATAACTAATCTCCTAGCTCTTGATTTTTTTAACCCTCATGGTTTATTGGGATCCTTATCCCCAAGCATCACAATTTGAGAGAATTCGACCTTATAAGATTACAAGATAAATCCCCAACATGCCCAAACAAACTTAATATCTCTTGATATTGTGCAAATATTTTACAAACGATGAGTGAATAAAAAAGAAATCAATGTATTAGTTGAAACTGAAAGTGACATCAAGGACACATGGTGGACCGAATTCCTTCTAGTAAGGTTTGTGTTATATCAACTTTCTTTGGAAATAAAAGCTAAAATTGAGGGCACATGACCCTCTTTATTTTAATTGGTAAAGATATTATTACTCATCTGTATTTCCCTTAACCGCATTAGAGATTGCATTGGAAAAATCTTCCCTATCTCACTATATTCTCAACCCTAGCTTCTATCGGTTTTACTGATGAAAAGCGCTAAATTTTGTTATTGTCGTCGCTTTAATTTTGAGTTCATATATTAGTTTTAGTTTACTTTTTGATAATTGTTCCTCTTTATGTGTGGATTTTCTCCATGAAAGCGTCTTGGATGTAACATGTTCCACCATAACTTATTGTGTAACAACATCTCACACGTGTGAACTCTTTCATGTCATTATAACTGACTTCTATGACATTTTTAGCAAACTCAGTTATATGTCATTATTACTCATTCTATGTCATTATTACTCAGTTTTATGTCATTTTTACTCATTTCTTTGGAAACAGCCACTAACATCATGGCCTACCCGATTACAGTGTGTGCAAATCTGAGTTTATTCAAAAGTTCGTTCCTTATCGCGAGCATCAGCCTTGAAGGCTAACACGTCGCCTGGTGCCGGCGAAGTCGAGGCTTGAGGCCCTCAGAGTCGTTCTTCTTGGGTGACGTAATGAAATATATGCCCTAGGGACAATCGGCAAGGGATCCTAAACAAGGAGATGTGAGCGGACCGGGCCGTACGCATCATCAAGCCCTATTAAAAATCAGTGGAGTCGGTTGTGGGCCTGAGTTGTTCTAGAAATCGGGTGACTTGACACTCTGACCCCCCGTCGCACACGATGGTGCGACCTCTTGCGAAGCAAGCTCGTCCAGTAGACGAGATAGACGGTCGAAGTAGGCAACAAGGGGTTCACCTGACTGTTGCTAGCAGTCACTTATATGAGATATCAATTGACAAATTCTTGTGCCATTAGAGACACAAAAATGTTCCGTGAGATGCTTCCATAATTCATGAGCATCCTCAAAGAAGGATACCGTCGAACGAAGATTAGGGGAGATCGTGTTCAATAGCCACGAAACGAGCATGGAGTGAATAGTGCTCCAATCGGCGAGACGTTCCGCAGTGGTAGGTTTCGGAATTGTTCCATCAATAAATTTAAGTTTAAGTTTCGCTTTCAAGGACGTGCGAATCGCGCACGAGCATTCATCAAAGTTGTCATCTTTCAACTGAATTGGGGTAATAAGATTTCAGGGATTGTCATTAGATCCCAAAAAGTAAACCGGGTCAGGTTTAGGAGTGTTTGTTTCATTAGCCTATGACCTCTGTCATGACTATGCGTCGAGGGCCACGAGAGTATGTTCGAAGTGGAGAGTCAATGATGTTGATCAAGGAGGGTGATCGGAGGTTCAAAGCTTCGGTTTTTGGTTGTTTGGCCGGCTGGGGAGGGTCGATTAGGGTTCACAGGAGCATCAGTGATTCCTGAGGGTATCATAAAGTTGCCGGACAGAGTGGGAGAAAACGAGGAAGCTAGAGACATGATGGTAGAGTTTCTAGTGGTGGATGTGCCAGGAGCATACAACGCGATAGTTGGACGACCGTTCGTCCATGACGTCCAGGGAGTCGTTTCAACTTAACACCTGACGATGTTGTATGTATCCAATCAGGGTATGACAACAAAATTGAAAGGAAATCAGGAAATGGCAAAGTCATGGCAAGAAGATACCCAGTTGAAGATGACGATACTCCGCTAACAAGGATGCGTACCTTCACTAGAGAGGGACGACAACTAGAAAGGCAGCTTGACCAACTTGAGAACGAAGAGCAGATTCTAGAAACTGAGGAGACTGGTAATTCTGAGGAAGAGGATGAAGATCAAGGTCATTCCAATCGAGAGAACAGTACCAACAACGCTAGCAACTACTTGGCTGGTGGACATTTGCTGATCAAACCAAAGCTTTCTCCCTTTGTGCTAGAAGTTTTAAATCATCCCATGCCAAGAATTAAGATGCCGTCCTGCAGGTATGATGACAATTCGGATCCCGATGATCACATCGCGGCATACGAAGGTCATATGTACCTGCATACCCAGGTGGATAGGGTTCACAGGTATTGGAGGATTGGAGGATGTACTAGTTTTGGTGGAAGACACGCATGAATACTCAATGTTAGCTCATCTGGTAAAGCCCAATCATTGTCTTGATTTTTGAGATTTTTGCTCAATTTAGGCACATCCATTTTTACAGTGGAGTATAATATGAGGAGAAATGGTGATTCCTTAGGGTCGGGCTTTGGCCAAAAAAAGTGGATCGAAAAACCGTGGACCAAAATTCCCGCGCCAAAATCCGCTAATCGGGCCGGGCCAAAAATTAACCTAATTTTTCATATTTAAGCCGCTTGTGGCCCGATTTTTTTGCCCAAAACCCGCGGGCTGAAAAAATCGTGCCCAAAACCGCCCATTTTCGGGCTGGGCCGGCCCATGTTGATCACCTCTAAAGACAGGCTGTTGTTGGCGGTGCTGTAACAGAATATTAGAATGTATTATGTTGTTCTTCTTTTTTTTAAGGGTAATGCCCTTTTCGGTCTTTGGGTTAAAAATATATATTTTATATGTATATGTATATGTATATATATAGGAATAGGATCACGTGAAAACCACTCCTTATGCTGAAAACTGAAAACTGCAACTTAAAATGAGCAAAACGATAAAATGAGCAAAAAGTTCTTAAAATGAGCAAAAATATAAAATGAGCAAAAAACATAAAATAAACAAAAATTTGTAAAATGAGCAAAAGTTTTTTTAAAATGAGCAAAATCATGAGCAAAAAAACATAAAATGAATAAAAGTTTGTAAAATGAGCAAAAACTTCGTAAAATGTGCGAAAGTTTGCTAAAATGAGCAAAAGTTTCTTAAAATGAGCAAAAACATGAAATGAGCAAAAAACATAAAATGAGCAAAAATATGCAAAATGAGCAAAAATGTCGGTTTTCAATTTTCACCTTAAGGTTAGTTTTCAGTGGATCCTACCTATATATATATATATATATATATATATATATAAGAGGGTCAATTTCGGATTAATAGGACATGTTTAGGTTAACCCAAATAGATTCATTTCATATTATATCGGGTGATTTTGCCTTAACAGTTCAATATAAGGCATTTTGGGAATATGTCGAAATAGGTTCATTTTCAAGTTCATATTATTAATAAGCGAATCGAAATCAGTGTAGTCTGAAATGGTGTTAATACAAGTTGGCGATAGGAAACAGTACTCCATATTTTTTAGGTTGGACTCAGGTTTGGTTGGATTGTCTCATATGTTCTTTACTTGTTACATTTCCGGATAATCTTAATGTTTATCGATTATGTTCTAATTCAGTTAAAGCTTATATGTGAATGGTGATTATGAAACGAGACAACTTGCGAGTTACTCATGCTCGACTCGATTACAACTCAGCTCGAGTTAGCTCGATTCGAGACTCTAACAAGTCGAGACTACTCAATTCAAAAAACTTGCTAGTAGGTCGATTTTCTTAATATATAAAAATTTGTTGATACTAGTTGTCCATGAGACGCAATGTGCACCGTGTTCAACAATGTAAAAGTCAATATTAGTTTAAATAAATAAGTTTTCTCTTCGTTGGTACTCCCTCTGTATTTTTTTATCTTTCCTACTTTGACTTTGCACGTTTGTCAATGCACTTATTCTACCTTAAATATCTTTCATTACATATTAGTAAAAATTATAATAATTGAATATTAATAAACTACTCATTTAGACGAATCAAACAAGACCCCACATGACTATATTTTTTCTTATATATTGAGAAAAAATTAAAAGATTCTCTCTAGTTGTGAATAGTGTCAAGATTCTAAGTGAGAAAGATAAAAAAATACAGAGGGAGTATAATTACTATACGGTGCACGATAATTTAACAATACATAAATATTATATCATTCGATTTATAGTTGTTGTCTGGAAAACGTATACATAATAGTTAGTCTTCAAATTGAAATAAGGAGATTAATTTATCACATTAAAAACTAAACTAGGCCTTAAAGTTCCCACCTAAATACATATGAGTTACATATTACTCCATATAACTAATACATAATTTTCCATCCTGTTAATGAAATTTACCGATAATTCTCTTCTCGTTCATGCAGTTAACCAGTAGTTATCAATTGTTCCCGCAAAATAGTAGGTGTAATGAATGGTATGACCTAATTGTTCAATGGAATCAAACACTTATAAAGCTTGACTGAAAACAGTACTATTTTAAACAGTACTATTTTAAACAGTACTCCTTTAATTAATGCATGATTTCTCGTTGTAAAAAAAAAAAAAAAAGGTACTATTTGAAACAATCAAATGCTCATGTTGTTCGCAGAGTTCATTCCAACAATGAATAGGAAATTGAAGAAGACAACCTCAAGCTAATCTTAGTTTCCCCATTGAATCAAACTATTAGTATATAATAAAGAAAATGCCACTTTATCGAACTATCTACCTTAGTCACTAATTCGATCAAATTTAATAGAGAGAAGGCTAACCACCAAAATCTCTAATCTATTCATCTATTCATATATTATTTAAAAACAAACCCTCAAACACAATATGGAGCGCCACCTAAGACACTTTTAATCACAAACTCAATGCCACGTGGCACCCCTTTTGTTCACTCTTCTTCTTTCATTCCACGTGGCTATTCACCATTCTTCCTTTTTTTTCTTTTTCCACACTCTTAATAAAAAAAATTCATATTTTTTCAATGAAACTTATATAATCAAACATATTTTAACTTGCCAGTTGCCCCATGTAACCATGTTCACCCTCTTTTGTTTCAAAAGTCTTTAATTTCCATGCTGGGCTTCAATGCTAGGCTGCTTACCATCAATGTTAATGGGTTTCTGTTGCCGGGCTAGTTGCCACCAGTATCAGTGGGCTCACACTCTATCCATCGCTGCATATGTTCTCCTTTGAGTGAAGCAAAATTAACCTGACTTTAGGTCAATAAGCTAAAGATAGTCAAAAGTCGATGAAATTTAAAATTTGGATGTAACAGTTATAATTTGGGTGTGTTATGAAACTACTATATTGTTTTATAAATGGATTCTTTTCCTGATATTTGTATTGTTGTTATTTTTGCAATTCTAATTCATGTGACCCAATTCCTTACACAAATAATGATGCTAATGGCTGAAAACTGGTAATGTATGATACTTACATATTAAAATTGCAACTTGGAAGTGTCAAAGCCATCAAGCATAAGCTCATTACAAAGGCGCCAGATCAAGCAAAGCCCATTGACTTCCTACTTTAAAGGTAAACTTGGCATTGTACATAATTGTTTGGTAATTGAGTTTTATAAATTATATTTAACACATTACAAATTATTAGAATAGGCGGTCTAATTTTAACATATAAAATAAATTCTATAAAGAAACGGCACCAAAATATCTATACTAGTAAACTCGAGGATATACAATAAATTCTGACTACATCAAAGATATGTAGTAAATAAGTTGAAACTTAGAGGTATTTAGTAAAAAAAACCGTTCATTTTTACATTTATTTACATGTGGAGGTAGTCAAGGATAAAAGTAGAAAATAGATTTGCGAACTTCGTCTCACAGCTAATTTGGATTGGTTGCGGAAGAAGCAATAACAATTTAAGGTGGACAAGATGTGGGTGGGTAAACATCGTAGAGTTAGGCCATTTCATAAAAAAGAGGGAGAAGAATCTCAGTGTTATTACAGGACCAACATGAAAAATTTATAAGTCACGTACTATTGTTTTCTGCCATTGTAAATTTGTATTGAATGTTTTCATTTTTAACAGTTATGGCCTGCGAGAAATTAGCACCACGTTGTAATGCAACACAAGAGCTCGCATGAAACGGGTGGATTTAAATACAACGAGGCAAACGAGCTTAAATGCTTAATCATCTCAAATCGCATATAAAAACTATAGACTAACAAAACCCTGTTGTATAAAATGTGCCAGTCATATACAAATCTAGCTGACTTGCTCAAAAAACATTAAATACTATATTAGATAGGCTCAAGTAGTAATTAGATAACATGCAGCCACAAGAAAATTGGAAAACTATGCATTGCTTTCATCATCATATATGCAGCGATTTCGCTTTGCTATGTTAAAGATAGTTAGAAGAGTAAATATATTCTCATCTGTGAAATTATCACTAATCAAGCAAAACTAATACAAGTGCGGGGCATGATAAGAGAAGAGACCAACTATTGTTAGCACTGTCGGAAGTTGGGGATTAATATTTGAAGCTTTAAGCCTTTTAAGACCAAGACAATTGGAGTAGATATGTAAACTTTACTGGTGGTTGGAGGGATCTTTTCGTCATAAACTGAGCGAAGATATCTGCGAATCAACCTGCATTTCTTTGTGAGATAGAGATAGTTGCCAGCTGTTCATCCGGCCAACATCAAAGGCAGCTTAACTTTTAATCAACCTGTACCAAAAGGCAGAATAGATTACAGAAAGATCTTATCAATCAGGTCAGATGATAATCTCCATCATTAAAATATTAAAGAGCAAATGAGAAGTGTAATCTGTCAAGAGATTTGTCATTAGTTAACACAAATAATTGGATAAAAGGATATAACCACTAAGCTATGATATTACAGAAAATGCACATGCAATGTTTTAAGCAGATGTGACAGGCATGGCCGCATCGGATGTTCAATGTTACCGGAAACTGGTATGTAAAACTCCCCTCTAATGAACCATGAATTTGTCCAAATTAACCTCAATAATATACATGGATGGTCAAGATTAACATGTGCAAACAGAGGCTCTTTCCATCTGATAGGCAGATGGGAAAGGCATGGGTCTCACTGTCTCAGAGTTGCAGGAAACTGTTGTATAGAACTCCCCACTAAACAGCCATGTATTTGTCTCATATTATTCTGAAAAATGAACATGGGTTTTTAAGAGTAAATATGTAACTAGTGCAAACAGAGGCTCTTCCATCTAACCCAACATAAAAAGATCGAGAACAAAATAAATTAAAAAGAAAAGCCTGTTGCTCCTTACCCAAAAGTAGTAAAGCAGATAAAGCAAAAGTAAAATAAACCTTAAAAGACTTGCAATGGCAATTGGCAAAGCTGTAGTAAATACACTTTTCAGTGAAAGAAGAGGCCTCTATTGCATCTGCAGAAGTTGAAAAAAACAGTACACATAGATGTGCTTGCCTGACTATAGCAGACAAGTGAGCAAAGCACAAAAGTTTGCCAGTAACTACATATACCAAAGATTTAGTCAACATTCTTCCAGATAAACTCATTGAATTCGCTCTTTTATAGTCACGTGTATCTAATAATTCGATTCTAATCCTCCATCAAGGAATCTAGCTTCCTATGAATATCAATCACTAATACAAAGCGGCTAAATGTTCACAAATAATGGTAAATCGGTAAGGACTGGTCGACCAAACATGAACTGCCCAAAGATGCTAGTAAAAGATTAGTGTGTTATGCTGACAAAATGAGGTTAGTTGTCTTAATTAGCTTTCCTGGGCAACTAGCATTGGGAAGCATTAGGTGTATAACTTTAATATCTATCACAAGAATCAATAAAAGAAACGTGCAACTCTGATATATTCTAAAAGTAAACTTGTGATGCAGACAAAATGGAACCAATTTTTGCCAGCTTCCCTTTTGTAGTCCTTTGGTGGTACCAAGCAAAGAAAGTTAAGCACCGTTTTGGGCAAAAACGATCAGCAAGTTGCAATACATTTCCATACTGATACAATACGATTGCACATGGTAAATTGACTGCACATGGCATATTAACAATTAGCAAAACGTGGACAACTCAGTCAGTATGATTTCAATTCCCACATTTTAAAGAGAAAACAGTACAAATAACTTACCAAAATGCAGAAATAATAAAAGTTACCTCTGTAAGTAGATAAAATCAGGTAGAAGATCAACCATTAGTAGGCAAACTATAAGTACAATTTGCTATGTAAAACACATACAAGAAAGTCATACAACACTAAATTAACAAAAACAAGATTTCACTCTATGCACATGGTTCACAGTACCGATAAGCCAGATTAGGCAATAAGGGGTAATAAAGACTTTCACTCGTTATAATTTATTTCAGTATATGGAAAATTCTACACCTTGTTAGCAGTCTTATAGAAGGTATACTAGCAATTTTTGCCATAAAAGCTGAAAACTAAGTACCTATAGAAGGACCACCTTTGTAATATGGATCTAAATGTAGAGTGTCTACAAGATAGCATGTTCTATCACAATGCTATATCTAAATTAAAATTTGACAAAATAAAAAAGGATCTTTTTACGAAATAAAAAAAGAAAAGCACAAGGGAATAGGACTTTAACAGTGCCTTCATGCCTTATAAAATCCTTTGCATTGTCCTAAAACTCAGCACACATGCTACTTCGACCCCATCACAAAAGAAATATCGTGATCTTCATTGCTTTGCTCCTCTAATTATTAAAAATATAAGAGAAAATATGGTAAAGTCATGTAGCAGTACAAATCAGCCAGAAGCTATCGAGGTATGAATTTTTGTTTGTTAACACTGTCAAATAAATGTGTTCTTTATCTGGCATGTTTTGACATTTTTTACATTGAACTGTTTTTCTAGGTGGTAGAAGAGTTAAAGAAAATGTCAGATATAGGATTCCCAATTGTGGCCATGGGTTTGGTGGGCTACCTTAGAAACATGATTTTGGTTGTATGTATGGGAAGGCTTGGAAGTCTGGAACTAGCAGGTGGAGCACTAGCTATTGGCTTCACCAACATCAGTGGCTACTCAGTTCTGTCAGGCCTAGCCATGGGAATGGAGCCACTTTGCAGCCAGGCTTTTGGTTCTCGTAATGTATCAGTCTTAAACATTACTTTGAGGAGAACAATAATACTGCTGTTGACTGCTTCGCTACCCATTGGGATTTTATGGTTCAACCTTGAGCCTTTCATGATTATGCTTCACCAAGACAAAGACATAACTTGTGTTGCGAGCCTCTATTGCCGATTCGCAATCCCAGATCTCATAGCCATTAGCTTTCTTCATCCTCTCCGTATCTATCTACGTAGTAAAGGGACAACCTGGCCGTTAATGTGGTGCACTCTGCTCCCTGTTATGCTTAATATCCCCATAACCATCCTATTATCTTTCAAACTTCATCTAGGCGTTCGGGGTTTAGCTGTTGCTACTTTCATCACTGACTTTAATGCTGTTTTCCTCCTCCTAGGTTACATTTTCTACACCAATAACAACAAAGAGCCAATAGGTGTGCCATTACTATCACAATATATTACAGATTCAAAACCTTCACTGGGAAAGGAATGGAGAACTCTCCTTCGACTTTCCATCCCAAGTTGTTTAGGTGTCTGCCTAGAATGGTGGTGGTATGAGTTCATGACTCTTCTTGCGGGTTACCTTGAAGAACCACAGGTCACATTAGCCACCTCAGCTATAGTGATACAGACAACTTCCCTCATGTACACCTTACCTACTGCACTTAGTGCATCAGTGTCAACTCGAGTAGGACATGAGCTTGGAGCAGGTCATCCTAAAAAGGCTTGTTTGACAACAAAGTTAGCCATAGGTTTAGCTCTATTTAGCTCACTGTTTGGTCTCCTATTGACAACCTTTGGCAGAAGAGCATGGGGAAGTGTATTCACAGAAGATAATGCAGTTTTAAAACTTACAGCAGCTGTACTCCCTATCATAGGACTATGCGAGCTGGCTAATTGCCCACAAACTACAGCTTGCGGAGTTCTTCGAGGGAGTGCAAGACCTAGTGTTGGAGCAGTAATAAACTTCTATGCATTTTACATGGTCGGTACACCAGTCGCCATCGTTTTAGGCTTTGTTTTAAAACTAGGATATGTAGGCCTTTGCTACGGACTCCTAGCAGCTCAAATAGCATGTGCTGTCTCTATTCTTGTAGTTATATACAAGACAAACTGGGAAACAGAGTCCTCGAAGGCGATGGACCTAGTGGGATGTGCGCCAGCAAGCAAAAATCAAGCATGCAATCATAATGAAGAAGCTGGATATCTAAGAGAGGTGGCTTGTCTCAAGTGAAAAACATGTGAGAGACAAACAAACATCATATATTCAATATAATCAGTTCTATTAGTCCCATTATGTTCTACCATGAATGAATTCGTTAGTGTTACATGTACAAATGAGATGAACTCAGTAAAGATAGATCCTTCCATTTAATGAGAATTCTTTTTAACAAAAAATTCCTATTTCTTCCTACAACAATATCACCTTTAGCCTACACAAGAAGAAGCGTCCCCACTGTAGAATAAAAGACATGACAATATTTGGTACGCAAAAAAGGAATAATGATAGTTTTTCCATTTTTAGAAAGTCCAAGAGAGAACCTTGGAAGTGAAAGTATCTAATTATCTTATCATCAGTGAATGTTCAACCTTCCACGCATTAATTCAAGAAATATATAAGGGCATATGGACAAAACATTTCAGGTATAAAGACAGCATACACCCAGGAGGCCAGGACTCATTTTAGATAAAAAAAAATCTGCATTCTATCTCTTTTAGAACCAATTTAAGTTCACATTTGATGCTTCACCAGATTTCTGATGATCCATACTAAGGTAGTCGCAGGGTGCAGATAACTTTTCTAAATGAACAGTTGGTTTCGCCTTCTTTGCTAATTGATGTTTGATACCATAACCAAAATAACATTTATTTAGCAGGCTCCTCATACCCCCCCCTTTTTTTTTCTTTTTTTTCAAATGAGGGAAGATAAGAGACCATTGTTTGCAGCATGGATCATCAGAAGGCTGACTACGCATCAATAAACTAAGATCGGTTGTAAGGAGACAGAATGCAGAAATTAATTTCAGAATTATGTCCTGAGTGTAATGAAAGACAGACCGAGTACTATTGGGAATAACTAAGGGACTACTAATTTTGGAACAGAAATAAGATCAAAAGGACTACAATTTTTTGTACTGATTCGAAGGAGTACCTAAATTGACATGCCAGCAGGTTAATAACCATGTAACGGGCAGCTATGCACTATTCCTAGAACCCTTAGAAGTACGTTATTACACATTCATGCCTACACAAACAACACTTTTTGGAATCATAACAAAAATTAAGATCACTAAAGAACTAAGCAAAAACCACAGCATGTCAATCACACTTCAGTCTATTTAACCTCTACTAAATGGATTCTTTATTACACCTGGACAATCCATTCATTCCAACTCACCAACTCAGTCGACCTTCAGAGTATCACCATTGCATACTTGATCCCCAAAAAGTGCAACATTTTTAAAAAAATGGGTGAACTCAATCCTTGAAAATGGACATCTATGGAATAGTTTAGATCCGAGTCCAAGTACTATATACAAGATAACTAATTGCCATGGAGTTAGAAACATGTAACCAGAGTAAAGCCATGAGGAGGTAGCAACTACATTCCAACAATTCTCGAGCTCTTCCAACAATAAACATTACAGACAGCTAATCGAAATGCGCAGTATTGTGATACATAAATCTTATCTCACCCCTCACAAAATTGACAAACTTTGCCTGAATAAGCTCTTAAATTGTGGCCAGAAAGTACCATCAGCCACTGCATTTAACTAATTATATTAAGGTAAGCACCGATAATCGCTCCGCAACTTCACTCAATAATCTAATGCCATTTTTTATAGCATTGCCATAGCTATGTTGGTACAATTGTTTTAACTCATAGCTAAACAACCGCAGCACAATTTGTTGTAAATTTTACATCTCAACTATTAACAAAGCAATTCAGTATTCCCGAGCATAAATTATATTTACTTAGCATATTTTATTGCTCGAAATTCTTCATATTAATTTGTTTATGTGCAGACAAATCAAAGCGGTAACATAAATTAGTCGGCATTCAATTCAATTCACAACGATAAGTATGTAATAAAGATTGCTCCAACAAAATACAAAGAAAATAGAAAGCAACAAACAAGCAATTTGGCAAATTGAAGAAAAATAAATAACCCTAAATTAAGTAATTTGTGAGATATTGAGTGACGAATAATGAGATTACCTAGCAAGAGAGCTCCGTAAATGTTGCAAAGATGAAAGAGATATAACTCCATTGAAGATTTGAAGAACGTAAACATGGCAGTGATGGTTTTGGTCTTTGGAGAATTAGATTCATGAAATCGTTTGTGCAAAATAAGCATGCGGAAGATGATTATTGATTCCCGCCGCAAGTAATCTTTTCAACTTTTGGATTGTAAAAACGGGTTGTAAATTGTAACCAGTTTGTTGATATTAGCGCAGGAGAATTCCCGAGTTGCATATTTGCATAATTGCATGTATTCCCTCTATTTTGTTGGTACCAAGCTAAGCTTTGGGATTGTGTCTTCAAACCGCAGGGTTCAATTTTCATTAGAGGCACTTTGAGGTAGGGGTGTTTATAAATACCCGATTCGGTAGATTTGATTCGATTTTTTCGGATATTCGATACGATTTTTTAGTTTACGGATATTTCAGATCGGTCATCCGAAAATTTTCGGATCAGATACAGATCGGAAATTTTCATTTTCAGAAAGGAAATATTGTCACAAATAAGTGAACCTTTAGAACGTCCGCTAAAAATAAGCCAATTTTTTTATTATTCCTGAATAAGTCTAACTTTAATACCAATTTGTTTAAAACAAGTCATGACCGATTATATCCTAAAGAATAGGTAAAATTGGACACGTGTTCGGTGTTCTACCATCATTAGTTGTTTAAACAATTTTTAAAACAAATTGAAAAAAAAAACAATTGCACGTGTGCACCATGCGTATTCCTTCCTCCATCATAAACATCATCATCATCAGTTCACCATCATCTCCACTAGGGGTGATTAACAGATCAGGTCGGGTCGTGTTCGGGTTCGGGTTAATAATAAACGGGTTGAACATGTCCCAACCCAAACCTAACTCGTTTATTAAACGGGTTGAAAAACTCAACCTAGACCCAACCTGTTTATTAAATGGGTTACCCATATAACTCGTTTAACTCACTTACATATTTATTACTATTAAATTTTTATTAAAACTTATTAGTTTTCAACAATAAATTCACATAAAGTATGCATGATTAGATTTTATTTTCAGTATTTGTGTTCTACAATTAGTATTTTTAAATTTTTCACCAACTTTAACACAACTTTTTAGGAAATTTATATTTTAATGAGTTAAACAAACAGGTCAAAGCAGGTTAATTTCGGGTTGAAAATGTCAACCTTAACCTAACCCATTTAATTAATTGGGTAAGTCATGCCAACCCATTTACTTAAATGGGTCAAAAATCTCTACCCAAACCCGCTTATTTCAGGTTGGGTTCGGGTTCGGTAAACGGGTTGGGTCTGTTTTTCACAGCCCTAATCTCCACCGACCTCCTCCCTCCACCATCATCAGTTCATCACCATTAGACCATGCACCATCCTCCTCCATCCTTCACCTCCACCCACCACCTTCGTCCTTCACCTCCACCCCTCCCTTACCATGCTGCCACCCCCTCCCCTTCCTCCTCCATCCAAAAATATATGAAACACTGATAAGAACAAATAAGAAAATGAAGAGAGAAACAAATCAAAGTGAATTTCCTCCATGGTTGTTGGGTCAAGTGAGCAGGAGAAGAGGAAGTGATGGGCCCAGAGAAGGTGAGTTCAGATTTAGGTCGCGTTTGAGGGTGAGCTTATTGGGAAAATTTCGACAACAATGAATTGCAGCGGTTGTGGTGGGGGCATTAGAGGAGGACCACCACTACCCCTCCCGCTCCGCCGCCGCCGCAACCACTACACCTTCCCTTTCTGTTTCTCTTAGGATTTTGGAAGGGTTTGGGTTGCTGGATTTCGGTAGTTTGTGGGTGGTTTGCGGGTGGGTTTGGGTTGGGTTGGTGGGTTTTAGAGGCGGTGAGGTGGTTTCAGGTGGGTTTTGGTGGTGGTGAGGTGCTTTACTGGTGGTGGTGAGGTCGTCTCGAGTGTGGTTTGGTGGTGGTAAGGTGGTTTCCGGTGGGGTTTGGTGGTTGTGTAGAATATTGGATGTAGTTGGAGTTAGGGATGGCAGCCTGATAGGTTGTCGTACACCTGTCAAAAATAATTCCTGCAAAACCTTCTAACAATGTAGTAGGGTAAGTAGGGTCGAATCCACAGAGAGATGGTTGTTTTAATCTAGCTTCTAATGCATGGAGAAACTAAAAAAGATCAGGAATAATATATATTTCTAAACTAATCAAACTACGAAAATCAAGCTAAAAAGGATCTAGGGCAATGGTTCACCATGTTCATAACTATAATCTATCAAAATATCATCAATGATTCAATTAATCAGATATCTAGAGCACATGTTAATCCTACGGTCGGGCCTTAACGCTCTCAAATCAACATATGCTAGTACGGTCGCTCAACATAATCAGATTTGCTAATTGTAGGTAAGCCTCTAAAGAGTACTATCTCTCGATCTATGACTCGATATTAACAATATTTAATCAGACAATTGATCAGATTGCAAGATTAACAATAAAAACACTAATCAATTAGAGATATCAATAACTAATCAAACCATTAATAAATATCAATCAAGAATCATAGCATATAAACATGGATTCCCAAACCCTAGAATATAAACTACTCAATCATGAAATAAATAAAGAAATTTAAATCTACAAAGAAAAGCATGAACAAAGAAATCAATGAAAGAAAAGAGATGAAAATTATAAACTCATGAATTAATGAAGAAAAGAGAAACTAGGGTTTGCCATGAAAAACTAGAGAGAAAAGGAAGAAGGAAACTAAAGCTAAACCTAAGAATACAAAATATAATGTCAGAAAAGAGAGCTTAGATTCTTTGGGGAGAGAGAGAAGGCCTATTTATAGTTTTTACAAAAGCGGCTAAAAAAGGCAAATAAACCCGTCTCGAGAAACCGCCCGGTTGACCGGGCGAAATCCGCCCGGTCGGGCGACGGTGATTGAGGAGCTACGACAGAACAGCAAATCCGCCCGGTCGACCGGGCGAGCCCGCCCGGTCGGGCGCGCAAGCGATTTTGGCTCCTTTCTCGCCCGGTTGACCGGGCTAACATGCTTTGCATCCTCTGAAATTTTCATTTCGCCCGGTCGGGCAAAACCGCCCGGTCGACCGGGCGGGAAAACAGTGATTTTTGCGTCAACTTGCGAAGGCTGTATCTCTCGAACCGGAAGTCCATTTGGGGCGTGTGACCTATCGTTGGAAAGCCCTTCAAGTCTAGTTTCCAACTCAACTGGAATTTCTTGATTCGGAGAAGCACATCAAAAGTTATGATCAAAAGAGTATACATGACTCCTTTTTCACATTTCTTCTAATGATTTTCCGCTTCGTTTTCGCTCAAACTCGTACTAAGACGTATCCATACTATCCTTATGCATCGTAGCTTATTTCCAAGTGCTCCTATCCTCAAGCTCAGCTAAATATACTCCAAATACGTTCTCATTACCTGAAATTCATCAAAAACAAGAAAACATACCGAATAGGAGTAGAATAACATAACTTAAGAATATGATGCAATAATGAACCTAAATATGAACATAAATGCTCTAAAATGCAACCTAAATGCACCTTAAAACTATATGTAAATATGATTTATCAAACTCCCCCAAGCTAAACCATTGCTTGTCCCCAAGCAATAAGATATAGACATGGGAAAAGTAAGACAACCTACAATATAGGACTAAAACAGGGCTAAACACTCAACTGAAAACACAAGAGATATAATCACTACACAAACCAAGCATCGAAACAATCTCGAACAAAGCCTCATAGCATGTCATGTATCACAATCAACTCTCCAATCATACCACATACCATCTCTCCCAAGCTGGATTTAACCAAACCTGACAGACCTCACTATAGTCATGTGCGCTCAAATCTCTCATGCGTTTAAAGGATAAATGATGACACTCAACCTAATCAAGTCGACTCAGATGAAGCAAATACTCTTTAACTTTGACTTTTTGACTCACTTAACACTCAACAATACAATACAATACACAATGATCAAGAGGACTTTTAAGGGTTGTAATGGGGCAGAGGTTAAAGGTATGGAATAATTTGGGAATTGTGGTGGAAAAACCAAGAAGGGGGAGCATCATATAACTGAAAACATGACCAAGAAAGATCACAACAACTCCACGCAACAACCAACAATCTCCAAATATAATCAACAACCTTATTCACTCAAGAAATTCAATCATAACCCTTTTTATTTCACTTTATTCACAACTTTCTTTTTCATTTCTTTTTCATTTCATTTTTCACTTTTTTTTTTCTCGAACTTACAATTCAATTTCAAAGCTCACTAAACATACTTTTGCATCCTTCTAAACCACAAATAGAGCATTTCAATTCAATAAAAACCAAACCAAAACTAATACGTGCTCCCCCAAGCTAGGCTTAGGACAAATATCAAATGAGGTCAATGGCTTCTAATGTAGGTAGCAATCAAACATAGTCAGAAAGGCTCAGCGGGGCTAGAGGAAGGATAATATGAAAACAAGAGTAACTCTGGAGCTAAGATCATGAAATAGAATGCCTCAATCATATCAAAATGTATGCACTATCAAATATCAAAGAGTACCAAGTCAAAATCAAGATCAATGCGACAACTAAGGAACTAATCACACATGAAAGAACATAACTGACACAGATACGTCAGTTTATAGGCACAAAAGCTCACTTAGTTTAAGGTGTTTGCACAATAAAGTTAAATCGAACCAGAAAGAGATCAATCAATCTTACCACAAACAATCAATTGCGAAACAATCGTGCTATAAAGTATCATGCTCAAGATGAATGACGCTTAGGAAATGTAGTAAAATATCATCAAAGTTCTCAAAGAGTGCCAGCAATAGTCCTATAGATGCAACTAAAATGAGATGAAGTCTAATATGAAATGAAATATGCTAATGCAACTAAGAAAGCAGTACAATGTTTTTGGTCACACGTAAACTCTCACTCCTAGTGAGCGGTACAAACCGTGCAACATCCTATGAAAGCAATAAAAAAAACTACTCTAAATGCAACTAACATGCGCTAAGTAATGATGACAAACATCCTCCCCCAAGCTGAATGACACATTGTCCTCAATGTGAACAAAGAGGAATTAAATGAGGGAGAGGTACAACTTACAAAAGGGGTGGGTAATCAAAGGGAGTGTCAAAAAACATCGACACCTCCACCACAATCGATAGTTGTAATGAGGCAATGAACTTAGCCAAAAAAATTGGCTATGCTTGCACCTAGCAAAAGACTTCATCACACATTAGCAAAGTTAGTCAAACCAAAAAAAAAAAAAAAAAAAAATAAAATAAAATAAATAAAAAAAAAATAAAATAAAAATAAAAAATGAACAAAGTCGGGTTGCCTCCCGATAAGCGCTGATTTAAGGTCTTGCATGACCGTTTAAGATTAGTAGATCACTCATAATAGTTCAACGCTCTAAGAAGCTTATCATATGTTCCTGCAAACATCTCAGAGCATATTATATAAGAGTGGAAAGGAAAAATGAAAAAAATTAGTACTAAAATATTACTAAAACTACCAAAAGAAAAATCAAAGAAAAAATTATATTTACAAGAAGAAGAAAAAGAAAAATCGTTAGTCATTTTACAGGACTCAAAAGAAGGAAAGGAAACCAATTGTACATTATTTACATTATCATGAGAGTCATTCAAAAGGGGAGAAAGAAGGAACGATGGAGGATATAATAAAGGGGAAGAAGGAATAAGATCAAGTTTTTTAGAGAAGGGAACATGAGACTCAAAAACAAGATCGGATGGAACCGACAAAGACTCATGTATTATCTCACTCTCAACTTTAGACTCATATGCAGATGAAAAGTTTATAGAAGAAGTGTGAGACACTTCACTCTCAACTAAGGATTCGTCGACATAGAGACACTCACTACCAACTTCACCAATTACACCCTTACCTTCTACCAAACTATCATGAGTCATATCAACGCCTTTCTCCTCCGGAGTATAATTCTCAACACCAAAATCATCATCATCAAGCATAACCTGTTGATTAGTAGATTGTTGCACAACAAGTAATTCAATAGATTTCGCTATGTTTTGATAATCATGAGCTAATTCATTTAAATCTTCATGTTGTTTAACCATATACTCTTTCATCATGTTAAATAGTTCCTGACGCTCTGATGTTTCGGGTTGAAAATAATTATTCACTTCAGGTTGATAACATTGAGTATAATCAGGCAAATAAGACTCATTAGGGTCATGGGAATATTCATAGGAATTCATGCACAGATTTTGTAAATTTTGACAATCATATGATGCATTATAAACATAATCATTCGCATTATAATACCCAGAATAATCACATTGCCCTTGATAATTAGAAAAAACACCCCTCTCTGAACTATAATTATTCCACTCCATGACAACACACTAAAACAGACAAAGAGAACAACAAAATATATATATCCACAAAAAGAAAGAAAAAAGAAAACTATATATATATATGCAGTTTAATTTCACCAACAATAAAACTAGATAAAACTATACCGTCTCCCTGGCAACGGCGCCAAAATTTGATAGGTTGTCGTACACCTGTCAAAAATAATTCCTGCAAAACCTTCTAACAATGTAGTAGGGTAAGTAGGGTCGAATCCACAGAGAGATGGTTGTTTTAATCTAGCTTCTAATGCATGGAGAAACTAAAAAAGATCAGGAATAATATATATTTCTAAACTAATCAAACTACGAAAATCAAGCTAAAAGGATCTAGGGCAATGGTTCACCATGTTCATAACTATAATCTATCAAAATATCATCAATGATTCAATTAATCAGATATCTAGAGCACATGTTAATCCTACGGTCGGGCCTTAACGCTCTCAAATCAACATATGCTAGTACGGTCGCTCAACATAATCAGATTTGCTAATTGTAGGTAAGCCTCTAAAGAGTACTATCTCTCGATCTATGACTCGATATTAACAATATTTAATCAGACAATTGATCAGATTGCAAGATTAACAATAAAAACACTAATCAATTAGAGATATCAATAACTAATCAAACCATTAATAAATATCAATCAAGAATCATAGCATATAAACATGGATTCCCAAACCCTAGAATATAAACTACTCAATCATGAAATAAATAAAGAAATTTAAATCTACAAAGAAAAGCATGAACAAAGAAATCAATGAAAGAAAAGAGATGAAAATTATAAACTCATGAATTAATGAAGAAAAGAGAAACTAGGGTTTGCCATGAAAAACTAGAGAGAAAAGGAAGAAGGAAACTAAAGCTAAACCTAAGAATACAAAATATAATGTCAGAAAAGAGAGCTTAGATTCTTTGGGGAGAGAGAGAAGGCCTATTTATAGTTTTTACAAAAGCGGCTAAAAAAGGCAAATAAACCCGTCTCGAGAAACCGCCCGGTTGACCGGGCGAAATCCGCCCGGTCGGGCGACGGTGATTGAGGAGCTACGACAGAACAGCAAATCCGCCCGGTCGACCGGGCGAGCCCGCCCGGTCGGGCGCGCAAGCGATTTTGGCTCCTTTCTCGCCCGGTTGACCGGGCTAACATGCTTTGCATCCTCTGAAATTTTCATTTCGCCCGGTCGGGCAAAACCGCCCGGTCGACCGGGCGGGAAAACAGTGATTTTTGCGTCAACTTGCGAAGGCTGTATCTCTCGAACCGGAAGTCCATTTGGGGCGTGTGACCTATCGTTGGAAAGCCCTTCAAGTCTAGTTTCCAACTCAACTGGAATTTATTGATTCGGAGAAGCACATCAAAAGTTATGATCAAAAGAGTATACATGACTCCTTTTTCACATTTCTTCTAATGATTTTCCGCTTCGTTTTCGCTCAAACTCGTACTAAGACGTATCCATACTATCCTTATGCATCGTAGCTTATTTCCAAGTGCTCCTATCCTCAAGCTCAGCTAAATATACTCCAAATACGTTCTCATTACCTGAAATTCATCAAAAACAAGAAAACATACCGAATAGGAGTAGAATAACATAACTTAAGAATATGATGCAATAATAAACCTAAATATGAACCTAAATGCTCTAAAATGCAACCTAAATGCACCTTAAAACTATATGTAAATATGATTTATCACAGCCATAGAAGGGAGGGGAGGGGAGAGGAGAGAGAGAAGAAAAAGAATTTTAAAAATATATGAAAAATAGATTCTTTAACCAGTGGAACCGGTCACAAGTAATTTAACTTGTTTAAAATTGATGAGAGCTAAAGTTAGACTTATTCAGAAATAATCAAATGAATAACTTATTTTCAGCAGATGGCTTTAAGGTTGACGTGTTTATCACAATTTTTCCTTTCGGATATCCGATACGAAATATCCGTTTTCAAGGTTGGATACCTGAAATATCCGATGATCCGATCGGAAACTTATTTTATGAACTTTTCCTTTGAAAAATTCAATTTTTTGTTTGTTTTTGGATTCGGATCGCATTTTTTCCGATCCGAAATTCCGGATTGGATCGGGTATCCGAAATGAACGCCCTTACTTTGAGTTAGATATTTTTCCCTACAATGCCCCCCTCTTCTTAGAGTGTCTAGCCCGCTAACCTGGACCGGGTTAATCTGTGTGAGGTTCCGACTGGGTCGGTAAGACAATTCATGTTACCAATCCAAAAAAAAATTATTTTTTGTTAGTTTATCCTTTGCTTTTTTCATGGTATTTAAGATGTTTATTTGGATGTTAATATCTTTAATTGTGTGTGAATGAAAACAATGAAAAGTTAATAAGTAAAATCTACAATCTACACATTGGAAAACAAAATCCCACGTGTTAATGTTTAGTTTATGAGTTTCATGTTTAGTATATGATGAGGCTTCTATAATAGACACCCCACCAATCCACCATAGGCTCAGGCGTCCATGGCAGGCGCCTGCACTTATGGTGGGGCGTCTATAATAGGTCTATAATAGGTGCCCGGCCCCACCATAGGTGCAGACGCCTATCATGGACACTGAAGCCTGTATTAGTGGGGCGTCTACCGTAGACGCCTCACCATATTTAAAAAAATAAAATTTCAATGGTTGTGTCCGACTAGGCTGCATGTAAAAAACATATAAAATGCTAACAACTAACCATAATTAGAAATGGACATTTCTTGTAAAATTACTAACCGGTAGTTGGATTATTGTTTGGAATTTTCTTCAATTTTGGGTTGATTTAAGTTTGTGGGCTCAGCGCTACACCATGTATTAACTGATCCGGGCTATTGAACCGGATCGATTGACAAGAAGGACCGGATCCTTTTTGTTAACTGATCCGGTTCAAAACCTAACCAGATCAATTAATATACCCGTTTTTTTGCGCGCAAAAACAATGACGAAATTGATCCGGTTTAGGATCCGACCACATCATTTCGTTGTGTCATATAAGGTTTTTTCCACTAGTGTAACTATCTAAACTTTGTGTCGATGGTTTTATGTTTAATCGAAATGGAGTTGGGAGTCCAGACTTTAGACACGGATATTAATGAGAGTGGAGCAAATGTCCATCCTTCAATTCTCAAGGAGTTGTTTTGTCTTTGAACTATTGATATTGTTTTGACTAAACATCAGCCATTAGATCAGATCATCTCCTTAATTAATAATCCAGTACTCAAGAGTCAGGATTCAAGTCAAACTATCAACATCTTGTTATGTTCTATATTCCGGTTATAAACATAGGGTGGAACAATATAGGACTGTAAAATATCTTGCCAAATTACACGACCATCAGATTGAAAAAGGAGTACACTTGAACTACCCTCGGGGATTTGTCGAGGAAATGCCTAAAATTCTATAATAGGTTATGTATATGATTAGTTTGGATAAAAGTATTGGTTTAATGAGTGGGATCATACGATGTACATAAGTAGGAATATGGATCTATTCAAACTCATACCTCGAATGTACTAATGGTTGTAGAATCCACTAATTGCAATAGTGTATGTATTAGAGAAGTATATATATTTGTATGTGTACATATATGTATATATGCATGTACGCTGAGTAAACAAGAAAGAGGTATGGTTTTATTTATTTTTGTCCAGTCTGGTAAGAGTACGTACATACAACTGATTGTAAAATTAAAGGCATAGACTTTGTTTGCGCATAATACATGTAAGGGTCTAAGGGACAAACGAAATAATAAGAAAAGGTGAGGTACAATTTTATTTATTCTTGTGCACTCTGGTAAGAGTATATAAACAACCCAGCCTTAGTGCCTTACTAGCTGATTAAAGCTGGTATTATAGGACCAAACATTGAACACAGCAACAAATTATTACATTAAACCACACACGAAGCCATAATGACAGTATATATATAAGCACAGCAGCAAAGTAAACAAGACAAAGCAAAAGTCACAAACAACGTACAATCACAATGCAATTTAAGAAACATTATTGTGCAACAAAAGCTACGCAATTAGGATTGAGCCCAATCATAATATGCCGATGTATCAGAGTTGATAGTTTGACAGATGATAAGTATTTGTGATGGTATTCACTCAGACGCATATGTTATTTGTGCAGGTCAAGCCACTACCTGGGCAGCACGGGAAAGTAGAATCACATTGATGTCCTGCGTGATCCTCGCAAGCTGCACAAGTACCTCCATCGCATCTAAGTGGCGAACAACAAGGTGGGTCTTGACCGCCACATGGTTTATCCTTTTGCGAGCAGACACATTGGAAATTACCGGGTGCAACTTGTCGGCATGAAAGTCCGACACAACAATCTTGATTACCACCGCCAACAACACATGTACCACCAGCTACGCCGACGCATGCTTCCACGTTAAAGGCTATGATTTGGAGCATCACCACTTAGAATTCCAAACGAAAGATATCATCAGCTTATATTGATACACTCATTGTTGTTACTTGTTAGTACAAAATTACGAAAATAAGCACAACCACCAAGGAATCAATGTCATTCTCAATATATGTAACTCCTAATATTTACATATAATAACTATCATTCTCAATATATATATAGTATTAAAAATATTTGATATCACTAACCATCTTTTTATACAGAAATTTCATATATAAATTAATTGTGATGAATCATATTAAGAAGATTCTTTAAGTAAGTTTATGGGCCACATGACACTTTCTTCTAAGGCTCTAATGCAAATGCTTTATTTCTAAGTCAAACCCTCAATTAAAAAATAATGTTGTGTAGTTATAAGGTATCGAACACGTGACTTTGAAATGAAAAGTGAAAATTTATCGATGAATTAATCCAATATAACACTGTTGTTTAGTATTTCAAAATAAGTATCAGAAGATCTTATAATTAAATCTCATTAAAAGATTTATACAAGTGATTAGATATCTAAAACCTTTTTATGATAATAACAAGAGACTATTGTAGACATATAAGCTATTACTCCAATTCCTTATAGAAAGTTAAGCTATTGCTTTTATCCCCAAACTTTTAAGGGTTTAATTTTAACAATATCATGCAATTACTTATCATGTCATTACGTCAATTTTTCCTCACTAGACAAAAAATTACGAAAAAGCAACAACTCGGGGCATCATCCGGGACACTCACTAGTTAACATATGAATATCTTGAATAAGATATTAGGGATACTTGACGTTCAAAAGAGATTCAATAATGTTGAGTCATATGCAAATTTACTTGTCTTTATAAATGGAGTATATAGTTAGTGTATGGGTACCTCCCAAGTTCGGTATCAGACACATTTCATGTGGCCGACATGAATAACTTAAGACACGATCTCACCGAGAAGACCCAAGCAGCTTCTAATTAATAAGCAGTCCGAGATGGTGCTCACGGCCCCATTGAAGGACAAAGTAAGGGAATCTTCCCCCCAGTCAGACTCATCACAGTCATATACGCGTCAAAGGACTACACATCTTGTCAGATGAACAGTACTACTATAAATAGCCAAATGGTACTATTCTGCAGGTATATTCTCTCACACTCACAATTCTTATCTCTCTCTAAATCCTATTTGGACACGTACTGACTTGAGCGTCGGAGGGGGTTTCCTCGCGTTCCCCCCGAGGGTAGTTCACGTTTGCCTCTTGTGCAGCTATTCACTAGCGGACGCCAACTCCAATCCTTGGCGGACTCTTCTTAAGGCAGCCAACTGTTCTACAATCGGAACAACTTGGCGCTAGAAGGAGGGGGCCTCCCATCTTTATGAACGCCATCATGGATAGAGCAAACAATGACAACCGTGGTCCATCAGTATTCGAAGCTGGTCAAGGATCTACACCACCAATCGTTACCGGACCACTTGGTGCACCTCAGTTCAATGCTGGGGGGGGGGGGCTAAGAACGCCAATGGATAGCAAACTCCTGAGAACAATGTATCTCAGGTAAACACCGGTGGTGGACCACTGAACCTGGCTCAGTTAAGTCAGTTCTCCCCTGAGCAGCTACAAACTGTAGCGTCTTTCATCCAAATGTTACAAGCTAGTACTCCTCAGCCTAACAACACCTCTACTCCTAATGCGAGAGGTGGCCAAATTCGTAGGCGGATGCCGTCCATGACTGGTCGCAACACCGATGGTACACTGGTAAGGAGGATGCGCTCCTTCACTCAAGAAGGGCACCAGATGGAAAGACAAATTGAAGACCCAGAGTATGAAGAACCAATCCTAGAAACTGAGGATCTCAACAATTTTGAAGATGAGCACCAAAGTCGTTCTCACCGAGAACACAACACCAATGGTGCAAGCAATTATTCTGCTGGCGGGCACCTATTGATCAAGCCGAAGCTGTCTCCCTT
Source organism: Beta lomatogona (assembly GCA_947646795.1). Taxonomy (NCBI): domain Eukaryota; kingdom Viridiplantae; phylum Streptophyta; class Magnoliopsida; order Caryophyllales; family Amaranthaceae; genus Beta; species Beta lomatogona. The sequence continues at coordinate 109,604 of CANSNZ010000418.1, forward strand.
CGTTTCGGAAATCTTGAACCACCCCATGCCGCGAATCAAGATGTAGTCCTGCAAGTATGACGACACCTCAGATCCATATGACCATGTTGCAGCTTATGAGGGGCACATGTATTTGTACACTCAGGTGGACGCCATCTGGTGTAAGGTTTTTCCATCCACTCTAACCGGGATTGCCCAGACATGGTTTAAGAGCATCAAGGCTGGTAATGTTTCTAGTTTTTCTCAGCTTTCATCTATGTTCAGCACTCACTTCGTGAGCAATAGGCGCCGTGAGCGCACAACTGGCGAGTTGTTATCTATCAAGTAGCGTGAGAATGAGAGCCTGCGAGATTTCATTGGCCGTTTTAATGCCGAGGCAGTCACTATCCCTCGTCTACAGAAGGACGTAGCCGTCCTAGCTCTGATGACTGGGCTGAGAGAGGGGTCTGCGTTCAGGAGCTACTTAAGCCGCAAGACCTTCACATCTCTAGAGCCAGTCTTGAGAAAGGCAAACGACTTCATCAGAGGCGAGGAGTTTGACAAGGCCGCGGGCAACCAAAGCCGCGAGCCTAAAAAAAAGAAGGATGATAAGCAGAAGAAGGAAAAGGGTCGCGAAAATGACCGCGGCCGAGATGAAAGAAAGCAAGAGTCAAACGTGGTCAAGAAAGGCAATGACCGTGAGAAGAATGACCGTGAGAAGTTCGAATATAAAGATAAGTTCGACGTGTATACGCAGCTCACGACCTCAAGAGCTCAGATATACCTGATGAACAAAGATAGCGATAAATGGCAACGCCCAAAGCAAATGTTTCACAAAAACCGGGATAAGAACAAGTGGTGCGACTTTCATGGTGATCACGGTCACACTACAGAGAACTACCGGCACTTGAAGGATAACTTGGAGGATCTGATAAGACGAGGTTACTTCACTCAGTATAAGGCTCAGTCAAAGGAGGGAGATGTGGTAAAGCCTAATAACCAGAATGTGCAATCACGGATTGCCGAGATCCATGTTATAATGGCGGTCCGGTCCATGGCTGCAGTGTTAACGGAGCAAAGGCCAACCTAAAAAAGTTCAGGCACCAGGTCAATTTCAACGAGAGCATGCAGCGGAGAAGGCCGCCAGTAATGCCTGCCATGTCGTTCACGGTAGAGGACGTGAAGCACGTCGTTTACCCCCATGATGACCCTCTGGTAGTCACATTGAAGGTATCAAACTGTTTGATCCATAAAATTCGAGTAGATGGAGGAAGTTCTGCGAATATATTGTACTTCTCAACTTTTGAATAATTAATGATTGGCCGGGAGCATCTGAAGCCTGTTCGCTGCCCGGTGATAGGTTTCACGGGGGCGTCAGTAATTCCCGAGGGGTTTGATAACCTACCGGTTAGGGTAGGAGAAGATGAAGACGCCAGAGATGTAATGGTGGAATTTTTGGTTGTAGACGTACTAGGAGCTTACAATGCAATTATCGGACGTCCCTTTATCCATGACGTCCAAGGGGTTGTGTCAACTTACCATCTGACTATGCTGTACGTTTCCAACCTTGGAACGACAGTGAAGTTAAGGGGAAATCAGAAGATGGCAAAATCATGCTATCTTGCAGCATTAAAGCAGCCGGCAAGGAGAATTCCAGTACAAGACCTAAATCCACCAACTCGGAAACAGAGGCGAGCCCAGAGGAAAGCTCTGGCAAATGAAGTAGGATCCGAGGAACTGGATGAGGAGATGATGAAAATATCAATGGAGAAGCTGGAGTCTAGGCCCAATGATACGCCGAGACCCAAGCCAGATGGAGAAACAAAGCAGGAGATGCTGGCAGAGGATCCGACAAGGACAGTTGCTGTTGGAACGGACATGGACCCAAAGGTCAGGGTCAACCTGGTGACTCTCCTAAGAGAAAACGCTGATGTCTTCGCGTTCTCGGCGAATGAGATGCCGGGAATAGACCCGGCTGTGATGGTACATCGTCTAAATGTTGATAGCACTGTCCGCCCAATCAAGCAAAAGAAGCGAAATTTTTCTGCTGAGAAGAACAAAGCCATCAAGGAGGAAGTTGATAAGCTGCTGGCGGCTGATTTCATCGAGCCATGTGATTACCCAGAATGGCTGGCCAATGTGGTCATGGTGAAGAAAGCTAACGGCCAATGGAGGATGTGCGTAAATTTCACGGACCTTAATAGAGCCTGCCCAAAGGGCTGCTATCCATTACCGAGAATAGACCAGTTAGTAGACTCTACTAGCGGTCACGCACTGTTATGCTTTATGGATGCGTTCTCGGGCTATCATCAGATTAGTTTGCTCGAGGCCGATAGAAAGAAAGCAGCGTTCATCACGGATTGCGGTGTGTACAACTATAAGGCAATGCCGTTTGGACTCCGTAATGCGGGGGCGACCTACCAAAAGCTGGTCGACAAAGTATTCGCGGATCAGAGGGGGAGGAACATCGAAGCATATGTTGACGACTCCATCGTCAAAAGCAAAACTGACCGCGAACATTTGGACGACCTGGAAGAGACATTCAAGACATTGAGAAAATATAAGATGAAGCTCAACCCTAAGAAATGTGTCTTTGGGGTAAGAGCAGGGAAGTTTTTGGGCTTTTTGGTAAGCAAGAGAGGGATTGACGCAAATCCAGATAAAAGTGCAAGCCATTGTAGATCTACGTGAGCCAAAAAGCGTCAAGGATATTCAGAGGCTGACAGGAAGAATGGCGGCCCTCACTCGATTCGTCTCAAAATCAGCAGACCAGGCTTTGCCTTTCTTTGCATTGCTAAGGGGAAATAAGAAGATCGAATGGGGAGAGGAACAAAGCAAAGCATTCTTGGCGGTAAAAGAGCATTTGAAGAGCTTACCCACCATTACGAGGCCCGAGACCGGGGACACATTGCAATTATATATCTTAGCCTCACCTAAAACGGTCGCGGCCGTGTTGTTGGTGGAGAAGGAAAAGAGGCAGCAGCCTATATACTTCGTCAGCCACTTTCTTAACGGGCCAGAGAGCCGTTATCAGTTGGTTGAGAAAATGGCCTTAGCTGTGATAATTGCCGCCAGGAAACTCAGACCATACTTTGACTGTCATCCCATCCAAGTTCTAACCAATGGATAGTTCGGGTCGTTTGCTGAAATGGGCCGTTGAACTATCAGAATATGACATTCAGTATAAGCCCAGGACCGCTATCAAAGCGCGGGCCCTGGCAGATTTTATTATGGAAGCCTCATATGAGGTAGAAGAAGTGGAACAAAAAGAAACTTGGCTACTGGAAGTTGACGGATCTTCCGCTGTTAGCGGATCCGGGGCCGGTATAGTGATGACCAGCCCAGAGGGGAACTTATACCAGTACGCCATCAAATTCGCCTTCCCGGCACTACTACATTTTGCAGCAATTGCAACGATCTAATGCAACTGTTAACCATAAAGCAACGGTCTATTGCAACGACATATGCTAATGCAACGTTTGTTGCAACGGGTATTACTAATGCAACGCTTATTGCAACGGTTTCAGTTAAATGTAGCGCCATTTATATCAATTGCAGCGATTAGTCCAATAACCATTGCAACAATGTTTATATCATTGCATTATCCTAATAGCTAATGCAACGGTGTTGGATTAGCAATAAGTGCGCTGATTAGCTTTCCCTCTCTATTTCCCCAAAAATTCTAAAATCCCTAACACTTTTTTGTTGCCGGTTAATGACCAAAACCCTCAAACCCTCACTTAATCTCTCTCTCCTCCCCCGTGGAGACCCAAACCCCAAACCCATCTCACCTCTCCCCCGATCTCCCTCTTCTCTCTCTCTCTCTCGCGACTCCGCGCCAACATCACCATCTCACTCGCGACTCCACGCCAACATCACCATCTCACTTGCACCATCCTGCCTTCTCGCCGGATCCCTAAGCTCGCCGGAGCTTGCGTTTTCTCTGTCTCCTAGCCTGTTCGCTGCTCTATTTCGCCGCTGCTCGCGACGCCTCACACAGCTGGACCCCCCCGTGATGCCTCCATGTTGCTGCCAGCCACTCTGGTGCCCGTCGCCGTTGTCGGATCTCAGTTCTCCCCCTCCCTGTTGTGCGTAATTCCCTGCTCGCACCTTTCTCTCTCCTCTCGCTTGATGTTGCTGCTCCCATTCTCTCTCTCCTCGGTTTGTGCGGCTGGCGCCTCCGCGCGCCGGCGATGCTGGTGGCGGTGTTGTTACTGCTTTCTTCTCCATCCTCTCTTTGCTCTATGAGGTACTACCCTTTCCAATCTCTCTGTTAATTGGATTTAGTTTCATTTGTAAGTTCAGAATATTATCAGGAACTTGATTGCAAATAATGCGTATAATTGAAAGGATTTGGGTTGATTGATTATATGAGTGTGATTATAATTGGTTAGTTTTTTTTTCTCTTGAATTTCTTACTTTAAATTTATTTGGGTGCATTTTGCTTTGAATTCTAATTTTTCATGTCAAAGTGTGATCTTCTTATGTTAAGAGTTATTTATAGCTATTGAATATTGTAAATTGTTGCTTGTAATTATAAAATGGGTGATAAAGTATTGATTTCATGAAAAAAATAAAGCTTTTATTTACAATTGCAAGACATGAAGTATGACTATATGAGGTTTAAGAATGACAAAAATTTCATAAAATCTATCAGTTAGTAATCTATGTTGTTACAAAATTCAAAAAATACTTCATCTTTTTTTATGAATCAAACTCTTTTGCTAGTTACTCACTAAATAAATGAGTAATGAAGTCTTAAGAATAAATTGAAGGCATGAAGCAAACTAGTGATGAGCAAAACGAAATTATTTAGCGATTCAAGATGGACGAACTTGGATGAATTGGGTTCTTTTGCAGGAGAGAGAATAAGAGAAACAAGAGGAAATAACAACCTTCATTGTAATATTCAGATGCAAGCAGTAGAGATGAAAATCTAACACTAAATAAATCAGTACTGAATGATTCCTATTTTAAAAAAAAAGGTAATGAATGATTCCATGAATGATTGATGTGCTGAACTATTGAAGAATGAAGATAAAGATTACCGGAGGCAGAAAAGCTGGAAAGAAGTACATATCGTGAGAGAGGTGAGAGAGGGTAACTCACGGGTTTTTTCAGAAACCAAAAGTCCGACAAATGAATCTGATCCAAGAATATGAGAAGTAGCGCTCTAAATTTCTGTTACTTATGGGTCTCATTAGCTTCTTTCTGGACACTTGAGTTGATTGGTTCTTAATGTACATTTGGTCCAGATATCCAAATAATGTTCTCAAAAGCCATATAACTTGTCAATTTGGTTAAAATCATTAGGAACTAGGAACTAATCTTCTGAGAAATTTCAGCCTTCCGAGTTCCTAATGATTTTAACCAAATTGACAAGTTATATGGCTTTTGAGAACAGTATTTGGATATCTGGACCAAATGTACTTTAAGAACCAATCAACTCAAGTGTCCAGAAAGAAGCTAATGAGACCCACAAGTAACAGAAATTTAGAGCGCTACTTCTCATATTCTTGGATCAGATTCATTTGTCGGACTTTTGGTTTCTGAAAAAACCCGTGAGTTACCCTCTCTCACCTCTCTCACGATATGTACTTCTTTCCAGCTTTTCTGCCTCCGGTAATCTTTATCTTCATTCTTCAATAGTTCAGCACATCAATCATTCATGGAATCATTCATTACCTTTTTTTTTTAAAACAGGAATCATTCAGTACTGATTTATTTAGTGTTAGATTTTCATCTCTACTGCTTGCATCTGAATATTACAATGAAGGTTGTTTTTTCCTCTTGTTTCTCTTATTCTCTCTCCTGCAAAAGAACCCAATTCATCCAAGTTCGTCCATCTTGAATCGCTAAATAATTTCGTTTTGCTCATCACTAGTTTGCTTCATGCCTTCAATTTATTCTTAAGACTTCATTACTCATTTATTTAGTGAGTAACTAGAAAAAGAGTTTGATTCATAAAAAAAGATGAAGTATTTTTTGAATTTTGTAACAACATAGATTACTAACTGATAGATTTTGTGAAATTTTTGTCATTCTTAAACCTCATATAGTCATACTTCATGTCTTGCAATTGTAAATAAAAGCTTTATTTTTTTCATGAAATCAATACTTTATCACCCATTTTATAATTACAAGCAACAATTTACAATATTCAATAGCTGTAAATAACTCTTAACATAAGAAGATCACACTTTGACATGAAAAATTAAAATTCAAAGCAAAATGCACCCAAATAAATTTAAAGTAAGAAATTCAAGAGAAAAAAAAACTAACCAATTATAATCACACTCATATAATCAATCAACCTAAATCCTTTCAATTACACGCATTATTTGCAATCAAGTTCCTGATAATATTCTGAACTTACAAATGAAACTAAATCCAATTAACAGAGAGATTGGAAAGGGTAGTACCTCATAGAGCGAAGAGTGGATGGAGAAGAAAGCAGTAACAACACCACCACCAGCATCGCCGGCGCGCGGAGGCGCCAGCCGCACAAACCGAGGAGAGGGAGAATGGGAGCAGCAACATCAAGCGAGAGGAGAGAGAAAGGTGCGAGCAGGGAATTACGCACAACAGGGAGGGGGAGAACTGAGATCCGGCAACGGCGACGGGCACCAGCGTGGCTGGCAGCAACATGGCGGCATCACGGGGGGGTCCAGCGGCATGAGGCGTCGCGAGCAGCGGCGAAACAAAGCAGCGAACAGGCGAGGAGACAGAGAAAACGCAAGCTCCTGCGAGCTTGGGGATCCGGCGAGAAGGCAGGATGGTGCAAGTGAGATGGTGATGTTGGCGCGGAGTCGCGAGTGAGATGGTGATGTTGGCGCGGAGTCGCGAGAGAGAGAGAAGAGGGAGATCGGGGGAGAGGTGAGATGGGTTTGGGGTTTGGGTCTCCACGGGGGAGGAGAGAGAGAGAGAGAGAGATTAGGTGAGGGTTTAAGGGTTTTGGTTATTAACCGACAACAAAAAAGCGTTAGGGATTTTAGAATTTTTGGGGAAATAGAGAAGGAAAGCTAATCATCGCATTTATTGCTAATCCAACACCGTTGCATTAGCTATTAGAAAATGCAACGATATAAACACTGTTGCAATGGTTATTGGACTAATCGTTGCAATTGATATAAATGGCGTTGCATTTAACTGTAACCGTTGCAATAAGCGTTGCATTAGTAACACCCGTTTCAACAAACGTTGCATTAGCATATGTCGTTGCAATAGACCGTTGCTTTATGGTTAACAGTTGCATTAGACCGTTGCAATTGCTCCTAAATGTAGTAGTGCGTATTAGCTGACGGGGACGCTTCCCATTGACCCTTCGTCCGCCAAGAAGCTGAAGCGACAAGCAAGTTGGTACATCATATACCAAGATGAGCTGTATAAAAAATCATTCAGTTTGCCTCTAATTAAGTGCGCAACCGCATGGGAGTCCGTGAAAATTCTTGAAGAAATACACGAGGGCATCTGCGGCAATCATATTGGCGGCAAAGCCTTGGAGTTGAAAGCATTGAGAGCTGGGTTTTACTGGCCAAGTATGCTAGCAGACGCCCAGGGTTATGTCAAAAAATGTGATAAATGCCAAAGATATGCTTCCGTCATCAACAGGCCAGCCAATGATTTGCAGCCTATCCTATGCCCAATTCCGTTCGCTTAGTGGGGGATGCACATCCTTGGACCGTTCACCACAGCAACAGGAGGGAGGAGATTCTTGATAGTGGGAATTGATTACTTTAGAAAGTGGATAGAGGCGGAGCCGACTGCAAAGAACAAGGCAAATCAGGTCAAGAAATTCATCTGGCAGAATATTATGACAAGATTTGGGATTCCCATGGCAATCGTTTTCGACCATGGCGTCTAGTTTGATTGCCGTCCCATACAAGCTTTTTTAACGGAGTTTCGTGTGAAGTTTGCATACTCAGCCGTTTGCCATCCTCAGAGCAACGGATAAGCAGAGGCCGCGAACAAACAAATATTGAACGCTCTAAAGAAAAAGCTAGATGAGTTCAAAGGAGGATGGGCCGATATGGTACTGGCAGTGCTATGGTCAAATAGAACAACAGAGAAGGAAGCAACGGGAGAAAGCCCTTTCAATCTAGCTTTTGGTGCAGAAGCGGTGTTACCGGTAGAGGTGGGATTACCCTCGTACCTGATTAAGCACCAAGACCTTCAGAGGAATGACCAAGCACTCAGGGAAAATCTAGACTTCCTGCCAGAAACGAGGCTCATGGCGGAACTGAAAGCAGTTGCTTACAAAGATAGAATCAGCAAGGCTTACAACAGGAAAGTCATTGAGAGGCCGTTAGATGTTGGCGACCTAGTCGTTCGCAGAACAGCAGCCACTGGCAAAGCGCATACTGAAGGAAAGTTGACTGCTAATTGGGAAGGCCCCTACATCATAGCCAAGAAGCTTGGTTCTGGTTCCTTCATTCTAAAGGACATGGATGATAAGGAGCTTAAGAACTGTTGGAATGCTTGCGTCCTAAAGAAGTACTATGTCTGATTCATAGAATGTAACAGGCCGAGAGCCACTTTCCATTACATAAATAATACAAGCTTTCGCTGGCGATTCATTAATCGTCCTATTGTTTTCAATGTGTATTAACGGACCATATGATAGGTCAACAAGTTAAATACTAATGGCCATATGACAGGCATAAGCGTTAGGAAAGCCATATTACAGGCTCAAAGTGCGTTAACGGTCATGTGACAGACCTAGCACAAGATAAAAGCCATATGACAGGCTCAAAGTGCATCAACGGTCATATGACAAACCCAGCACAAACAAAGGCCAAATGACAGGCCAAACAACAATTAAGACCACATAACTGGTCAAGCATAAAAACGGCCATATAACAGGCCTAATAAGCCACATAATAGGCTCGTTCAATAACGGACACAAGATGTCCGAGATACGTTTTCTTCGCGGACGTATATTCACTAACAGCGTCCAAATCGAAAGCAGGGAACAACTTGGCGCTACAAGACAAAATTTTTTAAACAAAAAAAATATTCCATTACGAATTACTGGTATGGTGGCCAACTACAGATAAAAACGTAGGCTGCCATCAAAAAGGCATCAAAAAATTCATAACAATAATTGAAACAGAATATTCAAGATTCGAATTACATGTCATAATGGGCCGAATTAAAAGTTAGATGATAATATTCGAATTACAAGGATTTAACAGCTGTTAGAAGCAATAGAAGAGCTTGGAGATGACCGCCAAAAACTTTAAGGGAGAACCACTTCCTCTTCTGGGACGGTGGGAAGAACGTTGGCAATCACGTACTCTTCACAGATGAAAGGTTCACCTACGAGGGGGCGTGTGTGAACGCCTTCCGCAAAAGCAGCTTCAATCTGCTCGTAGTCAAAGGAGGGATGGGTATGGCACACGCACCTCTTCGCGGCCACCCATTTGCCATCATACCTCTCCCCCAAATAGCCGATAAATTCTTCGGATCTCTTGAAGTCCACTACAGATTGTTGGCCGGCGTCAACCTTGGCTTTTTCAATAGCAACGGCTTCGTTACTCTTAGCGGACTCCAAGGCCTTCTCCAAAGCGGCCACCTTCTTCTCAGCCTCTTCTAGATTGCCAGCCTTGACCCACAAGTCAATCAACTCCACATCCACCACAGCCTTAGCAGCCTTTTCGGCATCTAGGTCCTGTTGTAGATTGTCGGCACGAGCTTGGGTGGCATCAAACTTGGTTTGAAGATCACCCAAAGATCTCTCTTGGCTATTAGACAAAGATTGGTAGTGGAGGTACTGCTCTATAAGCTCAATAGCGGAATTGTTGGTCTGAATCAGAAAAGTCGAGAGACATTAAAAAAAAAAAAAATTACCACTGCCATATCATGCGCAAGATGAGCTGCTGGAGCCACCAACTTGTCTGCCGGACAGTCAATAGGTAGCTGGAGGCCCTTCAGAAGACGATAACCCAGTGTACCGCCGTTCACCGGGATATCGGCGTAGAGAGACTCATCCTCCGTCACTTCCCAATTGGGTTGGTAAATTTTCTCTAGAGTAGTGGGAGGACGAGAAAAGGCAGTTTTTACGGTAGCACTGAGGACCACCTCTTTATGCTCTATCCAGTCGTGAATCCGAGAAAAAAATTCCCGGACCCAGGTTCGACAAAAAGCTCGGAGCATTGAGGACATCGTAAATCTTCTGGCGCATGGAGGATCCAGATCCCAATGCCGTCCCAATGCTATTGATAGCAGCATTGAGAGGAGAAATACGATTGGTTGCAGGCGCAGGCTCCCGAACCGGACTCTCATCCGGGATATTAATGGCGGACCCCGTGTTTTGAGTCTCAGACGCAGCATTGGCATCCAAGGAGGGCCTCTTACTGGGGCTCTCCTCAACACTGGCGACCTCACGGGGCCGCCTCTGACCAACCGTTACACCACCTCGGCGGATTGGAACCTGAACCACGGGCCGAGGAGAATTCTGATCCGCCCGACCGGCAGTACGACCACGGGCTTGGCCGGGACTACGACCGGCACGTCTGACACTGGTGCGTCCGGCATTGCGGTTCCCACGTCCGCGGTCAGCACCGCGAAGACCTCCAGTTAGGCCATGAATAGTGTCGTCAAAAACATGATCTTCAGGAGCTTTAGACATAGGCGTTAAATTCTCGTCCAACCCTAACTCGTCAAGATCTAGACTGCCAGGACCTGCAAGATAAACCGACAAGGATTAGTATCATGATTAATCGGCGAAACGATAAAGTCTTATGTCGGACCATGAGTCAAAATACTCACCTTCTGGGTGGGCCCGGCAGAGAAACAAAGCCGACAAAGGCTCATTTCCAAGTATATACTTGGCATTGGGAAGCCATGTGTGGGGAATCCTTTCCTCCACCTTTGTCCCATCAATAGTCACGAAGCCAAGCTCGGACTCAAAATAATCAAAGGCTTCCCGTTCGGCCGCAGACAAGCCGTAAGAGGGTACATCCTCCATCCTAGTAACCGGCTTGGTGAAATGACGGCGAAGAGGAAAATTGTCTAGGACCTTTACCCAGTAGAAAGCTGGCTGCCATCCCTTCAGTCCGGTCAGTTTAGGATGTACAATGAGTTTATTCTTGGCCGACATTAAAGACCACCATCCTTTCTCAGTTGACCCATTCCTTCGCAGCCAATGGAGCCGGCGAAAAAGGTTCAATGTCTTAGGAAACTCCAGGTAGCGGCACACCCAAATATATATAAGCTATGATATTCCTAACGGCTAGGGGTGTTAATTGAGCTAAGCCCAGACGAAGAAAGACCAAGAATGGCGAAATTCTTCAACTATAACAAACGCACAGTAGTGTAAAATACTTTTAGGGTGTTTTGGTGGAAGAAAGCTGAGATTTTGACAAGAAAAAGGAAGTCTGGAGTTTATGGAAAAATCGCCCAAACCAGAGAAAACTCAAGAAGGTTGAAGATGAAGAGTAAAAGAAAAAAAGAAGAGAAAATCTGATTTCGCTTTATAAATGCAGAAATTGGGCTGCCTGGATTAAACGCCTCCTCAACTGCCTTCTTAGATGCACGCCAAGTGTCGCTTACAGGGCAAACCCTAATAAAAATAAAATAAACGAGCGGGATTCCTTAAAAAGGTGATGATTGCACTTTTTGAAATTTGCATTGCTCCCCAGAGCAACACATGGCAGCACGGGAAAAATCCTCAGCATGCATAAGTTCCCTCGCGTCCTTAGTATAACATCAATGCCGGTCAAAACCCCCCAATGATGAAAATTTGGCTTGGGTTTGATAAGTGCATATTCTAACAAAATTTAGTTGCATATTAGAGTGCATTTTCATGTAGTATTAGAGCATTTACATTGCATTTATGCATATTTAGGTCACTTTTTATAAGCTACATTGCTAACATCGGTTATTTAGTCTTTTGATGTAAACTCATGTACTTTAGACTCCTTTTTAAGGATATGATGATTAAGGCACTTGTATTACCTTCAAAACGATATATCATGTGTCCAAAATGGATTGGAATTGAAGAAGATACAAACGGCTTTGTGTACTTGTGCGAAATATGACACCTCTTCACCATTTTGATCATAAATTTTGAGACAAAACTGATAATGAGATAATTCCAACTGGATTGGAAACTAGACTTGAAGAGCTTTCCAACGATATATTACATGCACCAAATAAAGCTCTAGATCAAAAGTTATAGCTGTTTGAAGTTGAGTTGAAGAATTTGACGACTGCATGACAACACGACCGTGTCACTTTGGACACATCTGTGTTGCTCTGATTTCTTCAAGGCAATAGCTTATTTTCGTGTACTAGTTTTTATGGTTATAGGTCAACACGTTCATGTCATTATTGACACGTCCGTGTTGGTCTTCTCCATGACACGTTTTGTTATGTCGGTTTTATTATTTTAGGAAGTTATAAATACTCTTTTATTATTTAATGACGGGAGATAGTTCACTGTATACACTTTTTAAGGTTTCTAGAGAGAAGTTAGCGAGAGAAACTTGTAGATCTTCATTGTTCTTCAAGACTCTACCTTTCTTCCATCAATTCAAGTATTTATTTTCTCCTTCTTTTCCCTTTGTTTTCTATATGAATTTTAATTATTCTTCTCTAACTTATTTATTTATTTCAATTATGCTTGAGTATTTCTTTTATCTATTGTTCAGTTGAACCCTAGTATGAATTAATTCATAATTATTTTTTTAAATTCCCAAATTAATTGTTTAATTGTTCTTTCTTAATTGATTGTGCATATTCCAATACTAGACTAGGGATAATTAGTATTGTTATTATTCCATTGTCTAAATCACAACGGGAATTGGGTTTTGACAGATTTGAGTATTTTAATTAAAGACATGAAATTCTCCACGGGAGTAGGTAGAATGAATTGTTAGGAAGTTAAAGTGCCGCGTTTAAGGTCTTTAATTTGCATAATTCCACGGGAGTAGGCTTGAATGCATTTTTTTTGGGTAAGTAAGTAAGTGTATAAGCTCAAAAACCAAAACATGTACATCATAACGGAAGCTAGAGACAACTAGCAACCACAAACTACCTGGACAAACCCAGCCATAACAAAACAATCAAGCATCCCCAAATAAACTGGACATGCCCAACCATTACAATCCATCTATCCACATTTTATCACTATCTGTAAGTTTCCTACTCATTATTTGTATAATTCTGTGTTTCACCATATACTTAATATCATTAACTGATTTATCTACAGTCATAATCATCTGCTCCCAGAAGGCAGAATTTCGATATTTCCACACCATGTAAACCGTAGCAGCAATGGTAGCCATGGCCACCATTCTTCTGAATTTGGTTCCTTTGTAGCGATCCTTGAGCCATCTGTACAGTTGCAAAAGCCCTCTGCCACCCCATCTAATACCAATCCAGCTTAGGACTCTAGTAATGCACTGTTTGCTGAATTCACATTCAAACATCAGATGTTTAGTTGTTTCCACATGTTGTTGACAAATTGCACATGATACATCAACACACATGTTCATGCTCTTCAATCTCTGCCTAGTTTTCAGCCTGTCCTGCATAGCTAGCCACAATATCATCCTGTGCTTAGGTTGCGTATATCTGTACCACACATACCTGCTCCACTGATTATGATTGTCCACTCCCATCAGAGCCTTGTATTATTTTTTGATGCTGTACTGTCTATCATTCAACCACTGGTCACTCAGTGTTTTAGCATTCAGCTCCTTCTTTGCAAGACACACATATTTCTATTCCCAACTGGCATTGGCTGGAGCAACATATTGGCTCCATGGAGCTAAACCAATATAAATTTCATTCACCCATTTCACCCATAAAACATCTTTTTTCTGAGCAACAATCCATGCTAATTTGCTGACAGCAGCAATATTCCACTTCTAAGTATTTCTAAAACCCAGACCCCCTGCTGCTTTAGTGTTGCACAGCTTCTCCCAGGCAACAACCCCAGCCTTACTATCATTATGCTTACCAGTCCACATAAAGCATCTGCAGATATTGTTGATTTCATTCAGCACACTTTTAGGAATGCATATTAGAGGAGGCATAGATACTCGGGAGAGGTTTATGGTAATTTATAGAGTACTTTTCCTTGTGAACATTTAATTGACTAGTACGGGGTAGGAATTATTATTGTATTAATTCATACTAGTGAGGATACTTAATTATAAAGTCTTTTATTTATAGATTGATTAGTATAGTTGATTCTACCATTCTTAATATTAATCTCCTTTAGTCTTACCATTATTTAAAGGCTAATCATAGAACAATTTTCTCTCTGTGGGATAGACCCTGACTTACCCTACTACATAGTTAGGAGGTTAGTTAGGTTATTTATTTTTGTTAGGTACGCGACACGCCTATCAGGGTTCACAACCAAAGTAAATTAATTCAAACTACCCTCTCAGAAAATTGAAGGTAAGAGAAACAAAGAAAAAGAAGAGGTGTAAAGACGATGAGGTGTAAGCTACTAGATTCCAGAGAGGAGAGTTCCCTTTTAGGTACTTAGGAATGCCAATCACAGCTAGGAAACTATGTAAAACTGACTGTGATGTAATTGTGGATAAAATGTTAAAAAGGATTTTGTGTTGGAGCTCAAGACATTTTTCATATGTTGTAAGAGTTACTCTAATCAATGTTGTGTTGATTAGTTGACATACATTTTGGGCTCAAATATTTATTTTGCCTAAAAATGTGATGATGAGAATTACTCAGTTGTGCAGAGCTTTCCTTTGGGAAGGCAAGGAGTATTTGCATAGGCCGCTTCCTATTGCTTGGAGTAAAGTATGTCTGCCAAAGAAGAATGGAGGTCTGGGAATTCGAGATTATTTGACTTTGAATCTTACAGCAATGGGTAAATATGTCTGGCAAATTGCCCAAAAAGCAGACTTGCTTTGGTTTAAATGGGTGCATGTTGTGTACATTTAAGAGGCCAACTGGTGGGTATATAATCCACCTAATAATGCCAGTTGGGGCTAGGGATGTCAGTGGGTAATGGACCCTACCCGGATCCATAGATCCAGATCCGTTTTTAGCGGATCTGGATCCTCAAATTTTGGACCCTACAGATCCGGGTAGGATATGGATCCTTGTTTTTGAAATCGGATTTGGACCGGGTCCTAAATTATTACCCGGATCCGGATCCATTACCCGTTTTTGAAAGTTATTTTACAATATATAATTAAAAGGGTAAAAATTAATGTTAAACTCTTAATGTTATTTATGCTCTGATTTGTTATATAAAGGTTGAATGATTGCTTATTTCAACATCGATAAATGAAAATGTTAAATGGCGTTGTTTTGTTCTTTAAAATCTCTAATTATTGTGAAAATTAGGGTCGTTTAAAGAAAATAGGTTAGGATCCGTTTTTGGATCCGTTTAGGACTCGGATCCGTAGGATCCATTGGATCTGGATCTGGATCCTCATTTTTATTACCCAGCGGATCTGGGTAGGATCTGGATCCTTGCCTAAAAAACGGATACGGATCTGGATCCTAGAGGACCCTGTCCAGATCCTACCCATTGCCATCTCTAGTTGGGGCTGGAGGAACATATGTAGAGTGAAATATATTGTTAAGGGAGGCTATGATGCTGATAACAACTGGCTAGATGGCAGCAGGAAGTATTATTCCAAAGCAGGTTACAAATGGCTGAAAGGCCAGTTTGACTCAGTGCAATGGCATGATTGGGTTTGGTCTACATTCAAGATCCCCAAGCACTCTCTTATAGCCTGGATGGTGGCCTTGGGAAGAGTAAAAACTAGAGAAAGGCTTGCTGCAGCAGGGTTATGATAAGATAGTAAGAGGTTCAGTGTTTACTATGTCAAAATGGAAATGATGCATACTATCACTTCAGATGTTATTTTAGCAGAAGGATTCGTACTGGGGTCATGGAATGGCTAAAAATAAAAATTGCTGCTGATGAATCCCTTTACACTACAAGGAAGAAATAGGGAAGGAAATATAGGAGCAAGCATTTACAGAAGAGCTGCTACTGTGCCCTTGTAGCTACTATTTACTATGTCTGGCAAGCAAGAAATTCAGCTTATTGGCAATCTGCAGTTCTGATGAATGGTTTATATGCTTGAATTATGCTTAGTTTTTAATAGTTTTTGTGATAGTTTTTTAGGCTAATTTAGGCTAAGTTCATTCCTTTTCTTTCTTTTTGTGCATTTCTCCTCCCTTGCTCTCTTTCTTTGGGTGTTTGTTTACATTTCAGGACTTGGGAGCACGTTTGGAGGGTCTATGCACAAGCCCGAGGCAAAGTGTTGAAGAAATGGAGCACCAAGGAGCTCGAAAGAAGAGAAGAAGGAGAAGAAGTGGCTGACCCGAGGGCCCGGGTGTGTGGACCCGCTTGGGTCAGCCCAGCCAGGCAAACGCAGCAGCGTCTTTCAGCAGACCCGAGGGCTCGGGTTCCCAGACCCGCCCGGGTCGCTTTGATTGGGAAAACCCCATGTGTTCCTAACATTTTGACCCCCCGGGTCATGTGACCCGAGGGCTCGAGTCAGCTCACCCGAGTGCTCAGGTCATTTCACCCGCCCGGGTCGGGTCATTTTCCGGAAATGGTTTTGCTATTTTGTTTACCTTAATGCGGGGGCTATTTTGTAATTTTTTGATTTATTTCTTGTGACTATAAAAGAGGGACTCCTCTTATTTTAACTTAAGCAATTATTAAGTACTAGAGATTAGATAGAGATTAAATCTTGTTTTAGCATTTAAACTCTAGAACAAAACCCTAGGAGAGAAAAAGTGAAGGTTTGAAGCTTTTGGATCTCCATTCTTCATTTATGAAAGCTTAAAGTTGGTAATTTTTGTTTATTTTCTTCTTTTCTTCCATTGTTCTTGCTTATTTCATGCTTTGTTTGTTTAGATCTTACTTTATTAGTTGATTATTTGCATTTTTCCTCTTTTCCTCCATGGTTATGGTGATTAAGTTACTTCAAGCTTTGTTTTGTGTTATTTCCATAATGTGTGAGTAGTTCCTTACTGGGGGAAGGGATGTAACCTTCATTTACTCTTTGGATCTTATATCTAAGTTAGGGGGTTAACTTTTGGGGTTGAACTTGTTGATCAAACTTGTTTTACTTGGTTTGTTGGGTGCTTGATCACCACTTAACTTACATATTTGGAATTCCTAGTGAAGGATTGAGAGATGAAGCTAGAAGTAAACTAAGTTTGGTTGCTAGATTAGGATTTCCATGAAAATAGGCATCTTCTAGTTTAGGGAAGCTTGATTAATCATGTTGTGCTTGATTTGGCTAGATTGGTTGCTCATGCCATGAGAATAGGTCATGAGTGACTAATCAAGCTCCTCTAATTAGCTCGAGAGAGTAATTAAAGTTCATATGTTCGTGATTTTCCCCTTGTGATCCCCCATTTGTTTCCCCTTGGCTTGATTTTGGATTCTTGGATTGAGTGGTGGTGAATCCCCCTAATCCCCTAGTTTTTTTTTATCTTTGTCTTAACTGCTTTGCTTAATTACTTGTTGATTTACTTTGCAAATTTCCTAGTTTATTTTGATTTTAGAATTATTGTTAAACCCTCAAAAACCCAAAAATTGATTTAGCTCATTCTAGTTAGCTAATTAACTCTTGACTTAACCCTACTTCCTTGTGGATTTCGACCCTATACTTATCCTATATTGGATAAATTAGGTTATATTTGGCGAGTATACAACGACCCGTCAAATTTTGGCGCCGTTGCCGGGGAAGTAGCGGTTAACATTAGCTAATTGGTTAATTTTGAGACTAAATTGCCTTTTTCTTTATTTTGGTGTGTTTACCTCTTTGTTGTTTTTACTAATATTCTGCTTAGCTTTGTTGGTTGCATGTCACGGAGATTGAGGGGCGATCCAACCATCCCCATCGATCATAACGTTGAAAATACTTTGAGGCAATTAAGGAGAATATTTAGGGAACCTACGGTCCAACCGGGTGATGAACAACCGGGTTTTGAGCAAGAGTCTTCTATCTCCACTACTTCTAGCACTATGGGGGATGAGGCTCCTAGAGCATTACGGGATTTTGGGCATCCCGAGGCATTTGAACTCAAAAGTGGTATTCGCCGCCCAACTACTACCGCCAACTTCGAATTTTCTCAGCATTTGATTCGCATGATCAAACAAGAGCCTTATGGGGGTATGACTCATGAGTGCCCTCTTGAGCATTTGGCTAACTTCTTGGAGCTATGTGCCACGGTGAACCAAAACAATGTGAGTCAAGAGTTTGTGAGGCTCAACTTATTCCATTTCTCTCTTGTGGGCAAGGCTAAGAAATGGTTGCAATCAATTCTGGAAGACTCTTTGACAACTTGGGCACAAGTTACCACGGCTTTTGTGGATGAGTTCTATTCTCAAGAGAAGACCTCCGAAGCTAGGAGGAAGATAGCTAATTTCTCTCAAGAGGAGGATGAGACATTGTATGGAGCTTGGGATAGGTTCAAGGATCTCCGAAGATCTTGTCCTCACCATGGTTATAGTCAATGGATGCTTATGCAAAGCTTCTATGATGGTCTTTTTCCTATGACCCGTGCAAGCCTTGATTCGGGTGCGGGAGGCCAACTAACAAAGCTTCCGGTTGACAATATTGAGCCTACAATTGAAGAGGTAGTACGACACTACTCTTGGGGAAATTCTACTAGAACCACAAGCAAGAAAAGTGCAAGTAAAGGCAAGTATGATCTTGATGCCATTGACCATATCAATGCAAAACTTGATACCCTTGCAAAGAGATTGGAAAAGGTAAGCTTGGCATCTCCTTGCCAAGGTACTTCTCAAGCTTTTTCTTGTGAGATTTGTGGTGGGTCGGACCACGCTAGCTCTTATTGTGGTGGGTCTATGGACCATGTTGCTTGGGTGAATACTAGGGGTGAGGGAAATCCAAACTTCAACAACCAAGGGAGATGGAATAACAATGCGAGTGGAGGATGGAAGAACCCTCAACCACCCCAACCTTACCAAGCTAGACCACCCGGATTCCATAACCCCCAACAAACATTCACACAACCACCCCCTAGAGCTCCCTTTGAACCAAACCAACCAAAACAAATCATCTCTTGAATCCACTCTCCAACTTTTCTTAGCTCAACAAACAAAAACCAATGCCGAGAACGATAGGAAGTTTGGAGACATACACACCTCCCTCCAACAAATGAATGCCCACAATAAGATCATTGAAAACCAACTTGCCCAAGTCGCTCAACAAGTGAGCAATAACCCTTCAAACTCTTCCACACAACTTCCTAGCCAACCCATTATCCGAGAGCAAGCTAAGGCCATCACTTTGAGATCCGGGGCTCACTATGAGGGTCCTAAGATGCCCACGCTTGATGATGCTAACCCCTCCAATGAGAGTGAGAATGTGGATAGTGAAGTTGATAAAGAGATTGAAAATGTCGTTGTGGAAGACATTCATGAGGATGGGACTCCTATAGTCGTTGAACACGAAACATCAAGCGACGAGCCTCCTCCAATGAAGAGCTACACTCCTCCTGTCCCATATCCTCAAAGGTTAGCAAAGAAGCACTTCGATGACAAATTTGTCAAGTTCCTTGAGGTAATGAAGGGTTTGCAAGTTCACATCCCATTTCTCCAAGCTATGGCTCAAATGCCCACCTATGCCAAATTTCTAAAGGAACTTCTTTCTAACAAGTCTAAACTTGAAGAAAGTTCCACCATTGCTCTCACCGCCGAAGTTAGTGCGGTCCTCCAAAACAAGCTCCCCAAAAAGTTTGAAGATCCGGGGTCTTTCTCCATACCATTGAGAATTGGAGATTTGGAGCCAAAGAGAGCATTGGTCGATCTTGGGGCTAGTGTAAGCTAATGCCCCTCTCCATTGCAAAGAAGCTCAACTTTGAGCTTAAGCCAACAAGAAGGGTGATACAACTAGCGGGTCGCTCGGTTAAGGTGCCCGTTGGAGAATTGGAGGATGTTCCGGTGCAAGTTGGAAGAGTCTTCATCCCATGTGACTTTGTAGTGATGGAAATGGAAGAAGACTCCCAAGTCCCTCTTATTTTGGGAAGGCCTTTCTTGAAAACGGCCGAAGTACTAGTTGACATGAAGAGAGATGTAATGACATTGAGGGTTGGGGATGAGAAGATGGAGTTTGCCTTCAACAAGAGCATGAAAGCTCCTATTATGGAGGAAGTACACCGGATCGATACCCTTGAGCAAGAATTGCTAAGCCTAAGGGATTTAGTTGAAGCAAGGGATCCTCTTGAGGATGTACTACTAGGAGAAGATCAAGAGCAAGAAAGTGAAGCTTGGCATCTCAAAAAGGCAATGGACAAAGCACCAATATACCTACCTCCCAATTCGAGCTTTGAAATTTTAGAAGCTTCATTGAAAAAAGAGGAGAGGACCACGCCTCCTCCTACATGTGAGTTGAAACCCCTTCCCCCTTCTTTGAAGTATGTTTTTCTTGGCAATAACGAGACTTACCCCGTGATTGTCAATTCTACACTCAATGGCCCTTCTCTTGACAAACTTCTTTGTGTTCTAAAACAACATCGAAGTGTCATTGGGTATACAATTGATGATCTCAAGGGTCTAAGTCCCACCTTGTGTATGCATCAAATTCATTTGGATGATGGTCAAGCCTCCTCTATTGAGCCTCAAAGAAGGCTAAATCCTAACATGAAAGAGGTGGTAAAAAAGAAAGTTTTAAAACTCCTTGAGGCGGGGATAATCTACCCTATCTCGGACAGTAGGTGGGTTAGCCCGTTCAAGTTGTCCCAAAAAAGGGAGGAATGACCGTCATCAAGAATGACAAAGGTGAGCTTATCTCCACAAGATCTGTAACAACCCATAATTTTGCTCCTAGTTTTTCGCAAGAAATTTCTCTAAAACTATTATTTTCTCTAAATTAATTATTTTTACTTCATAATTTTGGGAGTCGAATTATTATTTTTATTTTTATGGCGTGCTAATGTGTTTATTCTATTTATATTTATATTATAATTTATTAGAATTATTTTCATTATTAAGTATTTTCAAAGTTTAGGCGCGGTTTAGGAAGTTATCGATTTTTTTTTTCGCGTGGCGAACTTTTGAAGCATGGATCATTGTTGAATTGGGCCGAAATTTTTGTTTGGTTGTGGGCTTGGACAGCCGGCCAAGTGAAGGTGAAGGAGAGCCTCCTCTTCTTTCTTTTCTTTTTATTTTTTTCCCTTGTGACTCTTTGTTGCTTTGTAACTCCCATAACCCCCCTAATCATTCTTCATAATTAAACCTCTTTAAAACAACCTTCATTACTTCAATTTCTGATTAAAAAATCAGAACTTCTTGCTGCCATTTTCGGCCATCATCATCTTTCTCAATCTCTCAAAATTTTTCATTTATACTTCTTGTTAATTGTTCGTGAATTGTTCTTGTTGCCTTTTCCTTATACTTGGTGCTTGGGAATTGAAGAAGGAGAGGAGCACACGCCTATTTTGGGATTTTCCAGAAGTTTTCAGCTCGCCTCCGACGATCCAGGTAACTAGTTGTTATCTTAGAACCATAGTGATTAGGGTATTATTCGGTATTAGATTACTACGCTAGGAATTATTTAAAATACTTTTTGAATGAAATTTTTGACGAAATTTGACATGAATATACTTGATACATGCTATGTGAATACTGTGTAGAGAAAAATAATTTTCGCATGATTTTTAGTATTTATTTGATTTAATTTGTGTTTTGTGCATTTTTGGCTAAATTTCATAATAATTATGGAACGACTGTTAAAATTGATGAAATTATTTTTATTAGATCATGTTACATGCGTAGTACGTATTCAATGCCTTAGAATAATTTTTTCCTACTGTTTACTATTTTATTTAATTGATATATCTGTTTTTGTAATTTCATTTCTGTCAGTATATAAATCATGAAAATTATTTCCAGAGGCCGAAAAATTCATTTCTTTGAATATTATGTATTTCCGTGAGTTTTTGCATGTTATTTAAATTTGTGGTAATTTTTGGGCGTATGTTTATATTTTTAATGTATTATTTTGGCTTTATTGAGTAATCTGTATATTAACTGTTAAAAATACTTTTGGAGTCCGAAAATTATAAATAAAAATTGTACCATGTCAGTAGAGCCATTAGGATCGTATGATAATTTTTGTGTGATTTTACTGCTCGAACTTATTAGTTTAATAATTATTATGGTGTTTTTGTTGTGAAATTGAGGATACACTTTTAAATTATTTGAGGGCTTGTAAATCAGAAATAATTCATAATTTAATATATTCTGGGTTGCTGATTTTCAGTAGTATGCAGTATGTATCATTGGGTAACCACATGTTTATGTTTGATTTATGAAAGAAAATGATTAATTGTTACTACTCTTTTAATGAATATGATTTAGAGTTAATTGGTGATGTATTTTTGATTGAATTGTGGTTGCTGTAAAAATCAGTATATTATCATTGATGATGTTTGGAGATGTTCAAGTGTTATTGTGAGAGATATTTGTTGAAAATTTGTAAGTGATTTATTTTGAGGAATTATGAAGAACTGTTTTGATGAACTGTGGGTATAAGGTCGGGTGGCATCCCTTTTTGATGAATATTTTGATGAATGATACTTGGATTGTATGCATGATTGTATTTGGAGATAAGAATATCCGGTGGGATAGATGTAGTCCCCGATGAAGAACATGCCAACCACCTGGTTTGCGAACTCGGGGTACACATGGGTTAATTGTTGTCGTCCGAGAGGTTAGGGAGTTCTGCGTGTTCTACCCTGCATCGGGAGTTTGGCCATTCTTAGACACAGGCAGTGGGGAACGTAAGCCCATAGACTGACCTGGAGATTGCGATCTGACAAACCTTAGGAAGTGATTTGCGAATCACTGGCGTTCGGTTTCTGACTCAATAACTTGTTGTATTCTTGATTATTATTTTTGGTATTCCAGAATTTATTCACTCTTTATATCTTGTTTACTTATTGTTGATATTCACTTGTTTTACCTATGAGCTTTATGATTCCTATGTGCATGCTATTGATGTAATGATTGCATGATTTTCCTTTCTTAATAATCTACTTCTGAATCGTGCTTTGATTGCTATTGTTCTGGGAGAACTGCTAGTTACTCCCCACTGACTGTGGAATTATTTAATATATCCTTGCAGATGGAAATGTCAGCTAGACTTGTGTCTGCTTGGGCTAGCAGAGTGAGGGTTTGTAGTGAGAAGAAGCTCCTAGTATTGTTTTTGGTAGATGAGATTTATGGGGACCATAGACAGTCCTACTTTTGGATAGCTTTCAAGGACATTTAGCTTTATTTAAGTTTTATTGGGAGACTTGCACGTCTCATAGTTTTGGATTGATAATATGATACAATTTGGGATATTTCTTTTATTTTAGAATTATGATGTTATCTCGGATATGACTTTTCTTTTGAGGCTATGAAAATTTGATTGAGGATTATCTTTATTTTTTGTTTTAGAGTAGCATAACCGTCCCGACGTTATTTCCGCTAACGTCATTTTAGTATTTCTTGATTAGATATTGTTTAGTATCTTAGTAGTAGAAGGACGGGGTGTTACAAGATCGGTCACCGGGTGGCGCATGTGCATTGATTATCGTAAGTTGAATAAAGCCACCCGAAATGACCATTTCCCCCTCCCTTTTATTGACCAAATGCTTGAGAGATTGGCGGGTCATACCCATTTTTGCTTTTTGGATGGTTATTCGGGGTTCTTCCAAATTCTCATTCACCCCGATGACCAAGAGAAGACAACATTCACATGTCCATTTGGCACCTTCGCTTATCGAAGGATGCCATTTGGATTGTGTAATGCTCCTTCCACCTTCCAAAGGTGTATGACCGCCATTTTTCCGGACATGCTTGAATCAACCATAGAAGTTTTCATGGATGACTTCTCTGTGGTAGGTTCATCTTTTGACATTTGTCTCTCCAACCTTCAAAAAGTTTTAGAGAGATGTCAAAAGATGAATCTCGTTCTTAATTGGGAAAAATGTCATTTTATGGTTGAAGATGGCATAGTCCTTGGTCATAAGATATCTCATAAAGGGATTGAGGTGGATAGGGCTAAAATTGAGGTTATTGAGAAATTGTCTCCCCCAACTTCGGTGAAGGGAGTGAGATCTTTTCTTGGACATGCGGGCTTTTATCGCCGTTTTATTAAAGATTTCTCAAAAATCTCAAAGCCCCTATCCAATTTGCTTCAAAAAGACATTGAATTCAAATTTGACAAAGATTGCATGCATGCTTTTGAAACTCTAAAAAAGGCTCTAATTTCCGCTCCTATAATGCAAGCTCCGGATTGGAGCCTGCCATTTGAACTAATGTGTGATGCTAGTGATAGCGCAGTGGGAGCCGTTTTAGGGCAAAGAAAAGAAGGGAAGCTACATGTGATCTACTATGCAAGCAAGACGCTTGATTCCGCTCAAAGGAACTATGCCACTACGGAGAAGGAACTCCTAGCAATCGTGTTTGCTTTTGACAAGTTCCGGTCATATCTTGTGTGCTCCAAAGTGGTGGTGTACACGGATCATGCGGCTATCAAGTATCTCATGACTAATAAGGATGCCAAGCCTCGTTTGATTAGGTGGATCCTTCTCCTACAAGAGTTTGATATTGAGATCAAAGACAAGAAGGGCACCGAAAACCCGATTGTCGACCACCTCTCCCGTCTTCCTATGGATGATTCTCATGACTTGGACCCTCCCATCAATGATTCTCTCCAAGATGATTTCCTTTATGCCATTAAGGCCATGTATGCTCCTTGGTTCGCGGATTTTGCTAATTTTCATGCTAGTGGAGTCATACCGGATGACCTTAACTATCAACAAAAGCGGAGGTTCATGCATGAGGCCAAGCACTATGTATGGGAGGACCCATACTTGTTCAAGAGGGGGGTGGATGGTATTTACCAGAGGTGTCTCCCAGATGATGAGATCGAGAATGTAATAGGGATGTGCCATTCATCCATGTGGTGGTCATATGGGAGCCGACAAGACCGTGGCAAAGATCTTACAATGTGGTCTATTTTGGCCAAGTATGTTCAAGGATGTTTGGGGCTTTGTCAAGGCTTGTGATCGGTGTCAAAGAGTTGGAAATATCTCAAAAAGTCATGAACTACCCCTTACAAGCATCTTGGAGTTGGAAGTTTTTGATGTTTGGGGGATTAATTTCATGGGTCCCTTTCCCTCATCCCTTGGTAATCGTTACATCTTGGTAGCGGTTGATTACGTTTCTAAATGGGTTGAAGCAATCGCTTCCCCTACAAATGATGCCAAGGTAGTGGTCAAGCTATTTAAGAAGGTGATCTTCCCCCGTTTCGGAGTTCCAAGAGCCATCATTAGTGATAGGGGATCGCACTTTGCAAAGAAATCATTCAAGGCCCTTCTTGCTAAATATGGGGTGCATCACAAAATGGGTCTCTCTTACCACCCTCAATCTAATGGTCAAGCGGAGATATCTAATAGAGAGGTCAAGCTCATTTTGGAGAAGACGGTAAATCGATCTCGAAAGGATTGGTCCTCCAAGTTGGACGATGCATTGTGGGCTTACCGCACGGCCTACAAAACCCCTATTGGCATGACACCTTACAAACTTGTTTATGGAAAATCGTGTCATTTGCCCGTGGAATTGGAGCACAAGGCTTATTGGGCCATCAAGGCTTTGAATTTTGACCTTCAAGCTTCGGGTGAAAGAAGGATGCTTGATGTTCATGAGCTTGAGGAGCTTAGGAGGGACGCCTATGAGAGCTCCCGGGTGTACAAAGAGAGAACAAAGGCTTGGCATGATCAAGGAATCATGAAAAGGGAATTCAAAGTTGGTGACAAAGTCCTTTTGTTCAATTCGAGGTTGAGGTTAATTCCGGGCAAGCTCAAATCAAGGTGGAGTGGTCCATTCACCGTGCATCAAGTATCCCCACATGGTGCGGTTGAGATTTGCAATGATGCAAAAGGGTGTTTCAAAGTGAACGGGCAAAGACTCAAGCTATACTATGATGGTGCGCCAATTCAAGAAGCTTACTCTATTGCACTTGAGGATTACTCCCCTCCTAATGATTGAAGATTTATGGTAGTCAAGCTAATGACTTAAAACAAGCGCTTAGCGGGAGGCAACCAGTTTTTCTCACTTGTTTCTATTTCTATTTCTTTTTGATTTATTTGGAATGATGGATTATCACTTATTATTATGGCATTTGAAATGTTTGTTATGGTGATTTTGTGATTTACGTATATTTAGGTTTACTTGGGAGAATTTTGGAGCAAAGGAAGGCGAAGAATAAATAAAAAAGAAGCAACTCAGAGCTGACCCGAGGGCCCGGGTCGCTAAAGAGATGGCTGCAAAAACGTAACTGACAAGCAGACCCGCCTGGGTCAGGGAAAACCCGTCCGGGTCACTCGACCCGAGGGCTCGGGTGTGGTGACCCGCCCAGGTCGGTTGTTTGCGTAAAAAAAAAAAAAGAAATCTGGGCTGGTGCCGACCCAAGGGCTCGGGTGAGTCGACCCGCCCGGGTCGGGATATCAGTTGGCCTTTTCAAGTGAACCGATTTTTTTTTCCGGTTTTTTCACCAGGTACCCCTGAGGTTTCACGAAATGCACCAGGTACCCTCGTTGTTTCGGAAATGCACCAGGTGCCCTTGTGGTTTGCATAAAATGCACCAAATACCCTTAATGACTAACGGTGTCAAGTTTCCGTTAGTCATTAAGGGCAAATCAACCTGATTATTTCAAGTAACCCCTAATTAACCCAATTATTCCAAATAACCCCTAATTAACCCTAATTAAACACCTCCCTCTCACCCTTTAGAACCCCCACCTACCTACCCACCCAATCACCCACCCATCCAATCACCCACCTATGGCCTGCCTAGCCACCCCCGTCACTCACCCACCACCCACCACCCAGCCCCAAAACCCCTTCAACCACCTCCTCCCCTCTCTTTCTTTCCTCCACCTCTTCTCCTCTCTCTCCACCCTCCCCTCCACCACACACGCCCTCCCCCCTTCACGCCCTAATACTCCCTCACTTCAACTCCTCACAACATAAGTCGTCACTCCAATTCTTTCACTCGCCACTGCACCAGTGCACCACCTCCCCTTCTCTCTCTCGTCAGCCCCTCAGTTCGCTTATCTCTCTCTCCTCGCAACCACCACCGCCCATCAAGCTTCAGGCATCATCCACGGGCTAGGTAGCGAAAACGGCACAACCCACCTCGCCTTCTTCTTCGTCGGGGGTCTTGAAGATATGCACATATGCTTTTAAACATCTCTCTCTCTTCAATAGTGGCTCGCTTTCTTGTTGATTGTTCGCTACAAAGATGATTCTTCGGCTCTTAAGCTTTAATTCAACCAGCTTAAATTATAATCCAACTTTATGTTAAATTTTTGAATTTCCATTGTTTTCTTCCTTTTTTCTCGTTTATTCTGCTCTATAATGATAGATCTGTATGTTGTACAAGCTCTCATTTGCTGTGATTTTTGTAATCCAAAGTTTCTTACTTTTATTTTTAATTTTTGCTTAATTATATGCATATTTTTTCAGTTTATTGAATTCATGAATGTTAGAGCAGAGTAGTACTTAAGTTGGATTTGAATCTGGATAGGGATGATTGGATGAACTTTGAATATGAGTAAGTAAAATTGCATGAGTTATAAACGGATCCATGGAGAAAAGGAAATAAAAGGGAAGGTCTTCCATGGAGGAAATGGAAGGGAAGAGGAGGAAAGGGGGAGAGAAATTTAAAAAAAAAATCAATTAGATTTAGGCTTAATGACTAACGGAAACTTGACGCCGTTAGTCATTAAGGGTATTTGGTGTATTTTATGCAAACCACAAGGGCATCTGGTGCATTTCCGAAACAACGAGGGTACCTGGTGCATTTCGTGAAACCTCAGGGGTACCTGGTTAAAAAACCGTTTTTTTTCTAACTCTTCGTTTCTCTTTCACTTTTCACTCTTCTTCAACCTCTCAACTCTCCCTAAACCCCTTCAAACTCC
Source organism: Beta lomatogona (assembly GCA_947646795.1). Classification (NCBI taxonomy): domain Eukaryota; kingdom Viridiplantae; phylum Streptophyta; class Magnoliopsida; order Caryophyllales; family Amaranthaceae; genus Beta; species Beta lomatogona. The sequence continues at coordinate 137,522 of CANSNZ010000418.1, forward strand.
AAACCCTATCCTCCTAATTCTCACTCAAATCACTCACTCACCACTCAAAAACTTAAAATCCCTCACAAATCTTCATCCTCATCAACTTTCCTCCACAAACTTCAACTTTTTCTCCTTCAAAAACCTCATCTCCACCATTTTCCACCATTTTCTCTCTCCTCATAAATTTTGCCACAACTCTCAAATTCATCATTTTCAACTAAAATCTCTTTACAAATTCTTCCTAAAACATCATTCCCCCCTCCATTTCTCTCATAAAAAACTAAAAAACAAACAAAAAAATTTTTCATTTTTTTCCACCCTCACCACTAAGTTGCGGGATTTTGAAATTTTGAGCAACAAATAATTCGAAGCATGGATAGGAGGAATTCAAAGAGGAGTCGATAAGCGGGGCAAGCTAGCTCAAGCCAACCACCACAAAGGGAAAACGTCTCGGGGCATGATGCCCCCGGTGAGTTTCATGATCCCGAATTCCCTTTTATTGTTTTTGATGGTTTAGAGCATTTCAATAGATTCCAAGCCCTTAAGGCTAAGGAATTCGCCCCTACCCATTTTGTTGATGAGACCTTGTTGTCTTTATGGGGCATTCGGGGGGATGTAAATAATATAGCTGACGGATTGAATATGAAAAAAGTGTTATTGATGAGAAAAAAAACTTATAAATGCTTAACACTTGAATTCTTAAGCTCCTTGGAAATAACCGGAGAGCAACGACTTGCGTGCTCAACTGGAGCCGAAGCCGTTCTCAAATTTAGGTTGGGGAATGTTGCTCATTCTATGCGTATTGGTGATTTTACTGAAATTTTTGAATTAAAAATTGAATCGAGCACCACTCCCGCATCTTCCTTCAGCCTTTATGATTGTTGGAGTAAGTTGAGTGACGGAAAGAGTTATGAAGCTAAAAATGCCAATGACTCACTCATACACCAACCAGCTATCCGGTACTTCCGCAAGTTTTTGGGGAACACTATCTTTGGGAGAAAGGATAACTCAAAGGTAAGTCAGTCAGAACTTATGATCATAGGTTCTTACCTATGGAATAAGAAAAAGCTGAACATACCTTTGATGTTCGCCCGCCATCTCCAAAGGGTAGGGACCCCAAAAACTCTCGGTCGTGGGTCGATTGTTGTAGGCGGTTTGATTACCGCCATTGCTGAGCACCTTAGGATTCGCCCTAGGACCCCCGAGGTTCCAGGACCGACCCTAATAAACCAACAATACCTACAAGATGCGCGTTGGTTTGCAGTGACTGGAATACATTTTACTTGGAAGATTGGTAAAATGTCTTCCATTCAACTTCCAAACTACCGCATCACCGAGATTAAAACAGGAGAAGTCAACTATCTCATCCTGGAAGGCGTGGAGGAAGGCGCGGAGATCCGCACCTACCATAGGCGGGATCCCCATGAGCTCGCCTCCTCCTCTTCCGCCCCTCCCCTCCCCTCCTCCTCCCCAACCCCATCCCACCTATGTTCCCGACTATGCCCCTATTTATGCTCATATAGATAGGCGGTTTGATAGTTTTGAACAAAGACTAACCACCTTCCAACACGAGATGCGAGAGAATTTTACCCCCATCTTGCAATTCTTTCATGATAACAACATGGTCCCTCCCGGCACCCCCTACCCCTCCTATATGCAACCCCCGCCTCCCCCAGAGGGGGAGGAGGACCTCGACCCTTGAGTTAGTCTCTTCCCATCCCCCCTTCCCCGCTTGTTCTTCCTTTCACACCGAGGACGGTGTTTGGTTTAGCTTGGGGGGGGGTATTTTCATGATTTGGGTAGTTTTTACTTGATGGGGTAGGCGCTAGAAGACCCTTGTTGCTATTTTGATTGAATTGTTATTTGTGATTGTGGTTAAGCTTGGTGAATGGGCCAATGCTTGTTAATATGTGGCCGGTGTGCCATGATTCCATTTTTCTTATTTGTTTAAACAATTTTCTTCCTTTTTCTTCTCCTTATTTCCTTGTTTTAGCTTTTATTTCTTTTCCTTCTCTTTCCCTTCTTTTTCAATCTTTGTTTTTAGTTTCAAAAAAAAAAAAAAAAAAAAAAATTTGAAAAAGAGCAAAAATAGCAAAAAAATCTGAAAAACAAAGAAAAGGAAAAAGAAGTTTTTGCTTTGAATAAAGTTTTGATTTCCTTGCCCAAGGAAGATGCTAGTTGATGGTTTATGTGGATTCCTTGCTTGGATTTTGAGTATATGTTTAGAGGCTCCTTTTGGAAGAGTGTGAGCTTGGGTTGTGGTGCTTTAGGAGGTGATTAATCTTGATTGCATTAGATTCAACCAAAATGAAACCGATGAATGCTCAATTGAATGTCTAGTCTTGAATCTTGGCTAAGTTGCTCATGCTTGAATAAATGTAGCTTCAAATTTGCGGTCCCTAGTGTCCCTAGATATACTCATCATGTCCCCAAACAAAACTTTACAAAAAGCTTAGTTTTTACTTCTTTTCGTTTGTAATAAGTGGTACAAAAGGCCACAAGTTCTCATGTTTCTCTTTAGCGAGTAGTTACTCCTTATTTGTATAGCAAAAATTCCCATAATAAGGGAAAAAGAAAAAGCCAAAAACAGTAAAAAAAGGCGTGAAAAATGAAAAAAAAAAAGTGAAGAAAAACGAAAAGCAAAAAGAATAGAAGAATTCCAATAAAAGAGGTCAATTTGTGGATGCCTCCCACACTTAGTACTATTTTTCTAAAGTTTTGAGTAGAGGGGAGTCTAAGGCTTGTTTGTGTGTCTAGGGATGGTGGACTAGTAATTTGAGCTTCTATAACACTTGAAGGGCTCTAAATCTTTTGGATAGCTAGGTTTTCTCTAATGAGCGAGTAAAAGGTCTAATTAGGTATCCTTTTGCAATCTTGATTAGTTGTTTTCTCTACCAATAACCTATGAGTACACTTGGAAATTAGTTGTTTTGAAAGTTGCTCTCCATCCTTACTTGTGAACCATTTCATTGATAGTTGGCTTGGGCATTACTCTTGAACTTGATTGAATAAATTGTTGATGAAAACTAGAGTTGTGGGTTTGAAAACTCTTTGGAAACCCTCGCGAGATCTCACTCGCCCTTTAGAGCGATCTAGGGGTTTAAAGAGCTTGTTGCATGTGCTAAATGCAATCGCGATTCCTACGAAAATGAGTTAGTGTAAATTCTTTATCCTTCCTTACCTTTTCATTTTCTTTTCTTTCCTCTGTCTTCTTCATTTTGCTTTCAAATAAGTTTTCATTCTCCTACTTGTGTTTTAGTCTATTTTGCTTGAGGACAAGCAAAGATCTAGCTTGGGGGAGTTTGATGATTGGTTTATATGCTTGAATTATGCTTAGTTTTTAATAGTTTTTGTGATAGTTTTTAAGGCTAATTTAGGCTAAGTTCATTCCTTTTCTTTCTTTTTGTGCATTTCTCCTCCCTTGCTCTCTTTCTTTGGGTGTTTGTTTACATTTCAGGACTTGGGAGCATTTTGGAGGGTCTATGCACAAGCCCGAGGCAAAGTGTTGAAGAAATGGAGCACTAAGGAGCTCGAAAGAAGAGAAGAAGGAGAAGAAGTGGCTGACCCGAGGGCCCGGGTGTGTGGACCCGCCCGGGTCACCCCAGCCAGGCAAAAGCAGCAGCGTCTTTCAGCAGACCCGCCCGGGTCTGGTGACTCGAGGGCTCGGGTTCCCAGACCCGCCCGGGTCGCTTTGATTGGGAAAACCCCATGTGTTCCTGACATTTAGCCCCCCCCCCGGGTCATGTGACCCGAGGGCTCGGGTCAGCTCACCCGAGTGCTCAGGTCATTTCACCCGCCCGGGTCGGGTCATTTTCCGGAAACGGTTTTGCGATTTTGTTTACCTTAATGCGGGGGCTGTTTTGTAATTTTCTGATTTATTTCTTGTGACTATAAAAGAGGGACTCCTCTTATTTTAACTTAAGCAATTATTAACTAGAGATTAGATAGAGATTAAATCTTGTTTTAGCATTCAAACTCTAGAACAAAACCCTAGGAGAGAGATAGTGAAGGTTTGAAGCTTTTGGATCTCCATTCTTCATTTATGAAAGCTTAAAGTTGGTAATTTTTGTTTATTTTCTTCTTTTCTTCCATTGTTCTTGCTTATTTCATGCTTTGTTTGTTTAGATCTTACTTTATTAGTTGATTATTTGCATTTTTCCTCTTTTCCTCCATTAAGTTACTTCAAGCTTTGTTTTGTGTTATTTCCATAATGTGTGAGTAGTTCCTTACTAGGGGAAGGGATGTAACCTTCATTTACTCTTTGGATCTTATATCTAAGTTAGGGGGTTAACTTTTGGGGTTGAACTTGTTGATCAAACTTGTTTTACTTAGTTTGTTGGGTGCTTGATCACCACTTAACTTACATATTTGGAATTCCTAGTGAAGGATTGAGAGATGAAGCTAGGAGTAAACTAAGTTTGGTTGCTAGATTAGGATTTCCATGAAAATAGGCATCTTCTAGTTTAGGGAAGCTTGATTAATCATGTTGTGCGTGATTTGGCTAGATTGGTTGCTCATGCCATGAGAATAGGTCATGAGTGACTAATCAAGCTCCTCTAATTAGCTCGAGAGAGTAATTAAAGTTCATATGTTCGTGATTTTCCCCTTGTGATCCCCCATTTGTTTCCCCTTGGCTTGATTTTGGATTCTTGGATTGAGTGTTGGTGAATCCCTCTAATCCCCTAGTTTCTTTTATCTTTGTCTTAACTCCTTTGCTTAATTACTTGTTGATTTACTTTGCAAATTTCCTAGTTTATTTAGATTTTAGAATTATTGTTAAACTCTCAAAAACCCAAAAATTGATTTAGCTCATTGTAGTTAGCTAATTAACTCTTGACTTAACCCTACTTTATTGTGGATTTCGACCCTATACTTATCCTATATAGGATAAATTAGGTTATATTTGGCGAGTATACAACGACCCGTCAAGTTCCCAGACCAGAGGTGGTGTTGAAGACTATTAAGAGAGAAGTTTGCAGGCGTATTAGGAGCATAATGAATGTCAAATGGGTTACTGCTGATCTGAACTGGATTGAAAACCTAGAAAGTTGTATTAGCTAAGTTCTGTAGTCTGTTGCTGTAGTTGTTGCTGTGTTTGTTTTCTTTCTTGGTGTGTGGTGTTTGTAGTTGAAAACTTTGTGTATTGATGGCATCTTAATGCATTTTTGGTAATATATTTCTTACATTTTACCAAAAATGAATACAATGATTAGAATGAAATAAGTGATTAGAAATTAGCATATTAAAATTTTGCTCATTTAGAGAACTTATTACAGAACTGGCCTTGGGTGTACCATGCATGTAATCGGGAATGCCTTTTTTCGAGTTTGAGGTGTCTTCTACATTTAATTCATGAAATGAAATTATTAGATAATTTGTTATTAGATCTTTCATCAATATATACAAATTTTAGACTTATTTGATCAATTTATATAAATTATAGAATATAGCTCGTAAAACATATATATACGTAAATGCTAGATTTGGTTAAACTCCTTGATTGGAGATATTACCATTGATCAATATTTGTAGTTTACAACATAAGGATAGTCCTATACATGTTAGGAATCCAATTCAATTTAGAAATCTAGGAACAATATATATCCTACACAATATTGTATTCTATCACCACCCCGCAGTCAAAGCAGGAGGAGGGCAAACACTGAGACTGGATTTAAGTTCCAGAAATAATCGTCGCAGAAGTCCCTTAGTGTAAATGTATGCAAACTGATACTTTGTATGAACATGCAATACTCGAATATGACCCAACGCTACCTTTTCTCGAACAAAATGAATATCCATCTCAATGTTTTTGGTACGTCGGTGCTGGAGAGGATTGCGAGAGAGGTAAATAGCAATGACATTATCACAATAAACAACGGTAGCCTGTTGGAGAGGACAATGTAACTCCATAAGACGATTACGAAGCCCACAACCTTTTGCAACAACATTAGCAACAACCCTGTTTTTAGCCTCTGCACTAGATCGGGATAAAGTAGGCTAACATTTAGACTGCCAAGAATTAAGTTATCACCAAAAAATGAGCAATAACTTGAAGTAGAACGACGAGTATCAGGACACACACCCCAATCTGCATCAGTATAAGTAATTAAGCGCAACTGAGTAGTAGGATATAAAGGTTAACCATGGTCAATAATTCCTTGAATATATAAATCGCAGGATGCGTTTTAATGCGTTAAAATGATGCTCCCGGGGATCATGTATAAAAAGTAGTGGTGTCAAAACAGGTTCTCAAACAGGTTCTAGGTATACCCACGGCGAACCAGGTCAGACCCGGACAGGTCAGGATTCTAATTGTCAGTGCCCCAGGTCATGATTGGTCAGGTTTTATTCAACTGGGTCGAACACATTTGAATCAAGGGATTCCCGGGTGCCGGACAGGTCTAAGCGTTCCATTTACAAGTTGATCCATTTCCGGGTATGATCGCCCGTTGACATTTTTTTTGCCGGGTTTGCGCAGGTCGTATTTAGGTTTCATGTACGGTTGAGTTAAGTCAAATGTACTCGGGTTGAATTAGTAATGACCTTAGTTCGATCATTGTGAAACAGCGGGTCCATTCGCTATTGAATGTCAATTCAACTTCGGGTAACTCCTGATCTGGCCATCTTGATTTTGTTATGGATTTTGTAAACGAATCATATTAATAAAAGTATATTGATTACCGTGATGTTTAGTGTGCGATAGATATATGGATGACAACGAAAAACCAATAAAAGCACTATATTGATTACCGTGATGTTTAGTGTATTCTCTTAGTCAACTCTTATTTCGAATAATCAACTGCGTAAAACCACTCTAATGAGTAAAGGAGTAGAACGACTCTTCATATGTTTTAATATTATATTATAACCAACGACAATAATAACGAGTAGACAATCAATTCCAAACTTTTATATAAATGATTTATTATTATAAGCATTATGATTGATATATAAGTTTGTAAATAGCTATGATGGTAATGAGAATAATAATACTAATAAACATAAAGCGACAATGATAATAGGTAAAAATACAAATAATAACAGTAATAGTAACAAGGCTAACAATAGCAATAGTAATACAAATAAGAACAGGAATACTAACAATAACAATAACAATATAAATACTAATATGTTGAATCATTTTAATATATTATCAAAATAATTGTAAAACCAATCTAATACTCTATTGATTATAAATTAGTATAACGACTCTTAATATGTTATAATACTATAACAAATGACAATCATACATTCATATGTTTACAACAACGGTTTATATAAAAGCTCACCATAACTTATTAAATAAGTTAATTGTTAACAAGTAACAACCATAAGTAAAATAGTTAACAAGTACTTACTAGTTACTAAATAGTAACTTGTTGACAACCATATAGTTTAATACTAGTATAAGATTAACAACCATAACACTCCCTTATCTTTATAAGTTATAAGATTATTTAAGTTAATTGTTTTTATGTTATACTATAGTTTAATACTAGCACTAGTAGAAAAATGATAATTTGCGTCTCTCTATTTGCGTCGGACAAAATAACAACTAACGCAAATGTTTAGGAACTGACGATTTGCGTCGGATTGTATTCAAAATCCGACGCAAATAGCCTAAGAAAATGAGTAAAAAGAAGATTTGCGTCGGATGTGCACAAAGGTGCGACGCAAATGATTAAAGGCTCAAGATTTTGATCCAACCATGTGCGTCGGAGTGCACATAGTACGACGCAGATGATAGAAGCCCAAATTGGATCAAACAATCTGCGTCGGATTTTACTTAGCCTGCGACGCAGATGAGTGAAAGCCCATGGATCCAAATTAGTACGCGCTCTTCCTTTCCTTTATTTTTATTTACTCAGAACGCAGATGTGAAACCCTACCTTCTTAATTCCTTCCTCACACAGCCGTCTCTCTCCTTCTCTCTTTCCCATCTTTCTTCCTTCAAATAATGAATTCTTCAAATACTAAATACATCTCAAATACTTAATTCTTCAAATCCTGAATTCATCTCAATTATTGCCGCCGGGATTTCGTGGTGTTTGTTGCGGAGTTCTCTCACTGTCGCCGTGTTTCTCGCCAAGAAAGGCATCGAAATTCAACGGTTTGTCGCCGGTTTACGTTGGTGTTTGTCTCGGAGTTCTCTTCACTCTTGCAGTGTTTCTCGACAAGAAAGACATCGAAATTCAACGGTTTTTTTAGGGTTAGATCTGATTTTTTTGTGTTAGATCTATTTTTTTAGGGTTCAATTTTTTTTTGGGTTAGATCTGATTTTTTTGGGGTCAGTTCTCCCTCATTTTTAGGGTTTTTTTTTGTGTTAGATCTGATTTTTTTTTAGGTTCAATTTTTTCATTTCGTTTTATTCTTGTATTTTGATTTAATGTTAATAGTTTCTTGTATTTCGGTTCAGTGTTAATAGTTTCTTGTATTTCGAATATTATGGGTTCTTTTGATTTCCTTCATTTCGTTTGAATGTCATATTTCGTCCTTTTTGTCATTTTATTTGATTCTTGTGGTATAACTCGAGTTTATCATGTGGTGTGATCTGGTTGTTGATGAGGGTCATTAATATTTTTTTTGGTAAAAAAATTGGTATTTGCGTCGCATGCTGCGGAAGGGCTGACGCAGAATACACGATGTGCGTCGCATGTGGACATGGGTCCGACGCACATCATGCCTCGCATCACTACCAAAATCAGGGGCTGGGCATGATGTGCGTCGGACCCATGTCCACATGCGACGCAAATAGGTTTTCAATTGCATCGCATCTCGATCTGACGCAAATCGTGTCTGATCCATCTGCGACGAGACTTCTAGCGTCGCACCTAGGTTCGACGCAAATGGTGCTTTCGGATTCGACGCAAATCGTCAATCCTCTACTAATGTAGTATAGTATTTATGGTCTTCTGTTAACTTTGTATATATATGTGACTATAAAGAAACTATTTTATTAGTAGGCTTATATATGTTAGTACGATATAATAATATTGGAACCATTCTAGCTAATACGTGAATGATTATTAATGAGTATCGACTCTTAATATGCTCTAATAGTATAACTAACGGTAATAATAATGAGTATTATATATTAACTACGAGTATACGATCAATTACTGGATTTATATAAAATTTAAATGAGCCGATTATGGTAAGCATTATGATTCGAAATAATAATAATAATATAAGCATTATGGTAAGCATTATGTGTGTGATAAATATATGGATGATAACGAAAAACTAATAAAAACAATATTGTTTACCGTGATGTTTAGTGTATTCTCTTATTAGTCAACTCTTATTTCGACTAATCAACTGCGTAAAACCACTCTAATGAGTAAAGGAGTAGAACGATAATAATAATAATACAAATAATAATACAAATACTAACAACTTGTTAAACTTTGAGTCGGGTCATCTTTTTATATCATGTCGTTATCCTCTTTATCACCTAGTTGCCACTTATCAAATAGTTTTAAGATCGAGTTATTATACATTGACTACTAAAGAGGTATGATCAAATGCAATTTTGATCTTGTGATGGATTTTGTAAATGTATTATATTATTACAATAATTAAGATCAACATATATATGCATACATTTGTGTGTTAGAGAAATATATAGATGATAACGAAAAACTAATAATGATACTGTATTGTTTACCATGATGTTTATTAGTGTATTCTCTCAATCAACATTGTACGTGTTTGAACTAGTCAACTGCGTAAAGTTTAGTGTATTATCTTAGTCAACTGCGTAAACTACTCTAATATATAAATGATTATAATGACTCTTGATACTATACTCACTGAGACAGTTAGACTTACTAAACGTTTGAAGTTCTAAATCTTAACATAAGATTAATTAAGTTAATCTAATCAAAATTGAAATAAGTTAAAATCGGATGAGATCAATGAATATATCATTGTAAGTTGATAAGGTAAGTCAGTATAACACTACTCTATTTAAGTTAATCGTCTTTAAAATAACAATGTAATAAGTAGTCACTAGAAACTCAAAGAAGCTCATATAAGTTATATGCGTACTTATATAGCTATACTATAAGTTCACTTTAATAAAAAAATTTCACTTAGTTAAGAAAACTAGTTTGTGGACCCGTGCAAACTGCACGAGAATTTTTTAGTAAATAGTTCTTGCTATCATCATTAAACAAATTATATAATTTAACCCATAACCGTGATAATATCGGGATCCATAAAAATGTATCATCAGTTCAGTAACAAACTGAATAGTTATTTAGTAATTGTGTTTTAGACCCGTGCAAAAATGCACTTGAATTTTTATGTTTTATATATTTAAGATTTTGAGGATGTTTCTCCTAAAAACATGGTGTGAATATTAGCTCGTGATTTAAAGTTTTTACAATCATATGTATTTTAAAAATGTTTTAAAATTGGTTTATGATTTGTTCGTTCAGTTACTAATTTGGTTAACATTATGGTGGAATACGTTTCCAAAACATTTAAAAAAAAAATTGATTGAAATTTTTTTCGCTTTTCCCCTTGCTTCACTCAAAGGCTCAGATAAAATCACAATTCGTACCACTATTGGCACTCAACCATGCAACCATTTCAATCCCGCTCTTCGCAGTCTTGTTCACCCCCTCTCTCTTGTTGTCTTACACCACGGTTGCACTGAAAGCCACCCACTGGCCACCAGCCCACCACCCACCAGAACACCATGTGCCAACAGGGAATTTTGGAAGGCATTATCATTATAGAATATTTGGCATATTGTACAATTAAGGGATAAAATGCACATAAGTGACGATTTTAAATGACCTGTCACAAAAGACTCATCATATTATTTGCGTTACATATACTTGTCTTATAGTCCGTCATCATTGTATGTTACATGAAATTTAATGTAAATTAATTCTAAATACTCATTTGTTCTAGAGTAACACTATTCACTTGTTTTATACTCCTTTTGCTGCATATTTATAGTTAATTAATGTTAAAAGTTGATAAAAATTTAAATCTTACGTTATTTTCCCTAAAATCATGGTGTAGATAGAGATGGTCATTTTAAATGGATATTTGGTTATCTGTTTGACCCAAATTTCTAAAACAGATGAAAACTTGTAGTATATATATGAAAAACGGGTGCTGGATGGAGCCGGTGACATATTGGATTAGATTCGGGTGGTGCTATGTCCCATTCGTCATCCATTCATCTACCCGTTTAATATGTTTTATGTCTTTTTAATTACCAAGTATTACTAAAAATTATGAAAATAGAGGCAAAAAATAATTCCAATAACTTTTATAATTTTTTTAAAAATAATTTATATAAGTTGTTTTTTATGATGTTCTTTCTACGAATTAAAATATTGAATGATGAAAATAATTAACGATTATATATGATGTAAAAAGTTCGTTGAAAGACAACTTAATAATTGTAATAGTATTTTTCCAATATCAAAAATAATAACTCATTTTATTTAATTGTGGCTAATTTTAGTAATTAGATTTAGATTTTTAATTGAATATATTTAGACACAGAATGAGCAAAATGTAGGATGTTTTTGGTCTCTTAAATTCAAGATTTAATTTTAGGTTGTTTCCCCTAAAATATGGTGGAACTATATCTTACCCTTAAACATATAAAAGTGATGATTTAAAGAAGAATGTAAAAATTAAATACATATACGTTTTGAAAAGTAAATTTTCACTATTTTTGCAAAAAGAACGTACACCCGTGTATAGGTTTTATATAACATGAATACATGAGTGATCATCTATAGAAAATCAATAATTGAATGATTATTTACCTCTTTAAAGAAAAAAGACTCACTCAATTATTTAATTATGTTCTCTTTGCTTGTTCGCAGGGTCTTAGGTGCACATTTTTTATAATCAATTTTTTGTAATATACCTGACAAATAGACTCAGACATATCTTATACGATATTTTAATACATACGGAGTACTAAGAAAAAATTAACTTAAAATTTTCAAATTTTGACAATGACAAAGAAGAAGTGAATGGACTTCTAGAGAAGGAAGAAATGCTTTTTACACATCCATCAACTCATTGGCTATTGTCAATGCTTCCAAACTTTGAGAACTACACAAGAACAATTCTATCCAACTTTTAAAACGAATTACTTTGTGATACATATGTACTTGTATCGAGAATAATTAACATTGACTTACGACCTGTACTCTGTAATGCTACGACCTATGACTTATTTATAAAAAATATATAGTATTATTGTTATTACTTCTCTACAATTGATATTAAAATAAAAACACCTACTTTGTTTATGTATGTTATTCTATTTTATGAGTGAATTGAGATCCTCTGGAAAATGACTTTATTTGAGTTATGACTACACCAGCGTTATCACATAATTACATGTGTTATCACTCAAAATCAATCCCAAAACCTAGTTTTTGGACACGTGCATAATGCATGGAAGATTATATATAAATATGGTAAAAAGTAGCTTAAATAAGTAGCAAACACCTCTATCTCATATATATTCCCATTCATTTGTCAATAAGCTTTTGATCATCGGTAGAGTTAATAACTGTGAAAGATGTACTCTGACCTGCACTATTACAATGAGGGATATCCACTTTGAAAAGGTAGGTTCTACTTATAAACACCCTAGTTTAGTCCCAAAACTCATCCTTTTGACCAAGCTATTAAAAACGCAAAAAAATTATTAGCAAATTGTAAATTGAATTAAGTCACTTATTAACTGTAGTTAAAAGGACCAATTGATAGCACATACCACAGTTACTAAAATATGTAGTATCAATGTTATTTAAAAAAAAAAAATTCAAAACACAACCTAAACCAATTATAGGTATGATGCATTTGTCTACCTCATATTTGTAGTTAGGATTTTTATTATGGCATGTATAGACTATAGTAGGGATTAACTTTGTTTTGCTTAATTAATTCCGTCCAATTTATTTTTTGCTATCATTTCATGGGCCTTTTCCCCATTTGTCTTCTCTTCTCCCCTCCCCTCCCTCCATTGAAGTAAAAATTTCTCATCATCTCCCCAAAAAAATCTCGAATATTTAACCCTCTTTTTTATGTTGAAAATGTCTAAGATCTCTTCAAATAGTAACCACAATATTTCTATGGCATGAAGAAAAATCAGTAATCAGTTATACTTTTCGGTTTGAATGTATTGATAAAATACAAAGAAAAATGAGTTCTTGACTAAAGTTTATTCAAAGAGATCAAAAGGTAAGCTTTGCTCATAGGTTTCGAATTACATGCCCTTCATCTTAGGTTTCTAATTTAAAAACTTTAATTTCAATCACTAAACCTATTTGCACGTGTATATATCCAATGGAAATTCATTACCCAAAATTTTTATTCTCATAAATCATTTGATCAATGTCTTTCCTTGAGTATATCGCCACAAAATATATAACAATTTGTGTAATTTCATCATTTGATAAGATCATAAGAATGGTATTTTGTTTCTTTGCCTTTATATGATGAATCAAAGATTTTTTTTCTCGACATTTTCTGCAAATGGGCCTAAAAAATACCTCTAGTATGTTTTTTCTTAAGAAATTACCGATAAGTGTATATGATTGTATTTATTAATAAAAAAAGCAAAGAAAAAACCTAAATTGTAAATTTAGATTTATAACTGATCTAGATTATCTTCAAGGCAACTATTATAAGCAAAAGAAAAGATTTTTTTTTTCAAACACATGATATTCACTTATTTAGAGACCCCCAAGCCCCCAATTTACTGGATCAATTTACTCTGCTCTTTGCCTGTTCTGCCACGGGGAGTTGTTGCTGCCATGGGCACGGCTACTGGTGGTCTGCTCCCCGCTATTGTGCTTCTCCCTCTAATTTTTCGAATATGATTATGAATGATCTTTGGTTCCGCCGTTTGTACGTTATTGCGTTGTTGTTCGTGATTCAAATTTGATTCAAATATTTATAGTACAAAGGTATAGAGTTATTGTGCTTAAATTAGGGTTTGCATTTTTGGAAATAACTCATATTGCAATTAATTTGCACAACCGGTTTATAATATATAGATAGAGATATATTGAGCTGAAATTAGGGATCGGTCATTATTAAAAATAATTGATTTACAAATCAGTAACATAACCGATTATTATTTTTAAAAATGTGTGAGATATGCCAATATTTAGTTTGCTATAATTACGGATTAGCTTATAGAAGTCAATGATTTATTTCCTTAAATGTCATTACAATATATACTGTAGCCCTATATAATTCAATAACCACGATTTGCTATTTTGTCACTGCATTCAAATTTCAATGACACGTGGCAAGTAAATGAGAGGGGTTGAAAAACCTTGGAGCAATGAGAGGCTTGAAAGAATAAGACACTGCCACATAGGATGAAGTTTTCTTGCTTTAATATTATATATGATGATGAATGAATGAATGAATTCATTTTTGAAGGAGAATGAACGAATTGGTATATATAAGAAAAGTAGCAAAAACAATGTTGTGACTTGTGATTGGCCGATTTAAAAAAACATGGATCATGATCCACGACCGTTGTTTTGCTTCAGCCACATCCTATGACCGTTCATTTACATAAACACGGATTATCACCCATATCAGCAAAAGCTGACCGTTGATGATCAGCAAACAAACCGATGCCGTCGATTTTGCGCTCCCCCTATATGTAACCCTAACCTTCTCTCTCTTCCTTACCCACCTCCCTCCTTTCTTCTTCAACCAAACTTAGTTTTTCGAAATTCATATTACTCCCCATCACCCCCTGCATCTCACGGCTGCAAATTGCAATTGAGACGTTTATTGCCTTCGTCCGAGGTATTCTACTGTCACCCATTGGTTGCTTGTTGATTTTTCTAAGTTTAGTCTTGATTTGGTAGTAAACGTCAATGAATTACTTGGTCTTGTTCAATCCATGTAATTTTGATATTTGTCCCTTCCCTGATTTGGTAGTAATATAATAAACATAAAAAAAATTATCTTATTTGGTAAAGTGAGTGATGAACTGATTACTGATAAGGTTTACTTTGACACATTATTGAATATTGTTTATGCTTGGTCTTGATTTGCTAATACAGAAATACAATACAAATTGCAACTTTTTTCTTAAATCTTACATGTCTATTGGATTGGGTAATTTGCTAGTTTTGTAATAGAAAGGCGCAACATATGTTGAGGACAAACTTCAACTGATGAATTGACGGAGATTTTGTTAGTTCGATCTTGTTGTTTGATTTACTATATTTCAGTTTTTTTCTCTATGATTTATGAAATCAGTATTGGTAAAACTAGGTTTGATCCCAACAAAATTAGCTACTTTACTCTCATCTAAAAAAGTTGCACTTTGAACATTTGCGGTTTTATTGTTGATGAATTTCAATTCAACTGGAATATCTTTCTTGAATATTTGACGTTATTTTTAAATTGATGATTGAACCTTGCTTTGTTTAATTATTTGCAGATATGATCTTCAAGTGGAGGTGAGAAGATCAAGGAAGCCGTTGTATTTTATATTGATGTCTTGTTCAATTGCTTGTATTCAAAGTTTGATGCAAGATGTAATTGGAATAGAATTTGATCTATTCAAATTGTTGAAGTACTCTTGATATTGATTTGCCTCATTAATGTCAAACAATTTTATAGGCAATATTAGGGCGGCGAGTGAATGTAAGATACCGCAGTGCACTAACAAGACTGCGGTAATATTGGTTTATACAAATTTTAGAATATAATTCGTAGGACATATACATATATAGGTTTATATATATTTCACATCAATTTATACATTGAATATATGATTCAATTTCATTTTCTAAAAAAATTCCTTTCATTTACATTTTTTTGCCTGATAAACATAGGAAAATCAAATCGCTTATATATCTGATCATATTAAGAAAGCTCTGCCTCAGATTTAAAGGAAAGATAGAAAGATGGAGAAGAAGGGAAAGGACGAGGAGGTATCGTATGCACGAAGTGCTCTTCTACCCAAGGTTAAGGTTTGCTCTCTTTCTTTGGGTTGAATGGTTTTTTAATTTCATTTACTTTGCAGTGATCCTCGCTATGTTTTTATTTCTAGGGTTTGCTTTAGTTTACTTTTTTATAGGGTTTGCTTGAATTTACTTTTTTCTAGGGTTTTCAATTGTCCAAGTCTTTTCTAAATAATTTTCAGTCTTTTCTCAATAGGCTGCCAGCCTGCCACTTCCATTTTTTATTTTCTAGGGTTCGTCAATTTCTGGTTACCTTGTGATTTCTAAATGTTTTTTCTTCTAGGGTTATGGGTGATATCTCCAAGAAGAGGGGCAACTTGTTACTGTTGCCAAATAACCTGATTTGTGTTGGTTTGTGCGAATTTTTTTGTTCTCTCTTAGCGAAAAGAAAAACCAGCATATTGTTCTTAACTTAGTTGAAATGCATAATCACTGATGAATTCACAGCTCTTAAAACACAGTGAAGAAGCCATAAATATCATCCGAACTACTTAGGGAAAGCATAAGCACAGTACAGCGATTCTGAATCCAAATGTTTGAAATATATATTGACGAAGCCATATACTTAAAAACCAAAGAAAGGTATATCTATTATATTTCTGCATATGTCTTTGTGATCATTAGCCACCGCTTGGAGAAACATGATTTTTTTTAAAGAGAACTTTTACCGCTTGGAGAAACATGATTTTTTTAAAGAGAACTTTTATTAATTGAATGCCAAACGACATTTATAATAAGTATTAAAGAAAAACAAGATATAATCAGACAAGATCAAATCAAATTCGTCTACGAAGAAACTACAATGAACCAGATCGGGCAATACAACGCAGCCCCCTTGTATTTTCTGAATCACGCAGCTGTTGATGGGGAGTCAATCATTCCGACATAGCTTGGGGAAGAAAATTCTTGATTTAACCATGGTGACCGCATCCGAATTTCCAATAATTCGATGTTGATGGTCTTGAACTTCAACAACTAGAAATAATTTCTCATACCAATTTTTAAACTTCCACGTAGGAAGAGAATAAAACTGAACTCCAAACTCCCATGAAAGGAGAGAACGAACCCAAAAATTGGGTAGAAAACTCTCAAAGAGAGAGAGAATGGAAGATTATTAATAATAAAAACATTGAAAACTAGAAGAAAAAAGAAGAATTGGGAGCTTACCACCATAGAAAGGATGATGGTAGCCCCAAACTAGCAGAGGGAGAGGAGAAGGCTAGGGTTTTTGAGTTGGAGAAACATGATACTTGATGTTCTTCAAAATGTGCATATATCTTTGCTTGACCTGCATACCTGTCAATTAAGCAGGGATGGTTCAATTATCAATCAAGGAGGCCCTGTGCAATGAAGATAATATTTGACCCTTTATTAATAGATTAAAAATTCAAATATATCTTAAATTTTTCATTTTATATAAAAAAAATAATCATCATATTTCTACAAAAAAAAATTATTAATATATGATAAATGGATTGAACACCAACAATGAAGAATGTTTTATTCGATAAGTCAATAACTATTAACATAGTAAAAAAAAAAAATGTATTTGGGGAGCTATGCGGTTGCATACATCGCAA
This sequence comes from Beta lomatogona, assembly GCA_947646795.1. Taxonomy (NCBI): domain Eukaryota; kingdom Viridiplantae; phylum Streptophyta; class Magnoliopsida; order Caryophyllales; family Amaranthaceae; genus Beta; species Beta lomatogona. The sequence continues at coordinate 155,079 of CANSNZ010000418.1, forward strand.
ATGCCCACCTTCCAGCATCACTCGTGCAATTAAGATGAGCCAATTTAAATTCTAGTGGTCAATACTTCGATCTCTATATATTTGCTGCTAGCTAGATTCTTTGGTTTCATAATGTTAATGATAGAATGTCTATTCTCTATTCATTTTTTTATAGTAAATGAAGATAATTGCCTACCTTACCTGATTTATTAATTCACTTTTGCTTTGGTAACGCGATTCCACAGGTTCGAGGTTCTGTTCAGGTTGTTGTCGCTGGGATGCTCTTGGCCAAGGGTGTGAAAGTCAATGCCATCAAAGAATATGTTAAAAGATACCATCATAAAAGAAAGGTATATATCGTACTGTTATGTGCGAGGTTTTTCATACTCCCCTCTGCTTTTTTTTATTTGCTACATTTGTTTTCTTGAGAATGAAGCCACTACTTTGACCAATTATTTTGATTATTTGATAAGTAAAAATATAGTCATGTGTGATCTTATTAGATTCGTCTCGACGTGTAGATTCATAATATCAAATTTATATAATTTTTACTTAAGCGAAATAAGAGATATTAAGAGTTAAATAATGCTTTGAAAACCGTGCAAGTCAAATGTAGCAAATAAAAAAAAAAGCAGAGGGAGTATTTATTTTTCAGAATTTAAGGGAGCTGGTAAAATACATATTCACTGATTAGAATTTTTGAAGCTTTCAGATCTGGAAGTACAAGTTTTGACTGCCCCTGCTGTGGTTGCATAAATGAAAATTGTGATGCAAAGAATTTCAGGGGATTCCGAGTACGAGGCTATAAAAAGGGCTGGTAAAAGACCGGATAAAAAGGAAACTCATTATCGAGGAAATCCCTCCAATGCTATAATTAGTTAGATGATCGCTTCGAAAAAACATATTGGTTTGATGAGTTGACACTTGACATGATGTACATGAGTGAGTATATGGATATTTCCAGACTGACTTACACCTCGAGTATAATTGTTGTAGAATTCACTATATGTATATTGCAATTCTGCGTAGTAATATATGTAGGGTTTTATTATCAGAAAATACATAATAAAATACAAGTTTTATAGGAAAGGATCTGATAAAAAAAAATTGTCTAAAAAGACCTATTAAAATACTTCTGATTGTTAATAGGAACCAGTGTATGAATTTTAGGCCAAAGTTACCATATTCCGGAGTTGACTTTTTGCAATTGGGACACCACAACTATATTTGACAGGAATTTTATTGCTTGAAGATGATTTCGCAGACATTTTCCTTCAATCTCTGAAAAAAAAAATTAGGGTTTTTTGGCCTGAAATTCATAAACTGGTTCCTATTAACAATCGGAAGTATTTTAATAGGTCCTTTTAGACAAATTTTTTATTTATTAGGTCATTCCCTATAAAACTTGTATTTTATTAGATATTTTCTGACAAAAAACCCATATATGTAAATTAACCGAGAGGCAGAAGAAGTAAAGTTGCATGCAATCTTGTAGTCTTAAATTACTAGCTCATTAAACCTAGCATTACAGCACCAAACATTGAAAACACCAACAAAATCGATCTTAAAATCATTCCAAGCAATGACATAATAGAAGTAGAAGCAGCAAAAGGCCGCAACAAGACAAAGCAAAAAGTCACAAACAACACAGTCAAAGGGAAATCTAACAAACATTATTGTGCAACAATAGCTACGCAGTGTAGTAACTATGACAAGCCCTGTAGTCGTCGCGTGCATCATACAGTTAATTGAAAGCTTGACAGATGATAATTGTTATGGCATTCACAAGCATTTGTATTGTCCTTGTGCATTTAGTTGGCAGACATAACCAGTACCCGGGCAACAAGGGAAATAAGTAGGATCACAGTCATGTCCATAGTGCCTCTGGCAAGGTTCCTCTTTACATTTGAATACACCTACTGAAACTTGATGGCATATAAGTTGATCACAACAATACTTTGGAACGCTGTTAGGGTCACATAGAGCATCATATATGCCGCACCCATCACCTACACATTGGTAATTACCAGGTGCAACTTGTACGCATAGAAGTCCTTCACAACACTCTCCGATGACAGGATCACATACTTGACCTTCTTGATTACACGCTTCCACTTTAAAGGCGATTATTTGGAGCATCACTACGAACAATTCCAAATGAAAGATGATACAAGTTTATATTTGTTTTGAAGTCAAAAATATCACTTAGTTATTATTATAACTCAAACAGAAATCCGAAGCAATTACATTCTCATTGAACATTCAAGCGGGGTAAGATATGAGTTTATATTGATATAATAACCATTGACAGCTTGTTAGTACCAATTTATGAAAAATAATGAAATTTATTTAACACATTTATATATATTACTATATTAGATACCCCTTTCATTTTTACTGGATTATTTCACTAAAACTTTTCACGTTTTTTCAATGTACGTACTTATTGTTTGAGTATTATCATCTTTAATTATGTGTCACAAAACAAAGAAAACTCAGTTGATAGGTTATAAGTAACTTTAGCAAGGTAACATATGATAGAACTCCTCATAAATGAAGTATATTAGTATGAAGATGCAGCAAAAGTATTATAAACTTGACCTTACAAAATCGTGGAACAATTAGTAAAGAAGAAAATGAAAGGATGAGAAAAATTACGACTTTGGGTGCCTGCACAAACATACTTCAAAATAACATATAATAAAGATTAGAAGGATGAGAAAAAGACCTGGGAGAAGAATGAAAAAGGTGGCTTTCATGGTTCTTTTATCCATTACTAGTAGTAATAACTCTATTAATACAAGATATGTAATGGGATGTGGTCAGTGGCGTACAGAGATTAGCGTATGTTTCTCTTTTTGAGAGGGTGATTTTCCAACTTATGTTATTGTTTCTATTTTTATACTAGCCTCTTCCTGTACATGGCAGAGGCTTTGTCTCTCTTTTTTTTTTTTTTTGTAATGTCAAGTGGTTTTATTGTACATTTGATTTAATCCCGCTCGCACGACATATATCGCCACTATGTGTCTACTGGACGGGTCGATAATGTCTGTAAATTCTAGTTGTTGTGTGCATCAAAAGAATATACTCTTTTTTTTCCTAAGATCTTGTTCACTATTTAATAAGTTTATATTTTTTTACCGTATATGGTAATTAATATATTTGAAAAGTATTATAGTAGGAGATTTTTGTTCAATTCATGTTAATATATATTTTATAAAATTAATATTTCATAATCTTTACTATTATACAATATAAGATATTAGATGGTCAAAGTAGTGTATAAAGACCACCTAAAACACAAGCGGGAAGATCTTTAGAAAATGAAAAGAGTAATTAGTAATGCAAGGGATTTTGATGGAGAGTGCAGCTTCATTATGTTGACATTCGATGGTGCTAAGATGTCACGATGATAGCCTGATTCAATTATACTGACTTGTATAGAAAAAAAAAAAAAAGGGTTACATTATTGACTTTTTTCACATTCAATTTGATCTGGTGAATCAAGCTACAATTAATAAGATGGAAATTTTAAATTAATAGCACGAACATCACATATCAATTTCTCCTAAAATATCCATTTTCCCAATAAGAGTAAAAGAAAAAAAAAAGGAAGATTTCATATTATTTATCATACCCGTTAAAAATATACCTTAGATTTATATAAATACAATTTTAAATAATTTATATAGTCCCTCCGTCTCATATTAATTGCAGTAGTTTGACTTTTAGCACTATTTACAATCTTCACTTGGACCCCATCTTTTAAACAATATAAAAAACAAATGTTAGTATATAAGATTTACCCAAATGTATACTTTCAACATATCAAATTTTCCAACATTATACTCAAAGTTGTGCATTGGCAATTTGTCAGTTAGATAGTTGCAACTACTGGAGTATGTGAAAGAGGTAGTATTAACTTTCAACACACTAATTAAATTAGAAATCAGATTTTGAAATATAAATTGGGATCAAATGAAAATTAAATTAAGAGGAGAGTCTGTAGTCAAAAAGTGTATTAAGTCTCTAAAGAAGTTGTCTCACGTGAAGACTAACGTGATGAGACGTGATGATTCACACGCATTTGATTATGGTCTAGCAGTGCAGTTTACCTAAACCATAAAAAATGTTAACTAATTGCAAAAAAATGTGCAACTATATTTACAGAATAACTTTTAATGAAATTATGTTAACTTACAAATTAATACTCATAACTATTAACCAATGAATTATAATTATCAACCCAAAACCATAACATCAACCAAACCACCATAATCATAATCCAAAACAATAACTTTTAATCTAAACCTATAACTAACAATCTAAAACAATAATTATTAACTCGAAAACTATAACAAAATAACAAGCAAACCATAAATATTTAGTATCCACCCAATACCATATTTTATCTCGAAAACTATAAGTAATAACATGAAAACTGTATCTAATAACGTGTAAACAATTACAAATAACTAAAAACCATAACCATTAACCTTAGAAATATAACTATTTATCCATAATCATAACTATAACTAATATCATGATATCTATAACTAATATCGTGTAAACAATAATTAATAACTAAAATCATAACTATTAATCTTACAAATATAACTATTTAACTAGAACCATAACTATTTACCTAGAAATGATAATTAATTACTAGAAAATTGTAGCTACTTACCCACAACATATATTACGACGAAATCTGTAACTAACTACCTAAAAATCATAACTCATAATAAGAGATACATTGGAGTTTAGACCTATTGATAGAGGGAAACAATGAGCTTTGACAATTAAGAATATACTTACTTGACTTTGTTGCAACAATGTCGTTGTTTAAAAGGGAGAAACTAAACTAAGCATCAAATTCTTATCATCAAGATCGAAGAAGAAGCAAAAAAAGGACGTTAGTTGAAAGTTTCAAATGTTCGAAAAAGACTGCATTCAAATCTGATTTGTCCTACTTTAGCTCAATTACATACAAAATTAGCAACAATAGAGCTAAATCTCTAACAAATATGGATTGTTTTCGTGGTCTATTAACTCAAAGGAAAAGTGAAAGAAAAAGAAAAAAAGAAAAAAAAAAGAAAAAAGAAAGAAATAGAAGTAGGCTTTAGGTTCTAGATTTGATTACATACAACAATATTACAATAATAGAGAGAAATGGAAGTTGGGTGGAGGAGAGGGGAAATGGCAGCGCGGAGGAGAGAGAAACAGGATAGGTAAAGGAGAGAGAAATGAGAGTTGGTAGAGGAGAGGGGAATAGCCGAATAGGAGAGTGAAATGAGGGTTGGTAGAGAAGAGAGAAAATATAAATTGAGGGGGAAGTGCGATGGTCTTACTAGCATAACTAATAGGTCCAAGCGCTTAACTAATACCACTGCTATTCCCAGCCAAAATATATGGGTTGATGCATGCACGCATGTGATGTTAGCATGACGTAAGCTGGTCTCACGTTATCACATTAACACTAACATAAGACTGTCTTTTCCAATAATTTGTACCATTCTTTTTAGTTTTCCTTGTGGCCTCTGTGATATGATTTCTTGTAATATATACTTGGGTATATGGATAAGTGCAATTTTTTTTGTATTAGACGGTCTAATCCACTCAGATCACTTGAAACCTAGGGATGACAATGGGTCGAATATGGACAGGGTCCATATGAACCGGAATCCATTTCCAGACATGGGATCCATATCCGACTCAGATCTACTGGCGGGTCTGAAAAATAGGACCCGGATTCATATCCGACAAATCCTGCGGATCTGGGCCCAAAACGGATCCATCTGTATTTTATACTATTTTGTCTATATTTTCATTTAAAATATTTTCTAAAGCAAAATATGGTAATGTTTTTTTACATATCTAATGGAGAAAAGCTTGATTTCATTATAACTAACTAGTATCTTTTGCATGCTATGCGTGCGTGTCATATTAATATTTTTTTTCTCAATTAGTTATTCATCAGTGCTACAAAAATTTGATTCGAACAAACATTTATAATGATTTTTAATTTTTTAATATATTTTTCTTAAATAAATGTTTCCTTGGTTTTTTTTAGTTATTTGTTCATCATTATTCAAATCTCTATTATATAAGTGAACGAAATACAAAACAGAAGAAAGTCTGTGCTCAAATAAAGTGGAAGACTTTGTATGTCATATTCAATCGTTGAATATCAATAAAGTGGAAGAGTTTAATTTAGATAATAGAAATTACTGAATAATAGTCAGCATTTAGGTTTTATATATAATATTATCATTATAATTATTAATATGAAATTTGTATGAGATTGTTTCAGTCAAGTTATATTATCAATTTAATTTTTGATTCGATTTTTTCACACATATTTAAGAAGAGAAAATCATTCTCCTTAATTTAATATTTAATTGAAATTTGAAATTCAATTCCATTATTAATTTTTTCAATATATATGGCAAGTAGGAAAAGAAAAGACTATTTAATATATATGGCAATTTAAATCATTAAGGCTATATAAGACTTTTTGTGAGGGGACACCATCTTTCTCTCCTATTCACTTATATAATAGAGATTAGGGAATAAAAAAAGTAAAATTAAATAATACAACAATTTCATTTCAACTTTGGGATATAAAAGACACTAAAACTAAATAATACAACAAATTCATTTCATCTTTAGTGGTGCACACTGCATGTTTACCTCCGTTTCTTTTTAGTTATTTCATTAATCTATATTCTTTTATTAAATAATAGCATAGATATTTAGTTATTTACCCCCTCTATATTATTTTATTAAGCCTACTTTCATGTGCGTGTTCACCAATTCACTTTCTTGACCTTAAATATCTTTCATTACGTATTAGTAAAAATTATAACGATTGGATATTAATAAAATACTCATTGAGACCAATCAAACAAGAATGTACATGACTATATATTTTTTTTCTTATATATTGAATTTAGATGGTTCTTTTTGACAGTGAATAATGTTAAGATTCTAAGTGTGCATAATAAAAGAATACAGAGTGAGTAGTCTTTAAATGAAACTTATCTGTTGAAGCGTGTGCAGAGAACAGTGTGTCGTGACGTGGATTACCACTGTCCTAAAAGACAATTTCGTGCTACCCCGGTGCAGTAGAAATCAAGCGATCGTCCTCCGGGATTAGCACGACTCCATGCTATGTGTGCACTCACACACCTCGGATGGAGACCAGAATATTGCGCAAAAACCAGAGAGTATTTTTGTGGAGAAGTTTAGAGGAGAGTAGCCCTGAAATAGGCTTAAATGAGAAAAACGGAAAGGCTGATTAAAAGGAATGAGAAATCAATTAGGCACCGGAAATCTTACTAGCAACGGTTACAGAATATGCTAATAATGGTAAGTCGAGATACTTGCAATTTGCGTCAAAAATAAAAGAAGGAGATATTTGACAACAAATCTTTGACAGCCTTATGCCTCAAACGAATGTGTCTCTTTTTCCCATTGTAGGCGTGGTTGTTTGCAACAGCTATAGCAGCTTGTGAATCACAGTGGAGAGCAACAGATGGAGCTGGCTTCCCCCACATTGGAATATCTGCAAGCAGATTTCTCAACCATTCAGCCTCATGACCTGCCAATTCAAGAGCAATAAATTCAATTCCATAGTAGACATAGCAGTATAAGATTGCTAGCAAGATTTCCAAGATACAGATCCACCCCCTAAGGTGAAAACATAACCACTGGTAGAGTTTACTTCATCGTTGTCAGATACCCAGTTGGCATCACAAAACCTTCCAGTACTCCTGGAGATTTGGAGTAATGCAAGTTCCAATCCATGGTACCTTTTAGATACCTGAGCAATCACCTTAGAGCATCCTAATGATCTTTGTTTAGGTTATGAGTGTACCTGCTTAGTCTACTTATATAATAAGCAATGTCAGTTCTAGTGTAATTCATAAGAAACATCACACTACCAATGAGTTTAGCATGTTCAGATTGACAAATTGGATCACCTTTATTTTTCTTTAAGTGGATACTTGGATCATAAGGGGTTCTAACTTGATCGACGTTAAATGAGTCAAATTTTTTCAAGAGTTTTTCAACATAATGAGACTGGCTAAGACAGATGCCATTTTGATTTCTTATAGTTTTGACTCCCAAAATCACATCTGCCTCACCCATATCTTTCATTTCAAATTTGAAACTTAGAAATTTCTGTGTCTCATTTACTCGATCTAGACTAGTACCAAAAATTAGCATATCATCCACATAAAGACAAATAATCACACAACCACTTGAATCATGCTTAAAATAAACACATGCGTCTCCTTCATTAACATGAAACCCATTTCTTGTCATAGTCTTGTCAAACTTGTCATGCCATTGTTTTGGAGCTTGCTTGAGTCCATACAATGACTTGACCAGTTTACAAGCTTTGTTTTCTTGACCCGGAATTGCACAACCTTCCGGTTGATCCATATAAATCTCTTCTTCTAAATCTCCATTCAGAAAAGCAGTTTTTACGTCCATTTGATGTACAATGAGATCATGGATACAAGCAAGAGAAATTAAAGTCCTAATAGTTGCAATTATATAGTGACGGGGGACTAAGTATCAAAATAGTCAATTCCCTATTTTTGAGTAAAACCCCTCATTACTATTCTGGCCTTATACTTGTCAATGGATCCATCAGGTTTTAATTTCTTCTTAAAGATCCATTTACAAGTAATGGGCTTGCAACCTCTAGGCAAATCAACCAATTCCCAAGAATTATTGTTGAAAATTGATTCCAGTTCACTATTAATTGCCTCTTTCCAAAAAATTGCATCAATTGACTTCATGGCCTCATCATAAGTTTTGGGATCATTTTCCAAAATGAACACACTTACAAAATTATCAATCAATCAAGAGTGGTTCAGATAAGAAAGCAGTAATGAAATCAGATCCAAAACTGTTTTCATTTCGCGCCCTTTTGCTTCTCCTTGGTTCCAAAACAAAATCATCGTTAGTTAAAGAAGAAGCAACAAACAAAACAGGTGCAGTTTTAGAGGATGGTAAATCATTACTACATCGATTTGAATTCAAGGGAAATATATTTTCAAAAAATTCAGCATCCCTTGATTCTACAATAGTACCACCTGCATAAGAACTGTTAGCACCTTTCAGTAGAAATCGATAAGCAGCACTTTGATAAGCATAGCCTATAAAGACTGAATCAACAGTCATAGGGCCTATCTTATCTCTCTTAGAGCTGGGTATCTCAACTTTTGCTAAGCATCCCCACACTTTCAAGTATTTCAGGTTTGGTGTTCGGCCTTTCCACAATTCATAAGGGGTTTATCAAGTTTCTTATGCGGTACTCTATTTAAAACATGACAAGCAGAAAGAATAGCCTCCCCCCACATGTTATCAGGAAGTCCATAACTAATAAGCATAGAGTTCATCATATTTTTGAGAGTTATGTTCTTCCATTCAGCAATACTGTTTTGTTCAGGGGTGTAAGGGGCAGTTACTTCCTGGACTATTCCATTATGCTCACAGAAGGCCTTAAGAGTGTTAGGGTCATACTCACCACCCCTATCACTCCTAAGTCTCTTGATCTTCTTGTCTAGTTGATTCTCTACCTCTGCTTTGTATTTGAGAAACATCTCTTCTGCTTCATCTTTTGAGCTGAAAAGATAAACCATAGTGAAACGAGAACAGTCATCAACAAAAGTAATCACTAGTGGAAAAAACCTTATATGCCACTTAGTAACAGATCAGATTCAAAAATCTGCAAAAAATTGGGAGGGAAAGCTAGGCGAAGAAACTGATCCGGTCCTCTAGTGAACCGGATCAGTTAATAGAAAACGAATCCGGTTTTCTGTTAACTGATCCGGTCCAGTAAACCGGATCAGTTATCCAACCCAAGTAATATATGAATGCGACCCAATTGAACGCGACCCAGTTGCCTACTATAAAAAAAAAAGGCAAGCAATAAAAAAAAGGCCAGCAATCATCAGCCTCCTCTCCTCTCCTCTCCTCTCCCCTCTCTCATCAACCCTAATCCTTTTTCCCTCTTTCCTCATCACTACCATCCTCCTCCTCTCAGTGAATTCATTCAATTCGCATCCTAAATTGAATAAATTCTCTCACTCTTTAAGTTTCGCTTAGAGAATTTCCGGTTTGGCGCACAACGATGTTCGGAATTTGTTGTTTCGCAAGAACCAACAAAGCAACAAATTTACAGAAAACACATAGCAGAACTCCGACAACATTAAGCCACCTTCCGACGCGCCATTCCGCGAGATTCCATAGGCGAATTCACCGACAGAAAAATTCGTCACTTTTTGTCATATTTTTGTTAGTATTCTCCTCTTCCTCGTATTTCTTTCCCTCACATTTGCTAAAATGCTCCTTTAATTCGTACGATATTTCCAATTCTTTGAACTTGTAATTTTATTAGGTACTTCCTCCGTTTAGAAATAGTTGCACCATTTCATGTTTTCACGCTTGTCAATGCATGATTTCAAACATTAATTTCTTTAATTACCAATAAGTAAAAATTATAAAAGGTTTATATTAAAAATATATATTTTGAGACGAATCTAAAAAGATCTCATATGACCATATTTTTCCTAATATATATATAAATCACCAAAGACAATCAAAGTATAAGATGTGAATGGTAAACACTATACAAATGGTGCAACTATTTCTAAACGGAGGAAGTATAATTCTTTTATAATTTTGTTATCAAGTTAGTAATATAAGTAGTTGAGATGATTTGTTGTTTTTATCAGGTTTATTAAGTTAATATGTATAATTGACTCGATTGGTTCAATTACTGCCTACTGAATTTATAGGTTTGTGCTCCATTTCAATCTGGATTGATTGTTGTGGATTTGTTATTGCAATTGCAATATCGTGGAAATCTAGTATTCGAGGCGATTGGACACTTGTTTTGTGGTAAATTTGTTAGGTCTGTGTTGTTGTAGATGTTCTCCTTATGTGAATGTTAATAAAGTTGTTAATTTTGAGAGTATCTAATGGAATTATCATCAATTCAATTTGGAAATAATTTATGATATAAGTGATTTAGAGAAACTTAAGCTGAAGGCAAAGTAGCTGAATTCTGGACAGTTTAATGTTTAGAAAAGTTTCTTCTTCCTTTGTTTGATAAAGTCTGAGAATTATCCTAAGTTTGTTCTGTTACATCGTATATTGAAGGCATATAAATGTTAGTTTGATTATTGAGTTTGAACTCAAGTTAAGGAATTTAAATTTGCCTCTGTTATGTAAATTGGAAAATGGTGAAGAAAGATCCCCATGAAAATGGGTTACACTTTTGATGCTTTGAAGACTTATGTTCCAGAAATGGTTGAACTTCTTGTAGATTCTGTAAGGAACCCTGCATTTTTGGATTGGGAGGTCATTGAGATGGTAATTTCTTGATCTCATTTCTCCAGTCTCTACCTATCTTTGCTTTGTTGCTTGAGAAAAATCATACTGAAAAGTTTCTACCTTCTTGCAGCTCAAGAAGTTGAAGCTTGAGGTAAATGAAGCTTCCAACAACCCTATGACATTGCTTGTGGAGGCAATCCATTCTGCTGGCTACTCAAGTGCCCTAGCAAACTCTCTTATGGCTTAAGAATCCGTTGTATAGCTCTGTTTTGGAGCAATTTGTTGCTGTAAGTATAGGATGTTGCTTGTATACTTTGTACTACATGATTCTCACGCTTTGAGTTTGTCTCGCAGACTTTTGTTTCTTTGGTAACTATGATTCAACTACAGGTTATGGTGCATCTTTTGACTTCTGAAACTGGTTTCAGGTACAGCAAACTGGCTCCTTGTAGAGGTTAATAATACCAATATTTTATTAGTAGGTCATAATTTGTCATTACATGTTCAGGGAACTTGAACAGCAGAGAGAAGTTAGTGACAGAGGGTTCCAGACAAACTTGGGCAACAAATGTGCTGTTTGGGCTTCTGAAAGAAGTGTTGAGAAATAGACCAGGCTTAAAGCTGGTTGTTATGAGTGCTACTCTTGAAGCTGAGAAATTCCAGGATTATTTTAATGGTGCACCCCTTATGAAAGTTCCTGGAAGGCTGTATCCCGTGGAAATCTTTTACACCCAGGATCCTGAAAGAGACTACCTTGAGGCAGCTATCCTAACTGCTGTACAAATACACATGTGTGAACCTCCTGGCGATCGATATACTTGTTTTCCTTACTAGAGAAGAGGAGATTGAGGATGCTTGCCGTAAAATTAATAAAGAAGTGGGAAATTAATAAAGAAGTGAGAAATTTATGTATTTAATTATTTATGCTTCAATTGAGCATAATATGCTTAATAAAATGAGTATTTATAGATATTATTGATTTTGTATTGATTAATAATGAAAAAAATGCAAAAAAAAAAAAAAATTATGGTTTTTTTTTTTGGGGGGGGGGTTATCTGATGCGGTTTTGGGTGAAAACTGGATCAGTTAGTGACAAACTCATCCGATTTTTGACTGAATCAGTTTGTCCCTCATAGCTGCTGCGAGCCCATCCGATCCGGACCAAAACCGAATCAGTAAGCCCGATTTTGACCAGATCAGATGGGCTTTTTTCCACTAGTGAATGTAATATCTTTTTCCACCTCTGCTCTCATGATTTTTAAAATATCCCAAATCACTATGAACAAGTTCTAGTACTTCGTTTGCAAACTTGGCTTCAACACACACTTCGCATCTTGAAAATTCAGTTTTAGAAAAACTTGGAATGCAATTCAAATGTTTAAGTCTTTTGATTGAGGCAATGTTAACATGACGCAATGTTGCATGCCATAAATCAATAGACTCAGCAATATAAGCGGAAGAAGTACTAGCAATTTTATTCATAATTTCAACTTTTGCATCAAGAGTAAATAACCCCCCATTACAAAACCCCTTCCCTACAAACTCCCCATTAACAGTGAGAACAAGTCTATCAGAATCAAAAGAGAGTTTGAGAGCAACTTTCATGAATAGGCTTCCAAAAATTAAGTTCCTGCGCATTTCTGGAACATGCAAAACATTCGCAAGAGTAAGCAGTTTTCCAGAAGTAAGGGTTAGAACAATCTTCCCTTTGCCTTGAACAGTGGCAGATGCTGAGTTACCCATGAAGACATTTTCACAATCAATCTTACCATAGCTTGTGAACATGTCTTTGTTGGTGCAGATGTGCCTGGTTGCCCCAGTATCAACAATCCATTCAGCAACATTACAGGTTAAATTTGCTTCTGACACGACAACAACAATGTTATCAGTAGCTTCAGCAAGGTTGGCTTGATTCTGCTTCTTGCTTCTGCAGAACTTAGCCTTATGGCTAGGTTTCCTATAGTTGTTACAATTTCCCTTAAATCTGTACTTCTGAACTCCTCCTTGATGCACTGTGAAGGAACTACAAGAGGGGGGGGGTGAATTGTAGTGTGGAACTTATTTCCAAATAATGCGGAATTTAAAACATAAGCAATAAGGAACTCAAAGTGCAAAAGATATTTTTACGTGGAAACTTCTTGTCTCAATACAAGAAGAAAACCACGACCTCCTCGGGATTTAAACTCTTCACTATAATAGGGAACCTCCTCTGTTACAACCTATTATATGCGCAAGTTTCACTCAGAACTCCAACTCTCTCACAAGTTCCACTAGGAACTTTAGCTCTCTAGACTTAACTCTAAGTCCCTTAAGAGTTCCCACAACTCTTTACATTAGGTTTACTCAAACCCTTTACCCCTGGATAAACTTCACCCTAAGTCTACGCATTAACAACAAGAACTTACTCAAGTTCCTAACTCGACCTTGATATAAGAATTCACTCAAACCCTTTACCAAGTTCCCATTACAAGAGTTCACTCAAACCCTTTAACTCCAAACTCAAATACAGACGCTTGATAATTTGGTTTAGCTCTAGTATATAGAAACTGAAGAACTATAAAGGAACATGGCACTTGTAGGAACTTGGAACTTACAGGAACTGACTCAAACAAGGAATAGAAAATATAATTCTTTTGAAACGTTATTCCTTAAGCCAAACCTTATGGAATGACATAAGTCAGACACTATGGAAAGACACCAGTCAGACAACTTAAAAAGAATAATACATAAGCTTCTTTGAGCACCACTTCCACTTATTTCTCCACTAACCCATGATAAGTTAGTTGGGAGAAACTTGGGGAAGAAGCAGTCAACTTTTTGGGCACAACTTATGTCACGTTTACAGTAAAGCAGTTAGAGTAAAAATAGGAAACAAAAAGGAAATAAATACTTAGAGAAAAAGCTACGATTTATCAAAATATAATCCAAGAGATATTTTTCCAAAACTCACTCTTTTTATTTATTTTCTTATGCAAAAATATTTTACTGAAAACTTTTTTCATAAGCCTGACATAAGTACATGAGTTCCTGTTCGTACAGGAACTTGCGTCTACAATTTCCTGCACTCAAAAACTCATTGAATGTAATATAAATCTAGGCGCTTTATTTTCCAAAAACTGATAAGATAAGATTAAATAAACAAAAGATATTAAAATCATAATCTAAAATAAAAACCAATTTTATTTAAAAAAACTATTTTATTTAAAACTTATCTTTTATTTAAAAATTAAATCTAATCCTAAAACAACTAATGCATATTATCTAAAAACAATTAATCAAGTAGAGATTTATTAAGAAACAAAATTCTAAATAAATCCTACAGATTAAGATAATAATATGCAACAACTTACTGACTCTTAAACACTTTTAACTCTAAGTTCCACAAGTTCCTTTTGACACCTTGTTCCATTACCTTTCACGTTTCCACATACTTACATGAATCCTAGAAAATAAACTCATATTTTCTACCTTCATGCTCCATGCTGCTCCAACTCAAGAAACGCATGTTGATGGCTCCACCTCTGGAACTTCGATGTGCTATTTTCTGTAAGGAACTTCGCACTTATAATTCCTGCTCAGGAACTGCTTGTTTCAACTATGAAACTTCAGGTGCTGCTCCCACTCAGGAACTGCTCCGACTCAGGAACTGCTCCCACTTAGGAACTGCTCCCGCTTAGGAACTGCATATTCAATGTTCCTCTGAGGATATACCTAGGAACTGCTCTGTCTGTGTTCCTTCTAGGAACTCTTCTTGGAACTTTGTTTGTGCTTGGTTCTATAACATTTTTCTTGAACTCTTCATGCTTGGTTCCATCTTAGGAACTTACATAAAATGTAGCATCACATCTGTATATTCAAACTTCTTCTCTATTTGGATTTCTTCCTCAGGATCTTCACTTATTGGATTTCTTCTAGGAACTCTTCATGATGTGATATATTTAACCTTTCATGACTTGTTCTATGGTAACATAATATGCACATCTCAAACACACATGTTAGTTAGATAATCATCATTTGTTTACAATCATCAAAACACTACATGCCTCAACAATATTCCCCCTTTTTGATGATGACAATTAAATGATGCTTATCACAAATTAAATAATAAACGATGTACATTAATTGCCCTTAACAAACAAGTCATGCATGTATATGAAGGAAATTGAAATATAAGATAAACACATCATACACATAACTTTCATCAGATAAGGATTTTAGACTTAACTAAATCTTAACCATAAGCAGCATACATATTCTTCCCCCTTTTGTCATTATCGAAAAGGATCATCTTACACACATTTGTTTTAGGTAAATCATATACACATATTGTTATATGCTACACTTACCACCATAAAAGGTTAAACACTTGTTAGTCCCAAAAGTCTCAAGAATCTCAATTTTCAAACTTAGGATGGATGTGCTACACAAATTTCCAACTCACAATCCAAAGACCCAACTTCAAAAACCGTCAAAGGAACTTGACAAATAAGAAAATAAAAGTCAAGAAAAACAAAAAAAAAAAAATAAGATTTGAAAGTCAATAATGGATTAAGAGAATAAGACATGATAATATCCGACTCAAAGGATATGAAAGAAGTTTATGGAATAATTTGAGTAGAGGGAACTTGAGAGATATTGTGTGCTCTATGGTTTAGACTTTTAATAAGAGGTTCTCAACAATAATTAGAGTTGATTACTTCACTTTACACTTTTGAAATCTCTGCCAAACCCCACACACACCTTGATAGGTATCAATCAAGTTCACTTTTACTCAACCAACCAACTATGAGGAACTCATTACCCGAAGAAACTTGAACGAATTTTATCTTAGTAATCAAGTTCTTTCAATCTTTCGCTTATGTTCCTCTTCTCAAATCATCAAATCCATGAGTAAGCATTTTCACAACCATATATATGAAATATTGACTTCTAGGAAAGAATAAAGATTTGATCACCCTTTTTCTTTTTCTTTTTTTTAAACAATGGTGTCATTACAAGTTGTTGTACTTTTCCTAGAATGTCCCATTTATCTACCACAAAGAAGTAATTGCTTACTCACACATACTTGAAATCCACCACCAAGAATGAAAACATATATATCGATTCCTTCCTTATTCCCCCTGAGTTCCTTACCATTCCTTTATCATTAGGAACTTATATGAGTAGTTCCATCGAATGATATATCCTTCTGAGCATCAATTGATAAATCATAAAGTACTTGCTTCTCACTTCTTCCTTAACTTCCCCCTTAAAATGTATTTACTATTTATCACTTTTTATGCATCATTGAACCATAAAAAAGTGATGAATTTTAATTTAGAGCACATGGAATTAGGAGATTTAAAGTGACAGGATATGAATGGAATGAGGAATTAATCAATTAAAGGGTATTTGAAGAAATGTGGTGTGAACTGATAATAGTTGGCTAAGAATAGGTTTTTTCCCTCTAAAGGTTAAATGAAATATATTATGGGAATTTACCTGTCTTGTTCCATCAAGGTTTCTTTTATTGTACCTTTGGCAACTTAGGAATTTCATGTTTGACAGCATCCACGGTTCTATTATGAGACCTCTAACACTCTTAGGCAAGTGAGTATGCCTTTACGACACAAAAATTAAGTGCAACATATTAACATTAGTGTGCATATAATCACTTCAATTTTAGTACGTGTAAGAACCCATTTGACAAAACTTTTTGAAAAAGAACATGTTTACGCTTAAGTCATACTTCATCAAGTCTTGTTCCTCTAAACAGTCCATGAATAGGTGAAACTATAAAGAACATATATTCACATAATTTAAAGCAAGACTTATAAAAGTTATGCATTCAGATTAATAATTTAACAATGTAATTTATTAATCATGATACAATGTGAATAGGAACATCATAACTTAAGTCACATATCACAATGAATATAGAATTAATTACCTCAAGTACTAGACTGATTTTGATGACTTATTTTTGAGTTTCTGAACTGCTAGTTCCATCATTTTGATGTCTTCATATCTGATGGAAACTTTCATACCAACTCGACTCATACTCATCCTTCTTCAAAAGTTCCTTGACATATTTTTGTCCTTGCATCATTATATTCCAAGAGAGTAGTTGTGCTCCCTTATCATGCTCACGTAAACATTTGCTTATAAGGTTAACAAAAACCCTTGCATAAAATAGTTAGTTGTACCAAAAATATTATCCATATAACAATATACAACTACTAAGTCAATTCCTCTTGAAAACATAAATTATTGTTAATTTTGAAATCATTTTTCAAGAAGAAACTTGATGTTGTTCCTCATAGATTTCCAACAATAAAATTTATTTTGAATGTATTGAAAATCTATTTAGAGCAACTTAAATCACATGTAAGCAACAAGAGAAAATAATGTACAATTATCTTATGAACTTGAACTTGATCTTCATTTTTAAGCTCTTCTCCATAAGGTCATATAGCTGACTATTGTTGCTTTCTAGAGTGACATATTTCATGTTAGGAACTCTAGCTCCATAGGAACTTGTGAATTCAACATAAAAAATTAAAAACCATCTTTAACCTGTTTACTGGGAACAAACAAGTTAGTCTCATAATAAATATATCAACTCTTTATAACACATTATATATTATTTTGCTATTAACTCTGTGTTTTTAACAATTAGACGTGCGTTCTAACACAACCTCATCACTTCTATTTTTAAAGTTCCTTAGATGATTCTTATTGCTATTAATTACCAAAACACTTAGAATCAAACGCCTAAGAACATAATACCAATGTTTTCTCATTTGAATATCTCACAGGATGTCATGTTGATCAACTTCTAATCATTCATTTGTTGATGATTTAGCAAGTGATATCGATTGATTTTACTTGTTTATTTGGAAAACATTAGCAAAGAGTATTCTGCCATGTCTTCCAAAGTTCCATTCATTATATTCGCCTTGTAATCAATATCTTGTTCCTGCATACATCATCAAACTCATCTGGAATTGTAATCAAGTTCATAGGCATTGCCATCATATGGAATCTTTTCTATCTGAAAGATAATCTCTGGAGCTCTCTTATTAATTTCAAGAACTTGTTCCCAATCTGTTCGTTCCTTTGATGGAAGAACATGAACTTGTTCCTTCATTTTGGGTTGACATAAACTAAAAATATAATCTGTAAAACAAACCAAAAAAGAAATACTTTGTGCATTTTAATGTTAGTAGGTTAGTCAAAAGAGAGGTAAATAAAAATACAGCATAAAAATACAGCATAAAAATAATAAGCTTAAAGTTCCAAAAAAAAATATAATCTCATGTGAAAAAGGAACTTTTGCTTTGTTCCTTTGAATCGAGATCAGTTTAAAAAAAAAAATTAGGAACTCGTTCTAAATTTTGAATTGTTCCTGTACCATTTACTCGTTCTTGGAACACTATTGATTTCACCAAGTCAAAGTTTGAGTTCCTTGATCCATGGAACTAATTCTTATGCTTTTGAAATTTTAATTACCCGTATATCAAACCTATAAAATAAACATTAATATCCTGCACAACATATAAAGAGAAGATAATATACATAAACTTGTAAAATAACTTCTCTTTTCCAATAAAAAAAAACTATATAACTATCTCTACTTAGTAAAAATCAACATGCATTGTTCCAATACGAATAGTTCCTTGAACCATATCTAGTATACTGATTCTTTGATATTTAAAAAATAATTTGAAATTCTTAATTTTGTTTTTAGAAAAAAGTTTTAAAGTTATCCAAAGTTGCAAAAACAAAACATCAAATCTATATAGAACGATTTACTAGAAGTAATATAAGGAACAAGTTCCAATTTATTGTATGCGTATAAAAAAATAACTCAGGGAAGAGATACTTACATCAAAGGGGATGTTGATAATCCTTGAGTGACTTTTAATTGATAATAAAAAGTCAGCCTCCACTAGTTCCTTTGAATGACGTAGGGTGGAATTTCTTTCTCGTACGAGTTCCTTCTTCTTGCAGGAACTTCACTCAGCAGGGTTGCCTGCTTATCACTGAGTTCTGGCTCTGATACCAATTGATGCACTCGGAGGGAACTACAAGAGCGGGGGGTGAATTGTAGTGTGGAACTTATTGTCAAATAATGCGGAATTTAAAACATAAGCAATAAGGAACTCAAAGTGCAAGAGAGATTTTTACGTGGAAACTTCTTGTCTCAATACAAGAAGAAAAACCACGACCTCCTCAGGTTTAAACTCTTCACTATAATAGGGAACCTCCTCTGTTACAACCTATTACATGCACAAGTTCCACTCAGAACTCTAACTCTCTCACAAGTTCCACTAGTAACTTTAGCTCTCTAGACTTAACTTTAAGTCCCTTAAGAGTTCCCACATCTCTTTACAACAGGTTTACTCAAACCCTTTACCCCTGGATAGACTTCACCCTAAGTCTACGCATAAACAACAAGAACTTACTCAAGTTCCTAACTCGAACTTGATACAAGAATTCACTCAAACCCTTTACCAAGTTCCCATTACAAGAGTTCACTCAAACCCTTTAACCCCAAACTCAAATATACACGCTTGATAATATGGTTTAGCTCTAGTATATAGAAACTGACGAACTGTAAAGGAACATGACACTTGTAGAAACTTGGAACTGACAGGAACTGACTCAAACAAGGAATAGAAAATATAATTCTTTTGAAACGTTATTCCTTAAGCCAAACCTTATGGAATGACATAAGTCAGACACTATGGAAATACACCAGTCAGACAACTTAAAAAGAATACATAAGCCTCTATTTATAGTACGTTCAAAACTTGAGCACTACTTCCACTTATTTCTCCACTAACCCATGATCAGTTAGTTGGGAGAAACTTGGGGAAGAAGCAGTCAACTTCTTGGGCACAACTTATGTCACGTTTACAGTAAAGCAGTTAGAGTAAAAATAGGAAACAAAAAGAAAATAAATACTTGGAGAAAAAGCTACGTTTTATCAAAATATAACCCAAGAGATATTTTTCCATAACTCGCTTTTTATTTATTTTCTTATGCAAAAATATTTTACTGAAAACTTTTTTCATAAACCTGACATAAGTACATGAGTTCTTGTTCGTACAGGAACTCGCGTCTACAAGTTCCTGCATTAAAAAACTCATTGAACGTAATATAAATCTAGGCGCTTTATTTTCCAAAAACTGATAAGGTAAGATTAAATAAACAAAAGATATTAAAATCATAATCTAAAATAAAAATCGATTTTATTTTAAAAAAACTATTTTATTTAAAACTTATCTTTTATTTAAAAACTAAATCTTATCCTAAAACAACTAATGCATATTATCTAAAAATAATTAATCAAGTAGAGATTTATTAAGAAACAAACTCTAAATAAATCCTACAGATTAAGATAATAATATGCAACAACTTACTGACTCTTAAACACTTTAACTCTAAGTTCCACAAGTTCCTTTTGACACATTGTTCCATTACCTTTCACGTTTCCACATACTTACATGAATCCTAGAAAATAAACTCATATTTTCTACCTTCATGCTCCATGTTGCTCCAACTCAAGAAACGCATGTTGATAGCTCCACCTCTGGAACTTGGACGTGCTATTTCATTTAAGGAACTTCGCACTTATAATTCCTGCTCAGGAACCTTGTTTCAACTATGCAACTTCAGGAACTGCTCCCACTCAAGAACTGCTCCCGCTTAGGAACTGCATATTCAATATTCCTCTGAGGATATACCTAGGAACTGCTCTGTTTGTGTTCCTTCTAGGAACTCTTCCAGGAACTTTGTTTGTGCTTGCTTCTATAACATTTTTCCTGAACTCTTCATGCTTGGTTCCATCTTAGGAACTTACATAAAATCTAGCAGCACATCTGTATAATCAAACTTCTTCTCTATTTGGATTTCTTCCTCAGGAACTTCACTTATTGGATTTCTTCTTGGAACTCTTCATGATGTGATATAGTTAACCCTTCAGTAACATAATATGCACATCTCAAACACACATATTAGTTAGATAATCATCATTTGTTTACAATCATCAAAACACTACATGCCTCAACACTCCTTGAGGTCTATGGAAATTGTTAGAGCCCTTATTTTTCCCAGACTTATTGGGTTCTACCATTATTTGCTTTAGAGGAAACAGGAAAAATAGACTGATCACAAACAACAGACTAACCTTTGTCCTTAATTCGTTTCTCTTCCTCAATCTTAAGGTGACCTATCAGTTCCTCTAAGGTTAGGTCTGTCTTATTATGCATTAGCTGGTTACGAAAGTTTTTCCACGATGGAGGCAGTTTTTCAATCAGCACAATAGCAAGGGTAATATCACAAATGCACAATCCCTTGGAGCACTAGCTATGGTGGGGCGTCTATAATAGGCGCCCCACCATAGGTGCAGGCGCCTATCATGGACTAGCTATTGGCTTCACCAACATCAGTGGCTACTCAGTTCTGTCATGCCTAGCCATGGGAATGGAGCCACTTTGCAGCCAGGCTTTTGGTTCTCAAAATGTATCAGTCTTAAACATTACTTTGAGGAGAACAATAATACTGTTGTTGACTGCTTCGCTACCCATTGGGATTTTATGGTTCAACCTTGAGCCTTTCATGATTATGCTTCACCAAGACAAAGACATTACTTGTGTTGTGAGCCTCTATTGTCAATTCGCAATACCAAATCTCATAGACATTAGCTTTCTACATCCTCTCCATATCTATCTACGTAGTAAAGGGACAACATGGCCGTTATGTGGTGCACTCTGCTCCCTGTTATGCTAAATATCCCCATAACCATCCTATTATCTTTCAAACTTCATCTAGGGGTTCGGAGTTTAGTTGTTGCTACTTTCATCACTGACTTTAATGTTGTTTTCCTCCTTCTAGGTTACATTTTCTACACCAATAACAACAAAGAGCCAATAGGTGTGCCATTACTATCACAATATATTACAGATTCAAAACCTTCACTGGGAAAGGAATGGAGAACTTTCCTTCGACTTTCCATCCGAAGTTGTTTAGGTGTCTGCCTAGAATGGTGGTAGTATGAACTCATGACTCTTCTTACGACCTCAGCTATAGTGATACCTACTGCACTTAGTGCATCAGAGTCAACTCGAGTAGGGCATGAGCTTGGAGCAGGTCATCCTAAAAAGGCTTGTTTGACAACAAAGTTAGCCATAGGTTTAGCTGTATTTAGCTCACTGTTTGGTCTCCTATTGACAACCTTTAGCAGAAGAGCATGGGGAAGTATATTCACAAAAGATAATGCAGTTTTAAAACTTACAACAGTTGTACTCCCTATCATAGGACTATGCGAGCTGGCTAATTGCCCACAAACTACAGCTTGCGGAGTTCTTCGAGGGAGTGTAAGACCTAGTATTGAAGCAGGAATAAACTTCTATGCATTTTACATGGTCGGTACACCAGTCGCCATAGTTTTAGGCTTTGTTTTAAAACTAGGATATGTAGGCCTTTGCTACAGACTCCTAGCAGCTCAAATAGCATGTGATGTCTCTATTCTTGTAGTTATATACTTCCTCCGTTTCTTTTTACTTGCAACAATTTGACTTTTATACTATTCACCAACTCTACTTAGTTTATGTTTGGTGATTTATAGTTAAGGAAAAACATATTCATGTGGGATCTTGTTAGATTCGTCTCCATGTATATTTTTGAAATATATACTTTTTATAATTTTTAATTATCGGTAACTAAAGATATTAACGGTTGAAGTTATGCATTGGCAAGCGTGAAAGTCAAACTGTTGCAAGTAAAAAGAAACAGAGGAAGTACAAGACAAACTGGGAAACAGAGTCCTCGAAGGCGATGGACCTAGTGGGATGTGCGCCAACAAGCAAAAATCAAGCATGTATGCAATCATAATGAAGAAGCTGGATATCTAAGAGAGGTGGCTTGCCTCATGTGAAAAACATGTGAGAGACAAACAAACGTCATAAATTCAATATAATCAATTCTGTTAGTCCCATTATGTATTTATGTTCTTTTTTTTTTTGCTCAATAAGAAAGGATATATATCAAACTCAAAAAATATCAACCATACAACCTAGGCTAAAAAGCACTAATTACAAATAGCCATACTGAGTTGTCTTAACCAACTTCTAGCTGCTCTAGAAATCTTGTTTGGTAAAATGCTACACACTCTGTCCACAACATTTCTTTGAATCATATTTACAGTTAGATCAACATTAATAACTTTCTGTAACCAAAGCACTGTATTTCTAACACACCAGATGTTATAAACTGCGACACTAATGACAGCAATCAAAACTTGTTTCTGAAACTTCGAGAAATGACTTCTGTTAACCCATCTTGTTAAAATCTGAACAGTCATACCAGCAGCGCCAATATCCAACCAAGCCTTCAAAGCCCCAATAACCTTCTGACTATACGTGCAATTAAAAAACCAGTGATTTGGAACCTCATCCTCCTCACCACAGATCAGACACAAGGGAGACTCAAAAACACCAGTTCTATACAGATGTTCAGCAGTCTGCATCTTTTGCTTCATAACCAGCCACATAAAAAATCTATGTTTCGGAATAGAAATCCTAATCCAAACAAACTTAGCCCAAGCTTCATGAGTAACATCACCAACTAACCTCTGATACAGTTGCTTCACAGAGAAAAAATTCATTTGCATCATTTGATCTTCAGAGAGCACATGCTTCAACTTATCCTTAACCTCACAAACCTTCCTCCAATACCAGCTGCAACTTGTGGGAGGACTATAATTCCACCACCTTTGATCTTTCATATACACTTCACTAACCCACTTTATCTAAAGGTTATCTTTTTTATGAGCCACTGCCCACACATATCTCCCCATTGCAGCCACATTCCACTCCTGAATACTCCTAACACCCAGGCCACCTGCTATTTTTGGAAGACAGACCTGAGACCAAGCAACATACCCAGCTTTTGCACTATAAGCATCCCCACTCCAGAGATAGGCTCTGCAAATATTCTCCACCTCCCTTAGAATCTTCCTGGGAAGCACAAGCACTTGTGCCCAATAAACATGTATACTGATAAGCACATAATTAATAAGCTGGAGTCTACCTTGATAAGATAAATGTCTGCTACTCCATGTACGAATCCTTGCAGTCATCTTTTCAATCAAGACATTACACTCCTTTGAAGAGATTCTATTAAAGCAAATTGGCGCACCTAGGTACTTAAAAGGGAAATGACCAAGACTGAACCCAGAAACATTTATAATTCTTTGAACCTTCTCTTTTTGCATGCCAGTAGTGAACACCTCAGTTTTCTGTTTATTAACTTCTAAACCAGAAGCATCTGAAAAGTGCTTAAAACCCTGAAGCATAGTGTAGACAGATTTAAAATCACCCCTACTACATAGTATAACATCATCAGCAAAACAAAGGTGATTTAATCTCACTCCCAAACATCTAGGATGAAACTTAAACTGAGGGGAATCACCCACCAAACCTAGAGTCCTTGTGAGATACTCCTGATAAGTGCATATATTGCTATATTTTTGGTCCTTAAAATTAGTCTTATAGTTGTCTTCTATGTGTTATTTAATAACTTTTATTGACTTTTATTATTAGTGTGTTATTTATGTCTTCATAATATTATAGTGAGTAAGTAGCCTAAATAGTGTGTTCTTTTTATTATAGGCTCACTTTGCTAAAGGAAGACAACAAAACTAAAGAAGCAAAGAAAAGAAAAGAAAAAAAAAAAAAAAGAACCACAAGCTCACGTGAGCTTTGTAGAGTTAAAGGAAAAAAAAATAAAGAGGGCAAATCTACCTTTCTATTCCTCCTTACTCAACTCTCTGTATACAGAGCAAACAAAAGAAGATCTTCCTACTTTCCTAATTCCACGCAAGGAACATCAAGGAGGAATTTGTTTCCTAATCTCCAAGATACAAAGACAAATGTAATTAGGGAATTATGGAGCAAATCAGAGATCACTTATTCTTCTCCACAAGTAATTTCCAAAATTTTGATAATTGGGGATTTCTCAATTGGGTATATAAATCCCTAATTTCTACCGCAAGAGGGACACACAAGCAGAGCGACAGAAATTTAGAGTTGTGAGAGCAAGGTAGTTATACAAGGAGATCCGAGGCTACGAGATTGAGGAGTATTGCAGGAGAGGGTCGACATTGGTGGAGAATCAAGTCAGCGGCTGCCTTGAGTTAATCCGAATTTCATAAGTTTCTCCCTACTTTATTCTTTAATTCTCTAGTTCTTGTGATTGAACTTGGTTGTTATACTTGTTAATTAGATGTTATTTTGGTTTCTAATTTCTGATTTTGGTCTAAGTGTTTGAACTCTGAGTTTATTCATATTTCAATGTTAAGTCTGGTTTTTAATCAATTCATATGTTCGTTGCTAGAATTAAAAGTTTAATACTTTATGCTTGTGATAGTGCACGATTACATGTATACAGTAACTAAGCTATGCTAGATTTCTATTAGGCGCGACGTTTAATGGTTATTTAGATTTGTTAACGGCTTAATATTATTGTTGTGAGCGGCTCATAGTAATTTTATTGAGTTTATGAATTGATCTGATAAAGGAAGTTTATCGGGGTTGGCAATATTTTAGCAAGATTCTAAGTTTAGTGAGCTTAATAACGAACTGACCGCGGCGGTAGTTTGACAACCTAGATACTAAACTTATTATTGAACTAGACCAAATGTCTGGGATTAAGAAACTAAGTTGTGTCTAATTTATCCATGATCGAACCTAAGTTATGTTGTTTGCTTGTTTGTCACTTGTGAATAGTAGAGTAGTATTTCTTTTATCTCTAAATTTATTTATATTAGTTACTCTAGTATGATTTCAAAACCCCCCATTCTATGTTCATATTAGTAAATAATGTATATTTTAGTGGTCATATTCTTTATGTACATAATAGTTTATTTTTGTTATGAGTTAAACTTTGAGAGTTAGGAATTTTAATAATCTTCTCGTGGGATCGACCCTACTTATCCTTTACTATGTTTATATTTTTGAGGTTAAGATAGGATTTATAAATTATTAATTTTTTTACGTTAAACGACACGTATCAACTCCATACAGATTACAAATAACAGAGGAGACATGGGGTCACCCTGTCTAAGCCCTCTTTTCCCATTAAAAAAACCATGCAATTGACCATTTATCATCCAAGTAAACCTTGGAGTGCAAACACATTCCATAATCAACTCTATGAATCTCACTGGAAACTTCAAACCATTTAACATTGTCCTCAAAAAACTCCAGTCAATAGAATCATACGCTTTCTTCATATCCATCTTAATGATCACTCCAGGACTAGAATTTTTCCTTCCATATTACTTTACTAAATCCTGGCAAATCATGATGTTATGTGCTATAAATCTACCCTGTATAAAAGCCCCTTGATTAGCTGCTATTATATCAGGGAGAACAACCTTCATTCTAGCACATAACAACTTCGTAATGCACTTGTAAAGAACATTACAACAGGCTATAGGTCTGAAATCAGACACACTACTTGGGCATTTAACTTCAGGAATTAAAGCCAACACAATAGCATTGATTTCCTTTAGCATCTTACCAGAATGATACAGCATGAGTAAAATCCTGACCAACAACATACCAAGAATCCTTGAAAAATCCAGCACTAAACCCATCAGCCCTAGGGGACTTTTCATCAGGGATTGAATACAAAGCCTGTTTCACCTCTGCTTCAGTAAAAGGAATCATAAGATCTCTCTGCTGCTCTTCTGATAACATAGGCCCTCCTGCAATAATTTCATCAAAAACTGGACCTGAGGACACCCTAGCAGTCCCCATCAGCCCCTTGTAATAATTCAGGAACGCAGCTTTAACCTCATCAGCAGTATCCACCCTATTCCCTTCCACTGTACTAATCCCATAAACTGTGTTCTTCAACTTTCTTTCTCTGATTGCTCTATGAAAACAGCTGTGTTATCATCACCAAATTTCAGCCAAGATAACTTTGCTTTTTGCTTGAGAAAAGACAAATAGTTCTCATGAACAATCCTGTACTCAGCAGCAGCTTTTAACTCCTCATCACCAGCTTCCACAATCCCATCATGCATCTTCTTTTGACACTCCTTTAGCTTGAGAAAAGCAGCAGCATCAGCAACCTGAATGTTAGAATAACCCTCTCTATTTAGCTTCCTGAGTTCCTCCTTAACCAATTTCAACCTGCACACCACTTTGAACATCTTTGTACCAACTACATGATTCTGCCAGCAACCCTTCACCCTCTCCAGAAAACAAGGAGCACTACTCCACATTTTATAATATTTAAAAGGGGCCCTACCTCTGTTAATCTCAGGATACACTCTCATCAACATGGGGGAGTGATCAAACAAACCTTCTGGCATAAACAAAGCTTCTGCAGTAGGAAAAGTATCAAACCATTTTGAATTTCCCATCACCCTATCCAACTTGCAAAATACTCTATCCAAACCCTCTTGTTTATTATTCCATGTAAAATAACAACTGGAAGATTTGATATCCTCCAACCCACACCTAGTTACACATTCTCTAAAATCAACCATTTCAGCATCCTTCACAGCAGCACCCACTCTCTCCTCCCTATTGAGGACACAATTAAAATCACCCAATACTACCCATGGAATATTCATTTTACTAGCTATCATTTCCATATCTTTCCATAAACTTTTCCTTTGTGTCATACTATTAAATGACTCAAAGGAAAAGTTTATGGAAAGATATGGAAATGATAGCTAGTAAAATGAATATTCCAGGATCTGATACCAGGATCATGTGCCTATCATTAGTAATCATGTGCCTCATTAGAATATTCAGTAAAAGACACTTTTAGGGTAATGTTGGCTCAGAGTGTCTTCATGGTATCAGAGCAAGGTTCGAACTTTATCTTTAATACATTAAAATTTCAAGCTTTTTCTATCTGTGCAAACATTATTCAGTGCGTGTGGTATTGTAGTGAAATCTCTAAAGTGTTAAGTGTGAAACTTAGTATTAGTTTCTTGTTTTAAGCTTGAAGAACAAAAAAGATAGAGACTTTTTTAGATTTAGTAGAAGTATATAATAGGGTGTTTGCAAAAATGAGTAACAAGATTGAAGTTACAAGTGCCTTGTATCTTCACCCCTCAGAAGGTACTACAACCATTCATGTTGAAAAACTTGAAGGGTCTTCAAACTACAGGTCATGGAAGAGGTCTATGGAGATTAGTTTAGCCTCAAAAAGGAAGCTTGGGTTTGTGACAGGGGGAGAAAAAAGAAGTAGTGATGATGATGTAAAAAGGGAAGCATGGGACACCTGCAATAACATGGTGATCTCATGGATTTTAGGGTCTGTCTCTGAGTCCATAAAGAGGTCTGTTATGTTTGTTCAGAATGCTGCTGAAATATGGAAACAATTAGAACTGAGGTTCTCAGTTGCTAATGGTGTAAGAAAATATCAACTGACTAAAGCTATGTATGAAACAAAGCAAAGAGGGAGAATGATAGCAGAATACTACACTGATTTGAAGTGTGTATGGGAAGAACTTGAAGCCTTGAAGAACTTACCTGCTATCACAACCATGAGCAGTGAAGTCAATGCATTCATTGAAGCTATGAAGAAAGAAGAAGAAGAACAAAGATTATTCCAACTCCTGAATGGTTTGGATGATCACTATGGGCCGCAAAGGAGTCAGTTGCTCATGTGTACACCACTACCAACTGTAGACATGGCCTGTGGCATGTTACAACAAGAAGAATCTCAAAAACTAGTACTGAAACCAAAAGAAGAAAATGATGTCTTTGCCATGTTTGGAAAAAGAATTGATACTACCTGCAACAACTGTGGAAAAACAGGTCACCCCTATGAAAAGTGCAGGACAGTAGTGGGCTTCCCTAGCAAGATGCAGCGTGGAGTGAAAGATGCAAAAGGAAAAACACCACAAAAGTTTACTGGTGGAAAATGGAGTAAAGGGAAAAACTAAATTAGTGCCAATGTGTGTAGCAAAGGAGAAGGAAATGGCACAAGTGGTATAAGTACTCGACAACTAGAGCAACTGTTGAGACTTTTACCACTTCCTTCAAAGTCTGGAGAAGATGAGTCAGAAGATGAGATGGAAGTAAATTATGCTGAGCTAGTTGAATGCAACATGGCAAGGAGTGAGATGAAAGAGTGGATCATAGATTCTGGTGCAACACACCACATCACAGGAAGTTATGAAGCTCTAAGCAAGGTAAAAAAATCTGCCTATAATCCTAAAATACATCTTCCAAATGGAGAAACATCCATAGATTCACATCTTGGAAATGTAAACCTTGAAAATGGTCTATGTTTGAACAATGTGATGTATACACCTTCTTTCAAAAATAACCTGATTTCAGTTCAAAAACTGACTCAAGAACAAGGATGTAAGGTCATGTTTTACCCTGAAATCTGCATCATTCAAGACTCCAAGACTGGTGATGTGAGAGGAATTGGTAAAGCAGTCAAGGGAGTATATTACTTGGTGAATAAAAAAATAATGAAGGTGATTGATACCCTGAGAGGGAATGTGGGAAATGAAAGCACAAGAAATCTGTCCAGTGCAAAGAAGTTCATGATGGCAGCAAATGAACTACAAATACCTACTGAGGTAGAGAAAGCCTCAAAGTCAAGAAACACCACTGGCATTTGGCATAAAAGACTGGGGCATACTCCAATTGAGAGAATAGGCACTAGTGGAAAAATACTCAAATGCTCCGGTGAAAAAGCCCGCAAATGCTCCGTATTTGACCCGTAGCAGACGTCATACGAGCATTTGAGCATTTTTCAAATGCTCCGATTGAAAATCGGAGCATTTATTTCTTCAAATGCTCCGGTTGTTCCTGAAACCGGAGCATTTGATGAATTTTATGAATTTTACAAGCCCATAATACATCAAATGCTTCGGTTGACAAAGCAAAAACGGAGCAATTGACAGCATAAATGCTCCGGTTTTAAGGAAACCCGGAGCATTTGAAACCCCAAAAAAATAAAAAATAAAAAAATTCGCATTTTTTTTAGCTAAAATGATGCCCAAACTGTTACATATACATAAAAGCTTGAATTTCCATGGAAATTTCTATTATTGATACAAGATATACTGAAAAAAATTTGCGGATACAATTTACAAAGAAAGTACATCCTAACGGACTTGTGGCTACTCCCAGCTGGTACAAACAAGTCTTTTCCTGGTTTTTCCACATATACTAAGCATTGAGCAACAAGCTTCAATAGTGCATGCAGTAGCATACGCAACAATGAGATGATGTATAACAATTTGCAGCTCATTAGTTTCTCATTAGTTTGGTGAGTGAAAAGATGTATAACACTGCAAAATTAAATCACACAAAACAGCTCTTAAAAAGTCCAAGATCTGCAGCTAAAGTTGCTAACAGCTCAAGAAAAATGCACAAGATAGTATGCAGCACATATAATCAACTCAAGTGAGAATCTGAAATGTTTGTGAGGGGAAGGGTGAGAACAATGTCTCTAAACCAGCATGTTACCTGCAAAAGTAAGTGTGAAAAATGGCAACATCATCTGGCCCATCTGAGATTCCTCCGTTCTCCAAGTCCTGCACGATAATCAAATATGAGACAAAAAGTCATGAACAAGAACCACAAAAAACATATGCAGAACCTGATATTTTCAAAAAGTGCAAAAATCTAAATAATTGGAAAAAGAAAAGGGGAGAGAGCATCAAAATAGCAATAACATGTCATTAGAAACCATTCTAGTTAAAATATGCAATAATGAACCCAAAACCCATGTATACATTACTAATACTTCATAAATAAAATGAACTGAGAAAACAAACAACGCAATACTTTAGATGGCTGCAAAACTTTCATTAGCAATCACATAAATATGAAATATTCTAAATGTTATGGGCTTGCTAGAGATACCAGATTTTACATTGCTATTATTGCCTTTACATTGTCAACCTCTAAAATTTCATCTATTATAAGCTTCAATTATGTAACCAAAGCCTAGTTCTTTAGCTCTTTCTTTTTTCTAACTCCTTGGCATAACTAACATTTAGTGCACTACATCAAACGCTAGTTCTTCCTTTATAATGCAAAGTCTAAACCAACCACATATTGTTCATTTTCAACAAAGGAAAAAGTGTTTGTCATACACAGGGGTGGGGAAAAAAGGCTGCACAGGATATAACTATTAGCTTATGAGACAATGGACAACTTGTTGTAGTTGTTGCTGCTGTAACTGGTCTTGTTGCTGTGAAGAAGATTGCTGATTCTGACCCATTTCCATCTATAAATAACTCACAAAACCAAAAAAAAATCAACAAAGTTTTCAATCTCTATTAAGCACAAATAAACAGTCAAAATTTTGCTGAAACATACAGCCTCGCTGGCTATTACTTAAAGGGGAAAAAACTGCATAATAATTAATTGAGCATTGCATAATAACAATACTAAAACTAAGCTTTTATAATATGGAACTGTTGATATAACTGTACTGCAGAACTAGAGACACAACAATACCTGCTTTTATAATGTGAAACTCTATTCTTCTTAAAGCACAAATCTACAACGCCATCAAGCAACATATACGGCAAAGAAACCGGCAGAACAGGATGTATGAAATCATGATCGGGTGAACCACTGCAAGGAACTTCATTTCCATTAGAATAGAAACAAACTAACAGATTGCAGGTTCCCAAATAGGATACAGATAGAGGTTGTGTGAATCTAATAGCAAGATTTTAAAGACAACCAAAACAAACCTAAATTCAATAGGAAACAAAAGGTTATATTAATTGTAAAAAGTACCAAATGAGCCCTGCTTGAAATAACCAATAGAAAATCCAAAGCACATTGCCACGAAAAGAGATCCATACAGACAAAGGAGCATTCTAAAGGAATAAGAGGAAATAATGAAATCAAGATTCAAATAGGAACTGAGCTCTTTACAAGCACCAATCTAGATTGCCTGCTAACAAAGTGGCAACGACCAACACAAAGACAAAATCCAGCAACCTTCCACATGAGATTGTTTCCCTCTATCCCACCCGCTTCCAATAGACCCAAATAGGGAGGAAAGAAATAAGAAAATATAGGAACATGATTAGCAGTCAGAAATGCAAGGAAAGAACACATTAAAAAGCAAAAGGATATGTTTTAGCATAGCTTTTCCATTCAAAATTCACTTTCACATGAATTGAAAACATATTTTCCACAATCATTCTTAAATTGATGTAAAGATGCCACATTTCACAACTTGCAATGACATGAATATAACTAAAATAATAACAATGAAATCAGACACTTAAAAACCGGTGAGTGTGTGACAAGGCAGCATGCAGTTGGCAGCAAGGTTGCGAAACAGAGGTGCAGTGCATTGAATATGGGGAAGGGAGGTTTGGCTGTTTGCTAATCTTTAGAATGATAAATTCATCAGTATAACAACAATCCAGTTCTACTAACTACATTCAAATGAATACAAATTATTATGAACCTGTGATTCGAACTTTTACGAAATAAAGAACAATTAAATGAAAGTCGTCAATTCGACTAAATTTGAGAGCGTGTTGTTCGCCGGCGAGTTGGAGGTTACCGAAGACGATGACAATCATGGCTCCAGATTTGGAAGAATCACGAAAGAGGGCGAGAGAATTAGGGTTACCTTTTGGATCTGAGAACAAGGAGAGCGAAAGTAAGAATACTGCACCACCATCGCTGCCGTCGCAGCTGAAGAACAAGGAATTTTTTTGAAATAACTTCAAGTTTAGGTTGCAAGAAAATCTGCTTCTTCTTAGATGTTAAGATAACGAATCCGAATTTAAAACTGGATTCATCTCTAAATCACTTCGTCTAACCTCATTCCAAAGAGAACTCCAATTTCGTAAAAAAAAAAAAAACACCAAATTCGAGATGAAAATTAGGGGTTTTTACGCACGCGATTAAGAAGATAAAAAGAATCGAAAATGAAAATGAGAACTGAGAAGAATGATTGAGGGTCGAATTGAGGAGAGAAAATGTCAGAGAGGCATTGGAGAGAAGGGAGGTGAGATATTGGGAATTTGAAGGTTTTCAGTGGTCGAAGAACAGTTACAAGAGAGGGTCAATTTGAGGAGAGAGAATGTGAGAGGGGGGCGTTGGAAGAATACCCAGAGGCTAGGGTTTGCTTTTCATTTCAAGCAGTTAAATTACTCAAATGCGACGGTTAACTGGAGCATTTGACTCATTTTACATTTTTTTTTAAAATTTCGTTATTTTTATAATTCAAAATGTTCCGTTTTTATTAAAACCGTAGCATTTGTAATGTAGCAAAAGAGTTTTTTTTCCACTAGTGAGGAAAGATTGAAGGTCTAAAAGGGTTTGACTTGCACAAAGTTGAAGAATGTCTAACCTGTGCAGTTGCTAAATTCACAAAATTACCATTCAAGGCTAGCACACACAGAGCCAAGGAAGCATTTGAGCTGATACATATTGACACATGGGGTCCATACAAAGTTCAAACCAGAGAAGGGTACAAGTATTTTCTCACCATTGTGGATGACTTCAGCAGAGTTACATGGGTGCACTTGCTTAAGGCAAAAAATGATGCATATGATGCTCTTGTGAAGTTTGTCAACATGACTGAGACACAACACAACAAGAAAGTGAGAAGACTCAGATCAGACAATGCATTGGAGTTTGAGGAAGGTCAGTGCAGAGTTTTTCTTGAAAAATATGGCATCAAGCATGAAACAACATGTGTGGACAGACCACAACAGAATGGGAGAGCAGAAAGAAAGCATAGAAATTTGCTTGAGACGGGAAGGGCTCTCAGATTTCAATGTGGCCTACCTCTTAAGTTTTAGGGGGACTGCATTCTTACACATTAACAACAGGCTTCCCACTCAGGTACTCAATAATCTGTCTCCTTATGAAGTTCTTTATAACCATAAACCTGATTATGCTTCTTTGAAAGTATTTGGATGTTTATCTATTGCTGTAAATCCTGAAAGAAAAACTAATAAGTTTAAACCCAGAGGGGTCCCCTGTGTGTTTCTAGGTTATCCTAGTAACAAAAGAGGATACAGATCACTTAATTTGCTTAACAATGCAGTCTTTGTAAGTAGAGATGTCAAGTTCTTTGAACATGTATTTCCATATAAGGTGTTTAAACCTAAGTCTGATGAAGCAAACACACCTTTGAGTGTGAACATGTATGATGACTGTGATGAATGGGTAGTATATGAAGGTGATACTGTGAGAGAGGAGGATCAGCCTCCATTTGAAGCTAGTCCTGCAGTGGAAAACATCCCCACTCAAACTACTGATGGTGGTGTTGCTCCTGTGAGACACTCTACCAGAGTGCACAAAACACCTGTCTGGCATGATGATTATTTCACAGGAAATGTGATGAAGCATGACCAACCCAATGTGATTCAATCTTATGTTACAACTGAGATTACTCCTGACTTTGCTTGCTTTATGAGTCAAGCTATGGAAGTGACTGAACCAAGGCACTTCAGGGATGCTATATGTCAAGATCAGTGGGTAGCTGCAATGAATGAGGAACTTCATGCTCTTGAAATCAATAACACTTGGGATATCACCTCTCTACCACCCAAGAAAAAACCAATTGGGTGCAAATGGTTATACAAAACAAAGTATAATCCAGATGGAAGTATAGAAAGAAACAAAGCCAGGCTTGTCATTTTGGGTAACAGGCAAAGATATGGGGTAGACTATGAAGAGACATTTGCCCCTGTGGCAAAAATGGCCACTGTCAGATCATTTTTGGCTGTAGCTTCCATGCAAGATTGGATAGTCCATCAAATGGATGTCAAGAATGCATTCTTGCATGGAGACCTACAAGAGATAGTGTACATGAAACTACCACCTGGGTATTTAGGCCTAGGATACAGAATGACAACCTTAGGAAAAGGAGAGCCTTGTCCTGAAGGTGATAACACACTAGTTTACAAGCTTAACAAATCCCTCTATGGGCTTAAACAAGCCCCTAGACAGTGGTTTGCTAAACTTAGTGATGTTTTGAAGCAACTGTCCTTTAAACAGTCCAAGAGTGACTACTCTCTTTTCACTAAGTTAGAAGGCACTTCCTTTGTTGCTATTCTGGTATATGTTGATGATTTACTTATTGCTGGCAATGATATGCATCAAATTAACACAACCAAACACTCCTTGACTCATCAATTTCATATGAAAGACCTAGGAAAGTTAAGGTACTTTCTAGGTATTGAAGTTGATAGAACTTCTGCTGGTATTTTTTTGTCTCAAAAGAAATACCTAACTGATTTGCTTCATCAATACAAAATGCAGCATTGCAGGCCCTTGAAGCTTCCTATGGCATCTCATGTTAAGCTAACTGCAGACACTGGTGATCTACTACCTAATCCCTCAAGCTATCAACAACTCATTGGTAAACTCATTTACCTCACTCTCACAAGGCCAGACATAGCTTTCCCTATTCATGTGCTAAGTCAATTTATGCACAAGCCTACTACTGCTCATTTCCAAGCTGCAAAAGGGGTGCTCAGATACCTTTCTAACTCTCCTAGTCAAGGTATTCTCCTTGCCTCTTCTTCTGGAGCCAAGCTTACTGCCTACTGTATTTATGTTCTACCATGAGTGAATTCGTTAGTGTTGCATGTACAAATGAGATGAACTCAGCAAAGATAGATCCTTCCATTTAATGAGGATTCTTTTTAACAAAAATCTCCTATTTCTTCCTACAACATTATCACCTTAAGCCTACACAAGAAGAAGCGTCCCCACTGTAGAGTAAGACATGACAATATTTGGTACGCAGAAAAGGAATAATGATAGTTTTTCTATTTTAGAAAGTCCAAGAGAGAACCTTGGAAGTGAAAGTATCTAATTGTCTTATCATCAGTGAATGTTCAACCTTCCACGCATTAATGCAAGAAATATATAAGGGCATATGGACAAAACATTTCAGGTATAAAGACAGCATACACCCAGGACTCATTTCAGATAAAAATATCTGCATTCTATCTCTTTTAGAACCAATCTAAGTTCATAGTTGATGGCTTGATGCTTCACCAGATTTCTGATGATCCATACTTTTCTAAATGAACAGTTGGTTTCGCCTTCTTTGCAGCATGGATCATCACAAGGCTGACTAGGCATCAATAAACTAAGATCGGTTGTAAGGAGACAGAATGCAGATATTAATTTCAGAATTAAGTTCTGAGTGTAATGAAAGACAAACCGAGTACTATTGGGAATAACTAAGGGACTACTAATTTTGGAACAGAAATAAGATCAAAAGGATTACAATTTTTTTGTACTGATTCGAAGGAGTACCTAAATTAACATGCCAGCAAATTAATAACCATGTAACGGGCAGCTATGCACTATTCCTAGGACCCTTAGAAGTAAGTTATTACACATTCATGCCTACACAAACAAACACCTTTTGGAATCATAAGAAAAAATTAAGATCACTAAAGAACTAAGCAAAAACTACAGCATGTCGATCACACTGCAGTCTGTTTAACGTCTACTAAATGAATTCTTTATTAGACCTGGACAATCTATTCATTCCAACTAACCAACTCACTCGACCTTCAGAGTATGGCCATTGCACACTTGATCCCAAGAAAGTGTAACATCTTTGAAAAAATGGCTGAACTCAATCTATGGGATAGTTTAGATCCGGGTCCAAGTAGTATATACAAGATAACGAATTGCCATGGAGTTGGAAACATGTAACCAGAGTAATGCCAGAAGGAGGTAGCAACTACATTCCAACAACTCTCGAGCTCTTCTAAATATAAACATCACAGACAGCTAAACGAAATGAGCAGTATTCTAAAAGGTAAATCTTATATCACCCCTCACAAAATTGACATACTTTGCCTGAATAGGCTATTGCGGCCAGAAAGTACCATCAGCCACTGCATTTAAGTAATTATATTAAGATAAGCACCGATATTCGCTCCGCAACTTTACTCAATAATCTAATGCCATTTTTTTAGCATTGCCATAGCTATGTTGGAAGATTTATTCCAACTCATAGTTGAATAACCGCAGCACAATTTGTTATAAAATTCTACATCTCAACTATTAACAAAGCAATTCCAGTATTCCCGAGAATAAATTATGTTTACTTAGCATATTTTCTTGCTCGAAATTCTTCATATTATGTTGGTTAGTCAGCATTCAATTCAATTCACCTAACCATATATTTGTAAAAGGTTACAAGTGACAGATTACAATATTTTTCCACGCAATCTGATATACTTCCTCAGTTCCTCTGTTTCCTTTTAAGTGAAACACTTTGACTTTTGCACTATTCACACACCTAACTTTAATCGTATTGTTTTACTAATATAAAAAAAAATGATCATATAAAATGTTGGATTTGTTTCAATGAATATTTTCATAATATCAACTTTTTATAACTTTTACAAATCATAATTTGAGATATTAATGGTCAAAATTGTGTTTTGGCAAACGTGAAAGTCAAATTGTTGCACTTATTTAGAAACGGAGGTTAGTATAAACTATAAAGTATTGATTGCATTATTATAAGATAAAAAATAAAGTATTGATTGATACCTGACTCATGCTTAATTTTTTGTATACCAATTAACTAGAACATATTCATGCTAGTATATGAGGTTGAGGTGGTGGAGTACTGACATCACTCCCCACCGCATATCCCTGAGATCTAGGGATCAAACCTCATAGGACTCAATTGAGGATTTTCCCTTATCTCCCCCCCTCAAGTGGGCGTCATTCATCTTACCATAAAAAAAAATTATTCGTGCCAGTATATGGGATATATCAAACTTGATAGTTGGCAGTAAACATATAATTAAGAGAAGTTATTTGTTTTTGTTTTAGGAAAAATGGATCAGAATACCCCCAACTTTGACCCGTCCGCTTTTAATACCCCCAACTATGGGTTATTTTTAAATATCCCCAACTATTGGGGAGGTCCGCCAAAAATACTCCTTTTGCCTGCTTTCAGCGGAAGAACTGGTAAATACTTGCACGTGTTTTACTTGTGATCCAATTTTTGCCTCGTTAATTCCCCACCCCAACACCCCCCACCCTCTTCTCGCTCATCCCACCACGGCACCACCCCCCCCCCCCCCCACCCGCTCGCTCATCCCACCACCCACCGCCACCTTCCCTCACCCCCATTACCAATCTTCCCACACCACTGCCCTCTCCCTTACCCCCTAGTAGCCCCCAACCACCCCAAGCAGCCCCCCCCCCCCCACCACCCTGTCGAATTCCCCCTAACCCCCTTCAAAGAGGTGATGGCTGGGCAAAAACTCCTTTCTGCAACAACCCTTATTTTCTCTCTCCTCTCTCTATCTTTCTTTCTGATCTCAAATGTAATTTTCTCTCTCTACTATCTAAAAAATCATCATTCACTTTCTCTCTCTAGAATTGGTTGAAGAAGGAAGAAGGAAGGTTCATCAATGGCGAGGCGTGGAGTGTCGGTGATCACTTATAAGCTCCTCGCTTCGTCGATGGCGGTCATTCTTACTCTTTTTTTCTCACTATCTCTCTTCTTCACTGATAATGCTGATTATTCTATCATTGCCGCATCTGTAAGCATTTCTGCTTCTTTTTTTTTATTTAATTATTGTTTTTCTCTTGATTTAGATCCATTTGATTTTTTTTTCTGCGTTAATTTTGATTTTGATTTTACTTTTTCTCGCTTTTTGTTGAATCTCATATTGAAGATCGATCAATTTTTTTACTCATATGTAGCTCGGTCACACATCATCAGAGCAGCAGCTTCTCCATTCAGAGGGTCTAAAAGATTCGGATACAACAGAAGTTTTGGGAGGAAGAAGTAGAGGATGGAAAAAAAAATTACCTAGCTAACAGGTTACAAGTCATCTGAGTGTATTTTTGACGGACCTCCCCAATAGTTGGGGGTATTTAAAAATAACTCATAGTTAGGGGTATTATAAATGGACGGGCCAAAGTTGGGGTATTCTGATCCATTTTTTCTTTTTTTTATTATAGGAAAATTTGTCAACCACTAAGTTTTATTTTTTTTGTGAATTACTCTAGCCAAGGATCAAGTCCATCATCAGAGGACTCAGCACATTGATGTGAGACATCATTTTCTGATAAGTGAGAAGATGATTAAGGTGATGAAAGTAGGTACTGTTGATAATCCTGCTGACATGTTCACCAAGTCGGTTCCTCATGGCAAGTTCCAACATTGCTTGGACTTGCTAAATGTTCTAAGCTGTTAATCTAGGCCCTTATGGGCTTTCTGAGGCAGGGAGAGTATGGGTACATCTGGCTATTTTTTGTGGCATCTGGTACCATATGTATCTTTCATATGTTTATCTGTTCTGTGGGAGAGAATTCAAGTCAAGGTGGAGATTTGTTGAACTATGCCTTGAATTATCTGGCACAAGGATTAACCTAGCACGATCCATGTGTTTAGGTTAATTAGTAGGGTAACCCTATTATTAACCTCTACCTCGCTCCGTATTCTAAAATTTGTACTCTCTCCTAAATCCAATAAAAAAAAGGGATATTCTACATGGTGGCCTCCAAGTTTAAACTTTTTTATACGGTGGCAGGGCAAAAAAAATATTATACAAAGTCACCCTCAAGTTCCTAATATTCTACATAGTGGCCTTTAAAACCCCACTTCACCCTTAAACAACCCAACCACCACCGTAACACCCTAAAACCTTCCCTTTCTCTCTCATCTCTCCACCGCCTATCTTTCTCTCTCCTCCCCTTTCTCCCTCCTCCACCACACACCACAACAACACCTCTAACATACCACCACCACCCAACCACCTTTGAACCACCGCCCAGCCACCTTTGCACCACCGCCCAACAACAACCACTGCCCACATAAAACAACCATTATCTTTATTTCACCCTTTACACTTTCCTTTTTTTGATAGAATACATTAACTTATTTGCTGTCGTCGTTATAGGCTTATAGCCATTATCTTTTTCTGTTCTCTTTTTCTTTCATTTTGTTTTTTTTGAAATATCTTTTGGAAAATAAGGTTTTCTTGTGGGATGCTTTTTACTTCATCTTGGAATCTTGGCTATCCTAAATTCTGCTTTGGCGTTGTACTCTTGGGTTGTTAGTGTTTAGGAACATTTTTAGTTATTGTTTTTAATCTATTTAAGTTTATAGACTAGGTTCATGTTTTCTAATTCTTTTTGAGTGGACGTTTTCTTTAGCTTATAATATGATAGATGTAAAAAGTTGTACAGTATATGTACATGTATCACTATCATGTTTACATCTGCTATTGTAATTCGTCAAGTATAATGGACTTTGAGCCCATGTAATTGCACAATGGTTATTGCAGTGGCAGAGGGGGTGATTTGTGGGGTTTTGTGGGTGTTCGAATGGAGGTACTTTTGGTTGATGCAGTGGTGTTAAGGTGGTTGGGCGGCGATGGTGCTGCTGTGGTGGCTTAGTTGTGGTTTAGAGAGAGAAAGGGGATGGGGAGGAGAGATAAATGGCTAGGGTTAATTGTTGAGGCACCAATTAATGAAATAAGGCCACTATGTAGAATTGTCCAAAAATGGGAGTCACTTTGTATAATTTTTTTTTTCCTTAGCCACCATATAGAAAAGTTGAAACTTGAAGATCACCATATAGAATTTCCCATAAAAAAAACCGTTTCTCCTCTGCCTGTGGACGTAGCTAACACATTGTTGGTTGATAAGTGCATATTCTAACATAATTTAGTTGCATATTAGGGTGCACTTTCATGTAGTATTAGAGCATTTACATTGCATTTATGCATATATTTTGGTCACTTTTTATAAGCTACAATGCTTTCACGGGTTGTTTGGTCTTTTGATGTAATCTCATGGTCTTTAGACTCCTATTTTAGGATATTATGATTAAGGCACTTGGATGACCTTCAAAGCGATATATCATGTTCCCAAAACGGATTGGAAGTCAAGAAGATACCCACGACTTTGTGTACTTGTGCGAAATATGACACGTCTGCACAATTTTACTCATAACTTTTGACTCAAAAATGATAATGAGGTGATTCAAACTGGGTTGGAAACTAGACTTGAGGAGCTTTCCAACGATATATTACATGCACCAAACAAAGCTCTGGATTAAAAGTTATTGATGTTCGAAGTTGAGCTAGAGAATCTGACGATTACTGGACAACACGCCTGTGTCACTTATGACACATCCGTGTCACTCTGATTTCTTCAAGCCAGTAGCTATTCTATCGTAGGATATTTATGTAGTAGCAGGTCAACAAGTCCGTGTCATCATGGACACGTCCGTGTTGGTAAGCTCCGTAGCGTGTTCTATTTTGTCGGTTTTGTTATTTTAGGAAGTTATAAATACATTTTATTTGTTTAATGACGAGGGGGGATAGTTGATTGTATACACTTTTTAGGGTTTCTAGAGAGAAGTTAGAGAGAGAAACTTCATTGTTCTCCAAGACTCTACCTTTCTTCCATTAATTCAAGTATCTATTTTCTCCTTCTTTTCCTTTGTTTATTATTATGAATTTTAATTATTCTTCTCTAACTTATTTATTTATTTCTATTATGCTTGAGTAGTTCTTTTATCTATTGTTAAGTTGAACTCTAGTATAAATTAATTCATGATTATTTCTT
Organism: Beta lomatogona; assembly: GCA_947646795.1. NCBI lineage: Eukaryota > Viridiplantae > Streptophyta > Magnoliopsida > Caryophyllales > Amaranthaceae > Beta > Beta lomatogona. Next base: position 197,015 of record CANSNZ010000418.1, read on the forward strand.
TAAATTCTCAAATTAATTGTTTAATTGTTCTTGCTTAATTGATTGTGCTATTTCAATACTAGATTAGGGATAACTAGTATTGTTATGATTCTATTGTCTTGATCACAACGGGAGTTGGGTTTTGACGGATTTGGGTATTTCAATTAAGGACATGAAGTTCTCCACGGGAGTAGGTAGAATGGATTGTTAGGAAGTTAGAGTGCCGCGTTTAATGTCTTTAATTTGCATGATTCCACGGGAGTAAGCTTGAGTGCATATTAGAGAAGCCATAGATACTTGGGAGAGGTTTATGGTATTTTATAGGGTGTACTTTTCCTTGTGAGTATTTAATTGACTAGTTTGGGGTAGGAATTATTATTGTATTAATTCATGCTAGTGGGGATACTTAACTATAGAGTCTTTTATTTATAGATTGATTAGTATAGTTGATTCGACCATATTCAATATTGAGCTCCTTTAGTCTAACCATTATTTAAGGGCTAATCATAGAACAATTTTCTCTCTGTGGGATCGACTCTGACTGACCCTACTACATAGTTAGGAGGATTAGTTAGGTTATTTATTTTTGTTAGGTGCGCGACACGCCTATCAAATTTTGGCGCCGTTGCCGGGGAGATAGTTTGTTTTATTTAGTTTTTATTGTTGGTGAGACTATAGTGTATATAATTTTTTTTTTCTTTTCTTTTGTGAATTTTTTTTTTTATTTTTCGTATTATGAAGTCATATTATTATTGTGATGGGGATAATTCTTTTGATAGGCACCATAGTCATAATTCTTGTGGTTCTCATGTTTATAGTTTTGATGCATCATATCAAAATTCTCCCAATTTTTGCATGAGTTCTCATGAATTACCACACATGTTCCATGAACCCAATATTTTTGCTAGTAATTCTAGAGCAATTTTTTCTTTTCCTCAACATGAGAATGAATTGTTTTGGAAATACTATTATAGACTTGGCGATTTTATTGGTCCTAACCATTGAATTGAAATTTGGGATATGTGCCTAGTGATTTATGAGGGTTTAAATGAAGAAACTAGGGAGGTGTTGGAGTCTATGTCTAATGGACAATTTCTATCTCAATCACCTGATTATTGTTGGGATCTAATTGAGTGGTTGGCTCAGAATAATTATGAGTGGGATATGTCTTTATATTCTCGACCATCCTTTTCATTCGAGATGCATATTACAACACCTTCTTATTCTTCGAACTGTCACTCTACTTCTCTTGCTATTTCTTTGTGTGATGTGACACCCCTACATGGTTTCAACCCCTCTCCCCAATATGTTTGTGATAATTCTGCTCAAAATTCTCATCCCGAACCATATATTTATGATGATGATGATGCGGGAGGGATAATAAATGTGAACTATTGGGATGATGATGAGATTAAGAAAAGGATCAATGTGATGGATATTTTGAAGGAGGAAGAACCCTTGGTTGAAAAGCCTTCCTTGAAGAAGTCTCTAGATGAGAGTGATGTAATTCATGAGTCTTTGTCGGTTCCACTTACTGTTTTTGAGTCTCATGTTCCTTTCTCTCAAAGACTTGACCTCATTCCTTCTTCCCCTATATTATATCCTCCATCATTCCTTATTTCTCCCTCTTTGTATGACTCCTATGATAATGAAATTAATGTACATTCGATTTCTTCCCAACATGTTGGATCATGTAAAAAGACTAATAATTTTTCTTTTTCCTTCTCTTGTGGATATAACTTTTTCTTTGATTTTCCTTTTTGCAGGTATTGTAGAGAATTAGAACTAATTTATTTTATATTTTCTTTTGTATATTATTTGCTTTTTTGTGAGATGCATGCAGATGCATTTGACAAACTATTAAGGGCTTTGATGAGCTATTCCTGGGAGGCAACCCAAGTTTTCTAACCTTCTTTTTTTTCTTTTTAATTTTAGATTTAGGAAATTTTAATTTTTTATTTGATTACTAACTTATAAAATTTGTGCAAATTGTGATCCAGGGGTTGAGTTCCTATTATTCGTTGAGGTCAATTTCAAGGTACTTGATCTTATGCTCTGTTAGGAGGTTCAATTAAGGGTTTTCACCCAAGACACTTTTGGTATACTCTTTCTTTTCCCTCTCATCAATTTTTTGAGAGTCATATCTCTTTTTGCCATTTATTTTGGTTTAACTTGACTGTGTGATTGAGGAAGTTGATCCTGTTATGTGGTTGTGGATGTTTCCCTTTCCCTTCTCCTCCCTATATTTATTTGTCACATTGAGGACAATGTGTTATTTAGCTTGGGGATGATTTACTTTTTGGGTCATAACTTTGCACATATTATCGCTTAGGTTCTTATTTTTTTCTTCTTCTGCATTTTCGCATGTTTGATTTGGCTTTGTGGGTATGTCTTCTGAAAACCTTCAAGGGACCTTACTCGTCCACTAGGGCAGCTTAGGGGTTTAAAGGGCTTGTTGCACATGCTAAGTGCAATCGTGATTCCTACGAAAGTGAGTTAGGATTTATTACTTTCTTAGTATTAGGAGCATATTAGTTTAGTTTTGCATTTTTGCTGCATTCTTAAAGGAAATATATGTTTTAATTTATGAGATTCGGGCATATTTTGGATAGTGTTGTTAAATTTTACATGATTGAGTTAGACTTCATTGACCGCTTCATGGTACGATTGTTTGCAACTCGAATGGTTTGTGGTAAAGTTGGTTGGCATTCCCCAAGAAAGACTGGATTTTACTCGGTAAGCATAAGCCTAGTGAGGATTTTTCAAGCCTTATAGACTGACACATCTACATCAGTCTTCTATTTTTTGTTGTGTGATAGTTCTTCATGAAGTGTGATTCTTGAACTTGACTTGGCACTCTTTGAGACTTATGTGGCATATACATGTGTTAATATGATTGAGGCGTTCTTTTCATTGTTTTGAGCCTTCAGACATTTTTCTTTTCATATATAATATTCCCTTTAATTAACCCATGTCGAGCTTTTGATATCCCATTCTCTTGATCAACCTACATTACAAGCATCTAGCCTTTTATGGTTTCTCTACCAAAGCCTTGCTAAGTGGAGTAGCATTAAAATTCTTATTTTGAGCTTGTGTTTGTAGTTTTTTGGTAATTATTGGAAAAAAATTATGTTGAAAGAAAAAATGCTTAAAATTATAGTGTGAAAGTGCAAAATGAAAAGAATGATGAAGAAGTTGTGAAGAATAATTCTGAAAAATTGAAGGAAAAAAATGAAATGAAAAAAAGATCGAATAAAAGGTGAAATAATGTTTGTTGGAGTTGATAAGGTTGGGTATTATCTCGATTTATTGGTAATGAGTTGTTGAACTTCTAGTAGAAGTTTTTGTGCCGTTTGCATCTAATGGCCATAGATGTTAAAGTGTTATTTTCTCCACTAGTTGGCTTTTAGCACCACAGTCCCAAATATTTTCCTACCCTTACCTTAGCCACACTACAACCCTTTGTAAGTCCTCATGATCTATATGCATGTTTTCGCCAGTTTTAAGTGGATAATGAGACGATAGTCAAGTTTAAAGAAAAATGATTCATTCGATCGAGTTGACTTGGTATATGTTTGAGTGGAAATTTCATAACCTATAAACACATGAGAGAAAGTGTGCTCGACTAAAGTGAGGTTTATCGAGTTTAATTGAGTCTAGCTTGGGGGAAGGTTTGTGGTTTGCCATGGTGAGTCAAGTTACGATTACATGAATTTATATGAGGTGTGATTTGTGGTATATCTTAGTCTAATCTTATAATTATAATATCTTTCATATGCTCGAATTTCATGTCTTGGAGATTGAATGGTTGAACATATAAATGCTGTACAAAAGTTCATCTTACTCTTCCCTTGTGAATTAGTTTGGGTTGCTTGAGGACAAGCAAATGTTTAGCTTGGGGGAGTTTGATAAGTGCATATTCTAACATAATTTAGTTGCATATTAGGGTGCACTTTCATGTAGTATTAGAGCATTTACATTGCATTTATGCATATTTAGGTCACTTTTTATAAGCTACGATGCTTTCACGGGTTGTTTGGTCTTTTGATGTAATTTGAGGTACTTTAGACTCCTATTTGAGGATATGATGATTAAGGCACTTGGATGACCTTCAAAGCGATATATCATGTTCCCAAAACGGATTGGAAGTGAAGAAGATACCCACGACTTTGTGTACTTGTGCGAAATATGACACGTCTGCACCATATTACTCATAACTTTTGACACAAAAATGATAATGAGGTGATTCAAACTGGTTGGAAACTAGACTTGAAGAGCTTTCCAACGATATATTACATGCACCAAACAAAGCGCTGGATTAAAAGTTATAGCTGTTCGAAGTTGAGCTAGAGAATCTGACGATTACAGGACAACACGTCCGTGTCACTTATGACACGTCCGTGTCACTCTGATTTCTTCAAGGCAGTAGCTATTCTATTGATGATATGGTTTTATATAGATATTTAGGTGCATTTAGGTTGCATTTCTAGTTCATATTAGATCATTTAGGTGCATATTTGCATGATTTACTCAAATTTTGCTCTACTACTCCCCGTTTGCGTGTTTCGATGATTTTCAGGTTATTTTGATGCAAATTGATTATGATTATCTAAGATCAAGCCTTTTAATCATTGAGGATGGAGATAGCTTGCACAAGGATCACAATGCATCCGTTTGGGACAATTTCGAGTTGGAATGAAGCAAAGAGTTAGTGAAAGAAGTGCCAAAACTGACACTTGTTCACCATTTTGATCATAACTTTTGATACAAAATTGATAATCAAGAAATTCCAGTTGGGTTGGAAACTAGACTTAAAGATCTTTCCAATGATAGGTCACACGCCCCAAACGGACTTCTGGTTTGAGAGATACAGCCTTCGCAAGTTGACGCAAAGTAGCAGTTTTCTCGCCCGATAGGATCGGGCGGCTCAGCCCGATCGGGCCCGAGAACAAATTGACCTGGTGGCGTTCTAGAGTTGAAAACAAGAGGAAAAGGATCTCGCCCGATGGGATCGGGCGTGTCCGCCCGATTGCATCGGGCGATGGTCATTTTGGGCGCTGATGCGTTTATTGAGCCCGATTTGATCGGGCTGACTTGGCCCGATCGGGCGACTGTTCCGCGCGCTCATTTAATGAATGTCGGGCTACTTAATATAAATAGGAAAATCATTGCATCTTTGTTTTATCTTTGTTTTAGCTCTTATTTCTCATAGTTTCTCTCAAGAACCCTAGCTTTTTACTACTCTTCATTGTGATTCAAGATTGAACCTTTGGATTATTCGCAAGTTTAATATAGTTCATTAATTTGGTAATCTTCTTCCTTGTTCTTTTCATTATTATTTGCTTCTCTATTATTGATTAGATTAGTTTCTTAGTTATTTGCAATAGTTCAAAGTATGGATTTTTATATGGAATTTGTTAATGTTTTCTCAAGTATGAGTGAGTAGTTTTATTTCTAGGATTGTGGGGATCTATGTATGCAATGAGGGATTGATAGATTAGTATAATTACCCTATATTTCAATTGTTTCCTGTGATTGAATCGTTCATGCTAGATTTATGAATTAGGCCCGATTTGTACTTCTATTATCGCAATATTGAATCGCTTCGAGAGGAGAGATTTCGTATAGGCTTTCAATCATTAGGCATAGTGATCCTTGACCATGCGAGAGCGGCTAGGTGATCTTTGAGGGAGGTAATGTTCGAGAGAAATTACATGTGCCCTAGATAAATTGACTTATTGGGTAGTTATTATTCGTCTCTGATTTCCTGAATTGTATGCATAGTGATCCATAGTCCTAGTTCTTTATTAATTGATTCATACCTTCATATTTAGTTCTATCATTTGCCTATTAATTTAGTCACACACCCATTTTCAACTGATTTAGTTAGTATAATATTAGAATTCAGATACAATAATATAACTTTCTCCCTGTGGATTCGATCCCGACTTCCCGACTACTTGTTAGTGGACTTTAGGTTATTTTTGATAAGGTGATACGACTTTAGCTTTGTCAAATTTTGGCGCCGTTGCCGGGGAGACGGTTTATTACTATTATATCTGAACTGTCAAATATTAGACTAACTGTATATATTATTTTGTAAATAATTTTTTTTTTAATGACGTCTATCTATTTTCCCCAATTTGAACATGAAGTGTTTTGGAGATATAAGCTTAGATTTGAGAACTTTCTTGGTCCCGACCATTTATTTGAACAATGGGAAATTGGTTTAGTGATCTATGAGGGTTTGAATGATGATACGAGGGTAGTTGTAGATTCCATGAGTGATGGTAAATTCATGGATATGACACCTGAAGTGGGTTGTAATTTGTTTGAGCAATTAGCTAGGGAAACCTTTGAGCGGGAGATGACAAGATTTGTTACTCCAACCCTAGAAAATTCATCTATCTATGATTCTCAAACTCTTACCTCTCCATCTTATTTTTGTTCTTGTTGTCACTCTTATGATCATGATATTTCTCTTTGTCCACATAATAAGTCATATATGCATGTCAATAACCCTATCCCTGAGTTTAATTTGTCTAATGCTCCATCTGAATCTAATAATCTCAAAGATTTTCTTTATGATTTCATGAATGAATTAAATAAGGTTCAGGAGGATTACATGTTGCAACTAGCAAAAATTGCAGAAAGTCAAAGATCAATAGCATCTAGACTAAAATCTATTAGCCAACCTATTGTGCAACATTTGTATTATGATGATGTGTTGGTTGAGAATGCTAGTTCATTAGAAGAAGGTTATCATTTGACTCTTGGTGGTAGTTTAAATAAGGAAAAGATGGATATAATGGATGTTTTTGAGGAGGAAAAATCATTAGTTATAGAATCAATGATTGAAAAACCATTTGTTATTGAACTTTTGAATGAAAACTCCTTTGTTGACAAGCTTATTGATGAGAGTGAAGTTTTAGGTAAAGAGTTTGAATATGTTGAAAGCATACAAAAATTCAATGTTGAGCCTAACCTGCATAGCACTCATATCCCGTTTTCACGGAAGCTTGATCTTATACCTTCATCCCCTGTGTTATATCCTCCTTGTTTTCTTAAAGATCTATTGTCGCATGATAATTTTGACCAAGTAAATATTCATGTTCATCCTGTGAAACCCGAGGAATTGCAAGATAGTTGTACATTTTTTTCTTTTTCTTATGATTCTTTGTCTTGTGGTACCTCTAACCCCCTATTAGCGAATATAATTATGCTTGCTGTCAAGCCATATCGAGTGTTCAATAACATGTTTGCAGGGGAATTTGATAAGTTACTGAAGGCATTGGATTCTTCATAATGTAAAACGTATTTCGGTCGTGCGGGACCCTAAAAAACCAGCGCTTATCGGGAGGCAACCCGACTTTCTAACCTTTAGTTGTTATCTTTATTTCTACTTTATGACTACTTTGCTAATGTGTGTTCCAGTGGCGTGCTCTTGGTTGTGGTGGAAGTGTCAATACTATTTGGCACACTATATGTTCATTGCCCACCTTTTCTGTGAGTTGTCCCCTTCCCTTTTTTTTTTTTTTTTTTTTTTTTGCTTCGTTGTTCTTCTTGGTGTTCACATTGAGGACAATGTAAAGTTCGGATTGGGGAAGGATGTCACTTCGTGCATGTTAGTTGCATATTAGAATTAGATTTATTGCTTTAGTAGGATTGTTACGTGGTTTGTACCGCTCATTAGGGGTGGGAGTTTACATGTAACGAAAAAAAATGTACTGCTTTCTTAGTTGCATTAGAATTTTTTTTTTTTTTTTTCCATATTAGATTTCATATCATTTTAGTTTGCATCTATGGGACTATTGCTAGCACTTTTTGAGAACCTTGTTGATATTTCACTACACTTCCTAAGTGTCATCCATCTTGTTCATGATTCTTCATAGCACTATTGTTTTGCAATTGATCGTTTGTCGTAAGATTGTTTGATCTCTCTCTGGCTCGATTTAACTTTACTATGCAGACACCCTAATCTAAGTGAGCTTCTGTGCCTATAAACTGACGTATCTGTGTCAGTTATGTTCTTTCATGTGTGATTAGTTCCTTAGTTGTCGCATTGATCTTGACTTTGACTTGGTACTCCTTGATTTTTGATACTGCATACATTTTGATATGATTAAGGCGTTTCATTTCATGATCTTATCTCCAGAGTTATTCTTTTTTTTCATATTATCCTTTCTCTAGCCCCGTTGAGCCTTCCTAACTATGCTTGATTATTTACCTATATTACAAGCCATTAGTCTCATTTGATTCTTGTCCTAAGCCTAGCTTGGGGGAGCGAGTATTAGTTTTGGTTTGGTTTGTATTGAATTGAAGTGCTCTATTTGTGGTTTAGATGGATGGAAAATATGTTTAGTGAGCTTTGAAATTGAATTGAAAGTTTGAAAGAAAAAAAAAACAAAAAGAAAAAAAAAATGAAAATGAAATGATAAAGAAGTGAAAAAAAAATAGATGAGAATAAAGTAAAATAAAAAGGGTTATTATTGAATTTCTTGATGAATGGAAAAAATGTTGGTTATATTTTTTGGAGTTTGTTGGTTGTTGCGTGGAGTTGTTGTGACTTTTCATGGTCATGTTTTCAGTTATATGATGCTCCCCCTCATTGGTTTTTCCACCACAATTCCCAAATTATTCTCCATACCTTTAACCTCAGCCCCATTACAACCTTAAAAGTCCTCTTGATCATTATGTATTGTATTGTTGAGTATTAAGTGAGTCAAAAAGTCAAAGTTAAAGAGTACATGTTTCATCTGAGTCGACTTGATTGGGTTGAGTGTCATCATTTATCCTTTAAACACATGAGAGACTTGAGCGCGCATAACTATAGTGAGGTCTGCTAGGTTTGGTTAAATCCAGCTTGGGAGAGATGGTATGTGGTATGATTGGAGAGTTCGATTGCGATACATGACATGCTATGCGGCTTTGTTCGAGATTGTTTTGATTCTTGGTTTGTGTAGTGATTATATCTCTTGTGTTTTCAGTTGAGTCTATGGCCATATTATAGTCCTTTATTGTAGGTTGTCTTTCTTTTCTAATGTCTTATTGCTTGAGGACAAGCAAAGGTATAGCTTGGGGGAGTTTGATGATATGGTTTTATATAGATATTTAGGTGCATTTAGGTTGCATTTCTAGTTCATATTAGATCATTTAGGTGCATATTTGCATGATTTACTCAAATTTTGCTCTACTACTCCCCGTTTGCGTGTTTCGATGATTTTCAGGTTATTTTGATGCAAATTGATTATGATTATCTAAGATCAAGCCTTTTAATCATTGAGGATGGAGATAGCTTGCACAAGGATCACAATGCATCCGTTTGGGACAATTTCGAGTTGGAATGAAGCAAAGAGTTAGTGAAAGAAGTGCCAAAACTGACACTTGTTCACCATTTTGATCATAACTTTTGATACAAAATTGATAATCAAGAAATTCCAGTTGGGTTGGAAACTAGACTTAAAGATCTTTCCAATGATAGGTCACACGCCCCAAACGGACTTCTGGTTTGAGAGATACAGCCTTCGCAAGTTGACGCAAAGTAGCAGTTTTCTCGCCCGATAGGATCGGGCGGCTCAGCCCGATCGGGCCCGAGAACAAATTGACCTGGTGGCGTTCTAGAGTTGAAAACAAGAGGAAAAGGATCTCGCCCGATGGGATCGGGCGTGTCCCCCGATTGCATCGGGCGATGGTCATTTTGGGCGCTGATGCGTTTATTGAGCCCGATTTGATCGGGCTGACTTGGCCCGATCGGGCGACTGTTCCGCGCGCTCATTTAATGAATGTCGGGCTACTTAGTATAAATAGGAAAATCATTGCATCTTTGTTTTATCTTTGTTTTAGCTCTTATTTCTCATAGTTTCTCTCAAGAACCCTAGCTTTTTACTACTCTTCATTGTGATTCAAGATTGAACCTTTGGATTATTCGCAAGTTTAATATAGTTCATTAATTTGGTAATCTTCTTCCTTGTTCTTTTCATTATTATTTGCTTCTCTATTATTGATTAGATTAGTTTCTTAGTTATTTGCAATAGTTCAAAGTATGGATTTTTATATGGAATTTGTTAATGTTTTCTCAAGTATGAGTGAGTAGTTTTATTTCTAGGATTGTGGGGATCTATGTATGCAATGAGGGATTGATAGATTAGTATAATTACCCTATATTTCAATTGTTTCCTGTGATTGAATCGTTCATGCTAGATTTATGAATTAGGCCTGATTTGTACTTCTATTATCGCAATATTGAATCTGCTTCGAGAGGAGAGATTTCGTATAGGCTTTCAATCATTAGGCATAGTGATCCTTGACCATGCGAGAGCGGCTAGGTGATCTTTGAGGGAGGTAATGTTCGAGAGAAATTACATGTGCCCTAGATAAATTGACTTATTGGGTAGTTATTATTCGTCTCTGATTTCCTGAATTGTATGCATAGTGATCCATAGTCCTAGTTCTTTATTAATTGATTCATACCTTCATATTTAGTTCTATCATTTGCCTATTAATTTAGTCACACACCCATTTTCAACTGATTTAGTTAGTATAATATTAGAATTCAGATACAATAATATAACTTTCTCCCTGTGGATTCGATCCTGACTTCCCTGACTACTTGTTAGTGGACTTTAGGTTATTTTTGATAAGGTGATACGACTTTAGCCTGTCAAATTTTGGCGCCGTTGCCGGGGAGACGGTTTATTACTATTATATCTGAACTGTCAAATATTAGACTAACTGTATATATTATTTTGTAAATAATTTTTTTTTAATGACGTCTATCTATTTTCCCCAATTTGAACATGAAGTGTTTTGGAGATATAAGCTTAGATTTGAGAACTTTCTTGGTCCCGACCATTTATTTGAACAATGGGAAATTGGTTTAGTGATCTATGAGGGTTTGAATGATGATACGAGGGTAGTTGTAGATTCCATGAGTGATGGTAAATTCATGGATATGACACCTGAAGTGGGTTGTAATTTGTTTGAGCAATTAGCTAGGGAAACCTTTGAGCGGGAGATGACAAGATTTGTTACTCCAACCCTAGAAAATTCATCTATCTATGATTCTCAAACTCTTACCTCTCCATCTTATTTTTGTTCTTGTTGTCACTCTTATGATCATGATATTTCTCTTTGTCCACATAATAAGTCATATATGCATGTCAATAACCCTATCCCTGAGTTTAATTTGTCTAATGCTCCATCTGAATCTAATAATCTCAAAGATTTTCTTTATGATTTCATGAATGAATTAAATAAGGTTCAGGAGGATTACATGTTGCAACTAGCAAAAATTGCAGAAAGTCAAAGATCAATAGCATCTAGACTAAAATCTATTAGCCAACCTATTGTGCAACATTTGTATTATGATGATGTGTTGGTTGAGAATGCTAGTTCATTAGAAGAAGGTTATCATTTGACTCTTGGTGGTAGTTTAAATAAGGAAAAGATGGATATAATGGATGTTTTTGAGGAGGAAAAATCATTAGTTATAGAATCAATGATTGAAAAACCATTTGTTATTGAACTTTTGAATGAAAACTCCTTTGTTGACAAGCTTATTGATGAGAGTGAAGTTTTAGGTAAAGAGTTTGAATATGTTGAAAGCATACAAAAATTCAATGTTGAGCCTAACCTGCATAGCACTCATATCCCGTTTTCACGGAAGCTTGATCTTATACCTTCATCCCCTGTGTTATATCCTCCTTGTTTTCTTAAAGATCTATTGTCGCATGATAATTTTGACCAAGTAAATATTCATGTTCATCCTGTGAAACCTGAGGAATTGCAAGATAGTTGTACATTTTTTTCTTTTTCTTATGATTCTTTGTCTTGTGGTACCTCTAACCCCCTATTAGCGAATATAATTATGCTTGCTGTCAAGCCATATCGAGTGTTCAATAACATGTTTGCAGGGGAATTTGATAAGTTACTGAAGGCATTGGATTCTTCATAATGTAAAACGTATTTCGGTCGTGCGGGACCCTAAAAAACCAGCGCTTATCGGGAGGCAACCCGACTTTCTAACCTTTAGTTGTTATCTTTATTTCTACTTTATGACTACTTTGCTAATGTGTGTTCCAGTGGCGTGCTCTTGGTTGTGGTGGAAGTGTCAATACTATTTGGCACACTATATGTTCATTGCCCACCTTTTCTGTGAGTTGTCCCCTTCCCTTTTTTTTTTTTTTTTTTTTTTTTTGCTTCGTTGTTCTACTTGGTGTTCACATTGAGGACAATGTAAAGTTCGGATTGGGGAAGGATGTCACTTCGTGCATGTTAGTTGCATATTAGAATTAGATTTATTGCTTTAGTAGGATTGTTACGTGGTTTGTACCGCTCATTAGGGGTGGGAGTTTACATGTAACGAAAAAAAAATGTACTGCTTTCTTAGTTGCATTAGAATTTTTTTTTTCTTTTTTCCATATTAGATTTCATATCATTTTAGTTTGCATCTATGGGACTATTGCTAGCACTTTTTGAGAACCTTGTTGATATTTCACTACACTTCCTAAGTGTCATCCATCTTGTTCATGATTCTTCATAGCACTATTGTTTTGCAATTGATCGTTTGTCGTAAGATTGTTTGATCTCTCTCTCGGCTCGATTTAACTTTACTATGCGAGACACCCTAATCTAAGTGAGCTTACGTGCCTATAAACCGACGTATACGTGTCAGTTATGTTCTTTCATGTGTGATTAGTTCCTTAGTTGTCGCATTGATCTTGACTTTGACTTGGTACTCCTTGATTTTTGATACTGCATACATTTTGATATGATTAAGGCGTTTCATTTCATGATCTTATCTCCAGAGTTATTCTTTTTTTTCATATTATCCTTTCTCTAGCCCCGTTGAGCCTTCCTAACTATGCTTGATTATTTACCTATATTACAAGCCATTAGTCTCATTTGATTCTTGTCCTAAGCCTAGCTTGGGGGAGCGAGTATTAGTTTTGGTTTGGTTTGTATTGAATTGAAGTGCTCTATTTGTGGTTTAGATGGATGGAAAATATGTTTAGTGAGCTTTGAAATTGAATTGAAAGTTTGAAAGAAAAAAAAAACAAAAAGAAAAAAAAAATGAAAATGAAATGATAAAGAAGTGAAAAAAAAATAGATGAGAATAAAGTAAAATAAAAAGGGTTATTATTGAATTTCTTGATGAATGGAAAAAATGTTGGTTATATTTTTTGGAGTTTGTTGGTTGTTGCGTGGAGTTGTTGTGACTTTTCATGGTCATGTTTTCAGTTATATGATGCTCCCCCTCATTGGTTTTTCCACCACAATTCCCAAATTATTCTCCATACCTTTAACCTCAGCCCCATTACAACCTTAAAAGTCCTCTTGATCATTATGTATTGTATTGTTGAGTATTAAGTGAGTCAAAAAGTCAAAGTTAAAGAGTACATGTTTCATCTGAGTCGACTTGATTAGGTTGAGTGTCATCATTTATCCTTTAAACACATGAGAGACTTGAGCGCGCATAACTATAGTGAGGTCTGCTAGGTTTGGTTAAATCCAGCTTGGGAGAGATGGTATGTGGTATGATTGGAGAGTTCGATTGCGATACATGACATGCTATGCGGCTTTGTTCGAGATTGTTTCGATTCTTGGTTTGTGTAGTGATTATATCTCTTGTGTTTTCAGTTGAGTCTATGGCCATATTATAGTCCTTTATTGTAGGTTGTCTTTCTTTTCTAATGTCTTATTGCTTGAGGACAAGCAAAGGTATAGCTTGGGGGAGTTTGATGATATGGTTTTATATAGATATTTAGGTGCATTTAGGTTGCATTTCTAGTTCATATTAGATCATTTAGGTGCATATTTGCATGATTTACTCAAATTTTGCTCTACTACTCCCCGTTTGCGTGTTTCGATGATTTTCAGGTTATTTTGATGCAAATTGATTATGATTATCTAAGATCAAGCCTTTTAATCATTGAGGATGGAGATAGCTTGCACAAGGATCACAATGCATCCGTTTGGGACAATTTCGAGTTGGAATGAAGCAAAGAGTTAGTGAAAGAAGTGCCAAAACTGACACTTGTTCACCATTTTGATCATAACTTTTGATACAAAATTGATAATCAAGAAATTCCAGTTGGGTTGGAAACTAGACTTAAAGATCTTTCCAATGATAGGTCACACGCCCAAACGGACTTCTGGTTTGAGAGATACAGCCTTCGCAAGTTGACGCAAAGTAGCAGTTTTCTCGCCCGATAGGATCGGGCGGCTCAGCCCGATCGGGCCCGAGAACAAATTGACCTGGTGGCGTTCTAGAGTTGAAAACAAGAGGAAAAGGATCTCGCCCGATGGGATCGGGCATGTCCGCCCGATTGCATCGGGCGATGGTCATTTTGGGCGCTGATGCGTTTATTGAGCCCGATTTGATCGGGCTGACTTGGCCCGATCGGGCGACTGTTCCGCGCGCTCATTTAATGAATGTCGGGCTACTTAGTATAAATAGGAAAATCATTGCATCTTTGTTTTATCTTTGTTTTAGCTCTTATTTCTCATAGTTTCTCTCAAGAACCCTAGCTTTTTACTACTCTTCATTGTGATTCAAGATTGAACCTTTGGATTATTCGCAAGTTTAATATAGTTCATTAATTTGGTAATCTTCTTCCTTGTTCTTTTCATTATTATTTGCTTCTCTATTATTGATTAGATTAGTTTCTTAGTTATTTGCAATAGTTCAAAGTATGGATTTTTATATGGAATTTGTTAATGTTTTCTCAAGTATGAGTGAGTAGTTTTATTTCTAGGATTGTGGGGATCTATGTATGCAATGAGGGATTGATAGATTAGTATAATTACCCTATATTTCAATTGTTTCCTGTGATTGAATCGTTCATGCTAGATTTATGAATTAGGCCTGATTTGTACTTCTATTATCGCAATATTGAATCTGCTTCGAGAGGAGAGATTTCGTATAGGCTTTCAATCATTAGGCATAGTGATCCTTGACCATGCGAGAGCGGCTAGGTGATCTTTGAGGGAGGTAATGTTCGAGAGAAATTACATGTGCCCTAGATAAATTGACTTATTGGGTAGTTATTATTCGTCTCTGATTTCCTGAATTGTATGCATAGTGATCCATAGTCCTAGTTCTTTATTAATTGATTCATACCTTCATATTTAGTTCTATCATTTGCCTATTAATTTAGTCACACACCCATTTTCAACTGATTTAGTTAGTATAATATTAGAATTCAGATACAATAATATAACTTTCTCCCTGTGGATTCGATCCTGACTTCCCTGACTACTTGTTAGTGGACTTTAGGTTATTTTTGATAAGGTGATACGACTTTAGCCTGTCATCTATCGTATGATATTTATGTAGTAGCAGGTCAGCACGTCCATGTCATTATGGACACGCTCGTGTTGGTATGCTCCGTAGCGTGTTCTATTTTGTCGGTTTTGTTATTTTAGGAAGTTATAAATACTAGACAGAGCCTTAGGGAATGACAGATGGTATGAGGATTGGAGTGAAGCTGAGGCTAATTTTGTCCCAGAAGGAGAATTTGACCACTGCCCTATCATTCTTAGATCCTTTCCAACTAAGCAGAGAAGGAAACCTTTTAGGTTCTTCAATATGTGAAGTGCTTCTCAAAAGTTCCTAGAGATAGTGGAAAGGGTCTGGAACACTCACATTGATGGAACAAAGATGTTTAAAGTTGTGAGTAAATTCAAATTGCTTAAACCTGAGCTGAAATCACTGAATAAAGAAGAATTTGGAGAAGTTTCAGTTGAGATCGCTAGCACTTATCAAGACATGCTGCAGGCTCAACAAGAACTTCAGGAGGATCCTACAAGTATTGAGTTGGCTGAAACTGAGAAACAGTGTAGAATGAGATATAAGGAAGCTCATCAACATTATCTCAACTTTCTTAGTCAAAAGGCTAAGATAAGATGGCTGGAAGGAGGTGATGAAAACACCAGGGTCTTCCATCAAAGCATCAAGATGAGACGAGTTCAGAACAGAATAAATATGATTAGAAATGGTGAAGGTGAATGGGTTTCAAAGGCCACAGAAGTTACTGAAGCTTTTTTGAATTTTTACCAAGAGCTGCTGGGTAGCAGTGGTAGTACAAGAAGAATAGAGCAAGCAATATTGGAGAAGGGGAAAATGTTGACTGATGAACAAAGTCAATGTTTATCCTTAGATTTTACCACAGAAGAGATAAAAAAAGGCTTTATTTTCTATACCTGATGACAAGTCACCAGGTTTAGATGGTTACTCTAGCCATTTTTTCATGAAGTCTTGGCAGATAGTAGGCAGCGATGTCATTGCAGCAGTTCAAGATTTCTTTAGACATGGTAGAATGTTATCTGAAGTCAATGTTAAGGCATCACCCTGGTCCCTAAAATAAAATGCCCAGCTTCAGTTGGAGATTATAGGCCCAT
This sequence comes from Beta lomatogona, assembly GCA_947646795.1. Classification (NCBI taxonomy): domain Eukaryota; kingdom Viridiplantae; phylum Streptophyta; class Magnoliopsida; order Caryophyllales; family Amaranthaceae; genus Beta; species Beta lomatogona. The sequence goes on from CANSNZ010000418.1 coordinate 213,395, forward strand.
AGCTTGTTGCTCTGTCATATATAAAACCATCACTAAACTTATCTGCTCTAGGTTAGGTATGGTGTTTCCTGATATAATTTGCCCCTAATCAAGGAGATTTTATTACTGGGAGGAGCATTACCAATAATATTCTGCTTTGCCAAGATCTTGTGAAACGTTTCAATAGAAGCAGTCACCAAGTCTCTGGTGTGTTGATGAAAATTGATCTCAGAAAGGCGTATGACTCTATTGAATGGCAATTTGTGGAAGATTTGCTGAGAGCTCTCAAGTTTCCTCCTCATTTCATCAAATGTATTCTTGCTTGCATTACAACTCCCAGATTCACTCTTCTGATCAATGGAAGCACAGAAGGGTATTTTCCAGCCAAGAGGGGACTTAGACAGGGTGATCCCATGTCTCCCCTCTTGTTTGTGATTTGTATGGACTATTTGTTCAGGATCCTCAGTTATATTGGAGATTTGGAGGATTTCAAGTATTTTGTAGGCTGCTCTCTGATGAAGTTGAATCATCTGTGTTTTGCAGATGATCTATTAGTTTTTTGCAAAGGGGACACCAAGTCTGCTTACTTGCTTATTCAAGGCTTGAAATTGTTCTCAGAAACTTCTGGTTTGAGAGCAAATAGTAGCAAATCAGCAATGTATAGCACTGGCATCCCTGAAACAGAAGCTGAAAGAATTCATCATTTCTCTGGTTTTGCAAGGGAAACCCTTCCATTTAAGTACCTTGGTATACCTATTTCAGCTAGGAGAATTAAAGCAACAGATTGTGATGCTCTTGTTGATAAGATGACAGCCAGAATTAGACAGTGGAGCACAAGAAATCTCTCATTTGCAGGCAGGGCTCAATTGGTTATTGGGCTCAGATTTTTATTCTCCCTGTTGCTGTGATTAACAACATCAATAAAGTTTGCAGATTTTTTTTATGGCAAGGGAAAGCAAATGATGTTAGAGGTGGTTATGTAAAGTGGGAGCAAGTATGTTCACACAAGAATTCTGGAGGACTTGGTTTCAGGGACATTAGAACTTGGAACAAGGCAGCTGTTGGAAAGATTGTGTGGCATATTGGCACAAATAAAAATGATCTTTGGGTTAAATGGGTACATGCAATATACATAAAGACTCAAAACTGGTGGGACTATGTAGTGCCACAAGAAGCTAGTTGGGTTTTGAAATATCTTTTTAGGGTAAAAGAAGATTTGAAAAGGCTACAAATTCAGACTTGGCCTGCTCAAACTGAGTATAGCATTAGTCAGGTGTATAAGCAGTTTGTTGGAGAGCAAAATAAGATATTTTGGGTGGATGGAGTGTGGAATAGGATGTCCATTCCTAAACATAAGTTTATCTTATGGTTAGGAGTGCAGGGGAGACTTCAGACTAGGGAGAAAGCTCTACAAAATTGGGATCTGTCAAGAGGATATATGTTGTATTTGCGGATTATAGACTGAAACACATGACCATTTGTTGTTTTCATGCCCTTATAGCAGAAGACTAATGGAGATGGCTCTCACTTGGGTTGGAATCAGGTACAGACCCAGAACTTTATCACAATGGCTGATGTGGATAAGAAGAGCTTACAAAGGCTCAAAGATCAGGAAACAGGTTGTTCTCACTCTGATTGCAGCTGTTGGTTATCAAATTTGGAGAGTGAGAAACAAGGCTCTATGGGATCGTGTTGTTCATAGTGTAAATAGCAGTTTTAAAACTGTACAGTTTATAGTGAGAAATAGAATTTTATACTGCTTACCTAAGAAATGTAGTTCTGCTGACAGAACTTGGATTGAGGGATTGTAAATTTTTGTTTTTTTTTTTTTTTCTAAGATGTGTTCTCAGCAGTTAAGTTGTCTTGCTCTCTTTTGAGAGGGTTTTGGTTGTAAAGTTGGGTTTGTTGGTTTGATATAAAACTTACTTACTTACCCAAAAAAAAAAAAAAAAAAAAGGAAGTTATAAATACATTTTATTTGTTTAATGACGAGGGGGGGATAGTTGATTGTATACACTTTTTAGGGTTTCTAGAGAGAAGTTAGAGAGAGAAACTTGTAGATCTTCATTGTTCTCCAAGACTCTACCTTTCTTCCATTAATTCAAGTATCTATTTTCTCCTTCTTTTCCTTTGTTTATTATTATAAATTTTAATTATTCTTCTCTAACTTAGCTTATCTATTTATTTCTATTATGCTTGAGTAGTTCTTTTATCTATTGTTAAGTTGAACCCTAGTATAAATTAATTCATGATTATTTCTTTAAATTCTCGAATTAATTGTTTAATTGTTCTTGCTTAATTGATTGTGCTATTTCAATACTAGATTAGGGATAACTAGCATTGTTATGATTCTATTGTCTTTATCAAAACGGGAGTTGGGTTTTGACATATTTGGGTATTTCAATTAAGGACATGAAGTTCTCCACGGGAGTAGGTAGAATGGATTGTTAGGAAGTTAGAGTGTCGCGCTTAATGTCTTTAATTTGCATGATTCCACGGGAGTAGGCTTGAGTGCATATTACACTACAAGAAATGTGGTAATTAACGACGGCTAAAAGCCGTCGGTGATCAAAATAAAACCGTCGCTAAATTATCAACGACGGCTAGCAGTCGTTGAAATGCAGTCGGTGGAAAGGTGGTCGCTGATATTGTAATCAACGACCGTTAAGCCGTCGGTAAAAATTTTAACGACGGTTCCCTGCTCATCAGCGAGCGTTTTCCAAAACCGACGTTGGCTCCAAGCCAACGACTGTTATAAACAGACGGTAATTTAGCGACGGTTTCTAAACCGTCGCTGATTTACCGACCGTGTTTAACCGTCGGTGTATCACCGTCGGTTACAAACCGTCGTTGATTGCGCTAATTCAACGTCTGTTAAAAACCGTCGCTATTGTATAAAAGCAGTCGTTGATGTGGAAGTCCATGGATGCAAAGAGTACTTACAGCGACTGCCTAGCCGTCGTTGTTGTTTTAAAATAATATTATTTAGAATATTATTGTTCTTAATAATAATTAAACCTGTACCTGCACAGCTGCATGCTTGTGGACCACACTAAAGCTGTTCCTCCATCGCATTCAATTTTTTCAATTACAAAAATATGCAATTTTGATATATATTACAATTTGCATAGATACTTGTATAATTACATGAAATAGATTACAATTATGTACACAAAATAGATCCCGATGTCGGGAAATAAAGTAGAAGTCGGTGTTTACAAAAAATATATATCGACAAAGCTAGAAACTAATAAGCTAGATGCCGATAAATATAGACACTAAATGTCTATAGTTAGACAAACTACCTAGATTAAATATATGTACGCAAAATAGATCCCGGTGTCGAGAAATAAAGTAGAAGTCGGGTTCCAAAAAAAATAACCCGACACATCTAGAAACAAAGCGAGATGCCGATAAATATTGACACTAAATGCATATAGTTAGACTAACTATATCCAATTATAAGTTAGTTACCTAGTTGCCAAAACAAAAAAAAACTACACTGTCAAGGGTGTCTCTGTAGCACTACCGCCACCACCAAACCCTAGGTCATCGTCTGGTCTGCGTTGTGGAGGGGAGCCTGGGTTGCCACCTGAGGACATGTGGCCGAAACTAGACATGTTCCTCATCATTTCCTCAACGATGGCCCGACTTGACGCTTCCACCCGTGCTGCGACCATTGCCTCCACCTCTTCCATCCGCGCAGCGACCTTTGCCTCCACCTGCGCCTCAATCTGAGAAAAAATGGACGGCTCATATGGTTGTGAAGAGCCGCCATCTTGCTCCTCGCCCTGATGAAGAGTTGTAGTACAAATGATCTCCCTGACCCAACCCCTGAACTTTTCCTCTGTTCCTCCCCCCAACTGTCTCCCAATACAATAGACCAGGGTTCGGCTGTGACCCCTGAGTGGTACAATGATCCAGCTTCTTATTGTATGTCTCCTGCATTTGGTTAAATATACTCATATTCAAGTAATATAAAGTGGGCAAAATGGCGTACATTTGGTTCTAACTTGCCTATATTGTGTATTTTCAATAAAAACAACTTACAATTACATTAAACTAACTATATATATGATGTTTGAGGTGTTTATAACTTAAACTAACATCAAACTACTCGTATTCATTCATTTTCAAGTAAAATGGCCTAAAATGGCCTATACTTGCCTATATTTGGTTCTAACTTTCCTATATTGTGTATTTTCAATCAAAACAACTTACAATTACATTAAACTAACTATATATATGATGTTTGAGGTGTTTATAACTTAAACTAACATCAAACTACTCGTATTCATTCATGTTCAAGTAAAATGGCCTAAAATGGGCTATATTTGCCTACATTTGGTTCTAACTTTCCTATATTGTGTAATTTCAATCAAAACAACTTACAATTACATTAAAATAACTATATATATGATGTTTGAGGTGTTTATAACTTAAACTAACATCAAACTACTCATATTCACTCATTTTCAAGTAAATGGCCTCAAAAGGCATATATTTGGTTCTAACTTCCCTATATTGTGTATTTTCAATCAAAACAACTTATAAATACATTAAACTAACTATATATATGATGTTTGAGTTGTTTATAACTTAAACTAACATCAAAGTACTCGTATTCATTCATTTTCAAGTAAAATGGCCTAAAATGGCCTATATTTGCCTATATTTGGTTCTAACTTTCCTATATTGTGTATTTTCAATCAAAACAACTTACAATTACATTAAACTAACTATATATATGATGTTTGAGGTCTTTATAACTTGAACTAGCATCAAACTACTCGTATTCATTCATTTTCAAGTAAAATGGCCTATATTAGCCTATATTTGGTTCTAACTTGCCTATTGTATATATTTGCAATCAAAACACCTTACAATTACATTAAACTAACTATATATATGATGTTTGAGGTGTTTATAACTTAAACTAGCATCAAATTACTCGTATTCATTCATTTTCAAGTAAATGGCCTCAAATGGCCTATATTTGCCTATATTTGGCTCTAACTTTCCTATATTGTGTATTTGCAATCAAAACAACTTATAAATACATTAAACTAACTATATATACGATGTTTGAGGTCTTTATAACTTAAACTAGCATCAAACTACTCGTATTCATTCATTTTCAAGTAAAATGGCCTATATTAGCCTATATTTGGTTCTAACTTCCCTATATTGTGTATTTTCAATCAAAACAACTTATAAATACATTAAACTAACTATATATATGATGTTTAAGTTGTTTATAACTCAAACTAACATCAAAGTACTCGTATTCATTCATTTTCAAGTAAAATGGCCTAAAATGGGTTATATTTGCCTACATTTGGTTCTAACTTTCCCATATTGTGTAATTTCAATCAAAAGAACTTACAATTACATTAACTAACTATATATATGATGTTTGAGGTGTTTATAACTTAAACTAACATCAAACTACTCATATTCACTCATTTTCAAGTAAATGGCCTCAAAAGGCCTATATTTGGTTCTAACTTCTCTATATTGTGTATTTTCAATCAAAACAACTTATAAATACATTAAACTAACTATATATATGATGTTTGAGTTGTTTATAACTTAAACTAACATTAAATTACTCATATTCATTCATTTTCAAGTAAAATGGCCTATATTTGCCTATATTTGGTTCTAACTTTCCTATACTGTGTATTTTCAATCAAAACAACTTACAATTACATTAAACTAACTACATATATGATGTTTGAGGTGTTTATAACTTAAACTAGCATCAAACTACTCGTATTCATTCATTTTCAAGTAAAATGGCCTAAAATGGCCTATATTAGCCTATATTTGGTTCTAGCTTGCCTATTTTGTATATTTGCAATCAAAACAACTTACAATTACATTAAACTAACTATATATATATATGATGTTTGAGGTTTTTATAACTTAAACTAGCATCAAACTACTCGTATTCATTCATTTTCAAGTAAATGGCCTAAAATGGCCTATATTTGCCTATATTTGGTTCTAACTTTCCTATATTGTGTATTTGCAATCAAAACAACTTATAAATACATTAAAATAACTATATATATGATGTTTGAGGTCTTTATAGCTTAAACTAGCATCAAACTACTCGTATTCATTCATTTTCAAGTAAAATGGCCTAAAATGGCCTATATTACCCTATTTTTGGTTCTAACTTGCCTATTTTGTATATTTGCAATCAAAACAACTTACAATTACATTAAACTAACTATATATATGATGTTTGAGGTGTTTATAACTTAAACTAGCATCAAACTACTCGTATTCATTCATTTTCAAGTAAAATGGCCTAAAATGGCATATTATTAGCCTAAAATGTCACAACAAGTAATTTTCAACATTTCATTACAGAAGTCATATATTTTAATTGAAATGCTGTCCTTAATACAAGCTATGATATACTAAAACAAATCAAAGTGAATTCCCATCCTCGCTTAGTTCATCATCACTATCGTCATCCCAAAAATCATCATCGTCATCGTCATCATCCTCGCTTTCTCCAGACTCGAAACTAGACTCTTCTTCATCATCACCTGAGGGGGCTTCGAACAAAATTTCTCATCATCTCCTTCAACACACTCGACATCATTACCCCCTTCATAATCGGGAATATCATTTGGATCACAAAGCATTGGAGTCCCAGCACTTGTCTCCTGAAGGAAGTCGAAGTCAACCGGAGCATCAATCACAGACCTTGCCTTTGTCCTAAACACAGCCCACCATTGAGCACGATCTCTTTTCAAGCTTGGGTACGGTGCGAAATATACTTGGCTAACCTGGTATGATAGCACAAAGGGATCAAACTTGGGGTATTTCTTGGTGTGGTTGACTTCAACTAGCTTGTATTGATCGATGTTCATTCCCCTCACATTGTCCATCCAATTGCACTTGAACAAAACAGTGCTATATTGACTAAGGGCACCAGTAAACTTCAATTCTATAACATCATCTAGAATCCCAAAGAAATCACTCCCTCCATCATTAGACACACACACTCCATAATTCATGGTGGATTTGTGTTTGCTTGATCCTTTTGTTTGGAAATTGTATCCATTAACATAGTATCTATTCCAAGTGCGAACTAATGTCGAAGGACCCATTGCCAAAGCAAACAGTACATCATCATTGGGTTTGTCTTGAATAACCTATTGAAATTCATTCATATGTTAAATACAGCTTTGTATCAGACGAGTCGATCTAAACCAATCAAGGTATTCTGCTTCATGTTGCACCCACACATCTTCTGTACGTAGAGTAGGTCGAATTTGAAGAATGTGGTCCTCGAACTCCCTTACAAACATAACAATTGTTAATGTCTAAATTAAAAATGAAAGTTAAATTTATAAATAGTATGATTAATAACAAGTGTTTTACTTCTCAAATTCTTGTAAGATGCTTGTATTTGCTAACACATATAGGTGTGCACGTTGTAGTTCCACTTCAGTTAAAAATCGTGTTCCACCTGGATTAGACGGCCGACCACAATTAACCCTAAATAGCTCTGGGACATTTCGTCGAGCATCCTATCAACTTCATCATTTACATTACGGCCTGAATCTCGTGTCTTAGTATCCACTCCTTGCTGAAAGTAATTTGAACAGAAGTTTGCAATCTCTTCACACAAGTACGCATTACAAATAAAACCCTCCACACGAGCCTTGTTACCAATTTTGCGTTTCAAATGATTGAGGAACCTAATAAGGTGGTTATCAAAAAGAGTTACACAATTGCGAAGAACAATAAAAAAAGGATATATGAAAATGAAGGATAAGGTACCTTTCAAAGGGATACATCCAACGGTATTGCACGGGACCACATAGCCTAGCTTCGCGTGGAAGGTGAACTGGTAAGTGTTCCATGGAATTGAAGAATGATGGTGGGAAAATCTTTTCGAGTTTACAAAGGATCTCGACTATGTCCTTTTCCAATCTTTCCATGTCACTTACTGTGATGGTGGAGCAACACAAATCACGGAAAAAAAGGCTAATCTCAGTGACAACTTTCCACACATGAACCGGAAGCAACTCCTTTAATGCAATCGGCAATAATCTTTCCATGAAGACATGACAGTCATGGCTTTTCATACTGTGCACCTTACCGGACTGCATGTCCACACATCTTGTTAAGTCGGAAGCATAGCCATCGGGAAATTTCAAATCTCTGACCCAGTTGCATAATACTTTCCTTTGGGACTTGTCCAGTGCGAAAGGTGATTTTGGTGGAGTTTCTTTTCCGTTCGCATCCTTGGTGACATGAGTTGAGGCCTTTTGCACAATTTAGCAATGTCTTTTCTAGATGCAACGGTGTTTGCTGTCTGTTTTTTCACATCCATAACTGTGTGAATGAGTTGGTCGAAGAAGTTTTTCTCAATGTGCATGACGTCAAGGTTGTGACGAAGATGCAAATTCTTCCAGTATGGGAGCTCCCAAAGACAGCTTTGTTTGAACCACCCATTTTTCAACTTTTTCAAAGTGTTAAGTGCATCTGGTCCATCTGTAGCCTTTGGCAAGTCTTTAACACATGACCACAACTCTTCCCTAGACATGATGTGTGGTGGAGACCCTTTTTCAACCTTATTTCTGCAAAAAGCTACTCTGTTTTTACGAAAAGGATGATCTTGAGGAAGGAATTGACGGTGACAATCAAACCAAGAAACTTTACCCCCATGCTCGAGCCAAAAAGCTTTGGATTTATCCATACAATAAGGACAAGCCTTTTTCCCCGGTGTAGACCCGCCCAGATAGCATACCGTAAGCGGGAAAATCATTTATTGTCCCAAGAATGGCAAAGACGCATATTGAAATTTTGTTTCCTAGAAATGTCATAAGTAGTTGCTCCAACATCCCATAATTGCTTCAATTCCTCGATTAAGGGTTGCATGTACACATCCAAGTTTCCCTTCGGATTTTTAGGACCAGGAACGAGCAACGAAAGGAACATGAAGGGTTTTTTCATGCACATCGATGGCGGCAAGTTGTACGGGGTTAAGATGACCGGCCAACATGAATTTTGACCCCCAAACTTTCAATGTGGACCAAACCCATCAGTACACAAACCGAGCCGAACATTCCTAGGCTCAGATGCAGATTCGCCAAAGGATCTATCCAAATGCTTCCAAGCTTCACTGTCGCTAGGGTGAGCCATTTTGTCTTCGACTCTTGGATTTTTGGCATGCCATGTCATTTCTTCAGCAACGTTCTTTGTTGCATACAACCTCTGCAATCTCGGTGTGATTGGGAAATAAATCAGAACTTTCATTGGAACTAAAGACCCCTTAGAAGTCCTCTTGTATCTGTCGCTATCGCACACTCTACATCTGTCCAAGTGTGCATCAGTTCTCCAAAACAACATACAACCTTTGGGGCAAGCATGAATCTTCTCGTGGGGAAGCTCTAATCCCTCCAAGATCTTCTTCGTATCGTAAAATGTGTTACTCATGTTGTTGTTGTTAGGTATTGCTTCTTTCATTAATGAAGCAAAAGCATCAACACACCTATGTGGCAAATTGTACTCACACTTCAAAGATACTATTCTAGATGCCATTTCCAACACAGACATGGAGCTCCCGTCGTACACGGGTCCTCAGAAGCCTTTAATAGGTCAAGAAACACCTTTGCTTGAGGATTAGGCTCCTCCTCCATTCCACTAGGCTCTTCAACAGTGGACGGTTCCGGGTTATTCCCAAGAGCATCGAAAACCATTTCACTGTACGGATTAGATAGCTCTTCTGCGGGTTGAGGTAACTCTTCACCATGAGAATACCAACTGTAGTAATCAGGTATAAAGCCCTTGCTATACAAATGCACTTTAACCGTGTCTGCGTCATGCATATGTCTGTTCTTGTATTTCGGACACGGACATCTAACTTCATCCTTACCTGGGTTTTCGGGATTTACTTTGCAAAAATCAATGAATTCATCAACCCCCCTCAAGAACTCGGGCCTCAAGTTACGCACATTGTCATATCTATTATGTAATACCCCTCATGATTGTTTTAAAGGGATTTAGCAGGCTACTCATTCCAACAAGATGCATCTTTCTTTTAGGGAGCTCATTTCCTTAGTTACTCCACAGTTAAGCGTGCATGGCTGGGAGTAGTCCAGGGATGGGTGACCTCCTGGGAAGTTTCTCGGGGTGCGCATGAGTGAGGACAAAATGCGTCAGAAGAACTTGTGTTGGTTATTGATGACAGTTGTTGGCCCTGGATGCGCATTGGTGACAATATACTCGACTCCGGATGGGTCGGGGTGTTACATATCATACATCCACCAACGCTCCTTCCGTTTCATGGTGACCAATTCTACAATTCTAAACCATTTCAATGACAATACTCATTCACAACCAACATACGTACAATTAAAACATATGTGTGAAATACATATAGGGCCTAAAATGATGTCCAAAGGTCCTTATCACTCCAACCTAACCCATTCTTCGACGTCTAACCCCACTAGTGAATGTATGCCAACTATTCGCTTTTACGTAAATTCCGGCAGCATTTCCCATGAGTTCTCCAAGTACACAATGTCAGCTTCGTAAAAGCTTACATATGTACCCAAAGAACAACATAGAGAAACAACATCACCGGAAATTACATAGAATAGAACAAAAGGCATACATTCACCACCTAAGTGAGGTCAAACGTCGAAGAACAGTCCCAATCGGGGACTATTCAAGATATACTCCTAATGAGTATACCTTGAACGGGTATCTAGGCACATGATGATGCAAACATATTTATTTAAACACTTAAATTAAATTTATAACATCATCCAAACTATTTCCACGAAAACAAATATGTCAAAAACAATATAAACAATTTAAATGTAAACTAAATAAAGGAATGTGCAATAAATAAATTATTGTGATAATTATATAGTTTTTAACTTTTATAACCTTTAATAAACGAACCATTATAAAAACTATTGTGATAATTATATAGTAACTTAAACTTATACAATTAAAGTAACTTAATCTTCAAAGTAATTACATTGATAATGCCATAGACCATAAAATATAATCACCAAAATCAGCATTAACATTGATAATGCCCAATTCAAATATAATGCCATTTCAATTTTCAAACACTAATAACACCCCAAATCAAAGTACAACAACAAAATTAACATTTTTAACAATTCTAAATTATATAATCTGATATATAAACACCCCTAACAAGAAAAATTGCAATTTATTTTCCAATTCTCATGAAATTGATAAACCCTAATATGTAAAGTAAAACAAGAAATCAACAAAATTGAGCAGATTAAGATGTACCTAGTCACGAGTCACGATTCTTGGAGGTTGTCCGTCCACCGTCCTCCACCGAGTTCCGAGCCAAAACTTGAATTTAGGCATTGCCAAAGTTGGGGGAAAGATTTGGAGTGAGTGGCCACAATTCAAAAAAAAATAATTAAATAGGATAGATTTAGGTATTACCGGCGGCGAGAGGAGAAAGATTTGGATTTTCCGGCAGCCAACGGTGGTTTTCGCCACCTACATCCCAAAATCCCAACTTTTAGGGTTTGGTTTCATGAGAAAAAAAAAATAAAAATACAATAAATTGAAGCTCACCGGCAGCGAAGAAGGCAGGCGGCGAAGCTTCGTCCGGCGTCCGTTCGTTGGAGGGAGGCGGTTTCGTCGGCGTTCGTTGGTTGGAGGGAATACAACTTCTTACTTTTAATTTTGCGAATAAAACCCGACTGGAAGAGGCTAATTTATTTAACCCCCCCTCGACATCAGCGACGGTTTAAGACCGTCGCCTAAAGTAAAAAAATTCAGTTCTACATTAACCTCAACAACGACGGCTTAAAACCGTCGCTGATTGCGACGCCTAAAGTGAAAACTTTTCCGTTTTACATTAACCTAAACAACGACGGTTTACAACTGTCGCTGATAGTCAGCGACGGTTAAGCCGTCGTTCTTCACATAATAAACAGTCGTTGACCACCGTCTGTTTAAAGCCGTCGCTATATCTTAAGTCACCGACCGTTTTCTAGACCGTCGCTGTGTAGCGGTCGTTATTTTAGCTATTTCTTGTAGTGTTAGAGAAGCCATAGATACTCGGGAGAGGATTATGGTATTTTATAGGGTGTACTTTTCCTTGTGAACATTTAATTGACTAGTTTGGGGTAGGAATTATTATTGTATTAATTCATGCTAGTGGGGATACTTAACTATAGAGTCTTTTATTTATAGATTGATTAGTATAGTTGATTCGACCATCTTCGATATTGAGCTCCTTTACTCTAACCATTATTTAAGGGCTAATCATAGAACAACTTTCTCTCTGTGGGATCGACTCTGACTTACCCTACTACATAGTTAGGAGGATTAGTTAGGTTATTTATTTTTGTTAGGTGCGCGACACGCCTATTATTGGTGAACCATGTTAAATTCCTATGTCGATTGTTCATTATTATTTGTTCTGTTAATTGCATCTGTCACAACATAAAGGGTGACTTAAATTTTTAAAAAAGAAAATTAAAGGCATAGACTTCGTTTGCACTTAAGTACAATGTAAGGGTCTAAGGGTCAAACGAAGTAAACAAGAAAAAGATGAGGTACAATTTTATTTATTCTTGTGCACTCTGGTAAGATTACGTATACAACCCATCCTTGGATTACTAGCTGATTAAAGCTAGTATTATAGGACCAAACATTGAACACAGCAACAAAATCTTAAACCGCACACGAAGCCATGACAGTATGTAGATAAGCACAGCAGCAAAGTAAACAAGACAAAGCAAAAGCCACAAACAACGTACAATGACAAGGAAATTTAAGAAACATTATTGTGCAACCAGAAGCTAGCTACAAAAATTAGGTAGAAAATAAATTATGATTGAGCCCCAATCATAATATACTGATGTATGACAGAGCTGATACTTTGGTAGTTGACAAGTATTGTGGTAGTATCACTTAATCCGTCAGACGCATATGTTATCTATGCAGGTCAAACCACTATCTGGGCAGCATGGAATAGTATCGTCACATGGATCTCCTGCGTGCATATGGCATTGCCATTCATAAACACATTTAAATTGTCCTTGTGGATCTTGTTGGCATATAAGGCTATGTTTAGTTCACTTGAAATTTTCTGATCTGAACTTATCTGATCTGATCTGAACTTATGTTTTCTGATCTGATCTGATCTGATCTGATCTTTTAAAAAACATATTATTACTAATATTATTATTACTTTGTATTTCATTACTAGTATTACTATTACTATTATTTTATTACTATGTACAACTTTCAATAATAATAATAATAATAATAATAAAAAATAATAATAATAATAATAATAATAATAATTTTATAATAATAATAATATAGATAACATAATAATAATAATAATAATAATAATAATAATAATAATAATAATAATAATAATAATTATTATTATTATTATTATTATTATTATTATTATTATTATTATTATTATAGCATTATTAACTTTTTTTTTTTGAAAAAAAGCACATTAGTATATGAACATACAATTAAAAATAAAAGACTAAGGACTCTTGGGTTCAATGGTATGACTTCTTACCTCCCACATGGGAGACCAAGGTTCAAATCTTAGTGGAAGCATATATTTCAATATTGTTGTGGGTGGGGGAGGGGGGTTGGGGCTTGTTGGGTCTTTAGGTGAGTGACCTTGTGCGAGGGCAGCCCAGAAAAATTCATCTTACCACGGGATTCCCGAAAAGGGCCCAAAAACAATTAAAAATAAAAGAACACTCATGTTCAAGGTCCGTTAATAATAAGAATTTAGATAGTAATGAAAAGAATATATAATGATATTAAAAAAAGAACATATACTGAAAGAGCATACAAGATCTATTTAAAGAACACATTTTAAAAATAAAAGATAGATATTATTTTTATGTTGATGACATGTTTGGATTTAACTAACAACATGTTCTTTGTTATATCAATAAATTGTTCTTTTTTTATTATTAATAAACCTATAAATATATATAATCATATGATCTTTAACAAAATGGTTAAATATTCTCCATATATCGTTGTCTTGTTCTATACAAACTTTATTTTTAAAGATAAGTTGAAATCCTTTGTAGGGAAAATTTTGAACGTGATGACAACACCATTAGGTTATCCCATGCTATTCATGTTTTATACTCCCTCCGTTTCATTTTTATTGTTACACTTTGACATTTTACACTACTCACAAGTTGCACTTTGACTCTCATTTGTGATTTACACATGAATAAAAACATAGTAATGTGGGATCTTGTTAGATTCGTCTTAGTATGTATTTTATTAATATGTACTTTTTATAATTTTTACAAATACAAAACTAGAGATATATATCCTTAAAGTTTTGCATTGGCATGCGTGAAAAGTGTAAGTGTAACCATTAAAAAGAAACGGAGGGAGTATAAACTAGTAATATATAATTTATATTATTCTACCAAAATTGTTTTAAAAAATAAACATCATATACTATTGTCATGTTCGTTACATGTACAACATAAAAAAGAACATCACATATGAAAATTATTAAGTAGAATAAATATAAAAAAGAACACTTACAAATGCCAAAAGAACATTCTTCTTCTTGAACACAAATAGCTTCAAATAGTGATATCAATGACATTTATAATAATAGCAACGACATTAATAATAAGTATCAATATTAATAATTAATAAGTACAACAACGACAATAATAATAATCTTTTTGAATAAATGTACTAGTAAATAGTAATATTAATAGTAATAGACATTGTATAAAGTATTAATAATAATAATAATAATAATAATAATAATAATAATAATAATAATAATAATAATAATAATAACAACAACAACAACAACAACAACAACAATAATAATAATAATAATAATAATAATAATAATAATAATAATAATAATAATAATAATAATAATAATAATAACAATAATAGCATTAGTAATACTAATAATCATAATAATCATGATGATAATAATAATAGTAATAATAATAAGTTTTTAAATATAAGCATAATCTGAACTTATCTGATCTGATCTGAACTTATCTGATCTGAACATAACTTATCCGATCCGATTCGGAACGATCGATCTCGATCTCGATCTCGATCCGAACTTATTTTTTCGATCGATGCGGTCCGATCCGATTCGATTCGAAATAAGCAAAAATAAGGTGAACTGAACATAGCCTAAGTCCAATACAACAATCATCTCGATTACTATTAGGGTCCCAGTTAGGGTCGCATTTTTCACCATACTTCTTGCATCCACATTTATAAACACCTGGGGTGACTTCTGTGCATATAAGTCCATCACAACAATCGGCAGTACTACTGCATTCACTATCTTCGCTGACGCACGCTTTCACCTTGAAGGCGACGATCTGGAGTATCATCACTAACAATTCCAAATGAAAGATTGATAAGATTAATTAGTTTTGTATTTCTATCTTTTAGAGTATTATGCTCTTGGATATTCTCTTGTATTATCTCTTAGTATTAGCTTGTATTATCTGTACTTATGTTTATCCTTCCTTTGTTTAAGCTAAGATAGTTATCCAATGTATTATATATAGGATGTATCTCTTTACGTGAAATATAACTCATCTCAATCCTTTCATGGTATCGGAGCGGTTCAAACCTTGAACCTGAATTTTTTTTTCGGCTTCACCTTGTGCTTCTGCTTTCATGGCTTCTACCACCATCACCAATGATGCCGACCCCAAGAACCCCCTTCTTGTTGTCAACCACTCTAGCATCCTCAAACTCAACTCCACCAACTACCTATCTTGGCAACTTCAACTCTCTTCGGCTATGATCTTTTCCGTTTTCTCGATGGAACGCATCCCACACCCCCTGCTACCATCACCAAACTGGCCACATCCGCCACCTCCACTACTGACGAACCTAATCCTGCCTACCTCACTTGGCTTCGTCAAGATCGTCTCCTATTTGGAGCACTCATTGGCACGTTAGAACCCACCCTAGTCCCTTTAGTTTCTCGTGCTTCCACCTTCAAGGAGGCTTGGGACATCCTCTCCAACACTTATGCTCGTCACTCTCGTGGCCATCTAAAACTCCTCAAAACCAAATTTAGAAACATAACCACGCCCCTACGCAAGACACCCCTACATCTGCCCCCTCCTCAACCCACCCTTCCCCCTTCTCCCACTCTACTCCTACCGCACCAAATTCCCCTCCCTCTCATGGCATCATCACACGCTCAAAAAATAACATCTTCAAACCTAACCCCAAATACGCCCACCACACTACTACCTCCCCTTCCCACCTTATTCCAACCATTGTTTCCCAAGCATTAAAACACCCTCTACGGAAGCAAGCTATGGAAGCCGAGTTTAATTCACTCACTACCATGGGCACATGGTCTCTCGTTGCCCACGCAAGCTTCTAACATCATTAAAAGCAAATGGGTCTTTCGCATAAAGTACAAACCCAGTGGTGAGGTTGAGCGCTACAAAGCTCGACTCGTCGCCAAAGGTTTTCAACAACGGCCCGGACTCGACTATACTGACACGTTTAGTCCTGTAGTTCGCCCCACTACCGTTCGCACTATATTAACTCTTGCTACCACAAAAGGTTGGTCTCTACGCCAACTTGACATCAACAACGCCTTTCTTCAAAGCACCATTCATGATGAGGTACACATGGCTCAACCGCAAGGATTTACGGACTCCACCTCTCCCTCTGCAGTTTGTAAGCTTCACAAAGCCATTTATGGCCTAAAACAAGCCCCTAGGGCATGGTACAATGAGCTTATGAATTTTTTGGTGAGTCTAGGTTTCCTTCGCACCGCCTCGGATTCGTCCCTTTTTATTCAACACCACTCTACCAAAGCTATTTATCTTATAGTCTATGTCCACGATATTATTATTACTGGTCCAGATCATGATCATCTTCGCCAGTTCATTACAACTTTGGCTAACCGATTTGCTTTGAAGGACTTAGGCTTACTTTCATACTTACTTGGCGTCGAAGTGATTCCTACTTCTACTGGCATTTTTCTAAGTCAACGCAAATATGTGTGTGACTTGACTTTATGGGCATGGGAGATGCTAAAGCTGCCACTCCACTTGCGGTTGGTACTCCCCTCCTCGCCACTCTTGGCACTCTCTTGCCTGCTCCCAAAGACTATCGAGCAGCTCTCGACAGTCTCCAGTATCTTACGCTAACACGCCCCGACATAGCATTCGCCGTAAATCGTCTCTCACAGTTCATGGCATCCCCCACAACTAAACATTGGAATGCCTTGAAGCGGCTTCTACGGTATCTAAATGGCTCCAAGGATCAAGGTCTCAACATCCATCGAGACTCTCCTCCCACTCTTCATGCTTTTAAGGATGCTGATTGGGCAGGCAACAAAAGCGATTACACCTCCACTATGGGTCATGTTATATTATTGGGTCGCAATCCACCCACTTGGTGCTCTAAAAAACAAAAAGGTGTGGCCAGGTCATCCACCGAAGCTGAATACCGCGCCATTGCGCACACCACTGGTGAACTCTTATGGATACGCAACTTATTTCTTGAGCTTCGTATCTCCATTACTCATCAACCAGTGCTATATTATGATAATTTGGGTGCCACGTTCCTAAGTACCAATGCGGTGTTTGATTCCAAAATGAAACACTTGGCCCTTGCTTTTTATTTTATACGTGAGCATGTCCAAAACGACACGCTCAAGGTGGTCCATGTTCCTACTGGCGACCAACTAGTTGATTTTCTCACGAAACCACTAACTCGGCCGCGCCTCGACACACTCCTACTCAAGATTGGACTCACTGACCGCCCGTCCATTTTGCGGGGGCATGATAAGATTAGTTAGTTTTGTATTTTTATATTTTAGAGTATTATGCTCTTGGATATTCTCTTGTATTGGCTCTGTTTGGCAATACTAGCTGAAAATAAACTGAAACTGATAAGTTAACTGAAACTGATAAGATAAAGCTGAAACTGATAAGATAAAGCTGAAACTGATAAGGTGCTGGAACTGATAAGGTGACTGATTACTTTAACTGTTTGGCAAAGTTAGTTAATTAAGTTGATAAATTATTTTGGCAAAATTAGTTGTTGTCAAAATTTTGAAAAGATTTTCCAAAATTTCAGTCACCTGATTTTGAAAAGGTAAAAATTTTAACTTATCATATAAGTCATTTTAACCACCTGAAATTTTATTTTAGGTGCTCCCCAAACATTACTAATCATTTTAGCACCTAAAATATGTTAGCACCTTATCATTTAAGGTAGCTAAAATGCTTCCTCAAACAGAGCCATTATCTCTTAGTATTAGCTTGTATTATCTGTACTTATGTTTATCCTTCCTTTGTTTTAGCTAAGATAGTTATCCAATGTATTATATATAGGATGTATCTCTTTACGTGAAATATAACTCATCTCAATCCTTTCAAAGATATGATCAGCTTATATTAATATACTCATTGATAGGCTGATGATAGCTTATTATGTTATGTTGGTTGGTTGTTGTTAGTACCATGTTACGAAAATAAACACAATTACGAAGGAATTGCTGTCATTCTCAATATATATATATAGTATTCATAGAAAAATTAATATCGGTAACCGTATATAATACTTTTATAATAAAAATTTGAAATATAAAGTAATTGTGTAAGTCATCTTCAGATTTTTTTAGTTACTATAGTACACGTCAACACGTGTATATAATGTAATTACATATGAAAAATATAGGAACACTTGACATTTTAAAGAGTCATTTAGTGTTCAGTCATACACAAATTTATTTGACATTATAAATGGAGTATATAATTAGATTGAGTCGAGATCCAATGAGAAGGATCTTAAAATGAAGGGTGAGAAGGATTTATGTGCATGATTTTTAAACTAAATGTGTATATTGCAATTGTCGAATGGGAAGTATAACTTAAGATGTACACTCACTTTAAAAAAATGCACATTAAATTTAAAAAATGTAAAAAGTCCTCGTCTTTTTTATTTTCAGAATATTCTTTTTTGATCCTAAATCTAATTAGATTAGTATAAAAATGCATCAAAATTTGACCTTCACAATAGAAGTGCATAATAACAGAACGAAGAAACATATAGAGGAAGTACTAGTCAATAGTCATTATGACTTCTGGTGCGTACACGCACAAATATATTAAATTAACAATTGAAGATTAGAAGGATGAGAAGAACAAACCTGCTGCTAGAAGAATGAAAAAGGTTGTTTTCATGGTTCTTCTATCCATCTCTAGTAGTATACAATGATTTTTTATTTACGTTATTAATTAGGAGAATGAGTTTCCAAGTTGAGCAATTATTGTTATTTATACTAGCTTTCCATACCCGGCATATGGTATTATTAATGTCAAGTGGTTTTTATTGTATATTTGTTTTATTATGCTCATACGGTATATATCGCCACCATGTGTTAATGTAGGAAAATGATTTTCCAAGTCCATACCCGGCATATGGTATTATTAATGTCAAGTTGTTTTATTGTATACTAGTTTTGAAGCCCGTGCATTGCACGTGTTGTTGCTTATTTTATCTTTTTGTAATTATTTTTGTTAATATTATTGTCAATTTTGTGTTGCTGTGAAATGAGATTTTTCAACACTATTGTATTTATAACTTTCTACATTCCTTTTCTATTACAACAATTACCGCTTTGGGTAGTTTCATCTTTTGGAACCATTTCACTTTTGGTAAAACAAAAGCAACTATTGTTGACAATATTGCCTTTATTTTATGTTAATAAAACCCTAATTAATTATCTAAATTAACTCATAAAGTTGCGTTTACCTCTATGCTAAATCACCCATTTTTTATTTCCTTAAAAGTCATGCCCACACCAATTGTTGTAGTAGAAAAAGAACAGGGAAAGTATTTGTCATTATACTATAATTTCTAGATTTGTTATTACGATATATAAATTTTATAATTTTTAATATCCAATTAAATATTGTAACTAACTCTATTATTAAATGGTATCCTAATAATAGGTATGACTAACAATAATTAACATAGTTTTAACATGAATAATACCCGAATGATAATTTAAGAAAGTAGAGCGAGGGTAATAATTTAATAGATGCAGAACATAGAGAATAGAGAAAAACATGAGTATCAGCCACAACTTCAACTTTGAAAATAGCACATAAACACTAACGCATATAGAATGGAAGATGAAAAAGCAAAAGAGAAGATCATAATGATAGTTTCATGAATAAAATTAATTAAATGTAAAACTAACCTCTATTAATAATTGAAAATACTATTTAAGAGAGAAAAAAATACCTCTTCATCAATCATGACCATATCAAAACTTATCAAACTTCCCCCTTTTTTATGATCCGTGACCTTAAACAGTTTAGAAACGCGAATCTTGATTTCCAAATAGTTTTAGTAGAATTAAGTTCATGGAGAAAAGAATAAGATCTTACATAGAGATATTTGGAAAAAAACATAAACAATTATGTATGCAATAAATATTCTAGGAATAAACTAATTAGTTAATTGCACAATACCTTTGCAATCTCGATGACAAACTTTCATTTGATTCTTCATGTAATGCCATCATGAAATGCTATAGGTTCAAAACTATGGATATGAATTTTTTATCTTTATATAACTCAATTTTTAAAAGTATGATTCTTAAAGACATAATTAGTATTGTCAGGTATAATACGCTATTTTTAAATATTTAAAATAAAGAATAAATAATATGTTATTATTCATCTAAATAAATACATTTTCATAAGTTGTAAAACAATATTGTATACAGATCTTATTTCAAAGCATATCTCGAGCACTCTCCGACGGTAAAAAAAAATATACTATTGCGAATTATATAGCAAAAGTTATAATCAATTTACATTATATAATAGTTTAGATTTTTTATTTAAAATCAGACTATTAATTTTACATTGTTGTTTATTTTATTATATTTCATAAGTTGTAGAACTATATTGTAAATTGATCTTATTTCAAAGCATATTTAGAGCACTATCCAATGGTACAAAAAATATTATACACAATTTAGATAATATAATAATTTAGGTTGTTAATTCAAAACCAAACTCTAATTTTCGCTTATCAAAAGCTCCTTATATGCATTTAAATCTATGTAAAACTCTATTCTTTAAATATTTTCATGATTTGTGACCCTATATTGTAAATGGATCTTACTTTGAAGCATATTTCAAGCACTCTCCAATGGTAGATGAATTATAATGTTTTGAATTAGGTAGCAAAAGTTATACACAATTTACATAATATAATAATTTAGGTTGTTTATTCAAAATGAAACTCTAATTTTCCCTATCCAAAACTCCTTTTAGGTATTTAAATATATGTAGAACTCTATTTTTTATAATATTTAAATTTAAAACTAATGACATGTCAATCCTACGTGGCGATCTCTATTTCATAAGTTGTCGAACTATATTGTAAATGGATCTTATTTCGAAGTATATTTCGAGCACTATCCAATGGTACAAAAATTATAATATTCCGAATTACGTAGCAAAAGTTATACGCAATTTACATAATATAATTATTTGGGTTGTTAATTCAAAATCAAACTCTAGTTTTCGCTTATCCAAAACTCCTTATACGTATTTAAATTTTTGTAGAACTCTATTTTTGTAAAAAATAAAAATAATAATTAATGACATGGCAATCCTACGTGGCGCACTCTATAACCTCGAAATCTTGAGGAGCTCCCTATGCTCCCGAAAAGTTCCTTCTTTATATATATATATTGATATTGATATTGATATTGATTTGTTTCATTCTTTTCATGCGGTGTATATCGCCACTATGTGTTAATGTGGGTAAATAGTAATAGTTGTTTACATAGAAGGAATTTAAATAACTAATGCCAAGTTGCCAACGCTTATGATGGAGACAATGTATTTATGTATAAGATTATTTTTCCAGGCACATACGTGTTGGGATTTAAGTTTGTTGACATAAGATGTTGCTAAGATGATGAGAGGATTAGTGGGTGTTTTATTGTACTAGATTCAAATGTAAGCAATGCGTGCTTCAAGTTATAAAAAATTGTACCATAATCATAATATATTAAAATCAACGGTTATTTCACCAAATACTCCTGACAAATAAATTTATTCACCAAATACCCCCACTTTTGTCAAAATTCACCAGATACCCCTGACCTTTAAAAAAATTCACCAAATACCCTTTTGTTGACGGACGTTAGTCCTCCGTTAGCTTTTATTTACAATTTTGCCCTAAGTCAACCTAATTAGCCCTAAGTCAACCTAATTAGCCCTAAATCAACCTAATTAGCCCTAAGTCAACCTAATTAGCCCTAAGTTAACCTAACTCCCTCTCCCTAATCCACCCCCAACCCCAACCCCACCAGCCCCACCACCCACCCCCAACAACAACCCCCCCCACCACCCCCGCCTACCCCCACCCCACCCCCCAACAACCCCGGCCCCACCCCCCCCAACAACCCCTGCGCCTCCCCCCCCCCACCCTTCGAATCCCCGCGCCTCCCCCTCCCCCTCCCTTGCCGTAAAATCGCTCCCCCTCCCCCACCCCTTCGAATCCCGCGCCTCCCCCTCCCTCCCTCTCCCTCGTCGCAAAATCGCTCCTCCCCCGCCGCAAAATCGCTCCCCCCCCTTCGAACTCGGCCGATATCGGGCGACAAGGCTGATATAATAACATGTCTACAATTATCATCGGTGAGGGGGAGGGGGAGCGGTGGCTGCGTGGGAGAGGGGGGTTCTTGCGTGGGAGGCTGCGGGCCGGGGAAGGGGGAGGGGGAGCTGCGGGGAAGGGGAGGGGGTGGCTGGTGGGTGTGGGTTATGGGGGGGCTAGGGGGGGGGGGGGCTGGTGGGGTTGGGGGGTTAGGAAAGAGAGAGAGAGTTGGGTTGACTTAGGTTAATTGAGTTGACTTAGGATTTTTTAGGGTTTTTAGGGTTAATTAGGGTTTTTTAGGGTTAATTAGGGTTAATGACTAACGGAGTTAACCGCCGTTAGTCATTAAGGGCATTTTGGGTAATTTTTTAAAGGTCAGGGGTATCTGGTGAATTTTTTTAAAGGTCAGGGGTATCTGATGAATTTTGAAAAAAGTGGGGGTATTTGGTGAATAAATTTATTTGTCAGGGGTATTTGGTGAAAAAACCGTAAAATCAAATTGCAAAATATTTTTTTTATAATAAAGGCCATTTAAGGTATTTCAAATAGAAATCAAACTTCTCAAGAGTTACCTTATATAATAGAGATGATGCCTCCTTAATTACGGAAAATAAATATTTGAATCTTTATTATATGAAGGAAGAGGTGGAGGACATCAAGCAAGAAAAACAAACTAACTACTTTATAAAACAAAAACAAAAATTAAAAAATAAAACAAATCAAACCAACTGTATGATTTTCAAACCCACATTGAACTAAACTTTCTTTTAAAAAATCCCTAGTTTGTGGAATAACTCATAACTTCCATAAAAAAACTGATACCATTTCCCTATTTCCATGCTTTCAAATTAGGAAAAATTGACGCTATGGGGATTAAACCTGGCAAAGTTGGTCTGGATCCGAAAATCCGGTCCGAAATATCCGATCAGTAGTGTGATCTGGGTCCGATCCAGACGGTCCGAACCTTGATCCGAATCCGAAATGAGCCGGTCCGAAATAATCTTGATCCGAAACTCACCTGAATTTCGAATGATCCGATATGATCTTGCCCGAACCGAAATCAATCCGATCCAAAGGTAATTCAATCCCAAAGCAATCCGAAATTATTGGCTACCATTAGGCTTTGATCCGAAGTACTCGAAATTGACCCGTTAAAAAAAAAAGATTATCACACGTATTCTTTTGCACAAGTTCTAACTATGCAAATTAGTTATGTATACCTATAGAAAGAACGAAGAGTAGCAGTTCCATATATGCATAACAAAAGCTCATAGTCAAAGAAAACCATCAGACCAAAGGAGTAACAACACCATACATAATAAAAATGAGATAGTTCACCATCCAACCCACAATCTTCCGATCCGAAAAGCATCCCAATCCGATGATGATCCGAAACATAATCCGAAATCCGGTCCGACCAGAAATGGCCCGGTCCAAATGTAACTCGATCCGAAAACGGTCCGATCTAAATTGGTCTGGTCCGAATCCGATCCAATTGGTCTGATTGCCAGCTCTAATGGGGATCAACTATGAGCGATTTTCTTTAATAGATCCCAACTATCAATAATCCAGTGACAGGCCGAATTATGGGGAATGTTGTCTTTTATTAGACCCAAATGATATATAACCTGCTAAGTAGGTAAATTGATATTATTTAACTTTATTTTTGATTTCTTAAATCTTCAAACTGTCTCTCCTTCTAAATATCAATCTTCTTTCACTCTCCATCCATGCCTACCAGACATCCTACTCCACCGTGGAACCACCAATCCACCCATTTTCTTGTTGCTGGCGAAAAAACTCAAATTTGATAACTCACTTTCTCTCTCCTCTATACCAATTTCTTCCCTCTTGTTTGTGTTGATTACTCTGTGCAATTTCAATACTTTTGCAAACAATAAACTGGTTGCTGTTTTTCTTAATTTTTAGGTGAGAATTTTGCAGGATGACTGGAATAAATTTGGCAAAATACGTAACTTTGGAATTCTAGGTTTGGTTTATTTGTGCATTAGGACATTCTAGGTTCACCAATTCTGAACTGGAGTTGATGATTTCGGACGAAAAACGGGTTGCGATGTCGACAGAAAGACGGAGTTTTCCTAAATCGGTGACGCCATCCCACGTCGCCGGTGATGGCAGTTGCCGGTTGTTGTAAGGGGTGATTAGGAGGGGAGTTCATATGTACGGTTATTGTGGGTGTTCTAACAATATTACAGCGATGATTGCAGATTATTCATCGCAATGGAAGTGTCATAGGAGGAGAGAGAGAGAGAAAGATGGTATGTAGTGTCATAGTGAGAAGGAAGAAAAGCAGGGGAAGAATCATTGTTGTTAATGGCAATAGTAGTTGAAGTTTGAGTCAGAGTATGCTGCAACGAGCATAAGTGCAGAAGTTTTGAAGTTTGAAATTAAGGTATGTGGATTTTGAAGAATTAATTTTAATGGGGGTTGTTTAAAGGTACTTAAATGTTGTTGCCATGGGGTTTTCTGGGTAAAGGATGAAGAAGGAGATGGGTAGAGGAAGAAAAGGGGAAAGCTAGTTTAAGAGCTTGTTTGGTTAACCTTGAAATGTATGGGAAATTAGAATTCCTAGGAAGTAATATATGTGTTGTTGTTTGGTTGGCAAAAAAACATGAGAAATAGAACTTCCTTCCTACAAAATAGAGGAAATAACTTACCTAGGCCCCCCTAGGTAAGTGGAACTTCCCATGGAAAATAGAATTTCTCATGTTCAACCAAACAAAAAAATTTACTTCCTAGGAAATAAAATTTCATGGACAATGCAAATTCATGGGAAGTTATACTTCCCAACTTCAACAAAATGAGCCCTAAGAAAAAGAAACGGCTGAGGGTGGTTTTTAAAGTCACGTGACTCATTAACCTGAACTAGCAGGTTAAGTGAACTGCTAGGCCCATGCAAAAATGAGTCATGTAATAATTCGACCTATCGCTGGATTTTTTATAGTTGGAACCTATTAAAGAGAACCGCTCATAGTTGAGCCCCATAACAAATTATAGTTTCTTTTATTATCAGCTTGACATTTCATCTTCCTCCCCTATTTTTTCCCTCATCTCCTATCTCTCTCGCATTTGCACAATTCCATTTTCATTTTTCCTTTTTACTCCTCCAATCTATATCTTTCTCAAGCTATGGGCATGTTCTCCCCACCTTATTTTCAATTCAGTTCAGTTCAATTTAATTCAGTTGCAATCACTTCAGTTCCTAATTTATTTCTCTGACAATAAAACAATGATAATAATAATTATTATTAATTATTATTACAATTACGATTATTTAATCATTAATAATAATAATAATAATAATAATAATATTACCACTACTACTACTACTACTACTACTACTACTACTACTACTAGTCTACTACTACTATTACTATTAATATTATTAATATTAATATTAATTTTAATAATATTATTACAATTACAATTACAATTACAATTATAGTATTATTATTATTATTATTATTATTATTATTATTATTATTATTATTATTATTATTATTATTATTATTATTATTACTCCTATTACTATTGCTTTTACTATAATTATTACTATTACTATTACTATTAATATTATTATTATTGTTATTATTATTATTATTATTATCATTATTATTTTAATATTGCTAATTATTATTTTGCTAATTATTTTTTTTCTATATGATTTTGCTAATTATATTGAAAATGATAATTCAAGCATAAGAAGTGCACATTTCAATAATATTTGTCATTGTTCAAAGTACATACTTTTTAATAGATGACAACAATAATACTATTAATAATAACAACAATAATACTTGTCATTGTTGAAATGATCATATTTTTTAATACACTTTTTGATAGTTGAACTACTAGGCAAAATAATAGTACTATCGAATATTAACTAGTTTTCATAATCAGTTAATTCTTCGTCTTCTTCTTGTCCATAAATTTGCTCCATCACCTTGGGATTATTCTGCATTGACTCCCATATTATTATAATTATTATAAAATATTAATAAATTATATTATTAAAAACTATTATTATCATCAATTAATGTTTATTATATTATATTATATTATATTATATTATATTATATTATATTATATTATATTATATTATAATATATTGTTATTATTATTTATTTATTTAAATATATTAATTAATGATAGCTAAATTATTATCATTACTATTAGTTATAATTTAATTCAGTTTAGTTTAGTTCAGTTCAGTTGCAATCAGTTCAGTTCAATTCAATTCTGTTCAGTTGTTTTATTACGAAGAGAACAGGCCCTAAGTCATACTCATATGTCACATTTTTTTGATTTTTTTTCCTGTTGATTTGTTTATAGGTAATTAAATTCATAAATGGTCATTGGTTATTAAATTATGATAAAAAAATTGCCTTTTTCTTAGTTGTTGCGAAGTATTCCCTCTGTGTTTATTTTATCATTCTCACTATCATGTGTGCGTCTCCCAATGCACATCTTTGTACTTTAATATCTTTCATTATATATTAGTAAAAATTATAATGATTGAATATTTATAAAGTACTAATTGAGATGAATCAAATAAGACCCCACATGACTATATTTTTCTTATAAATTGAGAAAAAATAAGAAGATTCTCTCTAACTATGAATAGTTAATAGCGTCAAGATTCCAAGTAAGAAAGATAAACAAACAAAGGGAGTAATCAACAAGATTAACGTAACTCCATTAGCTTGAGATGTATTTGGACCGTACACCACTTTCATCACCACATTTAGTGGCGCTGTTTGGCAAATAGAGTTTAGAGTTTAGCTGTTAGAGTTTTAACTTTTTGTTCAACAAATTTGACTGCTGATTTGACAACTTTCTTTTATAAATGTATTTGGTAACAATTAACTGATTGCTAAAAACTTATTGGCATTTGTTTGTATTAAATGACATTTATAGACATTTTAATACATATGTGTAGTATTATTATTAAAGGCAAAAAAGTCATTGAATATATTTTTACCTAATCCTCTAAAGAAGAAGCTCCTATTAGGAGCTTTTTCATGAGAGTTTTTATTCCAAAACTTTCTTTTACCAAACACCCCTTTTAGAATTTTTGACTAGTCAAAACTCTAAAATTAGTTCAAAACTCTCTTTTTGCTCCAAAACTCTAATTGCCAAACACCCCCAGTGTTTTAGTTTGGTGTGTTAGATTAATTTGTTAAGAATTTAAGCTAATGTCATATCACAT
The DNA here is from genome assembly GCA_947646795.1 of Beta lomatogona. Classification (NCBI taxonomy): domain Eukaryota; kingdom Viridiplantae; phylum Streptophyta; class Magnoliopsida; order Caryophyllales; family Amaranthaceae; genus Beta; species Beta lomatogona. The sequence goes on from CANSNZ010000418.1 coordinate 241,299, forward strand.
TAATTTCTTAAGATTTATTTCCAGTCGGATTTGTATTTTTATTTTAAAATTCTATGTGGGCCTATTATTTATAATTCCAATGTGTGGTTTTGATTGAATTGAATCTACACTGATAAGTGCTAACCTTTTTCTTTTCAAAGCTAAGATTTCTTTCATTTATATTCGAATAAACATTCTTGAACAATATATTATTGGTTAAGGGAGTCTTTATTGCAGACGGATTGAAGATGAGAAGAATTATATGTTATAAAAATAGTTTTACATTTGGAAATATCAAATGCAAACAAGAAGAAATTCAATTCCACTAGTATTCCGGAGTGTTAGGCTCATTTTGTGCCTCCTTTATGTGTATGTAGAGTTTGTTATATTAAGTTGTATCATGATGTAAAGCCCACTAGTTCTCATCATTAGGTTGTGTATATTGTTAAACCTAAAGTCAATACAACTAAGGAAATAAATTCCAACATGGTATCAGAGCTATAATCATCCTCCTTGTCGTTTTTTTCTTCTCTACCCCCTGCTTCCTCACAGTAGCAGCCTTCTTGTTTCACGCTTCTTCACGGCGGCTTAACCATGGCTGAGGACACAAAACATGATACTTCTTCTCCCTTTTACTTAGGCTCCGGTGATAAAACCGGAAATTTAATCACTCACATGATTCTCCAAGGTGACAATTACTTATCCTGGGCTAGGGCAATCACATTATCCTTTAAGGCTCGCCGGAAATATATATGCTTTCATTGCTGGTACTATTATTAAACCTACTAAACAGAAGAAATTGCTTGATTGGGTGTAACGCCCCGGAAATACATTACCTTAATCGTCAGCGGAAGCACAACCTAAGCCTGTGGGTTATGGCCCACTAATAATATAAATAGCCTAAAACGGCCTAGTAAACATACAAATGATCGTCTTTAAGCTATAATTATTACCCATAAATATAGAGTATTCTAAATATCCCAAATATATATACAGAGTCGCTTCAACTTAATCTTTCCGGAACATTACTGACATAACCGATCCTGCGCCTATCTTCAGAATACCTGAATAATTTGATAAAATAGGGAAAAAAGAAAACACAGAAAATAACCTAAAATGAGTTGAAAACTCAGTAACTTCACTCCAGCTCGTAAAAACGGTTTTAGTTCGTAAACGTTTTCACATATAAGCACATATAGTAACACTTTAGTAATCATTAACAGAGAACATTATCATTGGCATTGAATAGTCTGCTGGCAAGGACCATTTACGTGACTTTAGTTCATTGGCAAGTACAGGTTTTGGACATATCATAACTTTCGTAATTCGTAACATTAACATCATCATATGACCTTTTTGGTCCGTATCGTTCATCGTAACATAATTCCTCCACCTGTGACTTGCCCATTTACCGGATCATTTCATGATTCCAAACCAGCAGAACCATCCACTTTTTTTATCATAACTTATCAGACATCATATATTCTTAATTCGGAATCATCCATAAATCGTAAATAGAATCATAACAGGACATTTTATAAGCATCGTCACATCATAACGTATCTTATCATGCCACATAACATATTATAACACATAATCATATCATCATAATCAACATCATATAATTGTATTCACGCATACACATATAAAACATCACATATAACATATACGGGCAATCACATAGAGTGCTGGACATGAAAGGTTACCTCATACGCTTAACCATTATTTGACTTCGACAAATAAGAACCTTGAGAACTTCATAACTCCATTAACTCTCTTGAACTTCATAACAATCCTCCATAATTAACCTCAATAATAACCATAATAATAATCAATAACCACTCCTATTGATATTTTGATGAAAGAATCAACCAATCGTAGAAGAGATGTAACCATCACTAACCATCTCTAGAACAACACTAACTAATCTATATTCTCAAACTCTATCATTCCAACTACTATAATCATAATAACAATAATTATTCTAAATTGAATCTCAACTACTATTGCAAGCAACCTCACTAAGTAAACTTATTGAAATCTGATTTAGGCCCAAGTAAGACTAATTAACAAAATACCTTTAGTTATCTCTTATAGAAATCTGACTTAAGCCCATCAAATGGGAGCAACAAACTCAACTAAATTGGTTTACTAAGCAAATCAGTTTTAAGGGGGGGGAAATGAAAATCAAAAGAGGTGGTATACCTCTGCTCTCTTGGAGCAGGAACGAAACCAACCAGAGCTGAAGCTCCAGCGGCGTAGGCAGCGGTACGGGAGGTCGGCGGCGAGCAGTGGCACCACAACAACAGCAGCGTCCAACAACAACGAGCAGCAGCAGCAACACCACGACAACAAGCAACAACAACGACGCACAGCAGCAGTAGGGCGACAGCGTCGCACGACAGAGGAGAGAGAAAGCTCCGGCGAGCTTGGGGACGCCGGTGAGCTGAGAGGAAGAGATGCGACCAGAGGAGGAAGAACACAACCACCGAAACACAACAACAACAGCGGCACGAGAGAGAAAGGAGGGAGATCGGGTTTGAGAGAAATAGGGGATTTGGGTTTGGGGTTCTCACGGGTGAGGGAGAGAATGGGGTTTCCTTGGGGTGTTTGAGAAAATGATGATAGAGAGAAAGAGTTTTGAGTTGGGGTGGTTTTGTTTTACCAACAAAAGAAAAAGGAAAGGAGGGTTGGGTTATGCTTCTAACAAATTAAACCGACATAAGTGTTAGATGAGCAAACCCATTTTGTTTCTCATTTTGGCCAAATACCACCCAATTAATTACACATAAAACCTAAAATGTATTTATTTTAGAAAATAATTTAACCATAATTATTTCAAAAAAATTTAGGACGCAATTAAACTAATAAGCATAATTAATAATTAATAAAACGAGATTAAAATTCGGGGTATTACATCCTACCACCCTTATAAAAAGTTTCGTCCTCGAAACTTGCAATAAGTTAACCGAGGAGACAACAAGCTAAATTTATTTAGACAAAACCAAGATCTCAAGCTTTCATGGCTTCGTTAGAAATTCAGTCTCCATTCCGCCATCATCTTTTGTATCTCTACTTCTACTCGACTCGCGAAATCGAGGAGCAAAGAAAACAAAAGGGGCAAACTTGTTGGCAATGAATTCTAACTAACTCATTTAGTGAGATCTCGTTTGAAATTCAGTTGGTTACTCAAATCTTATAAGTAAAATTCATTGAAATACGATTAAAATCACATAACACAATATACATCATAACCGTCACATACTCATATAACTTAAGACCAACTAGGTCCAGGATAAGCCACTCAAACTTCAAAAGGCAACCATAATCCTATTTCTCATATCTTAAATTCTATTAACCCAATTAATCATCAAAACGAACCTCAATTTTCTTATCGTCTAATTTCCCAAAGGATCATACCTAGGCGGTGCTAAGTCTAAGACTCCGCACTTCCGGCTAGGTTTCGGCTCTGATACCACTCTGTAACGCCCCGAAAAATTACATAGCCTTAATCGTCAGCGGAAGCACAGCCTAAGCCTGTGGGTTATGGCCCACTAATAATATAAATAGCCTAAAACGGCCTATTAAACATACAAATGATCGTCTTTAAGCTATAATTATTACCCATAAATACAGAGTATTCTAAATATCCCAAATATATATACAGAGTCGCTTCAACTTAATCTTTCCGGAACATTACTGACATAACCGATCCTACGCCTATCTTCAGAATACCTGAATAATTTGATAAAATAGGGAAAAAAGAAAACACAGAAAATAACCTAAAATGAGTTGAAAACTCAGTAACTTCACTCCAGCCCGTAAAAACGGTTTTAGTTCGTAAACGTTTTCACATATAAGCACATATAGTAACACTTTAGTAATCATTAACAGAGAACATTATCATTGGCATTGAATAGTCTGCTGGCAAGGACCATTTACGTGACTTTAGTTCATTGGCAAGTACAGGTTTTGGACATATCATAACTTTCGTAATTCGTAACATTAACATCATCATATGACCTTTTTGGTCCGTATCGTTCATCGTAACATAATTCCTCCACCTGTGACTTGCCCATTTACCGGATCATTTCATGATTCCAAACCAGCAGAACCATCCACTTTTATTATCATAACTTATCAGACATTATATATTCTTAATTCGGAATCATCCATAAGTCGTAAATAGAATCATAACAGGACATTTTATAAGCATCGTCACATCATAACGTATCTTATCATGCCACATAACATAATATAACACATAATCATATCATCATAATCAACATCATATAATTGTATTCACGCATACACATATAAAACATCACATATAACATATACGGGCAATCACATAGAGTGCTGGACATGAAAGGTTACCTCATACGCTTAACCATTCTTTGACTTCGACAAATAAGAACCTTGAGAACTTCATAACTCCATCAACTCTCTTGAACTTCATAACAATCCTCCATAATTAACCTCAATAATAGCCATAATAATAATCAATAACCACTCCTATTTATATTTTGATGAAAGAATCAACCATACGTAGAAGAGATGTAACCATCACTAACCATCTCTAGAACGAAACTAACTAATCTATATTCTCAAACTCTATCATTCCAACTATTATAATCATAATAACAATAATTATTCTAAATTGAATCTCAACTACTATTGCAAGCAACCTCACTAAGTAAACTTATTGAAATATGATTTAGGCCCAAGTTAGACTAATTAACAAAATAACTTTAGTTATCTCTTATAGAAATCTGACTTAAGCCCATCAAATGGGAGCAACAAACTCAACTAAATTGGTTTACTAAGCAAATCAGTTTTAAGGGGGGGAAATGAAAATCAAAAGAGGTGGTATACCTCTGCTCTCTTGGAGCAGGGACGAAACCAACCAGAGCTGAAGCTCCAGTGGCGCAGGCAGCGGTACGGGAGGTCGGCGGCGAGCAGTGGCACCACAACAACAGCAGCGTCCAACAACAACGAGCAGCAGCAGCAACACCACGACAACAAGCAACAACAACGACGCACAGCAGCAGTAGGGCGACAGCGTCGCACGACAGAGGAGAGAGAAAGCTCCGACGAGCTTGGGGACGCCGGTGAGCTGAGAGGAAGAGATGCGACAAGAGGAGGAAGAACACAACCACCGAAACACAACAACAACAGCGGCACGAGAGAGAAAGGAGGGATATCGGGTTTGAGAGAAATAGGGGATTTGGGTTAGGGGTTCTCACGGGTGAGAGAGAGAATGGGGTTTCCTTGGGGTGTTTGAGAAAATGATGAGAGAGAGAAAGAGTTTTGAGTTGGGGTGGTTTTGTTTTACCAACAAAAGAAAAAGGAAAGGAGGGTTGGTTTATGCTTCTAACAAATTAAACCGACATAAGTGTTAGATGAGTAAACCCATTTTGTTTCTCATTTTGGCCAAATACCACCCAATTAATTACACATAAAACCCAAAATGTATTTATTTTAGAAAATAATTTAACCATAATTATTTCAAAAAAATTTAGGACGCAATTAAACTAATAAGCATAATTAATAATTAATAAAACGAGATTAAAATTCGAGGTATTACATTGGGATACCGTTAATTCCATGTTAGTTTCATGGATGCTCCGTAGCTGACAGGCTAATATCGTATCACCTTATAAAAAATAACCTAAGGTCCACTAACAAGTAGTCAGGGAAGTCAGAATCGAATCCACAGGGAGAAAGTTATACTATTGTATCTAAATTCTAATATTATACTAACTAAATTAGATGAAAATGGTTGTTTTACTGAACTAAGCAAATAATAGAACTAAATACGAAGGTAAGAATCAATTAATGAAGAACTAGGACTATGGATCACTATGCATACAATTCGGGAAATCAGAGACGAATAATAACCACCCAATAAGTCAATTTTGTCTAGGGCACATGTAATTTCTCTCGAACATTACCTCCCTCAAAGATCACCTAGCCGCTCTCGCATGGTCAAGGATCGCTATGCCTAATGATTGAAAACCTATACGAAATCTCTCCTCTCGAAGCAGATTCAATATTGCGATAATAGAAATACAAATCAGGCCTAATTCATAAATCTAGCATGAACGATTCAATCACAGGAAACAATTGAAATAAAGGGTAATTATACTAATCTATCAATCCCTCATTGCATACATAGGTCCCCACAATCCTAGAAATAAAGCTACTCACTCATGCTTGAGAAAACAATAGAAAAATCCATGTAAAAATTCATACTTTGAACTATTGCAAACAATTAAGAAATCAAACCAATCAATAATGGAGAAAACAATGAAGAAGATTATCAAATGAAAGAACTATATTCAACTTGCCAGCAATCCAAATGTTTGATCTCGAATTTAAAATGAAAAGTAGTAAACTAGGGTTCTTGAGAGAAAACTATGAAAAATAATGGCTAAAACCAAGATGATATGTAATATTCTGATTTTGCTATTTATACTAAACCTAAAACAACTAGGAAAAGTCCTCTAAAAAATAGCCCGAAAATCATTAAATGTGCGTGTCGGGTTAGTCGCCCGATCGGGCCAAGTATATGCCCGATGAAATCAGGCTCAAACAAAGCAGCAGCGCTAAAAAACGCCCAACGCCCGATGCAATCGGGCGGCCCAGAACTTCTCAGCAGCTCGTCCAGAAAAGCGCAAACACGCCCGATGTTGTCGGGCCTTCTCGCCCGATCGGGCCAGTGTACCGAACTATGACAGGGTCGAAGCGCCCGATCGGGCCCGCAACAAATCTTGTTTTGACAATGATGGACGCCCGATCGGGAGTGAGGCGCCCGATGAGTTTGGGCGAGGCTTCGATTCTTCATTCCTTGTCTTCAGACGCCAAGACTTCACTTCTTCTTTTATCCAAGGCCTCGGAAAGTGTTCTCGGGACCCCGGAACTCATCATGTATGCCTTCGAACCTCTCCATTCGATTGTGGTAGACGTAGAGCAGTAGAAAATAGGGAAAAAGTTCCCTAATACCTACAAATCATCACAAAACAGAAAACCACAACTAGAAGAAGAAAGTTAGTGTGAAAAGGCTCCTAAGAGCACCATTGATACACATTTTAGCTTAAATATAAGGGGAAAAACTCTATATAAAACCGTAACATCAAACTCCCCCAAGCTAAACCTTTGCTTGTCCCCAAGCAAAGCACAACATGAATAAGAATAGAATTGCTTCACCCCTCAGATAAGAAATTTCAAACTCAAATATTTCCAACTCAAAATCGTTCAAGCAAACAAAATTCAAGTTCAGTTGCTCAGATCACCCTGACCACCAATCACTTTAAGCAAACCATCAAATACAGCTGCCCTACATATCATGCAAATCTTGAAAAGGTGCTCACCGAGGTGTCACTCCTCTCAATTTTGTGGCAGGTATAATATGTGCCCAAACACTCACAAACCCAACCATAATAGCCCTTCCCACTCACACTCTCATGTGTTTAGAAAGGTATAAAATCGCTCATCCTAATCAGGTCGACTCAAATAACAAACTTAATCTTCAACTTTGGCAAATTGACTCAGAATCAATCCAGAAAACAATCCAACACGTGCTCAAAAGGTCTTTCTCAGGGTTATAATGGGGCTTGGGTAAAGTTAAGGAAATTATTTAGGGAACGTGGTGGAAAAGCCAAGAAAGGGGAGCAAAATAAACACTAGTAACAAGACTAGGTGTGGCCGAAACAACTCCCATGACCTCAACAACACGACCAAGATAATGACCAACTTTGAAATTTCACGAACCAACCAATACTTGTCTCTTTCATCATAATTTCCAACACTTTTGAAAGTTAATGAGTGAAGATCATAGAAATTTTTCAGATTTTTCACTATCATTTTTCACTTTATTTTTCTATTTCTTTCTTTTCTTTGTACCAACATAGCATTATTTTCCAACCACCCTACGGTATCAACCACACAATATAATATCAACTTAACAAATGCTCCCCCAAGCTAGGCTTGGGACAATAGTCATTGTAAAGGCTCAAGGCGTGTAATGTGACTTAATATAGATCAAAAAAGAAGTCATTAGGCTCAGCGGGGCTACGGGGGAAAATGATTCATTAAACAACTCTGAGGCTTAATAAAGATTAAACAAATGAACGCCTCTATCACAGCACATGTCCAAAGTCACAAGAAATCAACGAGTACAATGCCAAAGCCAAGATAAGAATGCTACGAGGAACTAACACACAAGAATAGACCGGATATAGACATAAATCCGAGGGCTAGAATGAATCCTCACAATCTAACCAATTCAAGCATGCAGTTAAAGTAAGCGCTTTATCATCAAAATCCACTCAAGATCAAGGCAATCAGAGACCACATCAAAACATCCCAATCACAAATACCCAACTATCCAGTATAATGAGTTAAATCGTTTTTCAAAGCAAAGTTCGGGGCACAGGGAAGCAATCAATCTATTCATATACAACTCGTATTTTTGTGTTTTTTTTTTTTCAAAGCAATTAAACTAACTTAACTAACCTAAAAAGCAGTAAAAGAGAGAGAAGTACTTACAGAAATCCTCCCCCAAGCTGAACGTGGCAATGGTCTCATTGCAACAAGGGAAAGGAAAGGCATGGATATCAGTCATCCATGGAAATGTCATCACCATCATCCTCACCTCCGCCACCCCTACTACTGGATCCCGACTGGCTGTAACTCGAGTTCCAAGTGTACCAAGATGGGTGAGCGTCTGTTTCAGCAATCCGATGCAGTCTGCAGTATTCACCGTACATGGGACACATAACTGTGTGTTGGTCATTGGCCAATGTATCAACACACTGGCTAATACTCTGGAGAGCTGCAGAGTTGGCATCGACCCGCTAGTCGATGCTCTGGATGGCTGTAGAGTTGGCAGTAATGCCAGACTCCATCCGCTGGAGCATGCTCATCATGTCCTGAAAATCAAAAGAAGGAGGAGGAGCAGCGGGAATATGGGGAGGGGGAGCAGCATAATATGGGGGAGGGGGAGCATCGAAGTGGAGGCAATATCATCGGAATGAGGGAGGCGGCGGAGAAAGGTGCGTTGGGGTATCTCAGGGACGGGGGTGGGAAAGTCAGTACCAGCAATGGGAAGGTGGTAATGGGGTTGCCCAGGTCTGATTTTGGCTAAGAGGCTAGGCATTTCAATAGAGCGCATCCCGTTGATCCGCCACTGGTATTTATCCCCAGCCCTCTCTAACCAATGGAGACGATCTAGGAAAGCATAATCCATGAGGGTAGGTCCTATGGCTGGCTGGTAGCGAGACTCGTCAAAACCAGGGATTTTCCTAGCAAAAAGAGTGACCAACCCCCCCATTCACAATGGCACGAGAGGTCAAGGTACCATCCGCTCGCCGCTTGGGAATGTGGTAGCAATACGCTCCATCTGGAGCGCAACATGGTGAGGGATGTTATATTGAAATTGGTGAGGCGTCCCTTTAAGCATGTAGCTTCCTATTAACTACAGTTCATCCCCCCTGATTAATTGTCCTTCCACCCTCCCAAACAGTGTCTGAGACATAAATCATACCCAAATTTTGAGGATGGGTTGGTGGATGTATTTGCCCTTACAATGTTGTAGGGTGAACTCATTTTCATCACCTGTGATGGCAAAATAGGTGTGACGATGGTGGGGTAGTTAGGGGGGTGCCCAATCTCCCCACGACATTGGACTCGAAGAATTATTGTAAATTTCAGTAGGGATAGGTGAAAGTCCTGATTTAGTAGTCTAAAGGATACATATGAGACGGGTCCGGTTCGGGGTTTGGTAACCTCAAGATGTAACAGCCTAAATATTTTAAGCAAATTTAATTAGAGACTAACTATTTATTTATCCTTAATTATAATATTAGATATGAGTTTGATGGATTTTTGTTAAACAAATTTAGTCTTTTACATAAAAAAAAAAAAAAAAAAAAAAAAAAATCTAATTTATCTCCTTTACTCCCTCTGTCGTGGCTTTATGTCAAATAGACACACTATCGCTTTGTTGTCAAAACTTGGTCTCATTCCCACAAAGATAAAAGAAAACCCAAAGCTCTAATTTCCTTATCACTCTCGGTCAACCTCCTCTGCTTCTCTCACCAACATTCTTGCACCCCCTTCTCGATCTACCTCTCCGGCGCCGTCGCTGCTGTTCAAGGGTGTCGGCTGCCGTTTTTCTCTATCCTCGTTGTGGTCGCCGACTTGCATGAGCTGCTGCCCCAATTTCTCTCTCCTCTGCTTCATCTCCGGTGGTGCTCCGCAGCTACCATTCTGTTCTGCTGTTGCTGTTGTCATTGGTTGTTGACGGCGGTCCGTCGCCGGATATCATTGGCACCTGCTTTTGGTTCTTTTCTTTCTCGTGTGTGTGGTGTTTTCATTGTTGGTGAATGTTGATGATGATTCTATCTCCAAGGTACAAACCCAAAGCCTTCCTCTTTCTTTCATGATTAATAAGATCATTTTGTTGTAGTTGTTAAAGTAAAAGAATGGATCTTTCCTCTTTGTTTTGAAGGTTGTCATCCAAGATTTGATTTTTCTCAAGTTAATTATGTTTCTATGAATTCGATTTAAATATGATTTTCATTTTTACAATAAGGTTGTAATTTTGTGAAATTGGGTAGATTAGAGTCAGCTCATGTGGATTGGTATCTAGTGGAATAATGTGATTTAGATTGATGAACAGGAAGTATATTGAGGATGTCTAGTTCAAATGAATTTCCTGATTTCGATTCTAATAAAATTTATTTGTCCAAATTTGTTCTTAAGGAGGAATATGAAGGTATACTAAATTTCATTTATCTTTTGGGAGAATGGTGTATGGATGTTAATCGAATTTGATAATTTGAAAATGGTTGGTAATTATTGGTATTATTGTTGAGGTGTATTGTGGATTCGAATTGTGGAGCTCGGAGAAATTAAAGAAGCTTAAAGGTTCTGAATTATTGGATTTTGATCATGGAGTTAAAGCGATATTTGGAGTTTGAGCAAGGAACACACTTGTTCTTCCACCTTTAAACTTTGAATTGATAACTCATATGATTATATGGATTTTATGGGTGGAGTTGATATGTTTTTATATATATATATATATACATAAGTTGTTCCAAAAAGTGCGTGAACGGTGTATTTATACGATTTGTTAAATATATATTTAGAGCTTTTAAGCCAAAAGTGAAAATCTGTTATATGGTAAATTTTATTCAGTGATCTTTGACTATGAATTGTAAAGATTGGCAAAGTGAAGTTCTATTCGAAATATCATTGTTTATGAAATGCCGAAGGCACAGTATTTTACCATGAATATAAATTTGTGTTATGAACACAACTGCATGTTTTGAAACCAAGTTTATAAGACTTTCGTATGTCTCTGGAAATATTGGTTTATGTGAACATTAATAAAGTGTGGCTAAGAACATTTGAGCTGGAAATTGCAAAATTCTTATTTATGTTAGTTGGTTTTACCACGAAATTTCCTATTTATAAAACTAGATAGCACTTATTGGCATATTCTTATGAACTCAATTTTGATCTAAGCTATAGTTGTATTTGAAGGATTTGAAGCAGATAAAAATTTTATAATGAGGTTGTTTGACTTGCGATTTTTGAAGAATACAACGTAGACAGATGATTCGTGATATAAAGCTTTATATTAGAACCTTTGAGTATATAACAAAAGTGTATTTACGAGATGAGATATTGACCATATATGATATGAGTTCTCGTAATTACGAACTTGAGTTAAAAGGTATAAAAATGTATGAATTATGAATTAAGTATTTCTATGCTATGATGGGGAAGATACTGCAATAGCAGTGATGAACACATCATTGTATGTGTGAGTATTAAATGATAGGACATCATGTCCTGGAAACAAGTCTTGCAAGCAGTACAAGGTTGGTGGGGGAGACGTCCCCATGAGTTTAGAGGTGGTGGCATGGTTCCCTCTCTATTCGTATCATCTTCCCTGGTTGTTTAGTAAGTTGTTAAGGCGGAAACTATAAAAGTATGTTTTAATCAATGTAACTTTGTTTGGAACTCCTATACTTATTTTGTAAAAGTCAGTTTGGTGTGACAAAATTAGTGATTTATGAGTGAGTTTTCTTCCGAGTAAAAAGAAATAGTTCTAAGGGACTTCCTAGATGGAGTTATGTCTCTAATCTATATTTGAATTGATAGTTATTTTTGTATATTGTTTTAGTGAGGCTTTTAAAAGAAAATGTAGTTTGACATAATATTTAAAAGATGAATTTATGGAAGGATTTTCTAGTAAGAGGTTGTGATCCCTATAAACTTTCTAGGTAATGTATATGTATTTGGTAAACTTGTTTAAAGGAATATATGATTTAGCTGAAAGATAAGGAAGTCTTCATGATACATTTTATAAATGAACTAAATTTATATTCAGGATACATTTATGTTTACAGTTTGTTTTTAAAGATTTATGAGCTATCATATGGTTTAGTATGCAACTTGAGGTATTTTTTGTTAAAATCATTCTAAGCATGTTATATTATATACTAAAGAGTATAGTTTGCTACCTTCATATCTGTTACTTGTACGGTGTGATTTGGCGTATTTAAAATAAGAAGTGGTAACTTATGCAATTTTATTTTAAGCCACTAAAATGAATTTCTGGTTGGACGGTGTGTACTCAGTTTTTTCTGATTTTGTTCTTGGAACCTGTCTGGTGGGGGCAGAGTTCATTGTTAATAAGTTGCAGGTTAGTTCGCTCCAAAGGGAATTAGTGTTCGTAAGTTGTGATAAGAGAAATGTCTTAGCTCAACCCATGATGGAGATCAAATTTTTGTTGAGAATCTTATGATATATCATTGTACTCATTTGGAGATTTATTAGTTAAATTAATGAGGTTGTATAATCTATTTTGAGTTGTTGTACTATGGGTCATATTCCAGAAGCCAGAATCGGTACATGAGGTATACTCTGTTATAGATGAATGCCTAATGAGGTTTAATTAAGATAATCATAATTTATGAATATTAAGTGAGATTAGCGAGCAGCTCGGAAGTGCGGGCTGTTACACAAGACTACTATAAAATTCATAGACAAGTACATGATATGTATTAACATGCACGGAAAAAATGATTCCATCCCTATTATTTTCATGAAATCCTTGAATTAAGAGGCAATACCCATTTTACTAAAAAATTCAATATCAAGAAAGTGGGTAGGACTCACCTCGCGCCCTTTTAGGCGCTGAAACCTTTCACGCTGCTCTGCCGACGAAAAGATGACGTACGAAAAAGTCTCGTCCCGGGGGACCGGTGGTGGTGGTGGTCGTTGAGACCCGGTGCCAGGTTCGCGACGCCTACATTCATGTTGCTTGGAAGAATGTAGAGGATTTCACACACACTCACTCTAATGGGGGATGATGGAAGGAAACTTTTCACTCACTTTAATGGTGGATGGAAGGAGGAAGAGGATGGATGTGAGAGATGGTGTGAAAGAAAATGAAGAGGATGGAGTGAGAAATTGGTAGGAGATGATGAGAAGAGTGATTTTGTGAAGATAGAAGTAGCTTAGATGGAGGTCTTTAATGGTGGGGGTGAGAATTTCAATGGTGGAGGATTTGGGGAAGAAGGTGAGAATTGGGGGTTAGGGTTTGAAGGAGAGAGAGAAAGAGATTGTGAGATGAATGGGAAAAGAGAGTGGGAAAAACCGATTTAATGAAGCCCGAGATAGACCGCCCGATCGGGCGGATTTTCTTCAATAATGTCGCACAAATTCTGTTCCCAGGCCCGATCGGGCGTGTATGCCCGGTTTCATCGGGCGATGAACTTCGTCGTTCCGGGAACTGACGGGATGCCGCCCGATCGGGCGGTATGGCCCAATCTAATCGGGCGTTTTCTGCGTTGACGGTCAGCTCCCCGATCGGGCGTTTGTGCCCGGCTCCATCGGGCGTATTCCTTGTTCATGTCTTTCAATTTTTCGTTGCGGGCCGATCGGGCGTGTTCGCCCGGCTCCATCAGACGATTGTCCAAACAGCGTTTTTTTTTTTTTTTTTTTTTTAGGGACCCAAGCTATTATGTGAAAAATTCCTGCACACATATAGCCTCATGATGATGATTAGTACCCTCTCACTCTCTTAGCAAAACTATAAAACTAGAAAAAATTAAAAATAAAATAAGAAAAAAAAGGAAAAGGAAAATCGGGTTGCCTCCCGATTAGCGCTGGTTTATAAGGGTCCCGCACGACCATAATGCCTCATCCCTCAAACAGAAGGGGAAGGGGGTTGGAGGTATAATTCTACCACAGATCCAACAGGGGCTGCTGTATGATACAACTTTAAGCGTTGGCCATTAACTTTGAATGTTTCACCTGTTGCATTCATCACCTCAATAGAACCAAACTTGTTAACATTAGTGACAGAAAATGGACCAGACCACCTAGACTTCAACTTACCAGGGAAAAGTTTTAATTTAGAGTTGTACAATAAGACCTTGTCACCAATTGAGAACTCTCTACTCAAAATTTTCTTATCATGCCATCTCTTAGTGCGCTATTTGTAGAGACACGAACTATCATAAGCATTCAACCGGAGTTCATCAAGTTCATTAATCTGCAAAAGGCGTTTTTCTCCTGCTAACTTAGCATCAAGGTTCAGCTCCTTAACAACCCAAAAAGCCTTGTACTCTAGCTCAACAGGTAAGTGACATGTTTTCCCATAAACTAACCTGTAAGGGTGGTGCCAATAGGGGTCTTAAAAGCAGTTCTGTAAGCCCATAAGGTGTCATCTAATTTGTCACTCCAATCCTTCCTAGATTTAGCTACCACCTTCTCTAAGATAGTCTCTATCTCACGATTAGACACTTCTACCTGCCCACTTATCTGAGGGTGATAAGCTAGGCCAGTCCTATGGTAGACACCATACTTCTTAAGCAAAGCCTCGAAAGTTCGTTTGTGAAAATGAGATCCACCATCACTTATGACAACCCTTGGTACCCCAAACCTTTTTTAAACATTTTCATAACGACTTTGGAGTCGTTAGTTGGTGATGCAAGGGCTTCTACCCACTTAGACACATAATCAACCGCAACAAGTATGAAATTATTGCCCGATGAAGAGGGAAAGGGGCCCATAAAATCAATACCCCATACATCAAATAATTCAACTTCCAAAATGGGGGTTTGGGGCATCTTATGTCTACGGGAAATATTTCCCGTTCGTTGGCATGCATCACAAGACTTAACAAAGGTACTAGCATCATGAAATAAAGTAGGCCAGTAAAAACCAGATTGAAGTACCTTAGCAACGGTTTTGGAGGGCCCAGCATGACCTCCACATGGCAGGGAGTGGCAGTGCTTCAGAATGTCATGCACTTCCCATTCTGGAATACATCGCCTATAGATGGTGTCAGCGCAAAGCTTGTACAGTAGAGGGTCGTCCCAAAAATACTTTTTAGCCTCATGGAGGAATTTCTTCCTCTGCTAGTTACTCAGCTCTGGGGGAGTCTGTCCACTCACACAGAAGTTGGCGAAGTCGGCATACCACGGGGTGACAGAATTGACTACCAGGAGCTTATCATCAGGAAATGAGTCATCAATGGGTAGACCCTCTTCCATGTCTTCATAGTGCAATCTGGACAGGTGATCAGCCACTACATTTTCTGCTCCCTTTTTATCTCTGATCTCTAAATCGAATTCTTGGAGCAGCAAAATCCACCGAATGAGTCTAGGCTTGGCCTCCTTTTTGGCTAAGAGGTACTTCAATGCAGCATGGTCTGTATAGACAATGACCTTAGACCCCAGCAAATAAGTCCTGAACTTGTCCAGTGCATAGACCACAGCTAGAAGCTCTTTCTCAGTGGTGGCATAGTTAACTTGAACTTCATCTAGTGTCTTACTAGCGTAGTATATCGCATGGAGGATGTTACCCTTCCTCTGACCAAGCACAGCTCCCATAGCATAGTCGCTAGCATCACACATAATCTCGAACGAAAGGTTCCAATCCGGAGATCGAATGATAGGAGCAGTAATCAAAGCTTGCTTGATCCTGTTGAAAGATACAAGACAGTCATCAGTAAGCAGGAACGGGGCATCCTTGAGGAGCAACTGAATAAGTGGTTTAGCAATTTTAGAGAAATCCTTGATGAAGCGGCGATAAAATCCCGCATGACCAAGAAAACCGCGCACCCCTTTGACATTCACTGGAGGGGGTAATTGCTCAATCACTTGAACTTTTGCTTTATCCACCTGGATGCCACGTTCCGAAATAATATGACCAAGTACCACTCCTTCAGTAACCATGAAGTGGCACTTCTCCCAGTTCAGTACAAGATTGACATCTTCACACCTTTTCAAAACTTTAGCCAAATTTATCAAACATGCGTCAAAATCAATTCCATACACGCTAAAGTCATCCATAAACACTTCTATAATGGACTCAATGAACTCAAAAAAGATGGCCATCATACAACGTTGGAAGGTGGCGGGGGCATTGCATAATCCAAATGGCATCCTTCGATAGGCAAAGGTACCATAAGGGCATGTAAATGTGGTCTTCTCCTGGTCATCTGGGTGGATAGGGATTTGGAAGAAACCTGAATAGCCATTTAGATAACAAAAATAAGAGTGACAAGCTAGCCTTTCCAACATTTGGTCAATGAAGGGGAGGGGAAAGTGATCTTTCTTGGTGGCAACATTTAATTTCCTATAGTCAATGCACATACGCCAACCAGTTACTACTCTTGTAGCAATTAATTCATTTTTTTCATTTTTGACAACAGTAGTACCTCCCTTTTTAGGAACCACTTGAACTGGACTCACCCACTTAGAGTCAGCAATGGGGTAGATGATTCCAACATCAAGCAACTTCATAACCTCTTTCTTAACCACTTCTTGTATATTGGGGTTCAAACGACGTTGGCCTTGTAGACTAGGACGATGATCGTCCTCTAAGTGAATTCTATGCATGCAGAAGTCAGGGCTTATGCCTTTCAAATCATCAATGTTATATCCAATGGCTTGTTTATATTTTCTCAAAATAGACAAAAGTTGAGACATTTGACCATCATTCAGTGAAGCACTAACAATCACAGGATAATTTTCAGATTCATCCGGAAAAGCATATCGCAGAGAAGGGGGAAGGGGTTTCAGTTCAGGTTTCTTTACCTCTACCGGTTGAGTATCATATACTAATCGTTCCTTGTCATGAGTGGTAATACCGTCAAGCTCTTCACATGTAAGAACCGCTTCCCAGTCATCCACTTCCGCACTCAAGGGATTACCATCACCTGTAGAAGATGCAAAACAAAGCAAAGCCTCCAGAGGATCCCGCAGAAGGGATTAAGGCATGTCATCATTAACCAGCACATCAATGACATCAATTCTATAATAGGATTCCTCTAGCATGGGACTTTTTAAGGCATTGGTGAAACTAAAAGTCACATTATCATCTCCCACAGTCAACGTTAATTTCCCATTCTTAACATCTATGACAGCTCCAGCAGTATGAAGGAATGGTCTACCTAAAATAATTAGGATCTGAGTATCCTCTTCCATGTCAAGTACAACCAAATCCACAGGAATAAAAAATTTACCTACTCTCACAGGGACGTCCTCTAAGATACCTAGGGGGTATTTACCAGAACGGTCAGCCATTTGAAGAGTAATATTGGTACATTTTAAATCTCCCATGTCAAGCTTTTTGCAAACAGTAAGGGGCATGACACTAACACTAGCACCCAAATCACATAAAGCCTTATCGATAAAAATGGTGCCAATGTTACAAGGGATAGAGAAACCCCCCGGGTCTTTCAATTTAGGTGGGGACTGGTTTTGCTAAAGAGCACTACATTCTTCAGTGAAAGCTACAATCTCAATTTCATTAAAGGCTCTCTTCCTAGTCAGAATTTCCTTCAAAAATTTAGCATATGCAGGAACTTGAGTAATAAATTCAGTAAAAGGGAGAGTTACCTGCAGATTCTTCACTACCTCCAAAAACCTACCGAGCTGATGATCAAGCTTAGTCTTCAATAGTCTATTGTGGAACTGTACCTTGATCACAGGAGTGGTAGATGGAACTTTTTCAGCTACTGTCTGCTTCTCTGCATTGCTGGCCTCCTTAGGAGCTGTGGAATTGTCAGTGACAGCTTCATTCTTGTCGGACCCAACCGGATCATCTTTAGGCATCTTCGGACCATCATACTACGTTCCACTCCTAAGAGTGATGGCATTGGCAGTATCTCTTGGTTGCATTGGTTGTGAAGGTAATGACCCAGGTGGCCTACTAGCAGAAGAACTAGCCAACTGAGCTAGTTGAGTCTCCAACATCTTGTTATGCGTACCCAAATTTTCTAACTGAGCCTTTGTGTCGGCTTGAAAGGCATTAAAACCTTTCTGCATCTGAAACATCATATTCATCAGCTCTGTCATGGCTGGGTCTGTAGTAGGAGCAGGTGGTTGTGGAGCCTGCAATCTCTGGAAACCAGGAGGAGCTTGTTGTTGAGGTTGATATTGTTGAACCTGATTTTGTGGGACATATGGTTGTTGAGGTTGAGGATTCAACACATTCTTGCTCCGATATGAGAGGTTGGGGTGATTTCTCAACCCGGGGTTGTAAGTGTTAGAATATGGATTGAACTGGCCCCTAGGTTGTGACTGAAAAGCATTAACTGCCTCACAGTTACCCCCTACATTAGAAGATAGCAGTGCAGGACACTCTTGAGAGTTGTGCCCAGGTATCCCACAAGCATCACAAATAGGAGCATTATAATTAGAAGCACTAGTCATAGCATTAACACTCATATGGGAGGAGTCATTACCTAGCTTCAAAGAATCAATCTTCTAGGTTAGAGCAGCTAGTTGCTCGGACAGTAAAGAAATGGCCTCAACATCATGTTTCCCTCCTTTTTTCATGGAGGAACGAATGGTAGATGCTTGATTAGAAGCGAGTTTCTCCAGAAGTTCGTACCCCTCATCAATGGCCTTATCCATGAAGAACCCACCGGAGGCTCCATCAATTACCCTCCTTGTATCTGCATCAACTCTAGTGTAGAAAATCTGACACAAATACCACTGGTCTAAACCATGATGAGGACAAAGGCGCTGCAGATCCTTAAACCTCTCCCAAGCTTCATATAATGACTCTCCAGGATCTTGGGTGAAAGTTACTATGGCATGACGCATATCTGCAGTCTTTTGGTAAGGATACCACTTGATGAGGAAGATCTTTGATAGTTCTGCCCAAGTGGTGATGGTGGAAGGCAGCTTATTATACCAAAATAAAGCTTTGTCGTGCAGAGAGAAACCAAATAGGATGAGTTTCATCTCATCAGCAGTAACACCAGCTTGTTTCTGAGTAGCACAACATTGTAAAAACCGCTGCAGGTGCTGATTTGGGTCTTCAGATGGTAACCCAGCAAACTGATTATTCAGAACATGAGACTTGATTTCAAAATTTGTAGCAGAAATGGTAGGCATCCGGACCCCAGTGGGTACATTATCAGGAGAAGGTTGTGTATAATCTCTGAAGGTTGGTTTAGCTTCGTCACCCATTCTAGCAGTAATAGGTGAGATGGGGAATTCTTGTTGTGGTGAATATGGTGGAGCAGGTGTCTTTTGGGATGGTGTCCCTGCAGACAACTTCGCTTGCGTAGTTTTCTTTTTGAGTCTACGAGCGGTCTTTTCAATCTACGGATCAAATGGAATGAGATTTGGGGATTTCAATTTCCTGCTCATACACCAAAAACACTAAAACAAACGTGAGATGCTCCAAAGAACAGGTGTTCTTCAGAGTAGAGGTTAGTGTAATACTATAATTCAGACAAAACAAAAATAAATCGTCTCCCCGGCAACGGCGCCAAAATTTGACAGGCTAAAGTCGTATCACCTTATCAAAAATAACCTAAGGTCCACTAACAAGTAGTCAGGGAAGTCAGGATCGAATCCATAGGGAGAAAGTTATACTATTGTATCTGAATTCTAATATTATACTAACTAAATCAGATGAAAATGGTTGTTTTACTGAACTAAGCAAATAACAGAACTAAATACGAAGGTAAGAATCAATTAATGAAGAACTAGGACTATGGATTACTATGCATACAATTCGGGAAATCAGAGACGAATAATAACCACCCAATAAGTCAATTTATCTAGGGCACATGTAATTTCTCTCGAACATTACCTCCCTCAAAGATCACCTAGCCGCTATCGCATGGTCAAGGATCACTATGCCTAATGATTGAAAGCCTATACGAAATCTCTCCTCTCGAAGCAGATTCAATATTGCGATAATAGATATACTAATCAGGCCTAATTCATAAATCTAGCATGAACGATTCAATCACAGGAAACAATTGAAATAAAGGGTAATTATACTAATCTATTAATCCCTCATTGCATACATTGGTCCCCACAATCCTAGAAATAAAACTACTCACTCATGCTTGAGAAAACAATAGCAAAATCCATGTAAAAATTCATACTTTGAACTATTGCAAACAATTAAGAAATCAAACCAATCAATAATGGAGAAAACAATGAAGAAGATTACCAAATGAAATAACTATATTCAACTTGCCAGCAATCCAAATGTTTGATCTTTAATTTAAAATGAAAAGTAGTAAACTAGGGTTCTTCAGAGATAACTATGAAAAATAATGGCTAAAACCAAGATGATTAGTAATATTCTTATTTTGCTACTTATACTAAACCTAAAACAACTAGGAAAAGTCCTCTAAAAAATAGCCCGAAAATCATTAAATGCGCGTGTCGGGTTAGTCACCCGATCGAGCCAAGTATGCCTGATGAAATCGGGCTCAAACAAAGCAGCAGCGCTCAAAAACGCCCAACGCCCGATCCAATCGGGCGGCCCAGAACTTCTCAGCAGCTCGTCCAGAAAAGAGCGAACACGCCCGATGTTGTCGGGCCTTCTCGCCCGATCGGGCCTGTGTACCGAACTACGACAAGGTCGAAGCGCCCGATTGGGCCCGCAACAAATATTGTTTTGACAATGATGGACGCCCGATCGGGCGTGAGGCGCCCGATGAGTTTGGGGAGGGTTCGATTCTTCATTCCTTGGCTTCAAACGCCAAGGCTTCACTTCTTCTTTTATCCAAGGCCTCGAAAAGTGTTATCGGGACCCCGGAACTCATCATGTATGCCTTCGAACCTCTCCATTCGATTGTGGTAGACGTAGAGCAGTAGAAAGTAGGGAAAAAGTTCCCTAGTACCTAGAAATCATCACAAAACAGAAAACCACAACTAGAAGAAGAAAGTTAGTGTGAAAAGGCTCCTAAGAGCACCATTGATACACGTTTTAGCTTAAATATAAGGGGAAAAACTCTATATAAAACCGTAACATCAGTAGCATGGATTCGAAGCTTGCCGTTACCATTCGTTACCATGATAACGCTCGGCTCTATGGCTCTATTTGGAGACTCGGTCCTGCGTGGCAGATGGTCCCCGCCTCCAACAACTTCGGGCCAACATCGCCAATTGCAAACAAACCAAGAATATGACCATGGAGGATTACTATAACAATATAATGGGGTTATATGATGATTTAGCCCGCTTGAAACCTCTTCACGGTTGCACTTGTGGATTGTGTTCTTGTGATGTCGCCGGCAAATTCGCCACCGATCGAGATGAAGAGAAACTGCATCAATTTTATATTGGTGTCGATGATGCCCTATATTCTACCGTTCGTTCGAACCTTATCTCTCAATAACCCCCACCCACTATTACTCGAGCCTATCATGCGTTCCTTCAAGAGGAACGGGTTTGCGGTATGGCTCGCGATAAAGAAGTGGTTGAGGATGCCCATATTTTCGCTGTGAAGGGCACCTATGATCGCTTTGACAAACCCGACAAAACCAAACTCCTCTTCTCTCATTGTAAAAAACACGGACATGAAGTTTATTCTTGCTCCAAAATCCTGGCCGTCCTGCGTTGTGGGAGGAGAAATTCGAGAAAGGGTCCAGCACATCTTCAACTACCCTCGCCGAAAAATCTGGCCTGTCAGCCGCGCCTCCCCCTGAGCGTCGTTCTCCTGCTCCAGCAGCGCGCACCAACGTTGTGTGTGATGCTGCGGGTTCTCTCGTCAGCAGCTCTGTGGTCACTTTAGTCGCTCCAAGTAGAGGTGGGGGAACATCTCTTGATTCTCTCACTCCTGCTCAAGTGCAGCTTCTTTTAAATATGGTAAATGAACGGTCCCATGATGCTATGATGGGTGAGTATCTTTTCTCCTCTTGGCTCATTAACACGGGCGCTTCTTATCATGTTACTGGCAATTCTTCTTTGTTGATTGATCCTATTACTCTTGTTGAATATCGTGTTGGTTTACTTGATGGTCAGCCAGTTATGGCCACTCAGGCTGGCACGGTTCATATCGCCGGGGGCTTAGTCCTTAATCATGTGTTATTTGTCCCTTCTTTATCTTGTAATTTGGTATCGGTGGCGCAATTGATTGGTGATTCTCATTGTGTTATTCGTTTCATTGACTCTTTATGTGCTATACAAGACCTTCGCTGGGGGAACCTGATCGGAGCCGGTGAACGTAAGGATGGACTTTACTATTATCGTGGGATTCCGAGTGTCTCTGTTGTGGCCAATTCTGATATCAGTGAGTTTGAGCTATGGCATCGCAGATTGGGGTATCCCTCGGATAAGGTCGTCAAGCTTTTTCCTGTTTTTAGTAATTGTAGTAGCAAAAAAATGTTTAAATAAAGCGCGTGGTGTTTGCCCTCAAGCAAAACAATCCCGTCCTAGCTTTCCTATTAGTTGTAATAAAGCTAGTCGTATCTTTGAATTAATCCATTGTGATTTGTGGGGCCCTTATAAGACTCCTTCTTCGTGTGGTGCTCATTATTTCTTAACTTTAGTGGATGATATCTCTCGTGCCACTTAGGTGTATTTGTTGCCTTCCAAAACAGATGTCTATAAGTCATTTTGCTCTTTTCTTGCTATGATTGAATGTCAATTTGAGGTGCATGTAAAGAGGGTACGTAGTGATAATGACACAAAATTCAATGGTATGCTTCATCATTTCACTTCTCATGGCATTATTTTTCAAACCACATGTGTTGGCACCCCTCAACAAAATGGTCGTGTTTAACGAAAACACCAACAAATTCTTAATGTGAGTCGTGCTTTGATGTTTCATGGGTCCCTACCTATACCTTTTTGGGGTGAATGTGTCCTTGGTGCAGTTTATTAAATTAATAGAACCCACTCTCGCTTGTTACAAAATAAAACTCCTTTTGAGCTCTTGTTTGGTGTTGCACCTAATTTCAATGAATTAAAGGTGTTTGATTGTCTTTACTTTGCTTATAACCAACGGACCAAGGGGGACAAGTTTGCTTCTCGTAGTAGAAGATGTGTGTTTGTAGGCTACCCTCATAATAAAAAGGGATGGAAGTTGTATGATTTTGAGACTCATGAAATTTTTGTTTCCCGCGATGTTCGTTTCTTTGAAAATGAGTTTCCTTTTCATGCTCTTACATCTTCGTCTACCCCTATTGCTAATGCGAGTTTGGAAGGTGATTTTTTGGATCATTTGAGTGATATTAATTTTGATTGTGGCTCGGATGAGGCCCCTATAACTGATTTGGATGCTCCTGGGCGTTCGTTTCTACTGATGATGGGCCTTCGGCCCCCGCTGGGCCTGTTGTTCCCCACGCTGGTCCTCCCGCCCCTAATGATCCTCATATCGCAGCAGCTGGGCCTCTTGACCCCAGCCCCTGCTGCTAGGCCTCCATCCCGGTCCACGCAGGGCCGCAGGACTTGTCTCCCGCTGCAGGGCTTCACGACCCGGGTGCTACTTCTTCCGCTACTAGGCCTCCTGCCCCACACTCTATTGGGCCACCTATCTTTCTTCTTCTCAAGCTGCTCCTCCTTCCCCTTCTGCTGGGCCATCGGTCAATGTGGACTCTGATTATTGTGCATTGGGCCGTGGAAGGCGTGCCAAACGCCCCTTTGTCATTCTACGTGACTTTGTTACTCCTATGAATCCCACTCCGAGTCCATCCCTTAGTTCTCCCTACTCCGTTCGGTTCCTCCTAATCCTTTAGCACATTTTGTGTCTGCTGATAAATTTTCTCTGCCACATTGTATTTTTCTGGCTGTTGTTACTACAGGTCATGAACCCCGGAGTTATAAAGAAGCTATGACTGATGCTAGGTGGCGTGAGGCCATGCAAAAGGAGATCTCGGCTTTCGAGGCTAATGACACTTGGTCCATGACTCCTCTCCCTCCCGGGAAACATGCTCTTGGGTGCAAATGCGTGTATAAAATTAAATATCATGCTGATGGCATCGTAGAGCGTCTCAAAGCACGGCTTGTGATTTTTGGCAATCGCCAAGTTGAGGGTTTGGATTACAATGAGACTTTTGCTCCCGTGGCAAAGATGGTGATAGTACGTGCTTTTCTTGCTATTGTCGCTTTGAAAAATTAGGAGTTGCACCAAATGGATGTTCATAATGCCTTTCTTCATGGTGATCTTGATGAAGAGGTTTATATGAAGCCTCCTCCTGGCTTTCATGGGAATACTAAGGGTTTGGTTTGTCGTCTTCAGAAGTCTCTCTATGGCTTACGTCAAGCTCCTCGGTGTTGGTTCGCTAAGTTAGCTGCTTCTCTTCACCGGTACGGCTTTATGTAATCTTACTTTGACTACTCCCTCTTCACCCTTATTCAGGGATCTGTGCAGCTCAATGTTCTTGTTTATGTGGATGATTTCATTATTTCTGGGAATAATTCTTCCGCTATCACTGCTTTCAAGAACAATTTGGATGAGTGTTTTCACATGAAGGACTTGGGTCCTCTGAAGTACTTTATTGGTGTTGAGGTTGCTCGGGGTTCCAAGGGCATCTTCTTGAGTCAACGCAAGTACACCCTTGACATTATAGCCGAATCTGCCTTCTAGTTTCCCACTGGAACAAAACCATCATCTTGCTCTTGCTACTGGTGAGCTCCTTGATGATCCTGAGAAGTTGATGTTATGGTTTTATATAGTGATTTTCCCCCTATATTTGAGCTAAAATGTGTATCAATGGTGCTCTTAGGAGCCATTTTATATATGCTAACTTTCTCCATCTAGTTGTGGTTTTCTGTTCAATGTCTGATTGCAGATTTTAGGGAGTTATCTCCCTATTTTCTACTATTATTTGACCGTTACACTGGACTGGAGAGGTTCTATGCGAAGTTTCAAAGTCCCGAGGATACTTTCCGGGATCCTTGAGCAAAGAAGAACTGAAGACATTGGCATTTAGAGCCAAGAATGAAGAACGGACCTGAGCCTGATCAGATCGGGCAGAAAGCACCCGATCGGGCGCTGGCTAGGGTGATACCAGCTGTTGTTGCTGGCCCGATCGGGCTCTGTCGCCCGGTCGTTATTTCGTTGAGGAGCCCGATCGGGCGGATCGACCCGATGACATCGGGCGTTCTTGGCGGTGTTGTGCACTTGATGCTCAGCGTTGGTGTGCGGCTCGATCTCATCGGGCGTGTCGGCCCGATTGAATCGGGTGTGGCCTAGTTTTGGATCTCTGCTGCTGCTTTCATCCCGATTTAATCGGGCTGACTTGGCCCGATCGGGCTTCTCTTCCGAGCGCTCATTTAATGATTTTCGAGCTACTTAGTATAAATAGGAAAATTAGAGAATATTTGAGGGATCTTTGGTTTTAGCTCTTATTTTCTCATAGAATCTCTCAAGAACCCTAGTTTTTATTACTTTTCATTGTGATTCAAGAGAAAACTTTTGGATTATTCGCAAGTTCAATATAGTTCCTTAATTTGGTAATCTTCTTCCTTGTTTTCTCCATTATTGTTTGCTTCCTCTATTATTGATTAGAGTAATTTCTTAGTTATTTGCAATAGTTCAAAGTATGGATTTTTATATGGAATTTGTTATTGGATTCTCAAACATGAGTGAGTAGTTTTATTTCTAGGATTGTGGGGATCTATGTATGCAATGAGGGATTAATAGATTAATATAATTACCCTTTATTTCAATTGTTTCCTGTGATTGAATCGTTCATGCTAGATTTATGAATTAGGCCTGATTTGTATTTCTATTATCGCAATATTGAATCTACTTCGAGAGGAGAGATTTCGTATAGGTTTTCAATCATTAGGCATAGCGATCCTTGACCATGCGAGAGCGGCTAGGTGATCTTTGAGGGAGGTAATGTTCGAGAGAAATTACATGTGCCCTAGACAAAATTGACTTATTGGGTGGTTATTATTCGTCTCTGATTTCCCGAATTGTATGCATAGTGATCCATAGTCCTAGTTCTTCATTAATTGATTCTTACCTTCGTATTTAGTTCTATTATTTGCTTAGTTCAGTAAAACAACCATTTTCATCTAATTTAGTTAGTATAATATTAGAATTCGGATACAATAATATAACTTTCTCCCTGTGGATTCGATCCTGACTTCCCTGACTACTTGTTAGTGGACCTTAGGTTATTTTTGATAAGGTGATACGACTTTAGCCTGTCAGAAGTATCGGCGACTTGTTGGCCATCTGATTAACCTCTCCTTCACTCGCTTGGATCTTGCTTACACAGTTCACATTCTGGCTCAGTTCATGCAGGCCCCCCACCACGAGCATTGGGCCTCCGCCCTTCGCACTGTTCACGACTTGAAGGGTAGTCCTAGGTAGGGCGTTCTCCTTCGCGCTGACTGTGACCTCCAATTGACTGGCTAGTGTGACTTTGATTGGGCCAGTTGCCCTCTTACTCGGCGCTCTCTCCCTGGGTGGCTTGTGTTCCTTGACCATTCTTCTTCCGAGGCCTAGTATTGTTCTATGGCTACTACTACCTGTGAGTTGATTTGGCTTAAGGCTCTCCTTGAGAGTCTTGGCACTGCTCATCCTCGTGCCATGCGCCTTTTCTGTGATAGTCAGTCAACCCTGTATATCGCCCAAAATCCTGTTTTTCATGAGCGTACAAAGCACATGGAGGTGGACTGTCATTATGTTCGAGATGCTCTCCAGGCGGGTCTCATTTCCACTCATCATGTTTCCACCTCCGAACAACTCGCTGATATCTTCACCAAGGCTTTAGGGAAGCGTCAGTTTTACTATCTATTGGGCAAGTTGGGCATTTGTGATCTCCATGCTCCAACTTGAAGGGGGTGTCAGGCCCATTTTGGGCCTCCCTTATGTGTATGTAGAGTTTGTTATATTAAGTTGTATCATGATTTAAAGCCCACTAGTTCTCATCATTAGGTTGTATTTATTGTTAAACCTAAAGTCAATACAACTAAGGAAATCAATTCCAACACGGAGCATAAATTATGTTTACTTAGCATATTTCCTTGCTCGAAATTCTTCATATTATTTTAGTTATGTGCAGACAAATCAAAGCGGTAACATAGTCGGCATTCAATTTAATTCACAACGATAAGTATGTAATAAAAATTGCTCCAACTAAATACAAAGAAAAGTGAAAGCAACAAACAAGCGATTTGGCAAATTGAAGAAAAATAAAACCGTAGTTAAGTAATTTGTGAGACATTGAGTGACGAATAATGAGATTACCTAGCAAGAGAGTTTCGTAAAGGTTGCAAAGACGAAAGAGAAAAAACTCCATTGAAGAACATAAACCTGGCAATGATAGTTTTAGCCTTTGGAGAACCCAATCGTTACTTACCGTCTGTAGTTACTTAAAATCGTCCGTATTTTTTTCTTTAAATACCCCCCATGCCCCTCCCCCTTTCACCTCATTCTACTCTCTCAACTTTCATCAAACTTCATCCCTCTCTCTACCATTAAGCACTAACACCACCACCACCTTCCGAACACCACCACCGGACCACCACCACCGAACAACCACCACCGGCGCACCACCTCCGACTAGCCAACTAACCAGGTTGACCAAAACCGCTGGGGTACTACCAACATCGGAGCACCACCTCCGCCACCGACGAACCACCGCAGCACTACCGGAACTACCACCACCGGAAATGTCTGACGAAGAACCGTCAACGCCGCTGGAACGGAATGTGGTCAGTTTTATAAATTTTTTTTTCCGCCACCAGTGCACGGTAACGGATTGCTTTTCCGTTATCTCCGTGGAGGTAACGGATTTTTCATCCGTTGCCTCCATGGAGGTAACGGATGAAATATTTGTTACCTCCATGGAGGCAACGGAAAAGTAATCCGTTACCGTGTATTTCATGTGGAATATTAATTTTTCCATGATAAGTAGTATTGATTTTCTAATTAGCGAATAATAGTACATCCGTTTCGGTTAATTTTGTTAATGAATATTTAGTTAATATTTTTAGAATTTTTTTTCAAATATGTATGCATATTATTGTAATTATTTTGATAATAAGTAGTAATTTTTTTTTTGCTAAATCAGAGAGATCTATAAAAACCCAAACAAATACAAACTAGCTAGCTAAGGCAGAGACAAACCAACTAGGTTGGACCCTCTCAAAATCAAAGCAAGCGAAACAAACTAATTACAAACTTGCAAAGCCATTTGCCTTATCCACTCACGAGTACTCCTGGATATTTTCTTTGGGACTACACTATAACATCTTTCTATAACACTTTTTTGTATGCTATGAACAAGTTTATCTACAAAAATAACTTTTTGGTGCCATAAGACCTGATTTCTCACCCACCAAATATGATATACCATAGAACCAATAACAGCAGCCAAAATTTCTTTCTGAACTTTATTTCTGCCACAACCAGCAACCCATTGCAGCAGCCCATGAGTTGTATCATGAAGAGTACTAATACCCAGCCAATGCTACACCAACTTCAGCACCTGACAACTGTAACTGCATTTGAACATCAAATGGTCTTCATTTTCCACCTCAGACCCACAGATCAGACAGTTGGGGTCAGCGCTGATACCAATTCTATGCATCTTTTTTGTTGTTTGGAGTCTATGTCTCATGACAAGCCAGACAAAAAATCTATGTTTAGGTACCAACATCCTGTTCCAAACATACTTATCCTAAAAAATTCTCTCCTGCTCACCAACCAACAAGTGATAAACCTTTTGGACAGAGTATGTTTCCATTTGCAGCATCTGCTCTTCAGTCATTATATTCTTCATGCTATCTTTCACTTCACACAATCTTTCCAATACCAGCTGCTCCCTAGTGGAGGATGATAATCCCACCATTTTTCCTCTTTAACATAAACTTCACTTATCCATTTGATGCAAAGGCTATCCTTCTTAGCAGCTATAGCCCAAATATACCTACCTATGACAGCAGTATTCCAAACCTGAATCTGACGAATTCGCAGCCCACCAGCTTGTTTGGGAAGGCATACAGTAGGCCAAGCAATGTACCCAGGTTTTCCACTATAATATTCACCAGTCCACAAGTAAGCTCTACACATCATATCAATCTTTTTTAGAATCTTCCTAGGCAAAATAAACACTTGAGCCCAGTAAACATGGATACTCATCAGAACAGAATTAACCAATAACAGCCTCCCTTGGTAAGATAACTTCCTAGAACACCAGCTTCTAATTCTCAGAGTCATCTTTTCCACAAGATTCATGCATTCTTTAACAGCAATTCTTTTAAAGCATACTGGCACCCCAAGATATTTGAAAGGCATCTGACCATGTTTAAACCCAGAAGCATCAAGGATTCTTTGAACTTCCTCCCTCCTCATGCCTGAAGTATATATTTCAGACTTATGCTCATTTACTTCCAAACCAGAGGCCTCAGAAAAATGCTTAAAACTTTGCAGCATAGTATAAACAGACACAAAATCCCCTTTACTACAAAGAATCACATCATCAGCAAAACATAAGTGATTCAACTTAATCTCTACACACCTTGGATGAAACTTCAACTGTTCCTTCTCACCAACCACTTTCAGGGTTCTAGTGAGATATTCCATACATATCACAAAAAGTAGGGGGGACATAGGATCCCCCTGTCTAAGCCCCTTCTTACCTTCAAAGAACCCACAACATTTGCCATTGACCAAGAGAGTGAATCTAGGTGAGCTCACACATTCCATAATCAACAGAATAATTTTCTCAGGGAACTTCAAGGCATGCAACATATCTTCAAGAAATCTCCAATCAATAAAGTCATAAGCCTTTTTCATATCCATCTTAATATATATAATGCATCCAGGACTACAGTTTTTCCTCCCATAACTTCGGACTAGGTCCTGACAAATCATTATATTATGAGCAATAAACCTCCCATGAATGAAAGCCCCTTGATTTTCAGCAATGATTGTAGGGAGGACATCTTTCAATCTATCACAAATAACTTTTGTAATGCACTTATAAATTACATTACAACACGCTATTGGTCTAAATTAAGTAACAGTACTAGGGCATTTCACTTTAGGAATTAAAGCAAGAATAGTAGTGTTAATCTCCTTTAAAATCTTACCATTATTAAAGAAATCCAGAATAGCTACTATAACATCTAGCCCTACCACAAACCAGGTATCCTTGAAGAAATGAGTCCCAAAATCATCTGGACCTGGAGACTTATCACCCAGAATAGAAAAAAGAGCCTTCCTTACCTCATGTCCAGTCACTAGTCTCAGCAAACAATTTTGTTGCTCCGAGTTCAGCACTGGCCCTTGAGCAATAATATCATCACAAAATCTTCCTCTCCTATCTCTGGCAGTACCCAAGGACATCTTGTAGTATTGGACAAAAGCCAACTCCACATGATCACCTTCCACCCATCTCCCTTCCATATTATGAATGCCATAAACTGAATTTTGTATTCTTCTCTGTTTGATGGCTCTATGAAACATGGCTGTGTTTTCATCTCCTTCTCTCAACCAAGCAATTTTTGCCTTCTGCTGCAAAAAAGACAAATATAAGTCATGAATCTTTATATATTCATTCACCGCAGTCATCTCTCTATCTTCATTTTCAGCATTGTGGCCACTTTGAGATTGACAATCTATAAGGGCTGCATAGGCTCGAGCATCAGCAGCTTGGATATCAGAGTAACCTTCTTTATTAATATGCTTCATTATGTTCTTCATTTTCTTCAGCCTCTGGACTACACTAAACATCCTAGTACCAGAGATTCTGTCATCCCAGCAAGCTTTCACCTTATCCATGAACCCAGGAGCAGAACTCCACATCTTGAAATATCGAAAAGGACTGTTACCACTTATGTTGACAGGGAAAACTTTCACCATCATATGGGAGTGATCAAAAACCCATTTAGGCATAAACCAAGCTTCAGATGTGGGAAATTTCTCAATCCATAGCTCATTACATAGAACTCTATCCAACTTACAATAAAACCTGTTCTCACCAAATTGTTTATTGTTCTACGTAAAGAAACACCCCGTAGACTTCAAATCCTCCAAATCACAAGCATTTAAACATCTTCTAAAAGGAATCATTTCATTATCCTTCACTACAGCACCTTTTCTCTCTTCTCTATGCAAAACACAATTAAAATCGCCCAATACAATCCAAGGGATTTTAATCCTTATAGCCAACTTCTCCAAGTCTCTCCACAATTGCTCTCTCAGGCCATCAGCATTGTGAGCATAAAAAAACGTACACCAGAATTCCTTCATTCCACTAATGGATTGAACATGACAGTGGATCAATTGGTCTGTAATCATACAAATATTAACATGAAAAGCCAGGGCATTCCATGCAACTATAATCCTCCCACCAGGGTGTTAGGCTGAATTAGAACAGAAACACCACCCAGAGAACAAATTTCTATACACATCACCTAACTTCCTTGCTTTAACCTTAGTCTCAATGAGACTAACTAGTCCAAGGGCTCTAGTGCTAATTATCTTCTTCACATCCTGCTGTTTCTTAGCACTAGTAATCCCTCGAATGTTCCAGCATAACACACTATCCATGATCCTTAGGGGAGTCCCCTCCCCTATCATCCATTTCATCTACATTTTCTCACAAGATATCCCCAATTGCAATGTTCTCAGTCTCTAATTCTTTCAACACATCAAAGGAGTTATTCACCATAGTAGCCACACTTGATGTTTCAGGCCTAGTACTTTTATGTTTAGCCAGCCGAAATTCTTCCTGAACCATAGGTTGCTTCTGCTTATCAATCACTACCTACTGTTGCTTTTCAGTCACCACAACTTCATGCTGCACCTTAGGTCTCCAGACTTGCTTCATAACCTCCTTCCTACAATCGTCACTCTAATGACCCATTTTCTTACAATGTGAGCACAAAATTGGTTTCCATTCATAATGTATTCCCATAACCGTTTCAGTACCTTTTTCATTAACGAAAGACATCTGATCAGGGAATTCCTGATCCACCTTTGCTTCAATTAACACCCTTGCATATTGTAATTTTTCACGCTTAGCTGTGGCCTGATCTACACGAATGAATTTGCCAAACGGCTCAATCAACTTCCTTAAACTTCTTTCACTCCAGTACTTGAAATCCACCCTTAATTGGACCCAGGTAGGAAGAACATGGAAATTATCCTTAAGCACATCCATATCAGTCTCCTAAGCTTTCACAATCAGAGGTTTCTTATCAAAGAAAGCTATATTTCCCAGTCAAAACATGGTCTCGTTTCTCCATTGACCTAAATCTCACAATAAACACTCCTTTCTTTATCATAGCTACCTTATCCACCCCTAGGTTCTTCCATATCCTCCTTGAAAAACCTTCCATCACATAATCCGGAGGATTAGCCCCAATCACAGAACAAATTACAGAGGAATTACAGAAATCCACCTCAGATTGAATATCCTCATCATCAATTTTCACAACAGTTCGAGCAACATTTTCTACAATACCATTTGCATCAGGTTTCGCTAAAGGATAACTCACCTCAGGTTCCTTGAATTGCAGGATTGGAATTGGATCCAACTCTCTAATAGAACGATCCGCCAAGTTAATCGTCTTGTTAGCCTGATTGCCACCCTTCTCCATTGTTGTATGAATTGAAGACAGCCACTCTGAGAACAATCTATGCGTTTGCTGACTCCTCTGCAGATCTCTTAGATCCTCTTCCTCAGTTTGAATCACTGGTTCAATATCCATCGCAGATATTCCGAGCAACTCGTCCATCGATTTCGTTTTTTTTTTGCCTGCGAATCAGAAATTGGCCCTTTTGCCTTACCCGCTAATTTATGTCCCTTCGAATTTCTTGCCATGGCTACGATGAATTCACATCGAGAGATTTTCTAGAGAGAGAAAATAGCTCTTTTTGATATATCTCATAAGTAGTAATTTTATAATAGTCGTTGCAAAAATTTATTGATGAATGCTTGTTATTAAGTTGAGAAATTGAATATGTAGTTAATAATAGTTGTGATTGGTAAATAAATAATAGTGATTATTAGTTACGATAAGTAAGTAAATAATAGTGATTAATATTATTGATTATATGTTGTCTAAATGGTAAAATGTTAAACATTATAGGTATATTTGCCGGATTTTGGGGTTGATTACATAGATTATAATCACATGTTTTATAATGAAACACTATGGGCTGAGAAAAAGGAACTACAAGATTGGGTTAAAACAAGGGCACATGAAATCGGGTTTGTGATGGTAATTATGTCAAATCATAAACACGATCCTAGTGGTCGACCATATGTTTATATGAAATGTAACCGGGGCGCACCATATCGGGGTGAAGGTAGGGATCTTAGTGTAGCAGAACGTGTAGCTACAAAGAAAAAAGCATGTGGATGTAGAGCGGGAGTTAAGATAGAGTTTTTGGAGTAGTACCCTGATCAAACAGGACGGGTGATCAAAGCAGAGCGAGGGATTAGGGGCATGCACAAAGTTCATTCATTACCGTGAGGGCCACTGACCTATTAGCGCCCTTAGTCCGGCGGCTAAGGTTTTCGCTCGTGATATGATTAGTCGCACGTTAGGCCTGCTAGTATCATGAAAGTTGTTAATGAAAAATTTCCGATGATCATCCAAATATGAGACACTTTTACAACCTGAAGGAAAAGGATAGAAGGGAAGCAATGGATGGTAGAGACGTGATGTAACACGTCCTTCACCTTGCTCGAGAGAGCCGCTACCTTCATTGGATTAGGCAAGACAAGGAGACAAATGCAATGATTGCGGCGTTCATGGTGCACCCTCGTTCGGCAAATATCCTCCGCACTTATCCTCTTGTTGTTGGTATAGATGCAACATATAAAACCAACAAATATAACATGCCTTTTCTAGAGCTCATTGGGATGACGCCTTGTAACAAGAATATTATGGTTGGATATGCTTTGATGGCCAACGAAATAGCTAATAGTTATAATTGGGTGTTGGACAAGTTTAGGTTGCTTATTGGAGTGAATGTTGTCCCTGTTACACTCATAACTGACCGTGATTTGGGACTTATGAAAGCAATCCGGGAAGTGTTTCCTAACTCTGCACATTTGCTATATAGATGTCATATCACTAGTGGAAAAAAACGGAAGGGCTGCGCTGCAAGGGCTGCGTTTTTTTGAAAAACGCAGCCCTTCTTAGTGAAGGGCTGCGGTTAGCCCAAAAACCGCAGCCCATCACTTACGAAGGGCTGCGGTCAATGCAAAAACCGCAGCCCTTTTAGTGAAGGGCTGCGGTTTTTAAAAAAACGTAGCCTTTTAAGTAATAAAGGGCTGCGTTTTTTAAAAAACGCAGCCCTTTATGGGCTTTTTTTTTAAATTTTTTTGAAAGGAAATAATCGCGGGCTTAACATATTAAGCGGGCTCATTTTGGAAGGAGATCTCCCTCATTCTCTTTCCTCTCTCACGTTCTTCCTTCTCCCTCACCTTCCTTCCTTCTCCCTTCTCTCTCACGTCCTCCCTCCTTCCACGACAACAAATATTCGTTCTCAGATCGTTCCTCGTCGTCGTTCACCCTCCGGCGGCAGCGAATATTCGTTCCTCGTCGTTCGTGCCGCGCCGCGCCGCGCTGTTCCTCGTCGTTCGTCCTTCGAACTCCGGCCATCCTTTCGTCGTCGTCGAACTCCGCTTAAGCAACGGCAGCAACAAGGGATGATTTTTCATTTTTCAGATCTATAATTTCTTGATCTTTGTTTTGATTAATGTTCATGTAATTTCAGATCTATAATTTTTCTCTTTTGTATTTTCGTTCGTTTTTTTCATTTTTGTTCATTTTCGTTCATTTTTTTTCATTTTTGTTCATTGTTTTTTCATTTTCGTTCCTTTTTTTTTCATTTCCGTTTGTTTTTTTTTTCGTTTCTTTTTTTCATTTTCGTTTTGATATTGGGACTTTCGGTTGGGAGGGTTTGCGTTTTAATGGCTCAGATTTATGATTTTCATGTATGGATTAAAGTTAATCATGCTATTTAGCATAAGCTTTTCATAGTGGGGCAATGTGTGTTAGAAAATTGTGTTCTATATACTTCAATCATTTCTGTTTTGGATTGTTCTGCATAGTTGGAATCACTTGTTTGATTTTGTTTTAGTTGGCAGCAAGGTTAACTGGCATGACTTCCATTATTTTCTTTTTGTTAGGAACCATGATTCTATTTTTTTTTTTGTGCTTATTAATACGCTGTATAATTAAGAGTTAAGATTTGATACTAATCTTAATAAACAATATCAACATGAAGTAGATATATTTAGGAGTAAAAAAATGCAAAAAAAAAAAAAAATTATTTTTTGTTGGGTCAAAAGGGCTGCGGTTATGGTCAAAACCGCAGCCCTTTGTACAAAGAAGGGTTGCGTTTGAGGCCCAAAACCGCAGCCCTTCCAATTGGAAGGGCTGCGGTTTTGGGCCTCAACCGCAGCCCTTCGTTGTGAAGGGCTGCGGTTTAAAAAACGCAGCCCTTCACTTTTAGTGAAGGGCTGCTACGGAAAGAGCTGTTGGCCAAAAACGCAGCCCTTAGGGCTGTTTTGACCGCAGCCCTTCCGTTTTTTTCCACTAGTGTATCAACAAAGATGTGCAGGCTAAAGTGAATAACATCATGGGCAACACCGATGCGGGTCCGAGATTCGTGAGCCGAACTTGGTATTGAATAGTCAACGCGATCGACGAGAGGAGTTATGAGGCCGAGGTTGAGAATATATGAGATGTTTACAGAAAGTGGCCTAAAATCATCCAGTACGTGGAAACAACTTGCCTTGTGTACAAAGAGAAGTTTGTGCGGGCATGGACGGACAATGTACTTCATCTTGGGAACACGTGCACTAGCCGAGTTGAAAGTGCACACTCTGCACTGAAGTCTTGGGTTTTTAGTAGCACAACTGCATTGGACACCATATTTTATATTGCTCATAGTGAGATAGAAAATCAGGTGAAAAAGGTTGAGAATGATTTGGAGGAAAGTCGACGTCGACACGGGATATTGTACAAAACTCAGGCTTTGTATCAGTTAAATGGTCGAGTCTCGCATTACTGTTTAGAACTCTTACTACTGCAGGAAGAAAATCGTATGCGGGAGTTGGCCTATGAGGTCTATAAGCGTTGCGGTTGCTCGTTGAGAACCACACATGCCATCCCATGTGCATGCGCCATATGCAGACGATTGGCAGCGAATGAGAGTCTGTACCTGACAGACTTACATCCTTATTGGACTACTTTGATCATTGGTGATGGTGTTAACAACTCTGAGTTTGTATCTGAGGCAACACAGGATTCTCAGTACTTCTTACAGTTGGTTGAGCAGGTTCAAAGTAGTGATCCTGCCGTCTTGCGAAGCGCTACCTGGGTTCTAGAGGAACATTTGCGTAATCCTGGTGATTCAGCTTTTGAGCCCGAGATTGTCGAGAACCCTAAAGGGAGACCACGACGAAAGAATAACCCAAGTACAAAACGAAAGAAGAGTGATTTTGAGCACACAACATCCAGTTCGTCTTCAAAGAGAAGCAGATCTGTAGGTTCAGTTATGAGCATGTCAACTTTTACAGGTAATATGTTTGTTAATTGTATGTATTGATTATTTATAACTTTGATTTGCTATGTACTGATAATTTTAATGGTGAATAATTTGATTGTTGTAGGTCGGGAAAGCGTGGATGAACGAGACGATTTTACTAGATTTCCATTTTACCGCAGGGTTCCTGCGATTGTTTTTATTATGATGGGATAGACGCAGCAATAAGGCGCATTACTTGGACTGGGGGGACCAACATATGAGGCTCATTGGATGCATACTTCGCAAGACTTGTTTCCTATTGCCCAGATGTTCAATGCCGCAGTCATTTTGGTAGGACTGGGCCTAGGGGGAACCCTATATCTGTGTATCACTGTCCTTCCTTGGCGTGCTTCTGAATACACAATGGGTCTAACTAACGAACTCGTGATGGCACATCTTGGTACCTTTGAGCATTATATTAGACTCGAGTTACTTCCCGGATCAACCGTACCACCAATTCATAACTTATGGCATAACATGCATGAAGATAGTGTTGATGGTTGGGATCAGTTGTATGGTGTGAGACGCGCTTTATGGGAGGAGTTATTTGATGTGACCAAGTTATATGCGATTATAGAGTGTTGAGAAGTCCATTTTATTAAGGTTTAAGGTTTAAGAAGGAGAGTTTTACTCATCTATACCTTAGTGTGGAGAAGAGGGAGTTATGATGAATTTGCAGTATTAGAGGAGATTTAAGGATATTTTGTGGTTCTATATGCTTTTGATCATTTGCAGGTGGATTAAGCTCACAAAGTTCCTTGAAGTCTAGACTTTGATGGTTGTCATCCAAGTTCATCTCTTTGTAGCTCTACGGCATTGTGTGCCCACCATGGGCGTTGAAGAGCCCACCTCGGGCATTTTTGAAGAAGATGAATCATGAGCAGTGGCGAGTGGAAGCAGAATCTTGGCAGCAGCCAAAGCCCGAGCCGCGCACCATCAGCGCACGACTTGCGCACTGCGAGCGAAGGAATGAGATTGTCAGCATTGAAAGGCACGACTCGCACGCAAGACATGCCCGAGTCGCGCATATCGAGCGAAGGCAATCATTTGACAGCAGCGAAGGCCCGACTCGCGCAGGTGGAGCGCCCGACTCGCGCACTTCGACGCGGCCACGACTCTTCGGCTGTTTTCAGCTTTCCTTAGGTTTTATTAATTAGAAAAAAACGTTGTTTTGTTTTATGTCTTGTAATTTCTAAACTTAATTAGAGAGGAGAGAGAAGAAGAACCCTAATCCCTATCTTCCTTTTTGGAGTTTCGAATCATTAGTTTGAAGATTTCTTCGATGGATGCTATGTCGATCGTAGCCTAAATCTAGTCTTGAGAACGGTTAATCAAGCTTCGATCTGTTATTGTGAGGTTTCTCTTTGTTAACTTTTTCTTAATTATAATTGCTATTGTTGATTTTAATCTATGATTGTGGTATGCATTGCTAGGAGTACTACTAGTTTATACATTCGATTTATCTTCTGCTAGGATTTAGAATGGATGCGGAATCATCTGTTCTACTTTCATGAGTAGCAATCTAGGGTTTGATTAATGAATCTGATTATTCTTGATTAATCACTAGGGAAATCACAATTTCTAATTGGAATATGTTGTGCTAGCAACTTGTTAATTGGCTCATTGTTTCCATGTTCGTTGATGTTCTATTGATTTGAATCTAATCTCTGATTAGATTAGATTAATCTTTAGTTCAAGTTTTATGATCATCTGATTGTGATTGTTTAACGGTACTTTTGAGGGAAAGGAATTTGATTTCCAACTTTGAGTAATTAAGAGTAAAGTTACACATTTGAGAAACCAATGATCAATAGTATGAATCGAAGTGGCCATTAACCGAACTCAAGATTCTTCTCTTCTTGATTACATTACTTTTTGATTGTTCTTTAGTTCTTCATATTTAGTTATTCAATTCTTTAATCCGAAAACCCCCATTTGATCTATTATAAGCACGAGTTAGTCCCGAAGTCTCTGTGGATTCGACCCTACTTGCCACTTACATTTATTTGTATTGGAAAGAAGGAAAATAAACTTTTATCTTTGGTAGCGCGTACGACCGCGTCCCACCATTACTCTCTACTTAGTATATAGTATATAGTTAGATCTATTCATTATAATGTTTTATGTATTCTATTTAATAACTTTTTTGTAATGATTAGTATAAGTTGATATGATATTAATATATAATGTTGGATAATAATAAGTTGCATTGATTCAAACTGAAATAATAAGTTGCAATTCATTATAATGTTTTATGTATTCTAGTTGGTAACTATTAGTTAACTTTTTTATAATGATTAGTATAAGTTGATATGATATTAATACCATATTGTTGGATAATAATAAGTTGTAATGACCCTAAATTGAAATAATAAGTTGCAATGA
Source organism: Beta lomatogona (assembly GCA_947646795.1). Taxonomy (NCBI): domain Eukaryota; kingdom Viridiplantae; phylum Streptophyta; class Magnoliopsida; order Caryophyllales; family Amaranthaceae; genus Beta; species Beta lomatogona. Next base: position 280,476 of record CANSNZ010000418.1, read on the forward strand.
TTCATAGGGAAATAATAAGTTGCAATGATTCGTAATAAGTTGCATCATAAAACCACAGTTGTAGTACGTAACTAGATAACAATATAATACACGCGTAAATAAAACATCAACTACAAACACTGATATAAGCTAGTACATATAATCATCACGCGCATGCTGATCAGGGTCCCGTGCCCGATCTAACCGCAATGCAGCATCCTAATCCCGAGCGAGGTCATCCATCATCTCATATGACGAAGCAGTGTTGGGTCGCTGGTCATTGTGCCGATCCTCCGTCAAAGCTCTCGTGGCGTCAAAATCTCGGGCCATCCACTGCAAAAAGTCAGTTAGTTATTTTATGTATCAATAATTAACAACGAAATGGTAAACATAGAATAATAAAAATTGCATACGTAGTGGGTGTTTGTAGTGTTGGGTCGGGCCGGAACAGTCGTCCTATCTGCAGCGATAAGGGTAGGATGAGAACATGTACAATACCAATCCATGTACTCTCTCGAACACTCTCCTGGACGACCAACACGTCTCAAGTGTGATACATTGAGACCCCCATAATTACCGTAACGGATCACTTTTCCGGTACCACCACCGAGGAAACGTAGATCTACAACGTTTCCTCCGCGGTGGTAACGGAAAAGTGATCCGTTACCACCACGGTGGTAACGGAAAATCCGTTACCCTGCGTTTTTTCGAAATTAATTTTTTCCTTCCACCAACTTTTCCGGCGAAGGGGTCAGTTTTAGCACTACTAATTTCCGGCAAATGGGTCGGTTTTAACCACTACAAAGTTCAAAACTAACTTGAGTTGATGATTCTCCGACTTTTTTGCCTTCTTCCTTGGGCCCATCCTTTTTCCGGAGACTTGAGGTGGTGGTGGTGGAGTTTTGTCACACTGATCTTGGTCTCCCGGTGGTGTGCTTCGCGGTGGTGGTCTCCGGTGTAGTGGTGGTTGCCGGTGAGGTGGTCGCCGATGTGGTGGTGGTGTTGTGGTGTCGGTGGTGGAGTTTTCTCACGCGGAGGTGGTGTGCTTCACGGTGGTGGTTGCCGGTGTGGTGGTGGTCGCCGGTGTGGTGGTGGTTGCAGTGGTGGTGGTGGTGGCTATGGTGGTGGTTGCTATGGTGGGAGTGAGAGAGGAGTGAGAGTGATGGGGTTTTTTACTCAAGTGAGTGAGAGTGAGAGTGATGGGGTATGGGGGGTGAAAACTCAAGTATTTGTAGGGGTAATTTAGGAGTATTTAAGAAAAAATACGGCCGTTTTTTAGTAAATACGGGCGGTAAATAGTAATGCCCTTGGTGAATTGGATTCATGGAATAGTTTGTGCAAAATGAGCAAGTGGAAGATGATTATTGATTCCCGCCGCAAGTAATCTTATCAGATCTTTTGTATTGTAAAAACGGGCGATTTCCCGAGTCATATTTTTGCATCATTGCATTTACTCCATCTATTTTTTGTTTAGTTTATCCTTTGCGTTTTTATACTACTTTTTTTTATGCAACATTTAAAAGACAAAGGTTACATCTAAAAAAAAGAGAGGAAGGAATATTTAAGATGTCTATTTGAATATTAATATATTTTTTTATGCATTAATGAAAGAGTTTTTTGTTAGAAACAATCTTTTATATACACTTTTTTGCAAAATACAACCTTTTAAAAAATTTTGGGCAACTTCAAACCTTAAAGATTTTTTTTTTTGTCAAAAACAACCTTGACCAATATTCAGACGTTTAATCTCGCAACCCTAAGCCAAACCCTTATATATTTAATCCCAAAGCAAGCTTGAAGCTGTTAAACACCTCCGCCCAATTAGTCTTTGCAACACGATTTACAAGTTGGTCACCAAAGTATTAGTAAATCGACTAATGCCTTTGATTCCGAAGTGGATCTCCCCAAACCAAAATAGCTTCATTAAAGATAGGGGCAGGAAGTTAATCTTGTGGTTGCATCGGGTATCTTACATTCGATGTACAAAAAGAAAGGGAAAATGGGTTGGTTTGCTCTCAAAGTTTATTTAGAAAAAGCTTATTATAGAATGAATGGGGTTGTATGAGGTAGTGTCTCGACAACCTCAACCTAGACCAAAACTCATTCAACTTCATAAGAGCACGTTTGGTTCATGATTTTTGGGCTCCAAGAAACGGAATCAATTACCGATGCCCTTTCTTTTTGTTTGGTTCAATCCCTCATCATCAATCCATTACCATTACTTGGTGGTAATGGACTCCCCCAATTTGTTACCCTTCCCTCCCCCTCAAGCATGGTAATGGTGCCATTCCATTTCCTTTGTATGGCTTGAACCAAACACCTAATAAAGCTAACCATTTTTGTTACCATTCCTCTTCTCTATTTGTTTCCATTCCCTTTCCATTCCATTCTTTAAAGCAAACGACCCCTTAATTATGAACTGCATATCAAACACCAATATTTGTTTGAGATGGGAGAATGATTCACTATAGATAACTTAGCTTTGACCCTCTATTACTGTCTCCCACTTATTGTCTTAATTCTCCCTCTCGCAGTTCGTACCCCATTTTCAGCGGTATAATATTTAGCCTTGTGGCAGGTTTAGCTTCACATACAGCCACAACATTTAGGTTTAATAATTGATTAATAGGAGTTGCAACATGCAATCGAAGTAATAAAATATATATAATCCATTTTGGCTTAATTATAAGTTATACACAAATTATTAGAATAGGCGGTCTAATTTTTACATAAAATTAGACAAACTCAAGCCTACATTTTTTTATCAAGCCCATTCATCTCACTTTAGTCCAACACTATCTCTAAACATTTTGCGCCAACTTAGTCGTCCCTTCTCTTCTCCTTCCATTGTTTCCCTTTGAATATCGAATACAATGAATAATTTTATAAATAAAACCCGGTAGTCTTGCCGAAGGGATTAAACTAATTACTAAAGAGATTAAACTAGTCACTAAATGGATTAAAGAATGTGAAAACTAAATGGATTAAATTGGTCACTAAATAGATTAAACTGGTCACTAAATAGATTAAACTAGTCACTATATTCACAAAGATGGTCTGTTCTCTTTTTACTAGTGGGCTTGGGCCAATGCCTAATTTTAACTTAAAAGTAGACGGTCTCTTACAAGACCAACTGTAAGTTAGAACATGTTTTCCTTGTGGAGCCAACTTTTCCAAAGGATTATATTTTTAGGAAAAAGGATTATGATACAATACGTCAAAAAAAGGATTGTATCTTCAATACAATGGATTATAATTCCACTATTCTCATGTGAGCTTTATTCTGCTCCCTCCGTTCTTTTTCTATTGCAGCAATGAGATTTTTACACTATTCACCTACCACCCTTTAACTATCTATTGTGATTTTTACGTAAGGAAAAATATTGTCATGTGGGGTCTTGTTAGATTCATCTCGATGTATACTTTCAAAATATCAAATTTTTATAATTTTTACTAAAAACTAATTAAAGATTTTAATAGTTAAGGTTGTGCATTGGCAAACGTGAAAACTCTATTGTTGCAATAGAAAAAGAACGGAGGAAGAATATATTGCAATAGGGTTTATTTTACAATTAGTATTTTGCAATTTGATATTGTAATAAATTTCTTGTATTAATTCCTCTAAGTAGCTTATCTTTATTTTTACATAATTGAAATTCAACTTTAACGTCAAAAAAAAAAATATTGTAACTTCCTTGCTTGTACAAAGAATATTACAAGGCATAAGATATTCAGATTCACAAGCAAGTAGTTAACCGAAATTGAGTCTTGGAGCAAAACGTAGGGATTCAAGTCACCTAAAAATTTAACTAGAAGAGGTTATAAACGAGATAACTTTTATATATAGCTTTATTTTCGCTTGAAAACTTCAATGATGATTATATAGTTATTGATACTTGGTTACTAACCAAGTGTATTATAGAAGTATGAACAATAGAGATTCAAGTAGGGAAATGTCAAACCAAGTGTATTCTTACTTGTTGTAGCTTGATTATATTGAAGGATTGAGTCGAAAGATAAAAATCAAACTAAAGTATACCAATTAATTATATCATTTTGGCAACATCTTATGTTAACAAACTGAAATCGCAACACTTATGTGATTTAAAAAATTCAAAAATAGATACAAATTATCCCTCAAAAGCGTTGGTATTATTTATAACATTACCATCTTCACACATTCACGCATAGTGGCGATAAATATTGTATGAGCGGATTAAATCAAATATACTATAAAACCACTTGACATTTAAAAACCATATGCCGGGTACTGAAAAGTTAGTATAAATAATCAAGAACATTTTCATAACTTTAAAACTCATCCTCCCACAAACAAAAATAAGCATAATTCTTTGTATACTACATCACTTACTACTAGCAACGGATTAAAGAACCATGAAAGCCACCCTTTTCATTCTTCTAGCAGGTTTTCTTCTTATCTTTCTAATTTTTGATTGTTAATTCTATATCTATGTTTGTCAAAAGTCCTAATTACTACTTCCTACACACAAACACACATGAAGTGGGGTTGGCTCAAATGATGAGTTTTCCCATCTTTCCAAGTGAAGTCTGTTGGAACATTTATAGTGTAAAAATGGGTTTTATAAGCTCATATGGTTCTATACTAGAAGAGGAGGAGGTCTAGTATGCTAAGATTAGAATGCGCAAAAACACGTGAAACAATCAAGAGAAACAGGAAGGTTGTCACTGGTCGCAATGTGGCCGTCACTGGTAGTGACACCTGTCGCGGGTCGCGACCATTGTGTTGTCGTGACTCGCAATATGTATCGCGGGTAGTGACGTGTATTCTGTTTTGGGGCGTGAAATTTTGCGTGGACGGTTTATAACCGTTGTATTGTGTACGTTATTTTTTTAATGAAGATTAAGGATTCTTAATCAGGGGATTAAAGGGAGATTAAGGCAATAACAGCTCTAATCTATGAAAGTAATATTTATATATGACCTTTGTCATTCTTATGAGTGGTGGATGAAAAATCAGTTTTTTATATTCCAATACACTTGCTTTGCTTGAGAGAAACCTTGCTATTTTCTCTCTAGTGTTCTTCACAATCTACAAACTCAAAGTTCTTGTTGATTCACGTAGAAGATCATCTTGTGAATTATTTTCTCCATTGTATCTCATTAGTTATTTCGTGATAACCCGGTGATCCTAGAGGGGCGAAATTAAACTAATAGAAAAGCGTAGTTTCCGTGCCTTGGAGTGGTATATCCGATTCCCTTGTTTGATCACACTTCTAACAAAGTCTCGGGTTTAATTTCTACCCCAAACATCTCAACACTTGGCACCTTTTCTGAAATTTTATCACGAAACAATTATGCATGGTTAATGAGATCTAATATCTTTCAATAATATAAGAAGAAGGATAGTACTATAATAAGTGTAAAGGGGGACCTACGTCGGGTCCTAGGAAGCATGTACGTACCTCACTTTCTTTTGAAAAATAATTGGATACTTTTTTTTGTTGGGGGGGGAAATGAACGAGAAATCTATAAGGTGCATATGTAAACGATTACCTATTTAACCTTCCCTCTTTGTCTCTTTGTCTCTTAGTTAGATTAATAGAAGAAAAATCAACAAAATTTTCTAGACTAAAACCCCAACAGTATTGTCTCGTAAAAGAATCTAATAAGTATTACTTTGAGTCTGACGTGAGAGAGAAAGGAAGAAACGATTATAAATTGAATATTGCTATAATGGAATTGTTTATATGCTTGATTATTGTTGGCTTAATAACTTGACAATTCGAAGATCTTTTGTAGCAACAAATTGTCGATTTAGCCAAAAATGATTAAAAATTATAATAATTTAATAGGAAGTAAAATAACTTTTCGAGGCGTATTTAATGATTATTGTTAAAATTTTGGTATGCTACTGAATTTATTAATTTCAATGCCCCATCAAATTTACGATCTTAGATCCGCCCATGTGAGTGATATGTGATTTTATTAGATTCAATATTAACGTATGAGCTTCTATATATATATATATATATTATTTTGTAATACATATTTAAAGATGATAATGAATTGGTGCTTACGTACATGGATTGAAAAATATGAAGAATTTTTTATATATAAAGAGAAAAACAAAGGGCCGCAATTGATTGTGTTAAGCATATAATTAGAATATTGTCGTTATTTGGTACTAATAACAAGCTAAGCTATGAATGAGTGTTATGAATATAAGCTGATCATATCTTACATTTGGAATTCATAGTGGTGACGCTCCAAATCGTGACCTTTAAGGTGGAAGCACAGGGGTGCGTCAACGTATATGGTGCTTCATGTGTTTCTGATGGCAGTGAAGACGATTGTTGTTGTTTGAGAGAATCTAAGAGATCAATCTTATTGATGTAAAATGTAAGAATGAATGTTATAGCCTAGAATGAAGTAAGGAGCTATTTATATTTCAGCAATAGAAAGAAAATAACAGCTAAAATAATTATGTGCAACAACTTCTTAACTAACATAACAAACTTGTTAGAAGAAGCGTGTAAGAGAAGCAAGTTGAGCTGAGCAAAACTGTTAGTTCCAATACCCCCCTTAAGTTGGGAGTTGTTTGGGAAGGAGTAAACATCCCCAACTTGGATAACAACTTGTTAAACTGCAGGGAAGTCATAGATTTTGTAAGAACATCAGCTAATTGGGACTGAGTAGGGAGGTAAGAGAGTTGTAATAAGCCTTCAATGACTTTCTCTCTAGTGAAGTGGTAGTCTATCTCAATGTGTTTCGTCCTTTCATGAAACACTGGATTATGTGCAATGTAGAGTGCATTTTGATTATCACAGAATAATGTCACAGGCTGTAGTTTATCAACTCCTATTTCTTACAATAAACGCACAGTCCAAGCTACCTCTGGTGCTGCAGAAGCCATGGCTCTGTATTCAGCCTCTGAGGAGGATTTGCTTACTGTGCTTTGCTTCTTAGAACACCATGAAATGGGAGATTTACCAAGCATAAGTAAGTAACCAGTGACATACTTCCTAGAATCAGGGCAAGATGCCTAATCTAAGTCTGAAAATGCTTGTAAAGTGAGATGATCATTACCTTACAGGAGTATACCCTGTCCACGAGTGTGCTGTAGAAAACGAAGTGTATGAGTCAGAACTGCCAAATGTGTAGACCTAGGTGAATGCATAAATTAGCTTAGGCACTGAATAACAAAGGAAAGGTCTGGTCTTGTGTGTGTAAGAAAGTTGAGTTTGCCAACAAGAGACCTATAATATTCTGGATTAGGAAGCAGGTCACCTTCATCTGCTTGTATTTTAACATTGGCAGGTAATGGAGTAACAGCCTTCTTTGTTAAATCAAGATCACATTCAGCCAATAACTCTTTAGAGAATTTTTGTTGACTAAGCAGAACTCCTTTAGGAAGATAAACAACTTCTATACCCAAGAAGTAATGTAAAATGCCAAGATCTTTTATCCTGAATGTGTGATGTAAGTGTTGCTTGAGTGATGTGATAGCAGTGATATCTGTTCCGGTGAGAACAATATAATCAACATACACTGCAGCAGTGGTAATATGATGATCAACTTTCTTGATGAAGAGACTGTAGTCATTCTTGGACTGATAAAAACCTTGAGCAGTAAGTTCTTCAGCTAATTTAGCAAACCATTGCCTGGAGGCTTGCTTTAAGCCATATAATGACTTGTTTAACTTGTAAACCTTGTTAAGAGGATTAGGAAATTGAAAAGGAACATTCATGTAAACTTCTTCTTTGAGGTCACCATGCAAAAATGCATTGTTGACATCAAGTTGATACACTGGCCATTTCTTGTGTGAAGCATGAGCTAAAATACATCTTATAGTTGGCATCTTGACTACAGGAGAGAAAGTCTCCTCATAGTCTATGCCATACTTTTGATTAAACCCCTTTGCTACTAATCTTGCTTTACACCTATCCAAATTGCCATTAGCTTTTAATTTCACCTTGTATACCCACTTGTTACCTATAGGCTTCTTACCTGAGGGCAGATCAACAAGATCCCAGGTATGGTTTGCAGTTAAAGCCTGAATTTCTTTATCCATATCTTCAACCCGATCTGGTTTGGATGAAGCCTCAGCAAAGTTGATAGGTTCTTTGATAGTTTCAGAAGATGTGGAAAGAAAAGCTTTATGAGAGGATGGGAAGGAAGAAAAAGAAACAAGATTACACCAATGTGAGGTTAGAGAAGAAACTGTATTGCAATAATATTGGTTGAGATAAGGAGGATGAGTGACTCCGAAAGAATGTCTAGCTGGTGGAGCATGATGTACTGTAGGTATGACAACACTAATATCAACCAAATTAGGATCAGGATGAGTAATTTGTGGGGAAGAAGAATTAATAGAAGTGGCAGGTGAAGTGGTAGGTGAAGAAGAAGAAGCTGCAGGTGTTAGAATAGGTTCAGGAGAAAGAGGAGGAGATGGTATATTGTGATTAGTAGTAGTGTCTGTAGACAAAGGATAGATTTGGGAAAAAGAAAGTGGAGAAATGTTTGAATCAGGAGATGAGCTTTGTGTAGGCAGGACTGGAAAATCTTCATCAAAACAATCAAGTGTAGTAGATGTTGTGAAAATGGGATCAGGAGGTGTAGAATCAATAAGGTGGAAGGGAAAATGTTTCTCATGAAAAATGAGATCTCTAGTAACAAGAACTTTGTGAGTGATCAAATTATAGACCTTGTATCCATTCTGTGTCACAGAATAACCAAGAAAGACAACAGGTTGAGCTCTTGGAGCAAACTTGGACCTGTGAACCTTGGATGTAGACATGTAGCAAAGACAACCAAATGTTCTAAGATGGTCCAACTCAGGGGCTTTGTTATAGACTTTTTCAAATGGAGAAACATTGTTGAGGCTAGATAGGGGCGTTCTATTGATGAGCACATCACACTATCACCCCAAAAAGAATCAGGCACTTTAGAATGCAAGAAAATCCCTCTGCCAGTCTCTAACAAATGTCTATGTTTGCGCTCCACCACACCATTTTGTTGTGGTGTGTCAGCACAACTAGTCTGATGATGGATACCTTTCTGAAGAAACAATTGCTTCATTGGTCCTTCTACAAATTCTTTGGCATTGTCTGATCTCACGCTCAACACTTGTGCACTAAACTGAGTATGAACATATGTAAAAAATTGTTCTAATACAGCAACAACATCAGATTTAGCTTTCAATAGATGGATCCAAGTGAACCTGGTGAAATCATCTACAATGGTGAGAAACTGATTACACCCTGAGAGAGTTTTAACTCTATAGGGACCCCACACATCAATGTGTATGAGTTCAAAAGCTTTATTAGTCTTAATAGAACTAATAGGAAATGGTTTTCTAGTTTGTCTAGCAGCAAGACAAACTTTACAGATGAGACCTTGTGAATAATTCTTTACATCAGAGGAAGGAAAAATGAGCTTCAATTGATCAAAAGGCATATGTCCAAGACGTAGATGCCACAGTTTAGCATCATCAACAGTAGTAAAACATGACTTTGGAGCAGAAGATTGAACATAATTGTCTGCAACATTGTATAATCCAGCTTGTAGTTTACCAAGAAGAATAGATTGACCTTTTCTGAGAAGGGTCCTGAACAAAGCAGCTATCATGAGTAAATGATATTTGACAATTCAAGTCCTTGCACAGCTTATGTATAGAAATAAGGTTGAACTGAAAACCAGGGACATGCAAAACATTTTGAAGAGTGATTTGTGGACTGAGAACAACTGATCCAATGTGTTGTATAGGGACATTTGTACCATCTGGAATAGTAATTGTTTGTTGTGGGCCAGTAACAAAATTATAAGACTGAAACCATGACAAATTATTGCATATATGGTCTGATGGTCCATTGTCTAATAGCCAATTTGTATTAAGACAAGATAAGAAACAATGTGTACCTGCCATTAGAGCATGGCCAGAGTTATTGGTGTTGTTGTTTTCTTCAGTAGAAGAAGTTGTAGATGAAGGCAGTTGTTGTTTATTGAGAAGAGTCAATAGATGATTGTATTGCTCCACAGAGATAGTGTCCATTCTGGTTTATAAGGAATCAAAATTATTGTCTGCAATGAATTGTGTAGCAGCAGCTGCAAACTTCTTCTCCTTTGGCTTGTAACCAGGTGGAAATCCATGTATTTTAAAGCACCTTTCCAAGCTATGTCCAGGAATCTTGAAATGTGTGCAATAAAAATGTGATCCTGGTCTCTTGTTTCCAGAAACAGCTTGTTTACCAGTACTAGAGGTGAATTGTTGAGATGGATGCATGTACTTGTTATTCTTGTCAGCAACAAATGCAAGAGATTCAAAATTGGCAGAGGTTTGAGTGAGTTCTTTGTGTCTCTCCTCTTGTGCAAAAATTCTATAGGCTTGAGACATTTTAGGCAAGGATTGAGTCATCAGGATATTGCCTCTAACAGTTGAGAATGATTCATTCAATTTCATCATGAATTGAATCAGTTTCAAATCTTGATCTCTAGTAAGAATCCTTTGTGTCAAATTGCAGGTACATTTATTACATGTACAATATGGAATAGGATTAGTGTCATGCATCTCATCCCAAAGAGTTTTGATTGTTGTAAAAAACTCAGACACAGTCATAGATCCTTGTACAAGATCTGCCATCTTTTGTTCAAGAGAAAACACTTGAGTCATGGATGACTGAGCAAAGCGTTCTTCAAGATCCTTCCATACTTCAAATGCAGAGCTGAAATATAAGATGTTTTTCTTGATAGTGTTATCAAGATTAGCATGTATCCAAGACAAAACAAGATTGTTGCAGCGATCCCAAGCTTGATGCTCATCAGATTCAGGTGCAGGAATTTTAAATTTGTCATCTACAAACCTCAGTTTGTTTTTAGTAGATAACATAATCAGCATTGATCGTTTCCAATCGTTGTACGTAACTAGTTCCATTGAACTTTACAGTAACAACTTGACTCACATTTATATCAGACGGATGAATGTAATAGATGCTAGTAGGATCTTGATTAAGAGGTAAGGTTGAAGAGTTTGAGTTTGAATCAGGTGTTTCAGTCATTGTGAAAGAAGAGCAAAATTTAGGTTTTCAGAGAAATGTAGAATAATTGCAGATAAATTAAGCACAAAAATCACACAATTTCAGCTAGAAAATTGTATGTAGAAATATAGATTCAGATTGAGAGAATTTCATAATAAAAAATGAAATTGATTAAGATCTAGAAAGAATTGATACTAGAAATTAACAGAATAGATCAGATGAAATGATGAACATGAATCAGCGAGATTTTATCAAGAAGTTCAGCTCAACAAGAATCAATGATGATCAGATTGTGCAGAAGAACATAATCTTTCAGAGAAATTCAATCAGTGAAATTCATCTATTATTTGCAAAGATTGCACAGCAGATTTTCAGAGAAATTTGAGTTAGGAATTTTACAATTTCCTACTTTGATACCATGTAAAGCTTGAATAAGCTCAGAAAATATGAAGAATGTTTGAGAGAATCTAAGAGATCAATCTTATTGATGTAAAATGTAAGAATGAATGTTACAGCCTAGAATGAAGTAAGGAGCTATTTATATTACAGCAATAGAAAGAAAATAAAAGCTAAAATAATTATGTGTAACAACTTCTTAACTAACATAACAAACTTGTTAGAAGAAGCGTGTAAGAGAAGCAAGCTGAGCTGAGCTAAGCTGCCAGCTAGGCTGGTTGTTGTAGAACTAAATTGTTAGTTCCAATATCTTTCAAACTTCATCTAGGCGTTCGGGGTCTAGCTGTTGCTACTTTCATCACTGACTTTAATGTTGTTTTCCTCCTCCTAGGTTACATTTTCTACACCAATAACAACAAAGAGCCAAAAGGTGTGCCATTACTATCACAACATACTACAGATTCAAAACCTTCACTGGGAAAGGAATGGAGAACTCTCCTTCAACTTTCCATCCCAAGTTGTTTAGGTGTCTCCCTAGAATGGTGGTGGTATGAGCTCATGACTCTTCTTGCGGGTTACCTTGAAGAACCACAGGTCACCTTGGCCACCTCAGCTATAGTGATACAGACAACTTCCCTCATGTACACCTTACCTACTGCACTTAGTGCATCAGTGTCAACTCGAGTTGGACATGAACTTGGAGTAGGTCATCCTAAAAAGGCTTGTTTGACAACAAAGTTAGCCATAGGTCTTGCACTCACTCGAAGAACTTTTATGCATTTTACATGGTCGGTACACCAATCGTCATAGTTTTAGGTTTTGTTTTAAAACTAGGATATATAGGCCTTTGCTACGGACTCCTAGCAGCTCAAATAGCATGTGCTGTCTCTATTCTTGTAGTTATATACAAGACAAACTGGGAAACAGAGTCCTTGAAGGCGATGGACCTAGTGGGATGTGCAGCCAGCAAGCAAAAATCAAGCATGCAATCATAATGAAGAAGCTGGATATCTAAGAGAGGTGGCTTGTCTCAAGTGAAAAACATGTGAGAGACAAACAAAAATCATAAATTCAATATAATCAATTCTATTAGTCCCGTTATGTTCTACCGTACCATGAGTTAATTCGTTAGTGTTACATGTACAAATGAGATGAACTCGGTAAAGATAGATCCTTCCATTTAATGAGGATTCTTTTTAACAAAAAGTTTCCTATTTCTTCCTACAACATTATCACCTTAAGCCTACACAAGAAGAAGCGTGCCCACTGTAGAATAAAAGACGTGACAATATTTGGTATGCAGAAAAGGACTAATGATAGTTTTTCCATTTTTAGAAAGTCCAAGAGAGAACCTTAGAAGTAGAAGTATCTAATTATCTTATCATCAGTGAATGTTCAACATTCCATGCATTAAATCAAGAAATATATAAGGCCATATGGACAAAACATTTAGGTATAAAAAGACAGCAAACACCCAGAATGCGTTTCAGATAAAATTATCTGCATTCTATCTCTTTTGAAACCAATCTAAGTTCACATTTGATGCCTCACCAGATTTCTGGTGATCCATACTGAGATAGTCGCAGGGTGCAGATAACTTTTCTGAATGAACAGTTGCTTTTGGCCTTCTTTGCTAATTGATGTTTGATATCATAACCAAAATAACATTTCTTTAGCAGGCCCCTAACCCTTTATTTTCTTTCTTTTTTTTCAAATATGGGAAGATAACAGACCATTCCTTGCAGCATGGATCATCAGAACGCTGACTAGGCATCAATAAACTAAGATCGGTTGTAAAGTAGACAGAATGCAGATATTAATTTCAGAATTAAGTTTTGAGTGTAATGAAAGACACACCTGAGTACGATTGGGAATAACTAAGGGACTACCAAGTTTGGAACAGAAATAAGATCAAAAGGACTACAATTTTTTGTACTGTACTGATTCGAAGGAGTACAAATAAACTCTAAACTCTCTGCAAATCATAATTTTTTTCTAAACTCTCTACAGATGATCTAATGATTGATCCCCAATCTTATATAGTACAAAGAAATTATGATTGATCCCTGTTTGGGCCCATTTCTTGGACCAGCCCATCTATGGCGAAGTTACTAAAATACCCCTACCTCTAGGGAAGACAATCCTCCACCGGCTGGAGCTGACTAAAATACCCTCATTTATTGGAGGTTCCATCCTCTATAAATAGCGTTTGCCTCATCAATCAAAGGGTAAGCAATTCTAAGCTACAAAACCCAGAGATCTATCTCTACATTGATCACTTTCTCTCTCTACCTCAATCATTTACTGACTTGAGCGTCGGAGGGGCGATCTCGGGACCACCCCCGGGGTAGGCTAACCTTGTTTTGCAGGTTTCCGCCGTACGGATAACAGAACTCAGGCGTACCTTCTTGGGGCCCACATCACATCTCACAACCCATTACAATCCTTAATTTCTTGACAGAAACAGTTTGGCGCCGTCTGTGGGGACGTTACAAACAAAGTCGCTTCGCCACCACTCAGTAAGAATCACCTCATTGCCACTCAGCAATGGCCCCAACCAAGAAGACACGCTCCCAAGCCAACCGTTCCGGGAGAGCTCAAGCATCCCATCATGCACCTACGGTGCTATCCGCCAATCCCAATGATGATGATTCCACCCCAATGGGGAATCCATTGGCATCACGAAGTCGTTCATCCCGCGACCTCAGGTCAGATATAAGCAGCTGACCCTCCACCCATAACTGCAAGAGACGTCATCTTGATTCCAGCTCAAATTCAGCAAACTCTCCAGCAAAGTCGGATGGATATAGTTACCACTCTCGTCACGAAGAGATCATTCGTCCCTCCCTAGATGCTAAGCCTAACCGGCTGGGACCTAAATAGAGGGAAGAACCACATTAGCTTTCAAGGGGAAAATCAGCTAAGGGGAAGCAAGCTACTTACGCCTCTTTAAGGCTCCTCAGAGACATGTCATTAATCGGAAGAATTTGTCTCAAAGAGCACGACTCATGAATACCCAACCGAAAAGAGGGGTATGGTGACTCGGAACTGCAAAACCCCTCCAGAATAAACAATGGCACTCTCAAGTTTACGGTCCGGCTCAGCCACACATACTCACCAATGGTACCTGCTCATTCAAGGCACCTACTCATCAACGGTACCTACTCATTCAAGGTACCCACTTGGCCAAGGCATATACTCAGTCAGAGGTGCCTACTCATGAAAGGCACCCGCTTATAAACGGTACCTGCTCATTCAAGGTACCCATTCATCCTTGGCGCTTACTCGACCAAGGCAATGTGCTCGGCCATAGGTGCCTACTCATTAAAGGCACCTACTCATCAACGGTACCTACTCATTCAAGGTACCCACTCATCTTTGACGCCCACTCGGCCAAGGAAATGTGCTCGGCCATAGGTGACTACTCATCAGAGGCATATACTCACCGACGTACCTGCTCATTCAAGGTACCCACTCATCCTTGGCGCCCACTCAACCAAGGATATGTACTCGGCCATAGGCGCCTACTCATCAAAGGCACATACTCATCAACGGTACCTGCTCATTCAAGGTACCCACTCATCCTTGGTGCCCACATGGCCAAGGAATATACTTGGTCATATGTGCCTACTCATCAAAGGCAACGGTACCTACTCATTCAAGGTACCCACTCATCCTTGGATGCCCACTTGGCCAAGGAATGTACTCGACCATAGGTGCCTTCTCATCAGAGGCACCTACTCATCCACGGTACCTCCATCAACTTGGCATGTGCAAGCTACCTCCATCCAAGCACGACCCCCCTTGGTCTAAAGAGCGAACTTGGACAAAGTAAATGAACTGCACATCAGGGCACCTAATTTAAAGCGACGCATAATCTCGAGCCCCCCTTCGGGACTAGCAAGGTACCCCAGAACATGGGTCTCTCTCGATTTCCGCTGAACGACCGCCTCGGGAAGGAATGATGCTACCCTATCCGTTCATCCAGCGTGGGGCTAATTACTTGGCACCCCTCAGCTGGACAAATAAATACACTAAAAGGAGAAAGGATGGGGCTAATAAGCCTTAGAAGTCGAGAATTTCTCCATCAGCGCCTCCTCAATCATAAAAGGAGCGTCCTACTAACTTAGCCAAAAACAGCTAATTATCGTTAACTAGTACCTACTCGACGTCCGAGTAGCGTCATGAGACCTCCTCGGGAAACATGGAGGTCCTAAACACCCCCGAGTCGAGAAACATATTCATTGGTACCTCCTCAGCATTTTGAGGAGCGTCACTCAAACACTTAGTCAAGTATGGCTAAGTACTTACGGCACCTACTCGGACAGCATGGGGCTCATCAGTCCTCATCCGAGCGGCGTCCTACTCACTTGGCCAACAGGAGCTCCTCTCCGTTGTCGAGTCACTTTTATATCTATTCAAATATGGCTAAGTATCAACTAGCACCCATTCGGACAGCTTGGGGCTCATTAGCCCTCATCCGAGTGGTTTCCAATTCACTCGGCCAACAGGAGCTCCTCTCCGTTGCCGAGTCGCTTTTATACTTAGTCAAGTATGACTAAGTATCAACTAGCACCCCTCGGGCAGCATGGAGTCCATATACTCCTCTACCGAGCCACTTTATACTTAGTCAAGTATGGCTAAGTACTTATGGCACCCACTCGGACAGCATGGGCTCATCAGTCCTCATCCGAATGGCGTCCTACTCCCTCGGTCAGCATGGAGTCCACGTACTCCTCTACCGAGCCACTTTACACTTAGTCAAGTATGACTAAGTACTCATGGCACCCAATCGGACAGCATGGAGCTCATTAGCCCCTCATCCGAGTGGCGTCCGACGCACTCGGCCAGTAGGAGACCCCCTCTCCATTGCCGAGTCGTATCTATACTTAGCCAAAATCAAGCTAAGTATTCATGGCACCCACTCAGATAGCATGGGGCTCATTAGCCCCTCATCTAAGTCGTAACTATATTTAGCCAAATTCAAGTTAAGTACTCATGGCACCCACTCAGACAGCATGGGGCTCATTAGACCCTCATCCGAGTGGCATCCGACCCACTCGGCCAGTAGGATACCCCCTCTCCTTTGCCGAGTTGTATCTATACATAGCCAAATTCAAGCTAAGTACTCATGGCACCCACTCGGACAGCATGGGGCTCATTAGCCCCTCATCAGAGTGGCGTCCGACGCACTCGACCAGTAGGAGACCCCATCTCCTTTGCCGAGTCGTATCTATACTTAGCCATATTCAAGCTAATTACTCATGGCACCCACTCGGACAGCATGGGGCTCATTAGCCCCTCATCCGAGTGGCGTCCGACCCACTCGGCCAGTAGGAGACCCCTTCTCCTTTGCCGAGTCGTATCTATACTTAGCCAAATTCAAGCTAAGTACTCATGGCACCTAGTCGGACAGCATGGGGATCATTAGCCCCTCATCCGAGCGGCGTCTGACGCACTCGGCCAATAGGAGACCCCATCTCCTTTGCCGAGTCGTATCTATACTTAGCCAAATTCAAGCTAAGTACCTTATAGGCCCCCACTCGGACAGCATGGGGCTCATTAGCCCCTCATCCGAGTGGCGTCCGACGCACTCGACCAGTAGGAGACCCCATCTCCTTTGCCGGGTCGTATCTCTACTTAGCCAAATTCAAGCTAAGTACTCATTGCACCCACTCAGACGGCATGGGGCTCATTAGCCCCTCATCCGAGTGGCGTCCGACCCACTCGGCCAGTAGGAGACCCCCTCTCTTTTGCCGAGTTGTATCTATACTTAGCCAAATTCAAGCTAAGTACTCATGGCACCCACTCGGACTGCATGGGGCTCATTAGCCCCTCCTCCGAGTGGCGTCCGACCCACTTGGCCAGTAGGAGACCCCCTCTCCTTTGCCGAGTCATATCGATACTTAGCAAAATTCAAGCTAAGTACTCATGACACCCACTCGGACAGCACGGGGCTCATTAGCCCCTCATTCGAGTGGCGTCAGAGCCACTCGGCCAGTAGGAGACCCCATCTCATTTGCCGAATCGCTTCTGATACTTAGCCAAATTCAAGCTAAGTACCTTATGGGCCCCCACTCGGTTAGCATGGGAGCCCCTTCATTATACCCCCTCTACGACTATCTCGGGCGCCACGCTCTGCTCTATCTAATGCCCCTCAACCGGGAATAGACCCCCTCGGCTATATCAAGAAGCCCTGGGAACAAACCCCCTGAGTTGGGAATTGACTCCCTTGGCTCTATGAGGAGCCCCTCGGCCTGCATGATGGGAACTCGCTCGACACAACTAGCCTCGCTCAACACAGGACTGGGTCGGCTCGGGAAGAAAGCAGGGACTGCGCTCGTCGCAGCTATCCCGCTCGGCGTAGCTCACCCCGCTCAGCAGTTAGAGCTCGCTCAGCACGGGTAGAGCTCGCTCAGCACGGTTTGCGCTCGGCGCAGCTTTCCCCTCTCGGCGCAGCTCACCCCGCTCGGCATCTAGAGCTTGATCAGCACGGGTTGCACCCGGCGCAGCTTTCCCCGCTCAGCGCAGCTTGCGTCGCTCAGCACGAGATTGGCTCGGCCCGGGAAGGAAGCAGGGGCTGCGCTCGGCGCAGCTATCCCCCCTCGGCGTAGCTCACCCCCTCGACATCTAGAGCTCGCTCAGCACGGGTTGCGCTCGGCGCAGCTATCCCCGCTCGGCGCAACTCACCCCGCTCAGCACATTGGCGCTTAGCGCATGGCTCCTTCTGCTCGGGGGCTCGGTATCCTAGCGAGACCCGTGCTTGCTTAATCCTAGCGTCAACTTATTAATTCAAAACATTGTTCAAACTCGGCTAAAATGTGATTATTCCGCCAATCAACCGCTCTAAAATTGGGGTTTTCACTCCGATTACTTGGCGTGGGGTTAATTGTTTGGGCCCATTTCTTGGACCAGCCCACCTATGGCGAAGTTACTAAAATACCCCTTCCTCTAGGGAAGACAATCCTCCACCGGTTGGAGCTGACTAAAATACCCTCATTTAAAATACCCTCATTTATTGGAGGTCCCATCCTCTATAAATAGCGGTTGCCTCATCAATCAAAGGGTAAGCAATTCTAAGCAACAAAACCCATAGCATCTCTCTCTACATTGATCACTTTCTCTCTCTACCTCAATCATTTACTGACTTGAGCGTCGGAGGGGGGTTCCCGGGACCATCCCTGGGGTAGGCTAACCTTGTTTTGCAGGTTTCCGCCGTACGGATAACATAACTCAGGCGTACCTTCTTGGGGCCCACATCACATCTCACAACCCATTACAATCCTTAATTTTTTGACAGAAACAATCCCCAATCATAATATACTGACTCATAGAGAATTTGTAGAGAGTTTAGAAATGTGTTTTATTTCTAAATGAATTATTACAGCAGTTTAGATCTCTCTATTTATACTAGGATGACTAAAATCTAGAGAAGGAAGAAAATAAATATAATTACGTCATCACAGCTTTGTACAGCTAGCAAGTACAAGTAACTAACTAACTAACAGAATTAGTTAGGAGAGAAAGAATCAGGTGTGACTCATGAGGAGTTATCTAGTGTGATGCAACACATAATAATCCTCATTGTGTAGAAGTTGTAGAGATAACTACAACATCATCCGAGTTCCGCAACAGTACTCAAAGTGCCAAGATTTCTAAGCTCGTTAGAAATTGGTGTTCCAGCAAAAAAATTAAAGAGATATATTATATGAAATAAAGGAAGATCATAAATACCACGATACCATATTTTAAGATTAGTTATGTTATGACAGATGTGAGAAAGAACAAATATTGAATGCAAAATTGAAAATAATCAGACACAGATTTAACGTAGTTCACCAACGGAGTGTTGGCTACGTCCACGGGCAGGGAGAGAATAATATTATTGATGAGAAGAATAATCAGAATTACAGATGTGATTATGAACTAAATAGTCATGTTAACGATTTAGGTTAAAGGCTTATTTATACCCCGAATCGAAATCGCCAACCCGCCTCAAAACAGATTCCGCCCGGTCGACCGGGCCAATTCGCTCGGTCGGGCGGTTCCCGCCCGGTCGGGCGCGCAAGCGAATTTGACGATCTTTCTGCCCGGGCTCTCGCCCAGTCCCCAGGCTAATTCTCCTAGTCGGGCGACGCCGCCCGGTCGGGCGTGACTCTCCCGGTCAACCGGGCGAGCACTCGATTCCTCCGAATGAGCCGCATTTTCACCAGATTCAAGGCATCAATCTTACAAATCTCCACCTTGACTTGAATCCTCTCACAATGAACCAGAAAAACAGATAACAGATGCATTGAACACAATGCCCAGATTCTCCCTGCAACCAGATTTGCCCCGAAAGACAACCAGACCAGACTTGTCCCTTAAAGGACACCAGATTAGCCCCTAAAGGCCCCAGACTTGCCCCAAAAGGATAATCAACAATCACGAACATTGAGCAAGTTCAAACAATGTTGAAACTTACTCTGTGGAACAGGTTTAGTGAACATATCTGCAGGATTATTAGCAGTACCTACTTTCTTCACCTTAACCCTCTTCTCACTCCTCAGAAAATGATATCTCACATCAATGTGCTTAGTCCTTTCATGATGGACTTGATCCTTGGCTAAGCATATTGCACTCAAACTATCACAATACACAATGGCCTGATCGTAATGCAAACCAAGATCACTAACTAGCCCCTTTAACCATATTCCCTCTTTAGCAGCTGTTGTCAATGTCATGTACTCTGCTTCAGTAGTAGACAAAGTAGCTGTAGCCTGCAAAGTTGCCTTCCAACTAACAACAGAGCCACCAAGAGTAAATACATAACCAGTCATAGACCTTCTACTGTCTACATCTCCAGCATAATCAGAATCAGAATAACCAGTAACTAAACACTGAGCATCATTCCCATAAATGAGACCAACATCAGACGTACCTCGAAGGTAACGAAAAATCCTCTTGATCGCTCGCCAATGCTCCTTACCGGGATCACCCATGAACCTACTAACAACACTGACTGCATGTGCAAGATCCGGCCTAGTGCAGACCATAGCATACATCAGACTCCCTACTGCACTAGCATAAGGAACCCTACTCATATACTCCTTCTCCTCAGCAGACTTGGGTGCAAAAGCAACAGACAAATGATCATTGGAAGCACTTGGAGTATTTATAGGTTTAGCTGTTGACATGCCAAACCTTGACAAAATCTTCTGAATGTAGCCTTTCTGTGACAAGAAAAGCTTCCTCTGATCTCTTTCCCTATAAATCTCCATCCCCAAAATCCTTTTCGCAGCACCCAAATCCTTCATCTCAAACTCAGCACTGAGAAGACCCTTCAACCTCTGAATATCAGACTTGGACTTTGCAGCTATAAGCATATCATCTACATACAAGACCAAATAAATCCATGATTCATCATCCAGCTTGTAATGGTACACACAACAATCATACGAACTCCTGTTGTAACTCAATTCAATCATATAGCTGCCAAACCTCTTGTACCACTGCCTAGGAGACTGCTTTAGCCCATACAAGGACTTCTTCAGTCTGCAAACATAGTCTTCTTTATCAGGAACTTGGAACCCATCTGGCTGAGTCATATAAATCTCTTCTTCCAACTCCCCATGTAGAAAAGTTGTTTTCACATCTAGTTGCTCAAGTTCAAGATCCTGATGTGCAACTATTGCTAGTAGCACCCTGATGGAAGTATGTCTAACCACTGGTGAGAAAATCTCATTATAATAAACTCCTTCCCTTTGAGTAAACCCTCTTGCAACAACCCGAGCTTTATACTTGACCCCCTCAGAAAGTGAGGTCCCTTCCTTCTTCTTGAAAACCCATTTGCAGGTGACAATTTTTCTCTCCTTAGGACGCTTGACTAGCTCCCAAGTCTGATTCTTATCTAGAGACTCCATTTCATCTCCCATAGCAGCGAGCCATTGAGCAGACTCACTACCTGAGACTGCTTCTTTGTAGGTGGATGGTTCATGAGTATCTACCTCTACCTCCTCAGCAACCTGCAGTGCATAAGCAACCATATCCTCAAAACCATACCTCCTAGGAGGTCCCACACCAACTCTTCTAGCTCTATCAAGTGCTATACTTGTTCGATGTGCTTCAGATGAGGCGGATGAATGACTAGAAGATTCGGATTCGATAGCACCATGTTGATCTTCTCCACCTTAGTGCTGTAATTCACTCCCATCATAAGTGACTTCCAGCTCCACCTGTTTATCAACATCACTACCAACAGACACTACCATAGACTTCACAGTGGGGTTAAGCATAGAATTTTCATCAAATATTACATTTCTGCTAAGTATTACTCGACTCTTAGAAGGTGACCAGATTCAATAGCCCTTAACTCCATTCCCAAAACCCACAAATACACCCTTCTTAGCTCTAGGTTCTAATTTACCCTCACTTACATGATAATAAACAGTAGAACCAAAAACTCTCGACAGAGAATAATCTGCAGGCTTACCAGACCACACCTCATAAGGTGTTTTACAGTCAATACCAGTGTGAGGTCCACGGTTGATCAGATAGCAAGCTGTGCTTACAGCTTCTGCCCAAAATCTTCTAGGTAACCCAACATTAGAGAGCATGCACCTCGCTCTCTCCAACAGTGTCTGATTCATGCGTTCTGCTACCCCGTTTTGCTGTGGAGTATTCCTGACAGTATGATGGCGTGCAATCCCTTCATTATTGCAGAACTCATTAAACTCAGACCAACAAAATTCCAAACCATTATCAGTTTGCAGTCTTTTGATCTTCCTTCCAACTTGATTTTCCACTAAAACCTTCCACTGCTTGAATTTCATGAAAGCCTCACTTTTATGCTTCATCATGGTTACCCAAGTCATCCTTGAATAATCATCGATCATCGACACAAAATACCTGTAACCTCCAAGAGACTCAACTCGGGAAGGACCCCAACAATCAGAGTGAATATAATCAAGTGTGCCCTTTGTAGTATGCACAGCCTTTGGAAACTTGCTGCGATGAAGTTTCCCAATCACACAATGCTCACAAAACTCTAAGTCCTGCACCTTGTGCCCACACAGAAGATCTCTTTTTGACAGAATTTGCATCCCCCTTTCACCCATATGTCCAAGTCTCCTATGCCATAACTTGGTCATATATTCCCTGGGAACCTCAGATGATGCAACACCAGCAGAACCTGTCACAGTAGAACCTTGAAGAAAATATAAGGTACCCTTTTGAATACCTTTCAGAACTACCTTAGAACCCTTGTAGACACTCATAACTCCACCTTCACCTTGAAAACTGAAACCTCTACTGTCAAGAAGACTCAAAGATATCAGATTCTTTGTCATCAGTGGAACATGCCTAACTTCGTTCAAGGTACATAATGTACCATCATGAGTCCTCAATCTTATAGAGCCTATTCCAACTACTTTGCAGGTAGCACTGTTGGCCATAGAAGCACTGCCCCTATCTATCTGCTCATAAGTTGAAAACCACTCCCTACAGGGACTAATATGATACGATGCCCCAGAATCAAGAACCCACACATCCCTATAATGTGACTGGTCATTAACAACTAGGGCCAGATCTTCCTCAGAATTACCATCAGTTTCTGCCAGAGCAGCAAAACCTTCATTCTTGTCCTGCTGCTTTTTTTTCTTAGGACACTCATTTTTCCAATGTCCCTTCTCTTTACAGTAATTACAGACATCATTAGGTTTAGGACCCTTAGAATTCGAATTTTTATGGTTCGATTTCTTTTTACCAGATCTTCCCTGTCCCTTACCCCCAGTGACAACTAATCCAGATGTCTGATTTTCTGTACTAGAACCAGATGCCTGATGACGGACTTCTCTAGTATGAAGAGCAGATCTTACTTCTTCTAAAGACAGACTATCTTTCCCAACAATAAAAGAATCCACAAAATTCTCATACGATAAAGGCAAAGATACTAACAGAATTAAAGCAGCATCCTCATCATTTACTTTAACATCAATATTACGAAGATCTGGCAAGATAGTATTCAATTTATCTAGATGATCCCTCAGAGACATACCTTCCTGCATACGCAGGCTGAACAGACGTTGCTTTAAAAGCAACTTGTTGGTTTGAGATTTCGTCATGTACAGACTCTCTAACTTCAACCACAGACCAGCAACAGTTTTCTGCTCCGCAACTTCAGTAATTATGTCGTCAGAAAGACATAGCATAATTGTTGAATGCGCCTTCTCCTCCAGAACGGCCATCTCAGCGGTTTCTGAATCCGATGACTTCTTTGCCAACGGTGCCCACAACCCTTGTTGCTTCAGTCTAGCACGCATCTTGATCTGCCACAGACTGAAACTATATCTCCCAGTGAATTTATCAATTTTCACATTCATCCCAGACATCTTTCTCACCCGGATCGAACACAAATCTCTTGATACCAATTTGTTATGACAGATGTGAGAAAGAACAAATATTGAATGCAAAATTGAAAATAATCAGACACAGATTTAACGTGGTTCACCAACGGAGTGTTGGCTACGTCCACGGGCAGGGAGAGAATAATATTATTGATGAGAAGAATAATCAGAATTACAGATGTGATTATGAACTAAATCGCCATGTTAACGATTTAGGTTAAAGGCCTATTTATACCCCGAATCGAAATCGCCAACCCGCGTCAAAACAGATTCCGCCCGGTCGACCGAGCCAATTCGCCCGGTCGGGCGCGCAAGCGAATTTGACGATCTTTCTGCCCGGGCTCTCGCCCGGTCTCCAGGCTAATTCGCCTGGTCGGGCGACGCCACCCGGTCGGGCGTGACTCGCCCGGTCAACCAGGCGAGCACTCGATTCCTCCGAATGAGCCGCATTTTCACCAGATTCAAGGCATCAATCTTACAAGTTAGGAAGTCGAGGGTGATTAGCTCTTAGGGAATTTCGGTTGCTTAAGATACGGGGTACAGATGCACAGTAGATAATATGCCAACCTCGTCAAAAGGAAGTTAGGTTAACGATGAAAGTTAAAATTATATACGGACTTCTTAAAAATCAATTCACGAACTTTCATCATTGACACTACAAGATCTAGGAAAGATAGGCTGGACAATTATAGAAAACCATTTTATTTAGTTCTTGTGCACTCGATTTGGTAAGTGCACATACAACCCAACCTTTAGTTTCCAGCCGATTAGAGTATAGTATATTGTAGGACGAAGCATTGAACACGCCAGCAAAATCTTGAAATACACACCTCCCTGAGTTGGACCCGTATATGCTACAGCGTTGTTCACTTGCGGTATTAATATAAAACCCTAACATATACTATAAAAGTTAAACCAAAAAGATGAAAGGAAAAAGAGGTAGCTGTTTTATTTATTCTTTTGCACTCTGGACTCTGGTAAGAGTAGTAATACAAATACAACCCAGTCATACATTACTAGCAGATTAAGAGATATAAGAGCTAGTAATATAAGACCAAACATCGTACGCAGCAGCAAGCTAAGATCTTAAAGCACACACCAAAGCCATGATAGAATACATATAGCAGCAAAGGGCGCAACAAGACAAAGCAAAAGTCACAAACAACAACCAGAAGAAAAAACAACAAACATTGTTGTGCAACAAAAGCTATACAATTATACGTACAAATCAAATTATGATGGAGCTGCAATCATAATATATATAGTCGAGCATCACCAGAGTAGTTGATAGCTTGACAGATGATAAGTACTGTAATGGTATTTCACTCAGACGCAAACGTTATTTGTGCAGGTCAAACCAGTACAGCACGGAAAAGTAGAATCACATTGATGTCCTGCGTGTTCCTCGCAATCTGCACATGTACCATCATCGCATCTAAGTGGCGCACAACATGGAAAAAAAGCATCATCACAATCATGTCCTACGTGCTCCTCGCATTCTTCATCTTTACATTTAAATACTCCTTGTTTAACTTCTCGGCATGTAAGTCCATCACAACAATCGTCTTGATCACCGTTAGGGTCAAAAGTAGGGTCACACACTTCATCATACTTGCCGCATACACATTTATAATCATTTGGTGCAACTTGTACGCAGACAAGTCCGTTTGATGCACAACAATCTAATGCACTGCCGTCAGGAACACATGCACCATTTTCTACCGAGATGCACGATTCCACCTTAGAGGCGACGATATGAAGCATCACCACTAATTCCAAATGAAACATATGATCAGTTATTCAGTTTATGTTGATATACTCATATATTAATAACTTAGTAGCTTGTTACTAATACCAAATTATGCTTAACACAGTCAATTATATTACTCTCCTTTGTTTTTATGTTTTTTTTTTTGCTAAGTATAGTATATAATCCTTTGTTTTATTTTCTTATACAAAAATTCTTCATGTTTTTCAATCCACGTACTTAAGCATTATCATCTTTGAATACGTAGTGCAAAACAATAATGAAGTTGGTTAGTGTTATATATTTATATTTCTTTATTGAAAAAAGATATTAATTATTGTAAGAAGGAAGTATTATAGATTTCTAATTATTATAGAAAGATTATACTTTCTCTGTTTCTTTTTAAGTGCAACACTTTGACTTTTGTACTATTCATACCTCACTTTGACTGAATTTTTTTTTTACTAATATATAAAAACAAAAATGATAATATAAAATGTTGTTGGATTTGTTTCAATGAGTATTTTCATAGTATTAACTTTTTATAAATTTTACAAATACATAACTAGAGGTACTAATGGTTAAAGTTGTGCATTAGCAAGTGTGAAAGTCAAACTGTTACACTGATTTAGAAGCGTAGTTTAGTATATGATTAGTTATTTCAAATATTATTTTTGGTTTCCTATCTCCATGATTACATATACAATCATGAAAACAACCTAAGTACTACTATACTCTATATGGTTAGTATAAAGCATATGGGTTTAGGAATCTACACTTGGCAACTCTTTCAAATACGTATATGCTGTGGCATAGAGATAATGAGATATGGCCAAAGTTTAACCTTCATGATAGAAGAGGAACCAAAAAAGAAAAAGAGAAAAAAAAAAAGGATAGAGGGAGTAGTAATTATGACTTTGACTTTGGTGCATCCAGGAATACATATAAAATTAACAATCAAAGGTTAGATGTATGAGAAGAAAACCTGCTAGAAGAATGAAAAAGGTGGCTTTCATGGTTCTTTTATCCATTGCTCGTAGTAGGTGATGTAGTATACAAAAAATTCTGCGAATGTTGGTTTTTGGGAGGATGAGTTTCCAAGTTATCAAATTGTTGTTACTTATAATAGCTTTTCGAAACCCGGCATATGGTTTTTTAAATATCAAGTGGTTTTATTGTATATTTGATTCAATCCGGTCATAAAATATATCGACACTGTGTGTTAATGTGTGAAGATGTCAAGATAATCATAATGTTTTTACATAAAAGAAGTAGAATAATACTACCAACGGTTTTGATGGAGAACTTGTATCTATAATTATTTACATTATTTAAGGCATATATGTGTTGCGATTTCAGTTTGTTGACATAAGATGTTGCTAAAATGATGATATATGTAATTGGTATAGTTCAATTTGAATTTTATGAATTGACCTAATCCTTCAATATAATCAAGCTACCAAAAGTAAGAATACACTTGTGTGACATTGCCCGACTTGAATCTCTCTTGTTCATACTTTTATAATACACTTGGTTAGTAATCAAGTGTACCAATAACTATGTGTAGACACATAATCGTGTCTCCCTATTTATTGCCATATGATGACCAATACCCTGTTCTAATTGATCCGGATCGAGGAAAGAATAAAGAACGAGTATAAAATAAAATTTTTTAAGCCCAAACCATTTTATTACCTTTTTATTAACTCATTTCCAAAACCCTTTTTATAAATAAAAGCCCACTTTCTAAAACTTTTCAAAATAACTTTTTTTAAGGCCCATCTTTAAAAACCTTTTAAAAATTAGTTTTTATGAAAGCCCAATTTATAAAACCCTTTTTCTAGCCCAATTTAATTAATAGAATTAATTAATTATATTGATTAGTTTTATTAATAAAAATATCTTTTATGAAAATAATCTTTTCCCAAACTGTTTTTAAATATCTTTTACTAACTATTTTCTAAAATCTTTTATAATAAAAATCTTTTATAATAAAAATCTTTTAGAAACCTATTAACTTTCGAAAACCTATTACAATACAACTACCTAAACCTACCTACACTATATAATAAACTAATCTCAAGAACTCTCAGGGCAGCTCTCAAAAACACAAACCCACACGACTCTCATAACTCACGGTTTCACTCTCGCGACCATCCCTCACAAATCTGACACGGCTAACAATACTAATCCCCCTAATTCATCAAAAATCAAGAAAAGCCCCACCTGATTCATCACCTAGCGCCATTCGTCATTCATCATCAAATCACCAACAACAAAACTCACGCATACATCGAAGTCAACCCTTGCTACAATTCATCCTCACCTATACATTACTACATCTACCCTTCATACTCGGCGCTACACACTAATCTAAACGCACGCAATCACAAATCTTTTTTAAAGACTCGTACAATTCAATTTTCTAAGATCCTTACAAATCAACGACACCGGACGGTGGTATAATTTCTAAGGGTCAAATAATTTAACAGACTTTATTTTCTTTATTTATTTTTTATTATTTTCTTGAAGTTACTAACATTCTATTCATGATGTAGGTTATTAATATATTCCTGCGACTGTAAGTATTGTACATATTATACTAACTCCCTGCAGTATTTTATTTTCATATTTTTATTTATTTTTATAAACATATTATTTTTCATGCCTGATTGCAATATTTATTACCTTGTATTTATTGTTAATCAAGACCTAAATAAATGTTCTAACTAATTCAGATAACATGAACAATCTGCTAGGAGCCCATTAATATTAATTGTCTAATAATTTGTCACTAAAAATATAGTCTTTTATGTGTTTCCTAAACCAACCTAGATTGATGGAAGACTTGTACTTGTGAACTCAGTACTGATGACTTTACAAACTTATTGGGCTCAAATTATGATCCTTCCCCACGGTATTTTCTCCCATATTAATAATATCTGCAGGAACTACCTGTGGAATGGCTCTGCAGATTATGGTTCCCCTGGGAAAGTGGCTTGGTCTGATGTCTGTAAGCCTAAAAAAGAGGGTGGTCTGGGTTTAAAAAACATCAAAGTGTGGAATACTGCAGCAATGAGTAAATATGTTTGGAAGATTGCAAGCAAGAAGGATAATCTCTGGGTTAGATGGATACACTCAGTATCTTAAGGGGAGAAACTGGTGGGAGTACCAACCAAAAGCTGGTGATAGTTGGTATTGGAGGGTCATCTGTCGTGTTAAAGATCTAGTGAAGCAACATTGTACTGAGAACCAGTTGAGTAACTTACCTAGATTCTCTATCAAGCAAGCTTACTGCAGCTTAGTTCCTAATACCAGAAGCATTTACTGGTCCAGAGCAATTTGGAGCAGATTAAGTCAACCAATACATAGGTTCATTACATGGTTGGCAATGCTAGAGAGGTTAAATACAAAAACAAGATTGCTGCAAATGGGTATAACTCAGGATAATACTTGTTTGTTGTGTGGCATGGCTGAGGAGAGTCATAAACATCTCTTTTTGAATGTTATTTCAGCCTGAAATGTCTTCAACAGATTGCCATGTGGCTTGGCATGGCTAGATTTCCCAAGGATCTTCATACTATGATCAAATGGGTTTACAGAAGAAGAATCAGTAAATTTAGGAAAGAAGTCCATTACTCTATCATGTTGTGTACAGTATATTGTATATGGAAAGAGAGGAATAATGCTCTTTGGCACAATACTGTTAAATGTATAGATACAGTAGTTAGATCAATTCAAAAAGATGTGTATAAGAGAGTTAATAGTGTGCTCCCTAGGACTCTTTGTAATGCGGATAGGTCTTGGTATATCGCTCTGTTTGAGAATGTGTATTAGGCTACCTGTAGCCTGTCGTTTTTTGTCTTGGCAGTGGAGGCCTGTCTCCATGCCTTGAATAATTTATTTCTTGCTTTGATGCAATATATTCTTACTTGCCGATCAAAAAAAAAAAAACCAACCTAGACTAAATATTTTTAGGGTGTATTAAAACATTATGTGATTATTCTTTGGTATAAGATCTGTAATGAATCGATATTTACTAGAGGCCAGCAATGGGCAATATGGTTCCTGACTGTATTGTACCCTCACCCCCAAACTCAATCTTTGGTTCACTTTGACCATCTATGGAGTCAAGACGGGGAAATCTAGATTGGATAATTTGCCCCTACGGTTTCCCATATCCAATTAGGTTTATGATTCTTCCTTTAAAGAATTATTGGCGACTTCAAAAATATATTTTTAATAAAACCTTAACAATAGGGTAGTCAAATAAACGCGTTCACACCGCGTGTAGGCATTAAAGGAATCAAAAATCGACGCCTACAATTTGGCAACTCCACTGGGGAGGATAAAAAAAATTTAATTTTTTTAAATGAGTGGGTGAAACTTGAAAAATACGATTCATTCTTACTTTTATGCCTTAGAATAATATATTGTTTTGCATGTGCATAGCTATTGTTCAGCCACCATAAGGACAATCTACCTTGCCTCATTAGCACATGTTCTATGTGTGAGGTCACCCCCGGGGAGTTTGCGCTTTGTCCTTCCAAAAAGCTTCCTGAGCGATAGTGTTGGATCTAAGTCATAAGCAAACCTACCCAACCATGACATTGTTCTCTTGTTCCTGACTTGAGACTGGAGTGCGTCTTACACGTGACCACCTCTTTGAGCAGGGGTACGAAGCGTGGGATCAATCTCTTAGTCATGGACCCTTTGCAGCCTTAACCTAAACCTGACCATAGTTGAACGTAGAACTGGACTTTAAGTTGAGAACTTTGCATATTATTATCCTATTTGTGCATATTTGTGTGTGTGTGTCATTAATG
Source organism: Beta lomatogona (assembly GCA_947646795.1). Lineage (NCBI taxonomy): Eukaryota > Viridiplantae > Streptophyta > Magnoliopsida > Caryophyllales > Amaranthaceae > Beta > Beta lomatogona. Next base: position 310,822 of record CANSNZ010000418.1, read on the forward strand.
TGTTCGTATTACCGATGTTTCGAGTCTAAACTATCGAACTAATGATCGCGAAGAACAAAAAATAAAAAGCTTAAACTGCGCTTGGCGCACGATATCAGCGTCTGACGCGACTAGGCTGCATCCCACGATCCCTACTGCGATCCGTGCTCTCTTTCTGTGGCGCACGATATCAGCGTCTTGCGCACCATTCTTATGCGTTCCACGTGCTTTATCTGCGTGCCGCACAGGCATTCATGCTTTGTGCTCATTGTGGCACGTAATACTCATGTGCATCCTGTTTTCCTATCCTTTGTTTTATTTTTATTTTTCCATTTTTATCACTTTATTCTTTTATTATTTTTTTATTTCTTTCAAAAAAATTTCATCTGAAAAATATTTTCAAACTTTATTCTCCTATCTTTTTCAAAATTTCATCCCATCTTCGATCTCTTATCTACTTCAAAAATTCTATCTCCATATCTTTTTTCCTATCACATATCCTTTTTTCAAAAATTCATCCCTTTTCTCTATCCTATCTTTTCACGTATATTATCCATCCTTTATGTGCACATCATTTAGGATTCCTTTTAGTGTCCATCTTCTTGTGAAATTCTTACTCGCTTAGGAATTCTAACTGCACTAGACACTAGTGGAAAAAACGCTATATGTCACAACACAACCGTTGCGGTCCTTAAGAGAACCGTAGCGGTAAATCCTTGAAATTTTGGGTGGGAAAACTGGGAATATAAACCGCATCGGTTAATCAGCCCCCGAAATCCCTTTAGTGAACCCGCCTTTCCTTTTCACTCCTCACTCCTCTCTCTCTCCCCACTCAACCCTAATCCCTTCTCTCTCTCCTCTTCAGATCTGCTCCTCCCTCTCAAACCCACGACACCAAGTCACCAACTCAAACCCACGACACCAACCACCCTCTCAAACCCACGACACCAACCACTCTCAGCTGCGAACACCATCGCCACAACGACCCACGAAAACTCCACCCTCTCAAGCCACCGCAGCCACGCAATCTCTTCGCATCGCCTTCTCTCTGTTCGTCATCGCTGTTCATCTAGAAAGGACAAACGTCGCTCACCATCAAAACTAATTTCACCTCCACCCAGATGGTCGTTTCTCTGTTAGTCTCTCATTCTTTCTTTATTTTTGTGTTTTTTTCTTCATGTGTAATTGCAATTGCTAAATTGTAGAATGGAAAATTAGGGTTCTTTGGAATTTTTGGAATTAAGTTCAAATTCTGTTAATTGTGAGTTAAAAAGATTGATAATTGAGAATTTGGGTCTGTTGGGTTGTTGAATTTGAGCATATTAATTCCATTTTTGTTGGGTTGTATGAAGATTGCTGTAGTTTAACTAATATTCACTGATTTTTAAAATTAAGGGTCTTTTTTCTTGCTTTGTTGCAAGTTGTATTGTTAATGATGTGTTTTGGATGGTTTTATACTATGTTGAGTTTTAATTATGTATATAGGTATCAATATATTTACATTGACAAATCATGAGTCCTAAAATACCCCCTAATTCCTTTTTCTCTATAGTTGCCAACCTTGAAAAACATTGTAGAGGTTGGCACTTGAAGCATACGGTACAATGTGTTATCCCATTTTAGTTATGTTCTGCATATACTGGTATTGAAGTCTAGGATTCTGATGCAGGGGTGATGGTGGTCAAGGAACGGTTTTGCCCTTCTTTTTTAACCTTGTTGGAGCGTGCCACAGTGCGACTTTTGGTGGCCTGGTGGGGGAAAGACATGTTGTTTTTCTTGTCTGTTTTCGTTAATGGCTGTGTGTCTTTGACACTGGTCCAGAAAAGCTTATCGTCCTTTAAGAGTGTTTTGTTCTGAGTGACTACAACAATGTGGACAATGGTTATTGTGCTTTTAATACTGGGTAGTATTTTAAGCAGGAAGTGATCTGTAAATTTTTTTAACAGACTTTTGCGAGGTGTGTGTATGATTTAGGTAGCTAAAAAAATGTTGAAATAAATAACTTTGAAGTCCTAAAACACACTTTATTTATTGTGAGTTTTGGCCTTGTTAGGGAATACATGTATCGTGAATCGAAGTGGATAAGTGATGCCTTTATTTATTCCTTTCTGGAATCATACATGTAGCTTAATTGGGCCCTGTTCATTCATTACTTGTTATTTCTTCTCCTCTCACATTTTTGTCTTATTGTTTAATTGCATAACACCAAATGATTTTGTGTATGCCATCGGTTGACGTGATAGAGGAGAGCTAAGAGATTATGGACAGATTACGATTGTTATCCGGTGTCGAGTACCTACTGTCGTATGCGGTGCAGGTTCCTCTATGAATTGTAGTTTCCTTTTTTTTCAAAGAAATACATGTAAATTATCTTGTATGCTACATAGGTTTGATCCAATAGCTTCCTAGTTAGAGGTTGTAGCTACATTGATAGACATTGTAAAGGATTCTTTATTGAGATGCTAAGTTGAGCTACATTGATAGACATTGTAAAGGATTCTTGTGCTTCAATTGAGCATAATATGCTTAATAAAATGAGTATTGATATATATTATTGATTTTGTATTGATTAATAATAAAAAAAATGCAAAAAAAATATTTTTTTTTTTGGTTTTTGGGGTGGTTAACCGCTGTGGTTTTGACCCAAAACCGCAGCAGTTAATCATTTACCGTTGCGGTTTTGGGCCAAAACCGCAACAGTTAATAGATTAACCGCTGCGATTTTGGGTCAAAACCGCAGCGGTAAATGATTAACTGATGCGGTCCGGAACCGCATCAGCTAAACTTTGGCTACCGCTGTGTGTCCAACCACAGCGGTTGAACTTTTTTCCACTAGTGAGAAGTTCGTCTGACCCAAATGTCTAGATTCATCCAGTTTCATTCCAGTTAGAGTTCTTCACCTCATCTAACTCTATCCATGTTAGGAGTCTTAAACCTTTCTAGGTTCACCCATCTAAGAAGTCCAGGGTCGTTAGAATTCTTGTCATCTCCGATGTCTATAATCCATAGATAGTCCGTGCATAGTCTAAAACCATTAGGATTCTGTCAGTCTTAGGAGTCTAAATCCATTTGAATTTCATTCATTTTAGGAGTCTAGGTCCACTAGAGTTTCATTCACTTTAGGAGTCTAGGTCCACTAGAGTTTCGTGCACATTAGGAGTCTAGCATCCTTGAAAGTCCATCAAATCTAGAATTCTAACGCCATTAGAAGTCTGTCAAGTCTAGGATTCTAAAGTCATTAGAATTTCATGTCAATTCAGACTGCATTCATACTAGAGTCCCTCTGCACTGCATAGTCCATTGTTCATACACCTCATGCATAATTAGAGTTCATAAGCATTTAGGAGTCTCATTGCATCCATACTCCCCATTTCATCTCATGCATTATGCATTTAGTAGTCCCGAACTACAAGCGATCTAATTCCCTCCTTTGGGATATGTAGGCAACCTTTACAGGTTCGAGCGCATAGATTGAGTCATGCATACATACATTAGGTCTAGGTACATCCAAAAAAGTCATACATACGTGCATTAGGTATAGGTGCATCCACAAAAAAAAACATCATTCATTTAGGATATTCACATTTGTTCCTAGAAGCTCAACTTTTAAACAAACATACGTTATGTCACTCCATTTCTCTCTCGCCATCATCATTCTATCTCTAAATCTCCTTTGATGATCTATGTAGAAATCAAGCGACATTGAAATGGGCACTCCATCGAATATAGAGCAACAACTTGCTGAAATGGCTAGAGCTTTAGCCAAGCTGTCCAGCATGATGGAAGAAATAGCTATAAGGCTTGAGAAGATCGAGTCTAGTGAATCTCCTGGATTCAACAAGACATTGGAGAGTGTTGTTCATAGGGTAACCAATGCAGAGTCCTTTTTTGAGCCCATTGATAACACCAAACTGAAAGGGAAACTTCCTGAAGAGTTCTCGACAACCGACATCCCTAAATTCAAGCCAAATGAGAATTCAAATTACCATTTAAGGAACTTTCGTGCAACCATGATCATCACATCGGTTGACCCTGAACTCTACCCAATGGTAATCCCGATGTCGTTGGACCCAATCTGCCAAAACTGGTACTATTCCCTGGATCCCAAGCATATTGAAACTTGGACCGATATTACCAGGGAGTTCATGAAACAATATGCACATAATGTTGTAATCCAAACCTCACTAAGGGAATTGGAAGTACTGAAACAGGAATATAGTGAACGCTTTACTACCTACCTCAACAGGTGGAGAGAGAAGTTCTCTCACATGGTCTCTAAGCCTCCTGAAAAAGACCTAATTCGCATCTTCATCGCCAACTTGTTGCCTGAATACAAAAACCATCTCAAGTATTTAGGTATCACAAGTTTTACAAAGCTGTATGATATAGGCGTGCAAATTGAGGATGATTTACTGAAAAACGCCCACGACAACAAGAACAATACCATTAATGTCATAGAGGCTCCTACCAGGCCTCGAAGAAAACACAAGAGAGAATATACCTCACTGGGTATAAGTTATGGAACAGCTTTTGACCGCCTTCGCGCAAAAGGCGCACTTTCCCCTCTTGGGCCTACTCCAGATCCAGCCAAAGATAAAAGGGGGACAAATTGGGACAAAGATGCTTATTGCAAGTGCCATAGAGGCCATGGGCATAAGACCGACAATTGCTACCCATTGCGAGGCCTTATTCAGGACATGATCGATGATGGGAGACTTCTAATTTCTCCTACAACAAAAAGGCCTTAGATTTAAGATCACTTGTCACATGATGTAGGAGTCTAGACTTAGGATTTCCTTTTCTGTTTCATATCTTCTTTTTTCCCAGTCTGATATAGGATTTCCCTTTTTATTGCATATATTCATGATTTTCAATTAATAAATGAGTGTTTCTTTATTTACACTCTAACCTTGCACTAATGAGCATTAAAGGAAATCACGATTATCGCCTTAAAAGAAATGAATTTCTAATTCTCTCATGACTATTCTAATAAAGGCAATGACAACTAGCATATATAAAAGAGGCGTTCCTCCATACATAACACCCCTCTCCCTTTAACCTACCTCATAGGAAGTACACTTGACAACAATTCAATGTAAAGGAAAAGTAAAAAAAAAAAGAGCGATAAAACAAAAATCAAAGCAAAAAAAAAAAAAAAAAATAAAGAAGCAAAAAAAAAAATTGAAACAAAAAGTGCAAAATATAAAAAAAAGAAGAGAAGTGTTGCAAATAAGGCCATCAATAGCTTTGTCAAAGGTATTTCCTTCAAAACCTTAAACCTGCGATTCTAAACCTCCAACTTGTGATAAACCTTCTTAACAACCATGAACATTGCATTCCAATATACCACAAAAGACTACCAAAGCTCGCTAGGTTGAAAACCCATAAGGGCGACTTAGGCAAAAGTCAGGGCACCTTCTCATTCATTAGGCTGAACTCGAATGGTCTGGTTCTGCTAAAGATACGTAGGAAACCTCACCTTGAGGTCCGACCGTGTTAAACCAAACCAAACCTACATCATTATTCCCCTTGCTAAAGATCTCTTCCAAATCAATACTTAATTCAATGCCTAATTCATTGCAAATGGCTCCAAAGCAAAATGCTAGGCCACCGATTAAAATGCTCAGAGCTATGACTGGCCTGATTCCATCATGGATAGGTAGGCAACCTCTTTTGAGGCCTGACCAGTTTAATTCAAAACATATTTTTTAAGGCTCGCCTAGGCCCATGAGAAAAGCGCGATCTCCCAAAAATCATGAATTTTCAATGCTCATCCCTACCTTTAGAACTAGACTGGGATTTGAACCTGCATCAGTAGCCTACCTCATTGCGTGAGTCAATTCATTATGAATCTGCCTTTTTTTATTCTAATCACTTCCTTTTTCTAAGCTACATTCTCGCTTCTAAGCCAACCTTAGCATAACCTTTCAACCTTCAGCGCTATGACCGCGCTTTATCATTGAGTGTTCCTTTCTTTGGCCTTTCTTGTTTTCTCACCTTAGGAACCCGATATGGAATCTTTGGTCGAAACTTCCGCTAAGCGTGACGAGATATCTTCAAAACCAAGCTATCAAGCTGAATACTTCATCAACTCCATCTTACTGGGGGCTTCATCACTGGTCCACACAGAAAATCATAGGCTCCAAGGATAGGCCTATTGTAATAAGGACTTCATGACGTGTCCAAACATGAAATCTTGGGTTTTAAAACCCACACTGATACAAGATTGTACCTACTTTATGGGCTCACTTAGGCCCTTGATATACAAACCTCGAAGCATATTCAACTCAAAAGCTACAAAAGCTCGTTCTATAACGTACTCCAAATCGAATATATAATCCATAGAAGATCATTAGGCTCCATTGATCAGGACTTCATTACGAGTCCATACAAAAGATTATGGACTCCAGACCCATACGAAATCCTAACTGTTTTATGGGCTCACTTAGGCCCGTAACAACTACAACGCACTTTGAATCAAACATAACCTACGTGGATCTTCCTTAGGGGCATCCCATTTCTCCTCTTTCAAAAAAAAGTTTTCTAAACGAAAGTTTGAGCTTCTAATGAAACGATCAAAGCATCATATCATATCATCTGCATTAGTGTCATATCTCTACATTAGTGTCACATCGCTACATTTGCATTACATATTTGCATCATCCAAATATTGTGTCAAGCGTTGCAACTTGCATCCTTTGTCCTTAGCCATAGGATTCTAGCGTCAATCATCGAGTCACACATACACACACATATTATACATATTCTGCAGTCTAGTGTCATATAGTTGCACACTTACACTATATCCTCATAGTTTAGGTCATCAGTGTGTCCTATCCCTTCTCGCTTTTTAGCGAATGAACTTTTCGCAAGTTATATTTCTCGCTTTTTGGCGAATGCACTTTTTGCAAGTTATATTTCTCGCTTTTTAGCGAATGAACTTTTTGCAAGTTATTATTTCTCGCTTTTTAGCAAATGAACTTTTCACAAGTTATATTTCTCGCTTTTTAGCGAATGAACTTTTCGCAAGTTATATCTCGCTTTTTAGCGAATGAACTTTTTTTTTTTGATAAGTAAGTAATTTGATTGCTCTTGAAACTCCAATACATCCTAAACCATCCAAAGTTGTCCACAAACCAACTAGGTTGGATTATAGATCAACAAAGGAGGCGAACAACTGGTTAAATACTCTAATTACGTTCTGCAAATAACAGCCAGATACAATTCCATTACAATGCTATAAACCATTGATAAACCTTCCTACTTACAGCTTCAGGCAATACAACTCCAATCCTTATTTTCACTAACTCCTGAATCTGCTTTACTGTAAATCTAATGCGAATGAATTTTTCGCAAGTTATATCTCTCGCTTTTTAGCGAATGAACTTTCCGTAAGTTACATTTCTCGTTTTTTAGCGAATGAATTTTTCGTAAGTTATATTTCTCGCTGTTGAGCGAATGAACTTTTCGCAAGTTATTCCTTCTCGCTTTGAGCGAATGAACTTTTCGCAAGTTATTCCTATTTCAATTGCTTTTAACCCAAATCAATCTACCTCAAATAATCCATTTCATGCGAATAAACTTTTTGTAAGTTGTTTTTTTCTTCCTCGCTTTTAAGCGAATGAACTTCTTGTAAGTTATGTTTTTCTTCCTCGCTTTAAGCGAATGAACTTTTTCGTAAGTTATACATTTCTTTCTCGCTTTTAAGCGAATGAAGTTTTCGGAAGTTACTCCTTTATGTTTGCATGCTTGTGTTCATTGCATTTAACAGGTATCAAGACAACAATTGCCTTGGAACAGGATAAACATTCCGCAACAATTGCCTTGGAATATGGGCAGGCGGCTTAGTCGTATGCACCTATCCAAAAATAAATTTCTCCTACTCTCTTTTACAATTAAATGTAGAAGGGAAGTAAGGTTCTTATCCACAGGGAAAGAGGTACAAGTTTTATATTTAGCGTGAATCAATACCTAGATTAAACTAGGTAATAAGTAACCTGATAAAAAGGGGGTTTTCAAATGAGTCATAAATGAACTAAAATTATTAGCAAATGAATAAAATGAGAAATCAATATGGAAAGATCTTGAATCCGATTAACATCCATTTCAATTTAATTATCGATCATTGAACCTCAACTCTAATTATTTCCATGATTATCTATTGTTGAGAATTAATCTTGTATTCTCCTTGTTCTTAGTTGAATAGCATGATCAGCGTGACTATAAAACCCTAACTAAAGGATAACATAGTCCGATCAACGTCTAAGTTCAGTCCAATAGCAGCAATAAACACAGAGAATCAATGGACCTGATAACGTCATACACGCGATAAACATTCAACAGTTGATTTAATTTCCCCAAGAAAAAACCAAGATGATCTACATCCAAGTTACTCCATAGCTTGCTACAAAGTGATAAAAGAATAAAACAATCCGATTCTATTCTTAAATCTAGCATTAGATTAATTACACAATCAAACTAGTAATGTTCCTAGCATAATTATGCAAAAAATCATGAAGTATAATCATAGAAATTAAACCATAATCAAGGGAAATAAATAAAAAGGAAAGATCTCACAATAATGGCTGAAGCTTCATGTTAATCTTCTTCAAGAACAGTTCAAGCTACAATCGGCATAACATAAACCAAATCCAACATTGAAATCTCTAATAAAACTAAGAAAATTAAGAAAAACAAAGAGGAATGAAGAAGGAAAGATGAAGAGGGGAGTATGTTTCTCTCTCCTAAAGTCTCCTGGTCCCCCGTTCCAAAAACAGGGTTTGGTTTTAATAGTGAAGCCCAAAAATCAGCCGACAATTACACCGACTTAACAGGTCGCGAGGTGCGAAGTAGGTCGCACCATGCGATGAGTTCCTGCCTCCAAGACACGCTGCAGAGCTGGGCAACACAAGGGTGGTCGCGACCCGTGAATATGCTCGCGAGGTGCGGGGCGTAGGTCGCGAGGTGCGGGGGACTTCGCGAGGTGCGACCTGCGATGGCTAATAACTGCTAGCTTCGAGCGCTGCTGGGCTACACATGCAGCTCGCGACCCACGACTATTATCGCGAGGTGCGATGCTCTTGTGCTGCTTCGCTGCTAGCTTCGAGCGCTAAGTCACGCTAGGTAGACTTAGTGCTTGCGGGCAGCGGCAATGCTTGACTAGAACTTGTGGCGACGCTTGGCAAGTGTAACGATGTTGTGGAGTCATTCCAACCACTTATGCTTCTTCGTGTTACAATCCTGCACTTTTCGGACATTTCCATGATAATTATCCGTTTCACCCTGGGAGCTCGGAACTTACAACTTTAACAATAATTAACGTACAAAATTCCGAACTTTCGCCAAGACCTAAATAAAACACAAACGTAAACGATTATGATCAAAACCCTTAGCGAAGTGCACCCAAAAATACATAAATACACCGTATAACTTGAGCGTATCAGAATAGGACAAACATTCTGCAACAATTGCCTTGGAATAGGACAAACATTCCACAACAATGGCCTTGCAACAGGACAAACATTCCGCAACAATTGCCTTGGAATAGGACAAACATTCCGCAACAATTGCCTTGGAATAGGACAAACATTCCACAACGATTGCCTTGGAACAAGACAAATATTCTGCAACAATTGCCTTGTAATAGGACAAACATTCCACAACGATTGCCTTGGAATAGGACAAACATTCCGCAACAATTGCCTTGGAATAGAACAAATATTCCTCAACAATTGCCTTGGAATAGGACAAACATTCCGCAACAATTGCCTTGGAATAGAACAAATATTCCGCACCAATTGCCTTGGAAAATGCCAAACATTCCACACCAATTGCCTTGGAAAAGGCCATAGACTCTACACCAATTGCCTTGGAGCGGGACAATAGCTCTACACTTATTGCCTTGGAGGAGGCCAAAAACTCTACCCCGACATGAGCCGGATCATAATAGCTCATGATTCCTTTTTCCCACTTATCATCTCATTTTTTTTTCTTGCAAATTTACAATTACTTTGCAAATATGTATCACGCATGTCTGTTTGCAGGTACTGGCGCAAAAGGGTGATTTTGGATTGCAGAGCATCTAGAATCATTCTCCGTCCCGACATGTATACTTTGACTTTTTGTTTTACAAACCTCAGTCAAAGTGGGGGCTTCTGTAGACACATAATCGTGTCTCCCCATATAGTGCCCTATGATGACCAATACCCTGCTCCAATTGTTCCGGATCATGGAAAGAATAAAGAACAAGTCTAAAATAAAATGTTTTAAGCCCAAACCATTTTATTACCTTTTTATTAACTCATTTCCAAAACCCTTTTTATAAATTAAAGCCCACTTTCTAAAACTTTTCAAAATAACTTTTTAAAGTCCCATCTTTGAAAACCATTTAAAAAATAGTTTTTATGAAAGCCCAATTTATAAAACCCCTCTTGTAGCCCAATTTAATTAATAGAATTAATTAATTATATTGATTAGTTTTATTAATAAAAATATCTTTTATAAAAATTATCTTTTCCCAAACGGTTTTTAAATATCTTTTACTAACTATTTTCTAAAATCTTTTATAATAAAAATCTTTTAGAGACATACTAACTTTCGAAAACCGATTACAATACAACTACCTAAACCTACCTACACTATATAATAAACTGATCTCAAGAACTCTCGAGCAGCTCTCAAAAACACAAACCCACGACTCTCATAACTCACTGTTTCACTCTCGCGACCATCCCTCACAAATCTCACAGGGCTAACAATACTAATCCCCCTAATTCATCAAAAATCAAGAAAAGTCCCACCTGATTCATCAGCTAGCGCCATTCGTCATTCATCATCAAATCACCAACAACAAAACTCACGCATACATCGAAGTTAACCCTTGCTACAATTCATCATCACCTATACATTACTACATCTACCCTTAATACTCGGCGCTACACACTAATCTAAACGCACGCAATCACAAATCTTTTTTAAAGACTCGTACAATTTAATTTTCCAAGATCCGTATAAATCAACGACACCGGACGGTGGTATAATTTCTGAGGGTCAAATAAATTAACAGACTTTATTTTCTTTATTTATTTTTTATTATTTTCTTGAAGTTACTAACATTCTATTCATGATGTAGGTTATTAATATATTCCTGCGACTGTAAGTATTGTACATATTATACTAACTCCCTGCAGTATTTTATTTTCATATTTTTATTTATTTTTATGAACATATTATTTTTCATGCTTGATTGTAATATTTATCACCTTGTATTTGTTGTTAATCAATAAATGTTCTAACTAATTCAGTTAACATGGACAACCTGCTAGGAACCCATTAATATTGCTTGTCTATTAACTTGTCACTAAAAATATAGTATTTTATTCTTGGTAAATTGTAAGTATATTACCAATAGCAAGAAGGAATCACCCAAATACAACCTAGCAACAACTAGACAAAGTCAGGGAGTAACAGACTACTCCAAAACACCACAGCCACCTAAACACTATTAATTACAAGTGTATTTAACCAACTCCTATCCTCATCATTCCAATTGAGATCTACACAACTTTTAACTCTACCACAAATGTCACGTTTAATGTTCTGTACAACCCAATCTGGGTGTTTAACAGCATGATGCCACAAGGAAAAATTCCTACTGCGCCAGACATGATAAACCATTGCTGCAATTACAGCATAACAAACTTTTTGCTGCTTCTTTCTTTTGAATCTTCTGCCCCATTTTTTCCACACAACATCCAAACATTCCTGATTTGATGTCTGAATGCCCAACCAGCACATTACCTTTCTACAGATATTAGCACTGTATTGACACTTAAAAAAGAGATGCATACAAGATTCCTCTTCCACACCACAACTCAAACATATAGTATCTTTAATAATACCAGCTTTGAAGAGCTTATCTCTAGTTTTAAGCTTCCCTAAGGAAACTAACCAGGCTATGAAAGCATGCTTTGGTATATTCAGTGAATTCCACACCCAAAAATGCCAAGAAACAACTTCATGAGTGCCCTGAAGCCAATTATAGCCCTCCTTAATAGAGTAATCTTTAGTACCAGTGAGCCACATGTTACCACTATAAGCAGGCTTAAAAGTATTCTTTGTCTTGCATATGATTTTCCACACCCAACTGACAGTCCCTGGTGGCTCATACTCCCACCAGTCACTCTCCCTTAAATACACTGAGTGAACCCATTTTATCCAAAAAATATCTTCCTTTTTAGCCACCTGCCAAACATACTTGCCTATAGCAGCAGTATTCCAAATATAACAATTTTTAATGCCTAAACCACCACTCTTCTTAGTTCTGCAAACCCAATCCCAGGCAACTGGAGGACTACTCTGCAAATTAATCTTGCCTTCCCAAAGAAAAGCCCTACACACCTGTGTAATCCGAAGTAATACACATTTAGGAAGGAGGAAGACTTGTGCCCAATATGTGTGAAGGCTAAGCAAAACTGCATTAACTAGAGTAGTTCTTGCAGCATAGGATAAGTGGCGAGAGCTCCAGCACATAATTTTCTTCAAGATCTTTTCAACCAAAATGTCACAGTCTGCCTTACTGATCCTCTTTGCTGTTATTGGAACACCTAAGTATTTGAAAGGGAATGATCCTTTCTTATACTTAGTCACCTGAAGAATACTCTCTTGCACTTGATCAGTCACATTACCAAAATAAATGGCAGTCTTCTCAGGACTAGCCTCCAACCCAGAAGTTTCTGCAAAGGCCTTCAAAGTCCTCACTAAGAGAGCAATAGACTGAGTATCCCCATGGCTAAATATCATCAAATCATCCGCAAAAATGAGATGATTTAGCCTTAAGTCCGAGCATCTATGATGGAACTTAAAAGTTGCTCTCTTACTCATTTTCTTCATTAGTCTTGTTAGATATTCCATTGCTAAGACAAATATCAAGGGAGATATGGGATCCCCTTACCTAATCCCTCTCTTCCCTTGAAAGAAACCACTAAGCCCACCATTAATATTCAATGAGTAGGAAGTAGTTGAAATACACACCATAATCCATTTGACAAATTGACTAGGAAACTTCAAACCACAAAGTAAATCCTGGATGAAAGTCCAACTTAAGGAGTCATAATCTTTCCTTAAGTCCACTTTAAGTGTACATCTAGCAGGCATTTGTTTCCTTTTATAATGTTTTAACATATCCTGGCAAATGAGAATATTATGAAGAATGACCCTATTTTCAACAAAGGCACTCTGAACCGGATCAACAACAAAAGGGAGGACACTCTTCAGTCTCTCACATATCATTTTTGAAATGATTTTATATAGAACATTGCAGCAAGCAATAGGACGAAATTGGGTCACATCAACTGGTTGATCTACTTTAGGAATAAGGCATAAAGTAGTTCAATTAATCTGTTTAAGCATCTTACCAGTGTGAAAAAAGTTCAGAATAGCATCTGTAATATCATTACCAACAGAACTCCAAGCCTTTTTGAAGAAGCAACTCGTGTACCCATCTGGACCTGGTGCTTTGTTATCATCTATTGAGAACAAAGCACTTTTGACATCCTCTCTAGAGAAAGGTCTGCACAAATCTCTTTGCTGCATATCAGACACCAGATTCCCCTCCTGAATGACAGTATGACTCACTCTTAAATTCAAGTTCTGCTCAGTGCCCAGCAAAAGATTATAATACTCCAAAAAAGCTCCCTCTACACCATCACTCTCCACTTGCCACACCCCTGCCATATTCTTTATTCTGGTGACAGTGTTGTGGCATCTTCTCTGCTTCAAACAAGCATGAAAATAAGGTGTGTTTGAATCCCCTTTCTTCAGCCATTCCTGCTAAACTATAGTATTTTATAGTATTTTATGTGTTTCCTGAACCAACCTAGACTAAATATTAACATTATGTGATTATTCTTTGGTATAAAATTTGTAATGAATCGATATTTAGTAAAGGCCAGCAATGGGCAATATGGTTCCTGACTGTATTGTACCCTCACCCCCAAACTCAATATTTGGTTCACTCTGACCATCTACGGAGTCAAGACGGGGAAATCTACATTGGATAATTTGTCGCTACGGTTTCCCATATCCAATTAGGTTTAGGATTCTTCATTTAAAGAATTGTTGGCGACTTCAAAAACATATTTTTAATAAAACCTTAACAATGGGGTAGTCAAATAAACGCGCTCACACCGCGTGTAGGCATTAAAGGAATAAACAATCCACGCCTACACTATGTAATCATTAACTATAGGATTTTTTTGTCAAAACCACCTTATAAAACATGAAATTTGTGAGAAACCACCTTATACAATTTTTTTTTTTTGCGAAAACAAACCTTTAAATTTTTTTTTGTTTTTGCGAGAACAAAACTTAAGCCTTATTTCGATCATTGATCTAAGGTTCCAGAATTCACCATGTCATGTGCAAGACAAATGACTTCTTAAATCCAACAAAATTCATGACAGGTCAATGCCGAAACCTTGAATCAATGATCCGAATAAGGCATATGGTTTGTTCTCGCAACAACATTTTTGTTTAAGGTTTGTTTTCGCAAAAAAAATTATATAAGATGGTTTTTGACAAAAAAATCCTTTGCTATATAATTATCATCGAAGTTTTCAAGCCACAACAGAAAGGGTACTAAGTAGAACGATTCGACACGAATATGTATATTGCAAGCATGTAACATTGGGCAGATATATAAAGCTATACCTTCATAACTTAATCATATCATATGGGATAAAATTTTCTCAGATGATCCAGTAATTCAGTACAATCACGAATCTCTTGCGCGTCACAACTAGCTGAAGCTACTAATACTCTCCATATACAAGACTCTATAAGAGTTGTCTCGGTTATAACCTCTTCTATATATTTATATATTTTCGCTTGAAATTGATGATGATTATATAGCTATTGATACTTGGTTACTAACCAAGTGTATTATTATAGAATTATGATCAATATAAATATTCAAGTCCGGAAATGTGATGAATTGACGACCAAGTGTATTCTTACTTTAAGTAGCTTTATTATATTGAAGGATTAAGTCCTCAACTGATAAATATCAAATTAAAGTAGATCAATTAATAATATCATCATTCTAGCAACATCTTCTGCCAACAAACTGAAATTGCAACACATATGTGCCTTAAAAAATGTAAATAGTAGATACAAATTCTCCATCAAAAGCGTTGGTATTATTATTCTTTTGCTTGTTATGTAAACAAACATTATCATCTTGACATCTTCACACATTAACACACAGTGTCGATGTATATTTGTATGACCGGATTGAATCAAATATATAATAAAACCACTTGACACTTAAAGAACAATATGCCGGGTACTGAAAAGCTACTATAAATAGCAACAATTTCTTAATTTAGAAACTCATCCTCCCAAAAACAAAAATAAGCAGAATTCTTTGTATACTACATCAACTACTACTAGCAATGGATAAAAGAACCATGAAAGCCATCTTTTTCGTTCTTCTAGCAGGTTATCTTCTCATATTTCTAATCTTTGATTGGTAATTTTATATGTATGCTTGTATGCACCAAAAGTCCTACTTCCTCTATTTTTTTTATTTCTTTTTTGGTTCCCCTTTTATCGTGATGATTAAACTTTGACCATATATTTATACCATATATACGTATCTATTTCAATAAAGAAATATAAATGTATAATACTAACCAACTAACTCCAAATTATTTTGTAAACATGTTTAAAGATGATAATGCTTAAATGCGTAGATTGGAAAACATAGAGAAATATTTTTTTTATGAGAAAAAACAAAAACAAAGGAGAGTAATTGATTGTGTTAAACATATAAGGTTATGTTATAGTAACTTGGTATTATAACAAGCTAAGCTATTACAAATATTGAGTATCTCAACATAATTACGTAAATTGATCACATTGTTTCATTTAAATTGTTAGTGGTGATGCTCCAAATCGTCGCCTTTAAGGTGGAAGCACAGTGCCGCACATATCATCAACCATGTGTTCCTGGCAGTGCTACCGAAGATTGTTGTGTAAATCTTGATTGCCGACAATTTTCACCAGGCAATTATCGATGTGAACATGATCCCTGCGGTCAGTATGATGCTCCATGTAACCCTAATTTTGATTCTACTACTCAAGACGATTGTTGTGATGGATTTACATGCCGACAAGTAAGACAAGGAGTATTTAAATGTAAAGATGAAGAATGCGAGGAGCACACAGGACATGATTGTGATGATGCTTTTTTTCCATGTTGTGCACCACTTAGATGCGATGATGGTACATGTGCAGATTGCGAGGAACACGCAGGACATCAATGTGATTCTACTTTTCCGTGCTGTACTGGTTTGACCTGCACAAATAACGTTTGCGTCTGAGTGAAATACCATCACAATACTTATCATCTGTCAAGCTATCAACTACTCTAATGATGCATGCTTGACTATATATATTAATATTATGATTGGGACTCCATCATAATTTAATTTGTTGTTTGTGACTTTTGCTTTGTGTGCTTTATGATCTTGGCTTGCTGCTGCGTACGATGGTTGGTCCTATAATACTAGCTCAGCTTATATATTAATCTGCTAGTAATGTAAGGCTGCATGGGTTGTATATCAGTATATGTACTCTAACCAGAGTGCAAAAGAATAAATAAAACTGTACCGTACCTTTTCTTTTTCATAGCTTGTTTACATCTCTCTCTTTCTATATGGAACAAACACTACCGCATTATCTCCATCTGATCTACTTACACTAATTTTTGAAGACTCATCCCAAACAGTTATGGAACAAAACACTGCGTTTTGCTCCTGAGTCGTACTCATTATTTATTTATTAATTCTTTACCTTGTTTTCATTTCGTGTCTCTCCAATACTACTAAAAAACTTAGGTCAACACTTATTTTACTTTTTCTGAAAGGGAGGGCATACTTAATTTTTCCATGCTATAACTATCTACAGTAGGAGAAATAAGGATCGTTAAAATGAAAAAGAAACTAGAAAAAATAACAAAAAGTTATGGAATATTGTATGAATTGTTTGTCAAATTTGACCATTAATATTTAATATTTGGATCTATCTACTGCCTATTGATGAGTCACATACAAACAATCAAATTTTGAATTATTCTACCATATATATACATTGAAAAATATCTACTATTTACCTGATAACATTTGTATTTGTATATTAGTAAATTTTTTTTTGTCAAAGTCGGGTACAAAACAGTGTAAAAGTCAAACTACAAAAACTATATTACAAAACCAATGGAGTATCGATGGAAAAATATGGTTAGGATTTTTAAAGATCTAGCCTACAAAAGCAAACGTTGCAATGCAACTATCATACAAACGTATGGAATATTGTATGTATACATTTCTTCCAGTTCCTTAAGTTATTTACAGATACTCTTGGCACATATATTACGCAAAAGGTCAGAGGTAGACCCTTTATTTTCGACTTAAGCTTAAAACATTCTAGTTAAGTTCAATTATTCAGTTTGCTGTAAATAAAGGTTATGATTGAAACATTCATGAAGAACAAACGAAACAATAAACTTATCTGCAGGAATCAACCAACTGAACTTGATTGAACATCATAAGAATCGCGTTATGCCGTGGTAAGAAGGCCACAACCTTAAAAGCAATTTCGACATCATACGAGTGCAGCCTTCCAATGACAAATGCCCCCAAGGTTCACACAACCCCTCAGAATTCTACATCCCAAACCTAAGGGGTGGAATTGCTCAAGAATATCTCATAACTTATAGAAGAAAAGGTAGGCCATGTGATTTAGGATTTATAATATGTGGAATCAATCAATTCACGAAATATATGAAGGGGTATCTATATGGGAGCAACCAAAAATTAACAAAAAGGAGAAATTTGCGAAACCGTGTTAACAGGGCTTTCGCCGAGCAGGTCGGCAATTTCACCCAATCGGGCAAGGAAAAAAAGATCTTCGCCCGTCCGATGGGGCAAACCCGTCCGAGCGGGAGCTAGAAGGAAGAAAGATTGGCCAAAGACGTCGCGCGATAGGACGGTCTTACAAAACCACTTTACTTCGCGTTATACAAGGATGAAATCCAATACAGTTCATAATCACTAAATTCAGTTCACTTCAGTTCTATACTGTTACTGTCACAGTTTCAGTCTAATTCAATTTTGTGCAGCTCCCCATTAAGGTTCAATTCAGTTCTGTACTTCTATTCATCAGTTTATTAGTTCAGCTTAATCCAAAGGAATAGCGTCATAGTGTTATATGGGGGTAAAGTAAAGAAAAAATGGATGAGTGGGTTCCCCTTAAGGAGGATAAGGGGAAATCCTCAAATGAGTTGCATGAGGTTTGATCCCTAGACCTCAGGGATATAAGGTGGGAAGCGATGCCACTGCTCCACCACCTCAACCTCATGCCATCGAAGAATATGTTGAAAGATACCATCATAAAACGTCGGTATTGTAATGTTATGTGAGAGCTTTTTCATTTTTATTTTTCAGAATTAAGGGTAGCAGGTAAAATACAAATTCATTAATTAGAGTTGTTTGAACTTTTGGATTTGGTTGGACAAGTTTGTGACGCAGTCGGAAAAATCAAAGAAAAGCAAGCGCTAGTCTTTAACAAGAACCAACAGAATTATCAAGCGATAAATCTGTCAAAGGTTCCGGAATCCATCAGAAAGAGTTAAAAGCTATGAAATATTATTAAAGATGAAAAACTGCCTCCTAATGATGACCTAATAATGCTTAAATAGTTAAAACAAAACCCTAATACGAAAATAAGGAAATAATAAAATCCGGAAATAATTAAAATGCCGTTTTCGGACCCTAAACGAACTAGGATGGCTTAAAAAGCCTATCGGTCATAGCATAGCGGTCTATTTGACTCGTTGGCCCGTTTCGCTTCTAGAAAGGTATTATAATAAGCATTCGGACTCCGGAGGCCTGACTAGTATATATCATTTCAAGCTATTTTGACGAACTTATTCGTTGAACTTCTCCACTAACCTTCCTACATCAGTTTGAATGCCACTACTGTGGATGCGAATGTTATTGGAAATCCTTTAAAATAGGAATTAGTAATTAGTTAGTTTCTAAGTCTAAGGTCATCATTAAGTCGTTATTTAATAAACATGTGATTCTTATTTTAATTAGTTTGTCTTTTAGTGGGACAATTAGTTATTGAGATCACGGAGACCATACGTGGGATTATGCTCCCATATCTTAACTTTACGTGGTTATTTAGTGTTTCTTATATAGTATATCTCTTCTTATTGTAACTCATTCTATGTAGTACGTAAATCAAATGTCATAGAGGTCAGTAACAATGATATGAAATATATCAATAATGACACGGAAAGTTCTACTAAAAATGACATCAAACAACCACAATAATGACTAGTGGTGTGCAAATCTGGATCGGGACTGGAATGGAGCAGAACCCGGTCCACAAAAAATTGTGATTTCGGGTTTCCGGTCCGGTCCAAACCCGAAAGTTCCTGGTTCGAACCGATGGATTAAAATTTCTGTGTGTTTTTTGGTAAAAAAGAATTGTTTAACAGTGGGTTAGGAGGGTTTGTTGGTGTTCTGAGTTTTTGGTTTGTCAACAACGGGTTGGGAGGGTTTGTCTGCTATAGAAGGGTGGGAGGGGTTTTCAGCAGCTGGGGGGTTAATGGTGGTTGCTGAAAAGGTAGGGTTATGTGGGGGAGGTTGGTCTGCATTAGGAAAAATAAGTTGGCATTTCCTCAACCTTTTATTTGACCTAATTGGGGACAACTTTTTGGGTGGGGTCCTTTTCCTAGCATCTGCTACTTTGGATGGGGTTTCATCCTTTTTGGCTGTGGTATTATGTAACACCCCGAAATATTTAGTACTATTTAGTAATTTAAAATATAATTTACAGTTGTTGATATTATCAATTTCATAGCTCTGATTGAACTTTGGCAAATTTAATGAAACAAGTACTTTGATATTACCTTTTCTAAACAAAATAACTATTTTAGCTTAAGTGTGCTATTATTTGGTGAAATTAGTATTAAATATAACAGTTTTTTCACCAGGTACCCCTGAGGTTTTGCGAAATGCACCAGGTACCCTCGTTGTTTAAAAAATGCACCAGATGCCCTTCATTAGCATAAAATGCACCAAATACCCTTAATGATTAACGGTGTTAAGTTTCCGTTAGCTTTATTTACCATTTTGCCATTATTAACCCTAATCCTATCCCCTAAACCCTTACCCTAAACCCTTAAACCCCTAAACCCTTACCCTAAATCCTAAAATCCGTAAACCCTAAACCCTAACAATAACCCTAACCCTAAACCCCTAACCCTCCCCCCACCACCCCCAGCAACCCCTTCCTCCCCCACCACCCCCGCAGCCCCTCCTCCCCCCCCCGGCCAAAGAACCCCTCCCTCGCAGCTCCCCCACCCCTCGTCAACCATCCCGCAGGCTTCCCCCACCCCCGTCAACCCTCCCGCAGCTCCCCCACACCCGTCGAATCCCCCCCCCCCCCCCCCCCTGTCGAATACCCCCTCCCCCACCCCTATCGAATCCCACCTCATCCATCCCCATCGAATTCCCATTGAAAGCTGATTTTGTTTTTTTTCAATTTTTCTTGAATACCTTGTGGTTTAGAAGATGAAAATTAAGAGGTTTTAGGGCATGGGTGCGAGCCGGGGCTGCGGAATTGGGGGGTGGAAATTCGGCTTGTGGTGGGGGAGGGGGATTCGGCAGGGGTGGGGGGAGGGTCGGGGAATTCGACGGGGAGTGGGGGAGTAGAATCTGGGCTGCGGGGAGTGGGGGAGTGGGGGGGGCTGTGGTGGTGGGGGGGGGGGGGGGCTGCGGGGGTTGTGGGGGGGTGGGGTGGGGAAATCGACGAGGGTTGTGGGGGGTGGGGTGGGGCTTTTGCGGGGGCTGGGGGAGGGGTGGTGGTGGTGGTTAAGGTTAGGTTAGGGTTTGAAGTTAGGGGATTAATGTTAGCGGAGGGTTAGAAGGTAGGGTTTAGTTAGTTAATTAGGGCTAATTATGGGTTAGAGGAGTTAATTAACCCTAAAAGCTAACAGAAACTTAACACCGTTAATCATTAAGGGTATTTGGTGCATTTTATGCAAATGACAAGGGCATCTGGTGCATTTTTGAAACAACGAGGGTACCTGGTGCATTTCGCGAAACCTCAAGGGTACTTGGTGAAAAAACCGTAAATATAATGGGTGCTACTGTAGCTTTATGTTCAATGAGATTTTAAGTTATTAAAAAAAAAAAATCAAGGAGGATGGATCAAAAGATCCCAATCTCACCTCCTCTCTCCCGTGTTTTTCATTTCCCTAAACCCCATATCCTCAATTTTCTCTCTCTCACCGTGAATCCTCTCTGTCGCTTCTCTCTCTTCGCACCGCTTCTTTGCCTCGCCGGCGTGCTGCGTCCCTCCTCGCCTTCATCAGCCGGCGCTCATGCCACGCCGCTCTCTCTCTCTCGGCTGCTGGTGCTGTTGTTGTGGTCTCGTGGTTGGCGGTGTTGGAGCCCGGTTTGCGATGCCATTGCCGGCGCTGCCTCTGGATCGTGGTGCATGTAGCCACCATTGTTGTTGTTGTTAGTTTTCTCCTGCTGCACCATTGTTATCGTGAGGTGCCCCACACACCTTTTCCTTTTCTTTGTTTTATCTCTTGAATCTTTGGTGAGATTATGATGTTGATTGTGAGGCATAAGTATTTTGGTTTGTGATTTATTGTTTGGTGAGATTGTGATTTTGATTTTTGAATGTATGTGCTTTGATTTATAATTTGGTGTTATTGAGTTTAGTGATGAGTAATTGAGAGGTGAATGCATGCGTGAGTACTATGTCCCTGATTATGATTTGTTGAAATTTATAAGATAAACGAGAGAGAGGAATGGAGAGAATAAAACACTTAACTGATTGCTTAATTGAATACATAAATACAAGAAGTCTACTGCCTTTTAGATAGGCTAAGAAACTAAGCCTCCTAAAATCAAGCAACTACATCACTCTAGCTTTGAACGTGGAGTAGTAATGCCCCACTTCTTTAGCTACCAACCTACATGATTAAATAACTACTAATTAACTAATAAGTAAGACAAACTGATTTTCTAGAACCCACTACTTAGCACTAATTAATTAGAAATATGCATAAACATAAAATAGTAATTAATAATATTTATGGAGCATAATCCAACATGATTAAACTAGAATCGATCGAGTTACTTTGAGAAAATATGACAAGAAGTAGATGAATTGGGTGATTGATATAGTTCTAAAAATTTCAGACTTATTAGAAGTAAATAATGGGAGAAAAGTTGTCTAAGTTTCAAATAGTTATCTCATAGAATTAAAATTTCAGAATCTCATAATGACACTTTGAGAAAAGTTATATTAGTTATATTGTTAATACATTAGTCCTTGTATTTTATAAAATAGTAGTTTTTTATGGGAATATTGAAATTGTAAGCCCTTAATCGGATTGTTAATTAAGAAAAGTGTTTCAAAATATGGAATTTGTAGTTATATACTTCCTCCGTTTCTAAATAAATGCGACAGAGAGAAGTGGCACACAGACCAAGGAACCTAGAGAGAGAAAGTTGGGGACCACAATTAAAAGAGATATTAGACAACTTAATTAAATAAAACACCTACACTAATTACCCAACAACTTTATATCCCACCGACCACCGACCACCGACCACCGACACCACCACCGACCACCGACACCACCACTTGGAAACCTCTTTCCCCCTACCCTGTCCACTTGGAAAAACCCCTCCCCCCCCCGCCCACCTGAAACCACCCCATTTCCCCTCCTCCACCACCGAAACTAATACCTTCGCTCCCCAGCCCAACCACCAAAGTCAACAAAATCCTGAAGAACCCATAAAAATCCCTCTTTTTTATCTTCTCGTTTCTCTCCTCCATCTCAATTATACTACTCCGGAAGAACCCATAAAATACCACAAAGTCAACAAAATTCTCATAGAAAACCCCGAACAAAACCCACATTTTTTTCTTTCCAAAATTGAACATGGTGGTGGCTGGAGATGACAGATCTGGAGATGTCGGCCGGTACGGGTGGCGTTGTCGTGTCGGACTGGTGGTGTGGGGTTGGTGTTGGTGGTGTGGGGTTGGTGGGTTGAGTTGAAAAGAGAGGGGTTGAGCGGGGTGAGTTGAAAAGAGAGGGGTTGAGATAGGTGGGTGGGTTAGGAGAGGGGTGGCTGAGATGAGAGAGGGGTGGATGAGATGAGAGAGGGGGGCTGGGTGGGTTGATTAATTAAAGTTGTAAGATGATAATTTAATTAAGTTGTTGGGGAATTAAGTAATGGCATTTCTGTAAAAAAAAAAAAAAAAACTTTCCATTTTGAGCTATGTTGCACTTATTATGACATTTCCTAAAATGGAAAATGTTGCACTTATTTAGAAACGGAAGAAGTATAACCAGTTTCGAGTAATTGACTTATGGTATAATGAACCTCGGTAAAATTTAAAATGTAATCATTAGTAGTTTGATGGGAAAGTAAATCTTCTATGTGTTGTGAGTTAGCAATCTATTAGGGTGCTTATAGAGGGCTACTACAAGAATCATTTGAGTTGTGTACTAGTGAAAAAAATATCAAGTGCTCCGGTTAAAAATCGTACAAGTGCTCCGTATTTGACCTGTAGCAGAATACGAGCACTTGAGCATTTATCAAGTGCTCCGGAAGTGCTCCGGTTGCGTTCAAAACCGGAGCAATTGTGAATTTTATATGCTCAAAATAATTCAAGTGCTCCGGTTGATAAGAAAAAACCGGAGCACTTGTGAATCAAGTGCTCCGGTTTTTTCTTATCAACCGGAGCACTTGACTTAACTTTTTTTTTTTAAAAAAAAAAAATCGCTGCTACAGCCAGCATGCAAGCTAGCAGCAGCCAATGGCGTAATACAGTAATAAAATTGACTAGCTACTGGGTACCTTCATGGCATTGCATAAATAATCAAGACCAATATATTCTTGAGCTATTAAATTCATGACTTCACGTATCAAAACACGTTTGCACTTACATTGGTAAATAACCAACTAGAACTAATCTACAAAATACAGTTTCCAACTTACAATGAACACCTCCACAATGAGTTTAGTTCATTTTGTAACCTTTATTGCAGCAACATTTGCCTTAGCTCCATGAAACCAACAAGGTGTGTCCAATTGTTTTTTTGAACCCACATGATAGACTCCGCTCTTCAGCAGCTCTCTGTATTCAAAACTATTGTAATTAAAAAAGTTGAAGCAAAAGTTGTGAAGAAAAAAAAAGGAGATAACTCACCGACGATACTGATTTCGTTCCATGCCTAAAGACATGATCCCCAACTGCATTTGTGCTAACTTTACCAACTCTAGCACAGCTTTTCGGGAATGACGTAGTAGAAGTTACTTGAGCAGCGAGGGAGTCAAAGAGAGGGAGTCACCTAAAATTCGTGAAAGTAATTAAACAAAACAATAATTTTCATATTCACCACTAATTTAATTTAACACACTCAAGCGCTGTAGATCTGATAATAAGCATTAATCATCCAAAAATTTAATATAATGATAAAATGATGTCATGATCTCAAGCTTTGAAGATTAAAAACTAGTAATTAGCGAAAGAAAAGGAACAACAAAACTGATTAATAATGACAATCTCATTGAAGTCCTAGAAGGTATGATCCAAGGAGTAACAGTCCCATTAAAGTCCTCTCCTCAATACCAGTTTGAGATTATATATGAAACAGAACAATTTTTTTAGAACCAATTGATCACATCACAAATAATATTTCAAGAGAAGGTAACTTTGAAATAAAGTTAGCAGCAACAACTCAATAGCTTAAGCTATCAATTGTTTTCCCAACTGTCTTTAGTTTGTTCTTTGTTGTGAAACCTCTATGAGTGCAATAAAAATAACAACAGCTGAAATTAGTAAACTTCAAATGACAAAACATGTCTTAAAGTGCTCAAGACAAGGAATAAAAAAAGGAACAAAAAAAATACAGTAGAATCAGGTTAGAAGAAGATTTAGAGTAATTGATCAGCAAAGGGTATGTAAAGCAAAAAATAGCCATTGCTCATTCACATAGATCTCAATTCAATAACCAAAATGCTTAAAGACTGCTCTGATATATTTATAAATATGACAACACACAAAATGATCAGATATGCTAACCACTGAAAATCCCAGCTGCCCCGCCATTCTCACCACCTTTAGGGTCAATTACAAATGTGCTCTGACTAACTCCTCCCATCACAACATCATCTAAAGCGCCCCAGGGAAGATCCTTTAATAAATTACCTGAAAACATTTAATTGCAAGAATCTTAATTTAGATAGAAAGACGAAAAAAAAAATACAGAAAAGGGAAGCTAGCAGTCGTGGTCTTTCCTCAACCCAAATACTTGATAGTGGTTCAGACGAGAAACACTATTCTTTTCACAAGACATAATTAGATGAACATTCAGTTATATGTAATCCCGTCCCGACCCTAACTCAATGATACTTCAGAGAACTAAATTGACCAAGAACGGTCTTATCTTTTTCCATATTCCTTAATGCATTAATTGCCAGACAGATTTGCTACTGAACTACAAAGGTATAAGGACATCCTTTCATTTAACTTCAGGATTGACATTCAACCAAACATAATGATCAGATTATACACTGCCTCATTTTCTCTAGGATCTACTTATTACAGATGATGACCAGAATGTAAAATACTTGATCCCATGGATAGCAAAGAACGAGAAGTACCTTCCAATCCAAACAACAAGTTTCCTTCTTTTTATCTAGTATTGCCTCTTAAAGCATTAATCAAAATTTTCATGCCTATATACTCCACCATTTCAGGTGAGTCACCTTTTATCTGTTGTTGTCAATTCAGCAAAAACCCAATGCTTAAAGTAGAATATATGAATGTTATAAAGGGAAAACTGATATCCATGAGACAATATAAGAGACCAGATCCCACCTCTAGTTCAAAAAACTTGATGCCCTGCACAAGGAAGGAACATTACATATGGTAAAGCATCGGAAAATTTGAGATATACAAACAAAGTTTGGGCCTTCTGACAGCAGTATTTGGCAAATAAGAGATAGGACAGGATAAGTGATATGGAGGATATCATAGTTTTGAAGTGATTGAAGACGTGAAGAACATTACACAGAAAGATTATCCTTACTTGGCTGTATGTTGCTCTATCATGAGTATCCCCCTCTTTAGGGCCAAGCATTGATCACTTTCTTTACTCCTTTAAAATATTTAGGAAGTAGAGTGCTTTCCTTGGTGATATCCCCAACAACCTAAAGGGTGAACCAAATTAGCAGGATTCATAACTAAGCTAGTAGAATATGAAGGGAAATATACCTAGAAAAAAAACTGCTCCTCTGCATTATCATGACTTTTACATTCTACATCTACGAGCGTAGAATGATCTAGATTAATAGAAATCCGTATAAACATGTAAGGATATAAAGTGAAAGCACCTATTACAATTCACTTGTCAGAATCATAGTGTATTGGGAAAAGGATTCACACTACTACGTAACATTCAACCTCTAAAATTCTGTTCGCAAAATCACACAAAAGGATTGTAATTTTTGGAGGACCAGATTCTACCAAGAGAGTATTGTCAATATTTATGTAACCAGTGGACCATTGTTATCACCAGGCGAATGGAAAAGAAAGAAATTAATGGAGATGGAAAAGAAGCACGAAACGAGTCCAAAATATAGAATCAAGATGGAAAATCATCTTTACGTATTAGCGAATAAAAGATTCATTCGAGTGCTACATCTTTTGCAACACTTTGTCAACGAAACGAAAGCAATATTGGCAAAAAGTCAAGAGCAAGCAAGAAATTAAAACTGTAGATGCATTAGTCCCGTCATAATTATTACCAAATCAATATCTGGGCCTAACATCCGTCTTGCTTTTTCTTCATTCCTAACCTGGAAAAAGGTGTTTTGAAGGAAAGGTTATGTATGAGGCCGGCACAGTGGCAAGCTGGCAACTTGACCAAATAAGCAAATAAATTATTCTAAACAAAAAAATTAAATAAAAATATAATGAGAAACCCTATAACTCATTTGCATGTCAAAATATAAATTAATTGAACGATCGTCATTAGAAGATACTACATTAGGCATTTAAGTTGGCATAAAAGAAAAGTCCAAGCTCTTTGGATGTTACACGTACTTCTTCAGCCTGACCAGAGGTTGCAACCTTTCCAGTTCCAAGGACCCATACTGGTTCATAAGACACAAGAACATTATCCCAGTTCATTATGAAGTATGCAAAGATAACAATACAGTAATATTAAATGAAAGTTCATGTCCAGACAGGCTAATTTCCTTATAATGCTGCATAAGTGCAAGTTGTTTGAACACACAGCTACACACTTACCAGCAATGGCTTTAGTTTGAGCTGCAACCACCTCCATTGTAGTCCCTGCTTCACGCTGCTCCAACATGCTTAAAAAAGTCACCTTAGCATTATAAGAACTGGAAGTCTGGAACCCAAACATAATGACAACATCATCTACAAGGCCAAGTGGGCAATAGAGAAAGGTAAAAGAAGAGAGAGTGGGGGGGGGTGGGGAGAGGAGTCCAGGAAATAACCTGCCAAATTTACGGATCAGAATGTTCTTCAAGAGGATCTATTGCTCTTGATGGTTCCTTCAAATAAGGATAGGTCTTGTGGAATGATATCCAAACGGCTTCGGAGATCATGAAGCCCTGTCGTGATAATAGTGCCTGAATCATTGTTGACTTCCCACTGCCAGTGCGTCCAACAATGCCAATTTTCTTCCCAACATGAAATGTACAAGTCAGATCATAAAGTACGACGAGAAGGTTCTCTTTATATCATACCTGTCAGAACAAAAGTCAGTAAATTGAACTCATATAGGCTATACTCACTTATCATGACCTCCTTCACACAAGAACCCTAGCCAACCTACCTCAATGCCTAACCATAAATTAAAAGCACAATCAAAATCCCCAAAGCACACCATGATAAATTCAGACAAAAATAAAAGTTGGACCACTCCATACTACTTTCCGTAACTCAAAAACTCCTATTGTAGAAAAAGACCTACTACAGTTAGCATAGGCAAAATCTAATCATAAGCAATAATTACTGCTCATCTGTGTTGCAAATTTGCAATTTGAACAAAGCTTGTATTAATAAAACAGGTCAGTCTCCGTCCAACATTCCAGATTTCCAACTCTCACTAAAGATATCATACACAGTGGTGCAGCAGCAGAACATCCAGCTGATGGATACACTATAATGAATCAGCTAATAATCTAACAGATTACTTTGTTCAAAAAAATTCATTACACAGTGATCTGTTTACGCTATATGTAACATGAAGCAGAAAAAAAGATTTTCAGTCTCACATTAGAACCGTAAGATTGATCTTCGCGAGGGGCACTGCAGGGAAATATACAGTTGAAGAGTTAACGACAAACCTCAAAGACAATAAGAACCACGAGCAATGCAAAAGGAACCAGGAGCAGATGTTAGATAGTAAAGTAAAATCCAATAAACAAGCAAGTCAAAATAAAATAAATCACATCAATACATAAATGCAACACGCATAAAACTCAACTCTATCTATGCTAACAAAGAGATGATTAATTTCATTCAACAATTTGACAGAGAAAATGTCATCTCATTATCAAAGAGTAAAGCAGAAAACCCAAATTCCTCATTCAATTACATACTTCAATCAAGTAAAATTAATCATAAATCAGAATTAAAATTAAAATTAGAGATGATCAAAACCCTAGATCCGAAATTTCACCGGAAAATTACAGGAAGAACGACATGGATTAATTAGATCGATGAAGAGGCGGATTCATGTGCAATGCGACAGGATAAGGAAACCCTAGATTTTGGGAAAATCGTCAAATTGAGCATAAACACCATAAAAATTTAAAAACCAACAATAATAATCTGTAAAAGTGTGAATAGCGTAAGAATTTGTGATTTATTTGAACAATTTTCCTATAATTATGAATTTGAAGTAACAAGAAAAAAAAGAGAGAAGGAGAGAGAGAGAGAAATCAAGAATTAACTTACTGTATTTTGGGAGATTGGAGTCCAGGAGTGTCGCCGTTGAACCGACGAATAATCGAGGAGAGAGACTGAACTTAACCTCGACAACCTAGCGTCGAAGTCGAGTATTTACCCATGGACGGAGGGGCGGCGGAGGAGTACTTTCACGTAGCGAGTTCGACGGAGTGAGTGAACCAATTGAGAGGTCGACGGAGTGAGTGAGGACGACTGAGGGAGCGAAGGACGGCATATGGAGGGATGATGGAAGCGAAGGACGAGGGAGCGAAGGATCAGCGGAGGGAGGGACGGTGAATGCGAGGGTTCTATTGAGAGATAGTGGAATTAATTGGGAGGGAGGGAAAAGTGAGCGCAGTACGTTTGCCTAGAGATCTGAGAGTTGAAATTTAATTATTATTGGGAGGGAAAATTAGAGAGTCCAATTAAGTGCTTGGGTATATTCACAAGTGCTCCGGTGGACTAGTCAACCGGAGCACTTGTGAATTTTTTATATTAAAATTTCCACAAGTGCTTGGGTTGATTAGTCAACCGGAGCACTTGACAAGTAGCACAAGGAGTTTTTTCCACTAGTTATATTTAATGGCGATAGATTTTACGAAATATATTGGTTGTGTTATGTTTAATGGTGATAGATTTCACGAACTATATTGGTCTCTTGACTTATTGAAGTAAACGTAAACGTTTATGGATTGAATTGTTAGTGCTTTTTACTTACTTGAAAAGGGATATGTATTTGTATATAATTGATTTGGATTAAAATACATAGTATGAACTATAATGTTATTAGATAGATGGATTCGCTCATGTGATTCTGGGATCTTGAGAATATTGTTGATTTGGTTAATATTTAGAAAGATTGTTGGTTATCGGATCATTGTGAAAGAAAGATTGTAACTTGTCGATTTCCTAAATATATTAATAACATAAAGTGAAAGATTTTATGGAGTAACCGTTGGAGCAATGGTAGTTTATTTCTTTTATCTTCGCCGGATTGGGAAGATATTATGATATGGCTGGCAGGGGCTCCAGGGCCTATCATTGTTAATTGGTGGATTGGCAGGGGATCCCGGATCCACCAAGTTTTTTATTCATTAATATTCACCGTATGTGGCATGATTTCGAACCGTCCTCAATTTTAGTGTGACTGGCAGGAGCTCCCGGGTCACCATAGAAAAACTAGAGTTGGGGGTGTGCACACTAGAGGTTATTTTATGGCCATTGGATTAGTAAACTGGCAGGGTCTCCCGGGTCTATCATTTATATAGTAGATTGGCAGGGTCTCCTGGATTTACTCAGATTTATGAATTGATGTTGGAGTTGGTGTATCGGAATTGTTAAACTGGTAGGGTCTCCCGGGTTTACCAATGCGATAAGGCTAGTTGTTAAATGATTGTGAAATAAAAGAACTTATTCTTAATTTAGAAAGTTAACAAAATAGAAAATTGATACACATATTTGATAATAATTGAGATTTATTCTTTGTTATATACTTGATTATTGAAAGGCGAGTTGAGTTACTCATGTGTATAAATTTAATGAATTAATGTTCATATCTAAATATATGTTGAATTCGTTGATTGTTCATATTGTTTGACATGGAGTGTTGGCACTCAGCTTTTGCTGACGTGTGTGTATTTGTTTGTGTTTGTTGTTCTTTCCCTCTGGGTTTGAACCTGTGATGACCCATGTACTTTGTACTATGGCGAGCAGTTAACACTAGAACAGGTTTAATTCTTGGCTTTGGGATACTTGAGTTGAGGACATCAATTCGAGGAGGAGGAGCTTTATGTTGAGGGATTTCAAATGTAAATTTTATTTAGGTTCATGTATATAAATTCATTATTTTTATATAAGTTTGATTTGAGATTTTTAGATGGGTTGTAATATTGAGTGGATTTGATGGATTTGTGTTGTTTCTGGATTCCTGATTGCCTCTTGAGGTTGTTTCCGCGAAAGCGTCGACGATTTGGAACCTTGTGATTGCGAATCATTTATTCTATTGGGTCTATTGTTCGAATTACAGAGGAAACTTTGCCAAAATCCCGAGTTAATTTATGAGATTATTGTACTAAGGTACTTATTATTCTGATTTTGAAGATCGGGGCGTTACATATTAACCCCTACTCCTTGTTTCGTTGTGCTTGTATGGATGGGTGGCAGAGTTTGAGGATTATTTTTAAATTGTAGGCTTATCTACTCCATGCAACACATACATATCAATACGCTTAGTCTTCATTACAATTGCGCCCATTTCAAGTACCTCAGAATCATTATAAACCTGCTTCAACCCATCAAATTAGGTTTTTCCAGAAATTAAGTAATAAACCTTATCAATTGTTCTATAACTCCCACATTTCTTAGCAAGCTCCTCCAAGTACCACCAACATAATTCACCAGGATCCACTGCAAATGTCCTATTAGCCCCTCCAGTGTACTCCAACCTTCCTCCATTCTCCTTAAATAAACCATCATTCAGAAATGCAAACAAACGCTATCCATGATGTAATGCCCCGAATTTTACCTCTTTATTAAGTTAATTAATCAAGATTAGTAGCGGAAGACCTAGCTTAATCGGCATATTAGTAATTTTACAAGGGGACACCATAACTTCCCCCTTGGCTTATATAATATAAATAATTGGATATATGGATAAGCGTAATTTTTGTTTTATACTTAGATGTTATGATTAACCTAGATCACTTTGACCCTCTATTACTCTCTCACACTTATTATCTTCATTCTCCCTCTCTCGGCACACCCCATTTTCAGCGGTATGATATTTAGCCTTATGACAAGAAGATAGAATTTAAGGCTCACTTCTCGTTCTTTGGTCCATTTTGCTAGTTCGCCAAGATTACCAGGCCTTTATTATTTCCTTTTACTTTTTTCAGGAAAAAGATTATGATCGATGTATGTAATATGTCAAAAAAGGATTGTAGTTTCACTAAAATGGATTATTATTCCACTGTTCTCATATAACAAATCCTCTCATGGAACTTTATTCTATAAATTGTAATAGGCAATTTGATATCGTAATACATCTCATGAATTAATTCTAGCTACTACGTAGCTTATCTTTAAGGGATATTATCTCAGATAACCCTGACATATAGGCTTTTTTCCCAAATAACCCCGACATTTTTTTCTACCCAGATGACCCTAAACTTGTATTTTGTCATTAAACCTGATGGAATCGTTAACGGCATTAACTATTTTCAAACAAATATAATTACTGCCTTTTTTATAAAAAAAAAAAACCAAACTCATCTTTTTCTCTCTCTTGTTCTTCATCTCTTCTCAAGCATTCATCAATGGTTTTCACCACTTTCTCCAAAATTTCTTCCTCTTTTTTGTTTTGAAAAATTGTCATGAATGTACAAGTGAATCTGGGTACAGTAAGATTCACCATTAATGTAAACAGGTTCGTTCAAAAGAGAATAATCAAAAATTAAACCACGATTCTCTCTCTCCTCACAATTCTATTGGTCATGGGATTTTGTGGTTGCAACCATGATTAACCACAACAACAACACCAACATCATCTTCGACCTCCATACTTAAAAGGAACTCAGAATTTCTCTCTCCTCTGCGTGAATCTGGGTACAAGTGAATCTGGGTTTTGGGTTTTGTGGGTTTGGGGGTTTTTGGGTTTTGGGGGTTTTGGGTGACTGATTCACTTGTAGTCTTGTACCCAGATTTCCTCTAAAACAAAAGCCTGCATATTCTTGAAGAGATATCAAACTGGAAAAGCAGATTCTCCAAAACAAGGTCAGATGAGATTTCCTCTAAAACAAAAGGTAAGGAAACAAACTATAAGAAAAAAAAATTTGCGTCTATAATGATGAAACTAGTGAGTTTCTCTCTCTAGAATTCTCTCTGCAATGGCGAGAAATTCAAAAATGCAGAAGACATCAAATACTAGCAATCGAAAACCAATTAGTCCGTGTTCTGATTCAAATGTGAAGAAAACAAAAACAATGGATGAATTGCTTAGTGTTACAGCCATGGACTTTCAATCAAACAAGCAACGGAGGAGGAGGATGTGAGAGCAGTTCAGCAAAGCCTCAATACGCATCGATTCTTCTCTGAATGGCTCTCTTCAATTCACTCGAATTCTGAGAAATTGCAACAAGGAAGAAAGACTGGGATGGCAGAGAGAACGGTTCGTGTTATTGAACCGATTCCAATTTTACAAATGTCTGATAATGAGGTAACATCTGAACTCTCTGATCATGATGTTGATACTGATAGAATGATTACTAAAGTGAAAATTGATATGGAAGATGTTCAATCGGAGGTTGATTTCTGGAATTCCTCTGTAATATGCTATGTGATAGGTGTTAATCCTCCATCTTACGTTATGAAAGGATTCATTAGGAGGATATGGAGGAATTATGGTGTTGATAAGGTCGCTATGTTGAAGAGAGGGGTTTATATTGTTAGGTTTATGTCCATGGAGAAGAAGGATTTGGTGTTAACTGAATCGAACCCATTTTTTGACAATAAACCGATGATTGTGAGGGCATGGGAGCAAGATATGGACATCACTAATTAAGGATCAATTTGATGTGATCCCTACATGGATTCAACTTGAGCTTGATTTTAAGTATTGGAGTGATAGATGTCTTGCAAAATTGGTTGCACCTATTGGTAGATTTTTGAAGGTAGATAGTGCCACTGCAAATAGAGAGAAGCTCCAATATGCTAGAGTCTTAATTGAGGTTAAAGTGGGGCAGGATTTTCCAGATCAAATCAGTTTCCTTAATGAGAAGAGTATTGAAATCGTGATTGATGTCTCCTATGAATGGAAACCAGTGATTTGTGTTGTTTGTAAGAAATTGGAGCATACATCAGTTGAATGCAAAAAACCAACACAGAAAAAAGAATGGCGGGCAAAACAGAATGGTCAGCCAGTTATTCAACACCCTGTTGTACAACATCCTGTGCCACATCCTGTTGTTCAACCAGATGTTGAGAAGAATGTAGAGCAAAATCAGAGTCAGGATTTCCAGCTAGTAACAGAGAGAATTAGAAGAAAAGAACAGCCTGTTAATCCTATCACAGTAACAAACTCATTTACTGCACTGGAAATGATGGAAGATCAAGTCATGGTGGGCACTGTTTCATGTGTCCAAGGTGTTGATGTTGATGACAGGAGGGGGGACTCTCCTGACAAAAATGGATAATATTTTTGTGTGGAATGTCCGAGGGATCAATTGCTTGTCAAAGCAGTTAGAAGTTAAAAGAATAATCAATAATGGATCCCTTTGGTTTGATTAGTCTCATTGAGACAAAAGTAAAAGCAAAGAATATGGGAAAGTTGTATTTGAAGCTCTTCTCAGGATGGTGTTTTAGCTCAAATTCCTCCTACCATCCTGGTGGAAGGATCACTATTGCCTGGAATCCTCTTAGCTTCCAGGTGGATATTAAATGGATTAGTGCACAACTAATTCACTGTTATGTGAAACCTCATAATAATTTTGCTGGTTTCTTCTGCACTATTGTGTATGCTTTCAATAGTGCTAGGGAGAGGGAAAGCCTGTTGGAAGATCTAAGGATGCTATCTGTGTCAGATAGTCCTTGGATTGTGACAGGTGATTTCAACTGTGTTTTGAGTAGGGATGAAAGAATTGGCAATCCAGTTAGGGATAGTGAGATGTATCCTTTCAGAAATTGCATTTTACAATGCAATCTTGATGATATCAAATCTTCAGGATGCTTCTATACTTGGAATAACAAGCAACAGGGTTCTGACAGAGTCTTCTCTAAGCTGGATCATGCTTTAGGAAATGATGCCTGGAATGACACTTTTCCAACATCTGAAGCCCAGTTTATGACAGAAGGGAGCTTTGATCATTCTCCTGTTTTGATCAAAGTTCATAATGTGGTCATTAATGGCATGAGACCTTTTAAATACTTTCATATGTGGAGCATGGCAGATGACTTTAAAATGAGAGTGAGGAATGCTTGGAATAATCCTATATATGGCTGTGAGATGTTCAAGTTTGTTAATAAGCTCAAAATGGTTAAGCAAAGCTTGAAATAGTTGAATAAGGAGGGTTTCAACTAGATTCAAGTTAATGAAACTAAGGCTCTGCAAGCTATGAGAAGAGCTCAGGAGAAGATGCATCAAAATCCTAATGATGAGATGCTTAAAGATGATGAGCTGAGAGCAGCTAAAGCTTATAAACTGGTGAATGAACAATATAATTCCTACCTGAGACAGAAAGCTAGAGTGGCTTGGATTCAGGGAGGAGATGATAATACAAGATTCTTTCATCAAGCCATAAAGTCCAGAAGACTCCAGAATACTGTGTATGGTATTGCTGACATAAATGGAAGATGGGTTGATAATCCAGCACAGGTGAATGAAGCCTTCCTGCAATACTACATGCAGTTATTAGGCACAAGAAGGAGTAATGGAAGCAGGATTCAGAATGCAGTTGTGGCAGCTGGTCCTGTTTTGACTGAAGACCAGGGTAGATCTCTTATGCATGGTTTTACTCCTGATGAAATCAATCATGCTATCTTCTCCATTCCTGGTGATAAGTCACCAGAACCTGATGGGTATGGCTCTCACTTTTTCAAAGATGCATGGGAAATCATTGGTAATGATTGCATTGATGCTGTTTTGGATTTCTTTAATTCAAAAAAATTATTGAAACAGATAAATCATACCATACTAACCTTGATTCCCAAAGTAAAATGCCCTAGCAATGTTACTGAATTTAGACCTATAGCATGTTGTAATGTAATTTACAAATGCATTACTAAGTTGTTGTGTTCTAGACTGAAACTGATACTTCCTGAAATTATTGCTCCTAATCAAGGAGCTTTTATTCAAGGAAGGTTTATTGCTCATAATATCCTAATCTGTCAGGATATAGTTAGGCATTGTGGTAGAAAACAGGTTAAGCCTAGCTGCATTATAAAAATGGATTTGAAAAAGGCTTATGATTCAATAGACTGGATCTTTTTAGAAGATCTGTTAAGAGCCTTAAATTTCCCGGATGCATTTATACAAATGATTATGGAGTGTGTTACCTCCCCTAGTTACTCTTTGATGATTAATGGCTCCTTGGTGGGTTTTTTCAAAGGGAAAAAAGGGCTCAGACAGGGGGACCCTATCTCCCCCCTGTTGTTTGTCATTTGTATGGACTATTTTTCTAGAACAATGAAGCAAGTGGCTGAGAGAAGCACATTTCAGTACCATCCAAGATGCTATGGTGTAAAATTGAATCATTTGTGCTTTGCGAATGATATAATCATGTGCAGCAAGGGTGATTATGTCTCGGTTTTGAACTTATTACAAGGCTTTAAGCATTTTTCAGAGGTTTCTGGCTTAGAAGCAAATACACAAAAGTCAGAGATATATACTGCTGGCATGACACAACAAGAGACCAGAAGAATTTTAGACATCTCTGGTTTCAGCCTAGGTACTCTTCCCTTTAAGTACCTAGGTGTGCCTATTTGTTTCAAGAGGATTTCAGCAAAGGATTGTGATAATTTGACTGAAAAAAATTACTGCTAGAATCAGGAGTTGGAGCAGTGATGTTATGGTTTTATATAGTGTTTTTCCCCCTATATTTGAGCTAGAATGTGTATCAATAGTGCTCTTAGGAGCCATTTCACGCTAACTTTCTCCATCTAGTTGTGGTTTTCTGTTCTGTGTCTGATTGCAGGTTTTAGGGAGTTATCTCCCTATTTTCTACTATTATTTGACCATTACACTGGACTGGAGAGGTTCTATGCGGAGTTTCAAAGTCCCGAGGATATTTTCCGGGATCCTTGAGCAAAGAAGAAATGAAGACTTGGCATTTAGAGCCAAGAATGAAGAACCGGACCTGAGCCCGATCAGATCGGGTAGGACACGCCCGATCGGGCGCTGGCAAGGGTGATACCAGTTGTTATTGCGGGCCCGATCGAGCGACGTCGCTCGTTCGTTAGTTCGTTGTCAAGCCCGATCGGGCGGTTCGGCCCGATTCAGTCGGGCGTGCTTGAGCGTTCTTATGGCCTAGATTCTCAGAGTTGAAGGTCCGCCCGATTGCATCGGGCGAGGTCCATTTTTGTAGCCCAGCTGCTGCTTTGACCTCGATTTGGTTGGGCAGATGTAGCCCAATCGGGCGACTTAACCCGGCACGAGTTTTTAATGATTTTCGGGCTATTTTTCTAAGACTTTTCCTAGTTGTTTTAGGATTAGTATAAATAGGAAAATCAGATGATTACTATTTATCTTGTTTTTTAGTCCTTATTCTCTGAAGAACCCTAGTTTTATTACTTTTCATTGTGATTCAAGATCAAACCTTTGGATTATTCGCAAGTTCAATATAGTTCTTTAATTTGGTAATCTTCTTCCTTGTTTTCTCCATTATTGTTTGCTTTCTCTATTATTGATTAGAGTAATTTCTTAGTTATTTGCAATAGTTCAAAGTATGAATTTTTACATGGAATTTGTTATTGTTTTCTCAAGCATGAGTGAGTAGTTCTATTTCTAGGATTGTGGGGATCTATGTATGCAATGAGGGATTGATAGATTAGTATAATTACCCTTTATTTCAATTGTTTCCTGTGATTGAATCGTTCATGCTAGATTTATGAATTAGGCCTGATTTGTATTTCTATTATCGCAATATTGAATCTACTTCGAGAGGAGAGATTTCGTATAGGCTTTCAATCATTAGGCATGGTGATCCTTGACCATGCGAGAGCGGCTAGGTGATCTTTGAGGGAGGTAATGTTCGAGAGAAATTACATGTGCCCTAGATAAATTGACTTATTGGGTAGTTATTATTCGTCTCTGATTTCCCGAATTATATGCATAGTGATCCATAATCCTAGTTCTTTATTAATTGATTCTTACCTTCATATTTAGTTCTGTCATTTGCCTATTAGTTTAGTCACACACCCATTTTCAACTGATTTAGTTAGTATAATATTAGAATTCAGATACAATAATATAACTTTCTCCCTGTGGATTCGATCCTGACTTCCCTGACTACTTGTTAGTGGACCTTAGGTTATTTTTCATAAGGTGATACGACTTTAGCCTGTCAAATTTTGGCGCCGTTGCCGGGGAGACGATTTATTTTTATTTTGTCTGAATTATAGTATTACACTAACCTCTACTCTGAAGAACACATGTTCTTTGGAGCATTTCACGTTTGTTTTAGTGTTTTTGGTGTATGAGCAGGAAATTGAAATCCTCAAATCTCATTCCATTTGATCCGGAGATTGAAAAGATTGTTCGTAGACTCAGAAAGCAAGCTAAGCAAGCGAAGTTGTCTGCAGGAACACCATCCCAAAAGACACATACTCCACCATCTTCACCTATTACTGCTATAATGGGTGACGAAGCTAAACCAACCTTCAGAGATTATGCACAACCTTCACCTGACAATGTACCCACTGGGGTCCTGATGCCTACCATTGCTGCTACAAACTTTGAAATCAAGTCTCATATTCTGAATATGGTTTAGAATAATCAGTTTGCTGGGTTACCATCTAAAGACCCAAATCAGCACCTGCAGCGGTTTTTACAATGTTGTGCTACTCAGAAACAAGCTGGTGTTACTGCCGATGATATGAAACTCATCCTATTTGGTTTCTCTCTGCGCGACAAGGCTCTATTTTGGTATAATAAGCTGCCTTCCACCATCACCACCTGGGCAGAACTATCCAAAATCTTCCTCATCAAGTGGTATCCTTACCAAAAGACTGCAGATATGCGTCATGCCATAATAACTTTCACCCAAGACCCTGGAGAATCATTATATGAAGCTTGGGAGAGGTTCAAGGATCTGCAATGCCTTTGTCCTCATCATGGTTTAGACCAGTGGTATTTGTGTCAGATTTTCTACACTAGAGTTGATGCAGATACAAGGAGGGTAATTGATGGAGCCTCCGGTGGGTTTTTCATGGATAAAGTCATTGATGAGGGGTATGAACTTATGGAGAAACTCGCTTCTAAACAAGCATCTACCATTCGTTCCTCCATGAAGAAGGGAGGGAAACATGATGTCGAGGCCATTTCTTTATTGTCCGCGCAACTAGCTGCTTTAAACCAGAAGATTGATTCCTTGAAACTAGGTAATGACTCCTCTCATATGAGTGTTAATGCGATGGCTAGTGCTTCTAATTATATTGCTCCCATTTGTGATGCTTGTGGGATACCTGGGCACAACTGTCAAGAGCGCCCTGCGCTCCTATCTTCTAATGTCGGGAGCAACTGTGAGGCGGTTAATGCGTTTCAGTCACAACCTAGGGGCCAGTTCAATCCATATTCTAACACTTACAACCCCGGGTACAGAAATCACCCCAACCTCTCATATCGGAGCAATAATGTGTTGAATCCTCAACCTCAACAACCATATGTCCCACAAAATCAGGTTCAACAATATTAGCCTCAACAACAAGCTCCTCCTGGTTTTCAAAGAAATCAAGCTCCACAACCACCTGCTCCTCCTACTGACCTAGCCATGACAGAGCTGAAGAATATGATGTTTCAGATGCAGAAAGGTTTTAATGCCTTTCAAGCCGACACAAAGGCTCAGTTAGAAAACTTGGGTACGCATAACAAGATGTTGGAGACTCAACTAGCTCAGTTGGCTAGTTCTTCTGCTAGTTGGCCGCCTGGGTCATTACCTTCACAACCCATGCAACCAAGAGATACTGCCAATGCCATCACTCTTAGGAGTGGAACGCGGTATGATAGTCCAGAGATGCCTAAAGATGATCCGGTTGGTTTCGACAAGGAGGAAACTGTCACTGACAATTCCACAGCTCCTAAGGAGGCCAGCAATGCAGAGAAGCAGACAGTAGCAGAAAAAGTTCCACCTCCCACTCCTGTGATCAAGGTACCGTTCCCCAATAGACTATTGAAGACTAAGCTTGATCATCAGCTCGGTAAGTTTTTGGAGATCGTGAAACATCTGCAGGTAACTGTCCCTTTTACTGAACTTATTACCCAAGTTCCTGCATATGCTAAATTTTTGAAGGAAATTCTGACTAGGAAAAGAGCCTTTAATGAAACTGAGATTGTAGCTTTCACTGAAGAATGTAGTGCTCTTTTGCAAAATCAGTTCCCACCTAAATTGAAAGACCCGGGGAGTTTCTCTATCCCTTGTAACATTGGCACCATTTTTATCGATAAGGCTTTATGTGATTTGGGTGCTAGTGTTAGTGTCATGCCCCTTACTGAATGCAAAAAGCTTGACATGGGAGATTTAAAATGTACCAATATTACTCTTCAAATGGCTGACCGTTCTGTCAAATACCCCTTAGGTATCCTAGAGGACGTCCCTGTGAGAGTAGGTAATTTTTTTATTCCTGTGGATTTTGTTGTGCTTAACATGGAAGAGGATACTCAGATCCCAATTATTTTAGGGAGACCATTCCTTCATACTGCTGGAGCTGTCATAGATGTTAAGAATGGGAAATTAACTATAACTGTGGGAGATGACAAGGTGACCTTTAGTTTGACCAATGCCTTAAAAAGTCCCATGCTAGAGGAAGCCTGTTATAGAATTGATGTCATTGATGTGCTAGTTAACGATGATATGCCTCAATCCCTTCTGCGGGATCCTCTGGAGGCTTTGCTTTGTTTTGCATCTTCTACAGGTGATGGTAATCCCTTGAGTGTTGCAGTGGATGATTGGGAAGCGGTTCTTACATGTGAAGAGCTTGACGGTATTACCACTCATGACAAGGAACGGTTAGTATATGATACTCAACCGGTAGAGGTAAAGAGACCTGAACTGAAACCTCTTCCTCCTTCTCTGCACTATGCTTTTCTGGATGAATCTGAAAATTATCCTGTGATTGTTAGTGCTTCATTGAATGATGGTCAAATGTCTCAACTTTTGTCTGTTTTGAAAAAACATAAACAAGCCATTGGATATAATATTGATGATTTGAAAGGCATAAGCCCTGACTTCTGCATGCATAGAATTCACTTAGAGGATGATCATCGTCCTAGTATACAAGGCCAACGTCGTTTGAACCCCAATATGCAGGAAGTGGTTAAGAAAGAGGTTATGAAATTGCTTGATCTTTGGAATCATCTACCCCATTGCTTGACTCCAAGTGGGTGACTCCGGTTCAAGTGGTTCCTAAAAAGGGAGGTACTACTTTGTTGTCAAAAATGAAAAAAAAGAAAAGGTTAGCGCATTGCATTTGTGGAAATTAAATGTTGCCACCAAAAGGATCATTTTCCTCCCCTTCTTGACCAATGTTGGAAGCTGTCCTCTTTTTTATCTAAATGGGTATTTTTCTTCCAAATCCTATCCACCCGGATGACCAGGAAGCCCATTTACCCTTTGGTACCTTTGCTTCGAAGGTCATTTGTTATGTAATGCCCCCCCACCTTCCAACGTTGTATGATGGCCATTTTTTCTGAGTTCATTGAGTCCATTATGGAAGTGTTTATGGATGACTTTAGCGTGTATAGAATTGATTTTGATGCATGTTTGCTAAATCTGGCTAAAGTTTTGAAAAGGTGTGAAGATGTCAATCTTGTACTGAACTGGGAGAAGTGCCACTTCATGGTTACTGAAGGAGTGGTACTTGGTCATATTATCTCTGAACGTGGCATCCAGGTGGATAAAGCAAAAATTCAAGTGATTGAGCAATTGCCCCCTCCTGTGAATGTAAAAGGGGTGCAAGGGTTTCTTGGTCATGCGGGGTTTTATCGCCGCTTCATCAAGGATTTCTCTAAAATTGCTAAACCACTTACTCAGTTGCTCCTCAAGGATTCCCCGTTCCTGTTTACTGATAACTGTCTTGTATCTTTCAACAGGATCAAGCAAGCTTTGATTACTGCTCCGATCATTCGATCTCCGGATTGGAACCTTCCATTCGAGATTATGTGTGATGCTAGCGACTATGTTGTGGGAGCTGTGCTTGGTCAGAGAAAGGGCAACATCCTCCATGCGATATACTACGTTAGTAAGACACTAGATGAAGCTCAAGTCAACTATGCCACCACTGAGAAAGAGCTTATAGCTGTGGTCTATGCACTGGATAAGTTCCGGACTTATTTGCTGGGGTCTAAGGTCATTGTTTATACCGATCATGCTGCATTGAAGTACCTCCTAGCCAAAAAGGTGGCCAAGCCTAGACTCATTCGGTGGATTTTGCTGCTCCAAGAATTCGATTTAGAGATCAGAGATAAAAAGAGAGCAGATAATGTAGTGGCTGATCACCTGTCCAGATTGCAGTAAGAAGATATGGAAGAAGGTCTACCCATTGATGACTCATTTCCTGATGATAAGCTCTTGGCAGTCACTTCTGTCACCCCGTGGTATGCCGACTTCGCCAACTTCTGTGTGAGTGGACAGACTCCCCCAGAGCTGAGTTACCAGCAGAGGAAGAAATTCCTCCATGAGGCTAAAAAGTATTTTTGGGACGACCCTCTACTATACAAGCTTTGCGCTGACACCATCTATAGGCGATGTATTCCAGAATGGGAGGTGCATGACATTCTGAAGCACTCATACTCCCTGCCATGTGGAGGCCATGCTGGGCCCTCCAAAACCGTTGCTGAGGTACTTCAATCTGGTTTTTACTGGCCTACTTTATTTCATGATGCTA
Organism: Beta lomatogona; assembly: GCA_947646795.1. Lineage (NCBI taxonomy): Eukaryota > Viridiplantae > Streptophyta > Magnoliopsida > Caryophyllales > Amaranthaceae > Beta > Beta lomatogona. The sequence goes on from CANSNZ010000418.1 coordinate 353,482, forward strand.
GTACCTTTGTTAAGTCCTGTGATGCATGCCAACGAACGGGAAATATTTCCCGTAGACATGAGATGCCCCAAACCCCCATTTTGGAAGTTGAATTATTTGATGTATGGGTTATTGATTTTATGTGCCCCTTTTCCTCTTCATCGGGCAATAATTTCATACTTGTTGCTGTTGATTATGTGTCTAAGTGGGTAGAAGCCCTTGGATCCCCAACTAACGACTCCAAAGTCGTTATGAAAATGTTTAAAAAGATTATCTTTCCACGGTTTGGGGTACCAAGGGTTGTCATCAGTGATGGTGGATCTCATTTTCACAAACGCACTTTCGAGGCTCTGCTTAAGAAGTATGGTGTTTACCATAGGACTGGCCTAGCTTATCACCCTCAGACAAGTGGGCAGGTAGAAGTGTCTAATCGTGAGATAAAGACTATCTTAGAGAAGGTGGTAGCTAAATCTAGGAAGGATTGGAGTGACAAATTAGATGACACCTTATGGGCTTACAGAACTGCTTTTAAGACCCCTATTGGCACCACCCCTTACAGGTTAGTTTATGGGAAAGCATGTCACTTACCTGTTGAGCTAGAGTACAAGGCTTTTTGGGCTATTAAGGAGCTGAACTTTGATGCTAAGTTAGCAGGAGAAAAACGCCTTTTGCAGATTAATGAACTTGATGAACTCCGGCTGAATGCTTATGATAGTTCGCGTCTCTACAAAGAGCGCACTAAGAGATGGCATGATAAGAAAATTTTGAGTAGAGAGTTCTCAATTGGTGACAAGGTCTTAGTGTACAACTCTAGATTAAAACTTTTTCCTGGTAAGTTGAAGTCTAGGTGGTCTGGTCCATTTTCTGTCACTAATGTTAACAAGTTTAGTTCTATTGAGGTGATGAATGCAACAGGTGAAAAATTCAAGGTTAATGGCCAACGCTTAAAGCTTTATCATACAGGAGCTCTTGCTGGATCTGTGGAGGAATTATACCTCTAACCCCCTTCCCCTTCTGTTTGACGGATGCGGCATTATGGTCGTGCGGGACCCTTATAAACCAGCGCTACTCGGGAGGCAACCCGATTTTCCCTTTCCTTTTCTTCTTTTTAGTATAGTTTTGTTTTTAGTTTTTCTAGTTTCGTAGTTTTGGTGAGAGAGTGAGAGGGTACTAATCATCACCTTGAGGTTATATGTGTGCAGGAATTTTTCGCATAATAGCTAGGTCCGTTTTCCCATGGAAAAGATAGCAAAATTCCGAGAAAATGGCTGTATGGGCATCCGCCCGATAGCATCGGGCTACGCCGCCCGATCGGACCCGCGAAGAAGTTAGGACGAGAACAAAAAAAAAAAGTAAAGCGCCCGATGCTATCGGGCCATAACGCCCGATCGGGCGTTCTTCCGTCAACGAAAACCGGAATCGCCTGATTGTATCGGGCACTACCGCCCGATCGGGCCGCTTCCCGTCAGTTCCTGCAACGAAGTTTACTGCTGCCCGATGACATCGGCCAACATCGCCCGATCGGGCCCGTGTCCTGATATCTGCATCCTGAAAAAAAAAATCGCCCGATTTCATCGGGCTCCGCTCGACCGATCGGGCCGCCTGCCCGGTTTCATTTAATCGGGATTTCCCCCACTCATTTTTCTCATTCATCTCCCAATTTCTTTCTCTCTCTTCTTCAAGCCCTAGCCCCCAATTCTCACCTTCTTCCCCAAATTCTCCCTCCACCATTAACAACCTCCAATCCAAGCTACTTCTATCTCCACAAAATCACTCCTCTCATCTTCCCCTACTAATTACCCACTCTATCCTCTTCATTTTTCTTTCATTCCATCTCTCCCATCCATTCTCTTCCACCTTCCTTCAAGCATTAAAGTGAGAGAAAAGCTCCCCTCCCATCATCCCCCATTAGAGTGAGTGTGAAATCCTCTACATTTTCCAAGCAACATGAGTTCGAGGAGGCGTCGCAGATCCGGCACCGGGCCACCACCACCACCACCACGGGACGAGACTTTTCCGGATGTCATCTTTTCGTCGCCAGAGCAGCGTGAAAGGTTTCAGCGCCTAAAAGGGCGTGAGGTGAGCCCTACCCACTTTCTTGATAGGGAAATTCTATATGGTGACCCTCAACTTTTTTAAATTCTATTTGGTAGACAATTTTTAGCTTTCCTCTATTTGGTAACCTTCTATTCTATTTTTTTAATTTTCTTTAACCTTATTGCATTTTAAAATCATTTTTTAAATTAAAAAACTGATTTTTCAATTACAAAAAACTGATTTCGAAAAAAAAAAAAACCCAACCCCCCCTCCCCACCATAACCACCCATCCCACCCTCCTTACTCCTCCCCCAGCCTGTGACCACCGCCATTAATCCCCCAGTCCCGAACTCTTGCTACCACCCCTACCCCACCCCACATCTTGTGAGCACCGCCACCCCACCCCTATAAGTACCGCCACCCCCAAAACCAGCAAAACCACCTCCCCAAAACCCATTTTCGTGAAACCCTAACCTACCGGAAAGGCAGAAAGGATGGAGGTTGCGTGAAGGGGAAGGGGTCGAAATTGGGGAAGGGGTAGGGAGTTGGGGTCGTAATCGAGGACGGAGAGGGGAGGGAGGCCGAAATCGGCAACGGGGATGGGGGGCTGAAATCGGGAACGGGAAGGGGAGGGGTGGCCGAAATCGGCAACGGGGATGGGGGCTGTAATCGGGAATGGGAAGGGGAAGGGGAAGGGTGGCCGAAATCGGGAACGGGGATGGGGGGATGAAATCGGGAACGAAAAGGGGAAGGAGGTGGTAAAGCTGGTTTTGGGGGTGGTGGTGCTTATAGGGGTGGGGTGGCGGTGTTTATAGGGGAGGGATGGGTGGTTATGGTGGGGAGGGGGGCTGGGTTTTTTTTTTTTTTCAAAATCAGTTTTTTGTAATTGAAAAATCAGTTTTTTAATTTAAAAAATAATTTTAAAATGCAATAAGGTTAAAGAAAATAAAAAAAATAGAATAGAAGGTTACCAAGTAGAAGAAAGATAAAAATTGTTTACCAAATAGAATTTAAAAAAGTTGAGGGTCACCATATAGAATTTCCCTTCTTGATATTGAATTTTTGAATAAATTGGGTATTGCATCTGAATTCAAGGATTTCATGAAAATAATAGGGATGGAATCATTCTTTTCCGTGCATATTAATACATATCCTGTACTGGTCTATGAATTTTATAGTAGTCTTAAGGTTACCAAACCCCGAACTGGACCCGTCTCATATGTATCCTTTAGACTGCTAAATCAGGATTTCCACCTAACTTTACCGGAATTTGCACGGGTACTTTGAGTCCAATGTGGTGGGGAGATTGGGCACCCCCCTAACTACCACCATCGTAGCACCTACTTTGCCATCACCGGTGATGGAAATGAGTTCACCCTACAACATTGCAAGGGCAAATTCATCCACCAACCCATCTTTAAGATTTGGGTCCGGTTTATGTCTCAGACATTATTTGGGAGGGTGGAAGGACAATTAATCAGGGGGGATGAACTGTACTTAATTGGAAGCTACATGCTTAAAGGGACGCCTGACCATTTTCAATACAACATCCCTCATCATGTTGCGCTCCAGATGGAGCGTATTGCTACTACTTACCCCAAGAGGAGAGCGGACGGTACCTTGACCTCTCGTGCCATTGTGAATGGGGGTTAGTGACTCTTTTTGTTAGGAAAATCCCCTGTTTTGACGAGTCTCGCTACCAGCCAGCCATAGGACCCACCCTCATAGATTATGCTTTCCTAGATCGTCTCCATTGGCTAGAGAGGGCTGGGGATAAATATCAGTGGCGCATCAATGGGAGGCGCTCTATTGAGCTACCTAGTCCCTTAGCAAAAATCCGACCTGGGCAGCCCCATTACCACCTTCCCATTGCTGGTTCTGACTTTCCCACCCCCGTGCCTGAGATACCCCAGCGCACATTTCACCGCCGCCTCCCTCATTCTACTGATATTGCCTTTACTTCTGATGCTCCCCCTTCCCCATCTTCTACTGCTCCTCATCCCTCTTTTGATTTTCAGGAAATGATGAACATGCTCCAGCGGATGGAGTCTGGTATCACTGACAACTCTACCGCCATCCAGAGCATCGGTCAGCAGGTTGATTCCAACTCTGCAGTTCTCCAGAGCCTTAGCCAGCGTGTTGATACATTGGCCAATGATCAACACCTAGCTATGTACCCTATGTACGATGACTACTGCAGAGTGCATAAAATTGCAGAAACAGATGCTCACCCATCCTGGTACACTTGGAACCCGAGTTACAGTCAGCCGGGGTCCAGTAGTAGGGGCGGCGGAGGTGAGGATGATGATGGTGATGACCTTTCCATGGATGACTGATATCCATGCGTTCCCTTTCCCTTGTTGCAATGAGGCCGTTGCCAAGTTCAGCTTGGGGGAGGACTTCTGTAAGTATTAGTATTGTTTTTCTTTTTGTTTTTAGTGCTTTTTAGGTTAGTTAAGTTAGTTTAATTGCTTTGAAAAAATGAAAAATCACAAAAAAATGAAATATTGCTGAAAAAACACAAAAATACGAGTTGAATACGAAAAGATTGATTGCTTCCCTGTGCCCCGAACTTTGTTTTGAAAAACGATTTAACTCTTTATATACTGGATAGTTGGGCATTTGTGATTGGGATGTTGTGATGTGATCTCTGATTGCCTTGATCTTGAGTGAATTTTGATGATAAAGTGCCTATTTTAACTGCATGCTTGAATTGGTTAGATTGTGAGGATTCATTCTAGCCCTCGGATTTATGTCTATATCCGGTCTATTCTTGTGTGTTAGTTCCTCGTAGCACTCTTATCTTGGTTTTGGCATTGTACTCGTTGATTTCTGGTGACTTTAGGCATGTGCTGTGATAGAGGCGTTCATTTGTTTAATTTTTAAGCCTCGAAGTTGTTTAATGAATCAATTTTTCCCCCCTAGCCCCGCTAAGCTTAATGACTTCTTTTTGGATCTATATTAAGCCACATTACACACCTTGAGCCTTTGCAATGACTATTGTCCCAAGCCTAGCTTGGGGGAGCATTTGTTAAGTTTATATCATATTGTGTGGTTGATTCCGTAGGGCGGTTGGAAAATAATGATATTTTGGTACAAAGAAAAGAAAGAAAAAGAAAAAAATAAAGTGAAAAATGATAGTGAAAAAATTTGAAAAATTTATATGATCTTCACTCATTAACTTTCAAAGCATTGGAAATTATGTTGAAAGATGCAATTATTGGTTGGTTCGTGAAATTTCAAGAGTTGGTTGTTATCTTGGTTATGTTGTTGATGCCATGGGAGTTGTTTCGACCACACTTAGTCCTACTAGTGTTTTTTGCTCCCCTTTCTTGGCTTTTCCACCACATTCCCTAAATAATTTCTGTACCTTTACCCGAGCCCCATTACAACCCTGAGAAAGACCTTTTGAGCACGTGTTTGATTGTTCATTGGAATAATACTGAGTCAATATGCCAAAGTTGAAGATTAAGTTTGTTATTTGAGTCGACCTGATTAGGATGAGCGATATTATACCTTTCTAAACACATGAGAGTGTGAGTGGGAAGGGCGATTATGGTTGGGTTGGTAAGCGATCGGGCACACATTTTGCCTGCCACGAAATTAAGAGGAGTGACACCTCGGTGAGCACCTTTTCAAGATTTGCATGTATGTAGGGCAGCTGCATTTGATGGTTTGCTTAAGTGATTGGTAGTCAGGTGATCTGAGCAACTGAACTTGAATTTTGCTTGCTTGAACGATTTTGAGTTGGAAATAATTGAGTTTAAAATTTTCTATCTGAGGAGTGAAGCAATCCTATTCTTATTCATGTTGTGCTTTGCTAGGGGACAAGCAAAGGTTTACCTTGGGGGAGTTTGATGTTATGGTTTTATATAGTGTTTTTCCCCCTATATTTGAGCTAGAATATGTATCAATAGTGCTCTTATGAGCCATTTCACGCTAACTTTCTCCATCTAGTTGTGGTTTTCTGTTCTGTGTCTGATTGCAGGTTTTAGGGATTTATCTCCCTATTTTCTACTATTATTTGACCTTTACACTGGACTGGAGAGGTTCTATGCAGAGTTTCAAAGTCCCGAGGATATTTTCCGGGATCCTTGAGCAAAGAAGAATTGAAGACTTGGCATTTAGAGCCAAGAATGAAGAACCGGACTTGAGCCCGATCAGATCGGGCAGGACACGCCCGATCGGGCGCTGGCAAGGGTGATACCGATTGTTGTTGCGGGCCCGATCGGGCGACGTCGCCCGTTCGTTAGTTCGTTGTCAAGCCCGATCGGGCTGTTCGGCCCGATTCAGTCGGGCGTGCTTGAGCGTTCTTATGGCCTAGATTCTCAGAGTTGAAGGTCCGCCCGATTGCATCGGGCGAGGTCCATTTTTGTAGCGCAGCTGCTGCTTTGAGACCGATTTGGTCGGGCAGATGTAGCCCGATCGGGCGACTTAACCCGGCATGCGTTTTTAATGATTTTCGGGCTATTTTTCTAAGACTTTTCCTAGTTGTTTTAGGATTAGTATAAATAGAAAAATCAGATGATTACTATTTATCTTGTTTTTTAGTCCTCATTCTCTGAAGAACCCTAGTTTTATTACTTTTCATTGTGATTCAAGATCAAACCTTTGGATTATTCGCAAGTTCAATATAGTTCTTTAATTTGGTAATCTTCTTCCTTGTTTTCTCCATTATTGTTTGCTTTTGTCTATTATTGATTAGAGTAATATCTTAGTTATTTGCAATAGTTCAAAATATGACTTTTTACATGGAATTTGTTATTGTTTTCTCAAGCATGAGTGAGTAGTTCTATTTCTAGGATTGTGGGGATCTATGTATGCAATGAGGGATTGATAGATTAGTATTATTACCCTTTATTTCAATTGTTTCCTGTGATTGAATCGTTCATGCTAGATTTATGAATTAGGCCTGATTTGTATTTCTATTATCGCAATATTGAATCTACTTCGAGAGGAGAGATTTCGTATAGGCTTTCAATCATTAGGCATAGTGATCCTTGACCGTGCGAGAGCGGCTAGATGATCTTTGAGGGAAGTAATGTTCGAGAGAAATTACATGTGCCCTAGATAAATTGACTTATTGGGTAGTTATTATTCGTCTCTGATTTCCCGAATTATATGCATAGTGATCCATAATCCTAGTTCTTTAGTAATTGATTCTTACCTTCATATTTAGTTCTGTCATTTCCCTATTAGTTTAGTCACACACCCATTTTCAAATGATTTAGTTAGTATAACATTAGAATTCAGATACAATAATATAACTTTCTCCCTGTGGATTCGATCCTGACTTCTCTAACTACTTGTTAGTGGACCTTAGGTTATTTTTGATAAGGTGATACGACTTTAGCCTGTCAAGCAGGAGACACCTTTCCTATCAGGGAAGAGTAGTGCTAATCAACTCAGTATTACTGAGTCTTCATGTTTATTGGTCTCAACTGATGGTAATCCCCAAAAGAGTTATGCATGATATAAACAGAATATGTAGGGCATATATGTGGAGTGGGGAATATTTCAGTCAAAGACCTGGTAATATTCAGTGGGATCAGGTGTGCAGTCCTAAGGAAGCTGGAGGATTAGGGATGAGAAGGATCATCCAGTGGAATATTGCTACTCTTGGAAGGTATGTTTGGGCTGTATCTGCAAAAAAAGACAGTTTATGGCTCAGATGGATCAATGCTGTTTATATTCATGATGCCAATTGGTGGACACATGTTCCACCACAAGATAATAGCTGGTACTGGCGTAAAATCTGTGAAATGAAGGAAAAATTAAAATCAGTCTTCTCAGAACAGCAATTGAGAAGCTTGCAAAACTACTCAATTCAATGCTGTTATAAAAAGATGGTGGGAGATTACCCAAGGGTGAACTGGAGGTGTTTTGTTTGGAATAGGCTATCAGTCCATAAGCACAGATTCATCTGCTGGCTAGTTATGAATGAAAGATTGAACACTACTGAGAGGATGTTTAAAATTGGTGTTGTTGCTGATCCAAATTGTAAACTATGTGGTCTCAGGAAGAAAACACACACTCATTTATTTTTCTCATGTGAGTTCAGTAATGCTGTTGCCCTGAATATTTCAAGATGGATGCAAATGGATAATTTTGGAGATGACACAAACAACAGTATAGAGAAGATCAATAGAGGGAGAGGTTCGAGATTTCAAAAAAATGTCCAACTTACTGTCCTGAGTGCTGCTATCTACCAGATTTGGATTGCTAGAAATGATGCTATGTGGAATGGCAAAGTAGATAGGATCACTACTCATGTAAATAGAATACAAAAAGTGTGTATAGATAGAATTTATAGTATTATTCCTCAAAAGGTTACTAGAAGAGAGAGAGATTGGCTAAGAGAGCTTACTTGTAATATGCCAATTTGTAATTAGCTTGTTTTTTTTTTTTTGTTTTATGGCCTTGGTTTGAGGGAGTCCAACCTAGTTGGTTTGCCTCTTCTTGGTGCATTGGTTGTATTTGGTTTAGGGTTTGAAATATATTCTTTCTTAATTAGCAAAAAAAAAAAAACTATAAGAAAAACCAAGCAAATTAAAAAAAGGACTGATTAATGGAAACAAAATTAGAGAGAGAAAGAACAAGAGTGAGGAAATCAAATTAAAACATATTATGGAATTTAAATTGAAGAGTAACAAGGACTTGAAGAATAAGAGAGAGAAAGTGGTGAAGAACAATAGAGAGAGGATGAAGAATATAAGAAAGAGGACGAAGAACACAAAATAGTTAACGCCGTGTCTAATTCCGTCAGGTTTAATGACAAAAATCAAGTTCAGGGTTATCGGAGACAGGGCTACCAAAGTCGGGGTTATATTGGAAAAAGGCCTATAAGTCAGGGTTATCTGAGATAATATCCCTATCTTTAATTATACATAATTGAAATTTAACTTGAACGTCAAAAGAAAAAGAAAAAATTGAACTTCCTAGCTTGTATAGAGAATATTACAAGGCATAGCCTATTCAGATGTCAAGTAAATAGTTAACCGAAGCGGAGACTCGAAGTAAAACTTAGGGATTTAAGTCGCCTGAAAACTTTACCTAGAAGAGGAAACAACCAAGATAACTTTTATAGTACCCTCTCGAACTCCCTTCTATATATGGTTCTATTTGAAGGAATTGTGTCCTAAGATATTTTCAGTAATCAGTTTATTTAAATAGGAAATATTATGGCTATAATAAATTATGCTATTTTAGTAATTCATAATTACTTGCTAGAGAATAAATATGATAGTAGGTTACAATTAGATTGAGCTACAACTAAACTAACCTAATCACATGAGGTCACACAAATAAGCAATAAACTAGAAAGATTAAAAGGCCCATATAAGGTCTATAATGGCCGACCATATTATAAAGAATGGAAAGGTTTTGTTCTCCTCATTAAACCCTTTCTCTTTTATTGTAAAAGGTTATAATATTAGAGTTTGGAAGGTTAAGAAATTAATTATAGTGCGTGACGCATAAGGAGAGAAAAACCTAACCCTAATTCTCTAATGACTTGTCGCCTATCCCAACAAAAGTAAGAGAGAAATTTGATCTTCCTCTTTCGTTATAGTATACATGGGATCCCATTTTATGCCTGTGGGCCAATTAGAGAAGCAACAATTGAGGCTGTTGGATCTCTAAAAGCTAGAGAAATTCACGCTACAAAGGTTGTACATCCTGACCTATATTATATGATTAATAATTTATATTGTTATGCATGAGCTCCTGTGATATATATTAGGAAATTATTTCATGAAATTCCTCTTTATGCATCTATCAGTTCCTACACTATTGTCACTTGAAACCTCGATGATGATTTTATAGTTATTGATACTTGTTTACTAACCGAAGTTATTATAGAAGTATGAACAATAGAGAGTCAAATCGGGAAAAATGTCACAAACCAAGTGTATTCCTACTTTTTGTAGCTTGATTATATTGAAGAATTAAGTCAATTGATAAATATCAAATGAAGAGTAGACCAAATAACTATATCATCATTTTAGCAACATCTTATGTCAACAAACTGAAATCGAAACACATATGTGTCTTAAAAAATGTCAATACATTAGATAAAAATTCTCCATCAAAAGCGTTGGTATTATTATTCTTCTTTCTTTTATGTAAACAAACATTATCCATCTTGAGTTCTTGACATCTTCACACATTAACACACAGTGTTGATATATGTTGTATGACAGGATTGAATCAAATATACAATATAAAACCACTTGACTTTTTTTTTTTTTTGGGAAAATACCACTTGACATTTAAAAAACAATATGCCGGGTACTGAAAAGCTAGTATAAATAACAACAGTTTCTTAATTTGGAAACTCATCCTCCTAAAAACAAAAATAAGCAGAATCATTATTTGTATACTACATCACTAACTACTAGCAATGGATAAAAGAACCATGAAAGCCACCTTTTTCATTCTTCTAGCAGGTTTTCTTCTCATCTTTCTAATCTTAGGTTGTTAATTTTATATGTATATGCCTGTATGCACCAAAAGTCCTAATTACTACTCCCTCATTCTTATATATATAAACAAATTAAAGTAATATGATAATATCATATATGATCTTGTTGGATTATTCATTTTTAGAATATGAACTTCTATAATTATTTTGAAATACATATTTAAAGATGATGATGCTTAAATACGTGGATTAAAAAACATGAAGAATTTTTGTGTACAGAAAAACGAAAAACAAAGGAGAGTAATTGATTGTGGTAAGCATACAAGATTATTTTAGTAATTTGGTAATAGTAACAAGCTAAGCTATTATATATACAACTACATCAACATAAATTGATCATATCTTTCATGTGGAATTCTTAGTGGTGATGCTCCAAATGGCCGCCTTTAAGGTGGAAGCACAGTGCAAAAAGTATCATGAATCATGTGTTGCAAAAAGAAAGTGTATAGATTAAAAAGAAACGGAGGGAGTACAATAAAGTACTATCATATGTAATCTTGCTTGTTGGATTCAATTTTAGAATGTGAACTTTAATATTGTTTTGTAATACATATTTAAAGATCTTGGATTGAAAAACATGAAGGAAGAATTTTTGTATACGAAAAAAGAAAAACAAGCTAATTTTGGTAATTTGGTACTAATAACAAGCTAACCTATCAATGAGTATATGAATATGAGCTGATAATATCTTACTTTCGTTTAAATTCTTAGTGGTGATGCTCCAAATCATCGCCTTCCATGGAAGCGTGCAAAAATTATCATGAAACATGTACTCCTGGCGACCCTGTGTTAGATTGTTGTACTGCACAGGGACTTATATGCACACAATATTTACCAAGCCTATTTCGATGTGAACATGATCCGTGCGGCGCGGTTAATAGGCCATGTGACCCTAACTTTGACTCAACTGAGCAAGACGATTGCTGTGCGCCACTTAGATGCCATGAATCTACTTGTGTAGCTTGCGAGGATCACGTAGGACATGAATGTGATTCTACTTTTCCTTGTTGTGCGCCACTTAGATGCGATGATGGTACATGTGCAGATTGTGAGGAACACGCAGGACATCAATGTGATTCTACTTTTCCGTGCTGTACTGGTTTGACCTGCACGAATAACGTTTGCGTCTGAGTGAAATACCATCACAATACTTATCATCTATCAAGCTATCAACTACTCTGGTGATGCATGCTTGACTATATATATATTATGATTGGGCCTCCATCATAATTTAATTTGTTGTTTCTGACTTTTGCTTTGTGTTGTCGTGTCCTTTATTTGCTGCTATATGTACACTGTCATATATCATGGCTTGGTGTGTGCTTTAAGATCTTGGCTTGCTGCTGCGTACGATGGTTGGTCCTATAATACTAGCTGTTCTTATATATTAATCTGCTAGTAATGCAAGGCTGAGTTGTAATTATATGTACTACTCTTACCGGCCAGAGTGCAAAAGTATAAATAAAACTATACCGTACCTCTTCTTTTTCATAGCTTTTTTTTTTTTTTTTTTTTTTGACAGGATTCATTGCTTGTTTACATCTCTCTCTTTCTATATATGTATACATGACATATACTATATTTTAACACACTATCAACACTATATCCTGTTAGATGAGAGAACAAACAAGGGAACCGGATATCCACTCCAAGGCACGGAAACTACGCTTTCCTATTAGTTTAATTTCGCCCCTCTAGGATCACCGGGTTAACACGAAATAACTAATGAGATACAATGGAGAAAACAATTCACTAGATGATCTTCTAAGTGAATCAACAAGAACTTTGTGTTTGATGTTTGTGAAGAACACTCAAGAGAAAGTAGCAAGTTTTCTCTCAAGCAAAGCAAGATGATTAGAATCTGAAAATCTGATTTTTTTTTTCCTCTCTCCCCTCATATGAATAACAAGGGTAATATTACATATTCCCACTTGATTAGAGCTGTTACAGCATTCATTCCTCTTTATTCCCCTGATTAAGAGTATTTAATCATCTTAAAACGGATAACAAATGCATTACAACGGTTATAAACCGTCCACGCAAAATTTCACGCCTCAAAACAGAATACACGTCGCGACCCGCGATACAGATCGCGAGTCGCGAAAGGGCGCTGGTCGCGACCCGCGACAGGTGTCGCGACCCGCGACGGCCTCCTGGTCGCGACCCGCGACGAATGTCGCGACTCGTGACCAGCCCTCTGTCTTGCTTGATTTAATCCACGTGATTTTGCGCATTCTAATCTCAACATACTAGACCTCCTCCTCTTCTAGTATATACTCATATGAGCTAACAAAACCCATTACCCTATAAATGTTCCAACAATCCTCCTCCCATTTATAGGGTAATGTTGAAAAGTTTTCAACTTGCTATAAATCACAAACAAAACATGCTCATGCATCATGGAATATCTTACGATTGAATTTCCACTTAGTAAAAGTAACTTTACAACAATTTCGATCATAATGATAGACAAAGCTTTGAATCATATAACCACCACAAATCATTGAAGATACTAATACACATAAGCATAAAACATAATTCTTAACCTCCGACACCTATGAAGCCTTGGTGTCCATATCCATTCATAAGCGTTCCAAGTCAAGCCTTAGACTTGGTGAAGCGGCCAAACCTCTAGCTTATATAGGTAAATCTTTACGAACATGCTCCTACAATTGAGCACTTATCAAAGATTTATTAAGAAATAAATTCAACCTCTTAACATTGTAGTAACAAGCACTAACCTCGGGATGTGTTGAACAAGTGCTCCCAACCTTCTAGAGAAGTACTTTCCTCATTGAATTTGAGATCTAATGTTGTATTAGACATCAAATTGAGTTTTCCTTCATCATAGGTTGTTCAATAGGCTTAAGACCCATCCCTTTATTCATTTTGTTCACTAGTTCCCTTGACAACGGTTTAGTAAACGTATCCGCCAAGTTCAAACTAGACCGAACAAAATTAATAGTTATACAACTATTCCTTATCATTTCACGCACATAGCTATGTCTAACTCCAATGTGCCTTGACTTGCCATTGTAGACTTCACTATAAGCTTTAGCTATGGTTGATGCACTATCACAATGAATAGCAAGAGGTGACATAGGTTTGACCCACAAGTCAACCTCACTCAACACATTCCTTAGCCATTCCGCTTCTTGGCAACAAGATGCCAATGCAATGAATTCCGATGCCATAGTGGAATCCGTTATACATGTTTGCTTCTTGGATGCCCATGAAATAGCACCTCCTCCAAGAAGAAACACCCATCCACTTGTGGATGAATAATCTTCCTTGTTGGAAATCCAACTAGCATCCGAGTAACCTTCTAGAATAGAAGGTTCTCCTTTGTAAGTTATGACATAATCCAAGGTTTTATTCAAATACCTTAACACTCTTCTCAATGCTTGCCAATGCAACATACTAGGATTACTAGTATACCTACTGAGTTTACCAATAGCAAAAGCTATATCCGGTCGAGTGCTAGTCATAGCATACATCAAGCTTCCAATTAAGCTTGCATACTCCAATTGAGAAATAGGAGTACCACTACTCGGAACCAAGTGAACACTAGGATCCATAGGAGTAGCAAAATGAGTCGAATTCGATTCATTAAACCTCTTAATCACTTTCTCAATATAATGAGATTGTGATAAAGAAATTGACCCTTTACCTCTCATTATTCTAATACCTAGAATAACATCCGCTTCACCCAAATCTTTCATGGAGAAGCTAGAAGAGAGAAATACTTTGGTTTTTTCCACTTGTTCCAAATCAGTCCCAAAGATAAGCATATCATCAACATATAAGCAAATTATAACTCCATTACCGTTATTATCAAATTTACTATATACACACTTATCGGACTGATTTATTTTGAACCCACTAGACAAAATGACCTCATCAAATTTTTGATGCCATTGCTTAGGTGCTTGTTTAAGACCATACAAAGATCGAACTAATTTGCAAACCTTAGTCTCTTGACCTTTCACCACAAAACCTTCAGGTTGATTCATGTACACTTCCTCCTCCAATTCACCATTAAGGAAAGCAGTTTTAACATCCATTTGGTGAATTACTAGACCATGAATCGCAGCTAATGCTATCAAAAGTCTAATGGTAGCTATTCTAGCAACCGGAGCATAAGTGTCAAAATAATCGATACCATATCTTTGCCTAAAACCTTGGACCACTAACCGGGCCTTATGTTTTAGTATGGTTCCATCGATCTTCCTTTTCCTTACGAAAATCCACTTACAACCTAAAGGTTTGCATCCGGGGGGTAAATTAGCTAAAATCCAAGTATAATTTCCCATTATTGAATCCATTTCATCATTCACCGCCTCTTTCCGAAAGCGGAATCATGAGACTTCATAGCCTCATCAAAGGTCCTAGGATCCTCCTCCATATTGTAACAATATGAAAATTGAGTCACAATAGACTCCCTTGACCCTTCAACTAAATATAGTTGAAAATCCGGTCCAAAAGATTTCTCTTTTCTAATTCTTTTACTTTTCCTAATTTCCGGTGTTGTAGTATCATGATCATTGTTAATGTCATCCACAACATTGGAACTAGTACTAGGTATCATGTCCTTTGGTCTTGGAATCGATGAGAATCTAGTCTCATCAAATATTGCATCCCTTGACTCTATCACAGAATGGATAGAGACAACATCATTTGGCTCAATGACATAAAACCTATAGGCTTTGCTATGTACCGCATAGCCTATAAAAATGCAATCAATTCCTTTTTCACCTAAAGTTTTCCTTTTAGGTTCCGTCAATTTGACAATTGCCCTACAACCCCATACCTTAAGGTAATTGAGATTAGGCTTTTTGTTACACCAAAGTTCATAAGGGGTAGTCTTATTCCTTTTATTAGGAACTCGATTTAATATATAACATGCAGTTAAAATTGCATCACCCCAAAAACCGTCATTTAGACCCGAATTAGAAAGCATGGTGTTAACCATTTCTTTTAGAACCCTATTTTTCCTTTCCGCTATACCATTACTTTGAGGTGAATATGGAGCGGTTGTTTCATGAATTACACCAATGGAACTAAAATAGCTAGGATTATAGTATTCACCACCCCTATCCGTCCGAAGTCTTTTAACTTTTTCATTAAGTTGAAGTTCCACTTCGGTCTTAAAAATTTTAAACTTTTCTAGTGCTTCATCTTTAGTAAATAATAAATATATGTAACAAAACCTTGAATAATCATCAATAAAAGTCACAATATATTTTTTATTTCCCAAAGAAGGTGAACTATGAAAGTCACACAAGTCACTATGCACCAATTCAAGCAATATCGTTTGTCTAGTCACACTAGGATAAGGATTTTTTGTAATCTTATTTAGCATGCATGTCTTACACTTCTCTAACTTTAAATCGAAAGAAGGTATTAAACCTAGCTTAGACATGTCATATAATCTTCGATAGTTTACATGACATAAACGATTGTGCCATAGAGAAGAAACATCAAGCATGTAAATAGAACTAGTATCAATTTCATTATTAATACTAAATTTAAACATTCCATTACAATAAAATCCTTGTCCAACAAAAATACCACCCTTGGAAACTATAAACTTATCCGATTCAAATACAACTTTAAAACCAAACTTATTCAAAAGACCCCCCGACACAAGATTCTTCCTAACTTCCGGTACATAAACAACATCCCGGAGAGTTAAAGTCTTTCCCGAGGTTAACAACAATTCTACTTGGCCTATACCCTTGGCCTTTACCGTAGAATCATTCCCCATATACAAGATTGGACCATCATCCAATTCTTCCAAAGACTTGAAGAAGTGCTTATTATTGCACACATGTCTAGAGAGGCCCCGAATCTATCCACCAAGAATCATCAACCTCGCACAAACATAATTTCAGAAATCATAGCCACAAAATTCATTTCTTCAATTACATGTTCATGTGCAATTTTACCTTGGTTTTGAACAACACTAGGTTGTCCAATTTTTGTCTTCTTCTTCTTAGAAGGACAATCCCTCTTGAGATGAGGTCCATTGCATACCCAACAAGTGAGGGTCTTCCTCTTCTTGTTTGCAAAGTTGGTTTTAGAGTTGTTATTGTTGGATTTCTTGGTCCCACTAGACCCACCAACTTCTACCATATTCACGGTAGACTTAGGAATACTAGGAGTAGTATCCTTAACCCCATCTTGAGCCCGGATACCCTCTTCAATACGAAGATGAGTTCCTAATTGCTCCATGGAAATATCTTCCTTCCTATGTTTCAAGGAATGCTTAGTTTCTTTCCAAGAATTTGGTAATTTATCAATGATTGAGGCTACGGCAATAGCCTCATCCATCACCATACCATGTGATCTAATTTGGTTCAAAATATGATGAACTTCATGAAATTGCTCTATAATAGGCCGATCATTAGTCATTTTAAATGAATTAAAATTACTAACAAGAAATTTCTTACTTGAAGCATCTTCAGAAATATACTTGGCCTCAAGAGTATCCCAAAGTTCCTTTGCACTCTCCACATTTTGATAGAGATCGAACAAAGGGTCGGTAAGAGAGTTGAGGATGTGACCCCGGCAAATGTAGTCATCATTCTCCCACTTTGTCCTCTTCCTTGTAGTCTCCACGGACTCTTCCTCTCCATCTTTCGGGAATGGTGGCATGGGTGTTGATAGAACATACACCACATTCAAAGTTGTCAACAAGAAGTGCATCTTCTTTTGCCATCTTCGATAACCCACCCCCTCAAACTTATCCAACTTTTGGAAGTTCATAGTCATGTCCTTGAGTGATTGAGCCATATCCGAAATGAAAGGAAAATTAAACTAATAGATTGTTAAATGAGAGAACAAACAAGGGAACCGGATATCCACTCCAAGGCACGGAAACTACGCTTTCCTATTAGTTTAATTTCGCCCCTCTAGGATCACCGGGTTAACACGAAATAACTAATGAGATACAATGGAGAAAACAATTCACTAGATGATCTTCTAAGTGAATCAACAAGAACTTTGTGTTTGATGTTTGTGAAGAACACTCAAGAGAAAGTAGCAAGTTTTCTCTCAAGCAAAGCAAGAAGATTAGAATCTGAAAATCTGATTTTTTTTTCCTCTCTCCCCTCATATGAATAACAAGGGTAATATTACATATTCCCACTTGATTAGAGCTGTTACAGCATTCATTCCTCTTTATTCCCCTGATTAAGAGTACTTAATCATCTTAAAACGGATAACAAATGCATTACAACGGTTATAAACCGTCCACGCAAAATTTCACGCCTCAAAACAGAATACACGTCGCGACCCGCGATACAGATCGCGAGTCGCGAAAGGGCGCTGGTCGCGACCCGCGACAGGTGTCGCGACCCGCGACGGCCTCCTGGTCGCGACCCGCGACGAATGTCGCGACTCGTGACCAGCCCTCTGTCTTGCTTGATTTAATCCACGTGATTTTGCGCATTCTAATCTCAACATACTAGACCTCCTCCTCTTCTAGTATATACTCATATGAGCTAACAAAACCCATTACCCTATAAATGTTCCAACATATCCATCCGATATACTTACACTAATTTTTCGATAGAACTCATCCACAACGGTTATGAAACAAAAAGATCTTACAATGTTGGACTACAAGGTGTGTAGAAGCTGGAATCAGCTTAATCTCAATATCAGTAATGGAGGTTTAGAGAGGAAGAAGAAAATATCTTCAGTATGTAATAGAATGAAAAATCAGTTATTACAATAGAGCTAAGCTAACTATATACAACCAAATGTAACTAACTAACAAAATGTCTAAATAAAATAAAGATAAATAAATCCTATATCCCCCCTTTCAAGCTGGACTTGAGAAACAAGACCAAGCTTGGAACAAAGAGAGTGATGCTGAGAAAAAGCTAAAGACTTTGTGAGAAGATCTGCTAGCTGATCAGAACTTTTAACATGAGCAGTTGAAATAAAGCCTTCTTCTACTTGTTCTCTGACATAGTGCATATCTCTTTTGAGATGCTTTGTTTTCTCATGAAACTTGGGATTATGTGCAAGATGTTCAGCAGATGTATTGTCACAATACATTGTAATATGGAGCTGAACATAAACCTTGAGATCTTCAAGTAAGCCATTGATCCAAACCAATTCACTGGCAGGAGTAGACATACTCCTGTATTCTGCTTCAGCTGAAGATTTACTAATAGTTTGCTGCTTTTTGGTTTTCCATGAGACTAAATTGTTTCCAATGAACACAGTATAAGCACTTAAGGATCTACTAGCTAGAAAATTGACATGCACTCCAGTCTGAATCACTATAAGCTGTGACCTTTAAATTGTTCTGAGCTGGATAAAATAATCCTTGATCCATAGTACCTTGCAAGTATTTAACCACGTGTAAAGCTGCTCGAAGATGTGGAACTCTAGGTTGATGTAAATCTGACTCAAATGTTGTACATGATAAGATAGATCAGGTCTAGTAAGTCCCAAATACAACAATCTGCCAATCAATCTTCTATAGACATCAGGTTTATCAAGCAAATCACCAACTTCTGTAGACAACTTCAAACCAGTAGGTAAAGGAGCAGGAGAAGTGTCAGTGTTGGACATACCACAATCATCAATAATGTCCCTGATGTATTTCTTCTGAGATAAAAAAATACCAGTAGGCTTTCTTGTAATCTGAATGCCCAAAAAGCAATGGAGATCTCCCAAGTCTTTGATGGTAAAAGCTTGATCAAGAGCTTGTTTAACATCATTAATTTGCTACATGTTAGTGCTTGTAACTAACATATCATCAACATATACCAAAATAGCAACATATTCACCAGATAAAGTCCTTGTAAACAAGGAATAATCTTGTTTTGATTGAACAAAACCCAAGCTCTTAAGGAATTTAGATAATTCCTTATTCCAGTGTCTTGAAGCCTGTATCAATCCATAGATTGATTTCTTTAATTTGCAGACTTCACCAATACCAGCTTTATCATAATCAGCAGGAGGAACCATATACACTTCTTCATCCAGAAAGCCATGCAAAAAAGCATTGTTGACATCTAATTGACATAAAGGCCAATGATGAGCAACAGCTATGGCAATGAGAACTCTGACTGTAGCAAGCTTTGCCACAGGTGCAAACGTTTGTGTGAAATCTTGACCTTCTATTTGTTGATATCCAATGGCAACAAGTCTAGCTTTATATCGTTTTATAGTTCCATCTGGATTTAATTTGTTTTAAAAACCCATTTGGAGCCAACTGATGTTTTTCCTTCAGGAAGCAAAGTTAACTCCCATGTTTCATTTGCTTCTAGAGCTGCCAGCTCTTTGTTCATAGCTTCTAGCCAATGAGTGTTGTGTTTAGCTTGGTTATAATGCTTAGGTTCAATAGTATTTTGAGAATTCACAGCAAAAGAAGCAGATTCATTAGAAGTAGGAGATAGAGTATTTTTGTGAGGGATATAAGTAGTAACAAAATTTGTGAGCTTAGTAGAAGGTTTCACAGGTCTAGATGAATGTCTAGTAACAATAGGAATAGGAGAAGAAGAAAGTGAAATAGAAGTAGAATGAGTATTAGGAGAAGATTGTGTCTGCAAAGAATGTTCAAAACAAGTATTTGTGTGTATAGAATGTCCAATATCAGGAATTTGAGAAGAAATATTGATAGAATTAGAATCATTACTTCTAATAACAAAAGTATGATTTTTAATATGAGAATCATTTGATGAAGGAAGAAAATTATCACCAAAAAGAACTAGAGGAATAGACAAAGACTGATTTTGTGAGGAAAGAATAGGATAAGGAAAGATTGTTTCAAAAAATATTACGTCTCTTGAAACAAAACAAGAATGTGTTTGTAAATCATAAACTTTGTATGCTTTTTGTCCATATGGATATCCCAAGAAAATACATTTTCTTGATCTAGTATCAAATTTGTCTTTAGTCACATTCATGTTGTATGCATAGCATAAACAACCAAGAACTCTCAAAGTATCATAAGGAGGAGGTTTATGAAACAATGTTTCATATGGAGTTTTCCAGCTTAACACTTTTGTAGGCAGCATATTGAGCACATGTGTAGCAGCTAACAAACAATCTCCCCATAACTTTTTAGGTAATTTAGCATGAAACCTAAAAGCTCTAGACATCTCTAATAAAGTCATATGTTTCCTCTCTACCTTGCCATTCTGTTGTGGCACATGAGGAACAGATCTTTCATGAAAAGTTCCTTTTTCAGCAGATAAAGTCAAACACTGCTCTTTAATGATCTCAGTACCATTGTCTGACCTTATAGACATGATTTTCTTACTGTATTGTGTCTCAACCAAGACAAGAAAATCAGCTACACTTTTGGCAACTTGTAACTTATTGTGAAGTAAAAAAGTCCATACAACTCTACTATGGTCATCCAAAATGGTGAGGAAATATGAAGCACCATTCAAGGCCTTGACCTTATAAGGACCCCAAAGGTCTATATGAACCATGTCAAAACATGCATTAGCTCTACTTTGACTAATAGCAAAAGGTAATTTGTGTTGTTTGGCATGAAAACAGACATTGCAATTATATTCCTTCAAGCCCTTGCAATTACACATAGCTATATGCTGCATTTTGGACAAAGAAACATGTCCTAGTCTAGCATGTATAATATAACATCCAGGCCTAATTCATAATTGTCTTTATTTCTGATACTAGTACTTGTCTTAGGAGGAAGTACCTTATTCTGTACAACCATCTCAATTACAGCAACATTACAAGAATTACTATCATCAGATACCTCAGCAGTATTTGATTTCTGCAAGCAATTTGTATTGAAGTAATACAAACCATGCTGTTTATGTCCTTCAGCAACCACAATCTTATTAATATGGTCCTAAAAACAGCAACCATACTTATCAAACTTCACTGTAATTCTAGAATCATCAACAAGTTTCCCTATGGACATGAGATTATGTTTGAAGCCTTCTACCAATAATACATTGTGTAATATCAGTTTGTCAGTCAAAAACACCTTGCCAGTCATCTTAACCAATCTATGACTTCCATCAGGTAATCCCACCTTAATTGGTGAATTTAACATTATTTTATCGACAAGCAATTGTTCATTAAAAACCATATGATCACAAGCTCCAGAGTCAATTATCCAATTGACATAATCATTAGGTTTAAAAACTGAACAAGTAAAAGATTCAATACCTGCAAAGCTTGCAAAACTTGTGGAAATTCCACCATCTTCTGCACTTTGCTTGCCCTTCATAGATTTCATTACTTGTTGACAAATCATAGCCAGCATATCAGAATCAATTCCACCAGTATTAGATTGAGTATTATTCTCCATAGCATCTGCATACTCAGTATACACATTAGCAGCCATTTTGTGATGATTTTGACCATTTTTCTTGCCAGCCTTGATTGTATTATACCACTAAGGGTATCCAATCAACTTGAAACACTAGTCAGCAGTATGACCTTTGCCCTTACAATGATCACAAATCTTATCCATCTTGTCTTTCTTCCAGTCTTTCTTAGCAAAATTAGGAAAAACTCTATGTGTGTTGGATGGTTTGTATACTCTCTGTGCTGCCATAGCACTACTTTCAGCCCCAATCTCAACATTTCCACCAGTAATCTCTTTCTGTTTTTCAATTTGTTGCAAAATAGAGAAAGCACGATTGATAGAAGGGAGAGGATCCATAGAAAGAACATTGGAAATAGTAGCCTGAAATCCACTATTTAAACCAAGGAGAAATTGCATTAGCTTATCATCATTCTCCAAATCTTGTAATTACAAGTACAATTGCTCAAAGCTCCACAACTGCATACAGGCAACAACCTCAAACTCTGCAGTTCATTCCATAACTTCTTAATTTTTCCATAATAAGCTATAATGCTCAAATTCTCCTGTTTCAAACTATCTATCTCCTTCTTCAACTAATATATCAAAGGTCCATTACATTGACCAAATCTTTCTTGCAATTCTAACCACAATTCAACAAAATTTTCAAGAAATTCAAATTCATCTGCTAAATCAGCACTCATTGAGCTCAAAATCCAACTCATCACCATATAATCCACTCTCTTCCATTTTTGAAAGTTTTTATCCTTTTCATCGGGCATTTTCAGGCTTCCATTGATAAATCCTTCTTTATTCTTCGCAATTAAAGCTCTCCTTACATTTCTACTCCATCTCATGAAATTATTTCCAGAGAATATAGCAATAACAAGCGAAGCAGCAGGATTATCAGAATTTGCAACATAAAGAGGATCAAGATTATCTCCAATTTCATTATTCGTACCTCCATTTGCAGAAATTTCAGAATCTCCAGCCATTGATTCTTCAATTAAACTTCAATTAGTCGATAAATTTACAAGATATAAGATATCGCAAACAATCGCCAAGAAATTTGATCAAAAATCTTCCAGGAATTTCAATCGTCAAGAATAAAATGTAGAAAATTGCAAACAAAATGAAGAATGTTGCAATTCTACAAGTTTTGACCTAAATCTCGTGAAAGAGATTCAGCTCTGATACCATGTAGAAGCTGGAATCAGCTTAATCTCAATATCAGTAATGGAGGTTTAGAGAGAAAAGTAGAGAGAGGAAGAAGAAAATATCTTCAGTATGTAATAGAATGAAATATCAGTTATTACAATAGAGCTAAGCTAACTATGTATACAACCAAATGTAACTAACTAACAGAATGTCTAAATAAAATAAAGATAAATAAATCCTATAAGGTGACACTCAAGAAGGGGGGGTTTGTCTTGAGTGACAAAATTTAATCAATTTTTGCAAAAACAAAACTATAGCATTGTGCCTCACACTGTGTTAAATACTCGCAGATCGTTTTTAATGTTTTTGCTCAAATGAACTCGTATGAAAACTAAAAGCAATGAAATCAAATAACAGGACACAGGAATTTAACGTGGTTCAATCTTACCTCTGAGATCTACATCCACACTACCTACTCTTTTATTATTTGAATTTTAAAATATCAATCTTTTGATACAATATGATTCCCCCACTACTAACTCTAGTACTGCTCCCCAACACCTAACTCTAAGTGTTGCTACTCTATATAATAATGAAATTACAGAAAGATTAAGTCCTCACAAGTGTGCTTCTTAGAGAAGCAAATCGAGGAATGTTACAATCGTTATTAATAACTTTTAACTCACTGGAACTCTGTGCTATGCTCTGTGCTATGGGGATTCGTTTTCAGCTCTCAAAAACTTATCAATCTCTTTCTTGAAAACGTGTAAACTTCTTCTAATCTTTATCCCTTATATAGATTATCAACTGAATAAGAATCATTCACCAAGATATGATAATCTTCTTGAATAATTTTAATTCCTAAAATTAAGGGATAAAATCTTTTCTTTTCCTAAGTCAAAGATTATCTTTTATTTAGTAAAAACTGATTTTTTCTTTCTTTAAAAAAAAGATTTCTCCTTATCTTTTGCCAACTTAAAATAAGATTTTTCAAATCAATTTCCGAAAATCTTTATCAAAATCGTTTACTTAAAAATCAGTTTTTACAAATCATTGTTTTCGAAAATCTTTAACAACCTGTTTGGTTCATTTTTAGAGAAGGAAAGGAAGAGAAGAGAAATGAAGGGAAGGGAAGAGAAAGGAAAAAAATTTTGCTTCCCATGTTTGGTATAAATTTTCTCTTTCCTCCCAAATTCCCCAACTTTTAGGAGGAAAGGAGAGTAAAATTTTATTAAAGAGTTTTTCCTTCCAATTCCTTCCATTTCCTTTCACTTAAAAGTTTTTTAATGAACCAAATATTGGAAAGTAACAAATTTTCTTCTACTTTCTTTCTTTTCCTCCCAAATCCTTTCTACCAATCAAGTTGTAAAAAATGTTTTAACAGTTTATTTCGAAAATCTTGTTTTATAATAACTCCCCTTTTATTCTTTAAATATAAAAACATGAAATTAATATAATTACCTATTTTCCTAACTCTAAGGAAATCGTTAATCATCCTAATTTCATTTTTCTAGCTTAGCACAAAATTCCAATAAGTTAATTACATTGCATAACCATGACTAAGAAAATAACTAGACTTAAGCTTCCATATCTTCAAGTTCTTGAGCTTTCATGAACATCCAACCTTGATAACTTTCTTAGATCACTGTTACATACACACATGTTATAGCAAAAGTGTTTATCATCATCAAAATAAATTCAAATTTAAAATCACAACATACAAGTTTTGCTCATAATTTATCTATTAAATCTTTACTTCTTCACAGTTTAAGTTGAATTCAATTTCTATCAGCTCCCATCAAGTTCAATTTAATTCTATTCAATTTAGTCTTGTTCAGCTCAACGAATTTCAATAATCCAAAGGAACAAGGTTGTATTGTTGTATATATAAAGTAAGGAAAAGTGGAAGAGTGGGTATTATGGTCTTGGTAGAGTAAGGAAAATTAGATAATTAAATCTTTTTTTAATGAAAAAGAAAGGGGAAATGTGAGATTATGTATTGAAGGAAAGTAATAATAAGTCATTGTCAACAATTATTGAAAAAGAAAAGATAACTCATATAATGGTACAAACTAAAACAGAGAGAGTAACTAATATAAAAGACCCGAGGTAGTAAGTTTAATACTATTCACTAGTACAGAATCGACGATTTGCGTCGGATGCGAGACCCCCATTTGCGTCGGACATGGGTCCAACGCCACAAGTCTCGACGCAAATTAAGGATAGATGATCTGTGTCGTATCAGGACTCGACGCAGATATTAAGCCATTTGCGTCGCATGTTCAACTATGTGCGACGCAATTCAAGCAATTTTTATTTTAAAAAAAGAAAATTTGCGTCGCATCTTTAATTATGTGCGACGCAAATAAGGAAATTTTTATTTTAAAAAAAAGGAATATGCGTCGCATGATTAACTATATCAGGCAATTTTTATTTAAAAAGAAAAGAATCAAACATTAACAATCCAACTTCCTTTGCAGATCATACAACTCCACAATAATTATATTCGTTCCATTGTTGCTTCAATTACAACTTGTATACATATTTGATTAAATTAAAATTAAAATTAAACAATCAAACATCTTAAAACCCATGCTTAAATCAAACCCATACTTTCTAAATATAACAAAGATTAAGCACAAAATTCAGTAGCAAACTAAAAAAAAGTTGAACCATGAATAAGAAACTGACCATATCCTTGAATTTCTAGAAGAATAATAAAATTAATTACAAAATTACAAAATCACAAAAATTCAAAAAAGAAAAAAAGTGAGATGAGAAGGATGCTACAAACATAAAATGAAAATGAAAAGGGAAGAAATAGGGCAAATTCATGCCTCTTTTATAAGATCTCGACCCTTTAGGGCCATCGGCCATCCTTGAGCTTGAATAGCTCTGAAGTTGAAGTTGCAGTTGAGAACAATTAGGTTATCCTTGAGCTTGAATAGCTGTGGTTTTGGAGCGTGGATGAATTTACCATTTAAACTCAACCAAAAATCAACAATTGATATGTTTTATCCTGCGAAGGCACTGGAAAGTCTCAATAAAAGCTATTCTCAAAATCCCATAATATGACCAATCAGATGGTTTTCAAGTAATCTCTACAGTTCATCCTTCACGTCATCAGCTTCCGCATTTGATGAAGAATCACCCTTCATTTCGATTTCAGGCTCCTCTGCATCGTCTTCTTCCTCAACTGCAACATCAGGGTTGATGCTGAGGCTAGTCTTCACGGAATCATATACGCGAGAAGCAAAATCCTTGGGGTCGTCCAACAGGAAGCCACTCTCGAAGAGAGCTGTTTGGTACATGAATAGTGTTGTTTGTTTCACACCACCGTCCTGCACAAAAGATCGATGGAAGTTACCCAAATTTTGGCCCTTTTTTCTGATCAGATCCAGCAAACAACCCAAAATAAACAGATACAAAAACTGCAAAAAACCCAAATCAGCATCAGAAAATCAAAGCAAACCCACATCATAAAAACTCAAATGAAAGCCAAAAAAAAATTCACACTCACCAGGTCTGGGAGTGAGATGAAAGAACGAAACACCGCGACAAACACCAACTTAAACCGACGACAAACAACCACGAAATCCCGACGAATTTAATTTTCGGCGGCAATAATTGAGATGAATTCAGTATTTGAAGAATTCAATATTTGAGATGAATTCAATATTTGAAGGAAGAAAGATGGGAAAGAGAGGGAGAGAGAGAGGAGTGACGACTATGTGAGGATTGAGGAAGGAAGAAGTTGGTAGGGTTTATAACGCTTAGTAAATAAAAAGGAAGGAAGGAAGCGCGCATATTTACAATTGGGCTTTCACTCATCTGCGTCGCACTGTAAGTAAAGTCCGACGCACATTGTTGGATCCAAATTGGGCTTTAATCATCTGCGTCGTATCTAGGTGCACGTCCGACAAAGCACATTGTTGAATCTCAATCCTTGGGCTTTAATCATTTGTGTCGCACCTTTGTGCACGTTCGGCGCAAATCTTCTTTTTACTCATTTTCTTTGGTTATTTGCGTCGGATTTTGACTACGATCCGACACAAATTGTCCGTTCCTGAACATTTGCGTCAGTTGTTATTTCGTGCAACGCAAATAGAGAGACGCAAATTATCATTTTTCTATTAGTGATTTATTACGTAACCTAACAAAAAAACTGAACGTTTTTCGACCTTTTTATATCTTCAATCAAGTAAACTTAGACTACGAGTGTGTTCTCTTCACCTTAAACAAAATGTCTTAGGTGTGATCTTGTCCAATAGGATTGATCAGGTTTACTCTTATCGGAACTAATAAGTTAAGTTTAGATAAGTTCAGGGCAAAAGAACGCACCCTAAAATCTGCGAAAACCAATCCACTAGTACATGGGATCATTATGTTAAGTGTCAACCATTATCTCCTCTCTTCAGGAACGGAAAGCAAAAAAAAAAATCACCCCAAATTTAACCTAGAAAGGTCACTAAAAAAATTTAGACAGATTATAGGTGAAACTATTATATTTATGAAGAAGAGACGAAGAATCCACACCCTTAGATTCTTTGGTTTCATAATGTTAATGATGGAATGGCAATTACACTGTGTTAAATACTCGCAAACTCGTTTTTAATGTTTTTGCTCAAATAACTCATATGAAAACTAAAACCAATGAAATCAAATAACAAGACACAGAAATTTAACATGGTTCAATCTCACCTCTGAGATCTACATCCACACTACCTACTCTTTTATTATTTGAATCTTAAAATATCAATCTTTTGATACAATATGATTCTTCCACTTCTAACTCTAGTAGTGCTCCCCAACACCTAACTCTAAGTGTTGCTACTCTCTATAATAATGAAATTACAGAAAGATTAAGCCCTCACAAGTGCGCTTCTTAGATAAGCAAATCAAGGAATGTTACAATTGTTATTAAGAACTTTTAACTCACTGGAACTCTGTGCTATGCTCTGTGCTATGGAGATCCGTTTTCAGCTCACAAAAACTTATCAATCTCTTTCTTGAAAATGTGTAAACTTCTTCTGATCTTTATCCCTTATATAGATCATCAACTGAATAAGAATTATAATTCCTAAAATTAAGGGATAAAATCTTTTCTTTTCCTAAATCAAAGATTATCTTTTATTTAATAAAAACTGATTTTTTCTTTCTTTAAAAACAAAGATTCCTCCTTATCTTTTGCCAACTTGAAATCAGATTTTTCAAATCAATTTTTCGAAAATCTTTATCAAAATCGTTTACTTAAAAATCAGTTTTTACAAATCATTGTTTTCGAAAATCTTTAACAACCTGTTTGGTTCATTTTTAGAGAAGGAAAGGAAGAGAAGAGAAATGAAGGGAAGAGAAAGGAAGAGAAAGGAAAAAAATTTTGCTTCCCATGTTTGGTATAAATTTTCTCTTTCCTCCCAAATTCCCCAACTTTTAGGAGGAAAGGAGAGTAAAATTTTATTAAAGAGTTTTTCCTTCCAATTCCTTCCATTTCCTTTCACTTAAAAGTTTTTTAATGAACCAAACATTGGAAAGTAACAAATTTTCTTCTACTTTCTTTCTTTTCCTCCCAAATCCTTTCTACCAATCAAGTTGTAAAAAATGTTTTAACAGTTTATTTCGAAAATCTTGTTTTATAAAAACTCCCCTTTTATTCTTTAAATATAAAAACATGAAATTAATATCATTACCTATTTTCCTAACTCTAAGGAAATCGTTAATCATCCTAATTTCATTTTTCTAGCTTAGCACAAAATTCCAATAAGTTAATTACATTGCATAACCATGACTAAGAAAATAACTAGACTTAAGCTTCCATATCTTCAAGTTCTTGAGCTTTCATGAACATCCAACCTTGATAACTTTCTTAGATCACTGTTACATACACACATGTTATAGCAAAAGTGTTTATCATCATCAAAATAAATTCAAATTTAAAATCACAACATACAAGTTTTGCTCATAATTTATCTATTAAATCTTTACTTCTTCACAGTTTAAGTTGAATTCAATTTCTATCAGCTCCCATCAAGTTCAATTTAATTCTATTCAATTTAGTCTTGTTCAGCTCAACGAATTTCAATAATCCAAAGGAACAAGGTTGTATTGTTGTATATATAAAGTAAGGAAAAGTGGAAGAGTGGGTATTATGGTCTTGGTAGAGTAAGGAAAATTAGATAGTTAAATCTTTTTTTAATGAAAAAGAAAGGGGAAATGTGAGATTATGTATTGAAGGAAAGTAATAATAAGTCATTGTCAACAATTATTGAAAAAGAAAAGATAACTCATATAATGGTACAAACTAAAACAGAGAGAGTAACTAATATAAAAGACCCGAGGTAGTAAGTTTAATACTATTCACTAGTACAGAATCGACGATTTGCGTCGGATGCGAGACCCCCATTTGCGTCGGACATGGGTCCAACGCCACAAGTCTCGACGCAAATTAAGGATAGATGATCTGTGTCGTATCAGGACTCGACGCAGATATTAAGCCATTTGCGTCGCATGTTCAACTATGTGCGATGCAATTCAAGCAATTTTTATTTTAAAAAAAGAAAATTTGCGTCGCATCTTTAATTATGTGCGACGCAAATAAGGAAATTTTTATTTTAAAAAAAAGGAATATGCGTCGCATGATTAACTATATCAGGCAATTTTTATTTAAAAAGAAAAGAATCAAACATTAACAATCCAACTTCCTTTGCAGATCATACAACTCCACAATAATTATATTCGTTCCATTGTTGTTTCAATTACAACTTGTATACATATTTGATTAAATTAAAATTAAAATTAAACAATCAAACATCTTAAAACCCATGCTTAAATCAAACCCATACTTTCTAAATATAACAAAGATTAAGCACAAAATTCAGTAGCAAACTAAAAAAAAGTTGAACCATGAATAAGAAACTGACCATATCCTTGAATTTCTAGAAGAATAATAAAATTAATTACAAAATTACAAAATCACAAAAATTCAAAAAAGAAAAAAAAGTGAGATGAGAAGGATGCTACAAACATAAAATGAAAATGAAAAGGGAAGAAATAGGGCAAATTCATGCCTCTTTTATAAGATCTCGACCCTTTAGGGCCATCGGCCATCCTTGAGCTTGAATAGCTCTGAAGTTGAAGTTGCAGTTGAGAACAATTAGGTTATCCTTGAGCTTGAATAGCTGTGGTTTTGGAGCGTGGATGAATTTACCATTTAAACTCAACCAAAAATCAACAATTGATATGTTTTATCCTGCGAAGGCACTGGAAAGTCTCAATAAAAGCTATTCTCAAAATCCCATAATATGACCAATCAGATGGTTTTCAAGTAATCTCTACAGTTCATCCTTCACGTCATCAGCTTCCGCATTTGATGAAGAATCACCCTTCATTTCGATTTCAGGCTCCTCTGCATCGTCTTCTTCCTCAACTGCAACATCAGGGTTGATGCTGAGGCTAGTCTTCACGGAATCATATACGCGAGAAGCAAAATCCCTGGGGTCGTCCAACAGGAAGCCACTCTCGAAGAGAGCTGTTTGGTACATGAATCGTGTTGTTTGCTTCACACCACCGTCCTGCACAAAAGATCGATGGAAGTTACCCAAATTTTGGCCCTTTTTTCTGATCAGATCCAGCAAACAACCCAAAATAAACAGATACAAAAACTGCAAAAAACCCAAATCAGCATCAGAAAATCAAAGCAAACCCACATCATAAAAACTCAAATGAAAGCCAAAAAAAATTCACACTCACCAGGTCTGGGAGTGAGATGAAAGAACGAAACACCGCGACAAACACCAACTTAAACCGACGACAAACAACCACGAAATCCCGACGAATTTAATTTTCGGCGGCAATAATTGAGATGAATTCAGTATTTGAAGAATTCAATATTTGAGATGAATTCAATATTTGAAGGAAGAAAGATGGGAAAGAGAGGGAGAGAGAGAGGAGTGACGACTATGTGAGGATTGAGGAAGGAAGAAGTTGGTAGGGTTTATAACGCTTAGTAAATAAAAAGGAAGGAAGGAAGCACGCATATTTACAATTGGGCTTTCACTCATCTGCGTCGCACTGTAAGTAATGTCCGATGCACATTGTTGGATCCAAATTGGGCTTTAATCATCTGCGTCGTATCTAGGTGCACGTCCGACAAAGCACATTGTTGAATCTGAATCCTTGGGCTTTAATCATTTGCGTCGCACCTTTGTGCACGTTCGGCGCAAATCTTCTTTTTACTCATTTTCTTTGGTTATTTGCGTCGGATTTTGACTACGATCCGACACAAATTGTCCGTTCCTGAACATTTGCGTCAGTTGTTATTTCGTGCAACGCAAATAGAGAGACGCAAATTGTCATTTTTCTATTAGTGATTTATTACGTAACCTAACAAAAAAACTGAACGTTTTTCGACCTTTTTATATCTTCAATCAAGTAAACTTAGACTACGAGTGTGTTCTCTTCACCTTAAACAAAATGTTTTAGGTGTGATCTTGTCCAATAGGATTGATCAGGTTTACTCTTATCGGAACTAATAAGTTAAGTTTAGATAAGTTCAGGGCAAAAGAACGCACCCTAAAATCTGCGAAAACCAATCCACTAGTACATGGGATCATTATGTTAAGTGTCAACCATTATCTCCTCTCTTCAGGAACGAAAAGCAAAAAAAAAAAATCACCCCAAATTTAACCTAGAAAGGTCACTAAAAAAATTTAGACAGATTATAGGTGAAACTATTATATTTATGAAGAAGAGACGAAGAATCCACACCCTTAGATTCTTTGGTTTCATAATGTTAATGATGGAATGGCAATTACACTGTGTTAAATACTCGCAAACTCGTTTTTAATGTTTTTGCTCAAATAACTCATATGAAAACTAAAACCAATGAAATCAAATAACAAGACACAGAAATTTAACATGGTTCAATCTCACCTCTGAGATCTACATCCACACTACCTACTCTTTTATTATTTGAATCTTAAAATATCAATCTTTTGATACAATATGATTCTTCCACTTCTAACTCTAGTAGTGCTCCCCAACACCTAACTCTAAGTGTTTCTACTCTCTATAATAATGAAATTACAGAAAGATTAAGTCCTCACAAGTGCGCTTCTTAGATAAGCAAATCAAGGAATGTTACAATTGTTATTAAGAACTTTTAACTCACTGGAACTCTGTGCTATGCTCTGTGCTATGGAGATCCGTTTTCAGCTCACAAAAACTTATCAATCTCTTTCTTGAAAATGTGTAAACTTCTTCTGATCTTTATCCCTTATATAGATCATCAACTGAATAAGAATTATTCTCCAAGATATGATAATCTTCTTGAATAATTTTAATTCCTAAAATTAAGGGATAAAATCTTTTCTTTTCCTAAATCAAAGATTATCTTTTATTTAATAAAAACTGATTTTTTCTTTCTTTAAAAACAAAGATTCCTCCTTATCTTTTGCCAACTTGAAATCAGATTTTTCAAATCAATTTTTCGAAAATCTTTATCAAAATCGTTTACTTAAAAATCAGTTTTTACAAATCATTGTTTTCGAAAATCTTTAACAACCTGTTTGGTTCATTTTTAGTAAAGGAAAGGAAGAGAAGAGAAATGAAGGGATGAGAAAGGAAAAGAATGGAAGAGAAAGGAAAAAAACTTTATTTCCCATGTTTGGTATAAATTTTCTCTTTCCTCCCAAATTCCCCCACTTTTGGGAGGAAAGGAGAGTAAAATTCTATTAAAGAGTTTTTCCTTACAAGTCCTTCCATCTCCTTCCAGTTAAAAGTTTTTTAATGAACCAAACATTGGAAAGTAACAAATTTCCTTCTACTTCCTTTCTTTTCTTCCCAAATCCTTTCTACCAAACAAGTTGTAAAAAAAGTTTTAATAGTTTATTTCAAAAATCTTGTTTTATAAAAACTCCCCTTTTTACTCTTTAAATATAAAAACATAAAATTAATATAATTACCTATTTTCCTAACTCTAAAAAATAGTTAATCATCCTAATTTCATATTTCTAGCTTAGCACAAAATTCCAATAAGTTAATTACATTGCATAACCATGACTAAGAACATAACTAGACCTAAACTTCCATATCTTCAAGTTCTTGAGCTTTCATGAACATCCAACCTTGATAACTTTCTTAGATCACTACTGTTACATACACACATGTTATAGCAAAAAGTATTTATCATCATCAAAATAAATCCAAACTTAAAATCACAACATACAAGTTTTTGCTCATAATTTATCTGTTAAATCTTTACTTCTTCATAGTTTGAGTTGATTTCAATTAGCTCCCATCAAGTTCAATTCAATTCTATTGAATTTAGTCTTGTTCAGCTCAACGAATATCAATAATCCGAAGGAACAAGGTTGTATTGTTGTATATATAAAGTAAGGAAAAGTGGAAGAGTGGGTATTGTGGTCTTGGTAGAGTAAGGAGAATTAGATAGTTGTATCTTTTTTTAATGAAAAAGAAAGGGAAAATGTGAGATTATGTATTAAAGGAAAGTAATAATAAGTCATTGTCAAAAATTATTGCAAAAGAAAAGATAACTCATTTAATGGTACAAACTAAAACAGATAGACTAACTAATATAAAAGACCCGAGGAAGTAAGTTTAATACTATATATTACGTAAACTGACAAAAAAACTGAACGTCCTACGACTTTTTTTATATCTTCAATCAAGTAAACTTAGACTACGAGTGTGTTCTCTTCACCTTAAAAAAGGTTTTAGGTGTGATCAGGTCCAATAAAAGCTGATTAGGCCTAATAAGGTGTAAACATATATAAGGTAAAATTGGGATTGATCAGTTTTACTCTTATCGGAGCTAATAAGTTAAGTTCAGATAAGCTCAGGGCAAAAGAATGAGCACCCTAGAATTTGCGAAAAACCAATCCACTAGTACATGGGATCATTATGTTAAGTGTCAACCATTATCCCCTCCCTTCAGGACACGGAAACCATAAAAAAATGTCACCCGAAATTTAACCTAGAAAGGTCACTAAAAAAAATTTAGAGAGGTTATAAGTGAAACTATTAAATTTATGAAGAAGAGACGAAGAATCAACATCCTTAGATTCTTTGGTTTCATAATGTTAATGATGGAATAATGTCGATTACCGTGTTCATTTTTGTTTATAGCAAATAAATGAAGGATTATATAAGTACTCTAAGCGGAATTTCATGAATCAAATTCATAAGCACTTAAAACAGGATCTCATGCATATACATTCATGGATCACATAATAGTTGGGAATTTACCTTTGAAGCGTGAATTCCACAAAGCTTGAATAACCCGGATTAAGAACCTCAATTGTGATTCCTCTACTTGGTCCACCAACCCGGATCAACACTCCACCAATGCTAGTTGGAAGGAATAAATTCTTCTTCTACTTTAATGGAGTTTTTGTGACTTTTGGAAAGAATATGAGAGAGAAGAATAATGAAAGATATCTCGTATATTTCCTTATTGCCTAACCAAATATATAGAAATATTTAGGTTAGGAGGAGAATCACTTCTCCTCTCCCTTCCTCTTGGCCGGCCACCCTAGGGCCCCTTACGGGCTCTAGGTTTCTTTTGTTAATCCAAGTATTTTGTGTGACCTAATAGGATCCATTATATTAGGCTTTGGGTTTATAATTTCCTAACCCAAAGTTCTATAGCATTCTCTAGCAAGACGTATAGACGACCCAATAGAACGAATTTATTATCTCTATAATACGATCCATAATATAATTAGTAATTGCATTTAAGTCGAGGACATAAATCCTTCAATCTCCCACTTGTCCGAGACGAGTGTGCAATGTTTAATTTCCTCAAGTCTCTTAATGTCTTAATTTGATAGTATGATCATATTTACATATCATCCATACTAGTTTTCAAATTAATCCTTGAAATCCGAGTTCGTATCGACAAACAAATGATCATCGAATGATCCATTTGAGCACGGCCATGCATTTTTCAATTTTCGCTCTTCAAGGGGCCAAGACACCTATCCTATCTTATATAGGAGGACCTTTTCAATCTTATGGTAATCAATACTCCCACTCAATTTTTAGCACAACCTGAATGCTGCCTTTATAGTCCCCTTTTACGGCATGACGTTTGACAGTATCAAAGTTATACCAATCATTGGGCTAAGTAATGTTCCACTCATGTTTAAGGAATCTACTAATATAATTTTGAAGTTATAAAACTTCTAAGCAGGTTTAGTTCGACTATGTATCAACTATACATATCCATATGATTGATTAAACATCTCTATGTTTCCATAGCCCATGAAACGGTGCTATCAATCAATCTTATATGCTAATCCCTTTAACAAGTCATTCATGTCCAGTTTAATGACTTAGATTAGGAACTTTAATATTCTATGAATTCTGTTCACTTATGGTGTTTCATTTATCAAATCACATATTTGGCAAAATCATAGAATTCAAGATATATTTTGGACATTTTATTTAATACTAAACCAATAATTAAATAATATAAAATTTATTCTCATAAATAAAAATAGCAAAACCATGTCTTTACATTGTAACAAGTTTCTCTAAACCTAGTACAATCTTAAGCCACTCTAACATTTGCTTCAAGCCTATAGCTCTAGTGTGACACTCATGCTTGGGTTGAGGTAGTGGTTTAGTGAGCGGATCAGCCACATTCTCATCCGTGTGAACTTTGCAGATCCTGACATCCTTCCTGTCAACAATCTCCCTAATGAGGTGATACTTCCTCATTACATGTTTGGATTTGTTATGTGATCTCGGTTCTTTTGCTTGCGCAATAGCACCATTGTTATCACAGAACAACTCAATCCCTTCCAGAGCACTAGGTATGATATCCAGCTCTGTCAAGAATTTCTTGATCCAAACTGCTTCTTTAGCCGCTTCAACCGCTGCTAAATATTCTGATTCTGTCGTAGAGTCTGCTACAGTGCTTTGCTTTGAGCTCTTCCAGCTCACTGCTCCTCCATTTAGACGAAAGACATACCCTAACTGAGAGCGGTAATCATCTCTGTCGGTTTGGAAGCTTGCATCCGTGTAACCTTCAACAACCAACTCACTTTGTCCCCCATAAACTAAGAACATGCCTTTAGTTCTTCTCAAGTACTTGAGGATGCTCTTAGGCTGCGATCCAGTGTGCTTCTCCTGGATTTGCTTGGAACCCGCTACACATGCTCAAGGCATATGCAACATCTGGTCGAGTACTTATCATGGCATACATGATAGATCCTATAGCCGAAGCATAAGGAATGCTACTCATTCGCTTTAACTCATCAGGTTCAGTCGGGCACTGACTCTTGCTAAGCGATATGCCATGTGACATGGGAACGAAACCTCTCTTCGAGTTTTCCATGTTGAACCTTGTAAGAACCTTATCAATAGAAGTTTCTTGACTTAGTTCAATCATCCTTCGAGACCTATCTCTATGGATTTTGATTCCCAGTATGTACTCAGCTTCTCCCAGGTCCTTCATAGAGAAATAACTTTTTAACCATTCCTTGACTGACTCAAGCATTGGTATGTCATTTCCCATGAGTAGTATGTCACCTACATACAATACCAAGAAGAGTAAGCTGCTCCCACTAAACTTCATGTAGACACAAGATTCTTCTTCACTTTTGATGAAATCAAATTTCTTGATTGCTTCATCAAATCGAAGATTCCAGCTCCGAGATGCCTGCTTCAATCCATAAATGGATCTCTGAAGCTTGCAAACCCTTTTAGGATTCTCTGGATCCTGAAAACCCTCAGGTTGTGTCATGTACACATCCTCATTCAAGAACCCATTCAAGAATGCAGTTTTGACATCCATCTGCCAAATTTCATTATCATAAAATGAAGCAATCGCTAAAAGTATCCGAATTGATTTAAGCATTGCTACTGGAGAAAAGGTCTCATCACAGTCTATACCATGAATTTGTCTGAATCCTTTTGCAACCAGTCTTGCTTTATATACATAGACATTCCCATCTTTGTCTGTTTTCAACTTGAACACCCACTTGCATCCAATAGGGTTAACCCCATTAGGCAAGTCGACCAAGGTCCAAACTTTATTCTCATACATGGAGTCTAACTCGGATTTCATGGCCTCAAGCCATTTCTCAGAGTCTGGGCTCGTCAAAGCTTGTTTGTAGGTAGTAGGCTCTGAATTCTCCAAAATCATAATTTCAGAGTTTTCAGTTAACAGGAAATCAACCAACCTCTTGTTTGGAATCCTTTCTCTACTAGATCTACGCGGGGCCTGAGCATCAAGAGAAGTGTTCTCTTCAACTCCTTGAAGATCTTCAATTGATTCAAGTGGGACGGTAGGAGGTTCATGCGTTGAATACATCATCTCTTGAACTAGACTTCCGTCTTGTCGGGCCGTCTCTGACATGGTGTGAACCACGTCTATTTGTTGCTCATCTCGAATTTCTTCGAGAATTATTTTACTCCCACTTGTCTTTCTAGAAACAAATTCCTTTTCAAGAAAGACACCATCACGAGCAACAAACACTTTGTTCTCTTGACGGTTATAGAAGTAATAACCCCTTGTCTCTTTTGGGTATCCCACAAAGAGACATTTATCTGACTTGGGTGCAAGCTTGTCTGATAGTAACCGCTTTACATAGACCTCACATCCCCAGATTTTAAGAAAAGACAAGTTTGGAGTTTTTCCATTCCATAAATCATATGGAGTCTTTTCTACAGCCTTTGACGGGCTCCTATTTAGTGTGTGTGCAGCAGTTTCGAAAGCGTATCCCCAAAAAGAAATCGGAAGATCAGCAAGACTCATCATTGATCGAACCATATCTAGTAAGGTTCGGTTCCTCCTAACAGATACACCATTCAACTGTGATGTTCCTGGTGGAGTTAATTGTGAAAGAATTCCACAACCCTTTAGATGATCATCAAACTCTAGGCTCAAATATTCACCACCACGATCGGATCGTAGTGCTTTTATTGTCTTACCAAGTTGATTCCGTACTTCATTTTGGAACTCTTTGAATCTATCAAAAGATTCCGACTTATGTTTCATTAAGTATATATATCCATATCTACTCAAATCATCAGTGAAGGTAATGAAGTAGTTAAACACTCCCCTTGCCTTTGTGCTCATACAACCACACACATCTATATGTATGAGTCCTAAAAGATCGCTGGCCCTTTCACCTTTTCCAGTAAATGGTGATTTTGTCATCTTCCCCATTAAGCATGATTCACATACATCAAATGATTCAAAATTCAAAATCAAATGATGGAATTATACCATCCTTTTGTAACCTGTGAATACGCTTTTGGTTTATATGACCCATTCGACAATGCCAAATGTAGGTTAGGTTAGAATCATTTGATTTTTGTTTCTTGCTATCTATGTTATAGATTTGTAACGACCTATCAAGCACATATAAGCCATTTATCAATTTAGCATTGGCATAGAACATATTATTGTAAGAAATGGAACAACACTTGTTCTTTATTTCAAAACAAAACCCTTCAGAATCCGAAACTGAAACAGAAATTATGTTCTTAGTTATTGAAGGAACGAAATAACAATTATTTAGTTCTAAAATAAGCCCAGATGGCAAGTGTAGACTTTAGCTTCCTATGGCAAGTGCAGCAACTCGTGCTCCATTTCCAACGCGTAGCTCTACCTCGCCTTTTGCCAGCTTCCTACTTCTTTTTAGTCCCTGCACATCATTAACTATGTGAGAACCACAGCCGGTATCAAATACCCATAAAGAAGTAGAAGTCAAATTGATTTCTATAACATATATACCTGAAGTGGAAGCCCCAGACTTCTTTTCTTCCAAGTATACCGGGCAGTTCCTCTTCCAGTGTCCTATCTTGTGACAGTGGAAGCACTTGCTTTCCGCAGCGACCTTTGGCTTGGCGGTTGGCTTAGGTTTTTCAGCAACAGTGGCAACTTGCTTGCCTTTGTCCTTCTTTCCTGCCCATTTCTTCTTGAAACCATTTCCCTTTTGAACCATCAAAACCTCTTTCTTTGGTTCAACCTTAGGGATGTTCCTTTCAGCGTTGACCAACAATCCATGCAACTCTTGCAAAGTCTTTTCAGACTCATTCATATTGTAGGTCATTCTGAACTGATTGAAACTGTCAGGTAATGAGTGGAGAATAATGTCAGTAGCCAACTCAACCCTATAAGGGAATCCAAGTCGTTCCATGTTTTTGAAAAGACCCATCATCGCGAAAACATGGGGGCCAACAGCTTGACCCGGCTTCATGTGACATTCAAGTATCTCCCTATTAGTCTCATACCGCTCAACTCGGGCTTGTGTTTGAAACATAGCCCGCAGCTCTTGCATGATGGTATAAGCATCCTTGGTTTCGAACCTCCTTTGGAGGTCCGGCTCCATGGCTGCTATCATCAAGCAAGTGATCGGTACAGACCTATCATTGGCCTGCTTAGCACGACGTTTGTCTGCTTCAGTCGACTCATCAGTAATCACAGGAAGTGGGGTTTCTAAGACATTCTCTCGACCCTCAGACCTCAAAACAAGTCTTAAGGTCCTTTCCCAATTAAGGAAATTTTCACCATTCAGTCTGTCCTTTTCTAGAAAAGGACGAATGTTGAAACCGAAGTTGTTGTTGTTGTTGTTATTAGACATAGTATCTACAGACAGAAAAATAAAGCAAAGTTCAATTTTATGTTTATAAAGTAACCTAAAACATGCAAAGGTTTCTAGGATGATCACCTATTCAATTTTAATGTCCCGTTTGAATAAGTGTTTTACAAGATCCTATCAACATGCAACACTAAGCAGACGGAGGCCTTATCTTTAACGTTACATTATCAAGGTAAGTAAGCTCTTTTACTAATTATAACAAATTATAACTCTTGTTTAGATGGATAAAACATCGCATGCTTAACTATCTCTTGCTTCAAAATTCAAAACGCTTTTGATAATTTTGTTAAGGACAACCAAACTAAGTTGTAAAATTCGCAATTTTACCTTATATTCCCAAAATTAATGATAACACCCCTGCGGAGGCATGACCTATTACTATTAATTAAGGGTTTGATACGTACTTTATGTTTGGAAAAGCAACCTTAATATTTACGGGACCTAAGTTTATTATGTTGTTATAAATTAGTGAACTCTAGCGCATCATCAACCGACATACAATAAACTTATAAGCATTTTAAAGAATAATAAAATGCGAATATAAAATGATCTAGTATGGCCCCTAATCCTAATAACTAATCATCAATGGCTCATTCTTGAACTCTTCATGGATCTCCATCCACCTTATCCATGGGCCTTCTCTTGATGGACTTCGTCTTTGGATTACATAAGTATCAAAATAATTTAAATAATAACTAAATTAAATAAATTACAAAAATACTTAACGATACGCAGATCGTATTTTCTAACTTAATTTGGGCCATACTAGTCATATATAGCAATTATATCAAAATATATAAAAGCCACATCATAATATCACATATTATACTTGTCATCAATCAAAATATCAAATATTCTTAATTATAGCAAGTTGATATAACATTTAAGTAATTCCTAACCACCTAAAGATTCTATCCTATTAGACTTTCCTACTAATTTTAATTAGATTAAAGAATAAAATTATGGAATTATTTAACTGAAAATCTGCTCAATATACTGAAAATCTGATTTAATGATTTCCAAAAAAAATTCTTTTTTTTTTAAAAAAAATTTTGTTGGGCAGCAGCAAAACGTGGCTAGCAAGCCACGCTGCTGCTGCTGCTGCCGCAGCCCCGGCAGCCCACCAAGGACCACCTGGAGCAGCCACCGTGGCCCCACCAGCAGGTGGCAGCGCCACCCAGCCGTGGCTGCTCCTCTTCCCTCCTTTGTTTTAATTTTTTTTTTCTTTTGTGGGAAATAAATTAAATCAGAACTTCTTGTAAATTAATTTAGTGATCAAAATAAATTAAACATAAACTCCTTTATGCCTAATTCTGCAAATTAATTTAAATCTCCATTTTAATTAATTTTAGGGCTATTCATATCAATTAACCTCAAATTCATATAAAACTCCTTTTACATGAATTAATTTATCATACATAACCAATTTAAATATGAAAATTCAGATTAATTATATGAGTTGAATATTCGAAATTAACATAAAATCTCTATTTTAATTTAATTTTAGCATTATTCATATGTATTAACCTCTAATTCACACAAAACTCTTTTCACATGAATTAATTTTCATACATAAACAATTTAAATATGAAAAACAGATTAATAATATAAATGTAACTCTCGAAATTTTCGAAAAATTTGAGATCTAAAATTTAATTT
Organism: Beta lomatogona; assembly: GCA_947646795.1. NCBI lineage: Eukaryota > Viridiplantae > Streptophyta > Magnoliopsida > Caryophyllales > Amaranthaceae > Beta > Beta lomatogona. The sequence goes on from CANSNZ010000418.1 coordinate 394,739, forward strand.
TAATTTCGAAAATCAGGATTTTATTTTCATAAAATTCGGCCAAAGAAAAGTAATTCGAATAATTTAAAAAAAAATTTAGGTCGAATTATAGAAAATAAAATCGTTTATTAGGCAGATTAAATCAAATTCAATTAATCCAATTAAACAAAACATCCATAATTCAATTCCTCCCCTTAATCAATTAAAATTAGTCAAGAACACATAATTATTATGACCAAAAATTATATGCAAGAGGCTAAAACTGATACCACTGTAGGATTATATAAGTACTCAAAGCGGAATTTCATGAATCAAATTCATAAGCACTTAAAACAGGATCTCATGCATATACATTCAAGGATCACATAATAGTTGGGAATTTACCTTTGAAGCGTGAATTCCACAAAGCTTGAATAATCCGGATTAAGAACCTCAATTGTGATTCCTCTACTTGGTCCACCAACCTGGATCAACACTCCACCAATGCTAGTTGGAAGGAAGAAATTCTTCTTCTACTTTAATGGAGTTTTTGTGACTTTTGGAAAGAATATGAGAGAGAAGAATAATGAAAGATATCTAGTATATTTCCTTATTGCCTAACCAAATATATAAATATATTTAGGTTAGAAGGAGAATCACTTCTCCTCTCCCTTCCTCTTGGCCGGCCACCCTAGGGCCCCTTACGGGCTCTAGGTTTCTTTTGTTGATCCAAGTATTATGTGTGACCTAATAGGATCCATTATATTAATTGGGCTTTGGGTTTATAATTTCCTAACCCAAAGTTCTATAGCATTCTCTAGCAAGACGTATAGACGACCCAATAGAACGAATTTATTATCTCTATAATACGATCCATAATATAATTAGTAATTGCATTTAAGTCGAGGACATAAATCCTTCAATAAAGACTTTACCTCATGTATTCGTTCACTTTTGCTTTGGTAATCAGATTCCACAGGTTCGACATTCCATCCTGCTGAAATCATCACCATTGATGATTTCTTCATTCAGCAGTTTAGAAACTCAAAAAATAGAGAGAAGAATAAACTTCATTTTATTGAGAGAATTGAGAGAGAATTTTTACACTCATGTGTTGACAATATTTCTGAATAAATGTAAAATGAATTCAGCTTGAGTATTTATAAGACTAAGAACTCAGCTCTATAAGTGATTGCTTACAAGCTAAAAAGGAGTAACTAACTCATTACAAGGAGAAATAACAGAATAGGGAGTTACTTAGGGAGCATGCTGATGCGGCAACTTGTAAGTAACTGTGCTCAGGCTTGGATATACGCTGCAAACCACCTGGATCTTCTTGTGGATTAGTGTGGGTGTGAACAAGAGGGAATAAATGAGAATGCTTCAATCCAACATCTCCCTTCAAACTTGTGGGGAGAGAAACAACACAAAGCTTGGACGGTAACTCATGTTGAATATATTGGTAGAGATGAAGCTGACATTATGCAGGAGCAACTACCAGTTCAATCACCTTGAAGTCTGTTAACTGATTTGTAATAGAATGTGCCAGCTCAGATTGACCCTCTTGCAACAGAAGCTGCAAGCTCACATTAACCCTCTTTTCTTTTACTTCTTTCTTCTGTAATCAGTTGTAATAAAAGGATAGTATAAATACTTCTATCTCTCTCTAGTTTTCATTATTCATTAAAATAAATTAGGTTTGGGTATCGAATTTAGTGGGGATGGTAGAGGGAGTTGATAATCGAAGAAATGTTTGACATGAATGTGAAAAACGACAGACGAGAGAGAATGCTCCATCACCATCTTCATATCTCTGAAAGTTGAAACGCAATGATTTTGGAACTTTCAGGCGAAGATTAAACTAAGAAGAAGAAGCCAGGGGAGAGAGAGAATAGGGGATGAAATTTTATTATGAAAAGTTCAGAAAATTTTGAGCCTGCCATCTATATCATTCTAAAACAATAGAGTAGCCTTAAAAGTTGAAGGATGAGTGGTAACTACTTTGCACCTTGTTTGATTGGTTTTTCTCCTTTTTATTTTTATTTTTAAACTAATAGAGTAGTAGGTGTTGTAGCTTTCTTTTCTAGTTAGGGATATATTGGTCAAAAAAGGTGGACACCTCCCCTATACAATAGAAATTAGTTTTTCAGTAGTGTAAGTGGATTGGATTTTATTGGACTTTGCCAAATCCAAATCCAGTCCAAAGTTTTCTTGGACTCGAGAAATTGAATCCAAATAAAAGTAAGTTACATACATCTTTAAAGTCTTATAAAATGCAAATTGCAAAATACAAAATGCGCCAAAAGGGTTAAAGTAACTTTTGCCGCCAGGTAAAAGAATCTGAAGCGGAAATGTTAAAAGTCCAAAATTTCAACAAAAATGTTTAAGAACTTTTTGAATTTAATTAGATTATATGTATGTGTATACATATATATTATACGCTAACATAATTTTTTGGACTGAATTGGATTTAGTGGAGTGCATTCATCATAGACCTGGCAAGGCTATTTTTTGCTTATTTGCTCATTCAGCACCTCCAAATGAGAATAATGAGAGCTCCAAATGAGCAAAAAAATAACCTTTTGTGTACCATGAGCATGATACACCCGGGTGTATGATAAAGATTGTGGACTTAGTGGACTCTAAAGGGGTAAGTCCAAATCTAGTACGACCATATTTGGACTCGGAAATTTCAATCCAAGTCCAGTTCAAACATTTTCCAATCCAATCCAATAAGCATAGATTGGACTATGTAATTTTCGCAGTCCACTTATACTCCTATTAGCCATTAGGGACATTGCTAATGTAACAAACTAGTGCAAAAGTAAATATATTTGTAACCGTTACAATAGAGTTGCATCATAGATTGAAAATCATGTTCCCGTTACAATAGAGCCATTTTCGGTTACGATATAAGGAAGTGTTACAATTTCACCATTACAATAAGGCTGAAAATGTAGTAGTGTGGTATGACTCATATATAAACAATCAAATTTTCAAATCTACCACACATTTGAGAAAAATCTATTGTTTGCCTAATAATATTTGTATTTGTATATTAGTACAAAAAAAACTTGTTGTAGTCGGTTACGTAAATAATGTAAAAGTCAAACCATAAAAACTAATTCCTTCGTTCTTTTCTATTGCAATAATGAGATATTTTCACTATTCACTCATCACTGTTTAATTATCTATTGCGATTTTTACATAAGAAAAAATATAGTCATATGGGGTCTTGTTAGATTCGTCTCGATATATACTTTCAAAATATCAAATTTGTATAATTTTTACTAAAAAGTAATTAATGATATTAGTAGTTGAAGGTATGCAGTGGCAAGCGTGAAGATTCAATTGTTGCGATAGTTTAAGAACGGAGGAAGTATATTACACAACCAATAGATTATATATTGATGAAAAAATATGGTTAAATTTTTTAAAGATCTAGCCTACAAAAGCAAATGTCACAACTATAATAAAAAAAACATATGGAATATTATATGTATATGTTCCTTCCAGCTCTTTGAGTTGGTTACAATTACTCTTAACACAGATATTATGGCAAAAAAATAAGAGGTAGACCCTCTTGTTTTGGACTTAAGTTAGTTCAACAAATTTCTGTTTAGCTCAGTTATGTTCATATATCTTCATTAAATTCAGCCCAATTCAATCCACTACTTTATGCTTACAGTTGCATTCCTATTCAATTTTATCCAGCTCCCATTAAGTTCTTTCCAATTCTATTCACACTACAACAAAACTGGTCTTTAGCACTGACCAAATCCGTCTCTAAATTGACCAAATTTGTCGCTATATTTACATAGCGACGGATGTAATCCGTCGTCAAAAACCTCGTCGCTTATTTGAGTTAGCGACGGATTCCATAATATTTGTCTCTGAATTTAGAGACGGATTCAAAAATCCGTCCCTAAATTTAGAGCCGGGTTTTTAAATCGTCTCTAAATTTAGGGACGGATTTTGGGAATAAGTGTCTCTCAAACGGCTGGAACTAATTAACTTCTTTTTTTCCTGTCAAAAAAAAAAAAAAAAAAACTTCTTTTTTTTGAGGTAACACAGGTAGTATTAAATTGGAAAGGGACTTTAGAAATATAAATGGGAATATTTCCAACTTTAAATTAAGAGAAGAGTAGTCAAAAGTGTGTTAGTGCTTTGCCACTTTTGTATTTTCCCCATCGCTTGTCTAATAAGATTTCTTGTAATAAAAGTATATAATTTGACATATGGATAATATAATGTAAGCGCAATATTTTGTTTTAGATGGTATGATCACCTAGGACCTTTTATTGTCTTCATTCTCCTCTCTCGCGCACACCCCATTTTCAGCGGTGTGATATTTAGCCTTATGGCAAAAAGATACTTCATCCGTTTCAAAATAGTTACACCATTTGGCTCACTATTCATCAATCAACTTTAACAAGCTTACTTTCACCATTATATAAGAAAAAACATAGTCTAGTGGGATCTAGTTAAATTCGTCTCAATACGAGGATTTCAAATATCAACTTTTAATAATTTTTAATTATACGCAATTAGAGATATTCACGTTTAAAAAAGCATCTTGGCAAACGTGAAAAAGCAAACGGTGCAACTATTTTGAAACGGAGGAAGTAGAATTTAAGGCTCGCTTCCTCTTCCATAGTCCATTCTGCTACTTCTCCAAGATTGTCAGGCCGTTATTATTTCCTTTTCTTTTTTCTATTTGCCAAAAAGTGTTAATTTTTTTACGGTTTTTTCACCATATACCCCCAACAAATTGGAAAATTCACCATATACACTCAATGTTTCAGATATTCATCATATACCCCTGAGTTTTAAAAACTGTGCACCATATACCCTTTTTCTAACGGACGTTAAGTGATGTTATGGTTTTATATAGAGTTTTTCCCCCTATATTTAAGCTAAAATGTGTATCAATGGTGCTCTTAGGAGCTATTTCACGCTAACTTTCTTCTTCTAGTTGTGGTTTTCTGTTTTGTAATGATTTGTAGGTATTAGGGAGCTTTTTCCCTATTTTCTACTGCTTTACGTCTTCCACAATCGAATGGAGAGGTTTGAAGGCGTATATGATGAGTTACGGGGTCCCGAGAATACTTTATGAGGCCATGGACAAAAGAAGAAGTGAAACGGAGCTTCGCCCGATCGGGCGTCCATCATTGGCTAAAGTAAGATTGGTTGCGGGCCCGATCGGGAGCTTCGGCCCTGTCGTAGTTCGGTGTCTGGCCCGATCGGGCGAGATGGCCCGACATCATCGGGCGTGCTTGTGTGCTCGAGTGCTGCTGTGTGCGTCTTCGACTTCATCGCGCTGATCCTCGACGAGCCCGATTGCATCGGGCGGATGTCTATTCTTGGAGTGCTGCTGCTGTGTTGAGCCCGATTTCATCGGGCAGACTTGGCCCGATCGGGCGACTGATCCGCGCGCTCATTTAATGAGTTTCGGGCTATTTAGTATAAAGAGGAAAATCATAACATTTATTATTCATCTTGGTTTTTTCCTTATTTTCTCATAGTTTCTCTCAAGAACCCTAGTTTTACTCCTTTTCATTGTGGATTCAAGATCAAACCTTTGGATTATTCGCAAGTTCAATATAGCTCTTTAATTTGCTAATCTTCTTTATTGTTTTCTCTATTGTTGATTAGATTCATTTCTTAGTTATTTGCAATAGTTCAAAGTATGAATTTTTACATGGAATTTGTTATTGTTTTCTCAAGCATGAGTGAGTAGTTTTATTTATAGGATTGTGGGGATCTATGTATGCAATGAAGGATTGAAAGATTAGTATAATTACCCTTTATTTCAATTGTTTCCTGTGATTGAATCGTTCATGCTAGATTTATGAATTAGGCCTGATTTGTATTTCTATTATCGCAATATTGAATCTGCTTCTAGAGGAGAGATTTCGTATAGGCTTTCAATCATTAGGCATAGTGATCCTTGACCATGCAAGAGCGGCTAGGTGATCTTTGAGGGAGGTAATGTTCGAGAGAAATTACATGTGCCCTAGATAAATTGACTTATTGGGTGGTTATTATTCGTCTCTGATTTCCCAAATTGTATGCATAGTCATCCATAGTCCTAGTTCTTTGTTAATTGATTTAGTTCTGTCATTTGCTTAGTTTAGTCACACACCCATTTTCATCTGATTTAGTTAGTATAATATTAGAATTCAGATACAATAGTATAACTTTCTCCCTGTCGATTCGATCCTGACTTCCCTGACTACTTGTTACTGGACCTTAGGTTATTTTTGATAAGGTGATATGACTTTAGCCTGTCAAATTTTGGCGCCGTTGCCGGGGAGACGGTTTATTTTTATTTTGTCTGAATTATAGTATTACACTAACCTCTGCTCTAGAGAACACCTGTTCTTTGGAGCATCTCACGTTTGTTTTAGTGTTTTTGATGTATGAGTAGGAAATTGAAATCCCCAAATCTCATTCCATTCGACCCGGAGATTGAAAAGACAGCTCGTAGACTCAAAAAGACAACTAAGAAAACCAAGTTGTCTGCAGGGACACCTTCCCAAAAGACACCTTCTCCACCATATTCACCACAACAAGAATTCCCTGCTGCACCTAATACTGCTAGAATGGGTGACGATGCTAAACCAACCTTCAGAGATTATGCACAACCATCTCCTGATAATGTGCTAACTGGGGTACGGTTGCCTACTATTGCTGCTGCGAACTTTGAAATCAAGTCTCGTGTTCTGAATATGGTTCAGAATAATCAGTTTGCTGGGTTACCATCTGAAGACCCAAATCAGCACCTGCAGCGGTTCTTACAATGTTGTGCTACTCAGAAACAAGCTGGTGTTACTACTGATGAGATGAAACTCATCTTATTTGGTTTCTCTCTACGTGACAAAGCTCTATTTTGGTATAATAAGCTGCCTTCCACCATCACCACCTGGGCCGAACTCTCAAAGATCTTTCTCATCAAGTGGTACCCTTACCAAAAGACTGCGGATATGCGTCATGAGATAGTGACTTTCACCCAAGATCCTGGAGAGTCATTGTATGAAGCTTGGGAAAGATTCAAAGATCTGCAGCGTCTTTGTCCCCATCATGGTTTTGACAAGTGGTATCTGTGTCAAAATTTTCTACACTAGAGTTGATGCAAATACGAGACGGGTAATTGATGGAGCTGCTGGTGGGTTCTTCATGGATAAAGCCATAGATGAAGGGTATGAACTTCTGGAGAAACTCGCGTCTAATCAAGCGTCTACTATTCGTTCCTCTATGACAAAGGGAGGCAAACATGATGTGGAGGCCATTTCTTTACTGTCCGGGCAACTAGCTGCTCTTCACCAGAAGATTGATTCTTTGAAGCTCGGTAACAGTTCCTCCCCTCACATGAGTGTCAATGCTATGGCTAGTGTTTCTGGTTACAATGCTTTCATATGTGACGCCTGTGGGATAGCTGGACATAATTCTCAAGAGTGCCCTGCTCTCTCACATTCTAGTGAGCCAGTGCACGCATTACAATCCCAACACAAGCCCCAGTTCGATCCTTACTCCAACACATATAATCCTGGGATGCGAGATCGTCCAAATCTCTCGTATAGGAGTAATAATGTGCTGAAACCGCAACAACATTATCCATAACATCAACAACAACAACAGTATCAGCCACAACCACAAGCTCCTCCTGGATTTCGGAGAACTCAGTTTCAACAGCATCATAACACACCCCCTTCAGACCCAGCTATTGCTGAACTCAAAAGTCTCATGTTGCAAATGCAGAAAGGTATTATTTCCTTTCAAGCAGATACCAGGTCTCAATTTGAGAGCCTGCATGCTCAGAATAAGCTACAAGGAACACATAATAAGATGTTGGAGTCGCAAATAGCTCAGCTGGCTAGTTCATCTGCTAGTAGGCCATCTGGGTCACTGCCTTCGCAACCAATGCAACCCAGGGACACCGCCAATGCTATCACCCTTCGCAGTGGAGTGCAGTACGATGCTCCGGCAATGCTAGAGGTGGAATCACCAATTGTTAAGAAACCACAAGAAGTGCCTGAGGATGCTGAACCTCAGGCAGAGCAAGGAGCTGCAGACAAGACTGTGGAGGCGACTAAGGAGAAAAATGTGCCTCCGGTGATCAAGCTACCATTCCCAAATCGGATGCTCAAGAAGAAGCTCGACCACCAGTATGTTAAGTTTTTAGAGGTGGTAAAGAATCTGCAGGTAACTGTTCCTTTTACTGAATTATTAAATCAAGTGCCTGCTTATTCTAAATTTTTAAAAGAATTGTTGATAAGGAAACGGACTCTCAATGAGGTGAAAACTGTGGCTTTTACTGCTGAATGCAGCGCTCTTTTACAAAACCAGTCTCCACCTAAATTGAAAGATCCAGGGAGTTTTTCCATCCCCTGTCATATTGGCACCATATCTATCGACAAAGCTTTATATGATTTGGGTGCCAGTGTGAGTGTCATGCTTCTTTCTATCTGTAAGCAACTGAACATGGGTGAATTAAAATGTACTACCATTACTCTGCAAATGGCTGACCGTTCTGTGAAATACCCCTAGGTATATTAGAGGACGATCCTGTTAGAGTAGGTAAATTCTTTATCCCTGTGGACTTTGTTATATTAGACATGGCCGAAGACACTCAAACACCCATTATCCTTGGGAGACCTTTCCTCCACACTGCTGGGGCTGTTATAGATGTTAAAAGTGGGAAACTGACACTGACTGTGGGGGATAATAAGGTTATGTTTAGCCTAAACAATGCCCCTAAAAGCCCAATGCTAGAGGAATCATGTTATAGTGTTGATGTTATAGATGAACCGATCCATGATTGCATGCCTCATTCCCCTTCCAGTGATATTTCACATGATGTGCTTGTCTTAGAGTCTATTGCAGGTGATGAACATTTTCTAACGGTCTTACAGACTCACAAAAAGACCATTGGCTATAGCACTGATGACTTGACAGGAATAAGCCCTGACTTTAATGAGCACCGCTTTCATCTACATGAGGGCCACTACACTAGCATTACAGTCCCACGCGGGTTGCACGAGGTGGTACAACATGCGCCTACTAAACAGCTCGATGCAGGCTGATGGGCAGCTGACATCCATGTCCCTTTCCTTCCCCTTGTTGCAATGAGGCCATTGTCAAGTTCAGCTTGGGGGAGGATTTCTGTAAGTATTAGTATTGTTTTTCTTTTTGTTTTTACTGCTTTTTAAATTAGTTAAGTTAGTTTAATTACTTTGAAAAAAAAAATGAAAAATCACAAAAAAAATGAAATATTGCTGAAAAAACACAAAAATACGAGTTGAATATGAATAGATTGATTGCTTCCCTGTGCCCCGAACTTTGCTTTGAAAAATGATTTAACTCACTATACTGGATAGTTGGGCATTTGTTATTGGGATGTTGTGATGTGATCTCTGATTGCCTTGATCTTGAGTGGATTTTGTTGATAAAGCGCCTATTTTAATTGCATGCTTGAATTGGTTAGATTGTGAGGATTCATTCTGGCCCTCGAATTTATGTCTATATCCGGTCTATTCTTGTGTGTTAGTTCCTCGTAGCATTCTTATCTTGGTTTTGGCATTGTACTCGTTGATTTCCGGTGACTTTAGACATGTGCTGTGATAGAGGCGTTCATTTGTTTAATTTTTAAGCCTCAGAGTTGTTTAATGAATCAATTTTCTCCCCTAGCCCCGCTGAGCCTAATGACTTCTTTTTGGATCTATATTAAGCCACATTACACGCCTTGAGCCTTTACAATGACTATTGTCCCAAGCCTAGCTTGGGGGAGCATTTGTTAAGTTGATATTATATTGTGTGGTTGATTCCGTAGGGTGGTTGGAAAATAATGCTATGTTGGTACAAAGAAAAGAAGGGAAAAGAAAAAAATAAAGTGAAAAATGATAGTGAAAAAAACTGAAAAATTTATATGACCTTCACTCATTAACTTTCAAAAGTGTTGGAATATATGATGAAAGAGACAATTATTGGTTGGTTCGTGAAATTTCAGAGTTGGTTATTATCTTGGTTATGTTGTTGATGCCATAGGAGTTGTTTTGATCACACCTAGTCCTACTAGTGTTTTTTGCTCCCCTTTCTTGGCTTTTCCACCACATTCCTTAAATAATTTCCATACCTTTACCCGAGCCCCATTACAACCCCTGAGAAAGACCTTTTGAGCACGTGTTTGATTGTTTATTGGAATAATACTGAGTCAATATGCCAAAGTTGAAGATTAAGTTTGTTATTTGAGTCGACCTGATTAGGATGAGTGATATTATACCTTTCTAAATACATGAGAGTGTTAGTGGGAAGGGCTATTATGGTTGGGTTGGTGAGCGATCAGGCACATATTTTGCCTGCCACAAAATTAAGAGGAGCGACACCTCGGCGAGCACCTTTTCAAGATTTGCGTGATATGTAGGGCAGCTGCATTTGATGGTTTGCTTAAGTGATTGGTAGGCAGGTGATCTGAGTAACTGAACTTGAATTTTGCTTGCTTGAACGATTTTGAGTTGGAAATATTTGAGTTTAAAATTTCTTATCTGAGGGGTGAAGCAATCCTATTCTTATTCATGTTGTGCTTTGCTTGGGGCCAAGCAAAGGTTTAGCTAGGGGGAGTTTGATGTTATGGTTTTATATAGAGTTTTTCCCCCTATATTTAAGCTAAAATGTGTATCAATGGTTCTCTTAGGAGCTATTTCACGCTAACTTTCTTCTTCTAGTTGTGGTTTTCTGTTTTGTGATGATTTGTAGGTATTAGGGAGCTTTTTCCGAATTTTCTACTGCTTTACGTCTTCCACAATCGAATATGAGAGGTTTGAAGGCGTATATGATGAGTTCCGGGGTCCCGAGAATACTTTCCGAGGCCTTGGACAAAAGAAGAAGTGAAACGGAGCTTCGCTCGATTTCATCGGGCACCTCACGCCCGATCGGGCGTCCATCATTGGCTAAAGTAAGATTGGTTGCGGGCCCGATCGGGCGCTTCGACCCTGTCGTAGTTCGGTGTCTGGCCCGATCGGGCGAGATGGCCCGACATCAGGAGTGCTTGCGTGCTCGAGTGCTGTTGTGTGTGTCTTCGACTTCATCGCGCTGATCCTCGACGAGCCTGATTGCTTCGGGCGGATGTCTATTCTTAGAGTGCTGCTGCTGTGTTGAGCCCGATTTCATCGGGCAGACTTGGCCCGATCGGGCGACTGATCTGCGCGCTCATTTAATGAATTTCTATTTAGTATAAAGAGGAAAATCAGAACATTTATTATTCATCTTGGTTTTTTCCTTATTTTCTCATAGTTTCTCTCAAGAACCCTAGTTTTACTCCTTTTCATTGTGGATTCAAGATCAAACCTTTGGATTATTCGCAAGTTCAATATAGCTCTTCAGTTTGGTAATCTTCTTTATTGTTTTCTCTATTATTGATTAGATTAATTTCTTAGTTATTTGCAATAGTCCAAAGTATGAATTTTTACATGGAATTTGTTATTGTTTTCTCAAGCATGAGTGAGTAGTTTTATTTCTAGGATTGTGGGGATCTATGTATGCAATGAGGGATTGATAGATTAGTATAATTACCCTGTATTTCAATTGTTTCCTGTGATTGAATCGTTCATGCTAGATTTATGAATTAGGCCTAATTTGTATTTCTATTATCGCAATATTGAATCTGCTTCGAGAGGAGAGATTTCGTATAGGCTTTCAATCATTAGGCATAGTGATCCTTGACCATGCGAGAGCGGCTAGGTGATCTTTGAGGGAGGTAATGTTCGAGAGAAATTACATGTGCCCTAGATAAATTGACTTATTGGGTGGTTATTATTCGTCTCTGATTTCCCAAATTGTATGCATAGTCATCCATAGTCCTAATTCTTTGTTAATTGATTCTTACCTTTGTATTTAGTTCTGTCATTTGCTTAGTTTAGTCACACACCCATTTTCATCTGATTTAGTTAGTATAATATTAGCATTCAGATACAATAGTATAACTTTCTCCCTGTGGATTTGATCCTGACTTCCCTGACTACTTGTTAGTGGAACTTAGGTTATTTTTGATAAGGTGATACGACTTTAGCCTGTCAAATTTTGGCGCCGTCGCTGATTTGAGTTAGCGACGGATTCCATAATATTCGTCTCTGAAGTTAGAGACGGATTCAAAAATCCGTCCCTAAATTTAGAGCCAGGTTTTTAAATCGTCCCTAAAGTTAGAAACGGATTTTTGAATCCGCCCCTAAATTTAGAGACGGATTTTTGAATCCGTCTCAAAATTTAGGGACGGATTTAAAAACCCGTCTCTAAATTTAGGGACGGATTTTGGGAATAAGTGTCTCTCAAACGGCTGGAACTAATTAATATGGATCAAACACAAGAACTATTAACTTTTTTTTTTCCTGTCAAAAAAAAAAAAAAAAAAAAACTTCTTTTTTTGAGGTAAAACAGGTAGTATTAAATTGGAAAGGTACTTTAGAAATATAAATGGGAATATTTCCAACTTTAAATTAAGAGAAGAGTAGTCAAAAGTGTGTTAGTGCTTTGCCACTTTTGTATTTTCCCCATCGCTTGTCTAATAAGATTTCTTGTAATAGAAGTATATAATTTGACATATGGATAATGTAAGCGCAATATTTTGTTTTAGATGGTATGATCACCTAGATCACTTTGACCTTTTATTGTCTTCATTCTCCTCTCTCGCGCACACCCCATTTTCAGCGGTGTGATATTTAGCCTTAAGGCAAAAAGATACTTCATCCGTATCAAAATAGTTACACCATTTGGCTCACTATTGATCAATCAACTTTAACAAGCTTACTTTCACCATTATATAAGAAAAAACATAGTCTAGTGGGATTTAGTTAAATTCGTCTCAATACGAGGATTTCAAATATCAACTTTTTATAATTTTTAATTATACGCAATTAGAGTTATTCACGTTTAAAAAAGCATCTTGGCAAACGTGAAAAAGCAAACGGTGCAACTATTTTGAAACGGAGGAAGTAGAATTTAAGGCTCGCTTTCGCTTCCATAGTCCATTCTGCTACTTCTCCAAGATTGCCGGGTCGTTATTATTTCCTTTTCTTTTTTCAATTTGCAAAAAAGTGATTTTTTTTTTACGGTTTTTTCACCATATACCCCCGACAAATTGGAAAATTCACCATATACCCTCAATGTTTCAGATATTCACCATATACCCCTGAGTTTTAAAAATTGTGCACCATATACCCTTTTTCTAACGGACGTTAAGTCGTCGTTAGCTTTATTTACGATATTGCCACCATTAACCCCTAACCCTAAAATCATAATACCCTAACCCTAACCCTAACCCTAACCCTAATCGTAACCCTAATCTTAAACCCTAGCCCTAACCCTAACCCCATGCCAGCCTCCACCCCACCCCCTCCCCTTCCCCTCCACCCCTCCCCCTCCCCTCCACTCCACCGCCGCAACCCCTCCCCCCACCCCCTCCACCGCCGCTTCCCCCAACCCCCCACTCTCTCCCGTCAATTTCCCCTACCCCTCCACCTCCCCTCCCCCTCCAAGTCGATTTCCCTAGACCCCACCCCCTTGATTTCTCTCCCCGACGCACTCACACCTGCGCACCACCAAAACAACAACACCTGCGCACCGCCTTGTCGGCTTTTCCTTGGCGTTCGCACCACCAAAACAACAACAACAACAACGACGGGGAGAGAGAGAGAGAAATCGAAGGGAGGGGGTGGCGCCGCAGAATTTCTCACCCGATTTGAGGAGATCTCTCGCTTGAGTTGCGGAAATTCGAGGAGGGGGTAATTCGAAGGGGGGGTTGCGAAAAAATTGGTTGGCTGGATGTAAACCGACGGGAAGGCGGAGGGGGAAATCGACGAGAAGGGAGTGGGGATGGGGGATTTCAATGGTGAACGAAGAGGGGGTGTGGGAGGGGGAGGGAGAGATCTACGGGGAAGGGGGAGATCGACGGGGAAGGGGAAGGGGGAGGGGGAGGGAGAGATCGACGGGGAAGGGGGAGATCGACGGGGAAGGGGAAGGGGGAGGGGGAAATCGACGGGCGGAGGGATGGAGGGGGGGGGCAGCGGTGGTGGAGTGGAGGGAGGAGGGGGTGGGGGGTGGGGTGGTGGTGGGGTGGGATGGTGGGTTCGGGTGGGTTAGGGTTTGGGGGAGGGGAGGATGGGTTAGGGTTTAGGATTAGGGTTATAATTAGGGTTATAATTAGGGTTAGGGTATTAGGATTTTAGGGTTAGTGATTAATGGTGGCAAAATCATAAATAAAGCTAACGGTGAGTTAACGGCAGTTAGCAAAAGGGTATATGGTGAACGTTTTCGAAAACTCATGGGTATATGGTGAATTTTGAAACATTGAGGTATATGGTGAATTTCTTGATTTGTCAGGGGTATATGGTGAAATAATCGTTTTTTTTATATAGGCTTTGTGCTACAGCCTAGAAAGCAAGTTTAGCCAGGGCCGGTAAAAGATGACACAACCCGACTCGAACCTAACTTGAAATAAGCGGGTTAGAGTTTGGATTTTTGACCCATTTAAGCAAATGGATTGAACACGATTAACCCATTTTCTTAAACGGGTTAGGTTCATGCTGCCATATCCGACCTAGAAAATGACCTACTTTGGCCTTATTAACTTAAACATATAGAAAAATCTCGAAAAAAAAAATTATTGATAAATCTAAAATTTGGTTAAAAAAGTAAAATATCGCGAAAATTGGTCATAATCATTCCAAGATATTCTGAACATGCATACTTTCAATAGTGAACTTGCTCATTTAGCTTTTCACGAAAATAATTATTTTTAAATATAATGATAATTATGGTTAAATGGGTTAAGCGGGTTATATGGGTAACCCATTTATTAAATGGGTCGGTCAGATTGAGTTTTTCAACCTGTTTATTTAATGGGTTAGGTTTGGGTTGAGGGATTTTTGATCCATTTATTATCAAACCGAACACGAATCCGACCCAACTCGACCTGATTGCTTCACATGCAACCAGAACGTTAATTTAGGTTTAATAATCGATTAAAAGGAGCTGTAATATAATATTTTTTAACCAATATATAATTTACTTTTGCTAAATTATAAGTAACATGCTTTTGTATTTTCTTGCGGAGCCTATTTTCCAAAAGAATTATATTTTCAGGAGAAAAGATTATGATTTAATATATCAAAAAAGGATTATATTTTCAAGAGAAAAGATTATGATTTAATATGTCAAACAAGGATTATATTTTCACTAAAATGGATTTTTTTTTTCTGACAGAAGCTACATCTAAACTAAGAAAACACAAACAATTAAGGATTACATCTATGAACTTTATTATATATATTGTAATAGGGTTTACAACTAGTATTTTGCAATTTGATATTGTAATACATCTCATGAATTAGTTCCACTAGCTTACCTTTAATTTTACAGAATTGAAATTTAACTTGAACGTCCAATAAAAATGTAACTTCCTTGCTTGCATAGATTTTGTTACAAGGCATAAGCTATTCAGATTCACAAGCGAGTAGTTAACTGATGATTTTGATGTAGTGGAGTCTTGATGTAAAACTTAGGGATTCAAGGAGTTAGTCTTGCGTGGACCTGGTCCACACTAATATTATTGTGGACCAAAATCACTTATTTAACATAGTGACCTTTTTTTCCCATATAGTAATCTTTTAAAAATCTTAAGTTACACTATACAGTTACTTTCTATTATAGTGATCGTTTTTTTCAATATAGTCACTCTTTCTTACATTAGTATATCATGATGAAATTTTCAGTTTGTGACATAGTAACTTTTTTTTTTTCCACATAGTCAAAACCTTAGAATCTATATCTACTCATTTTTTATATCTATTTTTTATATAGTGACCCTTTTTTTCATAAATCACATGAATTAGCATTAGATCCACACTAATTTAGTGTGGACCAGGTCCATATAAGACTTTTACCTTCTATATATAGTTCTATATTGTCGCTTGAAAATTTTAATGATGATTATATAGTTAATGATTATATAGTTATTGATACTTGATTAATAACCAAGTGTAAATTTATATTGAAGGATTTCCTCAACTGATAAATATCAAATTAAAGTAGACCAATTAATAGTATCATCATTTTAGCAACATCTTCTGAGAACAAGCTGAAATCGCAACACATATGTGGCATAAAAAATGTCAATAGTAGATACAAATTGTCCATCAAAAGCGTCGGTATTATTATTCTTTTGCTTGTATGTAAACAAACATTATCATCTTGCGCAAAGTCTTATAAAAGACCGTCTCACGTGAACACTAACGTGAGACGAGTCCTTTTTCCTCAGCCTCCGCCTTCAATTCCTCCAACATCCTCTCAAATTATGGAAGCTTTCTCTCTCTAACAGTCTCTGAAGAACAACAACAACAACGATTGTTATTTTTACAAGTTCGACAATTATTCGTTTCATCGAGGCCGCCATTGAAGAAACTAAAGAGAGAGAGAGAGAGAGAGAGAGAGAAATTGGAGTCACAAGTTCAACATTGAGCGCAAAGAGTCCGTTTCTGAAAACAGCTCTACTGGTTGTAAAAATGGCGGAGACATTGTAGTCGTCGGAGGTCAGAGAAAGGAGAGGAATTCCGGCGGCGGCATTTGTCGAGGATGTTCTGATCTCGCTTTTCTTCAAGAATGGTAATTTTTCTCAACTTTCTCTCTCCTCTTTTTTTGTTGATTTTGTATTTGTACTTTCCTTGTTTTAAATGTTCTTGAGTTTGATAGTTTAGCTGATTTAAGCATTTAAGTGTTTGTGCAATGAATTCATGATTTGAGTTGAGGAATAGTGATTTATGTATTTTGATTTTTAATTTTGTTTTTGTAGCTGATTTTAGTTGAAGTTTGCTGATTTTAAATGGAATCAGCGAGATTAGTGAACAATTGAACATATTAGTGGCATTGATTAACATTCTTTTTTGACAAATTGACCATAAATGGTGGATTGCATTTTGCATATAGTGATGAGTAGTGCAAAAAAGTTGTACATAGTACAAACAATTTATTTTTTTAAGGTTCTAAACTTTTTGGTTAGTAAGGTTCAGTGGTGGAATTTTTGGATGGGTGAGTTAATTTTCATGTGAAAGGTGAATTTGTGGGGCTGATTTTATCATTTTCAAGCTATACTTATAATTTTCCAATTAGTTAAGGAATTTTAATAATTAGTTACATATTTTTGGCTCTTAGTTATGGTTTTCTGATTCAAAGTTAGCTTTTGCTTAATAGTTATGAAATTCGGATATATAGTTATGATTTTTAGGTTATTAGTTATTAATTGTGGTTAATAATTATAGTTTTATGGTTGGTAGTTGTGATTCTAGCTATTAGTTATTGTTTTCAGATAAATAGTTATGATATTTGGGTATTTAGTTATTATTGTTTATGGTTGATAGTTGTGATTCTGGCTATTAGTTATTGTTTTCTGATAAATAGTTATAATATTTGGGTATTTAGTTATTATTGTTTTTTACATTAGTTATGACTTTTTGTTTTTTAGTTTCAGTTTTATGGCTAATAGTTTTAGTGTAGAAAATAACTGAAAGATTATAATTATAGCATATGAATAATTATTTATTAATTTCATGAGTAACAATGATAGTATGGGTGGTCATTAGTTTTATTTATTGTATGCATTAGTAAACATTGTTTTTGCATTGGTTATTTGAGGTTGGCATAACTAATGCAAAAATGCGATAGTTATTTAAGAAAGAGAGAATTAGTGCGTTAGTTTTTTTTGAGAAAGAGAGAATTATTTATGTGTGATACTGAAATTATGGCCAATAAAATGCATTATAATATGATTTTTATGATATAACTAATATACTTCAGCGCTTAACTAATATACTTCAGCGCTTAACTAATTCACCCAGAAGCAATTTAAGGCTAGCATAACTAATAGGTGCAAGCGCTTAACTAATTGTACTGCTGGTTTGATGCACGCGCGTGATGTTAGCATGACATCAGCAGTCTCACGTTAACACTAACATGAGACCGTCTCTCCAAAAACGGACTCATCATCTTGACATCTTCACGCATTAACACACAGTGTCGATATATATTTGTATGACCGGATTGAATCAAATATACAATAAAACCACTTGACACTTAAAGAACAATATGCCGGGTACTGAAAAGCTACTATAAATAGCAACAATTTCTTAATTTAGAAACTCATCCTCCCAAAAACAAAAATAAGCAGTATTCTTTGTATACCACATCAATTACTACTAGCAATGGATAAAAGAACCATGAAAGCCATCTTTTTCATTCTTCTAGCAGGTTATCTTCTCATATTTCTAATCTTTGATTAGTAATTTTATATGTAATGTATGCACCAATAAAGTCCTATTCCCTCTATCTTTTTTTATTTCTTTTTTGGTTCCCCTTCTATCATGAAGGTTAAACTTTGACCATATATTTATACCATATATACGTATCTGTTTCAATAAAGAAATATAAACGTATAATACTAACCAACTAACTCCAAATTGTTTTGTAATTCATGTTTAAAGATGATAATAATGCTTAAATACGTGGATTGGAAAACATAAAGACATAATTTTTTTATGAGAAAAAAGAAAAAACAAAGGAGAGTAATTGATTGTGTTAAACATATAAGGTTACATGTTATAGTAATTTGGTATTAATAACAAGCTAAGCTATTACAAATATGACTATATCAACATAAATTGATCATATTGTTTCATTTCGAATTGTTAGTGGTGATGCTCCAAATGGTCGCCTTTAAGGTGGAAGCACAGTGCCGCACATATCATCAATCATGTATTCCTGGTGGCACTACTGAAGAAGATTGTTGTGTAAATCTTGATTGCCGACAATTTTCACCAGGCCAATATCGATGTGAACATGATCCGTGCGGCGCGGTTGATCAGCCATGTAACCCTGATTTTGACTCTAGTGTTCGAGACGATTGCTGTGTGCCACTTAGATGCCATGAATCTACTTGTGTAGATTGCGAGGATCACGTAGGACATCAATGTGATAATGCTTTTTTTCCATGTTGTACGCCACTTAGATGCGATGAAGGTACATGTGCAGATTGCGAGGAACACGCAGGACATCAATGTGATTCTACTTTTCCGTGCTGTACTGGTTTGACCTGCACAAATAACGTTTGCGTCTGAGTGAAATACCATCACAATACTTATCATCTATCAAGCTATCAACTACTCTGGTGATGCATGCTTGACTATATATATTAATATTATGATTGGGCCTCCATCATAACTTGATCATTTGTACCTAATTGTGTAGCTTTTGTTGCACAATTATGTTTGTTTGTTACATTTTCTTGTGATTGTTGTTTGTGACTTTTGCTTTGTGTTGTTGCGGGCCTTTGCTGCTATATGTATACTGTCATGGCTTGGTGTGTGCTTTAAGATCTTGGCTTGCTTGCTGCTGCTTGTAATTTAAGGGCTAAGGCTGGGTTGTATATATGTACTCTTACCAGAGTGCAAAAGAATAAATAAAAATGTACCTTTTCTTTTTCTTACCTTGTTTACATCTTTCTCGAACAGCTTGTTTGGTTCATTTTTAGTAAAGGAAAGAAAGAGAAGAGAAAGGAAAGGAATAGAAAGGAAAAGAAGGGAAGAGAAAGGAAAAAACCCTTAACTTCCCATGTTTGGTTTAAATTTTCTCTTTCCTCCCAAATTCCCCCACTTTTGGGAGGAAAGGAAATTGAAAATTTATTAAGGAGTCTTTCCTTCTAATTCCTTCCATTTCCTTTCATTTAAATTTATTTTCTTGAACCAAACATTGGAAACTAACAACTTTCCTTCCCCTTCCTTTCTTTTCCTTCCAAATCCCTTCTACCAAACAAGTTGGAACTCTCTCTCTATATATTTATATATCATCGCACTATATCCATCTGATCTACTTACAATAATTTTCAAAAGAACTCGTACAAAACAATTATGAAACAGAGAAATCTTACAAGTTTTGCTCGTAATGAGAAGATACAAGCCTTTTCTCAAACTCTATTTATATTCTCTACATGATATCAGGTTCTTGATCCTCCTCTCCAACAACTCCCGCCTACCTCCCCCTCTTTTTTCCATGGCTGCCGGCAACCCCACCCCGTCCTACCAAATCCCGAATGGCTCCGATCCCACTCTCCCATTCACCTTCCTTAATATACACAACACCATCAAACTCTAATCTACCAACTACCTCTCATTACGTTAATAAAGTACTTAAAACTACGTAATTGGTTACTAGTCGTACAACTAAAAGCTATGTTCATGGAGTTTGTTACGTAAACTGAATATACAAGATAATAAGAAAATAATTTGCAAGAGATATTTAGCACAAAGGATAGAATAAGTTTTTGGCTCATTCAACTTTTCACCATTATCTCCATCCGTCGGGACAGTGAAGGAATATGTCCTTAGACATCCCAGCAATTATTAAATATAAATAGGAGTTATATTATGAAAATAATAAAGTTAATTATTTTAGTAATCGTATTTTCTTGCTAGAGAATAAATATGATTAATAGGACAATATTGATTGGGCCTATAACTAAAATAGATTAATCCTATGAGGTCACACATTGTAGCACAAGTTGGACAAAGCAATCCAAATCCATTTAGGATTAGGATTGGGCCGGTCCAAAGGGGAATAGGAGGAGAATTAGTTCTCCTAACTAGCCTATGATTCTTCTATTATATATAGGATATAATATTAGGGTTTAGGTAATCAATTCATTAGTCAGTTTCTTTTCACTAGAGAGAGAAAGAGAAACCCTAGACCTATTCCCTAAACCGGCGCCTATACCATCAAAAGCAAGAGATTTCTTCTCTTCCGTTCTAGCAAACGTTGGTGTTCAACTGGTGCTCGTGGACTTATTAGAGGAGCAACACTTGGGGATTTCGGATCTTCAAAGCTTGCATACAACAGGGAAATCACGCTACAAAGGTTTGATATTTAATCTCTATTGAATGATTCATATGTTTGATTATGTTTGCGATCCTATGATAGATGTTAGGAAATTGTTTCCTGAAATTCCGCTATATGCATCTATATATTCCTTCAGTGGTATCAGTTTTGCCTAATTCATAATATTCATATGATCATGTAATTGTATGCAAAGTTATTATTTTTATTCAATTAAGGGAGGATTTATTTATGGCTTGAATTTGCAAAATTGATATTTGATATTAATTGATTGGAAATTGTAAATAATAGATTTATTTGTGATTTATGCTCAAATAATTTTATAAAGGTCCGAATTTTTTATATTATGGACGAAATAAATTGGTTAATTCACTCTAAAATTTTCGGATTTTTATAAATATATTTGTTGGATTTAGAATTATTTATGTTTAATTTGATTAATCATTGAAATAATTTGTTAACAATTAAAGATTTGATTTTTAATTTGTTAAATAAATCTAATGTTCATCATCCACATAGATCTAGAATAATATGATGGCTAAAAATAATTTGATTATTTTTCCCACTAATTTTCGAATTTTATCATATTATTAATGAATTTTGGTTAAATTTTATGTTTAATTTGATTATTCATATAATTTAAGGATAACAATTAAGATATTTGATTTTATTTGTTAAAATAATTCAGTAGATCAACCTAATAATAAATTTCGAATTTTTCAGATTTTAATTGTTAATTTTCTGAAATTTTTGGATATAATTTGATTCTTGCCCTTATTTTGAATTCTTGTTAGATTTAATGTTTAATGCAAATTATTCATTCAAATCTAATCTCAACAAACCTAAAAATTTGTTTAAGATTTGTTGATTGATTCAAAATTTCTGCTATAATTTTCGGATTTTTTTTATAACCTAATTAATCTCCTAAATCTTTAATTAATTGTTAAATAAAGATATCTTTAATTTTAAAAGTAATTGTTACAAAATTAAAGAGGAAGCCATGGCTGAGTGGCCCCACCACTGCCGGTGGAGCCACGGTGGCTGGAGGAGTGCCGGAATGTGGCGGGGCAGAAGGCGGCACATGTGGGGAAGGGTGGGCGGCGCACGTGCGACGTGCGCAACCCCTCCCTCCTCGCTGAAACTGCTGTAGAGTTGGTGGCTCGTGCTGCCTGCGAGTTTGGTAGCCTGGGTTACCGGCGTCTGCTGCTGGGTGCGGTGGTCGAATGCCGGCGGCGCGCTGGCTGGCGTCCTGACTGGCGTGCTGTTGGCTTGGTGACTTAGTGTGGTGATGGTGTTTGTGGCTGCTTGTGCAGCGTGCAATGAAGGCTGGCGGTTCCAGCGTGGAGTTGGCTGTTGACTGGCAGCCTTGTGCTGCTGGTCAACGGTCAACTCTAATTAAATAAAAAAAAATTTGTTTAAGGGAAAATTTGATTTTCCAAAGTTGAGCATAAATCCAAAAGTTTCCTATTTTGCAAATTTGTCCATAATAATGATTATTCTTGCCATATTTAAATAAGTAATTGAATTTAAATAATAAAGTTTCCTAAATAATTTCTAGCTTAAATTTGTTAAGTTTTATAATTATTATGGAAAGTTGTATTTGCTTATTAATCGTTAATAAGTAAATAGTTTGTGTTTATTTTATTTTGATATTATAAATGCGTGGATGTTTAATATAATATGTGTGATATTATATTTTGCATATTATGACTAGTATGGCCCAAATTAGGATAGTAATTACGATCTGCGAATCGTTATATTTGAATGTAAATTAAATACGATCTGCGAATCGTTATATTTGAGTGTAAATTAAATACGATCTGCGAATCGTTTGTATATTTGTAGCTTTAAATTTTTGTTATTTATTTAATTCAAATTATGTAATCAAGCATGAGGATCCAAGGAGTTTCAAGGATGGTGATCCACGGAGATTCAAGGGAGGATTCATGATGATTAGTTATTTTCCTAAGTATAGGGGCCATACTAGATCATTTAGTTATTGCTTATATAATTTTTTTTTTTTTTTTTTGCATTTATTTTGTTTAAATGCTTGCTTCTAAGTTTGTTTGTGGTTAATTGATTCATGTGTTCACTATTAATTGACCATATTAGTAAACTTAGGTCCCCAAAAGTAATATTGAGTTCAATTGCTTTTCCAAACAACACCTATAAAGCCTTAGATCATGAGTAATAGGTTCTGCCAAAGCAGGGTGTTGCTCATAGTTCCGGGGATAGTAGGGTAGGTTTTTTGAAACTTACATGTTAATGTTTGGTTTAACTCAACAAAATCATCAAAAGACAAAGTTTTGGGTTTTGAAGCTAAGAGATACGAGTAAACAAGGAGTTGTTAACCTGTCTACCAAGAATTATAATTAGTAAAGTGTTTACTTACCTCAACTACTATAAATTGAAGGCAGGGCCAAAGTCCATTTGATTGTAGTGGGAGGGGATCTTGGTTATTTCTTTATTCAATAGGGGACTTTCATTTTGAATAAAGGGTAGTAGTAATTAAAATTTGTTTAATTATTGCTTTTTTGATAAACATTGATTGAATTTTGCTTTATTATTTGTTGTAGTAATTATGTCTAGTAACAACAATATTAACACCAACAATTCTACTAGTAATTTGCGCTCCGTCCTTTCGAAGGACAAATTGAATGTTGAACGTTTCATTGCAAGTGAAAGGGATATGGGAACCGTTACACCAAAACCAAAAGTTGCTGCTGAGCACTATTGTTACACCTGTAACAAGGTTGGTCATTGGAAAAGTAGTTGCCCCAAGTATCTGAAAAATCAAAAGAAATGAGTTTCTAGTTCAGATATGTATATTATAGAAGTTAACTTAGCAACTTCTGCTTCTTGGGTATTTGATACCGCTTGTGGTTCGCACATTATTTGTAATATGCAAGGCCTCAAAAGAAGTAGAACATTGGGAAAGGGAGAAGTAGATCTCCGCGTTGGCAATGGAGCACGAGTTGCTACATTGGCAGTGGGAGTATATAGTCTACTTTTACCTTCAGGTTTAGTTTTAGAACTTAATAATTGTTATTATGTTCCTGCTATCACAAAGAACATTATTTCGATTCCTGTTTTGGATTCCGAAGGTTATTCATTTACAATAAAAAACAACTATTGTTCTGTGTATTTGAATGATATGTTCTATGTCTCCGCTAAGTTATCAAATGGTTTATATGTGCTAGACTTAGAAACCCACATCTATAACATAGACAGCAAGAAACATAAAGCAAATGATTCAAACCCTACATACCTATGGCATTGTCGATTAGGCCACATAAGCTCAAAGCGCATTGAGAAACTTCATAAAGATGGAATTCTCAAATCATTTGATTTCGAATCATTTGATACTTGCGAGTTTTGCTTGATGGGGAAAATGACAAAGTCTCCTTTCACAGGTTCAAGTGAAAGGGCCAATGACCTTTTAGCCCTCATACATACGGATGTGTGTGGACCGATGAGTACGTTGGCTAGGGGAGGGTACAGTTACTTCATTACTTTTACCGATGATGTGAGTAGATTTGGATATGTTTACCTCATGCGACATAAGTCGGAATCCTTTGAAAAATTTAAGGAATTCCAGAATGAAGTACAAAACCAACTTGGGAAGAAAATTAAGGCATTACGATCCGATCGTGGTGGTGAATATTTATCTCAAGAATTTGGTGATCATTTGAAGGATTGTGGAATACTTTCACAATGGACTCCACCAGGAACACCACAGTTAAATGGCGTTTTTGAAAGAAGGAATCGAACTCTACTTGATATGGTTCGATCCATGATGAGTCTTGCTGATCTTCCTATTTCATTCTGGGGATTTGCGCTTGAAACAGCGGCATTCACACTTAACAGAGCACCATCCAAAGTAGTGGAAAAGACACCATATGAAATGTGGTCAGGAAACGTTCCAAAATTGTCTTTTCTAAGGATATGGGGTTGTGAAGCTTATGTAAAACGTTTACTTTCTGATAATCTTTCACCCAAATCCGATAAATGTCTTTTTGTGGGTTACCCAAAAGAGACTAAGGGATACTACTTCTACAACCAAAGCGAAAACAAAGTGTTTGTTGCTCGTAATGGTGTCTTTCTGGAAAAGGAGTTTATTTCCCGAAAAACAAGTGGGAGAAATGTATATCTCGAAGAAGTTCGAGATGAGCAACAAATGGATGAGGTTAACACCTCATCAGAGGCGGCCCGGCATCAAAATGCTCAGGAGGTGGTGCATTCAATTCACGTACCTCCTACCGTCCCACTTGAGATACTCCATGCGAAGTCACTCAACCTAGTGAGGTAGAAACTTCTTCTGTTGTTCCCCAACGTAGGTCTAGTAGGACCATCATTCCGTCAAAGAGATATATTGATTTCCTTTTGACTGAAAGTTCTGAAATAACGATCTTAGAATCAGAAGAGCCTACTAGCTACAAAGATGCTTTGGATAGTCAAGACTCCGAAAGATGGCTTGAGGCCATGAAATCTGAAATGGATTCCATGTCTTAAAATCAAGTATGGGACTTGGTTGATTTGCCTGATGGGGTAAAACCCATTGGATGCAAATGGATTTTCAAGTTGAAAACAGACAAGGATGGTAACATTAGTGTTTTCAAAGCAAGGTTGGTGGTGAAAGGTTTCAAACAAATTCATGGTATTGACTATGATGAAACCTTCTCACCAGTAGCCCTGCTGAAGTCCATTAGGATAATCCTTGCGATTGCTGCCTTTCATGACTATGAAATATGGCAGATGGATGTCAAAACCGCTTTCTTGAATGGGTTCTTGAAAGAGGATGTGTACATGACACAACCTCAAGGTTTTGAAGATCTAGAAAATCCAGGGAGGGTATGCAAGCTTAAGAAGTCCATTTATGGACTAAAGCAAGCATCAAGGAGTTGGAACCTCAGATTTGATGAGGCAGTCAAGAAATTTGGCTTTCTCAGAAATGAAGAGGAATCTTGTGTATACAAGAAGTTAAGTGGGAGTAGTATTACTTTTCTGGTCTTGTATGTGGATGACATACTTCTCATAGGAAATAATAAGACCATGCTTGAGTCAGTCAAGGAATGGCTTAAAAATTGTTTCTCTATGAAAGACCTAGGAGAGGCTGAGTACATATTAGGAATAAAGATCTATAGAGGTAGGTCGAAAAGGCTGATTGGACTTAGTCAAGAGACTTATATTGATAAGGTTCTTGCAAGGTTCAAGCTGGAAAACTCCAAGAGAGGTTTCATTCCCATGCAACATGGCATAACACTTGGCAAGACTCAGTGTCCTTCGAGTCCTGATGAGGTCAAGCGTATGAGTAATGTTCCCTATGCTTCTGTAGTAGGATCCATTATGTATGCCATGATATGCACTCGACCGGATGTTGCATATGCTTTTAGTATATGCAGCAGATACCAGTCAAATCCAGGAGATGCGCACTGGATTGCAGCGAAAAACATCCTTAAGTACTTGCGAAGGACTAAGGATATTTTTTTGGTTTATGGTGGATATGATGAGTTGGTTGTTACTGGATACACCGATGCAAGCTTCCAGAGTGACAAAGATGATTTTCGATCGCAATCTGGTTTCATATTTTGTCTCAATGGAGGAGCTGTGAGCTGGAAGAGCTCTAAGCAGAGTACCATCGCGGATTCTACAACAGAGGCTGAGTATATTGCAGCACCTGATGCAGCAAAGGAAGCTGTTTGGATCAAAAAGTTCATTGGTGTTCAGCCTATCTTCATAATTATCATATTGATAGTAATGATCTCTTTTGAGCCGACATTTGAAACCTCTCCAAGACTGATCAAGGGTCTCCATAACCCAATCATAAGCTTCAGATGGAAGGATATACTTAGTCTGAAATATAAGTTACTTAGTGTTACTAATAAAACAAGGTAAAAAAAAAAATGTCACGAGGAAGAAAAAGACAAAGTAGTAAAACATCATCAAAGATTCAATTAAGGAGATAACTGACTTTAACATATTCCCACATCTTGTCCTTGTCTGGAACACTCTGCCAATTTGTAAAAGTCAAGGGGGCCCAGTCATAATCATGAGCAATGGTTCCTAAGAACCTAGTGAGCTCCTTCCGAGCCTTCTCAGGCCCAATAGGTTGTCCTTTAACGTTGCAATATATAGCAACACGGTCTTCCCATTTGCGAGCATGGACCTCAAACATATTTGTTGGCCCTCGACCTTTCTTTTTGGGACCTACTACAAGTTATCACAGGTGACAAAGATACACAATATGACACTCGCAAAGAGATGACACATAATATTCTTCAATCAAACATAGAAATAAAGAGATGAGCATATTTGAACTTGTTCGCACAACACACAAGCTAGAATGAAAGAAGTACCTTCATTAGAAGATGCAGTTATCTGTCCTTGATTTTCTGACACAACAATGGAGAATTTTGACTTTTGGATCTTAAACAATCTTGTTCGAGTTGTTGTACCTCTAGCTCTAGTCGATGTGCATCCAATGGGTCTACTTGTTGTTGCATCTCTATGAATTTATCCATTGCTAAAGCTGGACACAATGGCTGCTTCTTTGCCTTTCTAGGTGCATATTCTCTAGTTCTTACCTTCTACAAAAATAACACACAATATAATCAAAACTAACAATAGAAAGTATTGTGTATATATGTAAAGTAACATAAATTCTAGAGCATTTCACAAAACCTTATTTGGTAAAGATCTCGATGATGAAGCAGGTGCTGCTTTCTTGGGAGCATTAGAGTTCTCCTCATCAGAGTCATGATCATCATCATCTGCAGGTTGGTAGTCTTGATCGTCACGATCAGCAGGCTGGTAGTCTTGATGATCATTGTCCACATTGTTGTCATTCTGTTTCCCCTTAGTACGAGCACTAAGGCTTTCCATGAGTTGTTGTGCAATCTGGTCTAGACCAAGTTCTTTAGATTTTTGGGCATTTTTTTCCATGATGCTTGACCTTACTTTCTCATATGGGTTTAACACAGAATGCGTTGGACCATTCTGTTTCTTTTTTGATATTGAAGAGCTTCCGTACTTCACCATTTTCAACCTGAATGTAGATGTATAATAATAGTAATAACAAATTGAAGAAAACTATACAATCATATCAAGTCATATAATTATCATAGAAACTATACAGTAATTAATCAAACATAGACATAATAGAGAAATCATGAATAATTCTAAGATAGCCAACAAGTCTCAAAGACATAAAATATAAAATATTGACAACTTAAAATAATGTCAAAGGTAACATGAAATAGAAAATATAGTTAACTTAAGTTAACCCTCTAGGACTCGGGAACCAAGGTATCTGCATCATCAGCATACATCCAATCCCAATCTGTATCGTCAAAGTCAGATTCGTTTTCTAGCACATTCACATCACCGCTAGAACCTATAATCTCATCTATGTCGACTATCCGAACATCACCACTAGTGGTTGAATAGCTATTGGTTAAGTCAACAGATGGGCATTCTTTTGAATTAGAATATCGAGGTTCTTTCTAGTACGTTTTCTCGTCAAGTTCATCCTCAAAGTCAAAAAATTCTCTTGGAATTCTTTTCATAACATAATGAATGTCATGTTCAACTGGATCTTGGATAAAGAAAACCTGGTGAACTTGAGATGCCAATACAAAAGGATCGTCTACTGAACACTTCTTCTTGAAATTGACAAATGTAAGGCCACACTTATCAATATCAGCAAGAAACCAATCGCATTTGAAGAACACGACACTAAATTTAGACCAAAAATCTAGCTCAATAATCTCTTCAATTACACCATAGTAGGTAACTTCCCCATCAACAGGATTTTGATCCCTTGAGCTAGCAAAACTAGAAGTCATGGCCGTCAATGTGACTCCACTATTCTGAGTCTTTATATGTGAATCGCGTTGCCTTGTGTAAAACCTATACCCATTTACAAAATATCATGTGTACCTCCTAACTTTCGGATTTGGACCCTTAGCCAACCAGAATATATCGCCACCAATGTGTTCTGTGTGCACCTTTTCCTGAAGCCAATCAATAAAATCTTTACTATGAACTTAAGCGTTATCCCATCTACGCTTTTGGCCTTGGCTATTCACTAAACTCTCGTGTTCCCTAAAAGAAAGCATGTAAATTCAAGTAAAATACTAAACATCATATTAACAAAAAGAAAAAAAAAAGTGTAATTCTTACTTGATAAAGTTTTCCACTGTTTTATTGTTGCAATTAAATATGACATATCTATGAGCTTTCTTCAGATTTTGCAAGTCTAAAGTGACTCCTTTTCCTTTCTTTTTACTTTTTTCCTCCAATAGGATACCCTACCTTTGAAAAACAAGATGATTTATTTTCACTCTGATTCATGGAACAACTCCTACCAAATCTTCTATCTAATCGAGTCTTGACGTTATCATGTAGGTATCTTGAACAAAATGTTAAGCATTCTTCCATTAGATACTCGTTTGCCATACATCCCTCTGGACGACTTCTGTTGCGTACATATGATTTCAGCTTGCATAGATACCTCTCAACAAAGTACATCCAACGATATTGCACTGGTCCACCAAATTTAATTTCATCCACAAAATGAACAAGTAAGTGGACCATCACATCAAAGAACGCCGGAGGAAAAATCATTTCAAATTGGCAAAGTATCTCGACAACTTCATCAGCCAACACGCCTAATTCTTCAAGATCAACAACTTTACTACATATACCCCGAAAAAAATTCCCAAGTCTTATTAAAGGTACAGCAACACTTTCTGGCAATGTCTTTCTAACAGCAACTTGAAGCAAATGATGGAGCAAAACATGTCCATCATGACTCTTATAACCAACAAATCTTCTTTCTTTCTCTTATACACATCTTACTATGTTCGATGCATACCCATAAGGTAGTTTTGCTTCCTTAAGGACTTTGATAAACAAATCCTTTTGTGCATTACTCATTGTAAAATTTGCCGGTGGAATCAACATGCTCTTACCATCATTTGAAGGATAATGGTGGAGATGTGGCTTTATCTTAAGTTTCACCAAATCAAGGCGCGCCTTAATGCCATCCTTTGTTTTTCCAGGAACGTCTAATAATGTCTCAATAATGTTATCAAATACGTTCTTCCCAATATGCATGACATCAAGATTGTGACGACATTTAATACTAGGCCAATACTCTAGTTCAAAAAAAAATAGGCTTTTTTTTCCATGGCCCTTTCGTACCTCCACCTTTCTTTTTCTTCCCAAACTCATTGACAAAATTCTCCAATTCAAGTAACACTTCTTCACCAGATAAAGGAGTAGGTGCAGAACGATCCTCTATAGTTCCATTAAAAGATTTCTTATCCTTTCTCCAAGGATGGTTCATTTTATGAAACCTTCGGGTGTCCAAGTAACAATTATTTCCGCTATGTGGCAAATATTTGGGTTCCACATCATGATTACAGTTAGGACATGCATAATTACCTTTGGTGCACCAACCTGATAACATGGCATAAGCTGGAAAATCGTTTATGGTCCCCATCAATGCTACACGCAATTGAAATGATTGTTTTTTAAATGCATCATAAGTTTCTGCTCCATCTTTCCACAACTCCTTTAATTCCTCAACTAATGGCTGCAAGTATATGTCTATGTTATTTCCCGGGGACTTTGGACCAGGAATTAATAAAGACAACATGAAATATTCAGGTTTAAGAGACAACCACGGTGGAAGGTTATAATTAATCAACAAAACAACACTCATGGTTCGAAACGGGTTGAAACCATCGCTAGCAAGAGCTAATCTAACATTTCGAGGATCTGATGCAAAGTTTTGATATGTTACATCAAAATTCTTCCAAGATTGTGCATCAGCAGGATGCCTGATCTTACCATCTTTCTTTCGCCCAATATTATGCCAAACCATCAATTCAGCAGTCATAGGGCACATAAATAATCTCTGAAGTCTAGGCTTCAATGGGAATGCCTTAAAACCTTTGCTGGCACTTATTCAGACTTCCACCTTGATGTTCCACATTTTGGACAAATATTTGCTCCTTCAAGCTCCTTCCAATAAAGAACACAATCATTAGGGCAAGCATGTATTTTTTGATAGTCAAGACCCAAATCACTCACAATTTTCTTTGATTCATTATAGGATTTAGGAAGTTTGGTCATGGGAAATGCTTCTCTCAACAACTCTAAAAGATCACCAAAGGCTGCATTACTCACTCCATTTAGGCACTTGAAGAGGAATAAACGAATCATAAAGGACAACTTTGAGAAAGTTTTGCACCCAGGATAAAGTTCCTGCTTCCCTTCTTCCACCAACCTATAAAATTTTTTTGCCTCCTCGTTTGGCCCATTGGAAACCCCTTGTCCATCATCTAAACCTTCATCCACATCTCTAAAAGTATCATGCAACAAACCAAACATATCATCATAAGTATTTAGACCATTACTTTCCTGTCCTTGTCTATCATTAGAAGAAGCTTCCCTTTGTATGACCCACTCCTTAAAGCCCTTTACAAATCCATCAACTATCAAATGATCATAATTTCGTCTCTAGAGTGACAAAAACGCCTCGAGCACTTTTTACAAGGGCAAAGAATTTGTCCCCCGATAGCATCCTTGGCAAAATAATGATCAAGAAATGCATTTAAAGCTTGTTTAAACTCTTCTGAACCTCTAGGAAGTGTCATCCAGTTTTGATCCATGAGATAACTTATTTTGTAATGATAGCAACAACTATATCATAAAAGGAAAAAAAAAAAACATTATAAACACATAAGGGCGATGAAACAGTAGTTTTAACACTTGTTTCATATTAGTCAATCTTAGAATTACATATTAGTTTAGCCAAAACATTTACTATGAAAAGCATATTTAAATTTTGCAAAAGAAACCCAAATCACACCACGAGAGATACATTCCCAAACCAATCCAAAAATAATTAAATCATCATTAAAACTAACCACTTTCACTTCAGTCTAACATTTTAACTTCTATTCAAGCAAAAGTCAGTGAACACAAGCTTATCACACGACAAACAACAATTTTACAACAAAAACAGGAAAAAAATAATTTATACAACAACCACAACACCTTATAGTAATGGCAGCTCCGACAACATGGAACAACAACTTGAGCAGCAGGATGACATAAAGCAACATAGATTGATTATTGAAAAGAAAATATTGATTATTGGTACCCACTCATTTGACAAGTCACTACACAAAAGAACAAATTCTTGAAAGATAACCTTTAGAAGAAGTAGTTGTTAGTTGTTACCTTCATCTGATAATGGTTATGATTAGATTTCAATATGTCACATGTGACTCAATAACTCAACTAATCAAACAAAACAATAGTACTGCTATTTTCTTCAGAATTATGCTCCAAAACAATTAATACTACAAAAAAATCAATCACCCAATTAAGTTTATATAAAAAGAGAAAAAAAAAAACAAAGTCAAAGTTTATTAGCAAATGACCACATCTTTCAAACTTTCACTATATTTTCTCTTTCCTGAGGTAGCCAGCGAATTTTCTCTTCATGAAGCAAACTCTTATTGATCACTAAGAAAGTTGTAATCTTTCCTATAATTTGTTGGGTCGCTTTGAAATTATTGATTTTGTAAGTTAATTTCTCAATTACCCATTAGTTTTAATTTGAAGTAATTTTCGGAATTATTCTTTGACATTGCGTTACACTCACGAATATGCAATTCCGAAATTAATTGCAGAATACCGAAAAAAAAAACCATATCAAAGACATCTTCAGAATATATAGTTGATTAATTATGATGATTGTACTCGAAATTTTCCAACATGTGAAAATTAAATTTGCAATTCTTTTACAGCAAAAAAAGAAGAAAAAAAAAAGAAACTCCATATCAAATATGTCGAAATTGTGGACATACCTTACTCTGAGAAAAAGTGTTGAATTGTCGACAAGAAAAGCTGCGAATTGAGATGCGAATTGTCGAGATGTTGAGATGCAAATTGTCCAGAATTCGAGATGCAAATTGTTGAGAAGAAGAGTTGCGAATTGTCGACAAGAAGGTTTGCAAATTGAGAAGTGAATTGAACAGTGAGAGAAGAAGAGTCGCAAATTTTGTTTCACGGTTTACGGTTTGTCGAGAACAATGAGCGAATTGAACAGTGAGAGAAGAAGGGTTTGGGTTTACGGTTTTTTTTTTTTTTGTTTTCAAGTAAGTTTTATTTTGTGAAAGGCTTGTTAATTTTTGAGTAAGGTGACTAGTTGAGTGTAGATTCTACAATTAAGATTTTCTTTTTTTGACGGGACAATTAAGATTAATTACCAAAAAAAAATATTATAATATTAGGGGGAAGTTTGCCGCTGAAGTAGAAATGAAAAACAAAGGTTTTAAATTTTTGGGGAAGATTAGCGCTTAGGAAAAACCAAAACATTGCATATATAAATTTTTTAATTTATTTTTCACTTCTATAAAAAGTGTTGCTATAATATTACCTTATAAAAAGTGTTGCCTTAAAATTTCTATAGCAACGGTTTTTTAAGTGTGTAAACAAGTGCCCAAAAACTGTTGCCATAGACCACTTTTTGCAACATTAATTAAACTGTTGTTATATGTCCGTTGCTATAACCCCTTTTTTCTTGTATTATGACCCGAAAACACCACTGCTCCCACAAAAGCGCAACCCAACTGAAGAAACAACCACCCTCCGCCTGTAACCACCAGATCTAAAAAAGAGATTACCTTGAATTTAGGGAAAAAGGAGGTGCCAACAAAAGAAAGGGGAAAGGGGGCGGTGATGGGGAGGGAATATAGGCGGCAACGCAAGAAAAAAAATTCAAATGAGCATGGGTGGTGGTGTTGGTGGTTAATGAGGGAAAGTTGTGGTCCTTTGATGTATTCAAACAAATGACTTTTAAAATCTAAGGGTAACCTTTCCATTCTCCTTGTAACCCTTTTCTCAAACTCTTTCCTTTTCCTCATTAAAAACCAAACGTTCTCCTTATTCTTACTCTTTACTACTTGATTCAAGAATTAAAGTAAAGGGGAAAACTCATATAACAGTATGACTATTTTTTGATGAGGAACTAAAGTAGTGGTCCACAAATCGATTTTCTTCCCCATGAGTTAGAGTTTCAATAAGAATGCTAGTTCTTACTGTTCATATGTTATGATATGAATATACCACACCAATTCCTTATGGTCTTCAGTGTAACATGTTACATCATAACTTATTGTGTAACAAAACCTCACCATATATAATGACACATAATATTTACATAGAGTCCATTAAAATGACATGGACTATACAAATAATGACATGAATCTCATGTCATTATGTCATTTATTTCATGTCATTTGTGTTTTTTATACAAAAGAGCTAGTGGTGATTTCTGGATTGTTATATTATAAGTTATGGTGTAACCGACTAACTGTTGTATTACACCCAAAAATTTGGTTTATAGTGGACCAATTAATCGTGTTATCATCATCCTAGCAACATCTTATGTCAACAAACTGAAATCGCAACACATATATGTGCCTAGAAAATATATAATAAAATACAAAATCTCCATTAAAAACGTTGACTGAAATCACAAAACATATATGTGCCTAAAAAATCTAATAAATAAATACAAAATCTCCATTAAAAACGTTGACATATTCTTTTTCTCTCATGTAAACAACGATTAGCACGCAATTTCACATATTAACACATAGTGGCGATATATTTCGTATGAGCGGCTAAAATTACATATAAACAATAGAACCACTTGACATTAAAAAGAACCAGGCCATATGCCGGCGATAGGAGTACTACAAATAGCAACGACAATTGCATAACTTGGAAACTCATGTACTCATCCTCCCAAACATAGAGATAAAAACTCTTACACCACATCATTTGCTATTATTAGTAATGGATAAAAGAAGCATGCAAGCCACCTTTTTCATTCTTCTATCAGGTGTTCTACTCATCCTTCTAAGTTCTAATCGTTAATGGTTTATTTATATGTATTATGTATGCATATGTACGAACCAAAAATCCTAATTATAACTCCCTCAAATTTCTTCTTCCTCGTCTATTTGAAGGTCAAATTCGACCCTATGTTTATATAACTTATTATATATTTATTTCGTCAACAATATTTACCTAGATTTTGACACCACTTTTTTCGAGTATATGTTAATTAACCATACTCTATATATGTGTATTAAAATCTACAATGGTACTGTGACACATTACAATTACTTTAAGAGGTTGAGGTAGTGGAGTAGTGACATCGCTTCCCACCTCATATCCCTGAGATTTAGGGATCAAACCTCATGGGACTCATTTGAGGATTTCCCCTTATCCCCCCTCAAGTGAGTCTCCTTCATCTTACCTTAAAAAAAAATTACTTTATACTTTAAAGGTTTATTAAGATCATGCATACGCTTTGTGAATTGTGATCTCAGATATTTTTAAATAATATATTTGTTAGAAAATGAAAATGGGTTTGACAAAGATGATTACAAGATGAACAATGAATCTTCTAGGCGTGTTGGGACACTTTCCCAAAAGCAATATTCCTACCCTACACTGAGCACGGGTTACAAGGAATTCACTTCCGAGATACAAAGAAGAACAACGAAGATCACGCTCGTTATGAAATTCGTAGAATGAGAATAAGAAAATAAAAATTTGATGTAACGAAGAGAACTTGTGCTTATGGTACTTTGAGAGAGTTTCTCTGGTTTCTTTTCATTCACATATGTTAGATAATGATAATTAGAGCCTTTGCAACGAATTAAAAGAAGCAAAAACACGGCAATAACCGTCACTCGAAAAGCCGCAAACCAGCGAAGGCAAGCAGGAGCTTGCGCTCCTCAAAGGAGCGAGCGCTCCTTCAAGGAGCGAGCGCTCCAAGGAGGAGCGAGCGCTCCTCCACCCTTTCCTTCTTTCGCGTTTGAAAAACCGAGTTCCTGCCGATTTTGTGCGAACGCTCCATCCGAGCGCGCGCTCTCCCACTAATGTATCACGTACATTAAGCAACTCTAATTTACACGTTACTCTAAGTCACGACACCTTATCCTATATGACTTAATGTAACGAAACATGAAAACCAACACTCCGATACTCTAAATATCCAACAATCCTCCCCCATTTAGAGTATCTAATTGTATAATTAGCACATACATCATTAGCAACAAATACATCTCATGCATAAATGAAAGTGTATAAAACTTGAACTTCCACATAGTACAGTACACATTCCAAGTAACCGTATCCAATTGGTGTCGCTAACGATTGAACCAATTTCAATACATAATGGAAACCCGGAGATACCATACACACAAGATAAATTACTTAAACTCATTATAAACCGACACATAAAGCCTTGTGTCCATATCTATTCATAAGTGTATCAAAGCTATGCCCCAGTAGCTCCTTGAAGCGGCTAAACTTCACACTTACATAGGTAGATCTCTAAAATACATGCTACTGAGAAAAGCACAAACAAGAGACCTATTAAGTTATACAACCTCCTTATACAACACAGTGATAGAACTAAAAACAAGGATGAATAAAAGTTCTACAATCATCCAAATGAAAGAATTAATCTTATTGAACTTAGGACCCAACGTCATATTGGGCGTTAAGTTAAGATTCCCTCATTCGTGATTCTCGAGGGGCTCCAATCCTAAACCGATTGCCATCCTCTTTACATTATCTCTAGCCAAGGCCTTTGTAAAACAATCCCCTAGATTATACGTTGTACGTACATAGTCAACAGTGATAACACTATCCTTGATAAGTCCTTGGATGTAACTATGCCGCACACCAATATGTCTTGACTTACCATTATATACTTGACTATATGCTCTTGCTAAAGCAGCATCATTGTCACAATGAATCGCTATCGGCGATATCGGTTTTGACAACAAAGGAATCTCAATCATGAGATTTTTTAACCACTCCGCCTCTTTACTTGCGGAAGACAAAGCGATAAACTCCGAAGTCATGGAGGAATCCGCTATACAAGTTTGTTTCTTGGAAGCCCAAGAAATCGCACCTCCTCCAAGTAGAAATACCCATCCACTTGTAGAAGAGTGATCCTCTTTATTAGAGATCCAACTTGCATCAAAATACCCTTCTAAAACCGAAGGATATCCACTGTAGGATAAACCATAGTCCTTGGTTTTCCCCAAATACCTTAAGACACGACGAATAGCTTGCCAATGTTGCATACTAGGATTACTAGTATACCTACTTAGTTTGCCTACCGCAAATGCGATATCCGGCCTAGTACTCGTCATAGCATACATCAAACATCCAATCACCCTCGCGTACTCAAGTTGAGACACGGCACTACCTTCATTAGGTAATAATTTTTCACTAGGATCCATTGGTGTTGATACAAAAGAGCAACCACTAACATCAAATTTCTTAAGAACCTTTTCGATGTAGTGAGATTGAGACAAACTCAACTTACCTTTGCTTCTTTCAATTCTAATGCCTAGAATGACATCCGCCTCCCCCAAATCTTTCATTGAGAACTTAGACGAAAGAAAAGATTTAGTCCACTCAACTTGGGATAAATCAGTTCCAAATATTAACATATCATCTACATATAAGCAAATCATTACACCATGACCATTGTCATCAAATTTGCTATATACACACTTGTCTGAATTATTCAATTTGAAACCGTTAGACAACACTACCTCATCAAACTTTTGATGCCATTGCTTAGGTGCTTGTTTTAGCCCATACAAAGATCTAATTAACTTGCAAACTTTTTGTTCTTGACCTTTGACAACAAACCCAACCGGTTGTCTCATGTAAACCTCCTCATCTAACTCTCCATTCAAGAATGCGGTCTTGACATCCATTTGATGGATCACGAGATTATGAATTGCCGCAAGAGCAATTAATAACCTTATAGTGGAGATTCGAGCTACGGGTGCATATGTATCGAAATAATCGATACCCGGCTTTTGGGAAAAGCCTTGTGCCACTAACCGGGCCTTGAACTTGTCAATAGTACCATCGACTTTCATTTTCTTCTTGAAAATCCATTTACACCCTATTGGTTTACATTTAGGAGGTAAGTCCGCTAGAACCCATGTGTTATTCCCCATGATCGAGTCCATTTCATCATCAATAGCTTCCTTCCAAAATGGAGCATCTTGAGACTTCATGGCCTCATCATACGTTAAAGGATCCCCTTCCACATTATAAACATATGGAAACTTAGTTAAAATACTATCTCTTGATCCCTCAACCAAATATACATGAAAATCCGGGCCAAAATATTTCTCTTTCCTAACCCGTTTACTTCTCCTAGGTTGTGACGATGTAGATGCAACATTCTCATCTAGAATTTGTTCATCTAACTCTTGATCATTAGTTTGATCAATTTCCTGAATTTCGGTACTTGGAGTTATATCCTTTGGTCTAGGAACCGATGAATATCTATTTTCATCAAAAATCGCATCTCTAGACTCCACAATAGTGTGAACCGACCAAAAGTCGTTTTGTTCTATAACATAGAACCTATAGGATTTGCTATGAACAAAGCATACCCTATAAAGATGCATTCAACTCCTCTTTCACCTAACTTTTTACGTTTAGGTTCCGGCACTTTAACTATTGCCCCGCATCCCCAAACTCTAATATAACTTAGATTTGGTTTTCTTTTGTACCATAATTCATAAGGGGTTACTTTGTTCTTTTTCATTGGAACACGATTCAAAATGTAACAAGCAGTTAAAACCGCTTCACCCCAAAATCCATCACTCAAACCCGAATAGGATAACATAGAATTTACCATTTCTTGTAAAGTTCTATTCTTTCTTTCCGCTATACCATTTTGTTGTGGTGTATAAGCCGCGGTTGTTTCATGTATTATTCCTAAAGCTTGGAAATAACTAGGATTATGAAATTCACCACCTCTATCGGTTCTAAACCGTTTAACCTTGTCACTTAATTGCAATTCCACTTCATTTTTATAGATCTCAAATTTATCTAGGGCTTCATCTTTAGTGGACAACAAATATACATAACAAAACCGTGAATAATCATCTATAAATGTTATTATATATTTCTTGTTTCCTAAAGACGGTGTACTATGAAAATCACAAAGATCACTATGTACAAGATCAAGCAATTTAGTATCTCTTTCCACATTATTAGGAAAAGAACTCCTGGTTATTTTTGTTAACATGCATGTCCTACACTTCTCAATACTTGGATCAAAAGAAGGAATTAAATCATCCTTAGCCATAGAATACAACTTTCTATAATTAACATGACCAAGTCTTAAATGCCAAAGAGAAGAATTGTCATTAATAACACACACATTGTTAACTAAAGCATTCGAAATGCTAAGTTTAAACATACCATTACAAAGATAACCAAGACCAACAAACAAACCACCTTTAGATAAAATAAACTTGTCCGACTCAAAGACCATTTTAAACCCTATACGATTCAGGATAGCTCCAGATACAAGATTACGCCTAAGTTCCGGAGTAAATACAACATCTCTTAACACTAGAGATTTTCCGGAACTAAAGACTAACTCTACTTGTCCTACACCAAGAACTTGAGCTGTAGAGTCGTTGCCCATGTATAGAACTTCTCCATTGTCCACCTCCTTGAAGGTTTTAAATGAAGACCGCTCCTTGCACACATGCCTTGAAGCTCCCGAATCGATATACCATGAACAATCATCCCGTACACAAAAGATTTCAGAAATCATACACACATAATTCAAACCCGAATTACATGTAAATTGTGCACAAGTACCTTGTTTGGCTTGGGATTGGCTAGACTCGCCTTTCCCTCCACCTTGCTCATTCCTTTTGTTCATCTTCTTCTTCCAAAGGAAGCAATCCTTCTTGAAGTGTCCGGGCTTGCCACACACCCAACAACCACGTTGTTGACCAACTCCACCATTCTTAGGCTTTTTGGAATTGTTGCCTTTGGTGTAATTGTTAGCCCTCTTCTTAGGATTTGAGTCTTTGGACTTTCCATCCTCCACCATGTTAATGGTAGAAGAATTAGGATTTACCTCCTTTTGTCCATCTTGAACCCGAATGCCCTCTTCAATCCGAAGATGAGCACCCAATTGTTCCATATTCATATCATCTTTACTATGTTTAAGAGTATTCCTAACATCCTTCCAACTTGGTGGTAATTTGTCAACTATTGAAGATACAATAAATGTCTCATCCATACTAATACTGTGTTGTTTAAAACTTCCTACTATCCTTTGGAGTTCATGGAATTGTTCCATCACTGGCCTAGTTTCAACCATCTTAAAGTTATTAAAATTGCTAACTAAGAATTTTTTACTAGATGCATCTTCGGCCATGTATTTCGACTCAAGGTCATCCCAAAGCATTTTAGCAGATTCATAGAATTGATAAACATCAAACAAAGTGTCAGACATACCGTTAAGAATGTGACCACGGCATATGTAGTCATCGTTCTCCCACTTGTTCCTTCTCTTTGAGGCCTCCAAAGTTTCTTCTTCCACAAACTCGGGTTTTGGAGTACTCAAAACATATGCAACCGAAAGAGAAGTGAGAAGGAAGTGCATTTTCTTCTGCCATCTACGGAAACCCACGCCTTCAAACTTGTCAAGTTTCTGAAAATTCGAAGTCATCTCACGAACCGTAGCCATCTTCATGTAATATTGCTTTTGGATTGTTAGAAAATGAAAATGGGTTTGACAAAGATGATTACAAGATGAACAATGAATCTTCTAGGCGTGTTGGGACACTTTCCCAAAAGCAATATTCCTACCCTACACTGAGCACGGGTTACAAGGAATTCACTTCCGAGATACAAAGAAGAACAACGAAGATCACGCTCGTTATGAAATTCGTAGAATGAGAATAAGAAAATAAAAATTTGATGTAATGAAGAGACCTTGTGCTTATGGTACTTTGAGAGAGTTTCTCTGGTTTCTTTTCATTCACATATGTTAGATAATGATCATTAGAGCCTTTGCAACGAATTAAAAGAGGCAAAAACACGGCAATAACCGTCACTCGAAAAGCCGCAAACCAGCGAAGGCAAGCAGGAGCTTGCGCTCCTCAAAGGAGCGAGCGCTCCTTCAAGGAGCGAGCGCTCCAAGGAGGAGCGAGCGCTCCTCCACCCTTTCCTTCTTTCGCGTTTGAAAAACCGAGTTCCTGCCGATTTTGTGCGAACGCTCCATCCGAGCGCGCGCTCTCCCACTAATGTATCACGTACATTAAGCAACTCTAATTTACACGTTACTCTAAGTCACGACACCTTATCCTATATGACTTAATGTAACGAAACATGAAAACCAACACTCCGATACTCTAAATATCCAACAATATTAAGGGTCCGTTCTATTTATATTATTTTGACTTACCTTATCTTATCTGAACTTAAATTATCTTATCTTATCTTATTTGAACTTATCTTATATTATTTATTCTTATCATATCTTATCTTATCTTATTTTATCGAAACTTATTAGACTTGATAATGCTTATATTATTAGACTTATCTTATCTGAACTTATTTTTTCTAAAATAAGTAAAAATAAGTTGAACAGATTGGAGCCTAAGAATGATAGTTATTACATGTAATGTATACGTTATGATTTACAAATATGTAATTTTGTATATAAAGACAATTGGCATTCAAAAGTTGCAAAACGTCGATTACTCCATAAACGTATATGGCTTTATAAAATCTATACATAATTTTATACATATATTGTATAACTGAATAGGGATCTAAATATAATATTTGATTTTAATAATCATAAATAATCTTTCTACTTCCCCCGTTTTGAAATAAGTGAAATACTTCTCTTTCTTATATGAGAGTTTTTTGAAAGAAGTGTTTCACTTATTTCATAACAGAGGAAGTACTATATTTCTTGCAATTATTTTAATTTTTTAAACAAAGAAATACATAATTTCTTTAACAAATTATAAACCTTTCATGATACGTGCTACAAATCTAATACACTTATATGAAAAACAAAAGCACTATCATATGTAATCCTGTTAGATTCAATTTTAGAATATGAACTTTTAAAGATGAACATGTGCTCAAGATTCTTGGATTAAAAAAAATGCAAATCTAAAGTGAAACAAGTTTACAGAGGAGTATCTGGCTATTTTGGAAGCCTCTCTCGTACAATTTAGGGCCATGTGTTAAATTAAATTATAAGGATTGAAATTTTGGTGAATAGGAAGAGACAAAAAAGTCATTAATGATGCTTTTTGGAGTATATAGAAAGAGACGAAGCAAAACAACAAATATAAATTAAACTCTTTGAATTTGCATCCAACATTACACTCGATAAATTTGAAAGGAACATTTAATTATATTTTACTTTTTTTTTTTTTTACTTTGGATGGACAACAAATAGAATGGAACCCTTATATTTTAGAGGGCCTGTGCAGTTGCTCACCCTGCTCATGGCCTTAGCCGCCCCTGCTGTTTTGTTATGCATA
Source organism: Beta lomatogona (assembly GCA_947646795.1). Lineage (NCBI taxonomy): Eukaryota > Viridiplantae > Streptophyta > Magnoliopsida > Caryophyllales > Amaranthaceae > Beta > Beta lomatogona. The sequence goes on from CANSNZ010000418.1 coordinate 437,080, forward strand.
TATGATCATTTTCGTAATTCGGAATCAATGTTAATACCAATATAAGCTGATCATATCTTTCATCTGGAATTCTTTAGTGGTGATGCTCCAAATTGTCACCTTGAAGGTGGAAGCGTGCGTCCCACCTGGTGGTGTATGTGTTCCTGGCAGTACTGAAAACGAATGTTGTGATGGATACATATGTGTACAAGTTACACCAGGTAGTGAATATCAATGTGTAGAAGACTGCGGCCACTATGACGATCCATGTGACCCTAATATTCCAAACGATTGTTGTGAAGGACATATATGCCATCAAGTTGCAGCAGGTGTCTTTAAATGTAAAGATGAAACTTGCGAGGAGCATGCAGGACATGCCTGTGATCTTGTCTTTTTCCCATGTTGCCCGAACACTGGTTTATCCTGCATAAATAACAAATGCGTATGAGTTCCATTACAAGTATCATCATCTGTCAACTGTCAAGCTATCAATTATCAACTCTCTGTTGCGCGATCGACGACTACATATATATGGTGCTCATTATAATGTAACTTGTACCTAATTGTGTGTAGCTTTGGTTTCACAATATGCTCGCTATATTTCCTAGTGATTACTGTTTGTGACTTTCGCTTTGTCTTGTACGTACTTTCGCTTTGTGTTGACTGTTGACTGTGTGTTGTGTTTATATATATACTACTGTCGATAGTGTCATGGCTTTTGGTAACTTCAATGCTCGGCTCTATAATACTAGCTCTAATCGGCTAATCAATAAAGGTTGGGTTGATGTGCACTTACCAGATCGAGTGCACATGCACAAGAATAAATAAATTCTCTTTACTTCGTTTTTCCCTTGTATATGTGCTGCAAACAAAGCTAAAGCCTTTGGCTTTTAGGAAATATTCTATCACACTTTAGACTCTTAACACAGTATCATATGCACAATAAGATAATTGTTAGGATCTACTCTTTCTTCTACGTAGTTTTACAAGGAGGGAGCGGAGCACCACAGAGGCCAACATTTGCTGAAAATGAAGAAGCAGGAAAACTGGTGTTATGTGCAGGAATTTGTCCATTAAGTTGATTCCTTGAAACATCAAACACTCGCAAATTTCCCAAATTCAACACTTTTTTTGGAATTCTTCCACTTAACCTATTCCTCGATAACAAAATCATCGTCAATTCTTCAGCATTCCCAATTTCTTCAGGAATTCTTCCAGAAATCCGGTTAGCCAATTTTTTTTTTTCTTGATGAGAACACCAATCTTTTCGAACTCACCAAATATTTTAACAAAACGGGAACGTTATTTTCATCGAACTCGTAGTGTTATGTTTTTATTGAGCAGATCACGCTCACAACAAATATTGGCTTTTCTTGAGCAAAGTCGAGCCCTCTTCAAATACTGGTTTTTCTGAGCAAACTCGCGCTCACAACACATTAAACCCCTGTCGCATAGCACAAGGAGAAGGAGAACCAATATACCTTGTCTCACGGTAGAAGGAGAACTAATAATCCCTTTCTCACGACACAAGGAAAGCCGAAAAAGAATTACCAATTAGCCGAGAACGCTATTATTGCCGAACCTCGTATCAAATATATTAGGTGATCCGACCAAACACTTATGCGATCAAATAATGAGATTTATGATCAACAATAGTAACACACATCCAGCAGACCAAGGCATGGAATACTCTAACACAAAAGGCAAGAAGCCACGTAGCAAGCCTTAGCCACCAAAAATAGAACTTGACAAACCAACTGTTAGAGAACTGCAGCGGAAAACAAACAATGAAGTGTCCGGAAAAAAAAATCTCTATTTTGAGGGGTAAAATTCGGCCGGTGGTATAAAACTCACACCCACCGGCAGGAGAATAATATTTTTGAGTTTTTACCCAAGATCTTAATTTGCTATTAATACCATGACAAAATAGATTGAAGGGAAAAAGGTTGGAATTATTATTAACCCAAAGGGGATATTTATAGTAGTACATCGTACAAAACCTAACTTAGGTAGAACTAGGAAAACATATCCTAAATTAAATATAATACTAAGAAATATTATCTCTAAACAAACACTTCTAGATATTTCTAGATATACACTTCTAGTTAGATAGATTTAGGAAATACTCCTAAATCTATCCTAACAATAATATTTCCTCTGTTTTTTTAGATGCAATATTTGCCTTTTTGGCGAGTGGATTAAAATAATCAAATGTTGCATTTAAAAAAAAAACAGAGGTAGTTTAATGATTTCTATGATGATGACATGCATATTTACATTCAAGCCTGTATTACGTAATAATCAACACTACATAAAATTTTTATGTAACTTGGTGAGGTTACATAAGTGGATTCTTAGGTTAAAGGATTCCATAGGATAAACCTCCGGTAATCTTAAGTTAAGACTACCAAACAATTGCATGAACTAAAAAACCACAAACTTGTGCTTTTTGCAACGGGGATTTCAAATGTTGAAAGTTTTTGATATTTTGGATCAACAAGGTTTCTAGATTTGCATGCAAATTTTAGTATCACACTTCTGACCAAATTCATAATCAAATGTATAGAAAATGAGTTCATTGTCATTAGGCTCTGTTCTTTTGGACTCAATTGAAATGAACTAAACTGAATTTGTCTGAACTGAACTGAACTAAAATAAACTGAACTAAACTGAAATGAAATGAATGAAAATTGTGAGAGGAAACTAACTGAACTTAACTGAATTTGTCTAAACTGAACTAAAATGAATTGAACTGAACTGAATTTGTCTGAACTGAACTGAATTGGATTTTTATTAATTCAGTTCAAAAGAACAGAGCCTAACATTATATGTGACACTGGCCACACCTTTAACTATTGCCTGCTACATATAAGATTTAGCGTAACCAGTTAATTATGTATATGCACTTTCCTAATATGAGTAGAACTCGTATCCATCAATATCATTTGAGAATATCTAATAATCAACCCGAAAATACTAAGTTGACGGTTGTATGAGATATTTTATGTATTACAACCCTTAGTCACCACCCACAGCCATGACACAACTACCTCCACCATGTCTTCCCAAATACATCCTGTCAGAAATTTTCTACAGGTTGCCCTTAAAATGCATCGGACTTTTCAATCTAACATCCATGAGAATCGAATTCCTTATTCTTCCATCCCCATTATAGACCTGATGGTAATATAAATTACTTATAGTTGTTGGAGTTACTTATTGATATAGTAGGGGTTACTGATAATTGTTGGGATTACTTATTACTATAATAAGGGTAATTGGTAATTGTTTTTTTTTTTTTTGCTAAGTAAGAAAGAAGTATTATATCCAACGGAACAATTTACAACCAAAACAGCCTAAAACAGGCCAAAAAAAAAGAGAAGCTAACTAAGCTAACTCTTGAAACCAAATCCTATCTCTTTGTGAAATCTTTTCAGGTAAAACTGCTAACACTCTACTTTTAATTACAAATTGTAAGTCTCTAATTACTCTATGTATAAGAGGAACCTTTTGTAGCCAAAAACATTCATTTCTACTCTGCCATATCTTGTAAATAAGGGCTGCAACAGCAGTATAGAACACCTTCTTTTTGAACTGAGACAATTTATTGCTCTTGATCCACCTTAAGATCCTTCCCAAATCAGTGGTAGTGCACTGAATATTCAACCAGTCTTTTATGGCCTGCAGACATCTCATGCTGTAATGGCATTCAAAAAATAAGTGGGCATGACTTTCTAAACTTCTTCCACATAGCAGACAATTACCATTCACGCAGATACCAATCTTGGCTATCTTCTCAGTAGTTTGAAGTTTATTCTGCACAGCAAGCCAAGAAATAAAACGATGCTTTGGCAAGCTGAGTCTATTCCAGATGAAGTTACTCCAAGTCACTTGATGATGCTGATGAACTAATTTGTTATAAACCATCTTGACAGAATATGCAGGCATTGCCTTGAACTCATCCACTGTAAATACAACTTTCAATTTATCTCGTGTTTCACATATCTTTTTCCAGGACCATGAAGCCCCTTGTTGGGGCACATACTGCCACCAGTCAGAGTTCTGAATATACACAGCAGCTACCCATCGAATCCAGGCATTATCTTTCTTTGTTACAATTGCCCAAACATATCTACCCATGTTGGCTATATTCCACAAAAAGATGTCTCTAAAGCCTAAGCCTCCAAATTTCTTTTCACAGCAGAGACTATTCCAGGCAATTAACCCAGGCTTCTGAGAGTAAGTTTGCCCACTCCAGAGGAAGGATCTGCAAATCCTCACAATTTCATACAAGATTTTTTTAGGTAAAATGTATACCTGGGCCCAATATTGGTGAATGCTTATCAAAACAGAGTTAATGAGCTGCACTCTAGCCATGTATGAAAGGTTTCTAGAACTCCAAACCTTAATCCTGCTAGTCATTTTCTCAATCAAAATATCACATTGAGCAGCAATAATTTTCCTTGAGCAAATAGGCACACCAAGGTACCTAAATGGCATGAAGCATCTAGGAAAACCAGAAACATCTTTTACCCTCTGAACATCAGCATCCTTCATACCACAGCAGTAAAAGGCAGATTTCTGAATGTTTGCTTTAAGACCAGAAGCATCAGAGAAGAGTTTAAAAGCTTGCAACATGGTGTAGATGGAATTAAAATCACCCTTACAACACATTATGAGGTCATCCGCAAAACATAAGTGAGTGAGTTTGACAGCTTTACAACGAGGGTGAAACTTGAATTGAGATAAATCACCAATATTCCTCAAAATTCTTGATAAGTATTCCATACTTATAACAAACAGGAGAGGGGAGATGGGATCTCCTTGCCTCAAGCCCCTTTTTGAAGAAAAATAGCCATGTAGGGAACCATTGATCATAAGGGAGAAGGAAGGTGGTAGGCTTTTGCCGTGTACTCCTAACCAAATATAATTAACCTACTCTCATACACACTAAGCAAGTATAATGGAAGTAGGGATCGTATCCACAGGGAGCAAAGGAACTTGTTCGGAAATTAGTGAATTAAAGACCCTAGTATTTGCTAAGGCCAAAGTATCCGAATTGGGGGGATTTGGAACAATGCAAGCAAGCTAAACTAAGCACAGTATTGAAATATGAATAGACAATAATATAAAAAGGCCTTGGATTCGATTAGCATCCACCCTAACCTAGTTTGTGGTCATGAAATCTCAACCCCCGACACTTCCTATGGTCACCTATCGAGAAGTCTAGACCTCTATCCTCCTAGATCGTAGCTAAACACACGATCTGCGTGGTTTGAACCTCCCTTACTATGCTTTAACTCAAATGAATCGCACTCAAGTCCAAACCAAAGTAGCATTAAGGTCGAGGAACACGATAGGATTACTAATGTTATCAAAGCAATAACATTCAAATAATAAGCAATACTTCTCTAAGTGCAAAAGATTAATGTTCAGCATTTAATCAAACACCTAGTATGCTACATGGAGCTAGGAACACAACAATCCGATTATGCACCTAGAATTAGCATTAGATGAATCACACAATAATACTAGTAACGTTCCTAGCAAAGATTATGCAAACATCATGAAATTGAACATAAGAAGCATCACAATGACCATAAAGAAAGTAGAGGATAAGAACTTCTCACAAGTAGATTAGAGCTTCAATAACCGAATCCAAGAAAGATGTTTAAGCTAGCCAAGCCATAGGATTCATTACAAATCTACCAAAGAAGAAAGGGAGAAATCCTGGAAAATAGTCTTCTTCTCTCTCCTCTCTAGTCGCTCTCACAAAAGCTAAAAACTAAAAAACTAAAAACCTAACCCTCCAAGGGAGGAAAAGAAAACAAAAGAAACAGCCGACACAGGGGTCGCGACTCGCGACAAAGCTCGCGACTCGCGACCATGGGCAGGTCCCGACTCGCGACACTGATCGCGACTCGCGACACTGATCAAACCAAAAACCTTTTGAGTAAGCCATGAAGCTGCCAAACCAAAGTGAAGACGATCCTCGGACAATGAGCAAACCAAGAAGCTTGAACCACGGACCTCGGAACTCGGACTCGGAACTCGAAACTCGAAACTCGGACAGAGCTCGAAGCCTCGGGAGATGCGCCATAAAGGAACCAAGGATAGGTACCCCGGGGCACAAAAAGTGATCGGAGGACCAAGATCGGCCCTCGATTACGCCACCATACAAACCGCACCCTAAACTCCTCAAAACACAACATCTTCCGACAACACCTCCTAACGTCAAAACTCTCCTAAATCCCGAAACTAAGCTCGAACCGACACCAAAAACGACCCGAAATCCGCCTAAGATTGGCGGATAACTTAGACACATCAAACTCCCCCACACTTAAACCTTACTCGACCTCGAGTAAAAGAAAAAGAGAAATCGACACACCCAAGCACCAAAATACGCCATATCACGTCAACATCCGAATCGCCATCCACAAGACACAAAAGCTAGTCGACAAAATATACCCCAAAAGAATCCCTCTATACAAATGAATCTCGAATCCCGAAAGGTTTCGGGAAACGAATATCAACAATGACCTCCCGATTCCAACCTACCCAAAATGCAAGGAAGCTAAGGCACGAGGGTAAGTGATTCCCCCAAGCTTAGCTTCGTGCTCCAACCAACTCATACCACAAGCAACAAAAGAGAAACGAGCCAAAAAGAGAAGCACATCCCGCCCTCAAAAGACACAAAACAAGGACCTAATCTAACCCGAAAACATCGACTCCAACGCCTCCACCTTATGACGCCGACACCGACAAATGAGGATCAAAGCAAAAAAAAATTCTTTTCTCTCTTTTTTTTTCTCTCATTTTGCCTAGGAGCCCTTCCGGGTTTTCATCCTAGCTTCTCATTTTCATTCTTTTTTTTTTCATCTCTCTTCTTTTTGTTTTTCGGCTCACAAAACTCACCCGCTCAACTAGCTCTTTTTTTGCATAGGCCGCCCTTTCGAGTTTTCGACCTATCCGAGCCCCCAATTTTGCCCGAGTCGCCCGCCCTTGCGGGTTTTCAACTCAGCGGAATTTTTTTTTTCTTTCTGCTTTTGTCACTTTTTTTTCAAAAATTTTCATCAAATTTCCACAATATTTACAAAACAAAATTTCCACAATATTTACAAAACAAACTAAACAGAACAAACTAGAACAGGCTAAAATAACACCACATTTAATCAATCTCTCCCCCACGCTTACTATGCACACTGTCCTCAATGTGGAAAGGACAAACACGAATAAGAGGGAAAGGAAAAGGGAAAAGCTCTAAGAGCCTGAGGGGCCCCCGCGCTCAAAACTACGGGCTGCCCTACGGGACTCTCTCTCCTGACGGCGTATAATGCGCTCCGCCTCAATCTCAGATGTGGGATCGGGGTACCAGGAGTCCTGGTTCTCCGGTCCCTGGGGTGGAAAACGGGACACAAAGAAGTTGTTCATGGCCGAAACCATGGAACCAACTGAATAGATCTGGTCCTCCATCCCATACATCCTATCCTGCATCTCTCCCAAATCGCCCCTAATACTGTAAAGTTGCTCAGTTACCTGAGCCTGAAACTGGGCGTGAGGGAGGTAACCCTGCTCCTGCTGGTACTGCTGCTGGTACTGCTAAAACTGCTGATATTGGAACTGTTGTGGCTGAGGCACTGGCTGAGGTACTGCCTGAGGCACTGGCTGAGGCTGAGGCCGAACCTCTTCATGGTCCCTCTGACCTAATTCCTCCGTCACCCCCCGGGCATACCTCTCGTCCGGGGGAAGGAAGAGCTGCTCATGTGTGGTCTGCTCGGTAATGGCCACCCGCTCCTGCGGTAAAGCCATATATCGGACATTTCTCACCCCAAAGAGCCACACATAACTCGTCTCATTGCCTATGGTTTTGAAATGAAGCATGGTAATACTCCTCAAGGCAATGGTATCATAGCAGTTAGAAGCACGGGATAATCAAGTACTAGCTGTCCCTAAAGGAGTCAATGTGGGGTTTCCCTTCTTATCCACGGGCACCTGTACACCTAGCTGGGAGGCTAAAAGGCTAATCATGCCCCCCATACTCAACTTCCCCGAGGTCTTCCCTTCAGCCGACTGAGCTAAGCACCTATCCACCCAAATTTTCACCCAATCTGGACATCCCTCCCCTTGAGGTGTCATGGCCCAATGACATTTAAGGTCAAACTCCGGTAAATTAGTGGGCTCTCCAGCACAAAAGACCGTCATAGACAAAAGACGGTGCACATAGCGCAAGGCGGGGTGGGGGATTGCGCTACTCTTGCAGTGGCTATGCCACTTACGACCACCGGTGATCTTGTACCAAAACACAGTAGGATTATAGTTCTCAGTCTCAAGAAAGTCATCCTCGGCCATGAAGTCCCAAGCAAAAGCACTCTCTAACTCAAGGAAAGTCACTTTTTATTGGTTATCATTGAGGGAGAAAGTGATGTATTCACATTCATCATCGGTTTCAGCATGTTTTTGGAGGGTCGAAAAAAACTCGAGGGTGTACCGCTCATAAGTTCGGGCTTTCTTCCCTAAAAAGTCTCGGAGGCCAACCTTGTTGAGAAGAAACTCAACCGAGCTAGCCAACCCTAATTCTTCAAGGGTAGGGTAATCTGCAAACTTAGTTTCTTGTATCACCCTCCCCGGTCTGTCAAGACGGTCCCATCGCCTTTTAGCTTGGTCACTTAGCTTCTTAAGGCCACGGGAGTTAATGTGGGGGACGGGATCGGTTCGGCTTTTCTTGCTCATTTTTTTTTTCTTTCAACTGATAAGAACTAACAACAACAAGGGTTTGACACAAGGACACAAATATGAACACTCTTACACTCCAAACACCCTCCACACAACAATAACCAACCACCAATTCCCAATTGAGTTCAACAATCACAACAACACTACCACACAACTCAACAACTTCAATCAACAACTACAAAAATGTCTTAATGAAATAAGCTACAACTCTACAATTAAGCAAGAACAAGACATTTCAAGCAAAATCAAAGAGAAGTAGGAAAGAGTGTGTTATACCAAAAAGTAATATAATAGTGTTATGTAGGGTGATTAGAACTTGTAAATAGCTCCCCTAAGCATGTAGAATGATCCTCCAAGCTTCAATTTGGATGGTGTTGCTTCAAATCAAAAACCCCCAAATTCTAGGGTTTGGTAGAATAAGACGATTTTCAGAAATTGTGGGGAGATTATGGTGGGAAGGAGAGAAGAAAGTAGGGAATTTGTGTAGAGAAGTGAAAAGGAGAGGATTAGAGGATAGATTGAGAAGTGGTTGTGAAGATTTGAGAGTGGGAGATGAGAGGAGGGTGCTTGAGAGATTTTGAAAGTGAGAGAGTGTTTTGAGAGAGGGAACGTCGCGAGGGTCGTGTGAAAAGGATGAGAAAGAGAAAAAAATCGAGCTTCGCGTTTTTCTTTAGAAAAAAACATGGCCGCCTTCGCGAGTCGCGATCGGTGTCGCGAGTCGCGACCTGTATGTTTTGTGGCTCCAACCTCCCTCCTCACTCTTGTCCACCTATCACTCTCATTTTCTTCACTTTTGCTCGCATTCCTTGTGCTTGATTTGCTTTGATTTCAAATGTGAACCAACTCTCAGCTTTTGATACTCACTCATCAACATTTTTACACCCAACAACTTCACAAGTCACGAACTTTCCTTGTATTCCCTGCAAAATAATCAACCACAAGAATAATATCTTCCAAAAACCAAAAGAAACTAACTTTATACACTATATACAACAAACTAGTTTATGTACCGTGGTCGACACGACTTACAACCATAAGGTCTAACCATAGTCCGAGTCACCGAGAGGAACATCCTCGGCCCCGACTTGCTTAAATCCTTCAAAGTACGGCTTAAGCCGCTGCCTATTTACCTTTAAAATCTTGGAGGTGGCTTCACTTTGGATCTCCACGGCTCCATGTGGAAACACTTTCACTACAATGAATGGCCCGATCCACCTAGAACGCAATTTTCCTGGAAAAAGACGTAGGCGGGACTGAAACAAGAGGACCTTTTGGCCCACCACGAACTCTTTTCTTATTATTAACTTGTCATGCCATGCCTTAGTCTTTGCTTTGTAAATTTCTGCGTTTTCATAAGCCTCGTTCCTTATCTCTTCCAATTCTTGCAGTTGTAGTTTCCGATGCAATCCAGTTTCATCCAAGGCCATGTTGAAGTTTTTAATGGCCCAATATGCTTTGTGCTCAAGTTCCACTGGAAGGTGACACGACTTTCCAAACACCAATCGGTATGGTGACATACCAATGGGGGTTTTATAAGCCGTCCTATATGCCCATAGTGCATCCTCCAATCGCAAGCTCCAATCCTTCCTACTTGGATTCACCGTTTTCTCCAAAATTGATTTGATCTCGCGATTGGACACCTCCGCTTGGCCATTTGTTTGTGGATGGTAGGCCGTGGAGGTCTTGTGAGTCACATGATACTTTTTCAGCAGCACCTATGGTTCGATTGCAAAAATGAGTTCCCTTGTCACTAATCAATTCCCTTGGAATTCCAAACCTGCAAAATATGTGAGATTTCACAAAATCTGCAACCACCTTAGCATCGTCGATGCAGTGGCCTTAGCCTCCACCCATTTTGATACATAATCCACTGCTAAAAGAATGTACATGAAACCAAAAGAGTTAGGAAATGGCCCCATAAAATCAATGCCCCAAACATCGAATATTTCACAATACAAGATCGAGTTTTGTGGCATTTCATTTCTTTGGGAAATATTCCCGACTCTTTGACAATTATCGCACGACTTACAAAAATGGAATGCATCTCTATTCAAACTAGGCCAATAAAAACCACAATCTAATACCTTTCGAGCAGTTCTCTTTGCTCCAAAATGACCTCCACATGCATGAGAATGACAAAAGGTGAGAATCGATATTACCTCATTATCGGGAATGCACCTTCTAATCACTTGATCCGCACAATGTTTCCACAAATATGGATCGTCCCATACATAATGCTTTGCATCACTTCGTAATTTTATCTTTTTGTGCTTTTGAAAAATTAGGAGGAAATTTGTTAGAGACAATGAAATTCACAATGTTAGCATACCATGGACTGAATTCCTTAAGGGTGAACAAATGTTCATCCGGGAATTCTTCTCGAATTGGTTCTTTCCACGGTTTTTCAACGTTATTCTCTAAATCATAGGAAGACACCAATCTACTCAAATGATCCGCTACTAAATTCTCGGTTCCCTTTATGTCTTTCACCTCCAAATTAAACTCGCTCAAAAGTAGAATCCACCTGATCAATCTTGGCTTGGCCTCTTTTTTCATCATTAAATGACGAAGAGCTGCATGGTCAGTATATACAATAACTTTTGTTCCAAGCAAATAAGATCTAAATTTTTCCAAAGAAAATACTACAGCTAACAATTCTTTTTCAGTAGTAGAATAGTTACGCTGAGCCTCATTTAGTGTCATGGAAGCATAATAGATAGCATGAGGTGCTCTCCCCACCCTTTGACCTAACACCGCTCCGACGGCGTAGTCACTTGCATCGTACATGATCTCAAAGGGAAGAGACCAATCAGGTGGTTGTATAATTGGAGCCGAGGCGAGTCTTTCTTTCAAAGTATCAAAGGCATTCTTGCAATGTTCGTCAAAAGAAAAATCCACATCCTTTTTGTAACAACTTACATAAAGGAGATGAAATCTTCGAAAAGTCCTTGATGAACCTGCGATAAAAACCTGCATGGCCAAGAGAAGAACGTATTTCCCGAACATTAGTAGGATAAGGCAAAGATTGAATAGTGTCTATCTTAGCTTTATCTACCTCGAGTCCTTTTTCGGAAACCACATGGCCTAAAACAATCCCTTGTCGCACCATAAAATGGCACTTCTCGGAATTCAACACAAGGTTAGAATCGATACATCTTTTAAGCACAAAAACTAAGTGTTGCAAACAACTGTCAAAAAAATCTCCATGTATAGTGAAATCATCCATAAAAACTTCAACAAATCTTTCGACGTATTCAGAGAATACACTCATCATACATCTCTGAAAAGTGGCAGGGGCATTACATAACCCAAAAGGCATGCGCCTATATGCAAACGTGCCAAAAGGACACGTAAATGTGGTTTTCTCTTGATCCTCTGGCGCAATAGCCACCTGGAAGTACCCTGAATAACCATCTAAGAAGCAATAGAAGGCATGACTAGCAAGTCTTTCAAGCATTTGATCGATAAATGGCAAAGGAAAATGGTCTTTCCTAGTCACAGCATTCAATTTACGATAATCAATGCAAACACGCCATCCATTTTGGATACGTAACTCACCATTTTGGTTCTCCACAACAGTTACACCCGTTTTCTTAGGCACAACTTGGGTAGGACTAACCCATTTGCTATCAGAAATAGGGTAAATCATACCTGCTTGGAGTAATTTCATAATTTCTGCTTTCACTACCTCCATCATAGGTGGGTTTAACCGGCATTGTGGTTGCCTCACGGGTTTCGCGTCATCTTCAATCAAGATCCGATGCATGCATGTGGTAGGACTTATACCTTTGATGTTGGCAATTGTCCATCCAATTGCTTCTCTATGCTCCTTAAGAACCTCAATAAGTCTTCCTTCTTGTTCATGGGTGAGCTGACTTGAGATGATTACTGGTAATGTTTCTCCTTCTCCAAGGAACACATTCTTCAAATCATCGGGAAGTGGCTTCAATTCCACTTTTGGGGCCTGCAAAACATATGGTAACAACTTCTCTCTAGGATTGGTTAGTGGGACGGGTCCAAAATGAAAAGGGACCGTCGGAAGCTTGTCTTGATCTTCCAAAACCTGCACTATTTCCTGCAAATTAGTGCTTAAAACATATTCAATTTCATCATCTTTCAAATTATGCTCAAGAGCCACCTGTAATTCATCTTTACCATCAATTTCAAACACGTCCTGCGAAAAAGAGTCAATCACATCTATAGAATAACATGTATGATCATCACTTGGAAATTTCATGGAATCATAAATGTTGAACTCTACTGTATCTCCATCAAACTCCATAGTAAGAGATCCACTATGCACATCAATTTTAGTCCTAGCAGTTTTTAAAAATGGTCGTCCTAACAAAATAGGGGTCGCATGTTTATCGTGCTCCATATCTAGGACATAAAAATCGACAGGAAAAATCAGCTTATCAACCTTAACTAACACGTCTTCCACTATTCCCTTAGGATAAGCATTAGAACGGTCAGCTAACTGAATCACAACACCTGTTTCATGTAAGGCACCTAGCTATAAGGACTCGTACAAAGAATAAGGAATTACATTTATAGAAGCCCCTAAGTCTAGCATAGCTCTTGAAAACGTGGTGTTCCCAATCACACAAGGTATAGCAAACATGCCTGGATCACTGCATTTTGGAGGAAGTTTCTTTTGAAACATCGCAGACACATGTTCGCTAACCTTAACCTTTTGTGCTCCCTTTAACCGTTGTTTTCTTTTGGTAGTGCACATTTCCTTAAGGAACTTTGCATACCTAGGAATTTGTTTTAAAGCATCTAAAAGGGGAATGTTTACCTCACATTTACGAAAGGTTTCGTATATATCTTTGTCGCACTCCTTTCTTCGAGTGTCTTTTAGTGCCTCTGGAAATGGTGGAACCGGCTCATAAGGTGGTGGAGGTGGTGGTTGCTTGGATTGCTCATTTGATGTAGATGACAATGGCTCGGCATCAGGCACCGATTCATAAACAACAACCTCTTCCTCTACCTCTTTGTCTTTAGCGGTCTCTTTATCATTGCCCTTTAGTTCTCTTCCACTTCTTAGTGTGATGGCACTTGCATTTTGTCTCGGATTAACCTCTGTTTGAGACGGTAGCTTACCCGAATCTCGAGCCTCTAACCGGCTCACTGCTCCAGAGACCTGACTCATTTGTTGCTCCAAATTCTTGATGCTCGATCGGGTCTCCTCCTGAAACTGAACCATATTTCCCTGCATGTTAGTCACATTTTTAGTTAAAGCATTAATCATATCCTCAGTAGACATGCTGGTACTCGGTCCCTGTGATTGGCCTTGCGGTAGAAAATGTGGAGCTCCGTGCTCCGGTGCTCTCGAATAAGGAGGTGGTGGGCGGTTATACTGCTGTGGCGGCTGTTGGTTCCCTGATGAATTCCCGTACCTCAAATTAGGATGATCTCGCCATCCCGGATTGTAGGTGCCAGAATATGGGTCATATCTTTTTTGGAAACCTTGGCCCTGAAAACCGGCCACCTTAACCTCTTCACTCGGTTCCTTCTGCAAATGAGGACAAAAATCTGTAGAATGGTTCGAAGAGCAAATGCCACAAGCTTTCACATGTTGAGTATTCTTTTCCTTTGTCATGAATTCCCGCACCATAGATGTCAAAGCTTGCACTGGATCTTCTAACATAGAAGTTCCAAGACTCTCGGTCGCCACACGACGAGCTCCTGATCTTCTAGTGAATTGTCTCGGGCCCTCAGCCAGCTCATTTATCAAATCTTTAGCAGCTTGTGCGGTTTTATTGACAATTGAACCTCCACTAGCTGCATTCACCATACGTGCATCTTCACCACAAAGTCCATTGTAGAAGTAGAGCACTAAGTCTTCATCTGCATAGCCATGATAAGGACAACTAGCACACAACTTCCTGAATCTGGCCCAGTACTCATAAAAGGTTTCATCACTCTTTTGCTCGATGTTGCTTATCTCCTTCTTCAACACCGAAGACATTGAAGTTGGAAAATATTGTTCGAGAAAAGCCTTTTTCAAATCAGCCCATGTGGAAATGCTACCCGGTGGAAGATAATACAGCCAATCATTTGCCGCACCTTTTAATGAGAACGGGAAGGCTTTGAGTTTCACCTTCTCTTCCGACACTCCGCTTGGTTTCATGCTGCTACATACCACATGGAATTCCGAAAGATGCTTATTCGGATCCTCACCATTTAGCCCATAGAATGTCGGAAGCAAATGTATTAACCCCGATTTCAGCTCAAAAGTTTCCCCTTCATCTTCTTGCGGAAATGTAATGCATAAGGGCTGCTGATCAAGGTTAGGAGCTGTGAGCTCCTTTAATGTGCGTGGCTCGACCCTCGGAGGCATCTCTTCTTCCATGTTAATAGCAAAAGGGAGCTCCTTGAAGTTTTCACGCCGTTCTCTTCTCAACCTGAAAAGAGTTAATTCCAAATCTCGATCGTACTGCAAAGGCTCTTGGTTAGTAGCACGAGTAACAACCATAAACCACAATGCAAGCAATACAATCAAAATGACGAAACTACACTAATTACAAACAAGAAACGCGTTACTCCCCGGCAACGGCGTCAAAATTTGGTAGGCTTTTGCCGTGTACTCCTAACCAAATATAATTAACCTACTCTCATACACACTAAGCAAGTATAATGGAAGTAGGGATCGTATCCACAGGGAGCAAAGGAACTTGTTCGGAAATTAGTGAATTAAAGACCCTAGTATTTGCTAAGGCCAAAGTATCCGAATTGGGGGGATTTGGAACAATGCAAGCAAGCTAAACTAAGCACAGTATTGAAATATGAAGAGACTATAATATAAAAAGGCCTTGGATTCGATTAGCATCCACCCTAACCTAGTTTGTGGTCATGAAATCTCAACCCCCGACACTTCCTATGGTCACCTATCGAGAAGTCTAGACCTCTATCCTCCTAGATCGTAGCTAAACACACGATCTGCGTGGTTTGAACCTCCCTTACTATGCTTTAACTCAAATGAATCGCACTCAAGTCCAAACCAAAGTAGCATTAAGGTCGAGGAACACGATAGGATTACTAATGTTATCAAAGCAATAACATTCAAATAATAAGCAATACTTCTCTAAGTGCAAAAGATTAATGTTCAGCATTTAATCAAACACCTAGTATGCTACATGGAGCTAGGAACACAACAATCCGATTATGCACCTAGAATTAGCATTAGATGAATCACAGAATAATACTAGTAACGTTCCTAGCAAAGATTATGCAAACATCATGAAATTGAACATAAGAAGCATCACAATGACCATAAAGAAAGTAGAGGATAAGAACTTCTCACAAGTAGATTAGAGCTTCAATAACCGAATCCAAGAAAGATGTTTAAGCTAGCCAAGCCATAGGATTCATTACAAATCTACCAAAGAAGAAAGGGAGAAATCCTGGAAAACAATCTTCTTCTCTCTCCTCTCTAATCGCTCTCACAAAAGCTAAAAACTAAAAAACTAAAAAACTAACCCTCCAAGGGAGGAAAAGAAAACAAAAGAAACAGCCGACACAGGGGTCGCGACTCACGACAAAGCTCGCGACTCGCGACCATGGGCAGGTCGCGACTCGCGACACTGATCGCGGGTCTCGACGTTGCCTCTGTCTTGAAACTGCAAAAACAAAAATACAAAGAGGAAAGACGAGAGAATTTGGCTTTTGAGTAAGCCATGAAGCTGCCAAACCAAAGTGAAGACGATCCTCGGACAACGAGCAAACCAAGAAGCTTGAACCACGGATCTCGGAACTCGGACTCGGAACTCGAAACTCGGAACTCGGAACTCGGACAGAGCTCGGAGCCTCGGGAGATGCGCCATAAAGGAACCAAGGATAGGGACCCCGGGGCACAAAAAGTGATCGGAGGACCAAGATCGGCCCTCGATTACGCCACCATACAAACCGTACCCTAAACTCCTCAAAACACAACATCTTCCGACAACACCTCATAACGTCAAAACTCTCCTAAATTCCGAAACTAAGCTCGAACCGACACCAAAAACGACCCGAAATCCGCCTAAGATTGGCGGATAACTTAGACACATTAGAAGGAGTTCTCACCATGTCATCACCAAGTGAATAAATCTCTCAGGAAAACCAAGATACTGTAACATTTCTTCCAAATAGTCCCAATCTACAGTATCATACGCCTTTTGTAGGTCAATTTTCATCAAACAACTAGGACTAACATTTTTCCTTCCATAATGCTTAACTATATCCTGGATGATCATAATATTATGCACTATATATCTTCCTTGCACAAAGCCTCCTTGATTTTCATCAATGATATCAGGCAGAATACTACTCAATTTGTTGCTTAAAACTTTTGTGATACATTTGTACAAAACGTTGCAACAAGAAATTGGTCTGAAATCACCAACATTTGTAGGGCACTTGTTTTTAGGAGTTAAAGTGATTGAAGTTGAATTTACCTCCTTTAGAAGTTTTCCAGAGGTGAAAAAGTCCAACACAGCATGAATCACATCCTCCTCAACAACGCTCCAAGCATCTTTATAGAAGTGAGCACCAAAGCCATCGGGGCCTGGTGCTTTTGCTCTATCTATAGATATCAGTGCAGCTTTGATCTCAGCAACTGTATAACTACTATTGAGAATAGCTTTGTGGGCCTCAGTGACAAGAGGCCACTTTGAACAATTTGCTTGACCACTGATCTCCTGTGCTGACTGGTACTTCCTAATAAATCTTGATAAAAATCAAGGAAAGCTTGAGTCACTCCTTCTTCCATATCTTGCCAAATACCATCTTTGTCATAGATAGCATAGACTTGATTTTGAATTCTTCGAGCCCAAATGCTTTGATGAAAGAGGGAGGTGTTTTCATCACCATTCCTAATCCACTCTAGTTTAGCTTTCTGTCTTAAGAAGTCTGTGTAAATCATATGCTTCAATTTGTATTCTGTAGTTGCTTGTAAGTCAACATCAGCAAGCTCTGTTTGCCCTGGGTTAGCATGCATAATGCTTTGACCTTGTTGCTTATCTTGAAAAGCCTTGGCATCAGCAGCCTAAACATCAGAAAACCCAAGTCTATTCAACTCTTTCAATTCTTTTTTAACACCTTTCAGCCTCTGAATAACAGAGAACATCTTAGTGCCTCTCACTGGAGTTTGCCAAGCTGCATTCACTCTAGGAAGAAAAAGCTCAGTATGTCTCCACATAGTGAAATAACGAAAAGGTTTTCTTCCTGAATTTGCTCTTGGATACACTGTCAACAAAGCAGGAGAATGATCAAAAGAGCCTTCGTTCATAAAACCAACCTCAGCATTACAATAAAGAGCCTGCCAAGCTGGATTTGCCATCACTCTATCAATTTTAGAAAAGATACGAGCCTCTCCTTGCTGTTTATTATTCCAAGTGAAAAGGTTCCCAGTAGCTTTAACATCAGCCATATTACATTCATGCATACACTGATTAATATCTTCTAATTCATGTCTTCTCACTAGGGCCCCAATTCTTTCATCCACGTTCATCACACAATTCATGTCCCTATAAATTAACCATGGATCATTTGTATTATGTTGCTTCAAAAATTGCCACAAATCTCTTCTTCTGGCATTTTCATTGAACCCATATACAAAGGTACAATAAAAAGTTGGTAACCCACTTACAGGAATGACCTGAATATGAAGAGCTTGACTAGATCCCTGTAGAATGTTAACAGAAAATATTCCTGGCTTCCAGGCTAGAATTACTCTCCCACTATCATGGAAAGCAGAGTTAGAGCTAAAACACCATCCCCCAAAAACTTTCTGATAAAGGCTTCCTAGATTAGGGGCCTTTACCTTAGTTTCCAAGAATCCCACTAGTCCCACAGTATGATGTTGAATGAATTTTCTAACATCTAACTGCTTCTTAGGACTATTGATCCCCCGGACATTCCACATTAAGATTCTATCCATTGCTAGTGGAAGAGTTCCCTCTTCCCACATCAAATTCTAGTGGCACAGTATGCTCACCAAAAATCAGTTCCTGCACTTCAGATGGTTCCCCTATCTCCTGAAATTCACCTTCGGCTACATTCAACAATATATCAAATGCATTATTAGTGCTTGTAGCTGCAGTATTTGTAGCTTTCAATTTTATTGGCTTAAGTGCCATCTGAAAGCCCTCTGCATCTACTAGAGGCTGAGTACGCTTTTGATTCTCTAAAACTGATGCCACAGGCTTCACAACAGCAGCTTGTTTAGCTTTTTGCACCCAAACTTGCTTTTTCTTTTGGAATCGACAATCCATTCACTAGTGGAAAAAAGCCCATCTGATGCGGTCAAAACCGGGCTTACTGATGCAGTTTTGGTCCACATCAGATGGGCCCGCAGCAGCTCAACAAAAAAAACTGATTCGGTTAAAAACCGCATCAGTATAGTGAGAATTTGATGCGGTTTTCCACAATAACCGCATCAGATTGTGGGTGTTGAAAAATAAAAAAAAAGTGGCGCGCGCATCAGGTTTTCACAAGCATGAAGCAGCGCCAAAAGAAAGTCAACAATGGCATTCTACTACTAACAACAGACAACAATTTCACAACAATTTTTCATATAAAATAGAATCAATAATTTTACATATATATACAAAATACAGAAAAAAAAAATTATACATCAAATTAAAAAATGAAATTATGTACAAAAAATACAAAAATCTAACAAACTTGTAAAAATAAAATAAAAACTTACAAAAATGTATATAACATATAAACAGAATCTAAAAGAGAAAGAAAAAAAAATTAAAAACTAAAATACAAAACTAAAACCCTAGATCTATAAAACATATAATAAATTCAAAAAAACTAATTATAAACTAATAATAATACACGAAATCCTAAATAAAAAAACCTATTTACCAACGAAATTACAATTGATGCAAAGAGAGAGATGACAAAGCAGTTATTGCTTTCGATGAAAGACGAAAACGAACGACGATGATGAAGAGAATGGTGATTTCGTGCGCGGCGACGAAGCTTAAGAGACGGCGAGTTTTCGAAGCTTAAGAGATGACAAAACCGAGAGTTTTCGACGAACAACGAACGAAATCGGCGAGCTTTCGATGAACAACGAACACGAACGAAGTCCGGCGAATTTTCCGAGAGAGAAATGCGGAAAATATTCGTCGTTTCAGAGGACGGAAGAGGGAGGACGGAGGAGGGTTTAGATATTTGTCGTTTCAGAGGAGGGAGCGAGGAGGGAGGAAGGAGGCGTGGGGGCGTGGAGCGAAGAGAGAGAAATGAGATAAGGGATTTAGGTTAGAAATGAGATGGGTTAGGTTTAAGCAAGTGATATAAGAGATTTGGGCCGCGGATATTGGGTTGTTTCATCACTTCATGGATAGATTTTCTGATGCGGTCCAAGAACCGCATCAGATTTTTAAAAACCGCAACGGTTTTTTTAATCTGATGCGGTTTTTTGAGGACCGCATCAGATTTTTTTGCCAACTTTCCCTCCTATTTTTTGGTTGCTTTTTCGGATGCGGTTTTACAAAAACCGCATCTGTTACTAAGTGACATATAAGGTTTTTTCCACTAGTGATTGTATCATGGCCAAACACTCTTGCTTCACACCATTTTCATCCAAGAAGGCTACAGAACTAGGAAATGTCTGATTGAGATTTACCCTAACTAAGACCCTAGCATATTGCACTTTATCCCGCTTGGTTGTAGCTTCATCACACTGCACTCTGACCAATTTGAGCCAAAATCTTATAAAGCGATTTCTCACCCCCAATATTTCAGCCCAATCCTAATCTGCACCCATATAGGAATGGATCGAATTTCATCTTTCTCAAAATCCATGTCCTGAGACCAAGGCTTCATTATGACTGGCTTATGATCGAAAAAATATGTTCCTCCTAACACCCGATCTCTCGAATCCATAGCATGAAACCTCACAATAAACATGCCTTTTTTTACCATAACAACTTTATCTATGTTAAAGTTCTTCCAAATCCTCCTTATGAAGCCTTACATGACTTGGATTGGTGGATTAGCACCAATAACATAGCACACAATTGACGAATTCCAAAAATCAACCTCTTCTTGAATATCATTCAAATCAATTTTCACAATATCAACCGATTGACTTCCAATCTCATTCAATCGCATATTCAATTCATCATCATTCAAATTGACAGCATCATTCAAATTCAAAGTAGCATTTAAATTCAAATCAGTATTCAAATTTGAGTCCACATCTTCATTTACTTCAGTGGCCACCTCATCAAATTGTTGGAGTATAGGAATCATACCTTCACCAATTGGATGAGTTTGATTATGCGCTTTCGAACGGTGAATCGATTCAAGCCATTCGTTAAAAGAATGACGAATCTCATATTGTTGTTTCAATTGTTGCAGCGAAGATTTTGGCGTCAAGATTTCTTCATGAAAACCTAAATTCAATGCTTCAACCCCCATGATTTCATCCATAGAACGTGTTTTTAGCGCTTGAGATTCCGAATTCGGACCCTCTAGGCTTTGCACTCTTCCTTCCACCTCCAGTTTTTCTGGCCATGGCGACGGTTGACAAGAAACCGAGAGAAAAATGGAGGGTAATTGGTAATTGTTGGGGTTGCATATCTCTCCTATCGGGGTTTACTTATCTTCCAACTTATTACTATAGTAAGGGTTATTGATAATTGTTAAGATTTACTTATTACTATAATAGGGGTTATTAGTAATTGTTGGGGTTGCATATCTCGCCTATCAGGGTTTACTTATCTTAAACGTTATTGGTCTATATAGTAGAGTTACCTATAATTTGTTATGGTTACTTACAATTATTAGGGGTTACTTATATAAATTGAAGGAGTTAAAACTATCGACTTAATATAGTTAATTTGTCCTATATGCTCGTGGCCACATAGTTATTAACCAGGCACCCAGCCGCTCAAAAGACTTGCTAAAGAAGATGTGTTTACTGGAAATAAAGGGACCAGGACCGGAATCTGGACCACGACCGGACCGTCGGTCCCCGATCCACAGAAATTAAGGATTCCAGGTTTCCGGTCCGGGTTATAATCGGAATTTTCAAACCCATAATCTATTTTAAAAATCGCTGGCTGACTCACTCAAAACTGTTGACTCTTGTATGTTGTATCTGGTCCAGCCCAACAAACAACAAACCCCAAACACCCTTCAATCTCGTAGCCCCCTTTCCTCTTCTCTCTCCTAAACTCCCTTCAATCCTCTGGTCCAGCACGACGGCTGACGCGAGCATCGAGACCACCGCAGTCCACCGTTCACCGGCCACCGCACCAATGACGCGAAACCCCATTCCGACCACCGGCGAGGCGAATTTAAGGTAAATACCTTCCTTCTCTTTTGAATTTTCGAATCCTTTTCAAATTTCATTTTATGAATTCGTTTACCGGCCACTGCACCAGTGACGCGAGACCCCATTCCTTCTCTTGATGAGCCATAACTGGAAAATTGCATGGGCATGCGGAATAGGATTAAAGAGTTAATCCTTATTTGAGCAGTTCGAACTCAGCGATCAAGGAACATAAATTTGAGAATAACATGGTGTTATCAAATTTGGCATTAAGAGACTTAAGGAATTTAACATTGCGCTCTTGTCTTCAGACAAGTGGGAGGTTGAAGGAATATGTCCTTAGACATCCCGGCAATTACTAAATATTAATAGGAATTATATTATGAAGATAATAAAGTTAATTATTTTAGTAATCATATTTTCTTGCTAGAGAATAAATATGATTAAGAAGACAATACTGATTGGGCCTATAACTAAAATATGTTAATCCTATGAGGTCACACATTGTAGCACAAGTTGGACAAAGCAATCCAAATCCATTTAGGATTAGGGTTGGGCCGGTCCTAATGGGAATAGGAGGAGAATTAGTTCTCCTAACTAGCCTATGACTCTTCTATTATATATACAGAATATAATATTAGGGTTTAGGTGATCAATTCATTAATGAGTTTCTTTTCACAAGATAGAGAAGTGAAACCTCAATCTATTCCCTCTAACCGGCGCCTATATATACCACCTAAAAGCAAGAGATTTCTTCTTTTTCGTTCTAGCAAATGTTGGTGTTCTACTGGTGATCGTGGACTGATTTGAGGAGCAACATTTGGGGATCTCGGATCTTCAAAGCTTGCATACAACAGATAAATCACGCTACAAAGGTTTCATATTTAATCCCTACTGAATGATTCATTTGTTTGATTATGTTTGCGATCCTATGATAGATGTTACGAAATTGTTTCTAGAAATTCCGCTATTTGTATCTATATATTCCTACACATTCCACCAAGCACCACCACCACCACGCCTGTTCCAGGCACGTATTACTCCCAGTCAAGAGGCGGGCGCTCCTCTGTATAACGGAGCGGGCGCTCCATTCGAATTCACCAAAAAACAGAATGGTAGGCAGGAAGTATGAGCGACCATGGAGCGACCACTGAGCGGACGCTCAAAGAAAACGTGCTCAAACACTCATTAAATTAATCAAGGGCTGTGATTAAATGAAGCATATCAATGGCGAAAAATTGAACCTCAAAAAGATGGAATCGAAGCCATGAAAATCAATGGCCACGATTTGCACCAATGATGAAAATGATGATGTTGCAGCGAATTTAAAGGCCGCGATTTTGCTGATGGTGATGCTGCGAGTCGACGATGATGATGGACGTGCTTGATGATGTCGACGAGGTGGGCTGCGAAGTAGAGGAGCAGCAGCGAAGAAGATGAAACAAAGGGGGTGGGGTTCTGATGTTTTGGGGGGATTTTAGTTTTATTTTACTCTTTCTTTTTCCTTTTTCTCTTTGCTTTCTTTTCTCCTTTTTCTATTACTCTGCTGTATCTTTTGGCTTTTCAGCCCTTTTTCCTTCTTAGTTTCTTGTTGCCCTTGTCCATTTTTCTTTTCCTTTTTATTATTCTCTTTTAATTTAGAGGTTGTATAGATACCTTAACCCTCAGGAAGTTTTTATTAGCCCAAGTTTTATTTTATTTTCACCACGTTTACTTTTTAAAGAAATAGTTAGGGTTTTAAGGAGGATTAACCTCCATAGATTAGTTTAGGGAGAAAAGGGAGAAAACTCAAAGAAAGGTGGGAAATTGTAGATTCAAGGGTGATACTTGTATTAGAACTTTCGACCATTAATCAATGAGCATTTCTTACTCTATCTCCTCTTTTATTGCTTTATTTTAATTGTTTTTCTTAGATTAGTTGTTCATGATTAATTTAATAATTTATGATTTATTTTGTTTAGTTTAGATTAATGATTATTATCATGTTATTAGTACTTAATTTCTCTAAAGTCCTCATTTTTGTATTTATGGAGTAGTTTGTTGGTTAGGGTTTGGGTGAAAATCCAACAATGATTGATTTGGGTTTTTGAATATGAAATTAGGGGGTTTGATTGGGCTTATTAATTGATTAATAGCATGAGTACTATTTGCTTTGCATTCTAGTTGGCCACTTGGATGTTTGTTTTATTGATACCTTAATCAAATTGAGAGAGGAGATTAAGGTTGACATTTATGCTATTATCTTGCTTAATTACTCATGAGAGTGAGATTTGAGTGAGGGTTTTGTGGATTGACATTGTGATTATCCCTTGGTTGCATGTTTGAAACCATGAGAATGGCTTAATTATGTGATCTGGGTAGTTCTATGCACCCTTGAGAAAGGGCTTAGAGCTAATTAAGAGTCAATAACCTCAATTACCTCAATTATTTCCTTGGTTTTCTTTCCTCCATGTTTCACCCTTCTAACTCCCTAAATCATGATTGGTTGGTGTTGGATCCCTTTCCCTAATCCTATTTGATCTTTGGTAGTTAGTTTAGTTCAATAGACTTTAGTTGGTAATTGACACCTCCTAATTATTCTTCGGCCTAGCTTATTGTTTGGTTAACACATGTTGATGTTCCTTAGTCCTTGTGGAAGAATGACCCTTGCTTGCCACTTTACCTAGGTTTGTGGTTTAGTTAGGTTTTGTTTGACTATTAGGTAGTTAGTAACGACCTAATTTTCCCGTTGTCACCCATTGTGGGGGAAGATTCCAAACTCATCCGTATCCCAGCGGGTACGTATTTGAACACATCCCCGCGCCCACCACCCGCTTCCACTTCGTACGTGCGTCGTACCCCCTTCATCCCTGTCCCACCACCCGCATGGGTACCATCACCCGCTTCGTACCCGTGTTGTACCCACAGATTTATATTTTTGCAAGATAAAATTATTAATTACATAAGTATATAAATAGGATTTTAATAATAAATATGCGGGGCGGGCGGGGATGGAGCGGGTATAGCATAAAATCCAAACCCGCTCCACCACCCATTGCAGGGTACAATTTTAATCCTCATCCCCGCCAAACCTAGACCCATCTCGCCTCAGTTGGGCGGGGATGGGACGGGTCTCCTACTTGACCCGCCCCATTGCCATCCCTAACCAGAAATTTTGTGCTATTTCTGTTCTTTTGGACTGAATTAATGTAAATTCAGTTCAGTTCAGTTCAGGTTTATTCAGTTCAGTTCAGTTCAAGTTTATTCAGTTCAGTTCAAGTTTATTCAATTCAGTTCAGTTAGTCTCCTCTCACAGTTTTCATTTTATTCAGTTCAGGTTTATTCAGTTCAGTTCAGTTCAGTCCAGATTTATTCAGTCCAAAAGAACAGAGCATTTCCTATATGTTAATAGTGGTTAGTTATAATTTCGATTTTCTTATGGTTATTAACCGTGCGCCTCCTTCACCATGAAGCAACGCTTTGCACCGCTCTCTCAACAGGCTATTAGGACACATCAGGCCAAACTAAAAACTGTCCTCCTGAAAATCTACCACCTCATAATCCCCTCATGCATATCAATTGTTTACGTGTCACTTCTTGCCTTCCCTAACCAAAAAGTAAAAAATTCTCTGATATAAAATAGTATCTAAACGACATTAAAGCATACTTAAATGCATCAAAAGAAAAAGTAGAGAAAATCAAAAGAAAAGAATGGAAGGTAAGCAGGAAAGAAGAAGGGAAGATGATGAAAGTGGTAAAAAAGATGAAGAGAAGGATGAACTTCCATTAATGGCATTAAACCATGTATCAAGGTTATGTAGGTCAGTAAAAGATTCAATAGAATTTTATACCAAAGTTTTGGGGTTTGTGGTAATTGAGAGGCCTCAAGCTTTTGATTTTGATGGAGCTTGGCTTTTTAATTATGGAGTTGGTATTCATTTGGTTCAGTCAAAGGATGAAGATTGTTTGCCTTCTAAGAAAGATACCATGGATCCCATGGACAACCACATTTCCTTTCAGGTACCTTCTTATAATCTCGTTTTACCAAGATTAACTGTTAGGTTTAATAAGGGCTTAATTAGTTTGGCCTATTCTCATTAATCAGATGATTATTTATACTACAACGGAGTCCTATATGAATTAAATACATAAGTTAGGAAACACTCCTAAAACGCATTACTATCCAAAGATATCAAAGGATATCCTAACATTAACCATGCATATTATTAATGCATCCTGTGTTACCTGAACTCGTATACCCATGTCTGACCAAGTGTCTGACACGGGTACTTGAGGTGACAGACTAAAAATGCATCCCTTTTAAGGTGGACTCTCAAGCTAGATTTTGCAAATAGGTCATTCATAACCTGTTCAATGTATCGAGATTAGTTGTAGTTTGGTTTGTGGCCTGTGGGCATGATTAATAGGAGGGTAGTTTGATGGATACTCCCTCTTTCTTTTTAATCTACATACTTCTTTTTTTGGTTTGTTTTTTTTACGCCTACACACTCTTGTTTTTTCTATTTTTGATAACATGACTTATCTACATTCTCCTCTTTTTCCACCCATATCATCCCTTTTTAGGCCCCGTTCTATTTAGGCTGCGAGAATCTGAACTGAATTAAATCAAGAGAAACTCAAATACAGAGAGTAACTGAAAGGAACTGAACTGAAAATAAGTCCAAAAGAACAGGGCCTTAGTATTTTAACCCACTTCTTATTTTCTCTCCACTTTTTCAGTTTCTCTCTCTATTTTTTTCGTCTCTCTCATACCTTAAACTTTCTCCTCAGTTCTCCCTCAGAGTGATGTGAGTAAATTGAAAAGAAATGAAGAGAGTATGAGGGTAGGTTCAATCCAAAAGGGTTTTTATTGAACAAAGTCTTTACTGAATAAGGCCATGATTGGACAAGGTCGATACATTATCAATATTGTAGCCTAGCTAGATAAATTCTTTTGTGAAAGAGCAAAAAAAAGGGAGGTAGAGAAGAGAACATTGCTATTGGCCAAGTTTGTTTTTTTTTCTTTTTCCGATGACAAATTAAATTTTGTGTGCACTAGTGCGAAGATATGGAGGCAATTGAACAATGGCTGAAAGAATTCAATGTCAAGTACATGAAAAGGACGGTAGAGGATGAAGAGAACAAGACGGCGATTGATCAGCTTTTCTTCAACGATCCAGACGGATTTATGATTGAGATGTGCAACTGTGAGAACCTCAAGCTGGTTCCTACAGGTTCCATGGGCAAAATTAAGCTCCCTAATGATCGTCACAACCCTCCTATCGAGCTCGCAAATGGTGATGGTGGTATGAAGAAGTGAAGTGCCTGTTGTGAGCTCATATTAGAGCAGAAGATTGTTGTCTTAGTTTTAATTAGCTGAGAAAATGAATTGATTTGAATCTCTCAAGTTACACAATGCAAGAAGCTGTTGTACGGCTAAGCTTTGCTGCTTTGTTTCACAAAGTTGCGCAAATTTTTAAGGCACTTGATAAAAATTTCACACTAAAAACATAAATTAGTAGGTTCATGGATGACACTCTAAATTGAAAGGTATTAACAACAGGTGTTTTGGTTCTGAAATTCGAATAGAAGCTCGTTTCCATTAACCTTAATTAGTAGGTTCGTAAATGAATCTCAAATGGGAGCACCATCTCATATGGCATGAGTGCACCATAGGATGATAGCCCTTAGCTAGAGGCTGTTTTGAGCCAAAATATATCCTTACATGCTACAACAGGTCTTGTCTGCACCTTCTAAAAATAGTAGTATACATATAATCAGACATGATAATGGAGGTAGACATGATATGGAGGTAGAAATAGATTCAGAGTACAAGATTCAATGAATTTAAGATAATTATGGCATGTTGACTCACCTTCCCCAAATTAAAGAGGACTCGGGATGCATATTCTTCTCCAAAGTTTCTATTAAGTTTCAATAAGGTCTAACACCTTATAAAGTAAGCTTCAATAAGTTCAGATAAGTTTAGAAATTTCAAGTCTAATAACTTCAAATAAGTTCCAACACCAGAGAAATTCAGGAAAAATAAAGTGAAGACAACGCACCCTATAAGTTCATACTTGTATTTGTTTGACAAGAGCTTACATGAGCAGTAGTTGAATCATCACGTGTTACGACAGATGTGAAAAAGAACAAATATTGAATGCAAAACAAAGAATAATCACACACAAATTTAACGTGGTTCACCAACGGAGTGTTGGCTACATCCACGGGCAGAGAGAGAATGATATTATTGATGAGAAAGATAATCAGAATTACAGAGGCAATTAATGACTTAATCGTCAAAAAATAAACTAGGTTTTAAGACCTATTTATAAGCAAACCCGAAAAAACGCAATTCGCGTCTCATTAAACCTCCGCCTGATCGGGTCGGGTGGAATCCGCCCGATCGGGCGGTACTCGCCAAACCAAAAGTCGTCTCGGGCCCGATCGGGCGAACACGCCCGATTCCATCGGGCGCTCCACTCCTTGAGCTGCTGCTTAGACGCTGACTCTGCCCGATCCAATCGGGCGACCCGACGAAACATGCCCTCTGACCAGATTCAAGGCATAAATTCCTACAAATCTCCACCTTGACTTGAATCCTCTCACAATGAACCAGATAAACAGATAACAGATGCATTAAACACAATGCCCAGATTCTCCCTGCAACCAGATTTGCCCCGAAAGACAACCAGAACAGATTTGTCCCTTAAGGACACCAGATTAGCCCCTAAAGGCCCCAGACTTGCCCCAAAGGGCAATCAACAATCACGAACATTGAGCAAGTTTAAACAATGTTGAAACTTACTCTGTGGAACAGGTTTAGTGAACATATCAGCAGAATTATCAGCAGTACCTACTTTCTTCACCTTAACCCTCTTCTCACTCCTCAGAAAATGATATCTCACATCAATGTGCTTAGTCCTTTCATGATGGACTTGATCTTTGGCTAAGCATATTGCACTCAAACTGTCACAATACACAATGGCCTGATCGTGATGCAAACCAAGATCACTAACTAGCCCCTTTAACCATATTCCCTCTTTAGCAGCTGTTGTCAATGCCATGTACTCTGCTTCAGTAGTAGACAAAGTAACTGTAGCCTGCAAAGTTGCCTTCCAACTAACAACAGAGCCACCAAGAGTAAATACATAGCCAGTCATAGACCTCCTACAGTCTACATCTCCAGCATAATCAGAATCAGAATAACCAGTAACTAAACACTGAGTATCATTCCCATAAATGAGACCAACATCAGACGTACCTCGAAGGTAACGAAAAATCCTCTTGACTGCCTGCCAATGCTCCTTACCAGGATCACCCATGAACCTACTAACAACACTGACTGCATGTGCAAGATCCGGCCTAGTGCAGACCATAGTATACATCAGACTCCCTACTGCACTAGCATAAGGAACCCTACTCATATACTCCTTCTCCTCAGCAGACTTAGGTGCAAAAGCAACAGACAAATGATTATTGGAGGCACTTGGAGTATCTATAGGCTTAGCTGTTGACATGCCAAACCTTGACAAAATCTTCTGAATGTAGCCTTTCTGTGACAGGAAAAGCTTCCTCTGATCTCTTTCCCTATAAATCTCCATCCCCAAAATCTTTTTCGCAGCACCCAAATCCTTCATCTCAAACTCAGCACTGAGAAGACCCTTCAACCTCTGAATATCAGACTTGGACTTTGCAGCTATAAGCATATCATCTACATACAAGACCAAATAAATCGATGATTCATCATCCAGCTTGTTGTGATACACACAACAATTATACGGACTCCTGTTGTAACCCAATTCAATCATATAGCTGTCAAACCTTTTGTACCACTGCCTAGGAGACTGCTTTAGCCCATACAAGGACTTCTTCAATCTGCAAACATAATTTTCTTTATCAGGAACTTGGAACCCATCTGGCTGAGTCATATAAATCTCTTCCTCCAACTCCCCATGTAAGAAAGTTGTTTTCACATCTAGTTGCTCAAGTTCAAGATCCTGATGTGCAACTATTGCTAGTAGCACCCTGATGGAAGTGTGTCTAACCACTGGTGAGAAAATCTCATTATGATCAACTCCTTCCCTTTGAGTGAACCCTTTTGCAACAACCCGAGCTTTATACTTAACCCCCTCATAAGGTGAGGTTCTTTCCTTCTTCTTGAAAACTCATTTGCAGGTGACAATTTTTCTCTCCTTAGGACGCTTGACTAGCTCCCAAGTCTGATTCTTATCCAGAGACTCCATTTCATCTCCCATAGCAGCGAGCCATTGAGCAGACTCACTACCTGAGACAGCTTCTTTGTAGGTGGATGGTTCATGAGTATCTACCTCCACCTCCTCAGCAACCTGCATTGAATAAGTAACCATGTCCTCAAAACCATACCTCCTAGGAGGTCCCACACCAACTCTTCTAGCTCTATCAAGTGCCATGCTGGTTCGATGTGCTTCAGATGAGGCGGATGGATGACTAGAAGATTCAGATTCAGTAGCACCGTGTTGATCTTCTCCACCTTGGTGCTGTAATTCACTCCCATCATAAGTGACTTCCAGCTCCACCTGCTTATCAACATCACTACCAACAGACACTACCATAGACTTCACAGTGGGGTTAAGCATAGAATTTTCATCAAATATTACACTTCTACTAAGTATAACTCGACTCTCAGACGGTGACCAGATTCTATAGCCCTTAATTCCACTCCCAAAACCCACAAATACACCCTTCTTAGCTCTAGGTTCTAATTTACCCTCACTTACATGATAATAAACAGTAGAACCAAAAACTCTCAATAGAGAATAATCTGCAGGCTTACCAGACCACACCTCATAAGGTGTTTTATAGTCAATACCAGTGTGAGGTCCACGGTTGATCAGATAGCAAAATGTACTTACAGCTTCTGCCCAAAATCTTCTAGGTAACCCAGCATTAGAGAGCATGCACCTCGCTCTCTCCAACGGTGTCTGATTCATGCGCTCTGCTACCCCGTTTTGCTGTGGAGTATTCCTGACAGTATGATGGCGTGCAATCCCTTCATTCTTGCAGAACTCATTAAACTCAGACCAACAAAATTCCACACCATTATCAGTTCGCAGTCTTTTGATCTTCCTTCCAACTTGATTTTCCACCAAAGCCTTCCACTGCTTGAAGTTCATGAAAGCCTCACTTTTATGCTTCATCATAATTACCCAAGTTATCCTTGAATAATCATCGATCATCGACACAAAATACCTGTAACCTCCAATAGACTCAACTCGGGAAGGACCCCAACAATCAGAGTGAATATAATCAAGTGTGCCCTTTGTAGTATGCACAGCCTTTGGAAACTTGCTGCGATGAAGCTTCCCAAACACACAATGCTCACAGAACTCTAAATCCTGCACCTTGTGCCCACACAAAAGATGCCTTTTTGACAGAATTTGCATCCCCCTTTCACCCATATGTCCAAGTCTCATATGCCATAACTTGGTCATATCCTCCTTGGGAACCTCAGATGATGCAACAGCGGCAGAACCTGTCACAGTAGAACCTTGAAGAAAATTTAAGGTACCCCTTTTAATACCTTTCAGAACTACCTTCGAACCCTTGTAGACATTCATAACTCCACCTTCACCTTCAAAACTGAAACCTCTACTGTCAAGAAGACTCAAATATATCAGATTCTTTGTCATCAGTGGAACATGCCTAACTTCGTTCAAGGTACAGAATGTACCATCATGAGTCCTCAATCTGATGAAGCCTATTCCAACTAGTTTGCAGGCAGCACTGTTGGCCATAGAAACACTGCCCCCATCTATCTGCTCATAAGTTGAAAACCACTCCCTGCAGGGACTAACATGATACGATGCCCCAGAAACAAGAACCCACACATCCCTATAATGTGACTGATTATTAACAACTAGGGCCAGATCTTCCTCAGAATTACCATCAGTTTCTGCCATAGCAGCAGAACCTTCATTCTTGTCCTGTTGCTTCTTTTTCTTGGGACACTCATTTTTCCAATGCCCCTTCTCTTTACGGTAATTACAGACATCATTAGGTTTAGGACCCTTAGAATTCGAATTTTTATGGTTCGATTTCTTTTTACCAGATTTTCCCTGTCCCTTACCCCCAGTGACAGCTAATCCAGATGTCTGATTTTCTGTACTAGAACCAGATGCCTGATGACGGACTTCTCTAGTATGAAGAGCGGATCTTACTTCTTCTAATGACAGACTATCTTTCCCAACAATAAAAGAATCCACAAAATTCTCATACGATAAAGGCAAAGATACTAACAGAATTAAAGCAGCATCCTCATCATCTACTTTAACATCAATATTACGAAGATCTAGTAAGATAGTATTCAATTTATCTAGATGATCCCTCAGAGACATACCTTCCTGCATACGCAGGCTGAACAGACGTTGCTTCAAAAGCAACTTGTTGATTAGAGATTTCGTCATGTACAAACTCTCTAACTTCAACCACAGACCAGCAGCAGTTTCCTGCTCCGCAACTTCAGTAATTATGTCGTCAGAAAGACATAGCATAATTGTTGAATGCGCCTTCTCCTCCAGAACGGCCATCTCAGCGGTTTCTGAATCCGATGACTTCTTTGCCAACGGTGCCCACAACCCTTGTTGCTTCAGTAAAGCACGCATCTTGATCTGCCACAGACTGAAACTATTTCTCCCAGTGAATTTATCAATTTTCACATTCATCCCAGACATCTTTCTCACCCGGATCGAACACAAAGCTCTTGATACCTATTTGTTACGACAGATGTGAAAAAGAACAAATATTAAATGCAAAACAAAGAATAATCACACACAGATTTAACGTGGTTCACCAACGGAGTGTTGGCTACATCCACGGGCAGAGAGAGAATGATATTATTGATGAGAAGGATAACCAAAATTACAGAGGCAATTAATGACTTAATCGTCAAAAAATAAACTAGGTTTTAAGACCTATTTATAAGCAAACCCGGAAAAACGCGATGCGCGTCTCATTAAACCTCCGCCCGATCGGGTCGGGTGGTACTCGCCAAACCAAAAGTCGTCTCAGGCCCGATCGGGCGACCCTCGCCCGAGTCGTAGTTCGCGACGATGCCCGATCGGGCGCTCCACTCCTTGAGCTGCTGCTTAGACGTTGACTCCGCCCGATTGGGAGATCCTGCCCGATCCAATCGGGCGACCCGACGAAACATGCCCTCTGACCGGATTCAAGGCATAAATTCCTACATCACGAGATACTCAGGCTTGGATCAATAGCAATGAAAAGATTTGTAAAACAGAGTGAATATGAGCAGTTAAAACAGTGCAATCTTTTTAGACTGAAAGGTTCCATATTCTACAACTACAAAAACTTGCAAGAACCTGCATTATTTTCAAATAGCTGGTTCAATGTTGGAAGAAAATTGATTACACTGCTTTTGGAATCCAACAGCAACACACGAAGCCTTCGAATGAACCTGGCAGCATCTCCTTGCAGATCACTCTCATAGACCCCTGCCAAAGAGTCCAGCAATTTTATAACCAAATATTTGACATTTACAATTGTTAAATTAAGGCAAGTAAATGACACTGTCCACATTCATGCAGCATACACTTGCACCTTGTACAATTTTCCAAAACACTTAAAGAAACCCTTAAAGAAGATCTCAATGCACAACTGACTCTTGATCTAGTTCCCTTAGAGCTTGTTCGGTAGGCGTACTCAATTGGTGGTGAAGTGATGAAAACATATGTAATTTGCAAAGAAAATCCCGTGTTTTTATTGCATGGTAAATCTCCAGATACATGATTTCTGTCACAAATTTTCATTCACTTAATACCACCTCTAGAGTGGTTAGGGATGGTAACGGAATTTAATGGGAAAAAAGCATGAGTTTGGGATGGACAAACATCACCATAACCATTAAGAAGATACATTGTATAAAAAAAATTACATACTTCCTCTGTTTTTTTTATTCAATTAGAGATAATAATGCTCAAAGAAGCGTCTTGGCATACAATAAAGCAAATGGTGAAATAAATAAAAACCAGAGGAAGTATGAATTCATCAACAATACCAGTATACCACCATAACATCTACACCAACCATTACGTTAGCACCCAAAATTATGGAGCCACCCCTAGTCGCCACTTCACATAACAATTTTCAGCAAATGGTGATAGCTTCACTAATCAAGTAATTACACATTGAGTCAAACCCCCCCTCAACACAATTAATTATGACTAACTAGTCTTTGGGCCCGGGCATTTCCCCGGATGGTATTTTTTCCGAGATTGATATGCATATTTTTCCATTTGCATTAAAATATAATAAATAAAACGCAACATTTTAAAAGCTACAAATATAATAATGTGGACATTCAAAGCATGATTAAAAGTTGGTTGAGATGGTAATTGTGCTATGTATTATAGCAAGATGTCATGGGTTCAAATCTTGTTGCAAGCCAATTTACTTTTGTTAGTTAACATGACATATGTACACATTGAACAATTCTAGTATAGTAAGAGAGGTGACACGTAGCGTATATACATTGTCAGACACGCCTTTTAATATATTAGTATAGATTACAACAGCTTCAACAATATATTAAATCATCTCAGGAAAGGTAAAGAAAAAGTGCCCGTCCTCCCTGTTCGTTTAACAGGCTTGCCGGCCTATGTCAGTTAAGAATATGATCAATGCTAAGCTTGCAACTTGATGCATAAATAACCCAAAAATGATTGCTATAAGTCCGTCTGTTTCATTTTTCCACAACACTTAAAAAACAGTCAGTTAAGATTGATATCAATCTTAACTTGTATAGCAATTTAACATTAAGAAGTCGTTATAGTGATGTTAATGATATCAGGTTTCATAATTGAAACACAAATACAAACATAAGAAAAATTGACAGGAACAATCCCAACTATGAGCGTTCCGCCATTTTCAGTCCCAACTAAGGATTATTTCTCAGTAGTCCCAACTATGCATCATTTTTTACAAAATTGGTTCCAGCAGGTCATTGACCTACTGCAATAGGTAACACGACTTTCTTTTCCCAACTTTCATGTTCTCTTTCCTCTGGTGGATCCCTTCCGTTCCCCCACCCTCAAAATTGCCACCCCTTCAAGTTTCGAACACCCCCGAGAAAGCATCTTCTTTCTGGGCTCCTCAAAATTCCCAACTATTGCTTTCGTTCTTTTGTTGTTCTAGTATTGTTTGCTATTACTTGCTAGATTGCTATTCAATAGGACCTACAAGTGGTATCAAAGCCAGGTCGGATTATTGTCTAGATCTAGAAGTAATTAACAATGGAGGATGCGATGATCAGAATTGAGAAGTTTGATGGCACAGATTTTGGATATTGGAAGATGCAAATTGAAGACTTTCTATATCAGAAGAATCTGTATCAACCCTTGTCTGAGACGAAGCCTGCAAACATTGATGAGGCAAAGTGGAAGGTGCTCGATAGGCATGCACTAGCAGTGGTGTGTTTGACATTGGCTCGGACTGTGGCCTTCAATGTCAAGGATATCAAAAGAACGGCGGGATTAATCAAAGCTCTGTCAGATATGTATGAAAATCCCTCGGCTATGAATAAGGTATATCTGATGCGCCGTTTATTTGATTTAGAGATGAATAATGGTAGTTTTGCTGCTGAACATATTAATGAATTTAATTCGATAATAAGTCAGTTATCTTCGGTAAATATTGTCTTTGACGATGGAGTGAAAGCCTTAATTTTGTTGTCCTCCTTACATGTTGCTTGGGAAACTGTAGTAACTGTTGTTAGTAATTCTTCTGGTAAAGAAAAATTGGTGATGAATAATGGTAGTTTTGTTGTTAGTAACTGATGTTGTCCGTGATCTGATTTTGAGTGAGAGTATTCGAAGGAAGGAGAGTGGAGAATCATCTGGAGCATACAGTGCTGAGGGTAGAGGGAGGGGAAAACAAAAGGGAAAAGGAAAGAACTTTCAGGGTAGATCAAAGTCTAGGGGCCGGAGTAAGTCAAAAGGCAGGGCTAGTATTACCTGTTGGAATTGTGGTGAGAAGGGTCATCCAAACAGGGAGTGTCCACATCCCAAGAAGAAGGATGGAAAGTCTGACCATAATGATAAACAGGAGGATAGTGATAACTCATCGATTTATTCTGCATCGAATGAGATTGAGGATGCTTTGGTCCTAAGTGTTGATAGTCCCATAGAGTCGTGGATCCTAGATTCGGGGGCATCGTTTCACTCTTCACCTATGAGGGAGCTGTTTCATGACTTCAAAGCAAAGAAGTTGGGTAAGGTCTATCTTGCTGATGTCAAGACCTAGGATATCATGGGAAAGGGAGATGTGATTGTTAGGACTACAAACGGGGGAACTTTAAAACTGCATGATGTTAGGTACATTCCAGGCCTAGCAAAGAATCTGATTTCTGTGAGTCAACTGGACTCATGTGGCTACAAGACTGTGTTCTGTGAGGGGAAGTGGAAAATTTCCAAAGGTTCCATGATCTTGGCTAGAAGTACTAAGATGGGAACACTATACACTATTGCAGGGTGTACATGCATGGTTGCTGCAGCTACAGTGGATGAGACTAAGTTACGGTATACTAGACTTGGTCACATGAGTGAGAAAGGGATGAAGATTTTAGCTTCAAGTGGCAAATTGTCAGGGTTGAAATCAATTGACATGGAATTTTGTGAGAGTTGTGTCTATGGCAAGCAGAAAAATGTGACTTTCACAAAAGCCAAGAAAGAGTTGAAAACTGAGAAGCTAGAGTTGGTGCACACTGATTTGTGGGGGCCTTCCCTAGTCAGATCCCTTGGAGGCTCACGTTACTTTGTTACTTTCATTGATGACTACAGCAGGAAGGTATGGGTCTATTTCATGAAGAGGAAATCTGAGCTTCATGAGACCTTCAAGAAGTGGAAGGCTGAGGTAGAGAATCATACTGAAAAGAAAATTAAGTGCATTAATTCTGATAATGGAGGTGAGTATGAATTGGCAGAGTACACAAAGCTCTGTGAGGAGAATGGCATCATTCTGAAGAGGACTGTTCCAGGGAAACCTCGACAGAATGGAGTTGCAGAGAGGATGAACACGACACTGACTGAGAGGGCTAGAAGTATGAGGTTACATGCAGGGCTACCTAAAACATTCTGGACAGATTCAGCTAGTATAGCAGCTTACTTGATCAACAGGGGACCATCAGTTCCATTGGAGTTCAAGCTACTAGAGGAGGTTTGGAGTGGGAAGGAGGTAAATCTTTCTTTTCTGAAATTATTTGGTTGTATTGCTTATGTTCAATCTGAGAAACGCGACAAGTTAGACCCAAAGGCCGTTAAATGTTATTTTATTGGGTATGGTTCTGAGAAGTATGGGTATCGGTGTTGGGGAACCTAAAAGTAGGAAGATTTTTGAGACACTGTGATGTCACTTTTGATGTGACTAAGGTGTACAAGGATGTTTATGGTGATAAATATGAGATTACCGAGCCAGTGGGAGTTCAGGAGGAGGAGTTTGTGGAGACTGAAGGCATTGATGGAAGAAATGTCATTGTTCCAGAACGGGTTGAGCAACATGGAGATGAGGCTCATACTCCTGCAGGGTCTGATTCAGATGAGTCAGATAACTCACAGCAAGGTAATTCAGATGGTGCTACTGTCACACCACCAAGAGGTTCCAATTCTAGTACAGCGAGAATAGTCTCTCAAGTTGACTTGAGAAAATCCGCAATGGTGTCCAAAGCACCTAATCGATATTCTTTGCTACTAACTGATGCAGGTGAACCATAATCATATAAAGAAGCAATAAATTCGACTGACTCATCTAAGTGGGAGTTAGCCATGAAAGATGAGATGCAGTCCCTGCATGAATGAGAGCACTTAGCAACAAGTGGATCTTCAGATTGAAGAAAGAGCCTGATGAAAGTGTCAGGTATAAGGCGAGATTAGTAGTAAAGGGGTTTCTATAACACGAGGGCATTGACTACAACGAGATATTTGCTCCTGTTGTGAAGTTGACTACTATAC
This sequence comes from Beta lomatogona, assembly GCA_947646795.1. NCBI lineage: Eukaryota > Viridiplantae > Streptophyta > Magnoliopsida > Caryophyllales > Amaranthaceae > Beta > Beta lomatogona. The sequence continues at coordinate 475,054 of CANSNZ010000418.1, forward strand.
GTATCTTGTTGGCTATTGTGGCTGCTGAAAAATTTATTCTTAGAACAAATGGATGTTAAGACCGCGTATCTACATGGTGATCTGGATGAGGAGATCTACATGAAGCAACCGGATGGCTTTAAAGTTCGGGGAAAGGAGAATTTGGTGTGCAAGCTCAAGAGGAGCTTATATGGATTGAAGCAGGCTCCGAGACAGTGGTACATAAAGTTTGACACTTTCATGTGTAGCAGCGGGTTCAAGAGAGCTGATAGCGGTCATTGTTGCTATTTTCAGAGGTATGTAAATGACTATGTTTACTTACTTCTGTATGTTGATGATATGTTGATTGCTGATACGAGCATGGAGGTGATAAATAGTGTGAAGGGAAAACTGTCACAGAAATTTGAGATGAAGGATTTGGTGAATCTACACAAATCTTAGGTATGAGGATTTTCAGAGACAAGTCCATTGGCATGTTAAAGTTGTCTCAGGAGGATTACATTCTAAAGGTACTTAAGAGGTTTAATGTGGGAGATGCAAAACCCAGAAATTCGCCGCTTCCTAGCGACCTCAAATTGACAAGGGAGCACTCACCAACTACAGAAGAAGAAAAGGAGCAAATGGCCATTGTTCCCTATGCTTCGGCGTTTGGTAGCTTGATGTATGTCATGGTTTGCACACGGCCAGACATTGCTTTTGCAGTGGGAGTTGTGAGTAGATTTGTTTCTAATCCAGGTGAGAAACATTGGGATGTTGTGAAGTGGTTACTAAGGTACTTGAAGGGCACTTCAAGTATGGGGCTTTGTTTTTGGAAGAAAGGAGTGAAGCTTGAGGGTTATGTTGATGCTGATCTCAGTGGAGATATCGATACTAGCAAAAGCACGTCAGGATATGTCTCTACTGTGGGTGGTACTGCAGTGAGCTGGATGTCCAAGTTACAGAAGTGTATCTCTCTGTCTACTACAGAGTCTGAGTATGTGGCTATGTCTGAGGCAGGTAAGGAGATGGAATGGCTTATTGGTTTTCTTGAAGAGATGGGCATTAAACAGGAGAAAGTAGTACTTTACAGTGATAGTCAAAGTGCAGTGCATTTGGCTAAGAATCCTATGTATCATTGTAGGACTAAGCACATTCGTCGGCGCTTTCACTACATCAGAAGTTTAGTGGAAGAGGATGTGTTGTGTCTGGAGAAAGTGTTGGGTGCTAAAAACCCAGCAGATATGCTCACTAAGAGTGTGAGTTGTGACAAAATAAGGTTGTGCTGAACCTTAGTTGGCCTTATGTAATTGTTGATGAAGGTGGTGCTTTACGAATTGAGATGGATGAAAAGATGGTGATGGTATAAGGTATTCTTCACTTACACCTATCTCTAAGTGGGAGATTGTTGGGCATATGGGGTCGTATGGGGATCAATGTGTGTGTATGGTATGGAGATGAGGTTGCGTGAAGCTAGTTCGTCGTCAAACAGCTCATTTGCAGGCCCGCACGATCGAGTCGGGCAGTGCCGCCCGATCGGGCGAGGTCGATCGTCTTGGCAGAGGCTGGATGCAAGGGAGCCCGATGGAATCCGGCGGTCTCGCCCGATCGGGCTGGAGTACCGATCTACCGGGCGTACGACCGGGCGAAGGTCGCCCGATCTGGCCCGAGAGCAGAACCTGTTTGGCAATATTGGTCGCCCGACCAGATCGGGCGGAGAGGTTAATTTCACGCAGAGGGGGGATTTTCCGAGTTACTCCCTCCGTCCCAGAAAGATCTGAACACTTGTTGGGACACGTAGTTTAAGGTGATAAGTTGTAGTGTGGTTATCAAATGTTATTTTATTTAAAAAGTAGATGTGATAGGAGTTGGTGGGATATCTTTTATTAAAGGAGAGAGAAAGTTGGGTAAGTTTTTATTGATAAAAGGTAGATTTTGGACCAAAGATGTATAAAAGAAATAATATATTAATGGTGGGACCATGCCAAGAATGGAAGTGTTCAAACTAATTTGGGACAAACATAAAAGGAAAGTGTTCAGACTATTCTGGGACAGAGGTAGTAAGTTATAATTAGGTTTAACCTAATGCGATAATTAGACTATTATTCATTATTATTCACATATTCAAGAGAGGAAAAGCTAGAGAGAGATCTTGGAGAGCTTTTGTAACCTTCTTTTGAACATTCATCGATTCCTAGTGCATATTCGTGGTTTTTCTCCCAGTTCTTGGGTTTCCACGTTAAAAGCTCTCTTGTGTCTTTTATTGCTTTCGTTCTTTCGTTGTTCTAGTATTGTTTGCTATTACTTGCTAGATTGCTATTCAATAGGACCTACAGCAGTTAAGTCCAGCTGTAGCACAACATTCAGTTGGAACTATGGCAGGATCACATAGAGCATCATATGGTTTGCACTGAGCTTCCACCTTGAAGGCAATCATTTGGAGCACCACCACTAGGTATTTGAAATGAATGATATGATCAGTTTATATTGATATACTCATTCATAGCTTAGCTATGTTTTTTTTTGGCAATGGATAGCTTAGCTTTGTTACTATTACCAAATTACCAAAATTATCTTATATGCTTAACACAATCAATTACTCTCCTTTGTTTTCCTTTTCTTATAAAAAAATTCTACATGTTTTTCAATCCACATATTCAAGTATTATTATATGTAAACATGTATTGAGTACAAAACAATATAGAAGTTCATATTCAGAAACTTGTCAATCTAACAAGATCAAATATGGATATTAGTACTTTTTTTAATGTAAGTGTAATAGACTGATGCCCTATATCATACATGAGTCGTGATTTTGTTATTTAATATAAAATTATGAAAACATTATGAGTATATGGTTAGTATAAGGCTCTATAGATATATAAAGTCAAATAGATTCATATATGACTCGAAACTTGGCACCTTTTCTGAATGAGTAGTGTCCTATTTTATTGGGATCGTAAATACTTCAATTATAAATTATACTATATACACGTGGTAGTAACTAAGAATCTTAGAGTCCGTTTTTGAAGAGATGGTCTCACGTTAGTGTTAACGTGAGACCAGCCGATGTCGTACTGACATCACGCGAGTGCATCAACCAGCACTGGAATTAGTTAAGCGCTTGAACCTCTTAGTTATGTTAGCCTTAAATTGCTTCTGGATGAATTAGTTAAGTGCTGAAATATATTAGTTAAGCGCTGAAGTATATTAGTTATATAATAAAAACCAGATTATAATGCATCTTATTTGTTCAATCACAACAATACTACATAAATACATGTGCAAGAGGTGGACTAAATTTGCAAAGAGCAAAGTGTGGAAAAGATATAGAGCAGTTACAAACAACGTAACCCCATGGCGATATGAAACCGCAAGAAAGTTCTACAATCTCATTATCAAAAGTCAATATAATGAAAGATGCAAGAAAGGTACTGCAATAAGCCTACAAGGCTAGCTGCTGCAAGTATAACCAAAGTCTTAACTACAAAACCAATTATAGAAGTACAATGCTCATCCAATACAACTACATTGGTTATTTTAGACTCGGATCGTGCAAAACAAATTAAAGGGAAGAAGTTTAAGGAAGAAAAGTAATTTTAAGAAGACTAAAAAATAAATTCCAAGAACCAAACTGAAATTGGTACAATTACTCCAAATGCTAGGTTGTTTTAAGTTCTTTTTTCATATTGTCTTTTGTATTTGACATTTTAGATTTATAAAAAAGTTATTTCTTCATTTATATTGGAAACTAAATAATTCTCAATAGATCTTAACTAATTATAGAACAGCACTAACTAATGTACTAGATATGTTAACTACTCCCTCCGTCCCATATTATAGTGCTTCTTTCCTTTTAAAGTGTCCCAAAATGTAATTCTTGTTTCCTTTTTTAATTCTACACCTTTCCATGATTTTCCTAGAAAATTTGTGCCACCATTATTTATTTACTTATTGGAAATAGATTTTTGCTTTGTCTATTCAACCCAAGGGTTGAATTAGTCATGCATTTAATGCTCTTTCACCACCTATTGTCATTCTCTCTCTTAAAATCAGCTTTTTCCCCATAAAATTTATTTTCAATACACAAACTCTCTTTATTTTCCTCTTAGATTCTATTGACCTTAATATCCGTGCAAAAACAGAATCATGCACTATAATATGGGACGGAGGGAGTAATAAATAATGTAAGCCTACATATAGATTACCAGCTCTAAGCTATTGTGCTAAAATACTTAACTAATTCGCCAAAAATATTAACTAATTCACCAAAAATATTATCGTGAGAATTTGTGAGACGCGGTCCATTTTTTAAAAACATATATCTCTTGGACTAACATGAGACCGTCTTTTTCAAGAATTTGTGAGAATCTTAATATGACTTTCAATAGATGTCATTTTCTAATGTCTTTCAATACTATGAGAATGATTTTAATTAGATGTATACGGTATGATTTACATAGATGTCATTTTCTTAAAATTATTAAAAGAACACAAGGTATGTTCTTGATCATTTTTCTTTTTCAGCTTTAAGTTTTTTAAAAACTAAAAAAAAAAATGAAATTAAGTTTCTAGTTTCCTGTTAAAATTGACATGTTAATATGCGTAAGACTTATTACATACGTTCTTGATTGAGAACTAGTTGTATCTGTCATTTAAATTCTTTAGAGCACATATGTGTTACGTTTTCAGCTTGTTGACATAAGATGTTGATAAAATGATGATAGGACTAATTGGTCTACTTTATTTTAATAATTTTCATTTGATTTAATCCTTCAATATATATAATCAAGCTAAAAAAAGTAAGAAAACACTTGATATGGTAATTCATCTCAAGGAAGCATTTTGCAATTTTATATTGTAATTCATCTCATGAATGAATTCCACTCAGTAGCTTACATAGTCTGACTTTTTTGTTCATCAACTAGAGAACTAAACAAGCACCGAACAAGTGAACTCCATATGAACTTAGCTTAGATTCTTCTAGATCCGGCATCCTTAATTAGTATGCTTTTGCTATGAAAAAAATTATATATATCACCCTTTTAAAATCACTTCTATTGTTGCCTAAAAACTTCAATGATGATTATATAGTTATCGATAATTGATCAACAACCAAGTTTATAATATTAACTCCGTGAACAACTACTGTACTACCATTCTCACACATTAAGGGAATCGGCCGGCCATGTAAAACACATAGTGTCGATATATGTCATAAGAGCGGATTAAATCAAAGAGCAATAAAATTATTAATCCGGCCATAAGACATTAAAAAACTATATGCCGGGTCCAGGAAAACTAGTATAAATGGAAACAATTGCATAACATGAAAACTCATCCTCCCAAAGTTTAAAAGACAAAAATTCTTTGTGAACTACATCACTTACTACAAGTAATTTAGTAATGGCTAATAGAACCATGCAAGCCTCCGTTTTCATTGTTCTATCAGGTTTCCTTCTCATATCCTTATAATCTTTCTTTCTTAATTTTATATGTATGTGTGTGTCTACGCAACAGAAGTCCTAATGATCTGAATATCCCCTCTCTTTTTTATCTCCCCTTCATCAATTTACACCGGAGTAGAGTTTGACCATATACAAGGTTGGCAGAGTTTCATCCTAAATCTAATTGGTGATAGGTGGAGTAACCCACCAATAATCTATATATTAGTCATTCTCTCTAATATCTCAATGTGGGACAACTATTACCTAACTCACATATGGGTTATACTCTTAACAATATTGGTTTAGAAATTTATGATGAAATCAAGCGTCAATCAAGTTATTATGATGATAAGTTTTTGTTTAATTCCTCTTTTAACTTCTTATATGCAACCTCCAACGCTATAATTAATATCATTTGTAATTGTGTTCGATTCATTAATTTTATATTTTTTTATTTGTTTTGTCATGTCATTAAACATGTTTATGATGCTCAAAGACGAGCATTGAATCTGAAAAACCAAAATCAAAGGAGTAAAAAAAGGGAAAGAGTATCCTAATTATGTTAAACGTCTAAAAGTATCTTCGTAATTTGATACTAAGTTACTAACAATCTCATGTACTGATCATCATATCTTTATTCATTTGGAATTCTTAGTGGTGATGCTCCAAATGGTCGTCTTCAAGGTGCAAGCTCAGTGCCTCCCATATGATTCTCCATGTGACCCAACCATAATTCCAACGAATTGTTGTGATAAACTTCTGTGCGTACAAGTTGCACTAGGTGAATTTAAATGTAAAGAAGGATTTTGCGAGGACCACGCTGGACATGAATGTGATCCTATTTTATTCCCATGTTGCCCGGACCTGGAAACTAAGTTGACCTGCGAAAATAACATATGCGTGGAACAGTGAATGCCATAACAATTATCATCTCTCTGATAATATGTATGCGTGACTACATATACGTGGGACTCATGCTAATTGTGTAGCTTTTGTTGCACAATGTTTGTTATATTTTCTTGCATTGTAATTGTTGTTTGCGACTTTTGCTTTTTGGTGCGTTTGCTGCGCTGGTCCTATATGTATACTATTGTGACTTTGTGTGCATGATTTATTTTGTTGGGGTGTTCAACGTTTGCAGGGCCGTTCCTGAGTATTATTGGGCCCGGGGCAATATATGAAAATGGGCCCCTAATACATAAGAGATTTAATAAAATATGCACGTTTTTAGTATAAAAACTAATTATTTACCAGCAACTGTTTCTTCAAAAAAATAGAACTTTTTCATTTTTATATGATTAATATATCTAATACGCCCTTCGTCCTAGAAAGATATGAACACTTGTTGGTTTACGTAATTTAAGGTGATAAGTTGTAGTGTAGTTATCAAATGTAATTTTTATTGAAAAATATATGTTATAGGAGTTGGTGGGTATCTTTTACTGAAAAAGAGAAAAATCACATAATAATAGTGGGACCATGTCAAAAATAAAATTGTTCAAACTGAAATGGAATAAACAAAAAAAATATATCAGACTATCGATTCGTGGGATGGATGGAGAAGTCCGTAATAAACAGATAAACTAATAAAATTGGAATATCGAAATATAAAATACACTTTATTACCCAACACCTAAAATGAATTGTGAAATCTAATAGGTTGAAGTCTGTATGTATACATTATTTTTTAACATTTACAATTATAAATTTATAAGGTATATAAGATACAAAATCATACTCTTTTTAACTTAAAAAATGAAATAGTCCTGTTACTTTCCTTTTCTTTTTTATTTTCTTAAATGTTATCATGTTAATGCTAAATCAAATACTTAACACATTTCAGATTTCTGGGCCCTGGGCGGGCGCCCCGCCTACCCTGGCCCAGGGCCAGCCCTGAACGTTTGGTCCTATAAGGCTATAATACTCGTTACTACTTACTATTGTATGTACTATGTAGTCGATCTTATCAGAGTGCACAAGAATAATTTTATCAAATCTGCACATCTTCCTTTATTTTATTGTTTAATTTATTTCTCCTACACTGCCACGGCTTGGAGCGTATGTTGAAGTATAATTTTCTCCTTACCATTCAAACAAAAGTACTACGCTTTTACAATATACGAGTAGATTCCCAATAGATAATACGATTGTCTCACTAACTATTAAAATGGTCACTTTTTGCTTACACTACTTTCTAAATAACCTCTTTACTCGAATAGAACAGTAAAACAATCTTTTTTTGAACCAACTACACTGAGGATTATATTGAGGGAAGTGGAATTTTTTTTTTTTTTGAATGAGAATAAGGAAAATTATCATTAATAAAATGCCATACGGCATCTACAACAATAACATAAAAAAATCAGATAATCTAAAACATCAATATGAAGATTTTCATCCATTTAACTAATTTAGACGCTTCGTAACCACTTCTGTGGTATGGTACTATTCCAACCATACTGGAACTTCGATGACTCAACATCTTTCCTGCCTGATGCAATAGTAAAGTGAAATCTAACCTTCGTCTTGATATTCTTGATTCGCAACTAGTAAGAAAGTTTTCCCACAACCTCAAATCCCCAAGCCTCTCGAACTAGAGATACTAAACAACAACAAACTAGACCAACAACCCCTACAAGAGAGGAGACTTGAACTCCTAGAAAATACGCATAACATGAGACTAACTTATTAAACAAAGCAAGAAAACGAAACGAAAGATCCCCATATAACACTTCCATTTTCTTTCAAACAAAGGCCTTATAGTTTTCAAACCCACAACCCCTATGAAACCTAGAACCTTAAAGCCCTCCCATGTCTAAGCGCGGGAATGAGGCCCTTATCCCTAAACACTGAAGCCCTCCCACGTCTAATACAAGTAAATATATATGTAATCGCTGCCCAATGACAAAATTTATTTTTTAAAATGCTTAATTCAAAAATCTTATATCTTATATAAAAAGGGATTTGGGGTTTGGGGTGCACAAGGGTATGCACACCGACCCAACTTCCCTCATAATTACCAAGCGTGTCCTTTTCTTTCTCAAACGCTTCTTCCCTTTTTTATCTTTTTTTTTTTAATAAACAAAATTGGAAGAGATACAATTAACGGTACCCTTGCTCTGTCTCTCTCCCGTTGCCGGTACCCACCTAGCGTCTCTGCACGTTGCCGGTGTCCTCCCGACTTAGTTCCTTCTTCTCACTTATCCCCCCCTTCATTGGGTCCTCTTTCTCATTTTTAGCTTACCAAGATCCAAAATGGGTAAATTGTAACTGATCAATCGTTCGTAAGAAAAATAAACCAGAATTACACTTCAACTACTGCATATTAGAATTCAAAGTAATTTAAGAAATCAAATTGGAATATTAGATATTGGAGCAATTAGCAGTCCCCATCCATAAGTTATAAAAAAAATCAATAGCAAGAAATAAAGATAAACTTCAGTTAACTATATTATAAAAAAAACGAAACTTTTTTATTAAAGCTTAATAAATTCCAGAAAATGTTTCTAAAACAAAATCGAAATACAATGGATTCTTACCGATTAGATTACAATTGGTATATATATATAACCTTCCTTAATCCTTAACATTACGCAACTCTTGCATATCAAATTTGTGGAAGATCTTAATTTGCGTTCTCCTTTATACCCAAATTCTCTTACTATTGTCGATTATTCCATTTGGGGAATTGAAGAGAATTTGATGATTCCAAACTACATCATACATGCAGCATTTTAGACGGAAATGACATGTTGTTATAGTGGAAGAATTGGTTGAGGAAGATTATAGAAATCTATAAAAGAATAGATCTATTGAAGATAAAAAAATTTGACGGATGATATTATTAGGAAGATGAAACTGTAATGGGTTAGAGGTTTAGAGGAAACAAATGGTATTGCATGCATTTGGTGCATAATTAATTTATCGGATTTTTTCATCATATAAACAATTGTTTTATTCATCATATACCCACAATATTTCAAAATTCACCACATATCCTTTAATTTTTTGATAATTAACCATTTGTCTTGAATGATTAACGACTACCAACTTTTTTTATCATTAACCCCTAATTCCATTACTAAACCTCAATTAATCCTTACTTCAATCATTTACTTAATAGAATAGCATCGAAACAACACCCAAGGACAAAGAAGAAGAAAGAGAGTTATGGAGGAAAAGTGATAAAGGGGCCATTTGTGAGATTTTAATGATGGTCAATTAAAGTTAACAACTCAAATAAGGGTAATTAAGGTTTGATAAGGAATTAGGAGTTCATGACTAAAAAAGTTGACGGTCATTAATGTTTCAAGTAATATGAGACGAAGAAGGTATAGGCGTATAGGTTGCTAATATGATTGTTATACTAAAGATGAAATAATAGTTTTACAAAAGAAAGATACTCATTTTATATGAAAATAAAAAGTTTGATAAAAGGCGTCATTGACCCGTACTTTCAGAACCATATCCATAACCGTGAGTCTGTGACCTGTATACTTCGTTCTGAACCTCATACGACTGGACTCGTATTCGACTCAACCCACATTTATCGAACATGAAACCCGTCTACCTGATCCGTTGAACATGTCTACATCCAATGTGTGCCTTTCATTTCTATCTCCTCCGATCCCTTCTCTTTCTCTTACTCCAATAATACAATTAGAGTACCATCTAGCAATAAAATTTTAGGGGAAAAAAAAATATAATTCCTAATTCTTCTATACATTTTTTTTACTAGGTACATTAGTTATGTGTTGAGTTTAGCCCTATATGAGGGATCCCAAGTTTAATGAGAGACGCCCATACCCCTAATTTCACTCCCCCACCCCTTTATACTAACTCTGTTTGTTGTTACACTTTCGTTTTAAGATCATTTCTATTTAATTGCTACACTCTCACTTTCTTCTTATATGGAAACATGTCACATAAACTTTATACACTTTCTATATCATACGTCCTATCACTCACTTTATTAATCCACCGAAAACCTTCTTACTTACCCCATTTTCTCTCTCCTCAATATTTAAATGTTTTTTTTACATTTTTCAAAAATTAGATATGCTTTTGTTTTACTACTCTCATGTTTTTTTTCAAAATTGTCTTGGTTCTCCCCCAAAAGTGAATCGCAACAATTATTTGTAAATGAAGGAAGTATATGACTAGAGTTTTCTTTTAGGTTGGAATCTTGTATCTCTTCCAAGGTCCAACCTTATAATTGCGGTTCCTTCATGTATATTTATTTTTTCACACTTTTTCTTTTACTTTTGAGAATAATGATTATATGACATTTACGATTATTTGATTTCATATCTTAAAAGATATTACAGAATTAGGGTATTCATTGTTGTTATGCACTAGGTATAAATAGATTATGAAAATAGACGTGCAATACAAATCCTTGTACTATTTAAGTGCACAAGCCACGAAGGGGCCTCAAGAACGTAAATGTTGATAAAGTATGTCAAATTATTATCAACAAGAAAATGGTGAATATATACAACTATCAAAGGGATCAGTATTGATTTGATGAATTAACTATTACTTCCTCCATTTCTAAATACATTATAAAATTTTCTGTCTGTACACTATTCAATACGCTACTTTGCTCCTTAACATCTTTAATTATGTATAAGTAAAAATTATAAACCGTTGATATTATTTGTGAGTGAATATAAGATTAGGTTGGTAGATAAATAGTGGTTACTACGTAAATGTTGTGTGTATTTAGAAACATAAAAAGTACTCCCTTAAAAAAAACATAGAAAGTACTATATCTAAAAAAAACTAGCAACAAGTAAACTAAGATGAACTTTCTTCAATCTTGTATCTCTTCCAAGTTCCAACCTTATAGTTGCGATTCCTTCATGTATATTTATTCTTTTGACACTTTTTCATTTACTTTTGAGAATCACTATCATATGACATTTACGATTATTTTATTTCATATTCTAAAAGATATTACAGAATTAGGTTATTCATTATCGTTATGCACTAGGTATAAATAGATCTTTTTATGAAAAGAGACATGCAATACAAATTCTTGTACTATTTATGTGTACACGCCACGAAGGGGCCTCAAGAACTTAAATGTTGATAAAGTATGTCAAATTATTATGCACATGAAAATGGTGAATATATACAACTATGAAAGGATCCGTATTGATTTGATGAATTAAATATCACTTCCTCCATTTCTAAATACATATAAAATTTCCTGTCTACGCACTATTCAGTACGCTACTTTGCTCCATAACATCTTTAATTATGTACTCCCTCCGTTTCATTTTAATTTATTTACTTCACTTTGGGGGAGAACCAAGGAATAAGTACAAAAGTATGAGAGAGAAACTCAAAAGGTGGAGAGAGAAACTGAAAAGTGAGAGACAGAAAGTAAAAAGTGGGTTAAAATATTAAAAAATGGATGACATGGGTGGAAAAAGAGGATAAAGTAGATGTAATATGTTACCTAAAATAGAAAAGCAACAGTGTGTAGATTAAAAAGAAACAGACCAAAAAGGAAAGTGTGTAGATTAAAAAGAAACGGAGGGAGTATAAGTTAAAATTATAAACCGTTGATATCATTTGTGAGTGAATATAAGATTAGGTTGGTAGACAAATAGTGGTTACTATGTAAATGTTGTGCGTATTTAGAAACATAAAAAGTACTCCCTCAAAAAAACATAGAAAGTACTATATCTAAAAAAAACTAGCCACAAGTAAACTAAGATGAACTTTCTTCAATCTTTTATCTCTTTCAAGTTCCAACCTTATAGTTGCTATTCCTTCGTGTATATTTATTCTTTTGAGAATAATGATTATATGACATCTACGATTATTTTATTTCATATATATTCTAAAAGATATTACAGAATTAGGTTAATCATTATTGTTATGCACCATGTATAAATAGATCTTTTTATGAAAAGAGATGTGCAATACAAATTCTGGTACTATTTAAGTGTACACGCCACGAAGGGGCCTCAAGAACTTAAATGTTGATAAAGTATGTCAAATTATTATGAACAAGAAAATCGTGAATATATACAACTATCAAAAGGATCAATATTGATTTGATGAATTAACTATCACTTCCTCCATTTCTAAATACATATAAAATTTCCTGTTTGTACACTATTTAGTACGCTACTTTGCTCCTTAACATCTTTAATTATGTATAAGTAAAAATTATAAATCGTTGATATTATTTGTGAGTGAATATAAGATTAGGTTGGTAGATAAACAGTGGTTACTATGTAAATGTTGATGGGTTGAATCTAATGGAAAAAGTCAAATTAATCCTATCATCATCTTCGCAACATCTTATGTTCTTTTTTTTTTTTGCAACAATCTTATATTCTTATGTCAACAAACGGAACTCACAACACATATAAATCAACACCAATTCTCCATGAAAAGGGTTGGGATTATTATTTTTTTATTTTTTTCATGTGAACTACTATACTACCATTCTCACACATTAAGGGAATCGGCCGGCCATGTAAAACACATAGTGTCGATATATGTCATATGAGCGGATTAAATCAATGAGCAATAAAATTATTAATCCGGCCACAAGACATTAAAAAACCATATGCCGGGTCCAGGAAAACTAGTATAAATGGAAACAATTGCATAACTTGAAAACTCATCCTCCCAAAGTTTAAAAGACAAATTTTTTTTGTGAACTACATCACTTACTACTAGTAAATTAGTAATGGCTAACAGAACCATGCAAGCCTCCGTTTTCATTGTTCTATCAGGTTTCCTTCTCATCCTTATAATATTTCTTTCTTAATATTATATGTATTTGTGTCTACGCAACACAAGTCCTAATGATCTGAATATCCCCTCTCTCTTTTCTCTCCCCTTCATCAATTTTGCAATCCCACATCGGAGGAGAGTTTGACCATATACAAGGTTGGCAGAGTTTCATCCTAAATCCAATTAGGGATAAGTGAAGTAACTCACCAATCTATATATATACATAAGTCATTCTCTCTAATATCTCAATGTGGGACAACTATTACCTAACTCACACATGGGTTATACTCTTAACAATATTGGTTTAGAAATTTATGATGAAATCAAGCGTCAATCAAGTTATTATGATGATAAGTTTTTGTTTAATTCCTCTTTTAACTTCTTATATGCAACCTCCAACGCTATAATTAATATCATTTGTAATTGTGTTCGATTCATTAATTTTATATTTTTTTATTTGTTTTGTCATGTCATTAAACATGTTTATGATGCTCAAAGACGAGCATTGAATCTGAAAAACCAAAATCAAAGGAGTAAAAAAAGGGAAAGAGTATCCTAATTATGTTAAACGTCTAAAAGTATCTTTGTAATTTGATACTAAGTTACTAACAATCTCATGTACTGATCATCATATCTTTATTCATTTGGAATTCTTAGTGGTGATGCTCCAAATGGTCGTCTTCAAGGTGCAAGCTCAGTGCCTCCCATATGATTCTCCATGTGACCCAACCATAATTCCAACGAATTGTTGTGATGAACTTCTGTGCGTACAAGTTGCACTAGATGAATTTAAATGTAAAGAAGGATTTTGCGAGGACCACGCTGGACATGAATGTGATCCTATTTTATTCCCATGTTGCCCGGACCTGGAAACTAAGTTGACCTGCGAAAATAACATATGCGTGGAACAGTGAATGCCATAACAATTATCATCTTTCTGATAATATGTATGCGCGACTACATATACGTGGGACTCATGCTAATTGTGTAGCTTTTGTTGCACAATGTTTGTTTAATTTTCTTGCATTGTAATATTATTGTTTGTGAAATTTGCTTTTTGGTGCGTTTGCTGCGCTGGTCCTATATGTATACTATCGTGACTTTGTGTGCATGATTTATTTTGTTGGGGTGTTCAACATTTGGTCCTACAAGGCTATAATACTCGTTACTACTGTATGTAGTCTATCTTATCAGGGTGCACAAGAATAATTCTATCAAATCTGCACCTCTTCCTTTATTTTATTGTTTACTTTATTTCTCCTATACAGCCACGGCTTGAAGCGTATATTGAAGTATAATTTTCACCTTACCATTTAAACAAAAGTACTACGCTTTTACTTTTTTGATAACGAGAAAACTTGCATTAATTAAATAAGGAAGTACAGCCTAATGCTAATACAACCAAACATAAAACAAAGCAAACAAAACTAAAGGAGCCTTATTACCTCTTACAAACCATATAAAACAAAAGCAAGTAAAACCGATAAAGAGTCACATGTTATGGAGGTCGTCGCTGTTCAATGATTGTGATGAGTGAGGCAAAACTCTGATGGATGTTGTGAATAATTGCTTATCTGATGGAAATGATGGGAGAAGCGAATCGCGTTCACGATCCGGACAACTATCAGCCAACGGCGAGTTTCGCATCTCGCCGCATGAGCAATCCCAACAACCTTCTGTCGCTTGGAATTATGGGCTCATGATCTTTTGAAAAGTCACATTCCTGGGTAACTCATTAGTCTTTTGAGAGAGTATTTCAGGTTTCTCCTTTAGGTAGGAAAAACGCATTTAAGTTGGCGCGCTGAAAACCACTAGTTGCAACTGAGGTGCTGCCTTTAGATTTAAATTTTTCAAGGCAAGGATCATTAAGATCAATGCCAAGCTAAAAAGAGAGCTAAACAGTTTGAGCTCTCGAACACAACTCCGATTTGAGAAACCGAAAAACACACGTCCCAACTATGAAAACCTTTCATCGCCTCGTCCACGCTCACAATCTTTAGAATGACCAACGGAGGGATCCCTAACTATAGGATCTCCACTCTCAACTTCCATTTTCCTAAGTTCAAAGCTGGTACCATCTGTAACCAACTGGCAAACACTTTTTGATTGCCACAACCAACCACTAAGAACAGCTTTCGCAACTCGAAATAAACAACTTACTCCAACTATTTGGAGATTTACCACGCATACTAAGATAAAAACCAGTATACTTATATCTAACATAACAAGGGAGGGGACGCCCAACAACTAGGGGGAAGGGGGACAGGAAGTCCGTAAACCAGGGGGAGGAGGAAGGGGAAGCCCGAAAACTAAGGGGGAGAGGAAAGCCTGAAAACCAGGGGGAATAGGATCCCGACAAACCGGGGATGGTGATGGGGAATCAGTACCACAAAAACAGGGGAAGGGGAGGGGAGACACGACACAACCAGGGGAAGGGGAGACACGACACAACCAGAGGAGGTGCGCTCAACGTCGTGGCGAGGCAAACCCCTCAAAACTAAACTAAACCGCTACAAACTAAAAAAACTCCACCCAAGAACCACGACTGTAAAAAAGGGGGACGGAACAACGCGACGCCGGGGAAGGGAGAAGGAATGACGCGACGGTGGGGAAGGAGGAAGGGACGACGCGACGTCGAAGATGGAGGAAGGGACGATGCAACTACGAGGGGGAGGAAACGACACGACGATGGGGATGGGGAAGAACAACGCAAAACCGAAACAAGGAAGAGGTGTGCGGGTCCCAACTGCCGTCGTGCGGAGCCCGAGGTGGCTCACGCTGTGGCCGAGCCCCTAGGGTTACCTATTGTTGTTGAGGTTTTAGTTTTCGGCGCACAGAAGAGTTTGAGAGAGAAAAGTTAGGTATGCTATAGTACTACGCTTTTACAATACGAGTAGATCGATTCCTATTAAATAATACGATTGTTTCACTAACTATTAAAAGGGTCACTTTTTGCTACACTACTTTCTAAATAACCTCTTTAACTCGAATAGAATAGTAAAACAATCTTTTTTTGAACCAACTACACTGAGCATTATATTAAGGAAAGTAGGATTTCTTTTCTTTATTTTTTGAATGGGAATAGGGAAAATTAACATCAATAAAACGTCATACGACATCTACAACAATAACACAAAAGATAATCTAAAACATCAATATGAAGATCTTCATCGTCCATTTTGCAAATATAGACGCTTCAGAATAGTTTCTGTGGTATAGTACTATTCCAACCATACTGGAACTTCGATGACTCAACATCTTTCCTGCCTGATGCAATAGTAAAATGAAATCGAACCTTCGTCTTGATATTCTTGATCCGCAAGCAGCACCTCAAATCTCCGAACCTCTCGCACTGGAGATACTAAACAACAACAAACTAGACCAACAACCCCAACAAGAGAGGGGACTTTGAACTCCTAGAAAACAAGCATAACAAGAGACTAACTTATTAAGAAAGCAAGAAAACAAAAAGAAAGATCCCCACATAACACTTCCATCTTCTTCCAAACAAAGGCCTGATAGTTTTCAAACCCACATCCCCTATGAAACCTAGAATCTTGAAGCCTTCCCACGTCTGAGCGCGGGAACGGGGCTCTTATCTCTAAACCTTAAAGCCCTCCCATGTCTAATACAAGTAAATATAAATGTAATCACTGTCCAATGACAAAATTAATTTTTTGAAATACTTAATTCAAAAGTAAATAAAACCAAATATTTTAGTGAAAAAGATATAGTTGATCAAGTTTAACTTTAAAAGAAATGGGTAGTAAAGCATTTTGAGACAAAGTGACAACTTACCACCTATGTTTCCTTTTAATTTACAGAGTTTGATTACCATGCTTGTCACTGTAAAAATCAGATCACTAGTAATTTATTTTAAAGAGGCTTCCAGAGAGCAGCTAAACATAGTATTACATCACTAGTATTTTTAATTATTTATAATAAGATAAAAGTTGATATTCTACGATATATGTTCGGATAATCCTAACAAGATCTCCCATATAACTATATTTATTCTTTATCATTCTTTTAACGGGTACCCTTGAGGTTTCTTAATATTCACTTGGTACCCTTGCGTTTTCCAATATTCACCAGGTACCCCTGAGTTTTGGTAAAAATTCCTGAAATGCTCCTGTCGTTAAGTTTCCGTCAACTCCGTTGGGTTTCCGTCCAAATCATTCATATTAACCCAATTTAACTCTAATTAATCCTAATTAAACTCTAATTAACCCTAATTAAATCTAATTAAACTTTAATTATTCCTTATTACTTTAAACCTCCATCCACCATCACCCACCCCCCACCCCTCCCCAAAAACCACCGACCCACCTCCCCAGCTCTTGAAACCAATCCCTACCACCTCACCAGCTCCCGAAAACCACCATACCCACCACTCTACCCCCTAAAACCCATCCCACCCACATCCCCTGTTCTCGAAAACCACCATACCTACCACCCTACCCCCGAAAACCACCCCCCCCGAAAATCACCAACTCCGCACCGTTTACTCCCCCGCAGCCCCTCTCCCCACCCCCCCTCCCCCGCCCTCCCCCCCCCACCTTGAAATCGCAACAAAGGCACTCTCCCCCCCCCCTCCCCCGCAATTACTCCGGTGGCGTGCACCCTCCCCCCCACAAATACTCACACAGCATTCGCAGATTACAAAACCTAGGGTTTTCAATTTCACCCCCAATTCAATTCAATTTAATAGAGGAGAGAGAAAAATTGGAGCGACGAAAATGGAGAAATCAAAACGAAGAAGCGACGAGTAAACAGAGGAATGGAAGATAACACTTTGATTGGCCATTCTTGAGTCTTTATGTTCTCTTGATTCTTCTCATGTTCACGATGAGAGGGAGGGGAGGGGGGTTGCGGGGCCGAGAGGGAGGAGGAGGGGGGTTGCGGGGCAGCGGGGAGGGGGTGAGAGGGTCTGCGGGGGAGGGGGAGGGGAGGGAGGTGGTGGTGGGTTGGGAAGTTCAGGTGGGGGTTGATGGTTAAGGTGAGGTGTGTGTGTGGATTTGGATGGGGAAGGGGATGGGAAGTTCAGGTGGGTATGGTGGTTAAGGTGAGGTGTGTATGGTGTAGGATAGACTCAAAGTGTAGTGTTGTTTAAGGTGAAGTGTGTTAAAGAAACCCACATTTGGTCTCCTGTCCCGACGGATAACGCGATGATGACCGCCACTTTTATATGCAAGATCAACGCTGAGAAGGTCACTCATTATATTAATTAAGAGGGAATAAAATTAGAAAATTATATACAAAAACTAAACCAAAAAAAAGTGATAAAACAAAGAAAAAGTGATAAAGCACTAATAAAGCTATTGTTAGACATTTTAGGAAATTTATCAAACCTAAGGGGTATTTGGTGAATTAAAAATGTGACGGAAACTTAACGGCAAGGGCATTTCAGGAATTTTTACCAAACCTCAGGGGTACCTGGTGAATATTGGAAAATGCGGGGGGTACCAGGTGAATATTAAGAAACCTCGGGGGGTACCTGGTGAAAAAACCGTTCTTTTAATGTAAATCAGAGTTAGTCTTGCATGGACCTGGTCCACAGTAATATTATTGTGGACCAAAACCACTTATTTAACATAGTGACACTTTTTTTCCATAGAGTAACCTTTTAAAATTTTGAGTTACACTATACGGTTACTATCTACCATAGTGACTGCTTTTTTTAATATAGTAACTATTTCTCACATTAGTTTATCATGATGAAATTTTTCACTTTGTGACATAGTGCCTTTTTTTTCATAGTCAAACTTCATAATTTATATCTATTCATCTTTTATATTTATTTTTTTATATAGTGATCCTTTTTTTTCATTAAATCACATGAATTAACATTAGGTCCACACTAATTTAGTGTGGACCAAGTCCATATAAGTTTTTTCCTGTAAATCATTCGGACAAATCCAACATAATCTTATGCGTTAGTATATTTTCCTTCATCCTTTACCTATATACTAAAACTGATGATTGAATGAAGTATATGTAATGCAAATTTACTAATTGGGTAGGTTAAGAGGTAAACGATATGGGGTACAAGACGCCTCCTTCAGCATGAAGTAACGCTTTGCACCGCTTTCTCTCACAGGCTACTAGGACACATCACGCCAAATTAAAAACTGTCCTCCTGAAAATCTACCACCTCATAATCCCCTCATGCATATCAATTCTTTACGTGTCACTTCTTGCCTTCCCTAACCAAAAATTGTTTTAAAAAAAGAATCTCTAATATAAAGTAGTAACTAAACGACATTAAAGCATACTTAAATGCATCAAAAGAAAAAGTACTTGAGAAAATTAAAAGAAAAGAATGGAAGGTAAGCAGGAAAGAAGAAGGGAAGACGATGAAAGTGGTAAAAAAGATGAAGAGAAGGATGAACTTCCATTAATGGCATTAAACCATGTATCAAGGTTATGTAGGTCAGTAAAAGATTCAATAGAATTTTATACCAAAGTTTTAGGGTTTGTGGTAATTGAGAGGCCTCAAGCTTTTGATTTTGATGGAGCTTGGCTTTTTAATTATGGAGTTGGTATTCATTTGGTTCAGTCAAAGGATGAAGATCGTTTGCCTTCTAAGAAAGATACCTTGGATCCCATGGACAACCACATTTCCTTTCAGGTACCTTCTTAGAATCTAATTTTACCAATATTAACCATGCATATTATTAATGCATCCCTCTTGAGATGGCCGGGCTCTCAAGATATATTTTGCAAATAGGTCATTCATAAGCTGTTCAATTGTATTGAGATTAATTGTAGTTTGGTTTGTGGCCATGATTAATGGAAGGGTACGTAGTCAAATGGATGTAAGGGTAGGGTCGATACGAAGGGTTGTTATCAAACGAAGTCTTTAATGATCAAGGATGTGATTCGACAGGGTCGATACAGAACTAAGGGTGTTAACAAGCCGAAGACCGGGCTTGGAGTTGTTCGGCTCAACTCGTAAACACTTTTACCCAAATTCGAGCTGATTCTCGAGCTCGAAGCTTTTTTGAGCTTATATTTTCTAGTTCAGTTTACCTTAAAAACTCAACTTGAGTTAAAAATTATATTACATATATTCTATAAAGAGGTTTAGACATTTTACTTTGAGTTTTGCACGAGTATTGTGCACAATTTAGATACAATTTTTCAATTAAAATCTATAATATGGAAAATAATATAGCTAAAATCTATTTCAAGTCTGCTCACGAACCTTTCGAATCGAACTTTGCTATGCTCGGCTTTAGAAAATTTTGAGCCGAGCTCAAATGGGTTGCGAGGCTCGCAAACAACCCTACACAAAACTAATATTGTAGCTTAGGTCAATTCTTTTGTAGAAGAGAAAAAAAAAAGAGGTAGAAAAAAGAATTTTGCTATTTGGTTGAGTTCGATAATTTTTTCTGATGACAAATTGCAGGCCCGGCTATTAGGCTGTGCAAACAGCCCAATAGCACAGGGCCCCGAATTTCCTGGGGCCCAAAACCTGCAAAACAGAATAAGTATAACATATTTGTTGCGCTTAATACATCAGTTACGGATGTTGGAGGAGTTGGTCTCTGATTATAATACTCCAAGAGTGGAGTCTTGAGGACGCGAGTTCGACTCCTCAGCAGCATTTCTCAAGTACTTTTCCACTATTCCCCTTGCTCTTTTTTATTGCATTCTTTGTGGTGTTTTTTTTTTTTTTCGGAAAGTGTGATATTTGCCTAAGAAGCGTCAAATAATTTGCGGCCACTAGTTTATAGGTTCAGCTACTTCATCACAAAAATCCTCTTTTCTATTATAACTTTTTAGGGTGAAATAGTAAAATTATTAATGTTATCTCTGTAAGTAGAAGTGTAGAACATTGGTAAATAGCTTGGTTTTGTATTGAGTTGTCAAATATACAATCTCAAATAGTTTGAGGTTTTGGTTTTACAATTTGCAAGAACATAAATATATATAATCGTAATATTAAAATAGTTTGAAGCTTTGGTTTTTCGATTTGCAAGAACATAAATATATAATCGTAATATTATAAAAGAATTTTTGTTCATTTAATTAAGTTGCAAAAAAAAGAATGATACTAGGGGCCTAATCCTAAGATTAGAACAGGGCCTCCAAAATGTTTAAGACGGCCCTGACAAATTGAATTTTATGTGCATGGAATAGTGCGAAGATATGGAGGCAGTTGAACAAAGGCTGAAAGAATTCAATGTCAAGTACATGAAAAGGACGGTAGAGGATGAAGAGAACAAGACGGCGATTGATCAGCTTTTCTTCAGTGATCCAGACGGATTTATGATTGAGATGTGCAACTGTGAGAACCTCAAGCTGGTTCCTGCAGGTTCCATGGGCAAAATTAAGCTCCCTGTTGATCGTCACAACCCTCCTATCGAGCTCGCAAATGGTGATGGTGGTATGAAGAAGTGAAGTGCCTGTTGTGAGCTCTGATGTTAGAGCAGAAGATTGTTGTCTTAGTTTTAATTAGCTGAGAAAATGAATTGATTTGAATCTCTCAAGTTACACAATGCAAGAAGCTGTTGTACGGCTAAGCTTTGCTCCTTTATTTCACAAAGTTGCGCAACTTTTTAAGGCACTCGATAAAATTTCACACTAAAAACATAAATTAGTAGGTTCATGGATGACACTCTAAATTGAAAGGTATTAACAACAGATGTTTTGGTTATCGTGTTGTCGCTGAAATTCGAATAGAAGCTCGTTTCCATTGACCTTAATTAGTAGGTTCGTAAATGAATCTCAAATGGGAGCACAATCTCGTATGGCATGAGTGCAGCATAGGATGATAGCCCTTGGCTAGAGGCTGTTTTGAGCCAAAAAGTATATCCTTACATGCTACAACAGGAGGTCTTGTATGCACCTTCTAAAATAGTAGTATACATATAATCACACATGATATGGAGGTAGAAGTAGATTCTGATGATAATTATGGCATGTTGACTCACCTTCCTTAAATTAGAGAGGACTTGGGATGCATATTCTTCGCCAAAGTTTCTATAAAGTTTCAATAAGATCTAACACCTTATAAAGTAAGCTTTAATAAGTTCAGATAAGTTTAGAAGTTTCAAGTCTAATAACTTCACATAAGTTCTAACACCATATGAAGTCAGCTCAAAAAGTTCCAATAATTTCTGATAAAGTTTAGATGAATTCAGGAAAAATAAAGTGAAGAAAATGTACTCCAAAAGTTCATACTCGTATTCATTTGACAAGAGCTTACATGAGCAGTAGTTGAATCATCACGAGATAATGGGGCTTGGATCAATAGCAATGAAAGATTTGTAAAACAGAGTGAATATGAGCAGTTAAAACAGTGCAATCTTTTTAGACTGAAAGGTTCCATGTTCTACAACTACAAAAACTTGCAAGAACCTGCATTATTTTCAAATAGCTGGTTCAATGTTCGCAGAAAATTGATTACACTGCTTTTGAAATCCAACAGCAACACAAGAAGCCTTCAAATGAACCTGGCAGCATCTCCCTCCAGATCACTCTCACAGACCCCTGCCAAAAGAGTCCAGCAATTTTATATGCAAATATTTGACATTTACAATTGTTAAACTAAGGCAAGTAAATGAAACTGTCCACATTCATGCAGCACACACTTGCACCTTGTACAATTTTCCAAAACACTCATAACAAGAAAAGAAACCCTTAAAGAAGATCTCAATGCACAACTGGCTCTTGATCCAGTTCACTTAGAGCTTGTTCGGTAGGCATACTATATTGGTGGTAGTGTAATGAAATCATATGTAATTTGCAAAGAAAATCCCGTGTTTTTATTGCATGGTAATAAAATCACATCTCCAGATACGTGATTTCCTTCACAATTTTTCATTTACTTAATACCACCTCTAGAGTGGTTAAATGGTAACAGAATTCAATGGGACAAAGGCACAAATTTGAATTCCGAAGACGCTAGCACCCAAAATTATGAAGCCACCTCTACTCACCACTTCACATAGCAATTTTCAGCAAATGGTGATAGCTTCACTAATCAAGTTATTAGACACATTGAGTCGAATCCCCCCTTCAACACAAGAAATTATGACTAATGACAACAACTTCAACAATATATTCAATCATCTCAGGAAAGGTAAAGAAGAAGTGTCTGTCCTCCCTGTTTGTTTGACAGGCTTGCCGGCCTCCGTCCGTTAAGAATATGATCAATGCTAAACTTGCAATCTGATGCATAAATCACCCAGAAGTGATTTCTAAAACTCTGCCTATTTCATTTTTCCACAACATATAACAAAATATCAGTTACGATTGATATCAACCTTAACTTGTAGCAATTTATCATTAAGCAGTCGTTTTAGAGAAGATAATGATATCAGGTTTCATAATTGAAACACAAATACAAACAACATAATCCCATACCTTCATACCCACTAACCCAACAGTCATTCAGAATTCATATAATAATTAACATAAAGAAAAATTAACTCCCAAAATGAACAAATTCAATCAAAAAAGAACGGCATTAGAGGAAAATAAATCCCAACCTGACTTTCTTGATGAGGATGGATTTGAGCTTGCGAGCAAGGTCCTGGGACTGGAGCCTACGGTGGAGATTTTTGCGTGCTAGAATGCGCTTCTCAGAATTTTTAATGTGATGAGTTTGTTCTCTTTTTATCAACCGTTCCATCCCACTTGACGTCATTTTCCTCTGCATGAACGACAACGCTTGATCCAAGTTCCCTTCTCGTACCATGACTCGGATCCCCCGCCATTGCTGGAGGGATGAGCTCAATGAGTTGATGGCTGAACTCGGACGCTTCAGCAGACTCGCTACGTGACTCGCCACCAAGTTCATTTTCTGGGATTCAGAGTCCAAAATAAACTTTTACTTCTAAATCAAAAAAAAAAAAAGTTTACACCTCGCAGGCTCGCCCGTAACTTTAAGGTTATGCTATGCCATCCTAAGGTGCTGCTAAATGTAAATGAAAGGAACTAGCATTCTTATTGAAACTCGAACTCATAGGGAAGAAAATCAATTTATGGATAGAATAAAATTTGCAATAGAAACATAACCTAAAATCACAATCCGTTCAATTCATCAAGAAAAATACTAATCCATTCACAAAATGGGAAATTTTAACAGATTTTGATCAAAATGATCCAACTATATACATTACTCATTAGTGATATTATTAATTACGTCATAATCTATGAAAACCAGTCAAACATTTAGCAATCACCAAAATCATTCATTTTCTAATCTACAATGTCCCATAATCACTTGCCATTCACTGATCCACAAAACTAAAGCAAATACAATAAACTATTAAAATCGATATCAACATACTTCAATTAACACAAATGCAAAATTAAAACGACAAGCTCCGCTGATTTTACAAAATCGGAAGGAAACCCTAATTTATAGAACGCTATTCAACCATTCAAATTCAACTCGCACATAACTCAAAATATCACGATTCGATTAAAATTACTGAACTCCCTGAAATGCAAATTACTTTTAAGATAATTTGGCTTAGATAATTTAGTAATTACCTTCTTAATTGATTCAATTGGCAACCACAACTTCAAAAAATCAAAATGGCTAAGAAAACTGCACAGTTTCCGGCTGACAGAGAATTAAACTATTCAGGCGACCGGCGATTTTAGGGTTTCGGCGCCGTCGCGCGGAGACTGGCGGCGGTGGCGTTGGTAAAGTTTGGGGTTTTGAGGAGAGAGAAACAGCTGTGTGAGAACTGAGGAGAAGAATCACGTAGTCATGTGACGTGGTAAGAGGACATCAAATGTGATAAGAATGGTGAAGGAAAGTCAATACAAATAGTAGTGTAGAACTCTAGAGTCTATATGCTTTACCAAACACAAAAGTCAAACAAAAATTTCAAAAAAAAAAAGTCAAACAAAAGGAAAACTTAATTTCAAAATGATAAAGATGGCAAGGTTATGGGAACTTTGAAAATAACAAAAGTAGAAATGGGAACTTTGAATATAATTGTAGAACTAAATTAATACTCCTAGGGGCGAAAATTCGGTATACGGTTGACCATATCGAACTTTCACCCCAAAGAACTGTGCGTCGAATTTTCACCCCCTAAAAGTAGTACACTGAACTTTTAAATTTTAATAATAATAGCTAACGACTCTTGCTGATTTTCCTAAAAAAAAGAAATCGGTGTATGGTTTGGAGATAGGCCTAGTCCAATTCAATGCGAACAAAATTTAGATTTCAATATTTCAATCCAAATCCAAACCAATCAGAGTTTGATTATAAACTAATGCGATCCAAATTTTCAAACACTAGATCAGAACCAATCCAAGATATCCAAATTTTCATACCCTAGTCTTTTGATGAAATTATTTAGGCACGAGCATCAAAATTAAGTTTTCATAATACAAATAATTCATACAATCTCATAACAATTCAGTAATAACAGCTAATAATTCATACAAACCCATAAATTATATAAAAAACCAATAGTCCCAAATATACTATACAGGGCTTATTTGCTATTTGGTTTTTTGGGATCTTTGGATCCAATAACCCTCAATCCAAACCATTCCGAAAATCCAAATTTTCAAAAAAGAAAAACCAATATGAGTCCAATCCGAATTACTAATTTAGAATGGATAGGATTTCGGTTTCTATCCGAATAGCTTTCACACATAAATACTCCTACAAAAAGTTCCGATACACTAATAATATACTTTATTCTTTTTCAATTATGACGTTTTCTCTATGTAACACCCCGACAATTCTCCCTTTTCTAAAATACCTTTTTAATGTAAAACATAGAGAATTATCAAAGTATTATCGCCCGTGTGAATACGTATCGGCTTATTCAGAATTTTGCAGCGGAAAACATAATAAATAAACTTTATAAATAAAACTTAGTCAACTCAAAAAGTCAAACCAACAAAACCAAAGTCAACTACGAAAAGCATAAACTTAAAGTATGATAAATCTTCTAACAAGCTCTCCAATCCCGAACCCAATGATACATCATCCTCAAACCTGTAGATGGACAATGCACTATTGATCCCTAGAGACTGCTCACCAAAATGGGTCATCACAGGATTAATAAGGCAAAGCCATGATCAACATACACAACAAAAGCACGTAATCAGCAAAGTTGAGTACTACATACAAAACAAGTAAACAATCCTAACATGATACTAATAAATAATTGGCAGGAATAAATAATAGTATAATAACTTGCAGATAACTTTTACTGAACTAAACTTTAACAACATTCTTATTACTTTAAATGGAATAGTCAATGGACCGAGTTGTCTAACTAAAACCAGTCTTCCCTTTGGAAGACGAAATACGGGCGCGACTCCGTTTTCCCATGACCTACGATATCGAGGAACCTTTGAAATAAAAATAGGAAACGGTGATCAATCCGGCCCCAGAAAAAGCCATGGCCCGCTCACCATGTACCCCAACTCCTAATTGTCCAACACTTCAGACGTGCACCAGTCTAAAGCTATTGCTATCCAGTTTCACTTTACATGATTTACCAGTTATTACTTGTTATGACTCACAAGTACAACAAACATCATAATCAGTCAACAATTACAAACTTCCACTTTTATCTTAGGATTAAGTGATCACACAACTTAACAATCCAATATTACTTTCAACTTTAATCCAATCCTTCTTATTTATTGAACCTAGCCAACAACCAAATTACCTTTCATAGGTATAAAATATCAACTTACCAAATAAGGCCCCCGGTCCTTATAAAGCAGTGAAATACTCAAAAGGGAACAATGATCAATCATGATCCAATACTAATAAATATATTAATTCCCCCATGTGAATTAATAAAATAAAGTTCCCAACCAACATGCTTGCATTAATCTTCCATACAAACATGATATAAATCTCATAATATAAATCTCATAATCAACATGTTAACACAACAGCCTAAAACATGCAAAATCCAACATAATAAATATCATATATGAACTCAACATAGTTCCTATACATGGTACTACTACATAATTCTCCTTCTTAAAATCATGATACTACTTCAATCAACACATAGGTATGTACGTACCTTGTGTAGACAAACTTCGAGGCTACTTTAACAACTTTAAAAGTCGCCTACAGATAATTCTCCGCTTAAGATAACCAATATAAATTCATAATCAAACCTTCATGAATTTACAGCAACAATAAAATACTTTAAAATCTTCTTAAACATGTTTAAAACCTTTCCCAATACTAAAACTTGATTACTTAACCTCCTAACATAATACATACTATACTAGTGGTTAAAATCCATCATAAAACACCTTAAAAATTCTTCTTTTAAATTTCCAGCAATACAACATGAATTAAAACTCCTGTAAAACATATTCAAACATGCTTAGAAACATAAAGGTAATAACTTTCATAACTTATAATAATCTACTATCTTTTTCTAACTTTCAAAACCCTAAAAAAATTCATGCTTTGATAATTAAAATCTACTTTAAACTCAAATATACAAATCTGAATTTTATTTCTTCAATACATAAATTATATAACATAAATTCAATAATAAGTCATTAAACTATAACTTTTAAACATGAATAAATCAATACAAAACTTTAAAGATACAAACTTTGAATAAAACTTGAGGAGGAAGGAAAGTAATCAAACCAAAGCAAAGGAAAGACGAGGAAGAAACTCCGACGCAAATCAGCGACGGCTAATCAGCGACTGCTTCAGGCGGTCGTTGAAAGTTCGACGGGACGGCAGGCCGACGAAGCAAAGAAGTGAAGGTCGAAAGAGAGTTAGGACGAAAACCAAAGAGAGAGTAAAATAAATAGGTGGCCGAAAATTTGGGAGGAAAGGAGGAGGGAGAAAATAACTTGTGTGGGGAAAAATTGGGGTTTATGGGGTTTATATAGATTTCCCCTTGTGGGTTTAGGAAAAGGTAATTGAGCTTCAATTATAAATCATTTTCCAAACCTAAAAGTGTTTGGGTTCCTCAAACCCATTTAAGAGTCCTTTTCCAAATCCAAAAAGTATTTCAAACATTTCAAATACTTTTCAAAGCATGACTTTAATAAAATATTTGACTTGCATAGATCATTAAAATAATTTCTTTGACTTTTAAATAACCATCCTTTGAAGAAATAATTCGTTAAAATACTAAAATATATATAAATATAAATAACTATACATTACATTATATTTATAAAATTCATAAATTTACGGGGGATTACAGTCTACCCCTCTTAAAAGACACGAAAACTCACACATTTTCAAAAGTTTTCAACTCAACTCCCATTGGAGAAATTGTAACACCCCACGACTTCTCCTTATATATACTAGGAGAAATTTGCGGGAGTTGTTATGCCACGCATGATAATACATAAGGCTAATCAGAGAATACAACGGAAGTCTTTTAAAATAAACTGGAAATACTTTAATACAACTGAAATAAGAAAGTATGTAAATGAGTTACAACTCGAAAACTATCCCATAATAGTCCCATCTTCAAAACAAGTAAAACCTTGACCCCAATGGTCAAGTAAAGTTAAACATATAATTCAAAATAGCTTAAATATATAAGAAAGTACTCGTGTACTATAATTTCCATCCGGATGCTTATGATTCCCATGCACATCAAGAACTTGTACCTGAAACTTCTCCTCTAAGCTCTGCTCGCCAAATGGGTCATCACCGGGTCGTTGAGGAAAAACAACAACCAAAAGAAAACAAAGAAACACACACATCAGCAACGCTGAGTACATAACACTACTACTCATGCAAATAATGATGCATGCAATCCTCAAACAACTTCGGCTTGCTCTTCTTGTGACACTAATGCGACAAGCACATAATTGAACTTACTAAATACTTTATTTTATTATTCTTTGGCAATGAACGGGCATCATCCTCCTCTTGGAATCATACGGGCTACTATTCCTTGTGTAAGAGATCCCAAACCTCTTACTAAAGTTCCATGAACTTTAAATAACTTGACTCGAGAATTTTAAGCTTGTTAGTAATGAAAGAGGGTGAGAGTGAGCCTCTAGACTCAACATCTCAGAGATATAGAATACGAGTGACACCTAGTCCACTCAAAGATCTTGATAATTGGAATTCCATAAACTTGCTTGATAAAATAAAAGCGTTAGCATCGTCATGCTAAGCTATATGCGGGAGTGTAGTTTCACACTAACTCCCCCCTTATGTTCAATACTCATGGGGGATCCATCCCAAGAGTTTTATTGCCAAAGCCCATTATGTGAGACACAATCACAATAATAATACATCTAGCAAATAAATTAATTTCTTATCTTTCTTTAACAAGTGAATGCAACAAACACCAGAAATAACTTAATTCTAAATTCTTTGAGACCTTGCTCATCTTATTACTTTAATGACTCCTTGAGTCCTTTCTTACTTTCTTAAGGATCCATGATCTAATCAATTGAGTCCTTGCTCAATGATTCAACTACTTGTGAGACCTTGCTCAATAACTTTAAAACTTGTGACTTGTGAGACCTTGCTCAACAAATATATAACTTCTAATGAGACCTTGCTCAATAAAATATTCTCATGCAAACCCTAGCTTCAAGAATAACTTTAAATAACTTTAATCATGCTCAGAAGCAATTATCCTCAATCACATGCTTTTCAAATATAGGAATAACTCAAAAGTTC
This sequence comes from Beta lomatogona, assembly GCA_947646795.1. Classification (NCBI taxonomy): domain Eukaryota; kingdom Viridiplantae; phylum Streptophyta; class Magnoliopsida; order Caryophyllales; family Amaranthaceae; genus Beta; species Beta lomatogona. The sequence goes on from CANSNZ010000418.1 coordinate 504,853, forward strand.
GATTCCTAATCTCTTTTCTAAGTTCTCAACATGTACTCAAACAATTATAAGGCATAAGCCTCTCCTTACTCCTCATGCTCAATAAATAACCTTTAAAACCACTAAAGTCAAAGGTCAAAGGTCAAAGGTCAAGTGTATGTACCTTGATAACACACAAAAATCAACAATTAAAAGCTTCACTTGCTTTTATTATGCTTGAAACCTACCAAGAACAAAGTACTATCAATTAGTACTTACCAACAACAATTCAAGGCTACTAACAAATAAAATCAGCATTTTTAAAAGTATTAACAAAGCTGATTTTTCCTTAAAAAGGCTTTAAAACTATTTTTGAGTCATAAACTTGAAAACCTTTACTAGTAGGCAAAACCCACTATAAACTAATACTTAAAACTTCATAAAAATTAATAATTTATTAATTTAATTACTGCTGTAAATTATTTAATAAATAATAACCAAAAGATTTTTTTTTTTTTTACAAGTGGTTCGAAACCACCACCCAAAACTACACTCACCGACGGCCACCACGAGCACCACCCGTACCACCACCGGCGAGGCAGTGGTAGGGCGGCACTCGTCGTGCCTCGCCGTCACCACCACTGCCGGCACGGTAGTGGGACATGCAGCACTCGCCGGTGCCCAGCCGGCGCCCCACAACCGTCGGTGGCCGGATTTCGCGAGCCAAAAGAGGGGCGCGAGAGAGAGAGAGAGAGAGAGAGAAAAATAAGGAAGAAAACCCCAAAATTTCATAAAAAATATTAACCTTTTTGCTTCCCTTTGATATTTGCAAGATCCTCCTACAATTTTCACAAACAAAACTAGATTAGAACTTGAACTTTGAAGAGATGACTTGAAGAACACTAGTGTTTGAGAGAGAAAAGGAATCCTCCTTACTCCTTTTTTAAGAAAGTGGCTACTAAAATGATGGGGAAACTAGGGTTTCCCTTTTTATATTAGTAGTCTTTTTGGATAAAAGACTAAAATACCCTTGCTCATCAAATTACCAAAATACATTTGATTATGAAATTGCCAAACTAATCTTCCTGCTAATATTACTAAAATACTTTCTTGAAAAGACTAAAACACTTCTTTGTGAAAATACTCAAATACTCTTTTGGTAAAATGATCAAAATACCCTTTTGCTCTCAAATATTGAAATTAAATATCTTTAATAATTCAAAAAAATTGATTAAAACTATTTAATTAAATAACTTGGAAATATGGGGGATTACAGAAATACTTGTGCCACTCATGTGCACTCTTTTGCCAACTTAAAATCAGTTGTATTACTCATTAACACCCTTTCTTATGCGGAGAATTTATTTATTTTGCACCAACATGTGCAAATCGCCAAAATAAGCATAAAAATACCATAAAAATAGGTAACAAGCGCGAAATTCTATCGCATTCTACCCCGCTTAAAGAAAACGAGTTACGTCCTCGTAACTCACCTCAGGGAATAAATCCGGATACTTCTTCTTCATTTCATCTTCAGCTTCCCACGTTGCCTATTCAGACTCATGGTTAGACCAAAGTACTTTCACGATATTGACATCCTTATTGCGTGTACTACGCACCTTCTTACCAAGAATTCTCACAGGCCTTTCCTCATATGTGAGGCTACTATCGATTTGGATTCTTTCAGGCTCCAAAACAAGACTCTCATCAGGAATATATCTCTTGAGTTGGGAAATATTGAACACATCATACATTTTCTCAAATTCCATTGGCAATGCCACTTATAAGCTACCTTCCCAATTCTTTACAAAATCTCATATGGGCCAACATCTTTAGCACTTAATTTGCCCATTTTCCCAAACCTCATCACGCCCTTAGTTGGTGATACTTTCAGGAATACTTTATCACCCACTTCGAACTCATCTTCTCTTCGCTTCAAATCGGCATAACTCTTATGCCTATCTTGATCAGCTTGAATTCTAGCCTGAATCAACTTCACATTCTTGATAGTCTCCTCAATGAATTATATCCCCAACACTATATTCTCACTAAAATCATTCCAGCAAATGGGACTTCTACACTTTCTTCCATATAACGCCTCAAAATGAGCGATTCTAATGCTCGCATGATAAGTATTGTTATACTACCTCTAAGGATTGAACTTTCCCCATTGGTCTCTTATGACCAATCTTCACTTTCTGATAGGCTAGACATTTTGACACGAAATCAGCGACCTCACGCTTCATATTCGGCCATTAATAGCTTTCCTTAAGATCCTTATACGACTTATCACCCCTAAGGTGTACAAAATATGGAGTATTATGCCCCTCATCCATAAGTCGTCTCTTAATCTCTTCACATTTTTGTGGTACACACCACTTTCCTCAAACTTCCATCATCATGGATCTTAAAATCGACTTCCTTACCTTACTTGATTTTTTCTTTGCTCTTATCTAGGTGCTCGTCTCCAATTTGACCCTCTTTGATCTCATCGAAAACTGACAATCCCAATGATAAAGCACTCAATCTTGCCTCGCTCTCCCCAGGATTTAAGATTTATAGGCTAAGCCTTTGCATATCTCGACACAACTCCTCAGGTTCTACCAAGGCATTCATGCTATGGCTCGAATTCCTACTCAGCGCATCAGCAACTACATTCGCTTTCCCTTCATGATATTGGATGTCTAGGTCATAATCCTTTATCAATTCTAACAATCTACTCTGCCTCATATTGAGGTCTTTCTGGGTGAACGTGTACTTTAAACTTTTAAGGTCAGTAAGGATCTTACAGGTTGCCCCATAAAGGTAATGTCTCCAAATTTTCAAGGCAAACACGATCGCAGCTAACTCTAGATCATGGGTAGGGTAATTAGCCTCATAAGGTTTCAATTGACGCAACCCATACGCGATCACCTTCCCATTCTGCTGCAACACACATCCCAAACCATTCTTTGAAGCATCACTATACACCTCAAATCCCTCGTTCCCATCAGGCAGGGTCAAAACAGGTGCAGAGGTGAAACGCTCTTTTAAAATCTGAAAAGTTTCCTCACACTTCTCACTCAACTCAAACTTTGACTCCTTTTTCATCAAATTGGTCATTGGCCTTGCTATCTTCGAGAAATCTCTCCCAAATCTCCTATATTAGTCAGCTAGACCCAAAAACTCTTTATATCTGACACATTCTTTGGAGTAGGCCACTCTCTCACAGCTTGAATCTTAGCAGGATCTACAGAGACTCCTTCCTTAGACACGTAGTGACCCAAAAATGTTACTTTCTCCAAACGAAACTCACACTTAGAGAACTTGGCATACAATTTATTCTTCCTAAGCGTCCTTAATATAATCCTCAAGTATTCATCATGCTTTTTTCCATTCTTCGAATAAATCAGGATATCATCAATGAATACCACAACGAACTTATCTAAGAACTCATGGAAAATCCTATTCATCAAGTCCATAAATATGGCAGGTGCATGGGTTAATCCAAACGGCATTACATAAACTCATAATGACCATAACGAGTCCTAAACGCAGTCTTAGGTATATCATAATCAGCTACCCTCAACTGGTGATACCCCGAACGCAAATCAATCTTCGAGAACACGCTCGCTCCATTCAATTGATCGAATAGGTCATCTATCCTAGGCAAAGGATACTTGTTCTTGATGGTTACATTTTTCAATTCCCTCTAATCGATACACAACCTCATACTCCCATCTTTCTTCTTAACAAACAACACAGGAGCTCCCCAAGGTGATGCACTAGGCCTAATATGACCTTTATCGAACAGTTCTTGCAACTGCATCTTCAATTCACTCATCTCAGGAGGTGCCATTCTATAAGGTGCCTTAGATATAGGTGCAGTACCAGGAACTAAGTCTATGGTAAACTCGACAACTCTTTCAGGTGGCATACCAGAAATCTCACTTAGAAACACCTCCATAAACTCATTCACAATTGGTACATCCTCAATCTTCAATCCAACCTTTTTACTTCCGAGCTGCTAGCTAATCACACTTAACATTCGTGAACCTCAATTTACACTTAATAAACCTCGAATTATCTCATCTTGCATAGTACAGAAAAAAAAAAAAACAACTCACATACCTTCTTCACCATCTTCCTCACTTGCATTACAGAAATGACCCCAAAGTTCTTAGGCTTCCCAAAACGCCAATACGAAGTTAACTTCCCCAAAGGACTTCTCAATACTACTTTCTGAGCTTCATAGTCATTTTGGCCTAATAGAAACCTAACCCATTCATCCCAATAAATAACATCTAGGTATCCCAGATTAAACTCTATCAAATTAGAAGGAAATACACAGTATCCTATCTTCAGAGGCAAATCTTTAAACAACTTAGTACACATTATGACTTCTCCAGTAGGTATACTTATGGGCAGGCCAATTACTTCAAAGTCTACTAATCCCAAACTTTTAATAACGGATGACGAAATAAACAAATAGGTCGCTTGATCGCCTTTACAGTCTCTACCAGGGTGGTTCTTACTACGTACACTTCTTACAGTTGTAACTCCTCTCAAATCGGCCCTTATTATTCAAGTCTTGACCCTTTCTTCCTTGGAAATTTCCATTCCCATTTTTATTCCTCTTTAAGTTCTCCTGATTTCCTCCAGCATTAAAATCCTTTCTTTTCTCACCCACTACAACATTCTTCTTATCACGCCTCAACTGAAGATCATAAATGTGGGTTACTATTCCATACACAACATCTAAGGACACAAAGGTCTCATCACCTAACCCCGATTGAATTTCCAAAGTCAAACCTTGCTCAAACCTTTGATCCTTTAGCTCTTAAGTGGCAACTACATCAGGTGCAAACCTCGACAGTGCTATGAACTTACTATAGTACTCAGAGATAGTCATACTCCCCATCCTAAGGTTTATGAACTCCCGGGCCTTTTGTTTTATCATAAAAGCAGGGTAAAATTTTCCTCTTAAAGCAGCAATAAAAGAATCCCAACTAAACCATTCCACAACACTAAGTTTATTTCCATTTTCTTTCCACCATAAGTCAGCCTCATCTTTCAAACACAATATAGCTTGACCTACTTTATATATAGCTCCCAAAAATCTTTTCAAACTCCCTAATCCAACTTTCTAAGAAGGTAGGGTCAGGTTGCCCCTTAATGTACGATGGTTTAACTTTGGCTAATCTTTCAAACATGTCCCCAGCAGGATCGGGACGCTCAACTCTTTCACGAGTCAAATTCTCCGCCAATAGGCGAATAACAGAAGCTAAATCGATATCGTTGTTAGCCCTTTTATTGCGCGACCTAAAGTTTTAACGTAACTCTACTCTAGGTTTCGATACATAACTTACATGCCATTCTCTATGAAGGCAACATTTGATTTGACCATAAAGATCGCATCAACATACAATTTCTCATGAAGTTATAATAATATCACATAATAAATCATTATGGAACATATAATCATTCATAAAAATATTCACATCAAGAATAACACATGTGAGGATAAAATTCAATCACAACAATAAGATAAAATAAAATATTCCCATTCACGTGCCAAAATAAATTCTTGCTCACTTGGGTAGCTAAATCTTTACTTTTATTCCTCCAACGATAATACGAATATTTTTCCAATCCAAAATAACCAACTTATTCCTCGACAATATCAAGATGTTAAAGAAGGGAATTTAAACCATTGTAGCTTAGCTACTTGTTCAGCTACTAACCTTAGAACATAAATAAATACTATATGGAGTTACATTATCATTCCTATCCTTTATTTCTTTATACTATTAGGAGTAAATATTTCATTTTCAAAGTCTCCAGAGTCTCCACTATAATAATAATAACCTGAATTCCTAGATCTAGTAGATCTTCGAATCCTTTTGGGTTGATGTCCATTTTCATCCAACTCTGAAGTACTCACATCGCTCAGATAAGGTCTCCAAGTAGCACTCTAGATGTCCTTTCGAGTTTGCCCTCTAGTACGATCAAACTCTTGAATTACTTCATATATCGCTAACAGGGATGCCTACTTATAACACATAACGCATAATGATCTCTAGGCTAGTGTTGCTATCATTGTCAGACTCATAACCTCCATCGCTCTCATCATCACTCAACACAATAGGGTTGTAGTAGCTCCCTACTCTAGTATCTTCTCTATCAGACATGGCTAGGAATCTATAACAATAAATATAACCTTTATAAATAATTGGTACTCTCACTTCACGTATAATCCCAACAATAAACAATAACCAAGAATAACCAACAACATAAAGCATAGGAATAACATGAACGTACAGTTAGCAGGGAAGAAAAAATATAATCATGCTGAACTAACTATTTAATGCAGACATATAATATTTCTATCCTATATGCCCTTCCTATAATACCCGTCTCTCATAAAATAATAAAATAAACTAGAGTATTGAAATTAATTTAAATAAATAAATTTTATTTTTGTTCGTATTTGGAAGGAACCGAAAAAAATGTGGTTCGAAAATTTCGAACATAATAAGGGAAAATAAAAAAAATTCTAATTCCATAAAAAAAAAATTCGGACCCAAGAAAAATATTCGAATGCGAAATTCTATCGCAATCGTGAAAAAGAATTTTCGAAGGTAATTTGAATACCATGAATAAGTAGGAGCTCAATTCTAAGAAATTCATTTTAAATAACTAGCTAGTTAGGCGCCTAAAGACTTAAAGTTGGCACGAAAGGCCAATAGAAACCTAAAGCTCCTAGATACCACTTTGTAACACCCCGACAATTCTCTCTTTTCTAAAATACCTTTTTAATGTAAAACATAGAGAATTATCAAAGTATTATCGCCCGTGTGAAAACGTATCGGCTTATTCAGAATTTTGCAGCGGAAAACATAATAAATAAACTTTATAAATAAAACTTAGTCAACTACAAAGTCAACTCAAAAAGTCAAACCAACAAAATCAAAGTCAACTACGAAAAGCATAAACTTAAAGTATGATAAATCTTCTAACAAGCTCTCCAATCCCGAACCCAATGATACATCATCCTCAAACCTGTAGATGGACAATGCACTATTGATCCCTAGAGACTGCTCACCAAAATGGGTCATCACAGGATCAATAAGGCAAAGCCATGATCAACATACACAACAAAAGCACGTAATCAGCAAAGTTGAGTACTACATACAAAACAAGTAAACAATCCTAACATGATACTAATAAATAATTGGCAGGAATAAATAATAGTATAATAACTTGCAGATAACTTTTACTGAACTAAACTTTTACAACATTCTTATTACTTTAAATGGAATAGTCAATGGATCGAGTTGTCTAACTAAAACCAGTCTTCCCTTTGGAAGACGAAATACGGGCGCGACTCCGTATTCCCATGACCTACGATATCGAGGAACCTTTGAAATAAAAATAGGAAACGGTGATCAATCCGGCCCCAGAAAAAGCCATGGCCCGCTCACCATGTACCCCAACTCCTAATTGTCCAACACTTCAGACGTGCACCAGTCTAAAGCTATTGCTATCCAGTTTCACTTTACATGATTTACCAGTTATTACTTGTTATGACTCACAAGTACAACAAACATCATAATCAATCAACAATTACAAACTTCCATTTTTATCTTAGGATTAGATAAGTGATCACACAACTAAACAATCCAATATTACTTTCAACTTTAATCCAATCCTTCTTATTTGTTGAACCTAGCCAACAACCAAATTACCTTTCATAGGTATAAAATATCAACTTACCAAATAAGGCCCTCGGTCCTTATAAAGAAGTGAAATACTCAAAAGGGAACAACGATCAATCATGATCCAATACTAATAAATATATATTAATTCCCCCATGTGAATTAATAAAATAAAGTTCCCAACCAACATGCTTGCATTAATCTTCCATACAAACATGATACAAATCTCGTAATATAAATCTCATAATCAACATGTTTACACAACAGCAAAAAACATGCAAAATCCAACATAATAAATATCATATATGAACTCAACATAGTTCCTATACATGATACTACATAATTCTCCTTCTTAAAATCATGATACTACTTCAATCAACACATAGGTATGTACGTACCTTGTGTACACAAACTTCGAAGCTACTTTAACAACTTTAAAAGTCGCCTATAGATAATTCTCCGCCTAAAATAACCAATATAAATTCATAATCAAACCTTCATGAATTTACAGCAACAATAAAATACTTTAAAATCTTCTTAAACATGTTTAAAACCTTTCCCAATACTAAAACTTGATTACTTAACCTCCTAGCATAATACATACTACACTAGTGGTCAAAATCTATCATAAAACACCTTAAAAATTCTTCCTTTAAATTTCCAGCAACACAACATGAATTAAAACTCCCTTAAAACATATTCAAAATGCTTAGAAACATAAAGGTAATAACTTTCATAACTTATAATAATCTACTATGTTTTTCTAACTTTCAAAACCCTAAAAAAATTAATGCTTTGTTAATTAAAATCTACTTTAAACTCAAATATGCAAATCTGAATTTTATTTCTTCAATACATAAATTATATAACTTGAATTCAATAATAAATCATTAAACTATAACTTTTAAACTTGAATAAATCAATACAAAACTTTAAAGATACAAACTTTGAATAAAACTTGAGGAGGAAGGAAAGTAATCAAACCAAAGCAAAGGGAAGACAAGGAAGAAACTCCGACGCAAATCAGCAACTGCTTCAGGCGGTCGTTGAAACTTCGACGGGACGGCCGGCCGACGAAGCAAAGAAGTGAAGGCCGAAAGAGAGTTAGGACGAAAACCGAAGAGAGAGAGAAAAATAAATAGGTGGTCGAAAATTTGGGAGGAAAGGAGGAGGGAGAAAATAACTTGTGTGGGGAAAAATTGGGGTCTATATAGATTTCCCCTTGTGGGTTTAGGAAAAGGTAATTGAGTTTGAATTATATATCCTTTTCCAAACCTAAGAGTGTTTGGGTTCCTCAAACCCATTTAAGAGTCCTTTTCCAAATCCAAAAAGTATTTCAAACATTTTAAATACTTTTCAAAACATGACTTTAATAAAATATTTGACTTGCATAAATCATTAAAATAATTTCTTTGACTTTTAAATAATCAACCTTTGAAGAAATAAATCGTTAAAATACTAAAATATATTTAAATATAAATAACTATACATTACATTATATTTATAAAATTCATAAATTTACGGGGGATTACACTCTATTTGGAAGTTTATTATTACTTGCAATATTTCCTTATTTGGTAATATCTTCTCTGTATCTCTCTCCTATCACATGGGTTTCTTAAAAATGTGACAAAAGAGTAGGTTGCAATTATTATAGAACAGATGAAGTATTGAGTTAGATGTACAATATTCAAAGATGTGGGTGTAGGAATGGGGGTGGTGATTCGTGATCGTAGTGGTCAGGTGGTTCAAACGGCGTGCCAACAAAGGAGTTGCAATTGGGAGGTGAGTATTTTCTTTTTTTGGGTGAAAAAACGAACATAACATTAATTAAAGCGAGTCAAATATAAAGTTATTACAATCCGAGATGTACTCATTCTTGCAATTGGGAGGTGAGTATATTAGAAGCAAAAGCTATAGTTCTTGCCTTCTTGGGATAAAAATGGGGTCCAATGTTAGGGGTGTAAATGAGACAAGACAACACTCGCGAGCTACTCGAGATCGACTCGGTCAATACTCGGTCAAAACTTGACTCGAGTGAGCTCGACTCGAGCTCGAACTCGGCTCGAGATGTTGGGGAGTCGAGTTGAGCAACTTGATACTCGACTCGGAAACTCGTGAGAAGCTCGAAAACCCAATTATCAACAGCAAAATACATAACTTCAACATTTTTCTACCTTAGGGTTGCTTTTAACATGAGACACTTGCAAGCTACTCGAAATCTACTCGGTCAAAACTCAGTCAAACTCGAATCGAGTGAGCTCGACTCAACTCGAGCTCGACTCGAAAGGCTAACGAGTCAAGTCGAGCTAGCTTAAACTCGAACTCGTCTCGCATCATTTACACCCCTATCCAATGCTATGCAAGCAGAATTGTAGTGGAGAGTGATTGCTTCAAAGTCATCAAATTAATCAATGAGAAAAAAAAAATGGGATGGCTCGTATTTGGGGATGATGGTGAGAGAAAATCTGAGAAATAGATACGCTAGCTAGTTTTTTTATTTGTTAATTTTCTTTATGTGTTTAGGAAAGCCAATAAAGCTGCACACACTATGGCTCACTTTAACCCTCTCGATTTCCCTACGCGAGTTTGGGTGGGGAATTGTCCAGGTGTGTTAGAGGATGTAATTGCTTCAGATTTTTGTTTGAGTAATAACTACTAGTAGTGGTTGTGGCTGTTTCAAAAAATTGTACAATTAACTACAAGAATTATGCAATTAATATCATTTTTATATAAGTTGACTATTTGATCATAGAAATCATTTCGTTGGAATTTACGTGTTTTACGAATTGTATAAACGAACGTTCAAACAAATTTCAAATGTGTCTATGTGACGAGCGTTTTATTTGTCACAGACGACTCATAGTTGGAAACTCGATGAGGCTTAGTAATATAAACTCGTGAGGAGTGAAAATCAATTGTAAAGCAAGGTGCCGTGAATATCAAACTAAAAAAATGTGGTGGGTATAATGTCCCAACTCCCAAATAGGGGTGGACAAGAATAGAGTTGTTGAATGACAATTAAGTGGATTTTCTATACAACTTGTCTAAGTGAACCAAATAAAAGATCGATTAATAATAAAATTAAAATCTTATATTGTCGGCATATGTTTTAACTAGTCAAGTTCGAAATTCATATTATTGTTTACAAACCAAGCTTGAGCCTGATTTTTAAGTTCTAGTGAATTCGAATTTGAATTCGAGTTCGCATTTGGTAAAATTAATCAAACTCAATCTAAGCCACGTTAGAGTTCAGATCAGCTCGGCCCGGCTCGTAGCCAGCTCTAGTTCAAAATAAAGTAATTACTAAATAAAATAAGTGACCAATTTGTTGTGGAATACACCAAAATATAAAATGAAGAAAAAGGGGTGAGTATATATTGACAAAAAAGCAGGTGATACATATACGCACGACACACTCATGTCTTCAGTCTTCAGTCATCGCAAAGATTTTTCCAATTATTTATCAATGAGGACCGGAAGATTTTAACAGACTAGGAAAATTGAGTTGTATCAAGCATAAAAAATCATAACAAGGAAAAAAATTCAGTTCAAATTGATAAATGAAGTATTGCGTTACTACTTGCTATACTATACCTACCTAGACTTTTTCACAAATTTCCAACATGTGGAAAACATTCATATCAGTCATTTGCGCATTATTCTTTTGATGCTCCCAGAAGTTGGCAATTTCTCATTGTTTTCCACACAAACTCTTCTGCCATCTGTTGAAAAGGCAGCTGTGAGCTGACTTTGATGTGTCTGCTGAACCAGCAACTAGCCAAGTGTGAATAATGATACGTTGTTACCACGTAGGGGTGTAAGCGGACTGTGAAAAGTCTAGAGTCTAATCCACCCACCCAAACTGTGACGGGTCGACTGAAATTTTTGACTGGACTCGGACTCAAATTTTCGAGTCCAAATATTTTCGGACTGGATTTGGACTCACCCCTTTGGAGTCCAATAAGTCCACCCAAATCAAAAATATTTTCATATATAATATATATTTAATATTTATATATATAATGTATATATATTTAATATTTATATATATAATATAAAAGATGTATGTGACTTATTTTATGGAATGAATATAATGAGCTTAATTTTTCAAATTCAATTATGAGAAAACGTTGTGAATCATTGAATCTAAATAGGTGGAAAAAAACAATACAATAATTGGACTGGACTGGATTCGGACTCAATAAAAAATTATCCGACTGGACTGGACCGGACTCAAAAAATATTTGGATCGGACTTGGACTCAATTTCTCGAGTCCAAAAAACTTTGGACTGGATTTGGATTTGGCAAAGTCCAATCCAGTCCAATCCAATTACACACCTACCTTCACGTATCCCAGCATATTCAACAAAAAGATATGTCCTGTTCTCCTGGAGATCAAATAACAGGTTCACATATGACCAACAAAAACTAGTTCTCATGATTTGTACAAAGAAACACACTCGAAATATCTATAAAACCAACTTAATTCTTTATCCTTTTCATCATAAATCCAACATCTACAAGTAAAACTCACACCTCAATAACATATAGTTCATGGGTTATTTGCCATATATTTACGCTCTTCTCTTTGTTTTACTGTATTCTCATGCAATTAAACAGATTAACTCTGCTAACTTATCACAGCCATTATGCACTGATCATGAAAGATTGGCATTGCTGCAGTTCAGGCAGAGTTTCCTTATAAACTGTGCTGTTTCTAAGTCTTTATCTCCATACCCGAAGATAAAATCATGGTCAAGTGAGCCAACTGCGGATTGCTGTCTGTGGGACGGTGTTGAGTGTGAGGCGAAGACAGGTCGTGTGATTGGGCTCGACCTCAGTAGCAGCTGTCTTTACGGAACCTTCCCTCAGAACAGCACCCTTTTCGTTCTTACCCATCTTAATAAGCTTAACCTCGCTTTTAATGATTTCAACTATTCTGGCATCCCCTCTGAAATCGGCCATTTTAACAAATTACAAACTCTGAACCTCTCATATTCATCATTTAGCGGCCACATCCCATCAGAACTCTCGAAATTATCGGAGCTTTATATGCTCGATCTTTCTAATAATGGCGGTTCTTTAGCTGATACCCAACTTGACCTTAAACTTCAAGGTACAGGTTTGGAGAAGTTACTCCGAAATGTAACTCGTATACAGAAACTTTATCTTGACAGAGTTGATTTGTCCTCTCCTGTGCCAATCATCCTCTCAAATCTGACGTCTCTTAAAGGTATTTCCCTCCAATATTGCAATTTGTATGGTGAACTACCAACAAGTGTGTTTAGATTGCCACAGCTTGAAATTCTTTATTTAAGTGGCAACAAAGATCTTTCAGGAGTCTTGCCTGAGTTTCACTCGAATAGCCCTCTTAAGGAACTATATCTCTTCGGCACATCTTTTTCTGGAGAGGTTCCTCCTTCGATAGGAAACCTCGCTCATTTAGAAAAACTCGACCTATGTAGTTGCCATTTCTCTGGATCACTTCCATCCTCTCTTGCTAACATGACAACTCTCACCGTCTTATTCTTAAGTCGCAATAATTTCAAAGGCGAAGTCACCTTTTCTATCACAAATCTAACAAACCTCGAAGCATTAGACTTCTCAAATCTTGAAGTTATGCCTAGAGAATTGTTCTCTCAGTTGTCAAAGCTACACCATCTCAGTTACTTACGCCTTGCTGAGATGAATCTAGCTACTGAGATACCGTCTTTTATTGCAAACTTCACAAAACTTACATATTTAGATCTTGCATCATCCCATGTTATAGGTCCATTTCCACAATGGTTTGCTAATCTAACCCTACTAAGACAATTGTATCTCGAGTATAACCAATTAGAGGGTCCAATACCACATTGGTTTACTCGGTTTACTAATCTTGAATCTCTAGAATTGTCTTACAACAACTTGTATGGCAACTTCGACATATTTTTTCATATGACAAATCTTCATAATCTAGCTTTATCTCGTCTTAATCTGACATTTCCTGTTGATTATAAGACCAATTCATCTCTTCCAAAGCTCGAGCTCTTAGAGCTCGCATATTGCAACTTGACTGAATTTCCGCCGTTCCTAAAAGAACAGAATGAGCTGCAATCTCTTTCACTCAAAGGAAACAACATCAAGGGTACTTTACCACAATGGTTGGTAGATATCACTAAGGAAAGTCTCCTTATAATTGACCTTTCTGAAAATAACTTGACAGCTTTTGAGCAACCTCCAGTAGACGTCCTTCCATGGACTCATTTGGAAGAATTTCATATCAGGGGTAATAGCTTACACGGATTACTTCCTTCTCCACCAAATTCAATGAAGTTCTATGACGTCTCAAATAATCTTTTGACCGGAGTTATTCCCGAGCAAATTTGCAATGCAAGGTCTCTCGTGTCCCTCGATTTGTCTGGCAACGACATGACCGGACATATACCAGACTGTGTGGGCAATCAACTAGGCGAATCTCTACAACTTCTGAATTTGCGAGGTAACAATCTCCGTGGCACCATTTCAACAAAATTCACAAGATCTTGTAAACTCAAGATGATCAACTTGAGCCAAAATCAACTAGTAGGTGAACTACCGAGGTCATTGGTGAACTGTACAATGCTTGAGGTACTTGATATTGGGAGAAACCATATTAACGATTCTTTTCCATCATGGTTAGGAGAACTTCCAAAGTTGCAAGTTCTTGTGCTGAGCCATAATCATTTCTATGGAACCATACCATATCCTAAATCTGGTCACAGCTTTCGGCTCCTACGAATATTTGACCTGTCCCATAATCTTCATACAGGTGCTCTACCATATGAATACTTTCAAAATTGGCCTACGATGAAAGTATCAAAGGAAGACCAATTGGGTTCATACAATACTTTGATTACTCTATTTTTTAAGGTGGGTACAAGTTTAGTCATTTCAGAACAGAATTTCGAGTACTCCATCACTATAACAAATAAAGGAAGCGAAATTCTGTACCCAAAGATATTGAAAGTCTTTAGGGTCATTGATTTATCAAACAACAAATTCACAGGCAAAATTCCAGATGTCATAGGGGATCTTAAAGGACTTCAAGCACTCAACTTGTCTAACAACAATCTTGAAGGTAGAATCCCGCCTTCTATAGCGAACATAACAGACCTTGAATCACTAGATCTTTCACTTAACAAACTCTCGGGTGTTATCCCTCAAGCGCTATCAGAATTGACAGCGCTTGAGGTGTTCAATGTTTCTTACAATGATCGTCTCACAGGGCCAATTCCACAAGGAAACCAATTCAATACTTTTGATGATACCTCTTTTCAAGGAAATGAAGGATTGTGTGGAAGCCTACTGTCTAAGAAGTGTGAAAACGCAGACGCAATGCAAGTGTCACCAGCATCAGTGGAAAGTGACGAGAGCTATGAGGACTCGGAGTTGATTGATTGGATCGTCAGATCATTGGGTTGTATAAGCGGGGTCATAGTTGGGTTTATCATCGGAAAAATCTACATCACTGATATGTACCATGAATGGTTTATGGAGACCTTCGGGAGGAGGAGGACAATGAGGAGAGTTAAGAGATCATAAAGACACAGTCCTACATTTATCTTCCTAGTCATGTATGTATACTTCAGAATATCTTGAAATTACTAGCTTTTACATAGTTTGTACATAAATAATATAAATCCTGCTATAAAATAGTAAAGCACTTACTACAAACTACAAATTCTGAGATTGTGTGTAGTACATAACTAACATAAGTTTCAAGAACTGAAAGGAATTTCAGATGTTCTCCTAGTGTGCTTTACAACAGGTTTTTCATGATTTACAAAACATCACAATGTAGGAAGTACCAACCACTAGATGGTCGTGACTTCATTATATTATTACTACTAGGCGAGCGGTAAATTTTTTTTACAATTCGATCCCAAAGATACATAAAAGTACATTTAAAAGAAACACATAGTATCAGAAACAGACATGAATAAATTTAAACAAAATAAATAGTATTCAGCTCCAAAAATTGCACTGTTAACATATTTTGGCTTTTTAAACAAGTCATAAACGCTACACAGTTGTCCATCATTGCAACATAGAAATACCAAAACTGCTTCAATTTTAGACTTTAGTCTAGCTCGTAATCGGCCAAGCATGCAATTGAAGTGTTACATTTACATTATGATCAAGAATATAATTTGCCTATCAATTAAAAAAAATTGATTTCATAGGATCATACTACAATACGTCTTAGGTGGACCGGGTTCACAATAATTTGTTGCGCACCCAAACTGACTTTATCACACAAAAACTGATTATATTAGGAAAAAAAAACCGACTATATAAAAAAATTGACTATATTATATAAAAACTGACTATATAAAAGGTGATTATATCATACAAAAACAGATTATATCCAATGAAAAATAACTATATCATATGGTTTACGGTGCGCAATAAGTTATTGTGAGCCCTGTCCATTCAAGTTTTGTCCGTCATACTAAACATATGAAGAATCGATTAGCAAAAATCACAAATTATTTTCTTTATCCAGAAAAATGTATGAAGGCTACCTATGGCTAATTAAAGTCATAATTACATGTAAAATTGTGGACATTGCATAAGGCTATGTTTATCACTTCTACTAATTAATCGTAGCATTCTTCCAAGATGGGTTCAAGAACAGGTTGCCAAGTCTTGCGAAACCTCATTCTTGGACCTATTGCACCAGTAATACTCTCCCTGCCCAAATCCTTCATGAAGTCCTCCAAACTTCGACCGGCTAAACCAGTAGTACTCCCCAAATCAGGAGAAGCCTTGGAACCTCCACGTGTCCGACCCATCATCTCATCATAGTAAAAATATATCACCATTCTATCAATAGCAGCCACTTGCAAGTCAGACAACCTAGAGTTGACTTTATCAACCGGTAGCAGTAGGTAAACTTTCCGGCCAATTAAACAGGCATCATCCCTCATCGCCACAATACGGCGAGTTTTCCGGAGTTCGTCCAACAAAGTGAGGGTGAAACAGGGAGTTGCAAGCAATAGCATTAACTCAGCTACTGTTGTAGGAAGGTTCACTAGTCTTAGTTTCCCTTGTGAATCAACTAACTTTGCCATGTTTTTTGACTTTGGTAATTTTTGAGTTTTCAAGCATGAACTCAAATTTCCCATTTTTTCGCAAAGAGGATAGAGTAAATTAAGAATATATGATTTCGAAAGAAACTATTGATGATGTAAGGAAGTACCGAAGTCTTATACAATAGTTACATTACGTGTCAATACAACCCTCTTACTAACTGGCAAATAAAGGGATGATTTTTCGCAAATTGAGTCAAACAGTAGTTGCATAGGTTATTTTTTAGAGTAAAGGGTGAGATTTGTGGATGATTGGATATATTGTAGGAGAAAGATCTGAAATTTATGGTATGTTAAGGAGTGGAGTACGTACGGCGAAGAATTTGAGAAGAGTAAAGATGGACTTAATAAAATTAGTTCAGCAAAGCACATTTAGGCCTGTTCTTTTGAACTTATTTTGGCTGAACTGAACTGAACTTATTTTATTTTTGCTAAACTGAACTTATTTTTGCTGAACTGAACTTATTTTTGCGGAACTAAACTTATTTTTACTAAATAATAATAATAAATAATAAATAATAATAATGATAATGATAATAATAATAATAATAATAATAATAATAATAATAATAAGTAAATAATAAATAATAAATATTAAATAAATAATAAATAATAATAATAATAATAATAAATAATAAATAATAATAATAAATAATAAAAAATAAAAAAATAATATTAAATAATAATAAATAATAAATAATAAATAATAAATAATAAATAATAAAAATATTAAAATAAAAAAACATAAAAAATAAAAAAATTACAAATTCATCGTTATTATAATTATAATATTAATAATAATAACAATATAAATAGTAATATTGAAAAAAAAATTACAATATTAGATAAGACTGAACTTATTTTTGCTGAACTGAACTTATTTTTACTTATTTTTGCTGAAAATAAATCCAAAAGAACAGGGCCTAAATTTTCTATATTATAACTCCCTTTCTTTTATGACACTTTTATAGCTGTTAAAATATTTGTTATTTCCTACTTCAATTAGGTTATGGAAAGAAAACACAACGGGGGAAAATACTTAAGCTAGTACTCCCTCCGTTTCATTTTAATCTACACACTTACACTTTTCACGCATGCTAATGTAAAACTTTGAGGACATATATCTTTAGTTTTGTATTTGTAAAAATTATAAAAAGTACATATTAATAAAATACATGTTATGATGAATCTAACAAGATCCCACATGACTATATTTTCATCCGCGTATAAATCACAAATGATGGTCAAAGTGAAATTTGTGAATAGTATAAAATGTCAAAGATTGTAGATTAAAATGAAACGGATGGAGTATTACTTGGCCTCCAAGACTCTCAATGAGAAAAGGAAACAAGCTAAAAACAAACCTGAAAGGACAAAGGAGTACTAAAATTAGGCGCCCAAGCAAATCTGTAAAACGCCACCATGTAGCTACCTTTTTGGAGCCTAAATAAGGTACTGTTTTTTCATGGGCCTAGTACTTAAACACCTCTAAGGAATTGATTTGCTTCGACTCGGATCAATTGTTATATCCAGAAACACTCCTTTTTATATTATTTCTTCATTTAAATTCAAAGTAGACCTTTTGTCCATTTCTGTTCAAAATTTAAGGACTAATACAAGTTGTAATTTGCAATATATTCCCGATTGGATTTGGGTTTTTATAAGCAGAGTCGGGATATTTCAATTTTTTTGGTCCAGTTGAACCAACCATAAATTATTCTAATTGATAATATTAATCTAAATCCCCTTAAAAATGGAAAAAAAAGATCTAATTGCCAAAAAGTTTATTATATCCCGAGTGTACCGTGAACATGGTACACGTACACCCAAGGCTATTTTTTTGCTCATTACTCATTTGAAATCATTCAAACGAACAAAATTACTGAGAAAGGAAAGTTCCAAATAAGCAAAAATTAGTCTTCGTAAACCATGCAATGGGTGTATGATGCATGAACCATCTAATTGCATTTCATACTCCAAATTTTGAATGATTCAACCAATCTTCCTTGAACGAAAAGAAACCAACTAATCAATTAACTGAAAGCTAAAATTGGCTCGTAATTGTAATAGCTATATAGAAAAAGTAAAACATGTCTGAACTCGCGCTCTAAAGTCATGGCAAAACCACATAATTGGCTCCTTATTTGTTTTCAATTTAATTGACGAGAATAAGTTGAAATTTATTTTTGGTTGAATCTGCCGAGGACAAGTTGCTCCAAGAATATTGTTTTTTCACACACAAAAAATATGGCCATCCAAAAAGCAAATGAAAGAAAGAAAAGGGGAATATGAATGAAGCGTTTAAAAGTCGAGTTACTAAAATCATGAAATTCTAATTCCAAGAGGTTTGAGCAATACTTACTAGGAGATACATCTGCGGTCAGTCAATCCAAGCTGCACAATAATGCTTAGAATACGTATTCCTTATTCATGTTTGTAATCCTTGATTAATACTGCTGAAACAAACACCACTTTGCAAAATTGCAACAGCATCTGAAAGCTGAATTTAGGTGCCTCCACATTACCCTTCAAAAGTTGAGATGATGGGTGTCAAGAGCTGTTTCAATCTATTCTTCACTCCTTACAAGTTTTACAGCTTGAATGTAGCCGAAACAACCTAAAAAACTAACATAGAGAGCAGAGCTTTAAAAAGTATTACTGAAGCATCCAAATTACGAAACTAAGGCAGGGTGTAATTATGAACTCAAAACTCATAAAGTGTTCTCATGATTCTTGAGAAAAAGCACAGAAGAAATCCAGCCAGAATAATTATGTCATACTCCAGACACTGCAAATAGTGATCGGGCGTGCATTATTTATCTGAAAATCTACATGATAAACCATTGCAAGGGATCGATACTCCAGATACTAAAGATGATCACAACTGCGAAACTCAAAACAGGATCATTATGCCGGCAAGTAGCAGATTGCCACCAAGATTTTCACCAATTGTGCAAGTTGCCATTAACCAACTGGAGAATTTAAAATATGTAGCAAATACTAATATATTTCCTCAGAAACATGCTATATCTCAGGACTCACATAGATTAGAATAGTGTTTTCTTATTTGTAGACTACAGATACATGCTTTAGAACGCATGAAAAAAGTTGATGCAGAAAAAGAAAAAATCAAGACTCAGATATATCTATTAATGGATCTCCATATGCTATAACCCAAATGAAGGTCAATGTACTTCAAAGATAATAGTGCAGTAATACCTCAAATTCAAGACATTATTGAGGCATAGTCAAGTTTTGCATCTCTGTTCCACCTCCGTCCACGGCCTCTTCTTCCTTCCAAAAGTCTCCATAAACCATATGTGGTTTGGTCAGTAATGTACTTTCCAACAGCACAACCCAAAACAAACACGCTAATGCAACCCTAGGATCTGATGATCCAATCAACCAAGTTGGAGTTGTCTTCCTTGCTATCTATTGCTATCATTGGTGGTGGTGCTCCATTAACAATTTCACACTTCTTGGAAAGTGGACTTCCACACAAGCCCATATTCCCGGACAAAGAGCTGTTGTCAAAAGCATTGAACTGGTTTCCTGGTGGAATGATGCCCTCAAGAAATGTTTTTGACACATAGAACACTATAAGGAATGTCAACTGTGTCAAATTCTCAGGGATCTCTCCTGAAAGCATGTTGTTAGAAAGGTCCAGCGAGTCAAGGCCTCTCATATTGGCAAGAGAACTAGGGATCTCGCCATCAACATCATTATTGGAGAGATTAAGGGCTTGAACCCCTTTCAACTGACCAATGGAACTTGGAATACTGCCTGTGAAGTTGTTGCCTGAAAAATCAATGACATGGTATACGATTGATACCATTGTGAACAGCACTTGATTGATTTTGTTTGTCATAGTGATGGGGTTGGATTTTTTTATAAATTCTCAGGAAGCTTGCATGCAGCGTCTATATGGATACATGAGTATCTGTATGAGATACATCTGTCTGGTCTTCCTGTGTGATTTCCATGGCAACAATTTGAAAAGTAATGATACGATAAATTACCAGTATGAAGATTGTTGCACAAGTCAATGATGCAAAGAGATTGAAAATCATGGACGGACTTTGGTTTGCCTATGCTGCCATTAAATTTGTTTTGCCGGAGAACAAGTATTTCCAGGTTTGGAAGACCTCCCAGCCATGACGGGAAAGTAACGTTGACATTATTTTGTCCAATGTCAAAGTACCAGGAACATACTGCAGTTGGTTAAAGATCTCGGTAAATTACCCTCTAGTTGATTCTAGCTTGAGATTAATCATCGCCAACTTACAAGATTTGAGGTATGCACCGGATATGGTGCCATGGAAGTTGCTCTCTCTCAAATTCATAATAGAAAGCGAACCAGCAAGTCCAAGCTGTTGTTGGATAAATCAAGCAACTGCAGAGAAGTCGCATGACACAGTTGCTGAGAAATACCTCCAACAATCTTTCCCGCCATGCAACAAGGTGCTCATAAATTTAAGGACTTCATATGGCACTGGCTGACCCAAAGCCAAAAGTTGTCCTAAATGAGTCATAGTTCATAAATTTAAGGTGTAAATAAAGGAAAGCAAATGGAAAGAACCACGTTACCTAGTTCACGTACGAGTATGGGTATATAAAATGCATTTCGCTACTAATATTTGGTAAATTAGCCCTAAAGTATACCACTTGCATATACCGATTCATGTTTTTAAATCACACTTCGTGGGGGGTGTAGCAAATTAGGTAACACTGGAATGGAGTAAATTCGTCAATTCAACATTCAAATAATCAGTATTCACAGCCGAAATTAAAATAATATTATGGCGATGAAATAACCAAATTTAAGAAACGAGATAGGATTGCTCGTGAACTAAATTTTCCGAAAGGATTACCAAGTTCCAACACATGTTATACAACAGCTTTACACACATGACAGATGCTGCATACTAATGATACCATTAGCTTGCATTCATCTCTTATCCTAAAATTCATATGAACCCTATTGAGGGGCTCAAGACACGCCCCCCCCTCCAATAAATAAGAACAAAACAAGGACATTCTTACATTGGCAATCAGTGTGTCCTCTATCTAGCTTGCAAATATTTAACTAAACTCTCTCTCACAGTACTCCCTGAATTATCATTAAACTTGCAGGACTGCTCTTCATAACCCGAGTCATGATGACCAGGAACAATAATATCAAATAGCAACTTATCACCACAATCAATCATAATATTGTGGAGTAAACAACAAGCTAGGATAATACTGGGCAGCTTGCTCTTATCAGGCCTCCACATAACCTTGCTAAGAATTCTCCAACTTCCCTTCAAATGTGATAATGCCCTCACGGCAAGTAACCTCGCACCCTCATGTGCCGCAGTAAATCTTGAGTTAAGGGCTGAAAAGTCTTGATTTTCATAAGGGGTTATGAGCCATGGAAGAAGCGGGTAGTGAACCCCACCAACTACATACTCTTTGATCTCTACATCATCTAACCTCAATGCTTTACTTAATCGTTCACCATTTTCACACTTCTTGTAAAACCCAGAACACTTCAAAAATCTAGACATTGTCATTGCCCCCGGCCAACCAGTAACAACATCAAGAAACCGCATCTCGTCATCAACAATTCCCTGAAGCAACATGCTATAATTTTTGGCCTCATCACACCAGTCATCTGAAGTTTGAACAGCCGGAAGAGTCATAAGAATATGAGTAGCATCTACCGCTCCACAACAATTCGGCAACCCAAACAAAGTTTGAAACTTTAATTTGATCTCTTCCAACCGGTCCTGATCAGGCCACTTAATATGTTTCTTAGCACGACTCTCCAATGACTCAATAAATCTCCAAGTGACCTGAGAAACAGTGGACTGACCGACCCCAAATGAAGCACCCACTGAAACTTGTGAATCACCTGAAGCCAATCTCCTCATTGCAATTGCAACTTGTTTCTCAACACTTAAAAGCCTCCCCTCAATGTTGATTAACCCCGAGGGCGGTCTCGATATCAAGTCCTCTCTTACAAGCGAACATATATACTCAAAAGTCTTTTTCGACACCCTAAAGAAATACTTGAATGCCTCCTCTTCATCACTAGGTATGGTCAAACCTGAAAGTATCCCCATGTAACAAAATTGCCAATCAATTTACCAACATTTTCTAGTCCTTCTAATAACAACAAACCCTAGCTCAAATTAAGAAGTATTTCAAAGACAAACAACAACAAACAAAAAACAAACATACCCTTTATCCGATATAACTCAAATAACATTAACAAACAACTTAGCAATGAATTCAAACAGAAATTCCCAAATTAACAAATTGCAATTTCGTTACAGAAAATAAGCAAGATATTAATTTTTACAGAAATTAAAAGGAAAAAGGAAAAAGAAAAAATTGGGTACCTGGGGTAGAAGAACTCTTGTGGCAGAAACTATCCCACCAATCAGATTCGATGGGTCTGGGTTCGATTGGTACTACATTCACTTTTTTGGTGTTCTTATTTAGTTTCTTCAAATTCTTCTTCTTCGATTTTTTTGATTTCTTCTTCAGAGGAGGCATAATTTAAAATGTGAATAGCTTTTGCTTATTTCAATGAAAATGCGATTGAAACTCGAAAAATTCTGTTCTTTGGGATAGTTAATGGGAGAGAAAACTATTTAGGCAATAACCCTAAATCCTAATTAGCAATTCTGGGGTGGAGACGTGGAGTCAGGAGTGTGTAATGTGTTTGGTCTCTTTTACCACCTTGATTTGGGGGGAACAGAATAGGGGCCTAGGGGAGGCCAAGGTTCTGTTTACATCAAGTGTTAATTTCGTGATTAAAAATGCTGCTTATAGAAGTACGTCGGATGTACAATTGTGATGATATGTCTTTTTCACAAACAAGGTAAATCATGATAGTATCCTCAACTTACCCTCTTTGTTTTTTTAGTTGATCCGTATTCTTTAGACACACTTGTCATTTTATCAATGCATATTGAACCTTTATAGAGGTTGAGGTGTTGGAGTAGTGGAATCGCTTCCCACCTCATATCCCTGAGGTCTAGGGAACGTTATGTCATTTTCAATCTCAACTAAAGATTATTTCTGAGCAGTCTCAACTATGCATCATTTTTTACAAAATTAATCCCAGTTGACTAGTTACCTGTTTAACACAGTGGCGAATCCAGAAAGTTGAGCATGTGGGTTCGAACACTTTAGATGCAAGACGGCTAGAATAATTTCGTAAAATTAAAGCTTTTAGTTATAACAAAAAATACAAGGGTGGGAATGCGTTTAGATATTTTAGGGAGACTAGAATTTCATTATAAACAATCACTATTTCGATATAATATTTTCTTAAAATAACAAATGTATCAATGCACATGTATTATGAGAAGACACAGAGAACCACTCCACCAACCGAGCTCCTCATGTTGCAGGAATGAAGATATAGTATATGTCCTTTGTTTTTCTGCTAATGTTCGACAATATTTTTCCATATCCACTATGGGTTCAACTGAATCCAGTGAACCCATAGTGGATACGCCCTTGGTTTAACACCTTAATTTTTTTAATATTTCTTTTAACGATTTTCTTCTTCCTTCTCTTTCTCTTTCTCTTTCTCTCTCCTCCCTCCTCCCTCCTTCCTCCCATGCCATCCCTTTTGCCTCCCTTCCCCGGCCACCCCCCTCCCCTGCCACACCCTGCCGCCATCACCCCCACCTACCTAAAAAACCCTACCCACCATCAACCCCACCCAAATCTCCCCTCAAAATACCCAAAAGCCCACGTAAACCAAGTTAATTTCACCATTGAGAGTGAGGGATAGCCTAGTGGTTAGAGCTTCCCTTCCGGTTCCAGGAGGTCCTGGGATCGATTCTCACCGTTGGCAAGTTGGGATCCCCTATATTCCCCCAACTTGTCTAGGTATCTCCTTACCTTATTAAAAAAAAAAAAGTTAATTTCACCATTTATCGCTTTCAGTTTTCAAACTTAGGGTCCGAAGATTTACAACGCCAATTTTAAGCATCAAACTTTGGTGTACTAGCCACACACGGATCTCCCAATTCTTCTCCCCCGGTGTATCCAAATTGTCGCACCGTCTCTCGCACTTTCCCTTCATAGGTCAGTTTTACTAATTGCTTCATCTCTAAATTGCTTGAAGTTCTTGTTTTTCAAATAATTATAATTGAGAAATATTGAACTAGATGGGTCATATGCTTATATGTGGAATATATCATCAACCGAGAAACATAGACTTCACTAGAAATATGAATCTCAAACATCAAAACCCACACAAGCATCAAGGTTTTTTTTGTGAAAGATCACAACTAAAACCGACCTCTCGATCTATTTTATGCCCGAAAAAAGGGATGACCAAGTAGAAAGAAATACACAAGATTGAAGAAACAAGGGAGCATAACTAGGAGAAAGACAATAGAAGAAAAGAAGAGGAATAAGAAGAGAAGGGGGAAGAAACCTATGTTCTGGGTCGGATCTTATAAAGCTGCTTAGTCTATTTTATGCCATTTCGATCTTGTTGTTCATGATTCATTTCTTTGAGCGACCATTTTAAGTGTGTTTTCCGGTCATGAAGAAGGTAAATTAGCTAATTGGTCAGTGTTGATTGGTTAGTTAATAAATTAGCTAATTTAATTTTGAATAAACGATGTATTTATCGATAATTTTTATGATGATTCCGGTGATTTAGGCAATTTCTAGCTTGTTTGTGTGATTGTTTTGTTGAGTTTATCCTTTTGTTCTTTTTTTTTTTGTTGTTGTTCATTTATCTGTGTGTTTATAGTCACTAGTGCTAGATATTGTTTGTTTCATGGGATAGTGGGGGGAAGGGAAGGGGGTGGCAGGGGAGGGGGAAGAGGAGGGTAGGGGGAAGGAGGAAGGGGAGAGATATAGAAGGAAGAATGAAACCACTTCAAGAAAAAAAAAAAAGTTTTTACCTGTTGTAGCAGGTAATTAACCTGTTGGGACCAATTTTGTAAAAAATGATGCATAGTTGGGACTGAAAATGGCGGGATAACCATAGTTGGGACTGTTCCTGTCAATTTTTCCTATCTTTAATTATCAATAAGCAAAAATTACGAAAAGTTGATATTTGGAAAATATGCATTGAGATGAATCTAACAAGATCCGTCATGACTATATTTTTCCTTAAGTACAAATCATAAGAGGTAGTTAAAGTCATATATGTGAATAGTGTCAAAAGTCAAAACGGGTTATCGAAAAAAACGGAGGAAGTATATGATAGTATTGTATTACTCCCTCTGTTTCTTTTAGTTTACTCACTTCACTTTGGAGGAAGAAGTACAAAAGTATGAGAGAGAAACTGAAAAGTGAGAGAGATGGACTAAAAAATGGGTTGAAATATTCAAAAGTGGATGACATGGGTGGAAAGAGAGGAGAAAGTAGATGGAATGTTACCAAGAATTGAAATAGCAACAATGTGTACATTAAAAAAATTCAGGCCAAAAAGGAAAGTTTGTACATTAAAAAGAAACGGAGGGAGTAGTAAGTAGCATTTTGGTTATGAAAATGCCACTTGATTTTTATAATCCTATGCTGGAAGCTTGGTTGGTCCAAATTATGAAACATATATTTCGTTCTTTTGTATATTGTCCTACATCGGCTTATTCAGAATTTTGCAGCGGAAATAAATGAATAACTTTGAAAACATAATTAAACTTAGTCAACCGCAAAGTCAACTCCAAAACCAAACCATAGTCAAATTAACTTGAAAGTCAAACCACAACATATTAACCAAAAGTATTAAAGTATAAAGGAAGTCTAAAGTCTAAACACAAGCTCTCCACTGTTTCCAGACACCCAATGATGCATCATCTTTAGACTTGGAATGGTTGATTCTTTATTGATCCTAAACGACTGCTCACCAAATGGGTCATTACAGGATCAATAAGGCACAACCATGATCGACACACAGAAAAGCACGTAATCAGCAAAGTTGAGTACTACATAGTAAATAAAAACATAAAACCTAACATGATACTAATAAACATTAAATCAGAGATAAATAGTAATATAACAAAATAACATACTCAATATACTGAACTTGACTCTACAACCAATAGATTACTTATAATTAAATTGAATAGTCAATGGATAGAGTTATCCAAACCAAACCATGTCTTCAATATAGAAGACGAAGTACGGGCGCGACTCCGTACTTTCGCGACCAACGATATCGAGGTACTAATTAAATAAAATAGAACAAGGTGATCAATCCGGTCCCAAGAAACGTCATGTGCTACCACCATGTACTCCAACTCATACTAGTCCAACACTTCTGACGTGCAAAGTCTAAAGTTTATTGATATTCACTTTCCACTTTAAGTACTACTCCCTCCTTCCCAGAATAGTCTGAACACTTTCCTTTTATGTTTGTCCCAAATTAGTTTGAACACTTCCATTTTTAGCATGGTTCCCCTATTAATATATTATATCTTTCATATTCCTTAGGCCCACACTCTAACTCTTATCAATAAAAAGTTCCCCAACTTTCTCTCTCCTCCAATACAAAATACCCCACCAACTCCTATCACATCTACTTTTTAAATAAAATAACATTGGATAATCACACTACAACTTATCACCTTAAAATACGTGTCCCAACAAGTGTTCAGATTTTTCTGGGACGGAGGGAGTAATAAATTATCCAATGTTGAGACTCACAAAATAAGACAACCAACATAAATATCATGGATACACAAAATTTCCCTTTTTATCTTAGGATTAAATAAGGTGATCAACAACTCAAATAATCCAAGAACAATTCCATTCGTTAATTAATAACCAACCATCTTTTATTTGTTGACTTAAATCAACAATCAACCAACCTGTCAATAGATGAATATCCAACTTTACCAAATAAGGCCCACGGTCCTTATAAAGTAAAATATAATAATAATCCAAGGGAACAACATGATACAATTCATGATCTAATAAATAATATATTTATTAATCCCTCATGTGAAAATAAAATAGATGTTTCCAACCCACATGCTTGCATCAATCATCCATACAAACATATAATATTCATCATAGGCAACATGCTTCACACAACGGCATAAAACATGCAAATTAACTTGAATACAAACCACATATGAACTATAGAAAGTTTCCTATACACGATACTACATCAATCCTAATCTTAAGACATGATACTAGTCTAATAACACATAGGTATGTATGTAGCGCTGTTCAGAGTGCGGTCTGGACCGCACCAAACAGCAACCCAAACCGTTTTTTCGCAGTTTGGGTTGGTTTGCGGTTTCAAAATTGCAATTTGGGTTATGATTTAAAGCAAACCGCAAACTGTTTGGGTTGGGTTTTAATTTTTGTAAACCGCAATTTTATATGATTTTTTTTTAAAAAAAAATTCTGTTTTGATTTTTTTTAAAATACACTTAACAAGGTGGCATACAAGTATACAACTGAAAAAGAAGTTTGAGGTAAAGAACTTGGACACTTTTGATAAATTATTATTTATGATTTATTATGAAGTCAACTTCATATTTATTTGGACTCTTTATACTACTTCCGTGTCATATTAATAGTTACACTTACACTTATCACGTATGCCGATGCACTACTTTGAGCCTTTATATCTCTAATTTTGTATTTGTAAAAAATATAAAAAGTCGATATTCTAAAATTACATATCGAGACGAATCAAACAAGACCCCACATGACTATATTTTCTCTTAACCATAATTCAGAAATGATAGTCAAAGGAAAATTTGTGAATAGTGTCAAAAGTGAAATTGTAACTATTAATATGAAACGGAGGTAGTATTTATTAACCAATTTTTTTACTCTTAGATTACAAAATTAACGTCGCGGAGGAGAAAATTGTTAAAACGCACAAAACCGTTTTGCGCGGTGCGGTTTGGGTTGGTTTGGGCAAAAATACGGTGCAGTTTGGGTTGAGAAAATGTCAAACCGTATATTTGCGGTTTGGGTTGGGTTACATCCCAAACCGCACCAACCCAAACCGCGGACACCCCTATATGTATGTACCTTATGTAGAAAATATGAGAGAGGCCACTTTCTCAACCTTAGAAATCACTCAAAGTAAAGTCTCCACCTAACAGATACCAAAACATCCAAGTATTAATACTCTAATAAAAATTACAGCAACTTTGAAATACTTTAAACCCTCTTAAAAAGTGTTTTAAAACCCACTTAAACATTAAAACTTCAACCTTGAGTTCCCCTTAATATAGTACCACCACACAAATATACTTGATAAAAATTCCAGCAACATATAATATCTTTAAAATTCTTTTAAACTTATTTTAACATAGTTATAAAGATTAAAGTACTCAATTTTCATAAACTATAACATAGTACTATAATTCTAACTCTTAAAAATATTAAAAATCCATGCTTCAATGCTTAAACCTAATTTAACAAGATATATTAAATCTGAAATTTAATTACTCCTTTAAACTAATTATATAATCTGAAATTAATATTAGAATAGTTAAAGATACAAACTTTAATTATTAAACCACCAAAACAAAACTTAAAACATTAAACTAATCATTAAAATAATATAGAGGAAGAAGAGAAAAACCAAGAGGAGGGAGGAAGAAGCACGACAGCCGAGAGGGAGGAAAGTGGCTGGCGGCGTCGCCGATGGGCTGCTGCTGCAGCCGGGGAGGACGAAGGAGAGAGAGAAAAATCAGTGAGGGAGGAGGAGAGAGAGTGTCGTGAGAGAGAGAGGAGAGGAAAGGAAGTTAGGGCTTTGTTTATGTGGCAAGATTTGTGAGATGGGAGAGTACTTATAGGTTCCCATTAGGGTCCAAAAGAAAATTAGCCTTGATGGGTTAGTTTAATAAAAGATGGTCATATGAAAAGCTATAAAGCTTTGGGCTCTCTAACCCAATATTAAAATTTTTTTTGTACTTCAACTCAAACTAATTAAATAACTTTCAAAGTACGACCCAATAATATATTTGATTATTTAAAACATTAAATAATCCTTTGACTTTAAAAATAGTCAACACTTTAAGAAATTAATTATTTAAGTACTAAAATATTTATAAATATACTTTAAATATATTTATAAAATTCATAAAATGTGGGGGATTACAGTCTACAGAGTTTATCTCCGTAACTCCATCGCTTCACCTTATTTTGTTCCCTATAAAATGTTGTCATGCTTCTCGGATTAAACATTAAAAATATTATCTCACTTTTATTCATCATAATATTTCCTCCATCTAGAACACATTTCTTTCTTTATTCAAGTTTAGTTCCCACTCCATCTAATGGAGTGCGCCGGTTCGTGGAGGAGACGTTAACCTTGGAGTTGATGGTCGCTATCTAAATACACGTGTTGTGGAGGTCTATCGTCTTGCAAGTTTAAATTTTCGGACAAGGTTATCTCGTGGTTTTTGTGCTACTAGTTGCAACATCTTGTTCATCTTGAAGATTTACTGGAAATTCCTCGTAAGTTTTTAGCGTTACTTTTTTTCCTCATTAATTATTTTGCTGAAAAGTTATATGAGGTCTTGAAAGGTGGAAAAAAAGAAAAAAGTTCATATTCTAAAAAGAGAAATTTCAAAAAGTGAGTTCCTAAATATGCTTGATTCGAAATACTTAGGTGGATTAAGTATGTTTCAACTACTGAGGGATGCATAATGTAGTAAAAACCTCAATGGAAAATGTATTGACGTACAAATTATGACTTTTAAGATTTAATTATAAGATATTATTATATTTGAACATTTTAAGGCTACATAATGGAGTAACAACCTCCCTCTGACTGTTTCCGAAAATTCGAAGGTACGCACGGAAGTATGGTGCTTCCTGTGCGCATGCTTCAAACGTAGAGTTTAAACGGTCTGTAATGAACATCTGCAGTTTTCCAATGAACATTTGTGGGACCCACCTCAATTTCTCTTTCCTCAAATTTTTCACCCCATGTGCGTAGTAAACCAATAAACATCAAGATTATTCCAATGGACATTGTAGTCTAATAAACACACGTTAATTTTCAATGGACATTGGCAATTTTGGAATAAATATTTGTGGGATTTACTATTGTTCATGTAAACCAATAAACATCAAGATTATTCCAATGGGCATTGTAGTCTAATGAACACACGCTAATTTTCAATGGACATTTGCAATTTTGGAATAAACATTTGTGGGATTTACTATTGTTCATTTCTCACTTCATTGACATATTGTTGATTCAAATGTTAGTTTGTTCATCCAAGTCTTCAAAATGTTCTTTCAAATTACTTATATGTTCATTGTGATATATATTTATGTTGTCATTACTTATATGTTCATTGGAGATGAACAGATGTTCACTGCATTAACATATCGTTGATTCAAAAAAGGTTCCCATGTGATAAATTTTTAACTGTTCAGTGGAATATTGAAGATGTTCATTGGGTTATTTTTTGTTTCCAGTTTTCCGCGTTTTGTTTATTTTTTGGTGCGTTTTGTGGTGCGCACCATCCTATTCCTACACTCGTGCGCACCATCGACCGAACTCGACTATTTCAAGCTAAACTTTGATGGTTCAGCTTATTGGTTCTTCACCCTTTGCGACTCGCAGTGTTGCCATTCGTAACTCCTCTGGTTTTCTTGTGGCTGAACAAATTTATCGTTTTGGCCAAACCGTGTCTCTCATTGCTGAAGCATGGAGTTTAAGAAATGGACTTATCTTGCCATTCAACAACATATTCAAGATTTATATACTGAAGGGGAAAACCAAGTGGTTATAAGAAATCTACAAGGACGTTACACCTGCCCTTGGACCATTATTCAAACTCTCATTGATGACATTAGTTAGTTGCTTTTAAGCTAAATTTCTATACTATATCTTTCGAGAAGTCAATCGGCTAGCAAATCTTCTATTAAAAAAAGATCACAATAATTATGCTGTTCCGGTTGACGTGGATGTTTCGACATATCAAAAAAAGAATAATTATATATGACAAGTTGAACATCAAAAAAAAATTTTTGTTATGAGCATTTGATACAAGTTTCATAAAATACACACTATTGCATCTTCTTTGATGCGCTACAAAATAGTTTTACATGATGATAATTGGTAGGCACTAAAAGCTGCCAAGAATTACAACTTTTTCTCTTCATGATATTGCCAATACTTGCCTTGCCAACCTAAATAATGGTTCTTAATCAACTTCTTATCATGTAATAAATTGAGTACATTTTTTGATTCCCCAAAAAACAAAAGGCAAATTAGAATAAAAATCGATGGATTTAGATGGATATAATACATGTAATAATATCTTAAACATTGTTGCTCCATTTCTCTGATTCTCCAGTTCTGTATGTATGAAGCATGTACCTACATGCTCCAACTGCTTCTCCAACTGTCAAATGTATCCATTCTTGCCCTAGATTTTCTATAAATTTTGATCTGTCCAACTTCTTCATCACTTCTCCTCCAGGGCTTGCTATTACAAGCTAAAAAATAACAAAAAAAAGATTCATATAAATGAATTGTAGATTCAAAAATAATGTGATGAGAATAAGAATTACGTCAATCTACTATCAGGAAATTTTTACAAGTAAATTAAAGTACCTTAAGTTTCCTTCTGTCAATGATCTTCTTTACTTCTTCCAACATGCTAATTCCACTTGTATCGATGCATCCAACAGCTGCAATGCCCAAATTCAGTCTTTTAACTAGTTTATCTCCAAAATTTTATGCTTATAAAATAGAAGTTACTATTACACCTTGTTCTTTTGGATTGATGGAAATTCAATCTCGCTCATTTCGGCTCGATCGACAAATTCGGCTCGCTTTATTCAAGCTTAGACAAATCCCTCTCACAGTTTTATTTTGACTCAGTTTAGTTCAATTCAGTTTCATTAAATTCAAGTATGTTCAGTTTAGTTCACATCAGTACTCCAAAAGAATAGGGCCTTAGTCCATTTTCCCCCTCCCTCCCCCGAAAAAATGCATATCAAAATCATATAAGAAGTTAGTTACATCACCTATATTACTTGATCAGATATATTCTACAAAATGCATATCAAAATCATATAAGAAGTTACCTAGCAACATATTTATATTGATAACATACCCCTCATATCCAAGATTACATAATGTAAACTGTTCTCTCCAGATGACTTCAACCTTTCTTCCTCCTCATCGACCCATCTCACAATCCTACAAGAAACAAGCATGCAATTTATCCTCAAAAACATATTGAACATTACTTGCAAGAATTTTTCTTTAAATTTGAATATACGTTACCTTTCTCTCAAGTAAGTAGAATTGGCAAAATACAGAGGGCCACCAATCTCAAGTATGAGGATTCCAGGCACAATTTGAGCATCAGGATATTGATCAACACTTCTATAACAAATCGAATTCGGCACATTACCCATGATGCATGTTCTTGGTCTAGCCACAAACAATAGTACCCTTAACACAGACAACGTGACCTGCATAATTTTCAGACGTCAAAACTTAGCTTATTAATAAGTTCAATTCAAATTTTAGTATGGCCTGAGTTTCTTAAGCCTAGGAAGATTATTGACTTACCGCGACCATTAAGCCAATTTCAACACTGCCAAAGACCACGCCAATGTAGGAGCTTATGCAAACAACAAAATCGAACTTATCGGTCTTCCAAAGATGGATCGCGGCCTCATAATCTACGAGGCCGAGCATGGCAGAGATGATAATTGATGAGAGGACCACAAGAGGGGTGTAATAGAACAATGGTGTGAGGAATAGAAGTGTGATCATAACAGCAGTTGACATTACTATATTTGAAACTGCTGTTTTACACCCTGCATTGTAATTCACAGCTGATCGCGAAAATGGACCTAGTACACAATATCATTAGAAAATTTACAGTTAGTATTATGAGAAAAATTATTTGAAATATATTCTAGTTGGACGTTATTCTTGCTAGTTATCATAATGTTCATTTTATGTACCCGAGGTTAAATAGCAAGAGGTGCAAGCGCCAATGATGTTCATCACCCCAAACGCAACCATTTCTTTGTTCCCATCGATATTGTAGTTCTTGAACATAGCAAAGCTTCTTGCGACAGCAATACCTTCCTGCATTTTAGTTACATCGTAGTGATTAGGTTACAAGAAGTTCAATTATACGGTGCGCATAATATTGTGCACGCCCTCTAAAGCAAACAAGTAACAATTAGAGAGCTCCAAATGACTAATTGAACATAATAATATAGTCTTGGATATGACATACTACTTGTGCACGATACACTTGGTGTAACAAAGTGCAATTGTCTTATAGGAAATCTTTTACCCGCTATTTCTTAGAGGGGCTGACGTGGTGCAAAATGTAGATTTTGTTTAGGATTTCTTTTGGTATCCATGACTAGTTTGGTTTTAAGTGATATGTATCACTAATTTTATTAAATATTATTCTATCTTTTTTATTGAAAAAAACCCTTAATATAGGGCCAAGACATAAATACTTACAGCCATAGCAATGACACCCGTGATAATGCCAGTTTTGAGAGCCACTGGAAAGTAAGGAGAGTTCAATACAAAGTCTCCAAAGGATGGTGGATTAATGCCCTTCTTCAAGGAACCAATCTGCAGATGCATCAAGCATGAAATAAGTTATCATCAAAAATATACTTCTCGAATAAAGTCATTGCTACATTATTACGAAGTAGGTATAAATATTAAAAAAAAAATGGCCTCTAGATTAATTTTCCATAATTATTAATTAATTTATCAAATTACGGACTTTGAAATTATATTCGAGTATTTATATACATATTATTGGAGAAATTGTATTTCAAACCTTTATATTAAAGCTCTTTTTCTTTCTACAAGATGTATACTATATGAAGTTTGAAATCTTCAAATTGGCTTTAAGATAGAAGAAATTCGCAAAGAGAGGCGCAACCACGCAAAAGACATACTTCCTCCCTTTTTTTAGTTCTACCATTTGCTCTTCGCATGTTTGCGAACCCACAACTTTGAGCAATTATATCTTTAATTAGGTACAAGTAAAAATTACAAAAAAGTTGATATTTTGAAATAATATTACGAAACAAATCAAACAAGATCCCAGATATTTATGTTTTTTTCCTACTTATATTATTTATGACTAGTGTCAAAAGTCAGCATGGTAAAACTAAAAAACACAGTGTATGATTCTTAACACTTCCATGTGCTAATATTCTCCATTTTTCGTTTCGACGTCACGTCGTTGAAAATTTATCGTTGTTCTAATTTTATGGAAGTTATAAGAATCATTGAACAATAACTCATTACGGACCCTACCTTTTGTATATAATTTCTGTTACTCCATTAAGACATAGAAGAATAAATATCAAAAGAAAATATACTTTTGGACTATATCCACACCTTTTTGTTTGGGTGGTGTTGAGACTTGAGAGGATGGTTACCTTGTTAGGACAATTGAACTGAAAAATACTTTGGGAAAAACTGAAAAAGTCCTAACTAAAAGGGCAGATTCTATCAATGAGTGAGTATGTGACACCCCCATTTGTAAGAAACGTCCCAACCAATTGTGACATCATGGGTCAGCCCAAAGAATGCACCCCATTAAAAAGGTACAATAATATTCGTTGACGAAGAGGCCCTACATTATTATTACGGTAAGACTTTTTAGTTTTTAGCCAAGTAGTGGTTTGGACTCAGCGAAAACAACCAATATTCTTCGTGATTCGATCTCTTGTGTTTGTGGCTCGATTATTGCGTATGGAACTCATTACTTTTGTTGTGATGTGGTCCTATGGTACCACTATAAGTGGATGGAGTTTGTGGATCTTTGACCTACTTTGAAATTCATTGAGGCTAGGAAAAGTTCTGGAATAAAATGCATCATTGCTAAATCGTTAGTTTTTGGCACTTTAATAACAAGAAATTTGGTCCAAACTTTTTTTTTTGGTACATGGGTAATGTTAAGAGTTAGGACACCCTTCTCTCAAGGGAGAACCCTAACGAATCAAGTAAGACAAATTTTTGTAGCTCAGGATCAGTAGATACATCCATGTCAACCGAGGCAGCAGGACTATTGTGACCTTTTTTTGATAAAAATTTGGTCCAAATTGGTTCACACAAACATGAACCATTTTTTTCAAGTAGTATCTAGTATGTTGAATAGGTTTAAGACTTAGTCTTGGGAAATTCTCACTTTTGTGAAGTTTGTTACAAGGATATCTTGCTTGTTATCGTAGCATCTAATGTTATGAGTTACTACGCCAGTAAAAAGATAATGAGATTTCAATGTTAACTCATGGTGATGTAAAAATATACTTATATTTGTTGCTAAATTAAAGGAGCTTATACTCATATCAATATTTAGGGGCGGATCTATTAAGGATCCTGGGTGACACGTTTTCCTCTAAAAAGTAGTTTTTTTTTCAAGTAAAATGTAATTTTTAACTGTATAAAAATATTAAACTTTGCTCGAGTGAACTCATGAAGTTATATTAATTAGAATGTAATCATCTCTATCAAGTATTATCGGGCTCCTTGATCCATGACAACCATATTGTATAAGAAAAAGTAGCAATCGAATTCCATGCATGATTCATGCATGTACACAATATAACTTCATGAGAGAGGGGGTGGGGTTAAGGTTGGTTTCTTAAGCTTACCACTTGGACACCATGTTTTTCAGCATGGGTGAGATAAACTAGAAGGCTTCCCAAAATAATTGAAATCAAGGGAGACATGACTGATATCCAAAATAACACTGGCCTTTTCTTGCTCTACATAAATAAAAAGGAGAGAAAAAAAATTAGAAAAACACAAATAATCAATAATTGTTGGAAATAAAATGCAAAAGCATAGAATGACACTATCACATACACAACCTAAGGATCCTATGTTTCATCAATTAATAATTACTTCATAGTCAATTAATAAATTGACAACTGAATATATATGTATATATTGTTCTCTACCACTTTTGAAATTAAAATGATATTCCCCTAAAAAATAGGAGAAATTAAAATGATATAGTAGATTAATTTTATGTATATATTGTTCTCTACCACAGTAGAAATATAACTACTATCTTCACTTTTTTTTTTTGCCTTTTCTATCCTTTTTAAAATTTAAAATTCATATCTATTAAATGTTTTTTGAATTTTATACCAAAAGTTTGAAGTATTATTCAGACAGATCAGAAGTAATTAACTTACAAAGTACTTAGTGAGGAGGAGGAAGAAAAGGAAACCACATCCCAGTACTGCACTTTCCCATCTCCACTGCAAATAATACAAAAGCACCAAGTGTATTATTAACTTGATAAATTAAAATGATTATTCTTCCTATAATTTGATTAAGAAGAAAACAAATATGTCTTTGGCTAATTAGCTCAATAATGGAAGCATTTTATCATGTCAATTACTATATATGAAAAAAAAATATTATTAATGTGACATGCATGCATGTGTACACGTGAGAGAGATTAGTTAGGAAAAGATGGACTAGATTAGTTACACTAATAATAGTATTATGTTCTCCATTGATGTCAATAATCGAAGAAATTAAAGTTAGTACTAATATTTAGACAATAAAGAAGTAGTGGATGGCAGAATTAATGTTAGTAAATTATTGTCAATAAATAAGACATATTATACCTGGTGTTCTTGAGAAAAGATAGAATGCATAACATCAATGATATCTGTGGATTTTGTGAAATGAGTAAGTCCAAGTATTCCTTTCAGCTGTTGCAAGCACACCACTGTAGCTGCTCCTCCCATGAATCCCACTATTGTTGCATGTGACAGGAAATCCACTATAAACCCTAGCCTGTATTATTATCATCATTATTGATCAATTAGTCATCTAATTTGTAGATTAAACTTAATATTTCTTCATAATAAACTTCCAATTTCATACTTCCTCCATATGAAATTAATTGTTTTGTCTTGTCAATCCTTCAAATTTACTTATAGCACAATTTTACTACAAGAGCAGTAGGGTACCTTATATATATTATAGGTGGATTAATCTAATTAAAGTATCCCCATCACTCAATCTTAGTAGTATTGCAATGTGAAATTTGATTTTAGGCAGTGAAAGTATTTAAAAAAAATCTAACTTTATCAGGAATTATTTCCTTCGTTCCATGAATAAGTACCCACTTTTCATTTGGGTTCGTTTCATTTATAAATATATACCACAATGTTTCATTCATCTTATGAAAAATATATATATACTCCATCCGATTTTTATTAGCTTACCCACTTCTTTGGACACATAGCGAGTTTTAGGTGAAATAGGTATGTGGGTCCTAGAAGAGAAGAGAAATTATTAATTTATTGCATATTGTATTGAATTAATGTTGTAGACTAAGAGACATAGATTGAGAAAAACTTTATTGTAAAATATAAAATTGGTAGGACCATTCCGAAAACATAAAAAAAAGTGTAAACTAATATTCCGACAACCAAATATGGATACTGGGTAAAGTAATAAAACCGAAGGGAGTGATAGTTTAATCATTCTTGACCCACTTTCTCTCCTCTCTTCTATTATCTCCATCAGTCCATCTCCCTTAAATATAATAAGCCCCCACTCTTTTATTTCTTCAATAAATAAGGTAAACCCAACTTTTTGCACTTTCTCTTCGTCAATTGGATTGAAGTGTCTAATTACGAATGAAGTAGTAATTAGTAACATCGTGTTAGTATAATTTTATATTACCCAAAATTGATGATGAATGAATTTTAAGTGATATATAATGTAACATAAGTTGAGTGGACAGACAATAGAAAATTGAGGAGCTACCAATCACATTAATAAACAGAAGCTTCGCTTAGGATATTTTGTTCTCAAAAATTATTGTCAGATTATACTTATATAGTATATCTAGTGGATGACAATGAAGACAAAAGAGGTCATTATATTGCAATTTATTGCAGCATATAAGGAGATACAAAAGATCTGAATATGGTACGGTGTGTCTAAAGGGAGAGTGGGATGTTACGATCAACAACCCAAAAAGAAACCAAATTAAAAATAAACAACGAAAGAAGATCAAAAGGTAAAGAAAATTCCAATAGCAAACTTATAAGTATATGTGAAACCCTTATGTTGTCATTGGTATGCGTGACTTATGTTGGTATGCATTTTTTCCTTTATTTAAACAACTTATCCTCGATGTCAAAAAAAAAATAAACAACTTATCATACCCAATCCATTGCATCGATCATTAGTTGAAGATACAACTTGTGTTATTAATTAGCGTAATTAATATGTTGATTATGTATAAATGGGATTATTGATAAGAACAAGTGCGTTTATAATGGGATTTTTGTAGATTATTAATAAGTAGAAATAAGGATCCTGATAATGTAATATGAATTTATTCAGAATGTCGCACCATCATTTCAACATGTGACACGTTACACAATAGACAAATGGTTATTCCTTGTGTAAGTTGAACAAAAGAATATGAAACTTTATCATTATTGTATAGGGGTAAGTATTATCGAGTGGCCTACAATTCATAATCACAAGGTGAAAGAACGTGATCTTACTGGCCTTCTTCCCACTAATGTGTCCATCCCTACTAAAAACTTTACGTCATATGAAGAAAGAGGAAACAACAATATATATAATAGGATACAGATTTATGATACACCTAACATCAACTCAAATTTCTTAGCATGGACAGTCGCTGTTAAATCTAAAGTTGCATAGCTAGTATCTTATACTTATATATATACCCTGTTAAGATTCCTATCATAGAAAAAGCTATGGTAGGTACCATATGTAGATATATCCTATCAGTTTCAAAACTAACCAATGGTGTTGTGCACTTGTGCTACCACTCCATTAATAATCAACAGTTGGTCGTGTATGCAAAATATCTCAATCAATTACAATACCTGAAAATCCGACCTATTAAAGGTCGAAATCTTATAATGTATACTACTATATAGTTGCAACTTGCAACCCCTAAAATAATACTATTTGTTGCTACTTGCTAATGTATATTAGCGATGATGTTTTTTTTGACAGGATGTTAGTGAGACGTGTCATGTCATTTTGTCAGTACAAGTTTAGGGTAGAATAACCTAGCTAGAACAAGGGTCCGTCGTACTCGTAGGTTGTTGTCGTGCCTAGGTTGTGATTTTGTATAGGTACGCATGGCTTGACTGTTAGAATATATGTATATATATATATTATTAGAATTTTTTGTTGGAAAAAACCTATTAAAATAGTCATTTAGTTGAAAAAGATCTAATAAAAACTTTTTTTTGTTGAAAAATACCTATTATAATACTTTTCTTTGTTACTTAACACCACTTCAACGTTTTCCGGCCTAAAAGTCAATTTATGGCATTGACTTTTCTTCCCCTCCCTTTCTCATTGATCAGACCAACCTATTTTTTGTATCCTAATCCCTTACCGCTATCAAACGCCTTCCTCTAGCTTCTCATCCTAAGGGATTAGGATAGAAAAAAAAAGAGATTGGTCCCATTTGATGAGAAAGGGAAGGGAAGAAAAGTCAATGTCGGAGAATTGACTTTTTGGCCGGAAAACGTTGAGGTGGTCTTAACTAACAAAGGGAAGTATTATAATAGGTCTTTTTCAACAAAAAAGTTTTTATTAGGTCTTTCCCAACAAAATATCCATTTTAATAGGTCTTTTCCAACAAAAAGTTCATATTATTAGGATAGTAATTAAATACAATAATTACAAACATAATTCTAAATTGACATCGTGAACAACCAGCATATATAATGAGATGGACAAATTAGATTATTATGAATGCTCAACAATAAAATCGAAAAAATAAGGCGGCCGTGCTATTCTATGGTTCTAACACATGAAATACGTGACCGACAGGCTATTGCATTATTTACCTTTGTGACTCCTATAGGTCGTGTTATCATAACATGATATTGTGTTAGTATAGTAAAACTACAGAATTTATGTTGTTGTACACACCTTAACAAGCCTAACGTTGCTTCAAAAATTCCAGCAACAAGGGTGGCAGTAAAAGCGAGGTGAAGGAATAGCTTAGGATTTTCGTTGGGATCAACGGCGGTGCTCAGCATAGATCCGGTTAAGAGCGACCCCACTGCGATGGTCCCTACGGCCACATCTTTGGAGGTTCCCATCATAGCATACACCAATGGTGGAACAAAGCTAGAATCTGAAGATGGGATAAATAATTCGTAAGGTTTTAGATATGAAAACGAGCTCAAGAGGTTAAACAAACAAAAAAAGAAAGCGTGATAATGATATTACTTCCTCCGTTCCATTTTAAATGAAACACTTACTATTTTAGGCCTTTCAAAATAAGTGAAACGTTATTGCCAATATGGTTTTAATCGTGGTGTTAAAAATGGAAGGTATTATAATTAACAAGAATCTCTTCAACTCTAAATCTTAAGCCAAACTAGACAAATGGTTTTAATCGTGGTGTTATATATGTACGTAACGTACCCTCTTCCGTGTTCTAGAATACCTTTAACTTTTACTCTTGTCCATCTATAATATCTTTAGTGAGGTTGAGGTGGTGGAGTAGTAACATCGCTTCCCACCTTATATCCCTGAGGTCTAGGGATCAAACCTCATGGGACTCATTTGAGGATTTCCCCATATCCCCCCTCAAATGAGTCCCCTTCATCTTACCTTTAAAAAAAAATCTATAATATCTTTAGTTTTCAATTATTTTATATTGTAAAGATATTATATTCAGAAACACATATTGAGACTATCTAGCATAATTTTACTTGATAGGACTTTTATATTTTATATACTTCAATTATAAATTGATAGATGAATACTCGGTTGTAAATTTTGTGGAACTAAGGTAAGTATGCTACAAATATTTTATACTGGATAAGTATTTAAAGGATGATTCTAGTAAAGATATTTAGTTCAATTATAAATGAATGATTAATTAAGTGTTTTTTGGTTTCCTACACACCAACATTCAGGATCTTAATTAAGATTACTTTAAAGCAATCAATACATTTTATCTTATAGTAACAAAAGTTAGCTGTCATTATCTACAGCTCTACTGACCATATCATTAGCGCTCTATTTATCCTCTAATTAAAATCAAAAATATTGTCATCCAATTAAATATTTTAAAAGTTATTTTAACTTTTCATGAAATCTTTAAACCTCCCCTATTTTTTTCCGAAACTGTGAGAGAGTCGTATTTCCGCGTTACACAATTATTGTATGAAAAATCTTCTCCCGACTAATAATTTAATTGTTTTCTCTTATCCCCCTCCTTTTCTCCCCCCCTTTTCCTCCATTTTGGTGCATGGAGATTGGAAAGGCACTAGAAGCTTCGGTACTCAAATATTAGATATTACTAACATCCAAAACATCCCATCCATTCCTATTTGTTCTTCGTACATAGAATTTCTCCATCACTGATCTCAAGTTCTCAACCAAATATAGTATATGTCGTGGGGAACTCGTTAGAATCACTTTTAACGTACGTATCTACTTTCAATTTTCATAATTTTACGAAAATGTAATTTAAGATATTTTTGGCCAACACTTGCATTGATACTTGTGACAAAACACTCAAGCTGTAAGAATGAAAAAGAACCGAGGGAATACAAAATCATCTGACATTTAAAATGCTTGTTAACATTATAAATAAATTATAACGGGATTTATCATCAAATAATCCTTAATCCACAGTCCAAGAACTATAGCACCCATATGATCATAATATTAATGAATAAGCTAATAATTTAGAGTTATACTAGTACTTACATAGTCCAAGAATTGGAGGCAAGTTGGCAAGCTTAGCATAGCTGATCCCTTGAGGAATAGCAAGGCTAGCAATGGTGATCCCAGCAACAATGTCTGCTTTCAAGAAATCTAGACAATACTTGGGTGCCCACTCAAGGAATGGAAAGAAATACTGCAACCCTAGTATGAACTTCCTAGACCTCGGTTGGTTCTTGAACTGCCTTAGTGGATCGTCGGGGAAGAATGTCTCCTTCAAGGATGTTTGTAGAGACCTGAAAAATGGTTGAGGTGGCGGCACCGCCACCCGGCTCTTATTCATACTCGGGTACACATACT
Organism: Beta lomatogona; assembly: GCA_947646795.1. Classification (NCBI taxonomy): domain Eukaryota; kingdom Viridiplantae; phylum Streptophyta; class Magnoliopsida; order Caryophyllales; family Amaranthaceae; genus Beta; species Beta lomatogona. The sequence continues at coordinate 547,666 of CANSNZ010000418.1, forward strand.
CATGATCCTCAACAGTACCCATATATATATATGATAACGATAACACTGCTGATGTGATGTTACAACAAGTACGGGAATAATACTTTATATTGTTGGTCTAAGGATAATAAAATGGCTACAGTTTGTAAGAAAGGGAATATATTTTTTTGGAAATGTATTAGTATATGAATGTGTAATTAGAGGATTTTAGAGCATGAGAAGGTTGAGATGAAGGTGGTGGAAGTGAACGGAGGGCTTAAATAGAGGAGAAGTTTTGGGATTGGGCATGGTTAACGAGTTAACGAGGGCGTATAAGCCATTTGGGTTAAGTAGAGTGCGCAAAGGGACCCACTTTTGGATTATTACGTGATTACGTCAATGGGACAAGTGGCTGGCTGATCATATAGTTATCTTTTTTTTTTTTTTTTTTTTTGAGCTGATGATAGTGGAGAAATCAGAAATGTTATTCCTCATGTAGATAAGGGGTATCACTGTTCTTTTTCATAGAGTAGAAGGCTTCACAATTACGTCAGTTGGACACTATAGTCTATAGGGCTACTTGCAACAATATATAAATTCCAATTAGTCAGTGCATGAGAATGCCCATGCTATATGTTAAGTTGTGTATTCTGTATTAGTAGGAGAATGATTTAATTTAGTAATATATATATATATATATATATATATATATATATATATATATATATATATATATATATATAAGTGAGTTCATGTGAGAATGCATACTTACATGAGAAATGAGAATGAATTTTACACGCTATAACTCTAATGAACAAGTGATGTAACTCTAATGAAAAAGTGATATAACTCCAAAAAAAAGAATATTAGAAAAAAGAAAATTTTTAAATTTTTTTTTTTTGGGCTCAAAATATTTTCGGAGGTATAACTCTAATGAACAAGTATTGTAATTCTAATCCAATCGTGTGGTTGAAATTTATTCTCATTTCTCATGTAAGGAACATTCTCATATATATATATATATATATATGGTGTTAGTTATGGATCATAATTATGTTAGTAAGAACGAAGAAGAATATGACATTTCTATAATTATGTATTTGATTTATTGTAACCTAAAGTAATTAAGCACTGAATGTTGTTAAATACAAACCGTAATCTATATTTTCAGACAAAAAGCAATAAGATTGTAGTAATTTATTAGATAAGTCTTTTTAGCTTGATATAAACTATTGAAAGAGAAGAGTGTTACGTCGTGTATATATTCTAATGTACGTCAACACTAAATAAGTTATGCAAGGTTACTTTAGATTTATGTTACTATTTTAATAGGGGTTTCCTTTTTTATGTTAGAACTAGTTTTGCTCCTATGTAATACTACTCTTTTTCTATAAATTTCTTCCTTATATATTATAAATTTTTTGTAACGATTTACTCATAATGTTATGGACCGTTACAGAGTCTGTGAGAGAAATGACTAGGAGAGAGATATGAAGAGAATGCAAATGTTTCCAAGGATAAGTACAAGTCAAAAACCGAGTTATGTTAACCTATTTCATAACATCTCAAAAAAGTGTCTGATAACTATAATTAGAAAGCGAATGAAATATATATAAATCAAGGTGTTTCCCAAACTGAAAACTTGTATCTAAGGGCCCGTTCGGCATCACTGTAAGTTTACAGTTTTTGGTTTTATGAATATAAAAGTCATGTGGTATAAGGGGTACAATAAATTTAAAATTAGTCATACTTATATCAATAATGTCAATTTTGAAAACTGACAACAGAAAACTGGAAACTACTTTTTCTGGTTTCCATATTTTTGTTTTTGGTTTTCAAAAAATTGAAAACTGGAAACAGAAAACGATAACGAACGACCCCTAAGTGTTTTGAGAGTTTATCTTATATAGGCGGTCTTAGTAGGATATTATCGTGTTGTGATTTAGAAACTAAGTGTTAACTAGATTGTGCAATAATCAATAATAATCAACAAGAATTGAGAAATTGAAACAATAACCAAGTAATGCAAAGAGGAATGAAAACAAGAAAGAACACACCAAGATTAACGTGGGAAACCCGAGCTCCGGGAGAAAAACCCACAAACTTGCACTATGGAATCAATGGAGAATCAATGGTGAACATACAATCTCTCACAAACTCACTCTCTCTCCTAAAACCCTAGAAAAGATGAGGTTCCAAGTTTGAACAATGAGATATATGTGTTACGTTCTCTAAAACCAGAAAATAGGGTATTTATACTACAAGAAATAAAAGCAATCCAAGGGCCACGATTAAATCTTAATTCGCGAAAAAAACACGAGCAGACTGGATTACCCGGGCGGGCCCGAAGAATCGCCCGCCCGGGCCCATCTGCCCGCCCGGGCCCACACGCCCGCCCAGGCCGAAAGGGAGCCCGCCCGGTGCAGGGTATTTGCTCACTTTCTGCCTTCATTCTGCCAGAACCGCACACCCGAGCCAAAAGGAGCCCGCCCGGGGAGCAGCCCGCCCGGGCCCACATCTGCCCGCCCGGGCTGCTGGGCGAGCAGCTCCCCCATGGCCGAGGCTTCTTCTCCCTCCTTGTGTTTCTTGCTTCACCCATCTCCACCAAACCCAACAATCTCCCACCTGGAGATCGGTTTAGCAAGAGAACATCCTCCATAAATACCCGAAATCATCACCATGATCTCTCCATACATTGGCCATAGCCAACCCCGCTTCCTCTTCACCAAAGGAAATGACACCGAGGTCTCAACCAACCCCGATCCAACATCTCTCCAACCCCATCATGGTCATGCTCCCACCTAGATGCAATCCCGAGCATCACCACCATGCTCCCACCTAGCCTAAGCATCCCCATGACAAAAACACATCTCCTCTACACCAAGGAAATGACATTGAAGTTTGCACCAACTCCAATACAAAGAAATCAAAGTCAACACCGACTTTGATTCTCAACAACACCACCTCCAAATCATTGTAACATCCCTACACAAACCTACACACCCTCCTAACCCCGGAGGTCGGTTCATCTAAGAGACAACACAACCAAATGAAGACCCTTCCTCTCCAACCAAGGAAAACCTTTGAGGTCCAATCCAACCCCAACAAAGTAATCATCACCTAAGCCAAAGAAGCTTCTCATTGTTCTAAGAGCAAACTCACATTGCTCCCACCCGAACAAAACACCATTTGCTCCACTTAGGATTTCCGGCACAACATGCTTGTGTGCCGCCCTTCACCTTGTGCGTTTACCGGTCAATTTGCCACCGGGATACCGCTTCACCGCGGTTCTCATCCCTTGGCCCACTATCGATAGGTTTCCGACCGAACGACACCTTACATGAAGTTCCCATCCCAATTTCGGGCCCCTTTCTTGTGCCTCCCATGGTGTAAAGCGTTCCACTTCTTGTTCCCCGAGCCATGACCATAGCTCCCTTGACAATCTTGCAAGAACCACCATCGAACACAACCTTGTGACCCGACTTGGCAAGTTGAATCACCGATATCAAGCTTTTCTTCAACCTTGGGATGAACTTGACATCCTTCAACTCCAACAAGCCACCATGAGTGAGTTTCAAACTCACATCACCTTGCCCCATGACTTGCACTACCTTGCCATCCGCAAGATAGACTTCTCCAAGCTTTCCGGATTTGAAGTTCCGAAACAACTCCATGCATGGTGAGGAATGGTGAGAAGAACCCGAATCCAAGACCCATGATCCCGAGCACCCAACCAACTTTTTCGGATCATCCATGCTTACCATCAAAACATCGGAATCGTACTCCGAAATCAAGTTAGTTGATGCTTCTTCTTCATCATCACTTTCTTGAACCTTTTTCTTCCCTTTCCCATTCCCTCTCTTTGGACAATCCCTCTTCAAATGCCCTTCATCACCACAACCCCAACACACCACATGAGCTCCCCCATTCGGTTTACCATGCCCTCTTGACTTCGATCTTCCATGACTTGCATTTGCCCTTTGTTGATTCCTTCTCCCCCTACTTTCACTACTATATGCACCACCCAATGCTTCACCGGACTCTCTCCTTCGAATGCTCTCACTCAAAATCAAGTCCCTCACATCATCATACTTCAACTTCTCTTTGCCGGAGGAGTTGCTAATGGCGGTCACCATAGTTTCCCATGACAAGGGTAAAGAAGACAACAAAATCAATGCCTTCACTTCATCCTCAAATTTGATATCCACCGAAGACAATTGACCCAAAACCGAATTGATCTCATTAATGTGTTCGGCGGCCGAACTACCATCAACCATCTCCATATCAAACAAACGACGCATCAAGTATACTTTGTTGATAGCCGATGGTTTCTCATACATACTTGACAAAGTTTCCATCAAACCCGCCGTTGTTTTCGCATCCTTGACATTGAAAGCCACATTAGGGCTAATGTCAATCTCACAACTCCAAGTGCTTTCCTATCAAGAACTTTCCATTCATCCTCAAGCATACCACTTGGTCTATTTCCCTCAAGAGGCAAGTAAAGATTCTTTTGATACAAAAGATCCTCCATTTGCATTTTCCAAAATCCGAAATCTTTACCATTAAACCTCTCAATCCTCAATTGCCCTTCTTCCATTGTTAAGTTTACCCAAAAAATTCAAAATTTGATTTTTCTACACCAAAAAATCCAAACTTTGATTTTTCAACCACAAATCCTAGTTTACCAACACAACACTAAATCACTTTCCCCCAAGTTAAAACCTTAGCTCTGATACCAATTGTTGTGATTTAGAAACTAAGTGTTAACTAGATTGTGCAATAATCAACAATAATCAACAAGAATTGAGAAATTGAAACAATAACCAAGTAATGCAAAGAGGAATGAAAACAAGAAAGAACACACCAAGATTAACGTGGGAAACCCGAGCTCCGGGAGAAAAACCCACAAACTTGCACTATGGAATCAATGGAGAATCAATGGTGAACATACAATCTCTCACAAACTCACTCTCTCTCCTAAAACCCTAGAAAAGATGAGGTTCCAAGTTTGAACAATGAGATATATGTGTTACGTTCTCTAAAACCGGAAAATAGGGTATTTATACTACAAGAAATAAAAGCAATCCAAGGGCCACGATTAAATCTTAATTCGCGAAAAAAACATGAGCAGACTGGATTACCCGGGCGGGCCCGAAGAATCGCCCGCCCGGGCCCATCTGCCCGCCCGGGCCCGAGACCAGCTCGCCCGGGCCGAAAGGGAGCCCGCCCGGTGCAGGGTATTTGCTCACTTTCTGCCTTTATTCTGCCAGAACCGCACGCCCGAGCCAAAAGGAGCCCGCCCGGGGAGCAGCCCGCCCGGGCTGCTGGGCCAGCAGCTCCCCCATTGCCGAGGCTTCTTCTCCCTCCTTGGGTTTCTTGCTTCACCCATCTCCACCAAACCCAACATATCGAGAGTTATATTCCAAGACTTTCCAGGGGTATGCAATAGAAGAGAGAAAATGAGCTACCTTCGGATGTTTAATTTCCATCATCACATCTAAAGAGTGTGGTCCAAAAGTCTGAAAAAAGAAATTAGGGTCTAAATTTGATTTTCCTAGTAAAAATGTTGTGACAAATTGATAAAAGTTACTCTATTTCCGTAATGCTAAGTATTACAAGCAGTTTAGGAGTAATTGGATTATGGATTAGATCATGAACTATTGAACGCTGACTCCTGAAAATGATAGTATAGTCTTTTCACTCGTAATTAGGTTGGACTGTGTTGGTGCAAAATCAGTTCGTTGACCTTGCAAACAAGTCAATGGACACCCAATAATTTGATATTGAATGCCTTGGGAGACTTAGTCCCTGGGGGTTACCGGTTTTAATTAGATAAAATCTTGCTAACGTACTCTGTTGCAATTTAATTTACGATCAAACTACAACATAAATTAACTTCAAGCAAAAAGCAATAAATAGAGCAAATAGTAATCAAGCTTTTAATTAAAGCACAAAATTCCCATACATGCCACAAACTTAGAGATGAATTTTACAACACACAAAGGATAAGTCAGGCCGGACAACTAAAGAGGAGACACAAAGGCTGTTACCTCCATGGTTCCCTGCTTCAATTGGAGAATTTGAGATATTGCCTAATGGCACCATAACATGCCCGGATGCCTAAGCTAAATCTAAGGAACCAAACTACAACCCCAGAAGGGGGTTGGGCTATGCTAGTGCTAAGCTACGCAAAGGAAAGAAATGCTAGAGTTTTGATGGATTGTTCGTGTGTCTTTTTCTTGATAATAGTTTTTCTATTTATAGAGAACCATAGTATGTAACTTCCATGCATGCAGGGGAGGGAAAATGTTTGAATCATATTTGATTCAAACCTTAACTGTTTTCTGGCGCTGAATAATTTTCACCCTATAATGCACGTTTTTCTCCATGTTGAACCATCCTCTGATTATCTTTTAACTGCTGTTCTTTTACTGCCCTTGACTTTCATCTCTTGATAATCTTCCTTTGGATTTTGTTGACTTTGACCTCTGTTGACTTTGCTTGATGGACTTTATATTTATATTGGACCCTTATGTTAAAACATAAATTAAACCTTTTGAGATTTGATTCAATGCACCACAATAAATGTTACTTGACATCCGAAAATGGTAGTAATAGACTGGACCCACACGTTAGAAACAAGGATTAATATTAGAGTATATATCATACCCAAATTTTAGCCACTACTCAATGACTTGAAGAAATGATGCACTATATACTTCGTGATAATCAATGATCGAAGTTTACTATACAAAAAAGTAATGAACAATAGAATATATTGGCAGTCTCTTTTGTGGGATCATTCATGAATTTTTTCTTGATGGATTGTGAATGGCTTAGGTGCTAAACTGCTATGCTTATAACATGACACATGCTAGCTAATCTGTATAACCAAATAATGGAAAAGAGAGGGGTAGGTTTGTAAATTATTGAGTGGTACTACACTTTAGTAGACCAGGGCTGTGCTACACTTGCTAACTATATAATTGATGATAATTGATAATGTGTTGTTTGAACTCTATGATTATAATTATAACATACGGCCAAAAACCGATATAATTCTTGCTTGTTCAATTTTGTATATACAATTCCATAATTTCAACCAAGGATGTCTTGGCCTAGTGGTTAAGATTAAGGTGTTGTGAACGATAGGTCACAGATTCGAATCCCCCCTCCCATTCTTTGTACTTTATACTGCCTTCGTGGCTCATATGGATCAAAAAAAATTCCATAATTTCAAGCTTACGTATGTTAGAAGAGTTTTGCCCAGTTTATATCAGATATGAACAAAATAAGTAATATCTCTATTATATAAGTGAAGGGGGAGTAATGGTGTCCCCCTATTAAATTACAACTCTACCCTTAATAATAAGAGATAATAACACCATACATAATAATCCTATACAAAACATTCCAAAATAAATTCTCAATCAACTCAAAACCTTCCTCAATCAATGCATATCAACAAATTTAAAGTTCAAGCACAATCAAGGCATGTTAATCTCAAAAAAAAAAATCCCATTTTCAACTAAAACACTTAAGGAAAAAAAAAACTCAAGAGGCTTGAAATATCACAACTTTTACGATTTGCAGGCGTGTTATATATATACTATCAATTAAATATGCAGTTTTGTTTACCTTGGTATACAACACATGCTTCCCTACAAAATTTACAAAAACAGTAGTGCGTTAGATAAGCATAAGTAGTAAAAAAATCCAAAAGAATGAGTATTACTCACAACCGTAAATTCACAATAGTCGTCTTTGAAAGGCAATGCAAAAATACAATAAAAAATTTACGCTTTTGATTATAAAATGATCATCAATATAAAAAAAATGTACATAATACGAAGAGAAAAAGACACCTAGAATTTTACAAAAAATGTTATGTAAGTGCAATTTCTCTTAAAAATAATACAAATTAATGCAATTTTTAAGATCGAAAATAAAGGTAATTATTCTTAAAACCACACTTAAAAGTGGGTGTAATCATACGTGTCTATGATAATGATTCAATTATAATTATAATCAACCAACCGATTTTATGTTATTTTATGACTGAATAACAATACTAACTCACTAAGTCAAAAATGTCACCGCACGCAAAGCTTACATATAAGGCTAGTATTGAATAAAAAAAGTATTGCAGTTCGCTAGCACAACTTAATATCTACTTTAACCTTTAGTAAAATATGTACTATAGATTAGAGTAAGAACTCTTAGAATGCATGTGTTTATTTATTTGACTAATCTTGTACAATATTTATTCTTGTAAAGAGATGCACATCTTGAGATGGAGGTGTGGAAACATATTAATTAAGAATTAGGATTCGAAATTAAGACATTATTTGAAACAGGATTAAGACATTATTCAAATGATGCAATACGACATGTTATTCTAAATTCTTTACTAATTGGAAGGAAGATATAAGGTCCATATCAGTTCGTTTAATACTTACTATAAGAAACAAAGGTTATTCATTTTAGAAGAGTTTTTTCCCCTTCAAAGTTTTTTTTTTTTTTTTTGTCAACGGGGAAATTGTGCATTAATTAAAAACGGAAGTACAGCCTAATGCTAATACAACCTAACGAACATAAAGAAACTAAACTGAACTATATTCCCATTCAAAGTTAATGGAAATGTTTTCAACAAAATTCAATCATTATTTAACACACTTAGGTACAAAAGTTGTTATAAAGTTGTAGCATATATAATCTACTCTACTTCTATTTCTACCACCCAAAACTTCATCAATAAAACCTAAATTGCATCCACGTACATAAGTAGCAAAAGTGAACTGTTATGCCGTAAGCATAATTTCTTGAAGGAGTTGACATTGTAATAGAGATTGAATTAATCATGTAACAACTTATAGGCCACACAATTCACAGCAACCAAATGATCAATAATGCCTATCCCTTTTGCATTATGTTGTTTGACCTCCATGGATATGTTGTTTTTTTTAAAATTATTTTTTCTCTCCATAAATTTAGAGATCAGACATCACTTGGTATTAGTATTATAGCTATCTATGTTGGAATATGCTTCAAAATTAATGTAGTCAATTAGTTCCTAATTTCAAACATTAAATTATTAGGTGGTTTTATATTAAAAAACATGTGTTAATTAGTTTCTTTTTATGGAGAATAATAGTGGGTCATGATCTCCACTACCTAGTCATGTTTCTTGTTATTAGATTAGTGTTTTTGGATGCTTTAGCCTATGTAAAGGCTTTCAATGTACTTTACAATATGGAATGAAATATAGTTTCCTTCCCCTCTCTCATCTTCTATTATAATTTCAACATGGTATCAGCGTCGGGTTAGATCCAGAAGAGAGAGAGAATAGGAAGTAAGCCATTGCAGGCCATCTTCCAATTTATGAGTAAAAAAAAAAAGAAAGGCAAACCACCAAGGCAAGAGTAGTTGATGATGATTATGTGCATCATGGTGAAGAAAAGTGCTTCACAAGGTCGTATGGAGAAAAGTGCTCTAGCTAATGAAGGTTGGTGATAATGTGCATCAACAAACTAGATATGTACGTGGTGAGAAGTGCATCATAGAATCTGAAGGGGAGTTTTTGATATGTTAAAGGAGAGATGTGCGTGCTCCATGAAAATTAAGACCAATTTTGAAGCAAGGGAGTGTGTTGGAATATGCTTCAAAATTAATGTAGTCAATTAGTTCCTAATTTCAAACATTAAATTATTAGGTGGTTTTATATTAAAAAACATGTGTTAATTAGTTTCTTTTTATGGAGAATAATAGTGGGTCATGATCTCCATTACCTAGTCATGTTCCTTGTTATTAGATTAGTGTTTTTGGATGCTTTAGCCTATGTAAAGGCTTTCAATGTACTTTACAATATGGAATGAAATATAGTTTCCTTCCCCTCTCTCATCTTCTATTATAATTTCAGCAATCTAATCAATTAAGTATACAAATTGCAAGTCAATATACACAGAAAGGAGCAAACACCGATGATATTGCGCAACCATTTTGGGTGGGAATTGGGATACAGTAAAATAAATAGTCAATATGGGGATTATCCAATCATATGTTATATGGTTACTATCAAGTATCAATTAGCTATTAAAAAAACCCCCTGATTGATGGGTCTTCCTAAGTTTTCTCTCCTTATCAAAAAAAAAAAAAAAAAATTAGCTATTAAAAAAAAAAAAAAAACGTATCAAGTATCAACCCAAATAATATTCTGACCTAAGAAACTGTTCATAGTGCTGCTTCCACTGTTTAAACGACCCACCACATGCATGATATGAAATTCTAAGGTGATTGTTCACTGTTTTAGAAGATCATATTCATAGAACGTGTCTGTAGCCTACTTCCTCTAAATGTACTGCCAACATACGTGATATAAAATCGTAAGGTGATTGGTTTTTCGGTGCGAAAAATTCTAAAGGTGATTGTTCCTAGTAACCAACTGTTTGAGTCCCACAAAGACTCCAACACCCCCCCCAAAAAAAAAAAACTAAAATTAAGTGGGCCCCACAACAAAAAAGCGAAAAATAAATCTTGGTTCTTATACTGGTTTTTTTTTTTTACAGTTGGTATTGTAAGAGACCGCTTACTTTTAATTTAAAATTAGGCAATGGCTCAAGCCTAATAGTAAGAAGATATCAGATCATCTTTGTGACTATAGTGACTAGTTTGATCTATTTAGTGACCAATTTAATCCATTTAGTTTTCACATTCTTTAATCCATTTAGTGACAAGTTTAATCTCTTTAGTAACTAGTTTAATCCATTCGGCAAGACTGCCGGGTTTATTTATGAAATTATTCATTGTAGTTCGAGATTCAAAGGGAAACAAAGGAAGGAGAAGAGAAGGGGCGACTAAGTTGGCGCGAAATGTCTAGAGTTAGCGTTGGGTTAGAGTGAGATGAATGAAATTGTTAAAAAATGTAGGCTTGAGTTTGTCTAATTTTATGTTAAAATTAGACCGCCTATTCTAATAATTTGTGTTTTTTTTAATCCTCAAGTTTTTTTTTCTCACTCTAAAATAAAGTTTCCATTTTAATTTTTAGGCTGTTATTTTATTTAAACATTCATCTCTTCTCAATTTCCTCGAAGTTCTCTGATTTAATTTTGTTTGTAATTAGAATCCTTTGCCTGTAATTTCTTATAAATATTTTTTTATTAGATCTAGATTTTTGATTTGTTGATAATGATTATTTCGAATGCATTGTTTTTTTTTTTTGTTAGATGGATTAATGGATGTCTGTATCTTGTGTAGTGGACAAAATTGTAATATTCAACTTTTACATGAATTTAGTTTTTTCACATTGATTTTGATTTGATTATTTGTGATTGTTGTACCCATTTTCGTTGAGCTTTCAATCGTGGAAAACTTTACAAGAGTTCTAATAACGTCAAGATCAGTGTTACTCAAAAGTGGTTTCATCAAATAATATATGGATATTTGATACTACTTGGTATGTTCCAATTACCCTGAATTGGTACCAAGCTACCAAGCATAAGTGAGTTTGGTACCAAGCACAAGTGAGTTTGGTACCAAATATGTGATGCTAATAATGAGATTGGTATTAATTGCTCTTAAGTATTTTACCAATAGAATATTGGATTGGTGCCAAATGTTTTATCTTACCAACTTAGTAACAACGTGGTACCACGTTCGTGAAAACATGTAATTAGGGGTGAGCACAAACCGGTCCGGACCGAAATTTGGACCGGAAAATGATGATTCCGGTCCACCGGTCCGGTCCGGTCCAAACCCGGAAAATTTCGGTCCGGACCTGTTGGACCGGAATTTCTATTATTTTAGTAAAAAAAAAAAAATTTATATGTTAAAAAAAAATTAAAAGGCAGAAAGTTATAAATTTAAAAACCTACTATTTATTCTTTTAGGATTATTGACATTAAAATTATTAATTTTTAATGTATATAATTTATAAATATATTTAAATAAAATAACAAAGATTTTTTTTTTTTAAAAAAAAAAATTCCGGTCAAAGAGGTCCAGGACCGGACTGGACCGGAAAAATTCCGGTCCGGTCCGGTCCCGGTCCAGGAAAACCCCGAATTCCGGTCCACCTATCCAGTCGGTTCCGGTCTGGTCCGGTCCTGGACCGGTGCCCACCCCTACATGTAATGGGTAGCATATTTACATGCAATTGGTACCAATCTCAATATTAGTTTGAGTTAAGTATGAGAAGAATGATTGAATTTAAGTATGAGAAGAATGTTAGAATTAAGCAATTTGGATTTGTAGATTTTTTTTAAGACAAGAAAAAAGAATGACATTACAAGAGAAAAATATCCCCTCTTTCAATTTCAATAGCAAGGGAAAAAATTGAAGATCATATTGATTGAGTGATGAGAAATTGAAAAAAGAGAATCCATTTTGCAATCACTGAAGAAAAAGAAAGAGATAAGAGAGAAAGTAGGTTCATTAGTCAAGGATATTAATTATGAGAAATCATTCATTTTGATAAAGTGGTTTTTGGAAAAGCTTATTTTACAACTTGTTGAATTGTTTTTGGTGATGTTATTGAGGTATTTATGGAGATTAATTATGAAAGTAAGCTAAGTAATGATACGGTGGTCTTGAAAATTAAGTTGGTGAGTTGTAAATTTATGAAATTGGTTCTACTTTTCAGATCATTAGTTTGTTAGTGAATGAGAGTGTTTTGGTACGGCTAATCAAATTAGTTTCTATGGTGATTATTGTTATCATTGAGATACCTATGAATAAAAAAACCAATAAAAGTCTATATCGGTACCAGTACTTATTCAAACGAATATTTATCCAAATGATACCAATTTGAAGTCACAATGGTACCAATTATATATCAGAATGGTATCAATTTTATATCAGAATGGTATCAATTTTATATCAGAATGATACCCATTTAATGTGAGATTGGTACCAATTTGAAATAAGTAGATTGCTATTTCAATGAATAAAGGCATAAAATAATTAAAGTGGCCTCTTACACGACGTCGCCTTGGAGCTTGACAACGTAATAACTAATTGCATTGTGAACTTTTGCCTTGGTACCCTCCTATTCTTACATATGCAAGTGTTTGGGCCAATAATGTACAAGGAAGAGGCTAATTGAACATCATGTCAATGACATGGGGTATATAATTTGATTGGAACCGTTTATAAACAACAATAGGATATCATTGGGAGTGATTTGAGCCTATTTGAGGGGACCAAGTGTTACCATAGTACATCAAGCTTCATACATTGGTACCTTCCCCATCTTACATGGGTTGCAAGTGTTTAGGTCAATAATATACAAGAAAGAGGCCAATCGAACATCATGTCAATGACTTAGCTAGGGTATATCATTTGGTTGGGGTTATAACCGTCTATGATCAAGAACAGGATATCATTGGAAGAGATTTGAGCCCATTTGAGGGGACCAAGTGTTACCATGGTACATCACGCTTCCCACATTGGTACCCTCCCCATCTTACATTGGTTGCAAGTGTTTGGGTCAATAATATACAAGGAAGAGGCCAATTGAGCATCATGTCAATGACTTAGGGTATATCATTTGGTTGGAACCATCTATGAATAACAATAGGTTATCATTGGGAGATATTAGAGCCCCTTTTGCAGCACTAAGTGTTACCTTGATATATCATGCTTCATACATTGGTACCCTCGCCTTCTTACATGGGCTACACGTCAAACTTTGGTATTGTCTAATGATCGTATTAGTACCCTTGACACTAGTCAATCCTAAATTAGGATATGAATCCAACCATTAAGTTCTCATTTCTTAGCGCCACCTTTAAGATGAAACCCTTCAAACATATGATTTGATCCTAGATAAAGCATTGAGAAAGTATTAGGCTCCAGTAAAGAATTTCACTTAAGGCCTTGGTACCTTACACGTTATTTTTTGGTATTTTCCACCGACCAGATTGGTACTCTTGACAGTGGTCAATTCTATTTTAGGATTTGAGTCTAACCATCAAGTTCCCCCTTTCTTAGTGCCACCTTTAGGATGAAACCCTTCAACATATGATATGATCCTAGATAGAACATTGAGAAAGTATAAGGCTCCATGGGTGAATTTCACCCAAGTTCTGGGTACCCTACACATCATACTTTGGTATTATCCAGTGATCAGATTGGTACCCTTTGGCACTCGTCAATCTTATTTCAGGGTTTGAGTCCAACCATCAAGTTCCCTTTTCTAAGTGCCACCTTTTGGATGGAATCTATCCAACCCATGATTTGATCCTAAATAGAGTGTGTGAGAAAATATTAGGCTCCATTAGTGAAGTTCATATAAAGACTTGGTACCTTACACATTATATTTTGGTACCGTCCACTGAACATATTGGTACCATTAACCCCGTCCAATCCAACATATTGGTACCCTTGATATTGGTCAATCATATTGATCAAGATTTGAGTACAACACATCAAGTTCCATTTCTTAATATCACCTAGGCATGGAATCTTTCCAACATACGATTTCATCCTAGATAGAGTATATGATTAAAAAAATATTAAACTCCATTGAGACATCCACACAAGGCTTGGTACCCTATACATCTGAGTTTGATACCCTTCATGCCATAGATTAGTACCATTGATATTGGTCAATCCTATTTCAGAATTTGAGTCCAACACATCAAGTTTCCCTTTCTTTGTATGTAGTTTCTTCTTTTTAGGGAAAGCATGTCAAGCATGAGAGTGAAAGTATACAAAAAATAGGTTAAACTTTAAAGCTTCAATTACCTTGTAACCAAATAATATATCTTATTGTAATTATTGTAGATATATTTTGCACACAATATTAAAGTCCCATTAACGCCATTTTTTCTGAGGGGGGAGGGAATCTATCTATACTAATATATTAAAAGGTGTTCCTAAACAAGGAACGGTGCCACGTGGCGCTATCCCTACGGGCATTTTGCTCCATGTAATCTACATACAATAAAAAAAAAATTAGAACTTGCATAGTGTAGGATTCGATCTCTTGATTTCAAGTTTATATACCAAAGTCTTAACCACTAGACTAAGTGATATTTAGTGTTATCATTTCAAAGTATAATATTAGTAAAATGAAAAATTTCTTATCCGAGGCATAGCCCGGCCTTATAACTAGTTGGTAATTTAATACCATGTCTTAGTGAGAATTCAACAGACTAACTCGGTAACATCACCTAAGTACTTTGACTAATATTCAACTACTAGTTCTTAATTGGGGATCAACCTACCTACACACCCACAACAATGAATCCATCGAACATTGTTATATGTCTCAAATCACATGTTTAGAGAAATAATAATCCCAAACGGTTGACGTTGCTTCTGCAAATTGAAACCATCCCAAAGATTGACTAAAATGAAACAAGGGCACGTCGTCATCACTCATCAGGCAAGACCATTTGCAAATTAAAACCATTTCAAACAATTGACGTTTCATTCTAGTCATTGAAGATTAAAAGAACTTGTACAGATTACATTGAAGAGAGATAATTTGCCTTACTTGGGGAATTCAGAGAAGAAGAAAATATTGAAAGAGAAGAAGAAAACGTTGAAGAGAGAAAACTACCCTAAGTCGTGCGCGTGTAAGTCTGCTCTCATCTTAATTCTGTCTTTTTATTGAAGCGCCTAAAATGACCTATTTACCCCTATTTGAGTCCATAGAGGACTCAGAGTCTCAGACGGTTGGACGCCTAGACGGACTCATTGTATTTGTAATAGACATATGTTTAGAACTGAATATTTGTTAGATTTAATAGCGGCCAGGTGAGAATAACATTAAAAAGCAACTCTCCCAGAATATAAGGCGTGTGTAGTCGTGGTCCACAACCGGATCGAATCGAATCAAATCATAAGTGATTTGGATTAGATTCGAAATTAAGAAACTAACCTGTTGTAGACCAGATTAAATTTTTTTTCCAATCCAATCCAATTGAAAATTAACTTTATTAGTTTTTAAGTGCTTAGAGAGCCTGTGTAATAATATAATGGAATTGAACTTCATCCTTAATTTGGATTAGATTCGAAATTAAGAAACTAACCTGTTGTAGACCAGACAACAGGTTAATTTTTTTCCAATCCAATCCAATTGAAAATTAACTTTATTAGTTTTTAAGTGCTTATAGAGCCTGTGTAATAATATAATGGAATTGAACTTCATCCTTAATTTGGACTTTTCAATAAGAAAAAACATGAACAACTCCATTTTTCCTCAAATAAAGATATGTCAAACAATCCTGATCAAGTTTTAAATTTGGGTTGGATCGACATGCATGGAAACTTGTGAGTTGTGGTAAGGAGTTTTAAAAATTGAAGAGCGCGTGCATAGTCCTATATCAGAGCAACGGTTAACAAACTATTTTTGAACAGACATAAAAACTACTGGGGTTTGTAAATCGTTGATTATTTATTTTTTGAAGGGAAAAGGCCAAAGCCATTAGAGATTATTATTAAGCAAACAATGATATGCATCTATTACATCATTCAAACTACATGGGCCTCCTCCAACCCACACCCTCGTACATAATTTAATTGGGGATAGATGAGCCAATGTATGAGCAACTAAGTTTGCTTTCCTATGAACATGACAGAAAGAAATAATATCAAATAAACAACCTAGGAAGAGACCAAATCTCCCTAATCATTATTACTCCTAGCTGTGAAGTGTGAACCATCACTCTTCTTTTTGTTAATCAAGTTCACAACTTGCAGACAATCATTGATTTGCATATATCGTTCAAGATGAAATCTCGTATTAGATTTGAAGCATGTATCCATTATATTTGGCCACAATCTTCACATCCCATATGGTATAAGAGCACGGTCATCTTGGACCAACCAATTCAATGTTAATTATTTCCCCGAAATGCTTTATTGTATTTTAGGCGGACTTAGCATCAACCACATATTAATTAATGTTGAAACGTAATTAAATATAATGTTTTCCTACATAGAAATTAACTAGTTTTGCGCACGGGTTGTTGCTTATTTTATCTTTTTGTAAATTTTTTGTTAATATTATTGTCAATTTTGTGTTGCTGTAACATGAGATTTTTCAACACTATTGTATTTATAACTTTCTCCATTCCTTTTCTCTTACAACAATTACCGCTTTGGGTAGTTTCATCTTTTGGAACCATTTCACTTTTGGTAAAACAAAAGCAACTATTGTTGACAATATTGCCTTTATTTTATGTTAATAAAACCCTCATTAATTATCTAAATTGCCTCATAAAGTTGCGTTTACTTTATTAAGGATTATTTATCCCCTACTCTAGTTAACTAAAGGGGTACCTCTATGCTAAATCACCCATTTTTTATTTCCTTAAAAACCATGCCCGCACCAATTGTTGTAGTAGAAAAAGAACAGGGAAGTATTGGTCATTATACTATAATTTCTAGATTTGTTATTACGATATATAAATTTTATAATTTTTAATATCCAATTAAATATTGTAACTAACTCTATTATTAAATGGTATCCTAATAATAGGTATGACAAACAATAATTAACACAATTTTAACATGAATAATACCCGAATGATAATTTAAGAAAGTAGAGCGAGGGTAATAATTTAATAGATGTAGAACAGAATATATAGAGAAAAACATGAGTGTCAGCCACAATTTCAACTTTTAATATAGCACATAAACACTAACGCATATAGAATGGAAGATGAAAAAGCAAAAAAGAAGATCATAATGATAGTTTCATGAATAAAATTAATTAAATGTAAAAATAACCTCTATTAATAATTGAAAATACTATTTAAGAGAGAAAACAATACCTCTTCATCAATCATGACCATATCAAGACTTATCAAACTTCCCCCTTTTTTATGATCCGTGACCTTAAACAGTCTAGAAAAGCGAATCTTGATTTCCAAATAGTTTTAGTATAATTAAGTTCATGGAGAAAAGAATAAGATCTTACATATAGATATATGGAAAAAAAACATAAATAATTATGTATGTAATAAATATTCTAGGAATAAAATAATTAGTTAATTGCATAATACCTCTGCAATCTCGATGACAAACTTTTATTTGATTCTTCATATAATGCCATCATGGAATGCTATAGGTTCAAAACTATGGATATGAATTTTTTTATCTTTATATAACTCAATTTTTAAAAGTATGATTCTTAAAGACATAATTAGTATTGCCAGGTATAATACGCTATTTTTATATATTTAAAATAAAGAATAAATAATATGTTATTGTTCATCTAAATAAATACATTTTCACAAGTTGTAAAACAATATTGTATATAGATCTTATTTCAAAGCATATCTCGAGCACTCTCCGACGGTAAAAAAACTATACTATTGCGAATTATGTAGCAAAAGTTATAATCAATTTACATTGTATAATAGTTTAGATTTTTTAATTAAAATCAGACTATCAATTTTACATTGTTGTTTATTTTATTATATTTCATAAGTTGTAGAACTATATTGTAAATTGATCTTATTTCAAAGCATATCTAAAGCACTATCCAATTGTACAAAAATTATTATACACAATTTAGATAATATAATAATTTAGGTTGTTAATTCAAAACCAAACTCTAATTTTCGCTTATCAAAAGCTCCTTATATGCATTTAAATCTATGTAAAACTCTATTATTTAAATATTTTCATGATTTGTGACCCTATATTGTAAATGGATCTCACTTTGAAGCATATTTCAAGCATTCTCCAATGGTAGACGAATTATAATGTTCTGAATTAGGTAGCAAAAGTTATACACAATTTACATAATATAATAATTTAGGTTGTTTATTCAAAATGAAACTCTAATTTTCCCTATCCAAAACTACTTTTAGGTATTTTAAATATATGTAGAACTCTATTTTTTATAATATTTAAATTTATAACTAATGACATGGCAATCCTATGTGGCGCTCTCTATTTCATAAGTTGTCGAACTATATTGTAAATGAATCTTATTTCGAAATATATTTCGAGCACTATCCAATGGTACAAAAATTATAATATTCCGAATTACGTAGCAAAAGTTATACGCAATTTACATAATATAATTATTTGGGTTGTTAATTCAAAATCAAACTCTAATTTTCGCTTATCCAAAACTCCTTATACGTATTTAAATTTTTGTAGAACTCTATTTTTGTAAAAAATAAAAATAATAATTAATGACATGGCAATCCTACGTGGCTCACTCTATGGCCTCGAAATCTTGAGGAGCTCCCTATGCTCCCGAAAAGTTCCTCCTTTATATATATACTAGTTTTGAAGCCCGTGCGTTGCACGGGTTGTTGCTTATTTTATCTTTTTGTAATTTTTTTGTTAATATTATTTTCAATTTTGTGTTGCTGTAAAATGAGATTTTTCAACAGTATTGTATTTATAACCTTCTCCATTCCTTTTCTATTACAACAATTACCACTTTGGGTAGTTTCATCTTTTGGAACTATTTCACTTTTGGTAAAACAAAAGCAACTATTGTTGACAATATTTCCTTTATTTTATGTTAATTAAACCCTCATTAATTATCTAAATTGCCTCATAAAATTGTGTTTATTTTATTAAGGATTATTTATCCCCTACTCTAGTTAACTAAAGGGGTACCTCTATGCTAAATCACCCATTTTTTATTTCCTTAAAAACCATGCCCACACCAATTGTTGTAGTAGAAAAAGAACAGGGAAGTATTTGTCATTATACTATAATTTCTAGATTTGTTATTACGATATATAAATTTTATAATTTTTAATATCCAATTAAATATTGTAACTAACTCTATTATTAAATGGTATCCTAATAATAGGTATGACTAACAATAATTAACACAGTTTTAACATGAATAATACCCGAATGATAATTTAAGAAAGTAGAGCGAGGGTAATAATTTAATAGATGCAGAACAGCAAGAATAGAGAAAAACTTGAGTGTCAGCCACAACTTCAACTTTGAATATAGCACATAAACACTAACGCATATAGTATGGAAGATGAAAAAGCAAAAAAGAAGATCATAATGATAGTTTCATGAATAAAATTAATTAAATGTAAAACTAACCTCTATTAATAATTGAAAATACTATTTAAGAGAGAAAAAAATACCTCTTCATCAATCATGACCATATCAAGACTTATCAAACTTCCCCCTTTTTTATGATCTGTGACCTTAAACAGTCTAGAAAAGCGAATCTTGATTTTCAAATAGTTTTAGTAGAATTAAGTTCATTGAGAAAAGAATAAGATCTTACATATAGATATATGAAAAAAAACATAAATAATTATGTATGCAATAAATATTCTAGGAATAAAATAATTAGTTAATTGCATAATACCTCTACAATCTCGATGACAAACTTTTATTTGATTCTTCATGTAATGCCATCATGGAATGCTATAGGTTCAAAACTATGGATATGAATTTTTTTATCTTTAATATAACTCAATTTTTAAAAGTATGATTCTTAAAGACATAATTAGTATTGTTAGGTATAATAAGCTATTTTTATATATTTAAAAAAAAAAGAATAAATAATATGTTATTGTTCATCCAAATAAATACATTTTCATAAGTTGTAAAACGATATTGTATATAGATCTTATTTCAAAGCATATCTCGAGCACTCCCCGACGGTAAAAAAAACTATACTATTGTGAATTATGTAGCAAAAGTTATAGTAATCAATTTACATTGTATAATAATTTAGATTTTTTTATTTAAAATCAGACTATCGATTTTACATTGTTGTTTATTTTATTATCTTTCATAATTTGTAGAACTATATTGTAAATTGATCTTATTTCAAAGCATATTTAGAGCACTATCCAATGGTACAAAGATTATTATACACAATTTAGATCATATAACAATTTAGGTTGTTAATTCACCACCAAACTCTAATTTTCGTTTATCAAAAGCTCCTTATATGCATTTAAATCTATGTAAAACTCTATTCTTTAAATATTTTCATGATTTGTGACCCTATATTTTAAATGGATCTTATGTTTTGAATTAGGTAGCAAAAGTTATACACAATTTACATAATATAATAATTTAGGTTGTTTATTCAAAATGAAACTCTAATTTTCCCTATCCAAAACTCTTTTTAGGTATTTAAATATATGTAGAACTCTATTTTTTATAATATTTAAATTTAAAACTAATGACATGACAATCTTACGTGGCGCTCTCTATTTCATAAGTTGTCGAACTATATTGTAAATGGATCTTATTTCGAAGTATATTTCGAGCACTATCCAATGGTACAAAAATTATAATATTCCGAATTACGTAGCAAAAGTTATACGCAATTTACATAATATAATTATTTGGGTTGTTAATTCAAAATCAAACTCTAATTTTGGCTTATCCAAAACTCCTTATACGTATTTAAATTTTTGTATAACTCTATTTTTGTAAAAAATAAAAATAATAATTAATGACATGACAATCCTACGTGGCGCACTCTACGCGCCGAAATCTTGGGAAGGCTCCTCTATCTTTCCCGAAAAGTTCCTCCTTTATATATATATATTGATTGATTGATTATGTCATCTAAAAAAAAGAGAGAAAAATTATGTATTACCTTGATCATGCGCTTAGGTTAACAAGTCACTTATGAACAGACATATGCCACACGGCCACACAAAAAGATGTAGTGCACATCACAATTCTAACCTTGCAAACCTAAGTAATACATACCTCACAAAGTTTGTCAAAAAATTGGTTTCTATTTGTGTGATAAAGGATAAAGGGATCTCACCATCTCACTAAGTGCCAACCATGAAATCAAAACTTTGAGCGGATGAATTGTCCCCTCTTCAATTGAAAGCAACAACCACCTTCCCTCATTGGCCATTGCAGTAGTAAGCTCACATGGCGTTCTATTTGTAATGCATGTATACAACCTTCTTTTTTCTTTTAAATCACCTAGGATTGCAACGTTTGAGTAACTAAATAATTTTTTGTTTAAGCACGTCATGTCCTCTCACCGAATTCCTTAGCAAGATGATGTAAATAGAGTCTCTTATGCTAACTTTCCGTTATTTGTGCTTTCAGCTTTGCTAGCTAACATGTGTACTGTTTGATAGCATCACATGTCTGAACTTCGGCCTACTAAGCGTGTTTGGCAATGAGGGATGATAAATCACTATTAGATAGTGGGCTCACTATCCACTATTCAGGGCAAAAGTGTAATTTCTAACAAAAAGTTACATTTAATTTACACTAACAAGGGTTGTTTTGTATGTAATAAGTGTCTTAAACATATAAACATGGTTTGGTTTATCAATAACAAGTATTTTAAACGCACAAACATGGGTATTTATAAATATCAAGTTGTACTTTTTGGGGGGAAAAGCTGGCGAAAGCTCGCCAATCGAGACAACTTTTACTTTTTGACAAAAAGTTACATTTAATTCACACCAACATGAGTTGTTTTGTAAGTAACAAGTGTTTCAAACACAAACGTGGGTTGGTTTATCAATAACAAGTGTTTTTGATACACAAATATGGGTTTATATAATTATAAAGTTGTACTTTTTAGGGGGAAAAAGCTGGCGAAAACACGCAAATCTAGAAAACTTTTACTTTTTGTGAGAAATCACAATCTTACTTTTTGACAAGATGTTACATTTAATTCAAACCAACAAGGGTTTTTTTGTAAGTAACAAGTGTCTCAAACACATAAACATGGTTGATTTATTAATAACAAGTGTTTTTAATACACAAACATGGGTTTATAAGATTTTAGCTTTTCACTTTTTCCCACGAGAAATTACCCCAATGCCCTGGATAGTGGATAGTGGATAGTGAACCTACTATCCGTTAGTGATTTATAATCCCTCGTAAGGCAATAGCGTTTTAAGTAGCTTTTAGTGTTTGGGCTAAAATCCTATTTGGTAAAGAGAGGTTCGCGGAAAAATTAGAGGATTGAGCTCATATTAGAAGATTTGACTACTCAATCCTCTAATTTATTGAGTGTTTGATAAAAAGAGATTTGAAATAAATTTTTGGGCTCAAAAAGCTCTTTTTGAAAAAGCTACTGGGAGGAGCTTTTAATATTATAGGTTTGAGAATGAGTGGAGAAATTACATTTATGTCTTAAAGTTTTTTAATATTACTATCCTTAGGCCCTATTCTTTTGGACTTATTTTCAGTTCAGTTCAGTTAATTATTTCAGTTCAGTTTCTCTCTGCAATTCAATTCATTTCAATTCAGTTCAGTTCAGTTAATTTCAATTCAGTTCAGTTAATTTCAATTCGGTTCAGTTTCTCTCATTCCAAAAGAATGGGGCCTTATCAAGGTATTCCCAAACCTATCAAGAGTATGTTTTTTCATCTGATTTTTCTTATTCTTGTAATTTTTGGTTTATCTTGCATTAGTCTTGTCTTTCAATATCTGATCTTTTTTCTTGTACGTCTTATTCCCTTTATATATATTGACCAACCATAAATTATTTTATAAAAGGTACAATAATGAATTATGACCATGTACTATCCATATTAATATATTTTCAAATTATCAACTCATAAAGTTGAATATTTAAAAAATTTAAATAATGATGAATATTGAATTTTATAGATGTAATTAAAATTATAATTTATTAGTATGTCTTCATCTCCAATATATATTCACCAAAAATATTCATATTATAAACAACGAAAAGTACAAGAGTGAAAATTACGCCCATGTCCTTATTGGTCATTTTACACAATCGAGTACCAATCAGCTGTATCAGCTACTTACCAAACACTTTTATACAAACAACTAATACAATCAGCTAGTCAATTCAGCTAATACAATCATAATACAATCATCTATCAACTATCAGCTAATACAATCAACTAATTGTCAAACAGGGTTAAAACTCTAATAATTGTGAAACGCAATGTATGGGAAAGTAATATATGAAGTAGCATTTGGTGTTTGAACTAGAGTTTTGGAAAAGTTATAAATATTAGCTTTTGGGATAGAGCTAACATTTATGTCTTAAAGTTTTTTAATATTACTACCCTTAGGCCCTGTTCTTTTGGACTTATTTTCAGTTCAGTTAATTATTTCAGTTCAGGTTTTCTCTGCAATTTAGTTCAATTTCTCTCTACAATTCAATTCACTTCAGTTAATTTTAGTTCAGTTCAGTTTATCTCATTCCAAAAGAATGGGGACTTATCAAGGTATTCCCAAACCTATCAAGAGTATTTTTTTTTCATCTGATTTTTCTTATTCTTGTAATTTTTGGTTTATCTTGCATTAGTCTTGTCTTTCAATATCTGATTTTTTTTCTTGTACGTCTTATTCCCTTTATATATATTGAGCAACCATAAATTATTTTATAAAAGGTACAATAATGAATTATGGCCATGTACTACCCATATTAATATATTTGCAAATTATCAACTCATAAATTTGAATATTTAAAAATTTTAAATAATGATGAATATTGAATTTTATAGACGTGGTTAAAATTATAATTTATTAGTATGTCTTCATCTCCAATATATATTCACCAAAAATATTCATATTATAAACAACGAAAAGTACAAGAGTGAAAATTACGCCCATGTCCTTATTGGTCATTTTACACAATCGAGTACCAATCAGCTGTATCAGCTACTTACCAAACACTTTTATACAAACAACTAATACAATCAGCTAGTCAAGTCAGCTAATACAATCATCTATCAACTATCAGCTAATACAATCAACTAATTGTCAAACAGGGTTAAAACTCTAATAATTGTGAAACGCAATGTTTGGGGAAGTAATATATGAAGTAGCTTTTGGTGTTTGAACTAGTGTTTTGGAAAAGTTATAAATATTAGCTTTTGGGATAGAGCTATCTTTTGGAGTAGTTGTAGAAGATTGAATATAGTTTATGTTTATGATTTTTCTAAACTAATTAACATTGGTTTTACCGACCACTAATTATCACAAAAGCAATTTTTATAGTCAAGCTCAAATTAATGGCTAACTAGTATTTTATCCCGGGCGATGCCCAGACGATTCTAAGGGTCAGTTACAATTATCAAATATCACTTGTACAGAATTAACGATATGCGTCGGATCTGGGACCCCCATATGCGTCGGACATCGGTCTGACGTCACGGGTCTCGACGCAGATGAGAAAGACATGATCTGCGTCGGATGAGGACACGATGCAGATTATAGTCTATTTGCGTCGTATGAGGACACGATGCAGATTATAGTCTATTTGCGTCGGAAACTAAGCAACGTCCGACGCACATGATCCTGCAAGCAGCACCCAACATGCACAAAATGGTAAGCATCTGCGTCGGATGCTTGGCAAAGTGTGACGTAGATGAGAGCCATTTGCGTCGCACATTACCAACATGCGACGCAAATGATGATTTGTAAGAAATAATTAAAAAAACATTACTAAAGCATGAATGCTTTGGTACTGCATTCGAGGATCGAACCTAGCAACAAAGTGATTTCTTCCTGTACCCAATTCGCTGCTTCAGTTGAAGTTTTTGTCCTCAAATTCCAATTAGTTTTATCGAAGATTTATATATATGACATTATGAATATAACACAATATAATGAAATCAGAGAAAAAAAGTAAAAATCTCTACAGGTCCATATCTAAAAAGAATGAAATACAAGAACCAAATCTGAATAAAAAACACAAGGGATTGAACTACAAATAATTGAACCAGAATCTGTACAAAATTAAAAATTAAAAAAATCATATCTTACATACAAAAGACGAAAACACCAAGGGACATACAAAATAAATCGCCAAAAATTTCAAATCTAAATAAACACGAAATTAAAAAATTGAACCTAAAAAAAACAAAATCAGATCTACAAAATAAATATATTTAAACATACATAATAAATATATTTAAACATACAACTATTTCATTTTGTTAGAACCAATTGTGTTGATGAATTGCCTTCCAATCCTCTCTCTCCTGATTTCTCCAAAGAAGCAGACGAAGCAGGCGAATTGAAGCTTTGTGTGCGAACTTGAGAAATTGAGGGAAATTTTGTATACTGGAGATTATTTGATTAACCTGAAACTCGCATAAAAAACCCAGATGCAATGAGAGCTGTAAATGCAGAGAAAAGAAGTAGCCCAGAAATACTATTTGGGAGAGAGAGAGAGATAGGGGGTGGGGGATTTGAAGAGAACCCACATAATTCTATTTGGGAGAGAGAGAGAGAGTTGAGTGAAAGGGACTTATTAAACAGTTGTGAATGAAATTTAATGAAAGGGTAGGTAGGGTTTGAAAGAAGCAGGCGACTTATGAAACGCTATGTGCGTCGCATGGACCATAAGGTCCGACACACATATGTTTACAAAGCGGGCCTTAAGCTATGTGCGTCGCATGGACTCTAAGGTCCGACGCACATCGTATAACAAAAACTAGGCCCTAAATCATGATTTGCGTCGAACATTGATAAGGGTCCGACGCATATGAATTTTTTGCGTCGAATGCGGGACACATCCGACGCATATAATTCATGATTTGCGTCGGACGTCTTGAATGTCCGACGCAAATGATGCTTCTGCGTCGTTTATCTGTTGTGCGACGCAATTTAGGAAACGCAAATCAACTTTTTTTTACTAGTGTATATCATATTTCATAAAATTCATATTGTTTTGGTTGTATTATGTCTAGTGCAAAATTGAAAAATGGACGTTATGGCATGGTAAGTTGTTTTAAAAAAATCTAAGGAATTGGGATAAAAATAACAATTTCAATGGAATTAGGGTAAGAGAATATTATTAAAGTGTTATAAATCAAAAAACTTGTCTATGTCTTTATAATTTCATAGAATTATCAGACTTTATTATGTTTTACTTTGAAATATAAAGCATTGAAATGGTAGTGGATTAGTAGTTAAACTCTCACATTTCATTTCAAAGGTCATGTGTTCGAATTATAGTAACTACATATTATTAATATTTTTAAATGAGATTATAAACATGTGTATTAGAAACTTGAGAAGAGTGTGACGTGGCACCGTTCCTTTGATAGGAACACCTTTTAATATATTTACTAGTATTTTGGCCCGGCCGATGCCGCGGGTTAGTTATAATTATCAAATATATTATTATTCATAAATCTCATACTTGATTTTATTAGCTTTTCTTCATATTCTGTCTAGTGCAAAATTGAAAAATTGACGTTATGGCATGATAAATTATTTTTAAAAAAATTGTAAGAAATTGGGGATAAAAATAACAATTTCAATGGAATTAGCGTAAGAGAATGTTATTACTTAATAAATGTGTTAGAGATCAAAAAGTTTGTCTATATCTTTACGATTCCATATAATTATAAGACTTTATTATTTTTTACTTTGAACATTAAGCATTGTAATTGTAGTGGTTAGTGGTTAAACACTCACATTTTATTTCAAAGGTCATGTGTTCGAATCCTAATAACTACATATAGTTAATATTTTTAAATGAGATTATAAAAACGTGTATTAAAAGCTTGATCAGAGTGCCACATGACACCGTTCCTTTGATAGAAATGCCTTTTAAATATATTTGTAAAGATAGATAGATAGATATAGATAGATATCTGAAAGCTATTGCTAACAAATATACTTGTCGAAGAGACGTATTCTGATTGCCTTTGACATTCATTGTTCGGACTGAAAAGGGATTTGAAATGTGGGTTATGTACTCATGTATGTCTCTATGGCCTGTGGACTCCATTAAGGGTTAATTGACGAACTATTTGCATATGTTAGTAGAATTTGAAATTAATTTACTGATTGAAGACAATTTAATTTATTGATTGGAAGTACTTTTTACTTATTTAAATTAATTATAAGTAAACTTTTTTTATTATTATGTAGTTCATCCACAAACATAGATATTTTACTAACCTAACTCACATATATATAATAGATAAAAAGTTTATCAATCTTCCACCTCTTAATTTAGTTTCAAGTTTGTTCTTCCACCTCTTAATTTTATTTTGGACTTTCTTACAATATGAGTATAGGCTAGGAATTCTGAGCCTTGAATTTTTTTTAGGGGAAAATAGTAGTGCATTAATTAAGGGATAAAGAGTCTATATGTACATAAGAGGTCACTTCCCTGGGACAATCATTCACCCAGCATTGTTCGCGACCAAACAACACTACTTTAACAAGGTTATGAGCTACATAATCATCATCTAACATGAGAAAAGCTAATAAAATTAAAACAAGAGCACAAAGCAATAATGTCTCCAAGAATAGTACCCGGATCGAGAACAAATGGTTGCAAAGGACAAACGAGCAATGATAGTTTGCGAATCGATTCAATCACCACTTCTTTCACACATTAAAGGTTGAGTGAGGCTTGTAGTATGATCCCAAGACATTAAAGGTTGAGTGAGATTTTGGGTAGGATTTTTCATTAGTAAAGGTATCTTCAGTGACCTTTTAAAAAATTACGGGTATAATGTAAAAAGTAAAAGAAAAATTCAAGTACAACGTAGAATTTTATAAAACACACAAGGGCACTACATAGAAAAAAACTTAACAAATAGAAGTATTAGTTATTTCTTAATTAAATTAAATTAACTGAACTGAAATTAAATTAAATTATGGCGTAAAGATAGGATTTGATCTCGAGGCCTCCAGTAGATATACTAAAAGTCTTAACCACTGCTAGGCAAATTTGTATTTAGTGTTATTATCTCAAAGTATTATATTAATAAATGAAATTTTTTCTTACCCGTGGCATAGCCCGGGCTTAATAACTAGTTAACTGAATTGAAATTAATCGAAAATAAGTCCAAAAGAAGAGTGCCTAAGCACAGTAATTTAGACAGGTAAATGGCAGGCCTCATGTATCATCCCTCAACACTTTTTGAATCAATTTATCACAAGGCTATGCAAGGTAAGATTTAGAAAAATGACTGCCTGACTGCTCATCTCTCTTGCTGCACCGCAGGCCGCAGCACCGGCACCGATTAAGGCGCTTTCACGAATCACGATCACTCCACCGCTTTTCGCCGCCTCTATTTTACAAACCCTAGGTACTAAATTCACTCACTCAATTTTCGAACTCCCTTCATTTCCCCCTAATTGCTCATTTTGAATTAGTTTTAATAATTTTAACCTATATACCTAAATCCCAATGTTAATTGCTTGTTGCTAAGTTCTTGTTTGTGATGCTCACTTGTTTGGTTGTTAGTTTGATATCTTTATTCTCTATTTTTTGATGTTAAAATGAGAATTTGTGGACATTAGGGTTTATGTTTTTATTCTTGTCTAATTTGTAATCTGTTTAATTTGTACTTATGTACCTGAAATCTAATCTATCTTATGGAGTTTTATAAGTTATAACTCATACGTAACACATCAACATTTGTAGGAGAAAACAAAGATTGACGGTGAAGGTTTTTTTTCCTTACTGTTGTTGCGATTTTTGGGATTATTCATGCGATTGATTGATTTTATGCTGTTGTTTTTGTGTGTATCATGGATTTATTTCATGTTTTTCGGGATGTTCTTCATCAAATCAATGCTTGAAGTGTTGTGAGTTTGTGACTGAAAATCTTGAATGAAGACTTTTTTTTTCATCTTAAAAAAAAAAAAAAGTTGAGATATGTTTATATAAGGGTTATGAAGGTGAAATCATAGCTAAAGTAACTTTGTTAAAGTGCATTGAAGTTTAGATAAGGGAAAAAGTGTTTAGGTAAGAGTTTCTTAGGTGTAAGAAGTAAGAACAAAGTCCTCGGAGTTGTTTCATGTGATAAAATGGAGTTTTGGTAAATAGGATCGAGAGTTTAGGAATTAGGTGGTAGGGTGGAAATTGAGGGTCAGTTGTTGGGTTTTTATTGAATTATTTTAATTACCTTGTTTGGCTAATGATGAAATAGATTGGCATAAATGAAAATTTCATTAAGTTCCTTACTAACATCCTTCCCCTTTCTCTTCATTAATGATATACGCTTGCTGATTGTTGTTTTGATGTTGTTATATCTAATTTCATTTATTATCTTTATTCTCCATTTTGATGTAGTCACTGATTTAAGGTTGTGGCTAGTTGGTGACTACAAATTACGATTGATCGAGTTGCTATTTGAGCATTGGATTGTCTGAGTTGTGATTGATTGTGTTCAGGTACATACACTAAAACCTTTTTTATAGGCCTTTGTAGAATTGGGCCTGTCATGAGAAGCTTTTGGAGAGGCCATGAGCCTCCAATGTTGATTGACTTGGTTTTATGCATTAATATGAGAAGAAAATTGAATTGATTAAGTGAATTTGATATTAGTGTAATAAATTGACATGGTTTTATGGAATTATGAAATGTTTGACAAACCCTAGGTATTATTCGATTGTAATATGAATTATTAGTAGTTCTGAAATGGTTTTGCTGAAGTACTTTTTCTTTTAAGTTCATGGATTGGATAACAACATGGTCGGTGGTCAGTACTGTAGTGACCCACCATCCTTAAATTTATGGATCTTCTATTGCTCGTATTGTTACCCATTTTAGAAATCACGGTGTTGTTCATCATAGTAGTGCTTCAACCAATTTTAAACTAAGGTTTCGTTTCTTCTTGGAACTGTGTTCCTATTTGTGTCTATATTACTTTCTTTTTTAATACTGATTATACACTTCATTTATTTTTTGCTAGGTTAATTCTTTAGTTTCTTTTCTGCTTCATTGCACATCTTTTGGGATTCTATTGATTGGGCTGGGGGAAGGTTTGGTTTGACGAAGAAGAATGAGAGGAAGAATTGGGTTGTTTCTTAATCCCAGCAGTGTAGGAAGCACAACGATTGGGAGGACTAGTAAAGTTGTTTCTTGTTCTTCCTTTTCCTCATCTTCTGCTGGGGATGGCTCTGGAGGAGGTCGAGGCCGTGGCCGAGGTTCCTCCGGTTCACCTGTATTTAACTTTGTGGCCAGCGATCCCGGAGAAGCACATTCAAATGAGGAGCATTTTCCTTCTGCTGGTCGTGGTCATGGCAGGGCAAACCCCCTACCTTCTACCCCATATCTTCCTTCCTTCAACACATTTGTTGCTCCCAACCCACCAACACAACAACCAGGTTTAAGTCGCGGTAGAGGTGGTCCGGTCCAATACTCGCCCGAGGCAGGAAATGAGCAGGGATCACAATCTAAGAGCCCCATATTTCTTAAGAAAGATGAAGTGACGGGAACGAGTTCTGAAGCTCATATTGTTGATTCTGTACCTCGCCAACCTATTGGAGAAAAGGATCTTCCTGAAAATATATTGACTGTGTTGACAGGAACAGGGAGGGGGAAACCTGAAAGGAAGCCAGTGTCTGAAGATAGGGTCAAGGAAGAGAATAGGCATCTCAGGCCAAGGCAAGTTGGTGCTCCTACCAGTGGGGCTGGAAGAGGAGGAGAGAGGGTTAAGAAAGGTGACCCTGCTTCTGCAGGTGGAAAGCCTAAGCTAAGCCGTGAGGAGGCAATAAAGAAAGCAGTTGGCATCTTGTCCAAGAGTGAGGACGGAGTAGAAGCTGGACGTACTGAGGGAGGACGTGGTCGGAGGCGAAGAAGATCGAAAGATGACACGGATGATGAGGACGATAATGGGGATGATGCACTTTTCGTGGGTGATAATGCTGATGGTGAAAAGTTGGCCAAGGAACTTGGTCCTAACAAGATGGCTGAACTGACAGAGGCATTTGAAGAAATGACTTATGATGTCTTGCCTGATCCTGCAGAGGATGAGTATCTTGAGGCACTTGATACCAATCTTAAGGTTGAATTTGTCCATCAACCTGTCCTCTTTTTGTATTTGTTGGATGAATCGTCTTGTGTGCTAACTTCACCTTTGCTTTGTAGATTGAATTGGAGCCTGAATACTTGATGGGAGATTTCGAGACAAATCCCGATATTAACGAGAATCCACCTATTCCTCTTCGTGAAGCTCTTGAGAAGATGAAGCCATTCCTGATGGCTTATGAGGGAATACAGAGCCAAGAGGAGTGGGAGGTAAGTGCTGTTGGTATAACCAGCTT
The DNA here is from genome assembly GCA_947646795.1 of Beta lomatogona. Classification (NCBI taxonomy): domain Eukaryota; kingdom Viridiplantae; phylum Streptophyta; class Magnoliopsida; order Caryophyllales; family Amaranthaceae; genus Beta; species Beta lomatogona. The sequence continues at coordinate 579,583 of CANSNZ010000418.1, forward strand.
GTTTGCTTTAACATTTTTAAATCCTCCCTTGTACTACCTCTGTTTTCTTTTAGTTGTTCCCAAAGGCCTTGACACGCTTGCCATCGCACAACTTTGAGCATCAATATATATATTCTTTATGTATAAGTAGAATTTATAATTATGAAACTATAGAAAGAGACTAATCTAACTAAATCTCACATGACATGTTTTTCCTTATGTATAAATAATATAAGGTCAAAGTGGAATATGTGAATAATGTCGCAAGTCAAAATTGTACACCTAAAGAAAATGGAGGAAGTATGAGTATGAACACTCTTGTTTGTTAAAAAGTTTGGTTTCCGCACCATATCCCTTTCATCATTCTTCTTGCATTCCACACCATTTGCTTCATATTTTCTTTGATTGATTATTATTTGAAATTGCATATCAGGTGAACCATGTCTGGGCAATATAGCAATTAATAGGACCAGTTCACACACTGCACAGTGCATCCATGCGAGCACACAGATATGTATTGGTATTAATTTATGTGAGACGACTCGTGAGAAAGAGAATGGATATGAAGGCATTTGGGCCATATGAATATCTATATTTAATGGATGACGGTTTCCTCTATACATAAATGGAAGAAGACAGTTTATTAATTTTTTATGTCTCAGTATAAGTTCAAAGAAGTACCCTCCTCCTGGTGAGCCAGGGCAGCCCTGCCTTTGGATGTTGACCAGTATTGTTGAGCTCTTTTACAGCCCTGCTTGTTTATGTGGGGGGTGGGGGGAATAATTTTCTCATCGAGGAGGAAGTATCAGATCTTGCATGTGTTACTTTAACTCTTCTGTTTGTCTTACGTACTTGTGTAGGACACTCGACCCTCCCAGAAGGGCTTGCTTGACATTTCGATCTTCACGTAGACACTCCATTATCTTGAACAAATATTCGTGGAAAGAAAGTGTAAAATGAGTGGAGGAAATGATAAAATATGCACTATGTGCTGACAAATGGGCATGACATCAAAATTGAAGAAGACCCGGCAAGCTAGTTTACCTGAAATGTGTTTACAAGTAAATGTATTTGAAAAGCTTATGCAAAGAGTCTTCTAGAATCAGGAATATGTCTCATGAGTTCCATGTTCCCACACTAATGTTTAGTCCAGGACCATATCCCCGTGTTTGAAATTCTTATTCTTGATGTGTCAGTCACTTGGATACATTCGTTTAACCTGCATTTTTACCTGTCTGTTAAAAGCATAGGATCTTGCAAAGTTGAATTCATTTTGCTCTCTCCCTCCACTAGGTGCACACTTCATTTTACTTCTGATATTTGACCATCTACAAATCTGAACAATGACTGTATCATGAGATAATTGTAATTAAGATCTGCATTTATATATTCTGAAATTGAGGATGGTTTCTGCTACTGATATCTGGAATCATCACGAAATTGGTGGTTCTGTTTAGTGTTTACCATTATGTCATACTATGAACTGATTTTCCATTTGCGATGGATCCTGAGGACCTTCTAATGTCTTCTATTTGGGTTTCCATGACAGTTGAATGTCACTGGAATTGGGGGTGGGGCTTCATGATTAGTTGCGTCTTTCGGCTTAATTGAAATGGGAGCAAGTTTATGCTTCAAAAATATTTTACTAAAATTCTCTTTCCAGTATAGTTTAGTAAAATACAATTTGAATACTAACTTACTCATTTTCTAGGATAGTTAAAAGAGACTTCTTATTTTTCTTATCTTCAGTCGTCTTTTCACTCTATATACAAGGTATATGTGTGTTTGACATTTGTGCCTAAGTTTGTGCAAAGTTCTTTTCTGTCTTCCTTAATTTGCTGCAGGATTTTTCTGTTAGATAACGAGACACAAAGCCCAAAAGCTTCTTTTTTTTGTCATCTAATGTTGCTAGTCTTTGCGATGCTTGTTTTACATGGCTTCTAGTTTAGATGGTGGATTCACTCTTCAGGCCAATGAACACTGTAGCCTAAGAATTCTGCTGAAACTATTTTATTGCATTTACCAGGAGGTTATGAGGGAAACAATGGAGAGTGTGCCTCTTTTGAAAGAGATTGTGGAACATTATTGTGGGCCTGATAGTGTAACTGCAAAGCAGCAACATGAAGAATTGGAAAGAGTTGCAAAAACTCTTCCTGCTAGTGCACCTAGTTCGGTGAAACGTTTCACTGATCGTGCTGTTCTCTCGCCTCCAGGTTGGTAGTCCCTCCCTTGAAGTCTGTTTTTTCCAGTGTAAAAACTCTGTAAGAGTTGTTTGACAGTATAAATACCTTAGCCTTTTGACATACAGCATTTTAAGTAACGCATTTGAGAAACAATACTTGCCATTGCATTTACATATGAAGTTTTTAAGCTGCATCGACCTTTCTTTATTTTTATTCTTTCTGCAATAGATTGGATTTGTGAAGATTTTGGTCTGAACACTCATGTGATTGAGATTTTGATATCTATGTAAATTTCTTTGCCTATCCCCAGACTTGTGTGGATAAGTGGGAGTTAAACAATTGTGTAAGAAGACTTCTGACTATGTCTGCGTGCATCCATCTAATTGGAAGTTTTATCTGTAGACGACTGTGTGTGTTATAGCGAAACTATACAGATCCTGGATGAAATGTATAATTCTGAGCAAGGAAGTTTGTGGCAAACCTGCATGTAGGCCAGCACATACAAAACAAAAGGGGTTTTGTATGGAGTTGCGACTAATTTTCGTGCTGTGATGTTAGTTTGGTGAAAATGAGATGACCGTCAATTTTGATACTAATGACATGATGTTCTAGGGTTGAGGGGGTAAGAAAGAGCATATTATCGTTCTTATACACTAAAAGAGCGTGTTTAATTTGAGATTTGTTTGTTACAGAGCTCTGGTAAGAAGCATAGTGCATAACGTGCATCTTGTTCACATGTGACATCTGAAACGCAAATGATTTTTAATAATGTGATCTATACTGAGTTTTTTTTTTTACTTGCTGAAATTGAAACTAATTTTGCTGACCAAAACAGATGGTTATTGTTGATTCTCCATTTTCTTTCACATGCAGTTTACAAGTTAAAAAAGGATTATTCGTGACTGAAACAGATTCTCTTATTGAATCTGAATTTAGGAAGGCCATCCTACTGTTAAGTTTTCCGAAAGACTGGTTATCTTCAAATTTCACCCTACTGCCCTCCTAGGGTTGCTATTGTTTTTAGTTATTTATCTTTTTTATTGAAAGCTAAAAGCAAAAATATAAAAACCGAAAAAAGTAGTATCATCAATTCATATGACTTCTAGAATCTTTAAATCAGAACACTTAAAACCAAAAAAGGGTACTGACAGGCCCTTAGCTGCCTGTGTGGGAACTATGAATTATCGCCATGATTGCTCATTCTTGACATATATCTGCGTAGTGCTTGTAAGCTCCATTGATAAATTATTAACGGCTGATAGTGCTTGTAATATGAAGTATCACTTTGATGGTGCCATATACTACGTAATTTTCCTTTGGAAATGCTATATCAAATTGTATTAGTAATATTGAATTATTCTGTGACGCAGAGCAACCCTGGCTGGGGATTTCATCGGAAGTTCCAGTTCATGGATAAGTTGGCGCACGAGGTTTCCAAATCTTACAAATGAGCAGGTTATTGAGGGTTAATCTATAGTTTGCATTCTTCAACAAAGAGCATGTTGTGGGTATATGATTTTTTTTTCTTCTGGAAAAGGCAGATTAGTTCAGGAAATTTTTTTTTCTGAAAAGGCAGATTAGTTTATGAATAAACACCTCTATCATCGACAGCTAGGAGGGAATTTTTGCACTCTGGTTGCATCTTTTCAATGTTAGCGTCCCCCTATCTTTAGAGGGAATTTTGTCAATTATTATCTTGATTCTTTGCTGCTTTCATCGAGTTTTGTGTTGTACTTCTAGCTCATTTTGATTGTGTTGCTAGGTATGAATGTATGATTCTGTAATATTGTAGATTTTAATACTATAAGAGCTGGTTACTGCTAAAAATTTTATGATTGTGTTTTTTGGTTATTAATATACGTCTTCCGTCCTCAATAGACATCCTATTTTTAATTTTGACACTATTCGCAAGGAAACACAATCACATGGCAAAAGGGGGGGAAAGGTTCAACTCTTTTCCTGGATATGATCTTGTAATCTTGTTAGGTTATTCTTTTTCTTTACCCAAATTTCATTTTCTTAGAAACGCCAAAGAATGAAATGAAAGTGAAAGGCATGTTATGTAACTTTGTTTTCTTTTCCTTTGGCTCTTTAAACCCACTATAACACTAGTCACTTTTTATTAAAAGGTGTAGGAATTTAGGAAATTCTCCATCTTAATGTCCGATATAAGCCAAAGCTAAAGTTTATTGGAAATTTAATTTGTTTTGCCTTTCCTCAAATAAGATAAGTAAATAGTGCGTAGGTCCCCGATAGGTCAATACCAACTATCAAGGCTCACTCAGTCGATGCTTACTGGCTTTATTTTCTTGATCAGATGCAAATTGAAGAACATTATTAGAGCTTGACGAATATTTTCAGGATATACGGAAAGTGTAAAATGTAGTGTAACGACTAACAAGAGAAGTATATTTAAGTGGAAAACGCAAATATGTTAGTTTTACTTTGGTTGGTTTGATGGAAAGCTAATAATTAGCTAAAAAGAGGGAAATGGAGATATTGGGAATGTGAGAGTGGAGGCACATAGTTCTCCTTCAAATTTTGGAGGAAAACTCTTTTTCAGAAAATATTTCTCTTGCTTCAACCAAACAATGAATAAAGGAAAAACATTTTTCTGAAGAACTTTTTTCTTTTAAAACAAATGGAACCCTAATCAATGTGATAGTTTAAGTACTTTCCTCTGGTTTTTTTATTAGTTTACTCACTTTCCCTTTTTGGGTTATCCTAATTAATATATCCACTTTTTTCTATTTTTCAAATGATCCTACCAAATGTTTATTACTGAGTATTATTTTTACCTTTCATTCTCTACTTTTTTCAGACCACAACATTAACTTCAATATCATATCGCTAATAAATTACTCTTTCCTTTTATAACCCACATAGCTATATCTCCTGCAATTCTATGCTCAAAGAAGTGGGTGAAATTAATAAAATTGGAGGGAATATTATATTGTCTCTATGTGCCCATGAATGCTTATTACAAAAAAGATGAAGATGTAGTGACTGAATAAAGAAAATATTCCCCCCGTCCCATAATATAACTTCTTTTTTGCAAACTTTAAAATCTTTGCCATATTCTCATTTATATATATAAAAACATTTTTGGTCTCTAATGCTCATAATATCAACTTTTATTTTTATTAAACTAATCAAGATATTAAAGCCCAAACTTAGGACTGAAAAAGTAAAACAAAGACTATATTATACCAAATACTAAGTGATCCAAAAGAATTTGGAATACGAATGGTCACATCCTATATGATTTAAATCATTTTATATGATATGCAAAATTGTAGGAGAGAAGTAAACACAGAAAAGGAAAAGAAGAGCGTGAAAAGGGTGGTCGGTTGCTCTTATATGGAATATCATTGGTGGAAATTAAATGTGATGGTGGTCTAGCATTTGGGCAAATGGAGTAGTACATGTTATTGCGTTTTCCACATGCTCTCTTCAGTCTTCCCACGCAAGCCGTATACAACTAGGAAAAATCAAGTGTGAGTTTGAACCAGGAGACATGCAAAGAGTACATGGTCTCAAATTAATGCGATTTTAAATGTAGGGTTCTTTATAATAGAAACCAGAAAAATTCATGTTAATAAGAAAAAGTTTTGAAAATGAAATATATATTCAAAGCCTTCACGGCAACTAAGATTTTATTCTTTTTTGCCCAAGGGTTGCTCGCCAAGGGCTGCGAGCAAAAACACAACACTTGCGCTTATTTTAACAACCCTTGACGCTTTTTTTTAATGAAAAATAACAATAATGAATAAAACATAAAGGAATAACTAACAATGGTTTTAGAACTATATCCAAATCTATTTGGACCTATCTTATCATGAAATCTAATTATGTATTAGACCTATCTTAATTCCCCCGTCCCATAAAATATTCCTTTTAAAAAGTCCCAAATAAATTCATGTTTATTTTCAATTAATAATTATGCCCAAAATACCCTCATGAAAATAATTTAATTTCCAAAAAGTCATTATAATTTCTTCCAAACCTATTATTAATGATAAAATGGAACTCTTTTAACCCCTTGACAACATTCAACCATGCAACATTAATATTTTTATTTTTTGTTAAAAAGAAAAAAAACAATGTAGGTGTTTCCCAATAAAAATGAATCTTTTTATTAAAATAAAACAAGATTACTTTACTTAATTCCGAAAACAATCGACTATATTATGGGACGGAGGAGTACAATTTTTACAAATTTACATCCTACCAATGAACTAACTTCAGCTTAGATTGTCACATAAAATGGACTTTGAGTTTATCTTATTCCTATGCTCTCTATATCCTAGTTAGACACTTAGACTTCACCTCTTTCCTTTACTCACCCCCATTCTCTAGTCTCAGAGTCAAACTTAACCAAACTTGCTCACGAACAATGCACACGCAATGTTTTTTTTTTATGCTAAAGAGGGAGAAACCCAAAAGAAATAAAACTGAAAAGGAAACCTACCTCTACAAAATACAAGAAAAAATTATTAACGAGGAATGAGGCGTAGTAAAGCCACTGCACACGCAACTACACAATATGTATAAACACACAATTACCAAAATCCGTATTAGGGAAAGGAAAAAAAATAATTAAAAATCTTCTATTTAATGGGTCTGCATACGTAAATTTCTGTGGAAGGAGAGTTTAACCACATACAAGTACTACAAGATTCCATCCCAAAACCAATCAAAAATAGATGAAGTAGCGTACCATACTTATATATTAATCATCCTCCCGTTCCTCTTTTAATATGAAAGAAGCTTACTAACACCTCGTTTACATGCGAGCACATTTTGGGACTATGTTGGGCTTTCTTGCTCCTTATAAATATTCAAATCCTCTTCATATTGCATTTATATAGTCATTTGCACACATATACTAATATGCCATGATAAAATTTCAATACTATAGGCCTTCCTGAGAGTAAAGTCTGACCATATACAAAATTTGGGTGACCTATTAGCTAATTAATTTTTGGATGGAATAAGTATTACTCTATAACCTAAACATAATCTTATTAGCTTTATCTTCGTAAAATTAGTAGCAATATTATGGGGTGCGTTCTCTTGACCTAAAAACATGTAAGTTTCAAGTCCAATCAAATTTACTCAGAGTTGATCATCCTATTATGTCAATGTGACATAGGTGAATTCAGAACTAGTCATTATCACACAAGTATAATAATTTAGGTGGAGAGAATGTACCCTATATGCATATATAAATTTAACAAGTACATCATACTCCGTCAAAAATTATGGATTTTATGTGCGTGCTTATTAAAGCCAAATCAAATCAAGCTTCACATCCCTCTTTTCCAACAAGCTGAATAGATGGAATTAAGAGGAAACTATTGGGCCGTTATGGCTAAAATATTACTGTCAAACTTTGAATCGGCCCAATTACATTTTGGGCTCAATTCCGTTTTGTCCTGCAAAAAAATTATAAACCAAAGCTAGCTCAAGTTTAACCCAATGTTGTCCCATTATCCAAAACAGGTTCAAGTCAATTGTTATCATCTAAAACTGGATCCAGTTAAGAGGGCTAGGCCCACTAGCTGACTTCCATAATTTTTAGGAAAAGTTGACACCATCCATTCTAACTATTCATCTTCATTTATAAACAATCTCAACTACCCAATAACTAGGAAAAGTTCCAATTTTTATGTATAGTAAAGAGAAATTTTATAATTCTAAAGGTTACTGATTTTCTCTCCATGTTTCGCTATCAATGCTTTTGTTTTTTCACTTATGTGGCAAATTATAAGTTAAAGTTATGGTGGACTATTTTGAGAAGATACTAGATACCCTTAAAATTGTAACTATTTCGAGCAAATCAATAAATAGGACCATTGATAGGAAAGGAGGTCCATGTAGAGGGTCGTTCACTTTAATTTTTCCTAATTTTATACTATAGATGTGCTCTCTCAATTACTTCCTATTCTACCATTTGACTTTTAACACTATTCACATACTTTCACTTTGACCGTACTTTTCTACTAATATGTTATAACATATATGTTTATGCAATGTTGTTGAATTCAACTCATTGTATACTTTCAAAATGTCGATTTCTTATAATTTATACTAATCGAATGTCAAATATATTGATGGTCAAAATTGCACATTGTCAAAATGGAAGAACTAAATAAAACAAATTGAGTATTCTTTAGATCAATTAACCAGATGGTATAGAAATAGAAGTATATAACACCTCTATGCAATTTTTATTTAAAAAAAGGTATATATGGGTATTAATGATGCAGCCGACGACATGTAAACTTGATTTTCTGTTGGATTTTAAAATTTGAAAACATTCTAAATCACATTTTTTTGATATTCGATGTTGAGAAGGTGCAGGTCTCCAAACTTATTGGACTGGATAATAATTATTGATATGATTTATTATTAGATATCCGATTTTCGATTCGATATCGTAACGATTTGAATACCCAACCATGTATAACTCTAATTAATAAGTATAGATGCGAATTTAAAGACTTCTCTTTGTCCCTATCACAATTGACAACCAATGCATCACTTCATAAATCTAATCTTGCCACCCTCCAAATATTATCATTAGATTTGATTAATAAAGTTCGCGTAATGGACGATGGCGACTTTGAGTGCTTGGTGTGCCCATATTTAAAATCAAGGAGAAAAGCTATCAAATTCCTTTCACAATATGACAATTGACCAACTATATCACACTAATTAATTAACCAAGCGTGTGCTACCAACCTGGATAATAGAGGGGGTAGATGGTACCATACTCTTCCTTTTTGGGACTTTCCACGTACTGGTACTGTCCCAAATTTTAGGAACTAATTTGTAGTGCGAGGCAACTTCTTCTTCGATTTCTGCCGTCAATTAGAGAAATGCAGTGTATCTGGATCCACCTATCTCTTAGAAGTTCTAATACGTTCATAGGTGTATTCATTTTTTCCCTTTTTGCTTAGAGAGCCACAAGGTCAAGTTGTAAGAATCGATCCTAGAATCTACTAGAAACGGGATGAAAACTCTAACCAATTGAGCTATCCCTTTACCCTCACTCTCTCATAGGTGTATTCATTAATGGTTAGATAATACACCCAAAAAAAGAATTTATCCCTTGTGTGCTTATTTGAATAACTCTATATGACCAAAGCAGACAGAGTACCCAATAATATAATGTACATTTTGCCTATACTTTTTTGCAATGTAAAATGGATTCATTAACGAAAGACTCATATGACATTTACAATAAAAATCAAAAACAACAAATACGTAAACAACTTTGACCAAATAAAAATCAAAACCAATAAATGCGTAAACAACTTTGATCAAATAAAAATCTAAACTGGTAAAACCTCGATCGTTGTAAATGAGATATGCACTTCTGTGTGACTCTTTCATCACATCGCTGTTTAATACAGCTTTTCATGAGAGTCTTTCGATATGTTGTAATTTTGAAATAGCACTAAATTTGGTCCAATTGATTGTAGATGTAGAATTGATATCTGTTGCGACACAACACAAATTTTCATCAACAAATTAAAGCTCAGTATAAGGGTACAAATAACCCACTAATTGGATAGTATAACTATCCAATAGAGAGAGAATGAAGAGTTATTGTTGTCCATAAAAAAAAACTAGGAAAAAAAAGAGAATCGCAAAAAGTTGATGGTAGCCCCTAAGCCAATAAAGAAAACTAGGGTTTTGAGGGAAGAAAAGAGAAAAGAGATAGGAAAGAAAACTATATTATTTTGCTTATACCTCTAACTAATGGAATTTTTTAGAGGACATCCAATAATATTTTTTTGCTAGTTTCTTCATTTTATGCTATTTTTACTCATTTGGATAAATCCAAATGGATAAATATACAGGAAAGTAAACCTCGAATATACATTGTTCAAGGTGCCCCAGGTAAACAATAGATTTTGCAAGAGATACTCCTGTTGTGTTGAATAAGTTTTAGGTTAGGTGAAATTACAATAACCCATTATAAGATACGAAATATTAACAATATAAATAAATAAAGTCCTCCTTACAATTTTTCAAGGTTATGCTAGCATTGAATTTCCCTTTTTTTAAAAAAAATCTATACGGTTTGTACTTTGATACTATTTATACACACTTAACTTTTCATAATTTTAAGTTATTCATAATTAAATAAATTAATGGTCAAAGTTGGCCAAAGTGCTTTCCACCTTAGGGTCAAGTTGTTCGGAGTTACTTGGTCGCTTGTCCTCTTTCTTAGCTTTGTTGGGACTCGAATCGATCAATTGAGTGGGATAACTCCAATCCTTACTCTGTGACTAACTCTCCCATTAAGCAAGCGACTTTGGCAAGTGTAAAAGCAAAGATATGTAGGTTAAAAAACATATCCAAGGCTATAGCCCGGGTAATTATAGTTTTAATTTATTAATATTTTACTTTGAAATGATAACATCAAATAACTTGGTTAAGTGGTTATGATTGTAGTATATAAACTTGAAGTCACAAGATCAAATTTTATACATGACTTATCTTTTTTTTTTTATTATATGTGTATTAGATGTTGTAAAGACTTGCAAGGGAAGAGTGACACGTGGCGACGTTTCCTGGTTTAGAAACACCTTTTAATATATTTGTATAGATTTACTATTATGGATTTTGGTGCTTCTTAAAGAGGAGTGATAGCTTAATAGTAACTACTCCATTGTACACTAGTAAGGTTTCCCCCCTTAGTGCACTTGTAAATTGTAATAGAATTATAGAAAGGTGCCACAATTTTCATATACTATTAGTATAGAACTATAGAAGTATTTGCTCCTTCTCAAATGGTAGGTACTCTTTTGTGGTACAGTAGAATATATACTCTTCTAAGTGGGCAAATCTCTTCTTATGTACGATGTCTCGAGTCGGATAAGGACATATTACCCCTACATATTTATTTCTATGATATTTCTTTTTTGCTCATTTATTACTATGCATATTCATGGTCATCATGGATATATGGTGTTTGTGGAAAATAGAGGATACTTGTAGATGTTGCCTTGCCTTAATTAGTATGAGGTTGACATAATATTCTAAGCAAGTTTACAATTATTGTAACTTCATTTCTTTTTTTATTTATGTTTTTTTTCTTTATGCTTGGCTTCAGAATTAGATATATACAATGTGACCTCAGTATAATAAGTATCACTTTTATCAACATTATTACCTATTAGAGCTAGGACGTGACAAAATTATTGTAATTTTTTGTCCAAAGTAGAATGAGGAAGCTCATTACTTGTATAAGATTAACGTCTCAATCTTACATTTGTTATAAAGAAAGTAATATTATAATTAACTTAGCTTATGACGAAGTTCAATAGACTGACCACTCATTAGCAAAAAAGTTATGTATATAGGGAACTAATTTTAGTTAGAAGTATATTTTAGTCCATATAAAAAGAAAAATAATAATCTAAAGGATATTTTGTCAAAAACTACCTATTAATTGCAAGTTTTGAAAACAACTACCTAATATGCCTAAATTTTAAAACAACTACCTTTTATCATGTTTTTTTTTTGAGTAGCACTACCAATGGACAAGAACGTTAGAATTCAGTTTGGTGGCCCCACTGACAATTCCTCCATTTTGTCTCTTTTCCCCACCAACCTCATACTCCAATATTCAATGTCAACAAAAAAATTTTCTCTCTCCTTCCTTTTACTTGGTGAATTGCGGATTCCCCCATCATCTTTGATTCTTCATTGAAGCACGTCGATCGCTAGTAAAAGGCATGGTAAAAATCAAGCAAAGTGGCCCCGAGCATAAAAGCGATGGAATAATGGACAAAGGAAAGAGACTTTTAACTGTTAAACAAGAAAAAGGACCCAATAACAGGTATAATACTTTAATCCTTCACTGAATTGCTTTGAAAAAGGAAATTTCTACTTGTTTATTGCGCAAATTGAAGGTTAATATTACTTACATCGATAAACCCTAATTTGTATAATATCCAACTACATGTGTCGAATGCCGTAGCTTTTTTAATTTTCGTAGTTGTAGCTTTCCTTTGGTTTGTTGTTTTTTTCACGTTTTTGGCCTTCGCTTCATTTGAATAAAAAAAAAAGTTAGTCATAATTAATTGTCAAGGAAATGTTCAATTACATGTGCCGAATGCACTCAAGTTGGAATTCCAAATTCCAAATAAGTTTCTTTCATTAATAGTAGTAGTTTGACAATTAATAGGATAAGTTGTAGGAAAATGGTTGCTAAGCTGTACTCCTTTTTGTGTTTCCTTTTCTCCTTTGGATTATTTAATAAATTTTGATTAAATGTTGTATTACTATACTTGCAAGGTGCTTCCAAGGTTTATTGACATGAACATATGAGTTGGGGTAAGTTTATTAACAATAAAGGAAAAAGCATTATGTTGGGGGAGGAATGTATATGAAGGTTAGTGTCCCCGTGGAGAATATATCTCATTGCTAATTTGAGGGTGTATGTGAAGACCGGAATGAAGATGGTTCTTGGTGAAATTGCCGAGGACTTTGGTATGTGGTATTGGGTAGATGGGCTGGATCTATCTAGTGGGAGGACAAGGATCGAGTTTGAAAAAGATGTGGAAGGGTTAATTGCAAGCGAGATAGTAATGATCTGGTCATATTATATGTTGTGAATGAACAAACCAATAGGGAAGCGGTTGATTGCTAGCAAAAAAAAAACACCTCATATTTCCTCCCTAAATTGAGTCTCAATGGCCCAAATTGTCCCCAAACTAAGCCCATGATCCGCCCTCCACTTCCCCTATAGTTGGTCTTGATTCATCACAAAGGAAGGTAAGTTCGGACCTATAATTTGCCCCCCTCTTCCTCACAAAGTTGGGTTTAACTCATCACAAAGTAGGTTCACTTCGGACCTATGATCCGCCCCCCATTTAGGCGGTAATTTAGGCCACAAATTAGCATCCACATCTGCGGGACCTAGTGCTAATAGTGATGAGAAACTATTAAGGAGTTTCACTACCAAACCGAAGAAGATGTCATCACTTCACAAGCATCTAACCCTAGCTCTTTAAAAAACAAACCTGATTCTCCTCACCCTCTTTTGAATTTGAAAAAGAAAAATGTTGCTCATAAGCCAAAGCCACATAAGGTTTCCAAAAAACGGGAAAAAAGGGAAACAAGAAAAAAAAAAAAAAAGATGCATCTCGACATTGAGGATTTGAGTGGGGAAGGGGAGTGGACATCGATTCGAATCCGATTTAGATATTGATTTTGAGGATGGTGAGGAAGATAAGAGACCTAACGAGGGTGATGAACTATTTATCTCCAATGAGGTTGTGGACATCTTAGGCCATGTAAACTCCACATTAGCATGCACATTGGAGCAAGGGAAAGGTAAAAAGGTGGTGAGTGCAGATGTAACTCAAGAGGAGGACGACTTCCAACTTATTAGTGAGCAAGATTTCAATTCGAGGAGCTAAGAAGCTTGGAAGGATCGGGATGAAGAGGTAGACTCTAACCCCACCTTTAACCCGAGACCGATTTTAGGAGGAAAATTAATTTAATCAAAGGCTTGAAGTTTCCAAATGTTTATGTTGTTAGGAAGGCAATAAGATATCATTCAATTGAAAATGAATATGACTACTATTATGTGCACAATGGGGGGTCTAGGGTGACAAGTGCATTGTAAGTTTAGATGCAAATGTCCATGGGATAAGAAGCATGGGAAGATTATGAAGTGTGTTTGTGAGGATGATAATAAGTGTAATTTCAAAATTTATCTTTGTGAAAATGAAGATGGAAGAAACCTTTCGATTAAAAGTTTGAGATTGAAACATACTTGTGGTTTTCATCATTCAAGTTCAAAGGTAAGCTCGTAATGGTTAGCTGAAAAGTACTTAGATGATTGGAGGCTAGATCCAGATTGGAAACTAAAGAAGCTTGTTGACAGGGTGTACAAAGACATAGGGGTGCATATTGGTTATTATAGAGCATGGTTTGCCAGGGCAAGAGCAAAACTTATCTTTATGGTGATGCCTCTGACCAATATGGTAAGGTTCATGATTATGCTTCCGCCATTCTAAAGCATAACCCCGGTTCCACTATTGTAGTGAAAGTTGAAGGAGTAGAGAATCCTCCACCCCGTTTCGAGGTTGTACATATGTTTGGGTTGCCATGAAGGTTGGTTTTAGGATGGGTTGTAGGCCGTTGGTTGGGGTAGATGGGTGCCATCTTAAAGGTGCCTTCCCCGGAATGATTTTGGTGGCTGTGAGCAAAGATGGAAATAACAACATTTTCCCAATTGCTTGGGCAATTGTTGAGGTAGAAAATACGAGACAGTTGGACTTGGTTTCTTGATCTACTCATGAAAGACATTGGATTTCATCTTTGGGCAAGGTCCGACTTTAATGTCGACGGGCAAAAAGTAAGTTAATATTGTAATACTTCCATGATTCACTTATAATGATTCAATGCCTTACTTTTGTCAATTTGTTAGGGTTTGATAGAGGCAATTGCACTTGTTGCACCAAAAGCGTAAATGAGATTTTGTGCAAGACATATCCGGGGCAAACTTCAAATTGAAGTTCAGTGGACAAGCATTTAAGGAGCTATTTTGGGGGGTTGCTCGAGCAAGTACCAAGGTAAGAACCCCTTAACTTGAATTATGCATTTCTTTGTCATACTTTACTTTGTATCCTAATTATATCCTTTTGTATAATAGTATGCATTTGATGCTGAAATGGGGGCAATAAAAGTCTTGTCTCGATGATGCTTACAACTACTTACATGCAATACCTTCACAACACTGGTCTAGGCATGCTTTTAGTACAACAACAAAATCAAACATGTTGCTCAATAATATGTGTGAAACATTTAATGCTGTACTAAAGGAAGCCAGGAGACAAGCCTGTGATTACCGCCTAGAGTGGATTAGGAGATATGTAATGAAGAGAAATACCGAGAAATGGGAAGTGGATCCAAGGGTATGAAGGCGGATTTATGCCTTATGTAGGTAAGGTCCTACAGGTGGATTGGTGAGGTTGCTAGGAAGTGTGAAGCATGCCCATCTAGGGAAGATGAGTGGGAGGTTGAAACCACGGATGATAGATTTGTGGTGAATTTGAAAGACCATACATGCAGATTCGCTTTCACTTGGCAACTTACTCGGCATATCTTGTCCACATGCATATGCATGTATAATAAAAAAGAAGATTAAGGCCAGAGGACTTTGTTAGTGACTTCTACTCCAAGAAGAGGTATTTGGAGGCCTATACACCTCATATAAGGCCAATGCCAGGGATAAAACATTGGGAGAGAACTAACTTAGAGCAACCATTACCTCCTGTGATTAAAAGAATGCCTGGTAGACCCTCTAAGAAAAAGAGGAAGAAGGAAGCAGGTGAGGAGGAGGAAGGCGAGGGTTTGTGAAGAGGTCCAAGAAGCCTAACAAATGCTCAAATTGTCAACAACCTGGGCACAACAAAGTGAAATGCAAGAAACCACCCGCTTGCAAAAGACCGTAAGAAGGGTGGTAGACCATTCTCAACTAACCCATGGGTGACTCGCCGTGGAGACAAAAGAAGGCTTCAAGGATTATGGACAAGGTCGGATTTATTTTTGTATTCTTATATAATGTTTTGTTTGATATTTCAAAATATTCACGTTGTTATGTTGTTTTGTAGACATATAGCCCACAAATGCAAGAGGTTGCTAATTCAAGCCATGACCCTGCATCAAGTGCTCCACAAGGTAGTCAAAGTAGTATTTATCAACCAACATTCTCCCACCAAGCAAGTCAATCTAAAATCTCCAACAAAGAGAAGACAACAGAGGTTTTTAGAGCAAAAATGCCTATCCAACCCAAGAAGAAGACTTTATCAAAAATCAAAAAATGAGGCATTATAGAAGTTATTTTTTGTAACTGACAATATTAGACAATGAATTGTTGTTGATCAACATTTTGGATTTTATTTTCAGCTCTATGCAACCTTTAACAATGGATTTTGTGCTCGGTTTGTTTTGAATGTACTAATTGATTGAAATCATCCCCTGTAATCCAAGGTTCATGATATATGCAGATTTGACAATACTCATAAATTGAGTAAAATTCTTCATTGACTAACAATTGCTACAAAATTCTTCATTTGAATACATAAAGGAATCAACTTAAATTCCTACAAAGCAGTTGCTCTAAAAGGAGACTAATTAACTCCCTACATAACAAATACTTTCACAAAAGCCATGAAAACCAACCCCAATACAAAACCCATTCCAAATAGAAGGTGTCCCTGACCCCCTGCATTTTTCTTCACGTTGTGGGATAACTTGCATTTCTTCATCAGCTTCTCATTGGTAAGAGTTAATTTGCAATTTTGTTCTTGCAACTTCGACACTTCCAATTTTAGAAAGCCAATGTCGGTTTGTAGGAGCTTCTTCTCCAATAATAACTGATTAATGACAATCCTTTGCCACTCTAAAATGTCATCATCCACCCAATGAAAAAAATTGCAACCTTTTTTTACCTCTATCCCGGATCGGAGAATTTGCACCCAAGGAACCTTCTACCTGGGTTCTTCGTAGTCCATGAAGTTAGCATCTTTGGTGGGATGCCACAGTCGCACTTGTTGGGCAATGTCTTAGTTGATTGGTAAGTGTTGCTTGACATCCTTCCAAAAATAAATTAAACAATGTTTAAATCATGAAGGTTTGTCAAAAAATCCTTAAATAAAACCACAATTTGATGAATTTGATAAATTTCACAACCCCAATTTGAAAACCTAATTTCTTACGAATTGGGGAATTCATAACCATTAACATTAAATCAAAAATTTGTAGAGAGTAGAACCATTTACCCGATTTTCGGGATGCGAGATGAAAAATGTGAATCTTGTTGGTCTTCTTGAGATGATTTGAATGGTGGAAGAGATGAGAGAGAATGGTGTGATGTGAAGAGATGAGATGAGAGAGAATGGTGTTTGAAGGAATGGGGAAGAGGTGTGTCGAATGAATTTGGGAAAGTAGTTAAGGGAATTGTCAGTGGGGCCCACCAAAACGAATTACTAACGTTCTCGTCCATTGGTAGTGCTACTCAAAAAAAACATGATAAAAGGTAGTTGTTTTAAAATTTAGGCATATTAGGTAGTTGTTTTCAAAAACTTGCTATTAATAGGTAGTTTTTGACAAAATATTGTAATCTAAATATACTCAAACTGATAAGCTGCTTCAAACTTGAATGGAACTTGATCCCCTTTTTTTAACACAACACCATATCATCCGAGAGATCGAGACTGACCACTCGAACCAAACCTGAACCAAGATATGAGTTCAAGAGGAAGCAAATCTGATGATGGTTCTAGTGGAACGAAAGATTATTCTAATAATTTTCTAGAAATACCCCATATACCGGCCTTGTTTGAAATTAGGACTAAATAACTAGTTTGATTCCAAATCTTACATGAAGTATCATATTTTAGATACTCTATTAAGTAGGACGAATTACTCATGCTTTTTTAAGAGAACTAACTACTCATATTTGAAGTATTAATTGTGAATAGCATGTTTGAATTGTCACCTCATTAGAAGCCCATCCTTAATTAGTCATTTTCAGATCCGATCTTGTCCAAGTAGCTTGATAAGTGTCTATTTCAAACAACACCAAATTGCTTTACGGCATTTATTAGTTGATTTTCTCCTAATTGTGAGTGTGTACTTGTGTCCTCAACTCTTAGAATTCAACTTTGGAGGTTCATTACAAAGTGATAGTACAAAACACTAAGCTATTGTCTTCCTCGGAAATTAATCCCTCGCTTGCTTTTTAAAACTATGGAAACGTCCATTACTCATTTAGTTGTATATATTGGTAAAAACTTTTAGTAAAATCTTTTTATAATGGAAGTACTTTTTAAGATTATATTAGCTGTTATCTAGTTGAACATAAAAACTCATTTTCATAAAAAGTTTAATTTTCCATGTACTATAGCCTCTATAGGAAGTAGATTAGTCCAACTAATTGCCTCAATGGGTAAATGTTTTTAGCAAAAGTTGAACCATTATAATCTCTAATGCTTGTGAACTCTGATAGGTTTCGTACGCCAAACCTTAAGGAATAACACTTCATTTTGTTAATGTCAACCAAACAATTGCATATATATTATCTACTTATTATGACAATCAACTTCTATTCATATGTCAACTAAATAACTAATTCAATATTGGTTGGTTTGCACCGAAAAATAAACTTATAGACTGGTTGGTCACTTGGTTGGAAACTATGTTTCATGAAATATGACTTTTGCCTCTTTCTTTACTTAATTTGAAAAGTTAAGGTGGAAACTAATTCTCTCAGAGATGTTAATAAAAAAGGTTTGTCAATTTAAATTAAGAAAAGCCATATTTTACTACTTCCCGTCTTCTTCCATCATCCTTTCATCCATTATCTTCCTTGCGTTTCTTTATTCGTCTTTATTCTATCCTTTCATACTAGTAACCAAACAACGAAAAACGAGTTCGTTCAATCTTACACCTGGCAGGGCACTACGCGTAATTATCAAAGACTATTTTTCTTTCGGTACACCAAAGCGCTATTTATTGCTCATTTGGAACCTCCAAATGAGCATAAGTAAGACTTAAGAGCTCCAAGTGAGCAAATGTGCAAAAACAAAGAAGGTGCACTGTGATCATAAGTATACCGTGCATAATAAAAATTGTAAAGAAAAACTAATCCACAACAGTATCTCATAAAATATATTTTGTAGCAGCCTTAACTACCCCTCACAAAACACTAATTTAACTAAAATTATCCTATTAGATACATCCTCCTCCTACCTTAACATAAAGTAGTCTTTTGATATAAAAACCTTCCACCATTGCCCACCAAGTGCTCATCTGCCGACAAAACATGGAATTTTCTCTTCAATTATTTTTATATCAAATCCTTAACCTTCTTGGAAGTGCTTAATTCTTGATAATCCAAAATTTAATTTTGTTTCAAAGTTCCAAACTTTATTATAGGGGCCAAAAATTAACCAAAACTTTATTATATAAAGGGTGATACCATTAATCAAGCTCACGTGGCATAACATAACTAGTTAATATCCAAACCACGGGAATCTCCATATACAAAATTTTCTCTCTCTTCTCACTTCACTTTGCTTTACTTCTTCTGTCTTTTTCTTCCACTCTCTCTTTTGACCTCTCCATTTTCCTCCCTCTTCTTCTTTCTCTCTTCTCTATATTTTTTTTGAACTTTGAATTCTAAAAACTTCTGTTTTTTTTTATTATCACTTTATCTTTTTCTTTGGTTCTCTTTCATTTTCCATTTATACTTGTTGAAGAGCGGGAAAAAATACTGGAAGAGATCTGTTTTACTTCAGCATGCTTCATTTTCAGGTACTCTTCTCTATCTTTGTCTTTAATGTTTTCATCTTTTTCTTGGTTTCTTGCTTATAATGAATGCAATGTAGTTTATTTTTTCTGGGTTTTTGGTTTAGTTTTGGAATTTTTAGTTTTTTTTGAAGGGTTTTAGTTAAGTTTTTAACTTTATCTGGGATTTTGGGTTCTGGGTTTTGCTTATTGTGTTTTTATGTTTAATGGGTACTAATTAGTTTGTTTTTGTTTACATTTTTGCTAAGATATTATCCAAATTTTTGAGAGGAAAAATGTATCTTTTTTCTTGAAATTAAGAAAATTTGGTTGTTTGGTTTCTTAGGAAAGTGGAAAAGGGGTTCTTTTAGTAAGTTTCTGCTTGATTTTTGGCCGTGGGTAACTCAATGATGCTTGTTTGGCATGTTTTGTGAAAACCTTTTTGTTGAAAGCACATTATTTTTAGAATTTTATACGATTTTTGCGCTAGGGTTTTAGCATATATTATAAGCTATGACTGATTGAAGCTTTCTATTCTACTTTTTTAATAAAAAAATATTTTTTCAAGAAATTGTAAGCTTAAAACTTTATTAATGTGGTTAAGTAAGAGGATTAGTCACTTTCATTTCCTGTTTTTTGAAATTTAGCAATACTGTGAGGCATATTTAAAGTGTGAAGGTAAGATGTTGTTTCTCTTTTACTTCACTTAACTGGTATGAAAGATTTCACTTAGCTATCCACAGTACCTACTAAAACCCTTTGTGATACGGGATGACTAGTTTTTGGGTACTGTATAAATATCAATTATCCAGTTTTCTTGCTGACTTAATTGAGTGTGAGGTTGAGTATTGCTAATAAGAATCGAGTTTTTTTTTTTGGCTAAACGGCAATCGGATTGCTATTAAACAAGAGAGTTAATGGGATGGCGCCCATGCAAGTGGAATTACCTCCTCCCTTTATATTGTATGCTAACAAAAAAGTTTGTCATTTAGTCGTTTCTTTAAGGATTTTATTCGCTTAATTCTGGTATTGCAATTTGTAAATTCTGTGTTATGTATGTCAGTATGTGATACTTGCTACAGCTCTATGCTTAGAGTTAGATGTGGACTGGATCATGCAGGGAATGGTGATGTTGTGCCAATTTGATTTATGTTAATAAGAATGGGATAGTTGGAAGCTGTACAAGTGCCATTGATGTACTTGCGGCTTTGCTCTTTTCGAATCGTTTTTATAGTTGCTCGGAATATAGTTTCATGTTTAGTTGCTTCTTGCTTGTAATTGTTAGGAGTAGGACTTGAATCTGACGGTGCCAGAAGGAAGAGGTATAAGATATTGGTGGTAGAAATGGAGAATTACGAGGTACTAGAGCAGATTGGAAAGGGTGCCTTTGGTTCAGCCCTTCTTGTGCGGCACAAACTTGAGAAAAAGAAGTGAGTTCATCTGTTACCTGTCTGCTTTGAATAACAGTTTGAATTTCTAATGATGCCAACATTTAGGCATATTCTTGTGTGGTTTTGTTCTGATGGTGATATTCTATTTAGGTATGTCATGAAGAAGATCCGACTTGCTCGACAGACTGACAGAACTCGCAGATCTGCTCACCAAGAGGTCGGTTTCAGATGTACTTATTTTCTTAATATATTAAATTTATATTGCATTTTCGTTCTGCTCTGCTTTCTGCTGTTATAATTGTTAACTATTTAAATATGTAATTCAAGCTTCACTTAGAAAGCTTTTATGCCCATGCTAAAATACGATGAATTAGTGGATTAAATTTAAACTAAACTTGCTTACTTCCTTATGTTTATCCTTTTCTCTTTGGTAATTATATGGACTACATACACCAAGAGATGGCTTTATCAATGAAGAGGAAAAGTTATTTATATATATTATGATTTAGAGCACTTGATCTTCCCTGCAAGCAAATAATTGCCTATTATAGGGTTCTCTTTGTTATTAATGACTGAAATGTATTCTATTCCTGGTGATTTGCAGAAGGAGCTGATATCTAAAATAAGGCATCCTTTTGTCGTCGAGTACAAAGACTCGTGGGTGGAGAGGGTTAGTATATGTGCTCCTTTTTGGCAGCTTTTATAAAAGTTTCTAAGTACTTCTATTGTTTGGTGTCATAACTCATATGTTCTGAAGCTAAACAAATTTGAAACATCCTCAGTTTTCTAGATCTTGAAAGTCTGTAAGAATCTGCTCCTTGGGACTTTATTTTGTAACTTTCATCTGAACTTTGTTGCTGTTCAAAAAGAAAATTGTAATTAAAATGCCAAATATGGTAACAACATATACTATCAAGCATTTGGTAGTAACACTGTTGATTTTTTATGCTGGCTCACAGGGTTGCTATGTCTGCATCGTTATTGGTTATTGTGAAGGAGGTGACATGTAAGTTGGCTTAATTTTTTTGCATATATGTGCTGGAGCTTATTAGTTTTTGGCCTGCATTGTCTTCAAATTTATAATCTTTTTAATCATATTCATTTGCTTATAGGCAAGAGGCCATCAAGAAAACTAATTGCATCCACTTCACTGAAGAGGTATGTAATAAGCTGCAAATTAAGATATCTTTGCTAGAATTATGCTTCAGATTTCCAGAGTCTATCTTGTTTATGCAGCCGCATTATGTTTAGTTGATATGTTTGAGATCTTGTAGAAACTTTGCAAGTGGCTCGTTCAGCTTCTAATGGCACTTGATTACCTGCATATGAACCATATTCTGCATCGAGATGTTAAGGTGAGTAAGGTTTTATAGGATTTTGCTAGTGTTAGTCAATTCCTCTGTCATTCCTCTAAGTCTATCTTGAGCTGACCTTGGTCTTCTCTTGCTGCAGTGCTCAAATATATTTTTGATGAAAGATCAAGACATACGTCTCGGTAATTTAACTCTATCATATCAACTGGTGCATTATGATACATTTTTAATGTTTAACACTGACCTTCTCAATTGATGAACACAGGTGATTTTGGTCTGGCCAAACTATTAACTTCAGATGATCTTGCTTCTTCGGTAAGTAGTTTGTTGATGCAGTGGTTAACTTCACAAATTCTGATTTTTGCATATGCCTGAACTCTGAAGTTTTTGGTTCACCTCCTTCGAATGTAGGTTGTTGGAACTCCTAGTTATATGTGCCCTGAGCTTCTGGCTGATATACCTTATGGCTCAAAGTCTGACATTTGGTCATTAGGTTTGTTAAATCTGTGACTTAAAATACCTTTTGGACATTTGCGCGTCCTCTCTTCCTTCCTAGCTATTGGACTGCAACCTGACATGTGTCTGTTACAGGATGCTGCATCTACGAAATGGCTGCATTGAGACCTGCATTTAAAGCTTTTGTAAGTTGCTTATATTCATTTGCCAACATTACTTTCTGTAAATCTTATCTTTTCATATATTTCAGGATGACATTATATTATCTTTGTGCCTCGCATTTCCATTGAGAATCTATGTTACATAAACACTGTTAAAGCCTTCCTTAGAATTTGAATCTAGAAACTTTAACAGTGTCTTTTACGTGACATCTTGTTTATCTTGTTTCCTTCTTGCATTTATGATTCTACGTTCATTTTCTTGGTATTGACTTTGTTTGTCCTCTTGTTTGTGCAGGACATGCAAGCACTGATCAACAAAATAAACAAGTCGATTGTTTCCCGCTTCCAACCATGTATTCTGGTGGATTGTAAGTGCTTTATCTTTGCAGGGTGTGATAACTTTCTTGTGCATTTTGAGTTGTCTAGTAGGACCAGTGCACTTATTTGTTCATGGCTGTGCCTTTATCTTCATATTTGCTGCGTATGGTAGCTCATAGTTGTGGATTTTCTCACTTCACCTTGTCTTCCCATTTTGCAGTAGGGGTCTTGTTAAGAGCATGCTGAGGAAAAATCCTGAACTTCGGCCCAGTGTATGAATTCTCTACTTTCTGAGTATCTTTATCATTGGATGGTCGTGATGTTGTATATGCCACTAAGTCCCTGTTTCTTCACCTAATCAGTATCCAACCCAACTCATTATTACTGATGATCTGAATGTTACTGAATAGAACTTTTTTCCGCTCATTTCTGGTGTTTTTCTCGAATATATTTACTTTTTTTTGGTTGTTGGAATGATTTCTTTTGATATTTTCTGACTTCTTTGTTATAGCCAATTGATTCGGATGACTAATTGATGTGAATATGTTTTTGACTTCACTGTTTCAGGCTGCTGAACTGCTCAGGCATCCTTATCTCCAGCCTCATGTATTCAAAATTAATCTGAAGTTTGGGAGTCCCAGAAGAAACACTTTACCAATATCCTATTATGATAACCCAAGGAGAACTAGATTCCTAGAGTCTGAGGAGATTCCAAAGCTCATCGACAGAGAGAGAAGAAGATCATCATACAGTAATGACCGGACCCAGAATCCCAGCATCTCTGGAGCTGAACCGGACTCCCCATATTCTTGTATTAGACAGCAGCAGGAATTTTCAACTTATTTGAACCGAAAGTTTGAGGATATGTCCACTGGTAGCACTCACAAGGAGATTGGTGTTGATAAGCCTATAGTTTCCAAGGCTTCTACTGTTTCAAGAACCCCAAGGTTATCAACACCCGCAAAAGGTTCTGCTGCCTATAGGAGGTTGTCGACACCCTCAAAAATCTCCTCTAATGCTTCCAATCGTACCTCTGTAAGTTCATACTATCCACTTACCCACTTTCTTTCTGAGGTCCACAATACTTTACCCATTTCCTTGGGTCCACATAATCAAATATAATTTTCGACGAACAACACTATCTCCTATAAATCAAGATATGAACAAAATGCTTACCCCACTACCAAATTTCTTGGCCCACATAACATTCTTTCTTAAACTATGTGTCGAACAAAGTGGGTAAAGTTGCTACATGGAGGAAGTAATAGCTAAAGGCCATCGAATAGTTGAAGATGGCGGTGGGAATGATATAAAAGAGATTAGCTAAAGACCAGGACGTCCTCTGTAGGTTGTTCACATCTGTGGCCAATTTAGTAGGCAGTAAGATATGGCGATAATGGTAATTACTTTTGTATGTTAACAGTAAAGTCCTATGTCGGTGTCCCAACTATCCATGATCGTGCTTGTTCACTCCCGAGTATCTCCTTTTCCCCATAAATTTCCTTTTCTCATTACCACCTTACAACATACTGCGAACACTCAAACAAAAATCATCTTACAAAGCTATATAACTGCCTACAGGACAGGCTGTAATATTATTTCCCCTGTTACGAGTCAAGACCTTTCAATTGGGCCTTGTTAGCACATGTTCTTGCTAGTCATGCATGACAATACTCATGTTCTTCTTTGTGGATTCTCTCATCCCCGCGCTTTGGCCTCTTAACTTGGCTAGTTTACACTTTCTATGCTGCATAATACTTGCGATCAACTATCAAGCTCCTTGGCACGCAGATTTAAGTGGATGATAGGCAAGGTGCACAGACATTAATTGAATTTTTGAACATTCGGTATCCCAATCACTCCTCTTATCTGTGATTAATTTTTCAAAAATAAATTGTCCGTTTACCTTGTTTATCACCCCCCAAAGCTCTGTGCCAAGCAGCTTGTTTGCAAGTATTCTTAAACTTTGGGAGTATATGGCAACATTCGACTCGTGAAAACACTCATGTTCTCTTTATTGATTCTCTCCCCCTGCTCCCCTGCCCCCTTAACATTTGCAAGTCACATATGGCAACATTTAACTCGAAACCTTCTGTTTGAATTGCTCACATGCAGCTTCCGATGTCACATACTCCGACAACCAAATATACAAAATCAGCACGCAGAGCTTCCCTACCACTGTCAATCTCAAGCAACAAGACAGCAGACCACACGACTCGATATAAACCCAATGTCGGTTTCCTTCACAATGTCGACTCTCCTGATGTATCTGTCAATGCCCCACGCATTGACAAGATTGCTGAGTTCCCATTAGCATCTTCTGAGAACCCCCTTTACACTGTAAATAGAACCTCATCAACCTCTGCTCAGTGCTCGTCCACCTCCCCAAATGTTGCTGACCGCTCATTAATGAAGGACAAGTGTACCGTGCAGACCATTGACCGAGCTTTGACCAAGCCGCCAAATCTGGGCACCGAATCTAATAATCAAGTCAGTAATGTATCCAGCAAATCATCATCAGAATCCAGGCAACGGCGTTTTGATACTACATCATACCAACAACGCGCTGAAGCATTAGAAGGCTTGCTCGAGTTTAGTGCCCGACTTTTGCAGCACGAGAGGTATGATGAACTTAGTGTGCTCTTGAAGCCTTTCGGGCCCGAGAAGGTGTCTCCCAGAGAAACCGCTATTTGGTTGG
The DNA here is from genome assembly GCA_947646795.1 of Beta lomatogona. Classification (NCBI taxonomy): domain Eukaryota; kingdom Viridiplantae; phylum Streptophyta; class Magnoliopsida; order Caryophyllales; family Amaranthaceae; genus Beta; species Beta lomatogona. The sequence continues at coordinate 605,407 of CANSNZ010000418.1, forward strand.
CCAAAAGCATCAAAGAGACTGCAACCTAGCTCCTACAGTACTAACTTTCTTCCACGACTAGTCCCTTGTATATTGGCTAGCAAATGTTAGTTTGGTTAAAATACTTGTGAACTTTTGATTCCAGGCAGTAGGATCAAAATCCTTGGTTGGGATTTTGGTGAGCCTGTTAGATTCTAGGCTTGAGGATGACGCTTGAAGCTGTTCGTTAGAGTTGTAGCTGCTTCGGAATTATGTTATAACCATAGTAAGTGCAACCATAGAGGTGGTACATGCACTTGTATAATGTATATTGTCATTCTAACAAGTGCCCTTAAGAGTTAAGGATGGGGGTTAGAAGCTGTGAGTTTCCTGAGCGTAAATGTATCAGTTTTTCGCTTTTGCCTTCCATCAGAAAAGAAGTGGTGTTCTCATTTTCTGAATGCAGGTGATGTGAGATATACATGTCTCGTGAAGTCCAATGTATTTGGTATGTTTAATATCTATATGCATTAATTGATCAAGTGCCATATGAAATCACGTTTTGGATCATAAATGAAGTGCTTAAGCATCGCGATTAATGGGGGGTTATTGATGAAAGTTGCAGAGGGACAACTGATAATGTTTTAATGGAGTTACTAATTATCCTACACATTTGAGTGTGCAACATGTCCAGATGAGCTACAAATGAAACCTTTTTGAACCCTCATTTGTTCCTAACTATTAGGAATAGGAAATCATAGGAACATAAAGTTCTTAACTCTCTATACTATTAAGGGAAAATTTCAAAAAACTACCTTTTATAACCAATTTTTTTCAAAAAACTACCTTTTAAAAATTTTCTTTCAAAAAACTACCTTATATAACATATTCCTTTCAATATACTACCATGTTACGTTTATATTTAATACTAATCAATAAATGACAATCGCCCTAGGTGTTGCTGCCGATGGAGTAGCGAGAAAAGAAGAGAGAAACGATGGGGGAGGAAAGAATAGCAATTTACGGTAACTCAATTATTAGTGATTAAACCCCATTTATGGTAAAATGGTAGTATATTGAAACAAATTTGTTATATAAGGTAGTTTTATGAAAGAAAATTTTTAAAAGGTAGTTTTTTGAAAAAAATTGGTTATAAAAAGTAGTTTTATGAAATTTTTCCTACTATTAATGACAAACTCGTAAATAGAACTTTGAACAAACTGCCCAAAAGTGTCCTCACTTTTTTTACACTTTCCCCAATAGGCAATGATCCTCAATTTATCCTCTTACTCCCAAAAACCCGCCTGTTATGAATAAAATTTTCTGTTAGAAAAAAGAAAACCCTTTTGAATGAGCTTTGCCTACTTTAGAATTGTCTATTTATTATGAACAATTTTTGTTGTATAAATAACTCTTGTTGCATACAAAAGTGCAATGTATCATATAACTAAAAAATGATGTTGATACCCTGACTTTCATGTACAATATTCGAGATTTAATATATAACAATTTTAAACTCGATACACAACCACCAACCGTTATGAACAAAATAACGTCCATACTCCCTCTATCCCAAAGTCAATGCAACACTATGAATTTTGCACTATTCACCTATTACATTTTGACTATAATTAATACTATTTCATATAAAAGCAAATATTAGCATATAATATGCTTTTGCATTAATCTCAATGCATAATTTCAACATATTGATGTTTTGTTTAATATTTTCTAATAGATAGATAATCCTATGCATCAAAATTCAAAGCCTCGACAATTAAAGTTGTGTATTGACAACCGTGGTCCGCGAAACGGTTGCATTTGTTTATCAATAACTCCTCGGAAATCCCGCATGCATGGATAAGCTACCTACCCCCACACACACGCAAACGCAGTAGTATTGAGGTAATAATTGTTTCAGTCTTTCTCTTTGCTTCTGGAGATTGTTATGGAGAACGAAACACAAGTACTAGAACCCTACGAGCTCCACTACTCTGATCTCATCTCACTTTCATCATCATCATCATCATCATCATCATCATCATCATCATCAACAACAGAGATCAGACGGCTGGAAGTAGTCACGAGAGCTGTAATGGAAACCCTGGGTCCCACTGGTCCAGGTCTTCTGACAATCACAGGTGTACCACACGTGTCGGAACTCCGTAACTCCCTGCTTCCTCTCGCACGGGATCTCTCTCTCCTCCATCATCATCATCGCAAACGCATTCTCAAGGTCAACTCTTTTTTTTTTAATATTTAATTTCTTTTCATTTTCTTGTAATTTATGCTTAAATTGTTGCTTTTTGAGATTTTTTAGCTTTAAACATTATCATTTTTTCGATTAATTAATCAATTGATTTACGCTCTTAATAATAATTGTTAATTTGGACGAACTTTTGCTTTTTTTGAGTTTTAGTTGTTGCTAATTTTAATGGTGAGTTTAATCGAAATGTTGTTGAGTTCTTTTCGACTTACATTGATAGGTAGCTAATTTTCTGCTGTTGAAATTGTGAAATTGAGGAAAAATAGGGCAAATAATCGCATTAATGGAGAAATTATTGAAATTTGAGGAGAAATATTGGTGTGACATTGATACAATTTCTATTAATGTTATGGCAAATTAACTTTTATTAAGATATTGGAGCTTGTTGCAATAATGCGGTTGATAAATATTGCAATCTTTGCGGATTCTTACATGTGCTTCTTACTCGTAATGCTTTATAATTTGCTTAATAGAGTTAAAACAGAGGATTCGGCTTTTAAAGAAACCGAAACTTGATTTTTGTATGAGAAATTTCAATTAGTTTCTTTGTTTTTTGATATTGGAAAAGCATACTTTGGAGTCCTTTGTAATTCCATGAACAATTGTCATATGGAGTTGTTTATAAGATTGCTTCTAGCGTTATTGTTTTGTATAATCTTAGAGATGATAGGCACATTTCATAGATCAGGGTATTTTGAGGGTTTTTTACTAGTGAGTGTTGTCGGATATTCATTAGATTTGAGATGGGTTTAGTGTTCTTTGTACAACCTTTTTCCGTTTCTGTCTCTCGTTTTGTACTGTTAACTTATAGATGAAGGTAAATAGCAGGATCATGGCTTAGGGAGTGATGTTCCATTAAGGAATTTGGATAGACGTGTCTCATCATATGCTATGCAGTTGAAATATGGGAATGATTTTGATCTAAGTAAGTTGAGCCATGTGAATTCTGAGGGTCTTGACAAAAACTTCAATAGAGCGGAAGACAATTTTGAAGCTGAAGAGTATGATAATTCAAGGGATGATCTCTTCAAGGATCTTGGTTGTAGCTTTAGGCAACTCGGGTTATGTATGATGGACCTCGGGCTTCGTGTAGCACGAATTTGTGATAGAGCCATTGGTGGGAAGGAATTGGAGAATAGCTTGTTAGAGTCAGGGACAGCAAAGGGTCGTCTCATACACTATCATTCTTCTCTTGATACTCATATAATCAAAGATTCTGGCAGAAGAAAGGGGTCTAAGAAAGGACAACAGAAATCTGAACTAAAAAGCTGTCAATTAAAGGACGAAAAGAAGTTCTGCAGGAGTGAGCAAATGCATAGAGATGGCGATGATGGAAGGGCGTGTGAGAGAAGTTCTGATCTTTGGCAACAGTGGCACTATGATTACGGTACTTTCACTGTTCTTACAAGTCCGATGTTCATCAGATCAAAAAGTTGCCAGACTGAAAAAGTGGAAGATAATTGTGCAAAATTTGGTGAGTTCGAATGCTTGTCTTCCAGTGGGAGTACGTACTTGCAGATTTTCCATCCAACCAAAAATAATGTTTGTACTGTAAAGGTCCGTCCTGAGAGTTTCATTGTTCAGGTGGGAGAGTCGGCTGATATACTGTCAAGACAGAAGCTCCAGGCAACTCTTCACTCAGTATCACGGCCTATAGAGCAAGGAAACTTAAGCAGGGAAATCTTTGTTGTATTTTTGCATCCAGCGTGGCATAAGGTTTTTGATATTTCAGATTACCCAATGGAGCAGTTAACATTGAATAATCATTGTGGGAAACATGGGGAAAGAGCTCATGGTGATGAAGAGCTTAAGGAACTAACACGAGAGATTCACAAGATTATTCCCCCACTTTCCACTCGGCTTAAGGATGGGATGACCTTTGCTGATTTCTCTCGTGAAACGACTAAGCAATACTACGGCGGTAATGGTTTGCAATCAAACAGATGAGAATTGGGGAAGTAGCAAGTTCACGTGTTCATCCGCCATATGTTTTGTATATTCTCGCTATGGTTGGTGTACTTAGCTCCAGTGTTGAGGAAGCATCAGTAGAGGAACATGGTGTCTCTTTTGTGGATGCTGGGATACTGCAATTGACATGACTCACTGATGGAGTCTGATGGAGAATGTTGCAATTAATTCTCTGCATCTCGTCAAACAGCAGACCACTCGCTAAAACTTTGATTGCATATGAAAGTTCTGGAAAGTTAGTAATTTCTCTTCTTAAGGATGTGGAGTGTCTCTGATTCAGCTGTTGTATTTGTATATGCTTGACCTGTGAAGGTATTATTCTGTTTGAAGCCACTTGCCCACCGGTCAGTCTTTGACATTATATATTTTAATTATGATTGTTCTTCAACATTTTGCTGAATAGACACACCATCGTGCACCTATCAAATTCATAATTTCTGGTAGTAAAGTGTGTATGGAACATGATATCTTATAATTAATTGTGCAATAAGTGTTTGGAAGTTTTACAGTGGGTGAAAGTGATTTCAGACTTAACACATTTGGAGGTTGCAGCATTGAGAAGGCATCTTATTTTTCTTGTCTTTGTCAGGGTGAAGAAAATTGAAGTATGCTTTTCCGAGAACCAGAACTATGATCATTTGTCATTATTCTCAAGGACATCCTGATGAGGTAGAGGAATCTCTCTCTTATGCGACTTAATGATTTAAACTTAGCCCCCTTACTGGTTTCATCATTTCAATGATTCCAATGTCTAGTAAAGATTTGGATTTGAAATGATCTGGTTTACCAGCTTCCCATGATTCAACCAACCGACCATTAGTGTGAATGTTAAACCATAGTTGGTTAAGTGTTGGGGGTACCCAAAACCTTCTACCATTTACTCCGACACCTTCATTTACCTCAAAAACCGAGTGTCTTGTCGTGTCCGACACAATACTTCATTTTAAACTTAAAAATTGACTTTTTTTCCTGCAAAGCAGCCGAGTTGGACGCTTAGACACCCGTATCCAAGTAGACACTTAATCCGTACCTAACCACCTAGTGAGACCCTCTATACATTTGTTTTACCACGAAATACGAATGTGGACCTTTATGCTCTATGCATGTAAGTTCCACTTACCATCTTAACTCTAATACAGTCTGGAGTTACCATCTTAACTCCATCCTTTTTTCTTATAGCCGGACAAGATATGATATGACATAGGTGATAGGTCTAAGATGAGGAAGTTCCGTAATCGTAGCTGAATCTCACTCTTGGATCCAACTGAAGAGTAATATTGGTCTATTAGGAAACCGTTTTTGTTGGGTAGTTTAGGCAAATATTATTTTGATTCCATTTCGTTTGTTTCTTGCTAATTTTGGGAATGCAGGTGGGAATCTTCCCCAGGCCAATTTTGACAAGTAAATGGGTAAAAACAACAGTTTAAGAGAGGGTAATTTAGAAGAATGGCTTGTTTTAGAGCTCAACCCCATTTCTCGAAAATGAAAGATGAAATGAACTTTTCCTCAGTATAGGCAAAGGGAATAAAGTGTTCTCTCTTGGATCTGTTACCGGGAAAACAGAAGGATTCCTCTTTTTTTTTTTTTTTCGGGTAGAGAGATATTAGAAAGAAAGCATGCTTTTTGTTAACTTTTTGGCATAAAAATGAAGTTATTTTTGTTGGATATTGGGTTGTCATCAAGTGAAGTTTGCCTTTCTACTGAAATGAAGATGATGACGTCTTAGAGTTGCAATAGAAAGGTATCCAAAAAAGGGCACGCTTATTTACTTGCTTGCTGAAGCTCTTACTGAGTTATCAGCCTTATATTACAAAGCAGAAGCCCCCAAAAAATGGTGTTGTGTGAAGAGACAAGAGTTGCTGAAAAACAATGTTGGTCTAGTCTCTAGTGTTAGTCTTCAAATAGGATAAAAGAAGGGTCTTTTTGGCAGCCTATGATGTTGCCAATACCTATAGAAATTGGGACACCCATCAATTCATCTTTGAGATCACTCTCTAAAGTTTTTTTGATTCCTATGTCTGTTTTCCGTTGATTTTTCGATGTTTGTATATAATTTGTCATTCATACTTCATCAAATCACAACTGAGAGTCTGAGGTATCATTTGGATTTGAATTTCTCGTACCATCAGATTTGAACTTAAGCCATTTTATTTTTGGTTGCATTGTTTTGGGAATTATAAAGCGTCTAGATCTACATGTGGGGGATTGTTAAACATCTCCCCAAACGCCCCGGTCCCACCAAACATTTCCAACTTTACCTTTCCCTTTTTTTTTCTTTTCTTTTCCACAACCACCACCGAAACCACGCAAACCACCACCGAGGCCACGCACAATACCATCGAAACCACGCAAACCACCACCGAGGCCACGCACACCACCATCGAAACCACACAAACCACCACGAGCAAGCCGGAAAAAAAATTGGGGCGATCCACAGCGGAAACGTCTGGCCTGGACGTTTCTGCCATGGTGGAAACGTCTAGCTTGGACGTTTCTGCCATGATGGAAACGTCTAGCTTGGACATTTCCACCATGGTGGAAACATGTCGGTGGATCCTCAAAAAAATTTGTTTCGGCTTGCTCGTGGTGGTTGCAGGTGTTGGGCTGTTGGTGGGGGGTAGATGGAGGTGGGTGGTGAGTGTGGTGGTAGGAGGTGGATGGTGGTGGAGTGAGGTGGCTGGTGGGTGTGGTGGTTTAGGGAAAAAGAAAGAAAAGGTTATAAATGTAATTTCAACCTTTTTTGGGGTGATTTTAAGTAAATTTGGGGCGACGAATAGAAGTTAAGCTACATGTGTCCATAAATTTAAAAACATGGACACGTCATTTGGAGTGTCCAATACATTTCGAGGTGAGTCCGACATGTATTGGTGTCTAATATGTGTCGGGTGGGACGTGCCACCCAGAGGACGTGTCCTTGCAACCTAGATGACTAGGTCTAAGCCGAGATTGAAACTGAGACTCTCTCTTACAAAATTATTAGTAATTTTTGCTGAAGTACTTGCTGAGTTCTTAATCTACCAGCGAACTCTTTGTGTAACTCCTCTTTGTTCATGGAGTTCTTAATCTACGCTTAATTTGTTCACGGGAGCTCGTTAAGAGTTTGAACACTATCCTAGAGAGGTGATGCCATCCTAATATTGGTGAAAACTAGGGTTATTAGAGTCGAAATGTAGTAGCTAAAATTTGAATTCGAAATTGAAATTATGGGTAAATTGTTGCTTGATTTTAACACCTTATGCCTCCTATAGATATAAGAAACTAAAAAGAATTGTTTATTGTTGATAATATAACAAGTTTTGTTAGATTAATAAGATATAGTTAAAAAAAAAGTAGTTCAACAATAGCATTATGATGGACACTCCCCTACTATTTACGAAACGTCATAAATGAACTCATCTTTGGGGATGATACAATAACTATCACACCTTTCAACATCCACACTTCTTCCTCAGTTATAAATATAGCACCTGAATTAAATGTCTTACTCAGTTACACCTTACACTAATGAAATATGAAGAAAGAAAAAAAAAACCGCTCAACATCACATGCTTGGAGAATTTCATAAAAATGCACCAAAGAGTAAACTCTCTTTTAAGCGAATATTCATGCTTTTATCGAGTGATAGTTGATTATGACTTGACTCAAAATAATCAGAAATCAAAGATACAAGAATAATATGGGGGTAGGAAGGGATAATTGGTGTAGTAAAATGAAGAGACATGAATTTTGTCAATACATGCAGTACAAGAGGACCACTAAGTATAGGAGATACTCTTTTCTTTGAAAGTGAGCAGTGGGAATGAGTGATCAGCCCAATGTTTCCTTTCACTGTAGCCAAACTCATATGCGTCCAAACACTTTATCCCCACCCAGCCACCCTAGCCTAGCCCCATTCTCTTTCGGCTACTTCTTTTTCTGATTTTTTTTCTGTTGGTACACATGGATCATGGGCTGGCCAACTATTTTAGGTTACAAGCCCGGCCCATTTGAGAATCCCAGATAACTTCTCATAGATTGGTGGTGTTAACATGCTACTTACCTCAACTATTCTTGATTTATGTTACTCAATACATAGTTAAACAAGTTTAGTTTGAGGATTAGGGCACTGTTCTTTTGCGCACCTCTTCAATTTTGTTTACTTCATCTCGGTTCTTTAAGCTAGTTTCCTCTCGCAGTTTCAATTCATTTAGTTCAATTCAGCTCATTTCAGTTTAATTTAAGTTTAGTTTAGTTTAGTTTAGTTTAGTTTTATTCAGTTTAGTTCAAAAGAACAAGGCTTAGGAGGTGGTAGTTCCTTAGTAGCTCCAATCACTTATCACTCCTGAAATAGAGTAGTAGCTCCAATCACTTATCACTCCTGAAATAGAGTTTGGGATCCTCATCGCCTCCTACGGAATTTCCTTTCTCCTGTATCCCTCTTCCCCAAGTATTCTCAAGTATTGATTGTCATCTGTTGCTTTCTGTTTTTTGAAGATTTCAAATATTTTGAGGAAAACAATGTTTAAGAAAGTTTAATTTTTAGTGAGGCCAAATGGTTAATTGTTCGCCGCCTTATATGTAAGAAGTAATAATTAGTCAATTACTTCTTCTCTTTTGTGCCTCTATCAATAATATTTTACTCCCTCCGTTACGAATTACTAGCAATAATTGAATATTTTACCTCTCACAAATGATACCAAATGTTGCTAGTAATTCGTTACGGAAGGAATAATTTGTCAGTTTGATGATTTTAAGCTAATTGACATGTTAGTCCTTTATAATTTTCTTAAACATAATAATTCCAGTAATATGGTAATGACTTTTGTTGTAAAAGTGGATATCAACCTTAAAGAATGAACTCGTCCAATCGGTGTGAAAAGGAAATATATAAAATATAAATAGGGGAATTAATTAAGTTTTTAAAAATAGTTATAATTTTGGTAAACTTTAAATAGCGCATTTTTCATTTGGCTTTTCACTCATCTAAAAGTACATTAAGTTATATGATTTTATCTAAACTTATTAGCTTCAAAAAGTTATTCTTGTAAGATAACATCTACTTTTAATTTAAAATTAGGCACCGGTCCAAATCCAATATTAGTTATGAGTTTAATCTACTTAGTGATTAGTTTAATCCATTCGGTAATTATATTCTTTAATCTATTTAGTGACTAGTTTAATTATTTCCATAAAATTGTATACTTAGTTTATAAATTGTCTGTTGTAGTTCGAGATTCAAAGGGAAACAAAGGAAAGAAAAGAGAAATGACAACTAGGTTGATGCGAGATGTCTAGATTTAGTGCTAGATTAGAGTGAGATGGAACGAACTTGTTAGGAGAATGTAGGCTTGGGTTTGTCTAATTTTATGTTAAAATTAGACCGTCTATTAGTAATAATCTGTGAGCTTAAAATTAAGCTTATTTGAAGATATTGACCATAAACTTGTTGTAAAATTGAATACGGGTAGTCAATATTGGTTTTGAACTTCACTTATCGACATTAACTAAAATGGTAGCCATTATTTGCTAGCCTTAAACGTAACTTATCCTAACTTATTTATGTCGAAATGAGCAAAAATAAGGTGAGGAAAAGGAGTAATAGAGTAATGCCCTATTCTAAAAATAAGCTGGAATTTGCTAAATTAAATTAAGTTGAACTGAACATAAGTTAACTTTTAGTAAACTTGAATTGAACTAAGCTATACGAAACCAAATTTAGTGGAGCTGAGCTGAACTGAACTTAATAAAGTTGAATTGAACTTAAATGTAAAATGTGATAGATAAGTTGAAAAGAACCTGACCTAAAGAAATACTAAAAGAAAAAGTAACATAACCCAGTATAAAAAGCTTTGCAAACAAACCCATATTTACAGAAGTCACCTACAAGAAAACACTGAGACTCAAAAAGCTCTATTCCCCTGAAAAAATGGAGGACACTAACCCAATGTTAATGAAAGAAGAAGTTTCACACTATAACAATAACAGTAAATTGCCAGAAAGCCCAAGATTACCCATGGAATTTCTATCAAGATCATGGAGTTTACCAGCTCTTCAACTCTCAAAGGCTCTCTCACATTCTCTCCCTTCTTTTGTTTCCAAAACTGTTACTTCCTGTGCTACCCCTCCTATTCTTGAAGAAGAAGATAATTCTTCCCTTTTTTCTGGTGAACCTGAAGATCAAAAAAAGCTCATTTCTGGAAATTCCTTCTCTTTTGCTTCCTCTGCTACCTCCCAACTTGTTCTTGAGCGCATTATGTCTCAATCTGTAAGTACTCCAAGAAAATAATTCCTCCATTCTGAAACAAGTGAAACACTTATCTAAACATAAAAGAGAGAAGTGTTTCACTTCTTTCAGAACGAATGAAATACAAAGTTTACATCTTTTTTTTTCAATTTTTGGGTATTGACTGATTTTCTTGATATTTAATTTTAGTGGGTCCAAAAAAATGTCTAGCAAAATTTTCCCAAGAGAAATGACTGCATTTTATGCAAAGTTTGCATCTTTTTAAGCCTTTTCAAGAAAAATTCTGATATTATTTGATGGGTCTAAATCTAAATCCTTTTCTAGCACACAATTTTTTCAAAAAATAAGAAATCTTTGGGTGGGATTAAAGAGATTTGTATGTATTCAGTTGTAATTTGCTGATTAAAGGAGAGTAGTTATAAATATTAAGTAAATTATGGGTATGGTTGCAGGAAGTGTCACCAATGACATCAGGAAGGCCATCATGTAGTGAGCCACCAAATGGAATTGGAGGCCAAAGTTTCTCTGCTTCTTCTCTTACTGCTGAAATGTTTGACAGTCCTACTGATTCTATTTCACCTCCTGTGGAATTTGATAAGGTCTTTCTTCCATCCTCATTTTTTTTATGGTTTTCTGTTTTGTTCTGTCAAGCTAGAAGGTAGGATTTTCTTTTTTGACTTGTTGCAATATTTTTGTTTTGTGCATTGCTTGTTTTGCTTTCAAGTACTACTGTATGATTTGACATGTTTAATCTGTTACTGTGTAGATACTTGCACTTAGCACTTAAGTTAAGAATAAATAACTCTTATTTGCTTAAATTTTTAGCTAGCTAAATAAGAGATACAACGGTTGTGAGTCTCACGTAGAAGGAAGTTATGAAATTGTCGACACAAATTTAGCCACATAGTCATACTCAGGCTAAGAACATGCAAATTTGTTTAAAATTGGCGATGTGAACATGATGGGTGATACGTTCATCTAAAGATATAATCCAATCTCGTGGATATTCCGAAGTTCTTGAGAAAGGAAAATTGACACTAAGAGTTCCATCTTAAAAGAAATGTTATGCATGACTGCTTTGGAAAGATACCTCTAGCATTGAAACACTTTCGAGTTAAATGAATTGCTAGGATTATTAAAAGAAGAGATGACATCTTTACAACGATATGATGTCAATTCTTTTTCTTTTGAAAAATATGATGACCTAGGTGGACATCTAAAATTCCTAAAGTTGGTAGATGATGACTCAATTATCCCCATTAACGAATTCCTAGGATACTTTGGATTAGATTGAAACTTAAAAAACAATAATCTATCTGAAATACCCTTAAAGCAAATCACTTTGTCAACAATTCCTCACTAACCTACATCCTGCGTTTTTTTTTTCTATTGTAACAATTGAGTTTTTACACTATTCACTCATAACCCTTTTGCCATCTATTGTGATTTTTAGGTAAAGAACAATATAGTCATTTGGAGTTTGTTAGATTCGTCTTAATATATACTTTCAAAATATCAAATTTTTATAATTTCTACTCAAAAGTAATTATAGACATTAATAGTTAAAGTTGTACATTAACAAGCGTAAAAACTCAATTGTTACAATAGAAAAAGAACGGAGAAAGTAGTAGACTAGTACACTATAAACATCATTAAATAAACAAATGTTCAGGAGAAAACAAAAGTTTATTAAAGTAAATCTTTGCCTCTAGTTTCTTTGATTAGTTAAATCCTAGTAGTTAGGAGTAGTTTAGCAATAACAACATTTAGCCTAGAGAAAAACAAAGAAGACAGCTATGACCTGCTGAATAGAGAGATGTCAGCTTTGTTTCCTGAGGCTCTTCCTATCTCCCATATATGACGCATACTTTTTAGGTTTGGTTCTATTCTATAGCCTATGATTGTAAGTTGTTACTACTACAGTACACTTTATCAATAGTACTAACCTTGGGACACTGCTTTTGTTGCTTTCAATACTTAACTTTTTACTTTTCCCTCCACATAAGTGTAGTATAGTTTCTTGATTTTTGATTTATTTGTCCTTTCTCTTCTCTACCATACTATTATAGGGGCCATAATATGGGCCTATGATTGGCTTGGATGAAGTCATGAAACCATTTTTCTTAGACTACCCCATCTTGGCTCTGTATTGCATGGGCTTCTCTATGTAGCTCCTCGAAATATCAATCGATTTGGTGGAGAACAACAAACTTCAATGATTGGCGCATATCCGGTATGGACACTATTTGTCCATACCGTGGCAAAGTTGTAAATAAATACAACTTTTTTTGCTTTTTTTTTTTTTTTTTTGGTTTTTTTACTTACATACATTCATGATCTGATTCACATTATAGTTGATCTGATTCATATAATAGTTGATCTGATTCATATAATAGTTGATCAGATTCGTCTAAATTGCCATTAAGTCAACTTTTTTTTTGTCTTTTTCTGGCAAAATTACTAATGCATGATCTGATTCACATTATAGTTGATCTGATTCACATTATAGTTGATCTGATTCATATAATAATTGATCTGATTTCTCTCCTACATGATCAGAGTTTGTCTAAATTGCCATTAAGTCAACTTTTTTTTTGTCTTTTTCTGGCAAAATTACTAACATACCCCGATATGGACACTGTTGGCCCATACCGGGTATGCGCCAATACTTTCTCCGTTATCTATTCTATTACCCGTGTAAAACTGTACTTGTTGTGTTGTAGTGAGGGTGTTTTTGTCTTTTAACCGCTTGTTTTACGCCAAATTGTTTGGTGTTTAGTTAGACTCGAGGCGGTAAGTTACACAAGTGACAATTTATTAAGCGATCAATTTATGTACGAAATAGTACATCATTGTTATTGATATTAGCTTAGGATGAGTGTCTTTGTAGTTATAAGAGGTTTTTGTATACTAAGCATTTCACCCATGGCCATGGGTTACATTGAGGAGATGATATTTTTTTTTGGAAAAGATTGTTCACTTTGTAACAAGTATGTAAAACATGTTAGTGTGGGAACTAAAACTAAGTGGAGAAAATGTTCACTATGAACAAGAGAGTGGAATTGGTGCGGGGTCCATACTAAGTAGATGTATCATTTATGCTTTTCTCGCATGTTTATAAGAAAATAGTTGTCTATTTAGTCTTAGTCTCAATATAAGTGACAACTCATAATTAAATTTTTAATTTTTTATGGCAAGGAGATGACCCTGTCTAAACCTTAATCCGAAAACTTGAGAGTTGAGAGTAGAAAGGTAAGGGGACTACCCCCCCAGGTAAGGCAGTTGAGAGGATTCGACCTTGTAACCTTAAGGCTACAAGGTGAATCCCGAACCAACTATACCAAACAAACTTTGTAGCGACAACTTATAAATTGCACAAACTTTGATAGAGATAGTAATTCTTGTATTATGTGCTTAGAATGTTAATATGGACTTTTATGTATGAACATTGGGCACAGTGTGGACAGATTAGCACAATAAAATGTTTGTTTCAAAAGTTGTACTATATATGATCTTGTTCCTTTTTATCTAGTTACGGCTAAATTCATAGTTTCAACTAGCTTTATTTATTTTCTATTTAAACTAAATAGGAGGAAAAGGATTCTCAAAAGGGGAAAGAAAGGGGACAGTGAAGGAAAACTGGAAAAGTAATTAGATTAAAAACTCTTTATCCCTGTTTGGCTTGTTTTTTTTTTTTTGCGGGGAAAAGGAAGTCCCTCCCTTTGTTGACTAATCATTTCTTTTCAAATTTTACAAAGAAGAAAAGCCAATAATAAGACAAGTATAGTACCAGCATTTCTTTGAGTAGAAAGTACAACCATGTCTAATCTCATTTATAAAAGATGAAGAGAGCGCATAGACTCGAAACACCCAATAGAGAAGATTACAACCTCATTAGAGCCAAAACATTAAACACTTAGATTGACCACTATTACTATGTCTTGTACTTCTTCGGTTCCAGAATTGATGGAACACTTATCTATTTTATGTGAGAGCTTTTTGAGAGAAGTGTTACATTATTTCGGAACGGAAAAAATAAATTGTCTAACAGTACATGACAATGATTATTCCAACATTGTTCGACTACAAACAAACATCAATTGATGTTGCGTTGCTGACTAACTTATTTCCATACCTGAGAATCCATTTACGTCAAATTGGCAAAGAATCAAACTCATTATATATGATAATCAGTCTAGCTAAGTTCAAAAATACTAATTATACACCCTTTATTGGATAATTAGAAGCCCATTTTATTAAATAGAAGAAGAGTCCAAGTTCAAATACACCCAATAAGGCAAACCAATACACCAATTTGCCCTTTTCTAAACGTTTTAATGAATCAAAGACTTCTAATGTCATAATCAACTATTACTTGCAATCTAGAGCTTTGGCCTTGAGCCAATCCAAAATATCACCAAACACAAGTTCAACATTCTCCTCAGGCTCACCGACTAGCTGATGCCACATACCGGGATAGATTTTCAGTGTCTTATCTTTGCTGGAAGCGCGTTGGTAGAGCTCCTCCACGCAGGCGGGGTCACAAACCACGTCGTCTCCGCCGTGAACTATGAACAATGGGACCTCAACTTCTTCAAACCTCTCTTGAACCTCCCTGCATATCCTCATCAGCTCGTGCGCCGTGGCAGCGCGTGGCCTACCCATGTACCTCTTCGGGCTCGCGATTGCTAGCTTGCGCTTCCATTCCACCTTGTCATATTTCCATGTGCCAAGGACACATATAAGAGTTGCAACAAGTTAGGTGGTAAATTGCCAACATTGGTACTATCAAGGGCCAAATTAGTACTCATCTCAATTAATTGCTACATATTAGAAGCAGTACTAAATTTATTCAAGGCTACTTCTAATTTCTAATCTTATTAAACTTGTTCCCCAAAGTCCAAAAGTGGAAATCTCTAAGGTGGGATTATCTATAAGCCTTGAATCATAAAATGCATAGAACCTATGTTACCTAGACTCGTATACCCATGTCCCAACACATATTTTATGAAAATTTTCAATGATTTTGGCCCAAAATGAAGTGTCCAAGTGTCCGTGTCCACGTCCGATTATCAAGAATTTGAAGAGTCCATGTAACTAAGCATAGAACTAAGAAAATTAAGGTGGGATTATCTTTAAGGATGTGTTTGGTTGGACGGAAAATATTTTCAATGGAAAACCATTTTCCGAAAGAAAACTCAATTCTAGATTGATTTTCCTATGTTTGGTTGCAAAGAAAGTAACTTTCCTTTGAACCCGTTTTTCTTTGTTTGTGTTGTGTATTGTTTGATAAAGTGAGGGAAAGTGTAGCTTTCCTCACCTCCCTAGGGAAAATAATTTTCCATCCTTGGAAAATGAAGTTCAATCCATACTTTCCCCTCCTTATCCGGTCCAAACCAGACAAAGGAAAGTGAGAAAGTACTTTTCTTGGAAAACACTTTCTTTCCAACCAAACACACCCCTAAGCCTTGAATCACAAAATGCATAGAACTAAGAAAATGCACGAAACGTAAGAGAAAGCTAAATGGAGAACGTGTTCACCTATAAGAATCATTACGTGCAAGAAAGCTAACAGGAGAACATGTTCATCTGTAAGAATATCCACTATGTGCAAATTTATTTATTAAGCATGGCAAATCAGAAAATCTCAAAATCATGAGACCCAATCAAATATCTGAAAGGAAAAGTTCCTCACCTTGAATGACACATCAGGAATAGAACCGCGAGTAGGAACCACGCGCCAAGTAGGCAACACCATTGCAGCAAACCCAAGAAGATATTCCAAAGGCCAAGGTGGCTTAAACTTTGGACTAATCCCACACATAGCCCCATTCAACACCACCCCATCAAACCCCCTCCCCTTCCCTTCCCCCTCCCCCTCCCCCACGCGCTTCTTCTTCAACGTAATAAGCAGCGCGATCGCCCCGCCAAGCGATTCCGAGTACAAAAACCCCTTCAACCCCGGCGCGTGCTTCTCACGAAACTCATCAAAATACGAAACACAATCATCAATCACAGGATTAACGTCAGGGATGTGTGCCACGTACCCATTAAGCGCGTCAGAGTACCCATGACCTTGATGATCTATTGCACAAACTATAAATCCTGCTTTTGCGAAAAATATTGATGTGAGTTGTACGGTCCAACTTGACTCACCAGTGTAACCATGAACGACGCAGATCACTCCAATTCTCTCTCCTAAAAGTGGGGCCCAACACTGAGTGAAAAGCTTCATACCTCGCGAGTTTGTTATGTACTCGGATGAGTGACTCACTGAGTGCTTTGTGTAGAACTCGGTTGCTGAAAGTGAGCCAAATGGGCTCAACTCGTTTGCTTCTGCAATTGGGTGCACCATTTTCTTTAACCCTTTTTTTTTCTGTATACTTTTTCTGAAAGAATGAATTTTTTCCTCTGTTTTTTTTTTTCTTAAATAAAAGATAATGTAAGGAGATCAATAAACAAAAGTAGTTGGGAAAGATATAATTGGGTTTCTTGCTTTAATGAGATTTTGTACTTATTTTGTGAAAATTCTCTGAAAAGCCTCACCTTTTGTTTAGTAGATCTGTAGTAAGCAAATTCTGTTCTTTTTTTTTTTACTATTTACAACTTTGACCTTTAGCCTTTTTCACTGTTCTTTAGTTGCAGGGAGTCAGGAGAAGCTAATTGAGTTAATTTGACTTTTGGAAGTTTCCCATCTCCTCAAAATTTACCCTTTTTTTTACTGAGGTGAAAATCTGATGGGTTGAGTGTGTCAAATGCAAGGATCGGGGGAAGGGAGGGCAGTTTTGACATTTATTTTATCTAATAAGATATACTTCCTCCATTCTTTCTCTTTCACGCTTGTCAATGCACAACTTCAACTATTAATATCTTTAATCTTTTTTTAGTAAAAATTATACAAATTTGATATTTTGAAAGTATATGTCGAAACGAATCTAACAAGACTCCACATGACAGTATATTTCCTTATGTGAAAATCACAATAGATAGTTAAATGATAGTTAGTGAATAGTGTAAAAATCCTATTATTATAATAGAAAAAAAACGGAGGAAGACTTCCTCTGTTTATTTGTACCTGTAATATTGGGAGGTATAGGAACTAACGAGAGGAGAGAGATAGAGAGAAATAAAAAATAGGACATATGTGATAAAAAAGAAATAAAGAGAAGTCAATGTCAAAAATAGCAGTGTTGCAAGTAATTTAATATCATAATAAGAAAATTTGCTGCAAGTAAAAGCGATGAGCTGAAGTATATGATATTAGTTAAAAAAATAATAGTTGCGAGCAACTTTGATGTCTAAGTGCTTGATTGATTCATATGGAAAAAACATGTGAAGTGAAAGTTCTCAAGAAATGGTAAATTGTGGAGTTATTTAATTGACATAAACATGATGATTGTGTGTTGTATCTCTCTTTATTGCAATAGAATGCATTATATTCCTACTCCTAGTCTTTATTGTTATTTTAGATATCCTGCTACATTACATGTTAACATGATGAGTTTTTTAATATGGTTAAAAGAACAGGGAGAGGAGGAAATTATTTGAGTAGTTGGGACATGATTTATGCATGATTGGACATAGAAATGAAACAAGTGCCCAACTGCAAACTTCTATATTCATTGCCTTATTGATAGGCCTTGTAAACAATTGATGCTATCTCTCCTACACAAAAGGATTTATCTTTTTTTTAAAAAGTGACACAATTCTCATAATTATAGTAGTAGACTACTACTATAGTAGGCTATCCATGTTACTTGGGCTTAGCTGCTCCTTCCATTTACAGAAAGGTTCCCAAATTCCAACACCCCAAATAGAGTAAAAAAAGAAAAGTAAAAAGTAAAAGTTGAAAAAAAAAGTAAAAGAAATAAAGGAAAGGAAGAAGAGTCATCCCAAATTTTCTTTTATTCAAACTTATTCTTGACTCATATCTAAAGAACTTTTGTTATCCTCCTTTCACAAAGTAGGCTATAAAGGAAAATGGTCATGTTACTAGAATGTCCTTTCCCTACTGGCTAGGAAACAACCCCCTTGGCCCAAAAAGAAAAGGAAGAATTATAAAATTATTTTTGGGCTCCTAAGCTTGATGTACTAAGTTACTAACATCAAATTTATGGGCCTGCTAAGAATTTGTTCAATGACTAACATTTTGTGAAAATTGTTTGTCTTTGTCAGTCACAATCTGATGTATACACTCGAGTTTAACTGATATATAGACGGATAGACCTGATCGGATAAATTGAACATATCAAACTGGAATAGTATCGCCTAATTCATGCTACGAGAATGCTGTTTGGCTCAGGATTTCTTTTACAAGTTAGACTGCATTTGTGTGCTTAGCAAAGAGGTGGTAGCAGGAAAACAACTCGCTGCCTAGTTTTCACATCGCAGGGGGGTGGTGTTAGCATACTAGCAATGAGACAATGCCTTAAAGCAAAATTCATATTTCTACTTTGTTTTCAAATTGATAATTTTCAACTTCTTGGAAACAGCAGTGTCGTATGCTCATATTATCAATAGCAGTGGTTTCCATTCCCTAAGCAATGATCAGTCAATCAGAGTTCTAGTTTTGTCAACATCACTGTTTTTCAATGCTTGCAGTACCTGAATACTAGCAGTGCACCACAACCTCTACTACCCCCCATCCGTGTGGGTCCCAGAAGCGGTGGAACCACCCCGTGTGCTGGGGGTTCTGTTGGAAGTAAGACAGTAGGGAGGTGGCTGAAGGACAGGCGAGAGAAGAAGAAAGAGGAGTTGCGAGTGCACAATGCACAGGTTCATGCAGCAGTTTCTGTGGCTGCAGTTGCTGCAGCAGTGGCAGCTACAGCAGCTGCAACTGCTGCAGCATCTGGGTCATCTGGGAAAGACGAACAGGCAGAGCAGACAGACATGGCAATGGCTTCAGCTGCCACTTTGGTGGCTGCACGGTGCGTGGAGGCGGCTGAGGCAATGGGAGCTGAGAGAGAACACTTGGCTACTGTTATAAGCTCTGCTGTTAATGTGCAGTCCCATGGTGATATCATGACTCTCACTGCTGCTGCTGCAACAGGTTAGAGTATATCTGGTCTATAAATTTTCGAAAAAGTCATATTCGCACATTATATTATATGTCGAGCAACTTAGACAAAGATTAGATGCATGGAAACTAGATGTGATAATTTATAGCTATTGACAGTTTGATATGGGATAATAGATTTTACCATCAAATAAAACTTGCTAAAACCAATGATTAAACTATATAATGAACATATGTATTCACTTAAAGGCAGTCAATTTGTTATCTGCACGACTTTTTTTGAGGTGCCTACAAGGTTGCAACTAAGCCAGGTTAGACAATATAGTCAGGCAATTGCAATGTGAAAGACCTTTATACCACTTATCGTGCATCAACTACCAAGTTACAATGTCTTCTCATACTTTTTTGAGTGACCCTGATCTATAACTGAATATTTAGGCCTGAATAGATTATAAATGACATTATGTCTTAATGAGTACATCTGTACATTCGATGGATACAAGTCATGTAAAATTGCCAATAGCCTATCCAAAGTTTTGGTAAAAAGAATTGGGATCCTCCATTATTGGTGATTCTGAGCGTCACTTTGATCACTTTGTTGAACAGCCATTCATCTGATAGTTAAAAACAGTTACATATACCTTAATGTTTACATTCATGACACACAGTCGTTTGAACATCAGGTACCTATATTATTACCATATAGCTTAGATGATTACCTATAGTATTACCATATAGTTTAGTTTTTGTTTACATGAATCTTGTAATAGCTTTATGTATGTAACATATGAAAAATTCTTGTAACATATGAAGAGTGTATATTTACAAACAATCATGTCCTGTATGCATATGCAGCTTTAAGAGGAGCAGCAACACTGAAGGCAAGGACAGCTAAAGAAGTATGTAGTATAGCAGCTGTTTTACCCGTTGAAAAAGGTTTCAAAGGTGAGAATAAGCATAGTCGCAATGGCAGCTACAACGGCGAGGCTAACATACAAGGTGAAAACTTTCTTGGTTTATGTAATGAAGAGCTCCTTGCCAGGGGCGCTGAGCTTCTTAAGCGCACTCGAACAGGTAGATTTGAGCAGTTGATCACGCCCTTCTCCAGCTAACTTCAACAAGGCAAATTTTCAGTCATTTAGATTATTGATTGAATTGTTTCATTTGGTATACCCATTTTTCCAGGTGACTTTCACTGGAAGATAGTCTCAGTTTACATGGATAAAACAGGCCAGGTGGTGCTCAAAATGAAGAGTAGACATGTAGCAGGAACATATACCAAGAAGAAGAAAAGTACTTTTCACATCCTCTTTTTCACCATTTGTGCTTCCGGAAAATCCTCCATTATACATTAGTACATTTATTGAAATTTTATTCTAAACCACCAAAGACAACACAAGTATTCAAATTTAGACTCTAGTTAGGGTGTGATCTATTCAACTTATTCTGAACTTACTATACTTATTTTCTCTGAAATAAGTCAAAATAAGTTGAATAAAACACGATTGACCTTAATACTTGAAGATTTTGCCTCCTGAGTTCGGTATGTTTTGGATCCAAATTAACGCTGAGAATTGGTTTTGCTCTATCTCGTGACAGAGGTGTTAATGGAAGTGTGCAAAGACATTCCAGTATGGCCTGAGAGGCGGTCCATTGAAGTAGGAGGAGAAGCACGGCGATACTTTGGGTTAAAGACAGCCACACATAGAGTAATAGAGTTTGAGTGTAAGAGTCAGCAGGAATATGATATTTGGACTCAGGGTGTCTCAAGGCTCCTCTCCTTGGTCAATGAGAAGAAGAAAACCAGTTCATGTCCAAGAAACAATGTGTACTGGAATTAGGAGGATGAACTTAAAATATGACGGCATATACAGATATAGAGTAAGTTGATTTGGACATAATTTTTTGCCTTTTCTGATAGTGTTTATAAATGTATTCCAAGTTTATGGGAAGGCAAGGATAAATTTTCAGGTGTCTTAAACCCTGTCTTTGAAAATCCATGTGAATCTTTCAAATATGGTCGTTTTGTTTTTGTAGGCTGGGTCAGGGTGGGCTGTGTTGATCGGTCGAACCAGGTTGATGGGTTAGGAGCTCGACCCACAACTAGTTCATTAGGTAGACCAATCCAAGTTAGGTTGATCCGGGGTCTAACCTAGGTGACTAAGATCATGGGTGGAGCCTGGGTTGACTCAAGTCAGTCCGACCTAGTGGTAAATCCTTTATTGTCGTAAGAGTTAATCGCTTGAATACCCATCTAACTTTCAACTTAAAAATTTTGAATAGGGAAAATGGAACTAAGGAAGATACACTTTGCTATTCACATTAAAATTCCTTCTCTTTTAAAGGGAAAAATTCATAATTAATGTGTAAATTGTATGTTTTTAGGGGGGGAGGCAAATAACTGGGAACTTGTATCATAATTTTTGTGCGAATGAGCCACAAGGGCGGGGATGAGAATCGATCCTAGGATCACCTGGGATCGGGAGGAAAGCTTTAACCAACTGAGCTATCACTCACTCTCAACTTGTATCATAATTAAATGAAAAAAAAATCCACTAACATGTCCAATAAATTAACAAAGTTAACAAGGCTCGATCAACTACTCCAAAGGACTTCTAGTTTGGATTTATGATATAAGGTACAGGGTTTATGATATAAGGAAGAGTATAGAGTATACTCTATAGACTATAGAATTTATGTTAGGGATATATTTTCCAATATGTGTTTCTTATTATATTAGGTTTCCTTTTCCTAGTTGGATTCCTAGAATATTATACTATATATATTCTTGTGATGGCATAATGAGAAGGCAAGCTTTTAACCCTAATTATTATTTCACATGGTATCGGAGCCTTAAGGTTCTAAAACTCTCAAGCATCAATTTTTTTTCTCATGGCAGGCGATGATGACACGCCACCACCGCCGCCCCACAACCACCAACCACCGCCACCCACGCTAGATTAAGTATGAAAAATGATCTAACAATATCAAAATATATCTAAATGGTACCAATTTTCTTGCAAATCCAATCTACATACAAATGGGCACCAATCACACTTAAAGATATCTCAAAGTCTCCCACAAATAAATGCCTATCACACATCTCGTAAAGGTATATGATAGATCATTTTTTGTAAATTAATTAATAATTTATTCAATTGAAACAGGTAACAAACTATATTTTATGAGAAATATTTTTTACAAAATTATATAGATTTAAGTTAAAAAGTTTCAATACAAATTCTAAATTAAAATATACTCGTTTATTCTATTGAAAAAAGGGTATTATAGTGTTTGCATCATAAGTCTTTGTTAACGGTCCAAAAATATTAAGAAGCCTTAGGTCATCCACCTCTACCAAAGGGTTCAATAACATAACATTAACAAACATAATAAAAATAAAATAAAAAGTTAATACACAGTAAAGTTAACACAAATACTTAAGGGCCCGCTCAGTATCATTGTAAGTTTCTAGTTTTTATTTTTATGAATATAAAAGTCATATGATATAAGCGGTATAATAAACTTAAAAGTAGTCACACTTATACTAAACATGCCCATTTTGAAAACTGACAATAGAAAACTGAAAACTAAAAACTAAGGGCCCGTTCGTTATCGTTTTTTGTTTTCAGTTTTTAGTTTTTTTGAAAACTAAAAACCAAAAACAGGAAACCAGAAAAAGTGGTTTTCACTTTTTAGTTGTCAGTTTTCAAAATCATCATGTTCCTAATAAATTTGACTAATTTTTTATTCATTATAGGACATATATCATATGACTTTGAAAATAAAAAAACCAAAAAACAGAAAACCACAGTAATACCGAAAAAACTAAAAATTGGTTTTCAAAAAAACTAAAAATTGGAAACAGAAAACAGTAACGAACGAGCCCTAAGCTTTGGCAAATTTCTGAATTTAATCTAATTTAATTTTGTTGGTATAAGATTTAAGTTGGCAAAAATAAACCGAGTTACATTAGACCTTAGCTTGTTAATCAAGCAAATAACTTTCCTATATTACAATCCGAATCCTACACCAATTTGCCTTCCCAACTACTGATTATTTTCATTTTCATACTAGTATAAATTAAACTCCTACTACCTTAATATGTAATATCTTCAACAAACGCAAATAGGAAAAAAAACACCAATTATGGCAACCCAAAACCCAACCCCTGCTTCATGTACTGCTGCTGCTAGCCTCCCTGCCTCTTCTAGGACTGGTCTCTCATGGATATACAAGAAAGCAGGTCGTGTTTCGGCTCGCCGGTCCAAGCCTCCGAGGACATTAACGGTGCAAACCATAATCAAGAAACAACAACTCATCAAACTTATGCATGGAGATGATGATGATGATGATGCTGATACTGATCATGATCAAGCCGAATCTTGTTCTTCCAATTCTTTCCATCAGTTTACTCCGGAACAAGTACAACAACAAAGGATTATTCCTCTTTATAATGATTACCTTAGTGATGCTGAATCTTGCGCTTAATAAGAGTCTTAAGTCTAGCTTATATATTCTATTAGGGACAATTAATACCTTGATCATGTGTTAATTCTTTAATTGAGTTAATTATTTGGAAAAGTTTCCCTTTCAGCAGATTTGTTGTACATTGAAACTGTGATACATAATATGTTGGAATGATTTACATAATATTTTGATACATATATAATATTATTGAAGGGTTTGTTTCTTATGCTTTATGTTAATAGAGTACTTAACCTTAGAATGAATTATTGTAATGGTGTACATATGATCCCTATTTTGTTTTTTCTTTTCTTCATAACGTATGTACGAGTTGTACTCCCGTTTTCAATCAATGCAAATTTTTTCGATGTCAAAAAAATACTTAATTTGTACACCATATGCCATGGTGGTCTAGTATGCTATCAAAATTCAATTTGGTACTGAACTTTTTGGTTCATGTTTGATAGTGAAATAACACAATAAATAGATAAGTATGTAATTACTTTTTCCGGTTAATTATTCATTAGAAAACTTTTGTAGGGTGATTACCTTACTATAATCTTGATTCTTGAATGGTCAGAATTCGATTGTTTGATTTTCAAGATTATATAACACAACAAATAAATAACTTTACGGCACAATAAAGTTACAATTTATGATACGAAATAAAAACATGGAAAAATATATTATTCAATAAATTTCATTATTCATTAGAATGAAATAACACCTAACTATAACATATTCTTTCTATCTTAAAATCTATAACCTATAACTAATAACCTATTCTCTTTTATCTTATTAAATAATCTATACTATATGCTACGAAACACAGATCTTAAGAAGTAGGTGTTGGAGCACTACTACCAGAACACAGTTTGGTAACATTAGGATCTTGAACTAACTTGCAAGAATCTGCTACATTCTGGAGAGTAGTACAACAATTAGAACTAAGAGAGAGTTTATTTTGTGATTTTAAGTATGTAATAACATCTTGTCTACACGACCATAATCCGGGGTTGTGGACCGCCTCGAAACACTTTATTTGATCGTCGTCGAATTTAGGAGCACCCACTGATGGCAAGTGAAGGTGTTGGTGTGGAAATCCAAACCATCCTGGCTGGTATGCAGATGTTGTTGCTAATATGGCTAAGAAAACCATTGAAACCGCGATGATCTTCATGGTTATTTCTTGTGTTCGTGTCGTGTTTATGTTCGTGTCGTGTTCGTGTCGTGTTCGTGTTCGTGTTTGGGTTCGTGTTTGTGATGTGTGTATTATGGGAGGATGATGGATGATCAATTTATAGTGATTGTTGTAGAGAGTAATGATAATAATGGACTCTAATAATTATGATATGATAAGAAGGACTTCATGGAAATTTAGCAATATTAGTTGTGATAGATTTTGTAGCAACTAGGAAATCATTAGTGACGATAATTGGTAGAGTTATCACATATCAGCGACTATTGAGTTCTAGTCTAACCGGAGCACTACTTTAGCTTATATGGTGATTGGCTAAGATATAATGGTAAGAATCAAGATAGCTTTTCTGGAATTAAGATAGATGTATAGCTGTTTAGCTATTAATTTTTATCATGTTGCGAAAACATGGAATATATCCGTAAATGTCTATATGAATTGTTTTCATGTTATCAACAAAAATTTGAATTATATTATCATGTCGCCAACAGATGAAAAACAGGATAGATGACAAAGCGGTGAAGAATTAGACGATCTAAAATATTTAAGATATCTATATTCGAAACAATCTAAATTTACATGGGCCCCAACTCTAATTAAAGTTATAAAATTGTCTCATGAACAAAGAATATCACATATATGCAACTTTTGCAATACTTCAATCCATAATTTAGCACCACTTCGATAGCACAACAACTAAAGTTAGTAAAGTACTATCAATAAGAGAAAAAAGTCCATCCTGTAAATTTTAAAACTTTAATGGTCACTTTTTTTAAGTATCCCTAGTGCCTAGTGGCACAATTATACCTTAAACCTCCTTACCAAGTCATATAAAAACATATTTCCTCCGTTTCACAATACATGTACCATCTCTTATTTAGGCACTATTCATCAACCAACTTTCACAATCTTTCTCTCAAAATTATATAAGAAAAAACATAGTCAAGAGGATCTTGTTAAATTCGGCTAAATGCGAGGAATTCAATTATCAATATTAATGTCGAAAGATTAGCATTGAAGTGCGTGAAAAAACAAATGGTGCATATATTAAGAAACAGAGGTAATATTCAATAAAGATAAAATATTAAATACAAAAACACAGTCGAACATTTTCATATTAGTCGTTCCCCTAGGAAGTAGGTAGCAACTGTCTTTAGACGTTCCTTTCCAGCAATACCTATCCGGCAGTACCAACATCATCAAAACTGTTGATATGTAATACGACTCCCTCTATAGGAAAACCCAGTCGTTTAAATGATCATACTAGATCATCAGATCATGACGATATTTTGATAATACTTGTCCATCCTCTAACGTGTAATGTTCTTCATAAATTTTGATTACCATCTATTAGCATGGTAAAACATCATTAACATCATATTGCATAAGATTATTTCCTTGCTAATCATAGGTCATGAATTCATTCTCTACTGCTTCTCGCATAAACGAAGCCGGAATACAGTACCATGACAATAAAATCGTTATCCTAAAACCATAACCATACTATGAGAGATCTCTTTGTACATTTTGCACATAGTATCAATATTTCCTCGCATAAATACTTCAAGGCAGTAACAAAATGAACTATGTACTTAAAGACATGTTACATGTACGTAGAACTGATTTTGATCACAAACACAATCGTAAAAGCCTTAACGTGAAGCGCCTAACTGTCAACAGCTCTGAAAACTGATAGCAGAGAAAGGAAGAGGTTAATAATGTCAAGATACAATGCAACAGCAGCCCAGATGTACTGGTCATAGGTGTATCTCTTGATGAGGTTGTCGGTATCATAAACGATATAGCCACAGAAGATGATGGACGCCACGCAACCATAGATCATCACACCAATTTTCCCCAATGGGAAGAATATCTGCATTGATAAAATTTAGAAATTTCAGACAAATAAAAAAACAAGAGTATAAATCAGCTAACAAGAGCTATGACAGTATCCTACCTGAATTATAGAGAAGATGATCAGCACAAACAAAGCCCCAAACAAGAAAGGACCAAGGAAATTGAAGTCATGACCTCTCTTTGCTGCCCAGAATGTGTAGAGAGTGAGACTTACAACCACTGCAGCCGTCAAAATCACAGACTCCAAAATGACTTTCCCTGTCCATTGAAAACTTCAGTGAGTTCATGCTAAAGATTACATTTATCTGAGTCACCTAACAAGGCAGTTTTCTCCATTACATGCGATCATATATAACATCGCCAAACTTCCCGCATCACGACACAAGAATTGCGAGAAAAGGTAAAAATTACAACATGCAGAACTAGTCACCAAAGGAAGTCTTTGACAAAACTGATTATCACAGGATACTCAACCATCTACACAGTATCCAACAAAGTAGATAAACCCCCGGCCCCCACATACAACAATTGTCCTACATCATAAGTGGCATAAACCTAAATTTGCAGAAGTGGATGATGCTCACATAATTCAAGTAGGAAGTGAACAAAGAAATCTCCGAAATTTATCTAGAGCGGCCCAGCAACCAGGGAAAATCTATGCTTTAGATTGCGGGGTCAATTGTCCCCACTTGAAAATGATATTTCTGCAAATTTTGCATAATCACTTTAAAAAATTATCAATCAACCCCAATAAAAGTCTATCAATTTTAATTTGACCCCACTCAATTTTTTTCCCTATATCCGCCATTGCCAGCACCCAAGTCATTAGACTAGCATGTCTTATGAATACTTCCTATTTATTCATGTCAGTGTTCCCTTCAGATCCATAATACGAAAACCAGTACCCAATGCAACTGGTCTTTGCCATTACAAAAGTAGCTTGCATGGAATACTAACACCAACACGCACTTTTACAGCATCAAGATTACAAGGATACCATGCCACAACTTCAGTTCACATGTTAATTTACAAGCAATTTAACCATTAACGATCATCTTCATAGCTTTGATGTCGCTCTGCCCTAGTATCAGATCCCCATAATCCAACATCAGGACAGCAATAACCAATGAATAGATATATAAAAACAGAGTTACTCTTTAAAAGACTGTTCTGCACCCAACATATGAGGGAGGGCATTTTGTTACTACTACTTGATGAGAGCCCTACACCAATTTCTCCTATCTTTACGGTATAGAACCTAAGAAGCATAGGTTCCCATCTAGGAAGACGTATCCATAGACATAGTGGGTATCGCTACAACAACCATACTCCATGGGCAATAGGTACTTTATTTTACTTTTTTATGCCAGACTTTGCTCTTAAGTTTCTTCATGTTTCGTTCTTTTTTTATTCTTTTGAAAAGGTATTTCCCATTTCACTTAAGTATTTAGTAAGTATCTACTTTGTTGTACATGTATCCTCTAATTCTTCTAACTAAAGTATCTAGTATCCGTTCCTGTGCAACCTAGTGGAGAACTTGTTCTCCATCTAGCTTTTTCCAAATTAGAAGTACCCTATCAGCGCAGCAAAGAATAATGAACTGGTAGTTGCTTGCAAAAAAAAGGCACTTTTTCCCACAAAGTAATCCCCCAAAGATGTTCATACAAAGGGCATTAATTCATCAGTATATCCACAATGACAAAGCCATCAATAAAGAAGATTCAAATTTCAATCATTTCAAGTTCAAATGTTCACCAGCTACAAAAACGAAGCAAACGAAACGAAAATCAAAACCAACAAGTAAAACTTACCACTAGTGAATGCACATGTCAAGCCCACCGAAAACGCGAGCGAGATAGTGAAAATCCCAAGCAACACATAGTTCACCGGATGACTTTGATGATAGTAGTACAAAGGGCATAGCACTATAACAACAATAAACACACCAAAATTAGTCAAAATCAACAACATCTCAATCCAGCAGCACAACATCCATAATCAATTCACCAACAAACTTCAAGAAAAAAGTTCACAACACATCGTAAAATGACCAATTCAAGATAACAAAACTAACCTTCTTCCAAAAAAGTATATAAGAAATAATTTCAACTAAAATCCAACAACACCAAAATCCAACAACACAAACCCCAAATCAATTCTCCAACAAAATTCATACTATAAATTTACAGATAACAAAATTAACCTTCTTCCAATAAAGTATATAAGAAATAATTTCAACAAAAGTTCAATGTCATCCAAATTCAGTCAAAATAACGCGAACCCACAAAACTTAATTACAACCCAATTAAAACCCAACAAACAAAAATCAAAACAAAACAAAACCCCCAAAAATTCACCAAAAACCCAGTATAATTCTCATAAAAAAATCTTGAAAATTCACCAACAATAGAGAAATAGAGGAGAGAGAATTACCAATCAAAGGAGTAATAATAAGGATGATGTAGCAAGCAAAACCCCCAGTACTAGAAGTGAAGAAATGAGCAATAGGATCATAAGAAACAACAATGGCACCAACAACAATGGTAGCAAGTAATTGAATAGCGATGATTGAGTAAACTTTTCTTATGAAACTCCATCGAAGTTCTGGGCTTTCTAGCATCACAGGATAAAGTTGCTGTGAATGAGACCCACTTTCAACATCATGTTTTGTGTATGCGTGTTCTCCTTGTTGTTGTTGCCACATGATTATGATGATCTTCTTCTTCTTTCTTTCTTTTTTCCTTGTTTGATGTTTCAGAAGTGAAAGATTTTGTGTGTTTTTGAGAGAGAAAAATGGTATTTGGGTGGGATTTTAAGGAGAGAGAAAATGTGAGTAACGAATGTTCTTGAGAATTCTTCTTTGTTTCTGGTTTCCTTTTTCGGGAGGATTCGTGTGAGAACGGTGGATGAGGAGATGGAAATGAGGTGGAACTTTCTGGAGGATATGCAGTTTTTTTGCCTTTCTAAAAAAAAGACTTTGGAGTGAACTTTGGGTTTCCAGGGTTCTCTTTTGACATATTGCAAGTTGGCCCCATTGGACTTTCGACAATTGGATTAGACAGAGAATCGCTTTTAGGGTCCGTTTTCTTTACCTTATTTCGACAATGTGTAAATGTGATGGTAGGGTGTGAATTGATCTGAAAACATTTTAAAACTGAAAGAGATGTGCTAACCTAGAGTTGATCAAAGTGAGTCCGGCCCTAAAATGCTCGGGCTTGGGCAAATCTTTTGGGCCCAAATTATTTTGGTTTGGGACGGGTTTTGGGCAGCTTGAAAAAGACTTTTTAGTTTAAATTTTGACCCGTCCCGATTTTAGCCCCAAAAACCCGTTGTTTTGACTA
This sequence comes from Beta lomatogona, assembly GCA_947646795.1. Classification (NCBI taxonomy): domain Eukaryota; kingdom Viridiplantae; phylum Streptophyta; class Magnoliopsida; order Caryophyllales; family Amaranthaceae; genus Beta; species Beta lomatogona. Next base: position 635,701 of record CANSNZ010000418.1, read on the forward strand.
ATGGCCAATTTTTTTTTAATGGCGGACCGGCTCGGCCCGCCTTTTTTATCACCTCTATTCTAACCACTAAGTTAACCATCACTCTCTATGAAAGTTTGTGATGGTTTAAGAAGATGGCCCTACAACAACTTGTTTGCTAAAAAAAATTCTTATTTATTATTTTATACGTTCTCATATACTCCCTCCGGTTTTTATTAGTTTACTCATTTCTTTAGAGTACATTTGACGGGACACTAAGTCGAACCTTAATATCTCTAATTACCAATAATAAATAATTACAAAAAGTTGATATTTGGATAATACACATTGAAACGAATCTAACAAGATCTCACATAACTATATTTTTACTTAAGTACAAATCACAAGAGATAGTCAAAGTCAAAGTTAATAGTCATGCATGTAAATAATATCAAAAGTCAAAATAAGTAAACTAATAAAACCAGAGGGAGTAATTAGTGTTTATAATGTAACTCAAGGCATGCTAATATAATTTTGCAACTACTGATTATTTAAATGTTTTCTTTCAAATAAGACCACTCTTGAATTCTCTAGATAAAGAAGACTTAACAAATATCCTTAAAAAACAGAGACTTAATAATTATTGTTATCTTGAAACATTAAATAAAGGTCTTATTGGACATCAATTTTTTATTGGCATAAAATTTAAATGTAGTAAATTAATTTCAACTACATCCTATGCAATTGTATATCATTAGGGATGTTCATAATCGGGAAAGACCCATACAGATATAATACATTCCTAATCAATGATGAATATTGTCTAACTCATGACTCTACAATGCAAAGAAATAGCTATATACCATATAGTAGTATATCTTGTCTCTTTAGAGTTTTACTTTCTAAAAACCTTCCTTATTTTTTTTACATCAACAAATATTGCTCAAACTCTAACTTATAGAATTACTAGTCTTCTTTGCACGTGATGCGTGCGTGGATTATTTTGACGGTTATCATTAAATTTCATTTAAGTGTAATTTTGAAGAATGTAATTTACAATCATCATTAGTTCTAATTGAATATCGTTTGGTGTAAATACAAAATATAAAAATTATTTGATGAAGAAGTTGTTTTCTTGGTATTTTTATTACTTGTTAATGGATGTTGGTATTGTTATTGCATTTCAAAGTTTAGGTAAAATTAAAATTTTTGTCTTTGATTTTGTAATTGATTTGAAAACTACTTTAGTTATTTTAATTTGTTCTTCAATCATAAATTTTTTCTTTCACTACACATATTTTTATGAAAGTTTATTTTAGCTATTTTGAACTTCTTTTGATATACATATTTTAAATTAGGAAGGACTATGATTGAGGAAAATTTCAAAATCTTAATAGGTAAGTATTTTTATTGGATGAAGGGTTAAAAAGTCTTTTTAGAGGGGGACACCATAGCTCCCCCCTTGGCTTATATAATAGAGATTTTAGAACTTTAAAGGATCCAATTGAACACTATATATCGACTAGATATTGGATTAGAATTAGGATTTGTATATCTATAAATATAGGATATTATACTACACCAAACACCATCCGTCCAACTCAAACCACAACCAACGAAGACCTCACTTAGGCTCTGTTCTTTTGGACTGAATAAATGGAAATTCGGGTTCGGTTCGGATCAGATCGATCAGTTCGATCGATCGGTTCGCTTCGGTTCAGATCGGTTCGGTTCGTCAGACTTATTCGGTTCGATTCGGGATCGGATCGATTCGGACTACAACTTATTGATTTTTTTTTATTTATTATTATTATTATTATTATTATTATTATTATTATTATTATTATTATTATTATTATTATCATCATCATCATTATTATTGTTATTAATAATATTATTATTACTATTATTACTATTATTATTATATTCTTATTATTATTCTTATTATTATTATTATTATTATTATTATTATTATTATTATTATTATTATTATTTTTGGCAATGTCACTTTTAAACTTTTTGGAGGGTATTTGTTAACCCATTGAATATAAAAAAAGGGAGCGAGACAAGTGATAAAAAGAGTATTTTTTGGTGAAAGAAGCGAAAGATAGAAAAGTAATACTCCCTCCGATTTATTTTGTTGTTCCTATTTTGAATAATTTTGTGAGAGAAAATTGGTTAAAGTAGGGAGAACTTTCGAAAACGGAGGGAGTATTACTTTATGGTGGGTGAAGAACTCCAAATAAATAAGTTTAAACAATGTAGCAATTAAAAAAAGAACATTTAAGGGAAATGTAGCAATTAAAAGAAACAAAAGGAGTATTCTAAATTTCCTAATAATCTTCTTCCATACGATCTCCAACCTCGTCATTTTCTTCCACCTCATCTTCATTATTATCTTCACCATCAGCTTCATGTGCATCATTCAGTTTAATATTATTACTTCATATTCATTATTATTCTTCTTGTTATTATTAATATTACTCAATTCATAAGAATATTATTATTATTATAGCGTAAAAAAAAAATATTATTATTATGCATATTATTGGTATTAGTATTAATATTATTATTATTATCATTATCATTATCATTAATAATATTAATTATTATCATTATCAATGATGATAAAAATATTACTCTACTTGTAATTATTAATAATACTCAATTCGGATCGGTTCGGTTCGGTTCGGATCGATCGGTTCGCCCCGCCCGTTGACTCGCTTCGGTTCGGCCAGACTTATTCATTTCGCGATCGATCGGTCCGCTTCGTATCGGATCGATCGTTCGTTCGGACTTATTCACCCAAAAGAACAGAGCCTTATTCCTCCACACAACAATCCAGCTTCATTTTTTTTTTCCTCTTGTCGCACCAAAGGTTCTTGGTAGCTAGCTTCAATCTCACCGAAGTTATTGGCTTCTTTTACTCGTTACTGTTGTGCAATTATCTTGATTCTACTCTTAATTTGCAGCACTCTAAGTCTCTAATCTCCACGACAACCATGAATAACGTTCAAGATCCATCCCAATTTTGTGCTAACGGGTGTGGATTCTTCGCAAACCCGTCACTTCGAAACTTGTGTTCTTCATGTTACCGTGATTACCTCAAGAAAACACTTCTCGAAATCGAGCGTAAATCATCACATAACAGCAAGCAACAAATTGTTGATGATTCCAGTGACAAGAAAGATGCAAGTACTAGTACTACTACGCGTACACGGTGTCACGCATGCAGGAAACGGGTTGGCTTGATCGGGTTCAAGTGCCGGTGCGGCGGCGTCTATTGTGGGTCGCACCGCTACGCCAACGAGCACTCCTGTGCCTTCGATAACATTCACAAGGCACTTCAACGTGAGGCTCTCTCCAAACAGTTGAACGCTGCTGCATGCAAGGCTGATAAATTTAGCTGTAGGATTTGAAGTCCAATTGAGTTTAGATTACTATAATCAAGTTTCGTCTTCTTTTTTTTTGCTAGTGAATTACTATTACATCTTGTGTGTGATGTATAGTTGTTTTTTTGGTAGTGTTCCACAATTTTTCTGTTCAAGCGAAGTGATTGATCATAAGCTATCTATAGTTAGGGGTGCATGTTCAAGCGAAATGATCGATCATAAGCTATCATACATGGTGTGAGTCGGGTTTTTTTGAACACCCCTTTCTATATCATACATGGTGCAACGATTTACTCATTTAAAATCTTTAGATATATTGAATTAAGTTCGCATTATTCTTAGGAAATTGTAAGAGAACTGTAGACTTGTAGTCACATTGTGTAATGGTTGATGGTTCTATGGATATACTGTTTTGGCATTCCATTAACATTTAACTAACATGTGGCTCGTTTGACCTATTTCTGGTATTAGACATTGGCTATTTGTACTTTATATTGCTTGTTTGAGTTAACTGTTTGTGAACAACAGCTTGATATTAGTAGTTGTTCTTTTTAAAACATAATAATACCACAATTAAACAAGAAATCAAAGTAATGGCAAAGAGAAAAAGCAGCTACCAAATGTAATAATTCTATTTAGAAATTACAATGCTTAAATACATATTATGGATAATATATTAGTTAATATTTTTTACGGACATTTTTCTACATATTACTTGTCTTAAACTACTAAATTATAACCAGAAAATACCTTCGAACATCTTCCGAGATCAAAAACTGGCTAGTTTATTTAAATAAAATGTGTGACGGAGCAATAAATCTAGACACCTTGAGCTTCTCTAGTTGATGGTAAATGCTATGGCATAACAAAAAAACCTAGCCGCCCCCTCTCTCTTAAACCCTAGCCTCCCCTACCCCTTCTTCATCAATTAGGGGCTGCCATGGATGATTTCATACATGGTAAGCCCCTTTTTTGCCCTTTTATTTTCAGTTTTTAGTTCATTTCTTTCTTGTTTTGTTGAATAAATTAGTCTCTCTTTATGAGATTTTTTCAAACCCTATTATGGGGATTTTAGTCTCTTTTTTGGAGATCTCCTTCTCCCCTATGGGAGTTGTGAGTATGGTTTCTTTGTTTTTAGGTATGAGAAATTGTTCTCATTGGTTGAAGTTCGAGAGGTATTGGAATATCGGATGCAGTCAACATGGCTCGATCAAGAATGCTTTTCCCAAACTATGTCAGAATGATAGACTTCCTCATCAATAGCTGCTTGATTCAGCAAATACATGGGGGCTGCGCTGTATTGCTCGATCGATCTGGTTCATTGTAGTTTCTTCGAAGACAAATTTGATTTAACCTTATTTGATTGTATCGTGTTTTTCTTTAATACTTATTGTAGATGCCGTTTGGCCTTCAATTATGAAATTTCTCTTTTAAAAAAATGGTAAATGCTATGGCATTGAGTAATAGGCCAATTCATGGTCCGCATAATAGATGTTTAACTAGTATTTTGGCTCGGACGATGCCCCGGATCAGTTACTATTATCAAATATATATTTATTCATATAATCTCATAATTGATTTTATTAGTTTTTCATAATTTTCATTCTAATGCGAAGTTGGAAAATGGACGTTATGGAATGATAAGTTGTTTAAAAAAAATTCTAAGGAATTGGAGATAAAATAACCTTTCAATGGAATTGGAGATAAAAATAACCTTTCAATGGAATTGGAGTGAAGGAATGTTATACCTTAATAAAAGTTAAAGATCAAAACACTTGTCTATGTATTTATAGTTACATATAATTGTAAGACTTTATTATGTTTTACTTTGAAACATTAAACGTTCAAATTGTAGTAGATTGGTGGTTAAACTCCCACATTTTATTTCAAAGGTCATGTGTTCAATTCCTAGTAACTACACATTGTCAATATTTTGAAATGAGATCAAAGTAATAGAAACTTAAGAAGAGTGCCACGTGACACATACATTAGAGAGAGTCATGTGGCACCGTTCCTTTGATAGGAACGACACCTTTTAATATATTTACTACTCCCTCCGTCCCATAATATAGTGCTCACATTCCTTTTTGGGTGTCCCAAAATATTGTGCTTGTTTTCTTTTTTATTAATTTGCTTGGACTAAATTATCCTCAATTTCTACACAAATTTTCCAAAATACCCCTACTTTTCTTTCAAAATATGTGCCCCTATTTATTGTTTTACACCATTCCAAGAAACATTCATTGTTTTTTGATTTTTTTTAAAAGGAAAAATAAAATAAAGAGCTAGTTCCAAGACAAAAGTACCAAATAAACACTTTCTAAATTTTTTTTTTGAGAAATCCTACTACATCTTCTATTTCCCTTAATTCCCGTGAAAAATGAGAAGTGAGCACTATATTATGGGACGGAGGGAGTAGCTTTTAAGCCCGAGCTATACCCCTGGTAACTATAATTTTCATTTATTAATATTTTACTTTTTAATTATAACACCAAACATTACTTGGTTTAGTGGTTAAGACTTTAGTATATAAGTTTGAAGTCATGGGATTAAATCTTATACCATACAATTATTCCCCTGTTGTGGACATGGTCCCTTAATCCTTTTAATTGTCCTAATTAAGGCTATCATATGCATTAGTGGTCTGAAATTAAGAGAGACCCATGCACATAAAAGGCTACTAATACTAGTGGTATTTGAAAATTCAGATAATTATGAAATGCATGGTTTATCTCAAACTGTGGATATGCATGCCGCATGTACGATAGTGTATATTAAAAGTAGAGCTAGCTCCCAACTTTATGAAGTTGTTTTTACCTATAGCTCATTGTTATAAACGCCCTATGGATTACAATAATTGTGGTATAATTTTTCAAAACTTAATTTCATCATGAGCATAATTACAATGATCAAACAAGGCATGCTCTTCAGCGATACCGGCATAGGTAATTAAGCAAACCTTCTAGGAAGGCTCCCTCAACCTCGGCCCATAGGATAATCGCCTTTTGATCATAATTCTTGAGCTCTATAAATATGATTGAGCTATTGAGGTCTTAAAATATCCACTTACCATACAAATCAAAACACACACAAAAATATTCACAAGTATGGCTACAAAAATCATGCTTGTTTCATTCATAGCCCTAATCCTAGCTAATGTTGCTTATGGACTAGGAGGTGGCATTGGTATCTATTGGGGCCAAGGGCAAGAAAGTAATCTTAACCAAATATGTTCTACTAAGTTATATTCTCATGTCAATATAGGTTTTCTTAGTAAGTTTGGCAATGCACAAACTCCAACTTTAAATCTTGCTAAACATTCACTAGAGGAAAAAAGCCCAAGGGTGATTGTAGATTCCTTAGCAATGAAATCAAATATTGTCAATCAGTTGGGGTGAAGGTCTTCCTCTCCATAAGTGGTAATTCCGCGGGTTATGCTAGCTTAAACTCTTCATATGAGGCTAGAATCCTAGCAAATTATCTATGGAACAGCTTTTTGGGAGGTTACTCGCGTTCACGGCCCTTAGGTAGCGCTGTACTTGATGGGATCGACTTCTATATTGAAAGTGGATCAACAAAATAAGCATCGTGGTAACTTTTTTTTAGCTTCATTAAGGTTCTGTTTAACACACTTTAGTTTTACTTTGTTTAAGAAAAATAAGTTTACATGAATTAAGTGATAGAGTTTGTGAGAAAGCTTGAATTATATTGATGTAATTGTATGTGTATATATAGTACATGGATAAGCAATATAATACGTCTAGATACATTGGAGTATTTGTCTGAGTACATTAGCTAATAGTTAGGGATTGACTATCAACCTAAAAGAGTAAATCAAGGAGTAAATCAAGGGATTACAATAACTACAATATATTGACTAAGATATACTATGTATATGTTCTATATTAAGTTCCTCTTTCCTAGGCATGACACTTCACTTACATTATTGTCCTGAAAAGGAAACAAATATTGGAGCCACGAGTACGTTAGGCTAAGTTGGTGTATATATGTGTATCACTATACATTATTAATAGTCTAATTATAATCCGTATTCCCTATATATATAGTACTAATTAAATGTGTGTTCAATTTCATTCATCATGTAGGTATTATGATCTTTTGGCGCGCTACTTGGCTGCCTACAGTACAAAGGCAAGGAAGGTGTACCTAAGTGCAGCTCCTCAATGCCCTTACCCGGACAAGTATCTAAACGTCGCCCTTAACACCGGACTTTTCGACTACGTTTGGGTTCGATTCAATAATAATCCTTCTTGTGAGTACACTACAAAGAATGCCAAAAACTTCTTCAATGCATGGAATTACTGGACATCAATCAAAGCAAATAAAGTGTTCTTAGGGTTACCAGCATCTCCTAAACCAACCAACAGTGGGTTTATATCAGTGAATGTCTTAAAGTCACAAGTGCTTCCTGTTATTAAGAAGTCTCCCAAGTATGGAGGTGTTATGCTCTGGTCTAGGTATTGGGATCAAGTTGGAAAATATAGTCCTGCCATTAAAAACTTTGTTTAAATTTGTCTCCTAAGTAAGTTTGTCAACAAGCTGATTAAACCAAGCCACCAAGGGTTTGTCATTATATAATTTGGTTTCTTTTAAGCGTACCTATGCACGTAGTTGAAGAAATAAAGATGTAATAAATTGGGAGGATCTAACACCTCTCATTTTACGTTAATCTAGGCTGTAACAAAACAGCCAACATAAGATTATCAGATTATATGTAATGTTTCGTATAATATATTCTAATAAAATTTCAACATTTCCCTTTTATAGTACGACATCATTGTGTTACATTTTTTTTTTGAAGGGACATCATTGAGTTATTTTGAGTTACGTACATGAGTGATTGTCATTGTGTATTTTTTTATGTGAGAGTGCTAAAAATTAACAGTGATAAGTAATCAAACTCCTTAAGACCAAAGCATTAATCAAACTCCTAAGGCAAAAGCATTTGCTAAATTCAAAGATCCATTGGGGCCAAGGTCATACTTGATAAAGTATAAATCAATTTGTGGGACTCCAACCATCCGCTTAAGTTTTTAGTTGAGTTGGTCCTTTGACATGCTATACTTAATCAAGTATGTACGTTCTTGTTCCCCTTCTAAAATTTTGAGAGTACTAAATAATTAAGTACTCTATTCTGAAAATAAACTTTCATATGAACCATAAAAAAGATCATTGCTTCTTATTAATTGATATATATAATATTATCAAACGAGTAATTAACATATATATATATGTCAGATTGACGTAATTCTTTTTGCAAAATAGGTAAAAATCTTAATTATGAGAGTTTGTGATTATGAAGATTAATTTCGAACGGTGGTAATTCGATTAACTGGTTATTACATGTAAGAGGCATTTTAATATATGAGTGCCTTTTGGTTTTTGATAAGAAAGTAATTGTTTATATATATATATATATATATTGCTTTCAAAACAATTTTACAACTTTGAGCACTTAGACCTTGATCTTTTGGGTTGAACTAAACTGAAGTAAGCTGAATTTATGAATTGAAGAGAAACTGTGAGAGGAAAGTAGTTAAACTGAATTGGACAGAACTATACTGATATTAACTGAATTGAAACTATGCCCAAAAGGATAGGAGCCTTACCGCCTTTGAGGGACAAATGTCAAACCATAACCAACTAGGCAAAACCATCTAGGAGTGTAGTTAATATTGAGTGTCTTTTTTATTTTGTTTGGAAGTAGTTAAACTGAACTCTTTTTTCTAACGATAAACATAACATGTAAATGGCGCCTTTATTTCACATGAATTGATGATGAACTAAAATTATATGAATTTATTGAAACTTATCTTATTATTTATCAAAATTTATCGGAACTAATTCGAATTAATGTGATAATTTATTAAAACTTATCTTTCTAGCAAGATACTTATTTTTCAAAAAGGTGAAGAGAATGTTGAAAGCACCCTAGCTCAATATATAAAGGACTTGTTTGGTAAAGAGAGATTTGGGGCAAAATTAAATTAGAGGTTTGAGCTCATATTAGAGGATTTGACTAGTCAATCCTCTAATTTGAGTGTTTAGTGAAAAGAGGTTTCAATTAGCTTATTGAGCTCAAAAAGCTCTTTTTGAAAAAGTTGCGGGGAGGAGCTTTTTGACATTAGAGGTTTGGGAATGAGTGGACCAATTACATTTATATACTAGAGTTGTTAAAAATTACATTAATAAATAATAAAAGGTACAACAATAGATTATGCACATGTTCTTCTTGGTCAATTTACACAATAATGTAGCAATCAGCTATCAGCTACTTACCAAACACCTTTATATATACAAACAGCTAATACAATCAGATACTCAAATCAGCTAATACAATCAGCTAACATCTATCCACTAATTGCCAAACAGGGCCAAAGTATATCCTTATATATTACACTTATTTTAAGACAATTTTAGATAATATTAGAAACACCTACAATAATGACTCTAGACATGAAGCTATACAAAAGCTAATCTAATCCCAACCCAACAGTACAGTAGAGCATGATTTGACCTAATTGCACCCCATAAATATGATCACTCGAATCCGGCCCGACTAAACCCGATCAACCTGAGACCTAAGTTGACCAAACCTCCAACGTAACTGTCTCGTGATGACCTAAAACAGTAATCTATCTCACCTAACTTTAATTCAATTGGACCTTATTTATTTAACCCAATTCATATTTTTCCCATCCCACTTTTCAGCTGATTCAGGAGAGGGGGGTTGTGGTTATATATGATTCACGCCAAACATGGTACTAATGTTATTGCGCATAAGCTGGCCAAGTATGGCATGGAGATGACTGAAGAAAGGATGCTCCATTTTGTTGCCCCTTCGTGTGTTGTCCATGACTATATGTAGGAGTTGGTTCATCCAATGGGTTAATGGATGATGTTTGGGCCTAATATTCCCTGGCCTGGTTCTTGTGAGGAGTACCATCAAACCCCCGGGCAGGGGGGACAATGGGACCTACAGGATGGTTACCCTAACCCTAGGGTGTCTAGGGATCTCAAGCAAAGGGTAAAAAGGCTTATTGCCTGAAAAGGCAACATAACCAAGCAGCCCCCCTAAGGCCCATCCTATCAATGTTCCCTCTGTGGGGATCCTCAACACTATAAATACCCAATGTCTCATCAATGAACAGGTAATCAATTCTAGACCAACCACTCAATACTTGTAGTTATACATCCTAGCTGACTTGAGCGTCGGAGGAGCGATCCCGAAAATACCCTCGGGGTAGTCTAACCCTCATCCTTGCAGGTCTCAACGGCATCATTCGAGCACTCGGTCATTCCGGACGGTCATCGGTCCCTCATCTTGACTAACTCCCCCATTTTTATAAGTTTTTACCCGAAACAGGTTGGCACCATCTGTGGGGAATAACAAACAAAAAGCCATGGCCAATGCTCGGAGATCCCATCGAACCCAGCAACCTCCAAACTCACCATCGAATCCCCCTCTCGAGGTAGCTGATGAAACAGCGGGCGACCCTCGCAGGGCCCCCGTGCTCTCAGAAAGACATCAACACATCCTCGAGGAAGTAGCTCCTCGAGAGGCAGCCAGCGCAGCCAATCGAGGACCACCTCGAGAGAGAAGAAACCTCCCTCGAATTGAGCTCCCCCGAGTTGAGCAATCCAGTCCAAATCATGTCACCCAGCAGGACCTGCAGTAGCTGGCAGAGCGCCTCAGCGACAGTTTCGAGCGGACCCTTAATGCCCTCGTCTACAGCCTCTAGAACGAAGGAGAGGGAACATCCACTAGGCCTCCTGCCCCACGACTCACTATGAGGCAGGATGGACGCAGGCCCTGTTCTTTTGAACTTATTTTGGTTGAACTGAACTGAACTTATTTTATATTTGCTGAACTGAACATATTTTTGCTGAACTGAACTTATTTTTGCTAAATAATAAATAATAAATAATAAATAATAAATAATAAATAATAAATAATAAATAATAATAAATAATAAATAATAAATAATAAATATTAATAATAAAAAATAAAAAATAATAATAATTAATAATTAATAATAATAAATAATAAATAAAATAAAAATAATAACAATAAATAATAATAAAAAATAAAAAATAATAAATATTAATAATAAATAATAATAATAATAATAATAATAATAAATAATAATAAATAAAAATTATTAATAATAAATAACAACAATAATAATAAATAAATAATAATAAATAATAAAAATAATAAATAATAATAAATAATTATAAATAATAATATAATAATAAATAATAATAATATTAAGAAAAATAATAATAAATAATAAATAATAAATAATAAATAATAAATAATAAATATTAAATAATAAATAATAAATAATATATAATATATAATAAATAATAAATAATAAATATAATAATAATAATAATAATAAAAGATAAATAATAAATATTAAATATTAAATATTACATAATAAATAATAAATATTATTCAATAATAAATAATAAATTATAAATAATATTCAATAATAAATAATTATAATTATAATAAATAGTAAATAATAAATAATAAATAACAATAAATAATGATAATAAATAATAATAATAAAAATAATAATAATACTAATAATAATAATAATAATAATAATAATAATGATAATAAATATTAAATAAAAAATAATAAATAATAAATAATAAATAAAGAAATAATAAATAATAAATAATAATAAATAATAATAAATAAAAATAATAAATAATAAATAATAAATAATAAATAAAAATAATAAATAATAAATAATAAATAATAATAAATAATTAATAATCAATAATAATTAATTATAATTAAATTTATAATAAATAATACATAATAATAAATAATAATAATAAATAATAATAATAATAAATAATAATAATAAATAATAAATATTAAATAATAAATAATAAATAATAAATATTAAATAATAAGTAATAAATAATAAATAATAAATAATAAAAAAATATAAAATATAAAATAATTACTAAATAATAAATAATAAAAATATTAAAATATTAAAATAAAAAAATAATAAAAAATAAAAAATAAACAAATAAAAAAATAAAAAAATTACAAATTAATCGTTATTATAATTATAATATTAATAATAATAGCAATATTAATAGTAATATTGAAAACAAAAATAATAATTACAACATTATTAGTAATAATGAACTTAATTTTGCTGAATTGAACTTATTTTTGCTGAACTGAACTTATTTTTGCTGAACTGAACTTATTTTTACTTATTTTTGCTGAACTGAACTTATTTTTGCTGAACTGAACTTATTTTTACTTATTTTTGCTGAAGTCCAAAAGAACAGGGCCGCAATCCTCCCCTCGACGACCCAGTTCCACAAGCGTCAACACGATCCCCCCAGGATCTTACTCAAGCCTCTCGAGCTCCCCCACGAGACCCTCCTAGCCGGAGGGACGCCCGACATATCATCATCGAGCGATCCCTCAGGCACGGTCATAGAGATGCTCGCGAAATCCTGGACGACCACCGGGCTCACTCGATACAAGAGAGAGTAGCACCCTCGAACCGCAGCCATAGGAGGGAAGGGTCTCGACAACGCGATGAGGGGCCCCGGGAGTACAACGAAGACGAAGCCGGCAGTTCTGAGACGAACGGGGAATCTAACGCCCACTTTGGGAACCTCGGCTTCATCACGCCCTTCAGCGAATAAATCATGCGGACCCCCAACCCTCTAAAGGTGAAGGTGCCGCCTATCGAACATTATAGGGGAACAACAGATTCCGTCGATCACCTCGCTGCCTTTAAAGCACAAATGAGTGTGCAGACAGGGAGCGAGGCAGCTTGGTGTAAGTTCTTCACCACCACACTGAAGGGCCTCGCACTCACTTGGTTTACAGAGTTACCCCCGGGCGGTACTCGAGCTTCGCCTCCCTCGGGACAGCTTTCAAGCAAAACTTCATTGCAGGAAGACCTTAATGTCGATAAGACAACACAGAGAAGAAGACCTGGCATATTATATCTAGAGGTTTAATGAAAAGTCCCTAAAAGTCTCCGACCTACTCCCTCCGTCCCAAAATACTCTTGACACTTATCAAGGCACGTAGTTTTAGATGATAAGTTGTTGTTTGGTTATCAATTGTTATTTTATTGAAAAGTAGATGTGATAGGAGTTAGTAGTTAGTAAAAGTAGCATTATTTATTTTATGGAGAGAGAATGTGGGTCATGGTTAGAGTTGGTATGTAATAGGAGTGGTATTATTTTATTTGGAGGAGAGAGAGTGTGGGTCAATGTTTAAAAGGTAAAGGATTAAAATATAGTAGGTCATATCCAAAAATAGAAGTGTAAAGAGTATTATGGGACAGATGAAAAAGGAAAGTGTAAAGAGTATTCTGGGACGGAGGGAGTACAAGATAGCGTAGTTTTCATAGCTCTGATGTCGGGCCTCTACCCATCGAGTCGGTTCAAGCTAAAGCTCGTAGAGAGCGAGGCCTCCCCTTTCTCTGAGGCAATGAATCTCGCTCAGATGTTCATACAACTATACAAGCATCCGACATCTGTAAAACGCATGACGAGCCCAACGCTAACAAAAGAAAAAGCGACGGTGGGACTAGAGGTGACCCCCTTCGAGAGTTTTCTTGGAGGGAAAGAGAGAAGAGGCCTCGGGTGGATGACAACGGCTACGACCTTCGATGCAACCTCAATCGAAGGGAGATATACCTCAATATCAAGGAAAAATACGCTTGCCAAAGCCAACACCCATCAGAACTTCCATCAACTAAAGAGACAAGAAGCTTTGGTGTGAGTACCATCATGACTGCGGACACACCACCAGCGATTGTAGAGAGCTCAAGAGAGCATTGGACAAGTTGGCAGATGAAGGAAAACTAAATCGATATTTGAAAAGCCCCGCGGAAAAGAAAAAGGAGCCTCGAAAAGAAAAGGAGTCGAGGAGTGTGAAGAAACAGCAGGATTCGTCAGTGTCATAGCCGGAGGGTACGCTGCTCTCGAAAGAAACATTTCTACACCCTGAAACACGGGGCGGGGATACGAGCAGGACAGCAGCCTGTCCCACCATGACCTTCAAAGACAGCCATCGGCCTATTCAAACCCCACACGACGACCCCCTGGTCGTCGAAATGAAGATTGCCAATCTGAGGGTAGGTCGAGTGCTCATAGACAGCGGGAGTTCCGCGGATATCATAACCATGGATTGCCTGGCAAAGCTGAAATATCAAAGGAGTGACCTCTTACCCATCAGCCAACCGCTGGTAGGATTTGGGGGCCTATCCGTCCACCCTCTAGGATCGGTCAAGCTCCCCACTAGAATGGGAGAGAAAGGTCGAGGGAGGAGCGAACTCATTGACTTCCTCATCATGGATGTTGACCTCCCCTACAACGTCATCATTGGGCGCTCCACCCTCAACAAAGTTAAAGCTGCCATCTTGACCTACCAGCTACTATTACAGTTTGAGGCCGACGACGGGTAGGTCGCCCAATTATTCGGGGATCAGAAGTCTGCTCGGGAATATTATGTCAACAGTCTAAAGTACCAGCGCGACGCTACAACCAACAAAAGGAAGCACCCCGAGCCTGAAGGGCCCCTCCCCACGATGGGGATCTATGTTGCCGAGAACCCCAAACGGTATGAGAGATCTCGACCCATAGATGGGGACGAAGAGGTATGTATCGACAATACAAGGGGAAGGACGATAAGGATCGCAAACAGATTCCTGACGGCACCCGAGCTCAAATCATCTATGTCATCTGCAAATTCCAGGATGTTTTCGCCTATAAGGTCGACGAGATGTCGGGAATCGATCCTGAGATCATGGTGCACCGCCTCAACATCAAAGAGGGTTATCGACCAGTGAAGCAAAAGCTAATGCATCAGGGTGCCGAGAGAAGTAAAGCAGCGGCTGAGGAAGTGAAAAAATGCTGGCAGCAGGCTTCATCAAAGAGTGCCAGTACACCGAGTGGCTTGCTAACGTGGTACTGGTCCGCAAATCAACTGGCTCGTGGAGAATGTGTGTCGACTTTACGTACCTGAATAAGGCTTGTCTAAAGGACGACTTTCCCCTCCCCAAAATCGATAGACTTGTCGATTCGACCGCCGGACATGCCCTCTTCAGCTTTATGGACGCCAACGCCGGATATCACCAAATCCCCATGGCAGAAGAAGATCAAGTTCACACAACATTCACCACAAACTCAGGGGTCTACTGTTACAAAGTGATGCCATTCGGCCTTAAAAACGCTGGTGCTACTTATCAACGCTTCGTCAACAAGATGTTTGAAAATCAGATAGGAAGGAATGTTGAGGTTTATGAAGACGATATGATCGTCAAGAGCCAGCAGGAAGAAGAGCATGCATCGGACCTTAGAGAAACCCTGTCCACCCTACGCGCCCACAATATGAAGCTGAATCCGAAGAAGTGTGTCTTCGGCGTAAAGGGAGGAAAGTGCCTCTGGTTTCTAGTAGACGAGAGAGGCATCGAGGCTAATCCCGACAAGGTTCAGGCCATAATTGAGATGAAAATCCCTCGAACCGTCAAAGAAGTTCAGCGCCTGACCGGGTGTATGGCGGCACTAGGACGATTTCTATCTAGGTCAGCAGACAAAAGCTTATACTTCTTCAGAACACTAAAGCAACCGACATTCGACTTGGACCAGCCAACAGAAGAAGCATTCCAACAGCATGAAGCGCACCTAGCCAGCTTCCCCAAACTCGTCTCTCCCTTTCCAGGAGAGACGTTGTTCGTGTACTTGGCTGTGTCAGAAAATGCACTTAGCACCGTCCTCGTTGTTGAGATAGAAAAGAATCAACACCCAGTCTATTTCATCAGTCACGCCTTTCGAGGCGCAGAAGTTAAATACCCCCCAATCGAAAAGGTGATATTTGCCCTGCGCCACTCGCAAACTGAAGCCATACTTTCAAGCTCACCCCATCAAAGTATTAACAAGTCAGCCCCTCCGCAAGATAATCGAAGGTAAAAATCAGTCGAGTAGGGTTACGGATTAGTCTAATCAGTTGTCGGACTTCGGTATAGAATTCGAACCCCGCCGGGCAATCAAGGCTCAGGCGTCAGTTGACTTCATCGCCGAATGTACCGCGAGGCCTGAGCCTACCGTGGAAGGTCCCTGGGAATTATTTGTCGACGGGTCGTCCTCGAAAGCAGGTTGCGGGGCCGGCTTGTTAATCCTCGATCCTCAAAGGAATAGGACGGAGTACGCCGTGAAGTTCGCCTTCACTGCCTCGAACAATGAAGCAGAGTACGAATCCCTCTTACTCGGGCTACAACTCTGTAGGGCGGCGAGTGCTCGAAACATCAAAGCCCACTCAGACTCCCAACTCATCGTAGGACAAATGACTAGGGAATTCGTAGCCAAAGAAGACAGCATGAAGATGTACCTCATGAAAATCAAGGAGGAAGTAAGCAATCTGGCAACCTTTGCCATCACCCACATTCCAAGGTCAGAAAATCAGCAGGTAGATGCATTATCGAGATTGGCCAGCTCTGCCGAAGATCTATCACCCCGCTCCATAATGTGGGAAGTGCTTAACGCCCCCCCAGTATCAATAGAGGGATAGCTACCCTCGACAGGAGCCCCACATGGATGCACAAGTTGGTGTCCTTTGCGAGGGATGGGGTACTGCCTGAGGACGAGCTAGAGGCCGAGAAGGTAAGGAGGCAAGCCCGGTGGTTCGTGCTCCATGAGGGGCAGCTGTACAAGAAGTCCTTCACTCACCCACTCCTTCGGTGCCTAACCCCGCAGGAGGGCGACTACGTACTTCGAGAAATACACCAGGGAGCCTGAGGTAGCTATCAGGGTGCCAGGACCATCGCCGCTAAATCCCTTCGAGCTGGGTATTACTGACCAACATTAAAGGAAGATGCCTCGAACTTGGTTCAAAAGTGCAAGGAATGCCAGATGCATGCCAACTTTCCCCATCAAGCAGCCAGCCCCCTCACCACCATCTAGGTCCCTCTACCCTTCGACATGTGGGGCATGGACCTATTGGGGCCTTTTCCCCCTGCATTTGGCCAGCGAAGGTTCCTGTTAGTCGCTGTCGACTATTTCACAAAGTGGGTTGAGGCCCAACCACTGGCCTCCATCACCGACAAGCAAGTTCAACAGTTCATTTGGCGTAATCTGATAACTCGATTCGGTGTCCCTCGAGTCCTTATATCGGATAATGGGCGACAATTCAACAGCGGACCCACGAAAGATTACTGCTCTCGGTTCGGCATGGAAACCAGATTCTCCGCTGTCAGTCGACTCCAGACCAACGGACAAGCTGAAGACGCCAACAAGGTAGTCCTGAAGGGACTAAAGACCATGCTAGAAGGAGCCAAGGGCTCATGGATCGATGACCTACCTGGGATATTGTGGTCCACGAGGACAACGGTTCGAGAAGCCACAGGACAAACACCGTTCAACTTGGTTTATGGGAGCGAGGATGTGCTGCCCGTCGAAGTCGGTATCCCCTCACCACGGATATCCTTCTACGACCACGACAGCAATGCAGATGAGAAACGTATAAACCTCGATCTCCTCCCTGAGACTCGAGGCAACGCGCTCCTCAAGGCCATCTCCTACAAACTCAAAATCACCAGGCTCTTCAATCGGCGAATCAAGCATCGACCTCTGCAGGTCAATGATTGGGTCCTCCGGAAATTCGAGGCCACCGGCAGGGAACCTCGCCTTGGTAGATTACAGCCCAACTGGGAGGGGCCTTACAAAATCACAATGGTCGTTCGACTAGGCACATACCGCCTCGAAGACCAGGAAGGCCACCCCTTGCCCCATCCTTGGAATGCGGACAATCTTAGAAAGTTCTATGTATAAGCTCAGGCCCGGCCTTTACAAGTTCTAGCCCTCGAAATTAGGGGCATCTACTACGAATATCCTTGGCAGAATGACAAGCCATATTTTGTAAAGCTGTCTCAGCAAAGTTAGGTATACACCTATCGAGTTGTAACACATCTATCGAATTGTAATATCGGGATAACAACAAATTTTGCAAACAGAATAGATCGAAGTATGCGCTTTAAGTATA
Organism: Beta lomatogona; assembly: GCA_947646795.1. Taxonomy (NCBI): domain Eukaryota; kingdom Viridiplantae; phylum Streptophyta; class Magnoliopsida; order Caryophyllales; family Amaranthaceae; genus Beta; species Beta lomatogona. The sequence continues at coordinate 654,115 of CANSNZ010000418.1, forward strand.
CCCTATCAAGTTGTAATACGCCCATTAAGTTGTAGTACAACTATCGAAGTCACATCAAGCATAGACAAAAATTTCAAAGGCATAAACTTGTTAAAATAAAAATACATCGATGGGAGGAATAGCAAATTTTATTAATGAAGGGAAGTACAAGCCATTGAGATGGCAAAGTTACACACATAAGGAACATCTAGAGATTAGAACTAAACTATAAGGGTCTAACATTAACCCTTGTAGGAGCCAGAAGGAAGAAAGAGGAAGATGAGGGAGGCGGTATCATGGGTGCGAGCCCTCGAGATCGGCAGCAGCAGGAACTTGGTCCTCGACTTGAGCGACCCCCGCGTTATCCTCTCCTCGAGGAGCCTCAGCATCAGGAGACAGCTTCTCAACGACGGCTCGAACGTCCTTGAGAGCCTCAGACCGACCGACCTCGGAAGCTTGAAGGGAGGCATCCTCGAGGAAGATCCTCCCGGCCTCACAGAGCTTCCAATTCTCGATGATCAGCTCCCGACAAGCAGTCGCCTCCTTGACGGCATCGGTAGCTCTCTTGTCGGCCTTCTCCGCCCTTGCCAAGGCCTCCTTCTTGTCCTTCGAGGCCTGACGATGCCTCCTGCTGGCCGATTCCCTCTGCTTAGTGAGGTCCTCGATGGTCTGCTGGGCCTCGGCCATCTTCTCCTTGAAGTCATCCTTCTTAATAGCTCCCTCAGCTTCAGAAAGCTTCAGCTCAGCAATCCGGACCCGATTGTTGAGGGAGCTTCTCTCGTTGAAGGACATCTGGTCCTTGACTCCAGCAGGGACAGTACCCCGAGGACGGTGGGCCAGAGCAGAGATCCTGATCGAGAGCTGCAGAAAACAAAAAAGCGTAAGCAACAAATTACCCAAGTAAAGAGGGAAAGAGAAAGGAGTAGGTACATACCTCGACAAGGGTAGCCTTCAGGGCCTCGAGCTCCGGACCGTCGCTACCACAGCAGGCTGCCTCATCAGCAGCTGTCATCAAAAAGGCGGAGGCCCTCTTGAACCTCCCAGCCATGTCAGCCCTCGAGAGGGCGGAAAATGGAACAGCAGCAGTCGAGGGGGATCACCCCTCGACCTTCGACCTCTTCGCCGGGGCCTACTGCACCCCAGGCAAAGTAACGGGAAAGACAACCGGAAAATGAAGTTTTCCCTCGGGTTTAGCCTCGAAGGGCTCCTGCTTCACCACAGGAGCCAAGGGAGGAAGGACCTTTGTGGCCAAAATTATAGCCACATCCTCTGTCGAGGACGCTGCCTCGAGCTTAACAACCTTCGAGGCATCAGGCAACCTCGTGCCAGCAGAGGCGGAGTTCGAACCCGCCTTCGCCAACTGGCGTTTGGCTGCTCGAAGAGCCTCAGGATTGATCAATGGTTGAGACATCGCAGTAGAGGCAAGAAGGACGGTTGAGATTGAAAGTTTGGAGGAAAAAGGTGTGAATGGTGTAATGACAGCGTTAAAACACCTTATACTTATAAGAAAAGTAAATCACGTATTCCAAGGCTGCAATAACTGCCATCATGGGCCGCACAATAACAGAAGCCCATCACCCTGTTGGAGTATGTCCTATGATCAAGTGCGTAACTCAAAAGTTATTAAATTATTAATTATATCCAATATAGTTTAGGTAGTCATGATGCTTTGCTAGAAGCCAATCTTGACTTGTAATATTAATAAATGATTAATATTTACTACTGAACTTGTTTGGACCTACAGGGTCACACCTAAACTACAATGTCGATTAATTAGTCTATTGGAGACTAATATTATTTGATAATACAAATAAATACTTTATTGCTAAAATAAAATGAGATAATTGTAATATCTTCTTATTTAGTAAAATATCAATTATAGGGATAATTGATTATGTTAATCTTTGATTGATTGGAATCAATTAATTAAATGAGTAACAATATCAATCATGTGATGATTGATTGCCCATAAATAAGGAAAAGCAATATATCATCCTTTTTGAAAGGATTTGCACGCATATATCAAGGGTGATAATGTAAGAATTTTTTTACCATTCATTACTTTTGTGCATTGCTTAGCCGTGGGAGAAGAGAAAGAGAATGAGAGAAAATTTTGCCCTCTAAAATTTTACAAGAGAGTATTATATCAAAACCATTAGTTGTTATAAGGTTCTAGCAAATCTAAAAGTCTAAACTTCATTGTGGTGGTGGACTACTTGTGGAGGGATTTCATTTGAGATTCTAGAGTTAACATCAACGAGGCACGCTACAAAGGTACAATATCTTAACTCCCTCCTGTAGATTCATTATAGTATTCTTAGGGTGTTCTTGGGAATAGGATTTGTACAAATTGTTTGTATTTCCGCATCGTAAATCTTATTAGTGGTATCAGTCGCCTCCCTATTTTATGTTATTTTGATCTTTGTAGATGCATATTATTTAATCTTGTTAGTATTAAATTTGGACTTGTGAAATTGCAACATATTATTTTGTTTTTTATTGGAATTTGAATAATATAAACATATGATATTTAGTATTCGCATTTCAATTTATTTATGAATAGCTCATATAATATATTTTTTTCTTATATTCAAATTTTTTTTAATGAGATCAGTACATTTTTTTTTCGATTATAAGTCATTTACAGTATTTTTAGGGTGTTTAACCAAGTTGAGGGGGGATGGTTACTCCTAAATAATACCCTTGATATATGCGTGCAAATCCTTTGAAAAAGGATGATATATTGCTTTCCTTATTTATGGGCAATCAATCATCACATGATTGATATTGTTACTCATTTAATTAATTGATTCTAATTAATCAAAGATTAACATAATCAATTATCCCTATAATTGATATTTTACTAAATAAGAAGATATTACAATTATCTCATTTTATTTTAGCAATAGAGTATTTATTTGTATTATCAAATAATATTAGTCTCCAATAGACTAATTAATCGACATTGTAGTTTAGGTGTGACCCTGTAGGTCCAAACAAGTTCAATAGTAAATATTTATCATTTATTAATATTACAAGTCAAGATTGGCTTCTAGCAAAGCATCATGACTACCTAAACTATATATTGGATATAATTAATAATTTATAACTTTTGAGTTATGCACTTGATCGTAGAACATACTCCAACAATCTCCCACTTGTCCTAGAGCAAGTGGTGCTTTATAATTCCTTTGTCTTTTATTGTTAAATCTGAACATAAGGTAGGAAATCTTGTCATCCTTATGAAGTCCAAAATATTTCTCAGTCTCCAAGCCATGCATTTTACAGTTTAAACTCTCTAAGAGGCCCAAAACAACATTCCTATGTAATAGGAGGACAATTCCATCTTATTTACCCTCTATCCTTCACACGACTCATAGCAACATGTACATTGCCTTTATAATCTCCTTTTACGGCACGACGTTTGACAATGCCCAAGTGTACTAGTCATCAATGTAAGGAATCAGTGGTAAACTCAAGTCTGAGGAATCAACTCATTTATATTTTAGAGAAACTTATGACATTCAGCTCTTAAAGATTTCTCTATGTGGGTCAAATTCAATGTGTATTCACCAATTCACATTAATATAATTGATTAGACATCCAATGCCCCTATGATCCATGAAACATGATCATCAATCTATCTATAAACTAATCATTATAGGTCATTAATATACCTACTTAATGACCTGATTAGGGACTAGGTAATCATTTATTTTAGTTCACTTAATAGGGTTCTATAGTTGAGTCCTCGTACTCAACATCCTATTCAAAACAACTGATTACTTTGGACATTTGTTTTAATACTAAACCGCATTTAAACAAACATATATCTATAAAATAATAAACATAAACCTTTTATTTCAATAATGAACTACGTTCAATATTAAATACAAATATAGGTCATTCTCCAATGTTCCTAATTCCCATAGCTGAAGTATGACTCTCATGTTTCTGCTGAGAAAGTGGCATAGTAAGCGGATCTGCAACATTGTTATCCATATGAACTTTACATATCCTAACATCTCCTCGATCAACTATCTCTCGAATCAGATGAAATCTGTTGAGTACATGTTTGGATTTTTGGTGTGATCTTGATTCTTTTGCTTGTGCTATAGCTCCAGTGTTATCACAATAAACATCCAAAGCACTAGCAATACTAGGAACCACTTCTAGTTCAGAAATGAACTTCTTTATCCAGACGGCTTCTTTTGCTACTTCTGATGCAGCAATGTACTCAACTTCAGTTGTAGAATCTGCTATGGTGCTCTGTTTGGAACTTTTCCAACTCACCGCTCCTCCATTTAAACAAAATATGAATCCCGACTGTGATCGAAAATCATCCTTATCTGTTTGGAAACTAGTATCAGTATAACCTTTTATACTTAGCTCATCCTCTCCTCCATAAACTAAGAATTTTTCCTTAGTCCTGTTAAGGTACTTTAGAATATTCTTCACAGCAGTCCAATGGTCATCACCTGGATTTGCTTGGTATCTATTGGTCATGCTCAAAGCGTAGGAAACGTCTGGTCTAGTACATATCATGGCATACATGATGGATCCAATAGCTAACGCATATGGGATCTAGCTCATGCGGTCTTTCTCATCAGTCGTCGAAGGACACTGAGTCTTGCTCAGACTTATGCCATGAGACATGGGTAGAAAACCTCTTTTACAAACTTTCATATTGAACCTAGTCAGAACCTTATCAATATAAGTTTCTTGACTTAGTCTAATCATTCTTTTAGATCTATCTCTATAGATCTTAATGCCTAGTATGTATTGAGCCTTACCAAGGTCTTTCATTGAGAAACACTTTCCAAGCCATATCTTTACAGACTCTAGCATGGGAATGTCATTTCCAATCAGAAGTATGTCATCTACATACAAGACCAAGAAAACAATCTTACTCCCACTAACTTTCTTGTAAACACAAGATTCCTCTTCATTTATGAGAAAACCAAAATCTTTAATTGACTCGTCAAATCGGAGGTTCCAACTCCTTGATGCTTGCTTTAATCCATAAATGGACTTTTGAAGCTTGCATACCTTTCTAGGTGCATTAGGATCAATAAAACCCTCAGGTTGTGTCATGTACACTTCTTCTTCCAAAAAACCATTTAGGAAAGCGATTTTAACATCCATTTGCCATATTTCATAGTCATAATATGAGGCAATTGCTAGAAGTATCCGAATAGATTTCAGCATAGCTACTGGTGAAAAGGTTTCATCATAGTCTATACCATGAATTTGTTTGAAACCTTGTGCCACTAGCCTAGATTTATGGATATATACATTTCCATCCATGTCAGTTTTCAACTTGAAAACCCATTTGCATCCAATAGGTTTAACCCCATCGGGCAAATCAACCAAGTTCCAAACTTGATTTTCATACATGGAATCCATTTCGGATTTCATGGCTTTTGACCATAAGTCGGAATCAGAACTAGCCATAGCTGCTTTGTAGGTAGTAGGCTCATTGTTTTCTAAAAGCGATATTTCTTTATTTTCAGACACGAGAAATCCATATCTCTAAGGTGCTGAAACTTTCCTAGTAGACCTACGAGGGGCAGGTGCCACGGAGGTAGATTCCACAACAGGTTGTAAAGTCTTATCAATTTCCACAACTACTTGTAGGGGCTCCTGATTTTGTGGCTCATTTTCAGCTCGAATTTCCTCAAGGTGAACATTTCTCCCACTTGAATTTCTAGAAAGATGTTCTCTTTCGAGAAAGACACCAGTTCGAGCCACAAACACTTTGTTCTTAGTTTTATTGTAGAAGTAATAACCCTTTGTTTCTTTTGGATAACCGACAAAGTAACATTTGTCAGATTTAGGTGCAAGTTTGTCAGATTGTAAACGTTTTACATAAACTTCGCATCCCCGAATCTTAAGAAAAGACATAGTTGGAGTTTTTCCATCCCATAACTCATATGGAGTCTTTTCAACAGCTTTGGTTGGAGTTCTGTTTAAGATTTGTGGGCAGTTTCCAAGGCATGACCCCAGAATGATATCGAAAGATCAGCCTGACTCATCATTGATTGAACTATATCAAATAGAGTTCGATTTCTCCTTTCGGACACACCATTCCATTGTGGTGTTCCTGGAGGAGTTAGTTGGGAAATAATTCCACAACTTTTGAGATGGTCATCAAACTCTTGGCTTAAATATTCACCACCTCGATCAGATTTAAAGGCTTTTATTGTCTTGCCAAGCTGATTCTCTACTTCCATTTGAAATTCTTTAAACCTTTCAAAAGCTTCAGATTTATGCCTCATAAGGTAGATATACCCATATCTACTAAAGTCATCTGTGAATGTTATGAAGTACTGATAATTGCCTCTAGCATTTGTACTCATTGGTCCACAAACATCAGAATATATGAGACCTAATAAGTCACTTGCTCTTTCACTTACACCAGTGAATGGAGCTTTTGTCATTTTGCCAAGTAAGCAAGATTCACATGTATCATATGATTCAAAATGAAATGATTCCAAAAGTCCTTCCTTTTGAAGTTTTTGGATACGTCTCTCATTTATGTGGCCAAGACGACAATGCCAAAGGTAAGTTTTATTTGAATCATTTGATTTGGCCTTTTTAGTATCAATGTTATAAACTTGTCTTTCTAAATCTGGCAAATAGAGCCCATTAAATAAGTGAGCACTGCCATAAAACATTCCATCCTTTTGAAAAGAAAGAAATTTATTCTTAATCTCAAAAGTAAACCCTTCTGTATCCAAACAGGAAACAAAAATAATGTTTTTAGAAATAGCTAGAACAAAATAACAATTATTCAAATCCAAAACAAGCCCAGAGGGCATTATTAAACTAAAAGTGCCTACGGTTAAAGCTGCAACCTTAGCTCCGTTGCCAACACGTAGGTCCACTTCCCCTCGAGCCAAGCTCCTACTTTTCTTTAGTCCCTGCACATTTGTACAAATGTGAGATCCACATCCGATATCAAATACCTAAGAATTAGAAATAGTGATATTAACTTCAATAACATGTATACCTGAGGTAGAAGCAATATTGCCATTCTTCTTGTCCTCTAGATACTTAGGACAATTCCTCTTCCAATGACCTGGTTTATGGCAATGAAAGCATTATTCGTCTGGAGTATTGACAACCTGTTTGCCCTTACCCTTACTCTGAGGGCATTGCTTTTTATTGCCTTTCTTCTTGAAAACCCTTTTTTTTCTGAATCATAAGAACAGGATTCTTAGGTGCATCCTTGATACTTGGTTCAGCAGTCTTGAGCATTCCTAGAATCTCATTCATAGTCTTCTCCAACTCATTCATGTTAAAGTTTAACACGAATTGGTCATACCCCTTATGAAGGGCGTGGAAAGTGATGTCAATTGGTAGCTCATCACCTAAAGTGACACCTAATCGTTCCAGATTCTCAAAATAACCTATCATTTTGAGAACGTGTGGACCAACATTTTCTTTGAGACTGCTCTCAAGGATAGCCTTAACCGTTTCATAGCGCTCAATTCTTGCTTGTTTCTGAAACATAGCTCTGAGCTGATGAATGATGTCAAAAGCCTCCATATTTTCAACTTGTTTTTGCAATTCAGAATTCATGGATGCCAACATCAAACATGTAACATCAAGAGATCTAGCTACTGCCGTATCATATGCTTGTCGAGTCTCAGTAGATGCTCGAAGGGTAGGTTCAGCAGGGAGATGGTTTTCAAGAACATCCAGTTTCATTTCAGACTTAAGAACTTTTCTCAAGTTGCGATACCAATCCAGAAAATTGTTTCCATTAAGTTTTTCCTTTTCGAGAATAGAGCGAATACCAAAAGATGACATAGCAGAGTTTGAATTAGGAGTAACCATCTACAAATTAAAAAAATAAAGTTTTAGGTTTATGATTATAAACAATAACTTCAAATTTTAACCAAGTTAAAGGCTTTTAGTCTAAAAACGTCCTCATTTAGGCTAAAAGATTCCAGGACCCCAACTCATTTAATCCTAAGCCGGCTTTGGCAGGTCACCTAAGAGATAAATGATTTAGGTAAATAACACTTTAATTTATTAGTTATACTCCTATAACTCTTGGTTAATGGGAAATATCGCATGTAAAAGCCCATTCCTATACCCCAAAGCCCAAGTCCTAATTGGATACCTTGTTGAATAAAACCTTACATACTTGTAAATTTCTTAAATATACTCTAAATGTTCTAAGATAAAAAATAATACCTTGCTTTGGATGGTTACTCCTAATTCAAAATCCGCTATGTCATCTTTTGGTATTCGCTCTATTCTCGAAAAGGAAAAACTTAATGGAAATAATTTTCTGGATTGGTATCGCAACTTGAGAATAGTTCTTAAGTCTGAAATGAAACTGGATGTTCTTGAAACCCTCTCCCTGCTGAACCTACCCTTCGAGCATCTGCTGAGACTCGACAAGCATATGATACGGCGGTAGCTAGATCTCTTGATGTTACATGTTTGATGTTAGCATCCATGAATTCTGAATTGCAAAAACAATTTGAAAATTTGGAGGCTTTTGACATCATTCATCAGCTCAGAGCTATGTTTCAGAAACAAGTAAGAATTGAGCGCTATGAAACGGTTAAGGCTATCCTTGAGAGCAGTCTCAAAGAAAGTGAACCTGTTGGTCCACACGTTCTCAAAATAATGGGTTATTTTGAGAATCTGGAACGATTAGGTGTCACTTTAGGTGATGAGCTACCAATTGACATCACTCTCCACTCCCTTCATAAGGGGTATGACCAATTCGTGTTAAACTTTAACATGAATGAGTTGGAGAAGACTATGAATGAGCTTCTAGGAATGCTCAAGACTGCTGAACCAAGTATCAAGGTTGCACCTAAGAATCCTGTTCTTATGATTCAGAAAAAGAAAGGGGTTTTCAAGAAGAAAGGCAATAAAAAGCAATACCCTCAGAGTAAGGGTAAGGGCAAACAGGTTGTCAAAACTAAGGCTGGAGCTACTCCAGACCAAGAATGCTTTCATTGCCACAAACCAGGTCATTGGAAGAGGAATTGTCCTAAGTACCTAGAGGACAAGAAGAATGGCAATATTGCTTCTACCTCAGGTATACATGTTATTGAAATTAATTTCACTATTTCTAATTCTTGGGTATTTGATACCGGATGTGGATCTCACATTTGTACAAATGTGCAAGGACTAAAGAAAAGTAGGAGCTTGGCTCGAGGGGAAGTGGACCTACGTGTTGGCAACGGAGCTAAGGTTACAGCTTTAGCAGTAGGCACTTTTAGTTTAATAATGCCCTCTGGGCTTGTTTTGGATTTGAATAATTGTTATTTTGTTCCAGCTATTTCTAAAAATATTATTTCTGTTTCCTATTTGGATACAGAAGGGTTTACTTTTGAGATTAAGAATAAATGTCTTTCTTTTCAAAAGGATGGAATGTTTTATGGCAGTGCTCACTTATTTAATGGGCTCTATTTGCTAGAATTAGAAAGACAAGTTTATAACATTGATACTAAAAAGGCCAAATCAAATGATTCAAATAAAACTTACCTTTGGCATTGTCGTCTTGGCCACATAAATGAGAGACGTATCCAAAAACTTCAAAAGGAAGGACTTTTGGAATCATTTCATTTCGAATCATATGATACATGCGAATCTTGCTTACTTGGCAAAATGATAAAAGCTCCATTCACTGGTGTAAGTGAAAGAGAAAGTGACTTATTAGGTCTCATACATTCTGATGTTTGTGGAAAAATGAGTGCAAATGCTAGAGGCAATTATCAGTACTTCATAACATTCACAGATGACTTTAGTAGATATGGGTATATCTACCTTATGAGGCATAAATCTGAAGCTTTTGAAAGGTTTAAGAATTTCAAATGGAAGTAGAGAATCAGCTTGGCAAGACAATAAAAGCCTTTAGATCTGATCGAGGTGGTGAGAATGAAAGCCAAGAGTTTGATGACCATCTCAAAAGTTGTGGAATTCTTTCCCAACTAACTCCTCCAGGAACACCACAATGGAATGGTGTGTCCGAAAGGAGAAATCGAACTCTATTTGATATAGTTCGATCAATGATGAGTCAGGCCAATCTTCCGATATCATTCTGGGGTCATGCCTTGGAAACTGCCCACTAATCTTAAACAGAACTCCAACCAAAGCTATTGAAAAGACTCCATATGAGTTATGGGCTGGAAAAACTCTAACTATGTCTTTTCTTAAGATTTGGGGATGCGAAGTTTATGTAAAACGTTTACAATCTGACAAACTTGCACCTAAATCTGATAAATGTTACTTTGTCGGTTATCCAAAAGAAACAAAGGGGTATTACTTCTACAATAAAACTGAGAACAAAGTGTTTGTGGCTCGAACTGGTCTCTTTCTCAAAAGAGAACATCTTTCTAGAAGTTCAAGTGGGAGAAATATTCACCTCGAGGAAATTCGAGCTGAAAATGAGCCACAAAATCAGGAGCCCCTACAAGTAGTTGTGGAAACTGATAAGACTTTACAACCTGTTGTGGAATGTACCTCCGTGGCACCCGCCCCTCGTAGGTCTACTAAGAAAGTTTCGGCACCTGAGAGATATGGATTTCTCGGGTCGGAAAATAAAGAAATATTGCTTTTAGAAAACAATGAGCCTACTACCTACAAAGCAGCTATGGCTAGTTCTGATTCCGACTTATGGTCAAAAGCCATGAAATTCAAAATGGATTCCATGTATGAAAATCAAGTTTGGAACTTGGTTGATTTACCCGATGGGGTTAAACCTATTGGATGCAAATGGGTTTTCAAGTTGAAAACTAACATGGATGGAAATGTATATATCCATAAAGCTAGGCTTGTGGCACAAGGTTTCAAATAAATTCATGGTATAGACTATGATGAAACCTCTTCACCAGTAGCTATGCTGAAATCTATTCGGATACTTCTAGCAATTGCCTCATATTATGACTATGAAATATGGCAAATGGATGTTAAAACCGCTTTCCTAAATGGTTTTTTGGAAGAAGAAGTGTACATGACACAACCTGAGGGTTTTATTGATCCTAATGCACCTAGAAAGGTATGCAAGCTTCAAAAGTCCATTTATGGATTAAAGCAAGCATCAAGGAGTTGGAACCTCCGATTTGACGAGTCAATCAAAGGTTTTGGATTTCTCATAAATGAAGAGGAATCTTGTGTTTACAAGAATGTGAGTGGGAGTAAGATTGTTTCCTTGGTCTTGTACGTAGATGACATACTTCTAATTGGAAATGACATTCCTATGCTAGAGTATGTAAAGATATGGCTTGGAAAGTGTTTCTCAATGAAAGACCTTGGTGAGGCTCAATACATACTAGGCATTAAGATCTATAGAGATAGATCTAAAAGAATGATTGGACTAAGTCAAGAAACTTATATTGATAAGGTTCTGACTAGGTTCAATATGAAAGGTTGTAAAAGAGGTTTTCTACCCATGTCTCATGGCATAAGTCTGAGCAAGACTCAGTGTCCTAAAACGACTGATGAGAAAGACCGCATGAGCAAGATCCCATATGCGTCAGCTATTGGATCCATCATGTATGCCATGATATGTACTAGACTAGATGTTTCCTACGCTTTGAGCATGACCAGTAAATACCAAGCAAATCCAGGTGATGACCATTGGACTGCTGTGAAGAATATTCTAAAGTACCTTAACAGGACTAAAGAAAAATTCTTAGTTTATGGAGGAGAGGATGAGCTAAGTATAAAAGATTATACTGATGCTAGTTTCCAAACAGATAAGGATGATTTTCAATCACAGTCGAGATTCATATTTTGTTTAAATGGAGGAGCGGTGAGTTGGAAAAGTTCCAAACAGAGCACCATAGTAGATTCTACAACTGAAGCTGAGTACATTGCTGCATCAGAAGCAACAAAAGAAGCCCTCTGGATAAAGAAGTTCATTTCTGAACTAAAAGTGGTTCCTAGTATTGCTAGTGCTTTGGATGTTTATTGTGATAACACTGGAGCTATAGCACAAGCAAAAGAACCAAGATCACACCAAAAATCCAAACATGTACTCAGGAGATTTCATCTGATTCGAGAGATAGTTGATCAAGGAGATGTTAGGATATGTAAAGTTCATACGGATAACAATGTTGCAGATCCGCTTACTAAGCCACTTTCTCAGTAGAAACATGAGAGGCATACTTCAGCTATGCGAATTAGGAACATTGGAGAATGACCTATATTTGTATTTAATATTGAACGTAGTTCATTATTGAAATAAAAGGTTTATGTTTATTATTTTATAAAGGGAAATTCTATATGGTAGCCCTCAACTTTTAGGTTTTCTACATGGTAGCACTTCTTAAATTTTTTTATACTTGGTAGCCCCAAATTTTTTGGTTTTCTACATAGTAGCACTTCTTAAGTGAATACTATTAAGTCGTCGTTAGTTTTGACATTTATTTGTCTGGCACGCAAATTGAGACTTTTTCGACACCCAAAACGAGTATTTCTGATCATTTTTTGACAATTCCAACCTTTAATCGAGCCTTCAAAGACAAAATTGCGCCCCTTTTATTGTCAAAAACGATCATAAATACTCGTTTTGGGTGTCGAAAAAGTCTCGATTTGCGTGCCAGACTAATAAATGTCAAAACTAACGAAAACTTTATAGAATTCACTTAAGAAGTGCTACCATGTAGAAAACCAAAAAATTTGGGGCTACCAAGTATAAAAAAATTTAAAAAGTGCTACCATGTAGAAAACCTAAAAGTTAGGGGCTACCATGTAGAATTTCCCTTTTATAAATATATGTTTGTTTAAATTCGGTTTAGTATTAAAACAAATGTCCAAAGTAATCAGTTGTTTTAAATAGGATGTTGAGTACGAGGACTCAACTATGGAACCCTATTAAGTGAACTAAAATAAATGATTACCTAGTCCCTAATCAGGTCATTAAGTAGGTACATTAATGACCTATAATGATTAGTTTATAGATATATTGATGATCATGTTTCATGGATCATAGGGGCATTGGATGTCTAATCAATTATATTAATGTGAATTGGTGAATGCACATTGGATTTGACCCACATAGAGAAATCTTTAAGAGCTGAATGTCATAAGTTTCTCTAAAATATAAATGAGTTGATTCCTCAGACTTGAGTTTACCACTGATTCCTTACATTGATGACTAGTACACTTTGGCGTTATCAAACGTAGTGCCGTAAAAGGAGACTATAAAGGCAATGTACATGTTGCTATGAGTCGTGTGAAGATTGAGGGTAAATAAGATGGAATTGTCCTCCTATTACATTGGAATGTTGTTTTAGGCCTCTCAGAGAGTTTAAACTGTAAAATGCATGGCTGGGAGACTGAGAAATATTCTACACTTCATAAGGATGACAAGATTTCTTACCTGAAGGTCAGATATAACAATAAAAGACAAAGGAATTATAAAGCACCACTTGCTCTAGGACAAGTGGGAGATTGTTGGAGTATGTCCTACAATCAAGTGCATAACTTAAAAGTTATAAAATATTAATTATATCCAATATATAGTTTAGGTAGTCATGATGCTTCGCTAGAAGCCAGTCTTGACTTGTAATATTAATAAATTATTAATATTTACTACTGAACTTGTTTGGACCTACAGGGTCCCACCTAAACTACAATGTCGATTAATTAGTCTATTGGAGACTAATATTATTTGATAATACAAATAAATACTCTATTGCTAAAATAAAATGAGATAATTGTAATATCTTCTTATTTAGTAAAATATCAATTATAGGGATAATTGATTATGTTAATCTTCGATTGATTGAAATCAATTAATTAAATGAGTAACAATATCAATCATGTGATGATTGATTGCCCATATATAAGGAAAGCAATATATCATCCTTTTTGAAAGGATATGCACGCATATATCAAGGGTGATAATGTAAGAATTTTTTGACAATTCATTACTTTTGTGCATGCATTGCTTAGCCATGGGAGAAGAGAAAGAGTGTGAGAGAAAATTTTGCTCTCTAAAATTTTACAAGAGAGTATTATATCAAAACAATTAGTTGTTTTAAGGTTCTAGCAAATCTAAAACTCTAATCTTCATTGTGGTGGTGGACTACTTGTGGAGGGATTTCATTTGAGATTCTAGAGTTAACATCAACGAGGCACGCTACAAAGGTACAATATCTTAACTCCTTCTTGTAGATTCATTATAGTATTTTTAGGGTGTTCTTGGGAATAGGATTTGTACAAATTGTTTGTATTTCCGCATCGTAAATCTTATTACACCCAAAAGCCTGCCATGTGTATAGGGCCTAAAGCCCCCCATGGCACCCAAAGCATGGGAAAGACTGTCTTACCCTCAGTACCAGAAAACATCCAAGGCCACAACTCACTGAAAAGGAACGTTGCCCCTCAAGGCCCAGCCCTATCGAAGGGCTTTGTTCCCATGGGATGTTTAAGGGTACTCGAGCAAACCCCCCAACTAACCCGCAACTCGGAAGTGAGATATAACTCGAGAGGTGGCCCCTTGCAGGCACCAATCGAAGGTAATGGTGCATCGAGAATAACAAGGCTCACATCAACCATAAGAGACTTGGAAGGATAACACAAGACGAACGGCAAAGGCTTCTTCTCATTACAATCAAAAGGTTAAAAAGATACATCCTAAAGCACACCAAAGCTAATTACAAGGCCAATTCAAAGCTAAATACAAAGATTTACTCAACGTCGTCGGAGCTGCTCGACAAACTGCTCGAAGAGATACAAGAAGTCGAACTGGAGGAGTCATCGAGCTCATCCCCTTCATCCTGATCCCCTCCGCCCGAGGCATCTTCATTTTCAACATAGACTCTGGCCTCGGAAGTAGAGCCATCGACACCCTCAACAGGAGCCTCAGAGGTCGGGAGAGAATCAACCTCCAAGTCAGCAGCCACGATGGCTTCATATTCCTTCTCAACTAAGAACCCGTCGGTCGAGGGAGAGACCTTGGCCAGGGCCTCCCGCAGCTTAGCAAGAGTAACCCTTGTCGCCACTTCGGCCCCCTCGAGCCCCATGTCAGCAGCGAAGTCCCTACCATCTTGAGAATTCTGCCACTCGAGGATGATCTTCTCCCTAGAAGTCGAAGACTCGCCCTTCGACGAGTCAAACTGCCTCTTGATCGACCTGTTGGCTCTGGGCATCCTGGATCTTTTTCCTCCATCCCTCCTCCCGAACGGTGAAGCTGTTCTCCTTCTGTTCGAGGTCCTTTTGGGCAGCCTCAAGCTCGAGTTGGTAGTTCAAAGCAAGCTCCTTCTGCTGAACGAGATCCTCCCGGAGCCGGCGAAAGCCGATAGTATGTCGATGACTCATAACGGCCATTCGAACTGAACACTGGAAAAAGGCAAAACAATACTTAGCAAAAAGAACCTTACAACAGGATGGGAACTTAGCAAACAGAGGACTTACGTCAATCCAAGAGGCATGAAGCCCTTCGACCTCCTCTTCCTCGTTGAGAGCCCGGCAGGCCTCGACATCAGCCTTGGTCAGGAAGCGCTTTAGAGCTAAGTCAAAATGTCGGGCCTTCTCGACCCCAGAAAGCTCGGTGAAGGGCTTCGAAGCCTGGTCCGAGTCTTCCGCTCTCGCCTTCTTCCGGCCGGGGGTCTCTTCGTGACAAGGAGGTTCTCCGTGTGCCTCCACGATCCTCGAAGGAGCCGCTGCCGACCTAGAGGGAGGCTCGAGGGTCGTTGTCTTCCCTCTCTCCCCCAAAATCTGGGGAGGCACAATGACCGCCGTCGAAGGAGGACGGATACGAGGCCTCTTCACCGGATCCTACCAGAAAAATAGAAGTTAGAACATAAAACAAAAGATCTGATGATCAGATCGAAAGATGTGAAGTTACCTTGGGAGGTCGAGGGACTCGAATTTCCCCCCTCGACACTTTCGAGCGTATCCGCTCCTGTACCCGTTGGTTAGCCGTCAGCAGCCTCTGCATGATTTTGCTAAGTTCTCGACGGGCAATAACTGCACAAAACAAATAAAGGTTAACCCACGATACATATCAATCAAGACAAGTACACCTAGCAGCGAAGGCCCTACCCTTGGGATAAGCCGGGATCAGTCCCATCGAAGAGAGGAAGTGCTCGTCACTAAGATCCTCTGCGCTAGGGTTCCAGTTGGTGGGGACCTGCTTTCGATCGCCATTGACTATCGAGGTGATGGTCTGGAAGTAGATGGCAACCCTGGCTCGTCCTTTGACATTCTGGGCACCGACCTATTTAAGGCCATGTTCGGACCCTCAAGACAGGGAACAACTAGGAAATCCCATTGCTCAGCTCGATATATGTACATGAACTCCGTACGGAAGTTCTGTTGGTTCGAAGGCATAGTCCCCACGACCTTGTAAGGAAAGCGCACCTGGAAGGTATACCAACCTTCACCATTCGAGGTCGCTGACATCACGACCAGTTTCATCAAGTTCCGCCAAAGGACCAAGGTTGGCTCGACCTCCATCATATCACATATGGCGAGGAACCCAACCATCGAGCCCACACTGTTGGGCATCAACTGACAAAGTGCCAGGTTGTAGGAACGTAACACCTCAACAATAAAGGGATGAACGGGGAATCTTAGCTCCAACTCGAGGTAGGCCTTATACAAAACCACACAACCCGTCGGAGGAGTACATACGGTCTCGTCGGGCTCGGGAATGTACAAGGCGTACGGATGTCAGATCCAATACGACGTCTCGAGGAAGCGCATGTTGTCCAAAAGGAACTGCATGAAGGGTCCTCGAACGTAGAAGTGCGCGATGCCCTTGCCCTGAGCCTGGGCCTCCCCCTCTCCGCCTCTAGTGCTCGCCTCATGGGAAAAATCTTCACTGCTGCCCTCCATTACTCGAACGACCTGGCCATCGAGAAGATGGTCTAAGTAACTCCTAATTGCCCGAGGGCGAGCAATGGTTACCTCGTATGGGGATTATTTACCTCTTCTCCCCCATCGGACATTATTGAAGCCCCGTCGCTCGAGCACGGTAATGCGTCGAGCACCCGCGAGAGATCGGGACAGTCTAAAGCTACGGACACCATGGACACCCCATTTATTAACACTCCATCGAACAAAGGCTCTAGTGGCGCCGGGGGGGGTCCGAGCAGACAAAGAACCCCCGTTATTAATCGATGGGGAATCCTGTCCAGAAGGGTCCATTTATTAATAAAAAGAAAAGGAAGAAAGTGGGTCGTACCTTATCTGAAACACCTTCGAGATCCTGCACTTTGAAGAACGTCGGTCGACTTGTGTAACCTCGAGGAGAAAATCTCTTGCGCAGCTGTAATCCAGAAGAAACGTGAATGAGACAAATGACGCGGTCTCCCCCTATTTTTTTTGCTGTGGTTATGGGTCATCTTGCTTTGTTATAGGAGGATGTTTCTAACTTGCTTTTGTATGATTTTTGTTAGGTAGGTAAGATGAAGGACCCTATTATGAAGGACCTTATTGAACTGATACCTCGCTCAGGTTTAACCAGCCAGGTTTGCATGTCAAACACCTTGAGAGGGAGAGGAGATGGTAAGGGAAACCTCACCCCCACCTAAAAGAGCCCTAGTGGGGTTTGATCCTATGACCTTAAATAATCATGAGACCAAATTTTTACCACTAGACCAAACCTTGCTTAGTACTTGCTTTTGTATGATTCCTACGTGTGTTAATTATAACACTTACTATAAACTCTATGTCTATTATGTAATATTTTCCTTGCATTGTGTACAAAAGTCAACCAAATTTCAACCTGACTTGTTATCAACCTAATTCGATTTCAATTGGAATTTTATTGGTCTAACTTGATTTCTACTCAACCAGATTATAAGATTTTATCTTACATAAAAACTTGATGCTTCTATTATACTCTAAGATTACAAAAGGCATACCAGTCGATGTATGATCATATTAAGATATCAATAATTTACTTATTTACAATATTTTCACTAATAACACCTAATTCAAACTACCAAGTCCAAAATTGAACCAATGCCAAATTATCTCAACCCTATTTCAAACCAATTGACAAAGAACATGAACGTGAAATGATCCTATCTGAATAAAACTTACTTTTAGTATAATTGGACAACACTTATGACTTTGAAACTGATTTGAACATGATACAATTATAACTTGAACTTGACTCAAACTCACAGTAACCCAAATCGAACTTGATAAGACCCAAAGTTGACCTAATCATAAGTTAACACGACGACGACGCCAACTTGATCCAAATTAAAAATTGCCACCTGAATCCTGATAACAATTTAAGTTGAATTTACTTGAACTTCAATTAAACCGATATTACCATTTGAATCTGAAAAGACTCAACCAAAATTTGAATCGACATGGACCAGACGTAGAATCATAAATATAGATGACCCAAAAAGATCAAATCCAAACTGACAAACAAGATTGTTGAACTTGAGGTCTGACATTTACGCGGTGGACGAGGATAATTTTTTTTTTTGGTTTCGTTGGTGGTTGTGTGTGGTTTAGTTGGTGGTGTGTGTGGCCTCGGTGGTGGTTTGCGTGGTTTAGGTGGTGGTTGTGGGAATGGAGGTGGTGGTTGTGGAAAAGAAAAGAAAAAAAAGATAAGGATCAAGTTGAAAATATTTAATGAAATCGGGACAATTTTAAGTAATTTTGGGGCGATGTTTAACAATCCCTTTGTGGATCCGACGTGTATACCAAATTGACAGCTTTGCCTTGGAGGAACATGATAACCTCCAACGGCTAAATTTAAACGTTGGGCTTAGCCGTCCTTTGAAGTTTGAATCTTGATGCATGTTCCTCACGTACGTAATGCAATCATACACCGAATTACTTTCTTTTTTTTATTTTCGTGTGTGTGCCCTGCCTAGCCCACGGTTAGGGACCAGCCCCTCATAAAAGACCAGCCCACTATTGATAAATTAAGTAAAGTGGAAAACCATTAAATCACTGCCACCATTTTTTTCTTAAAGAAATAAAATTTTGCATTCCCAGTGTAACTCAGAAAACATGCAATCATATATTATTAGATTTATGTAAATTAATCTTTGCTAGTATCTTGTAATTATTCTATCTATATCTCTTATGTTACGACAGTACCTTATTTTAGAGAGGATATAATTATCAACTTTTAGAGATGTTTTGTTAAAATTTATATATCATCCTCATGCTGTATTTTCATGATAAATATTTCTCATGATGCATCAAATATTGTATTCCTGTTCCCACTATTTTCAGAAGGTAAATCAAGCAGCGGGTTTTCTGACTTATAAGGGTCACCTGTGTTGTTCTCTCCACCACTGGTTCGAGCTTCTTGACCTTATGATCCTTTCCGTCATTCATAAGGATGTGTTAAGTTGATCATATTCTAGAATCTAACCTAGATTTTGCTCTCTTTTTAAAAAAAAGTACTATATTCTTATGATGCAACAAGTATTTTGGTATAGAATGAGTTTAGATGAGTATGGTAGATTGGTAGTACAACCAAGGGCAAATCCACAAGGGGGGCTGGCAAGGGCCCGGCCCCTGCAGCCCACCCTTGCGGCCCATATCTTATACAAGTGGCCCATGTAGGTTTTTAGTATATATTTTTCTAAAGTGCATATTATATCATATAAATTATCTTCCTTTAGTGGTGTAGTGTGTTGGTTAAAATAACTCTTTTAACATGAGGTAAAGGGATCAAATCCTATTAGCCATTACTTTTTATCTAGTTTTTAATTTTTAGAAATTCACCAAAATTTCCTTCTACTGTACAGTTGTCGCCTTCTATTCTTCTAACTTTCTCGACTCTTTGTCTCATTTAGTCCTTTGCCTATTTTTTCATGTTTTCTTTACTCTGCCATTCTCATTTCTATTTTGTTTTCCTAAATTGTTTACTCCCCCACCCCTAATTATTTCATCTTCTTCATTCACTCCCATCTTCTTTTTATTTTTGGTTTTTAAAGTCTAAATCACCAATTCTACAGAGAATTAAATCTTTAATCTTGCAAATTTAACTGGGACTCTACTTTAATTATAGCTATAGAGGTAAACGTTCTTGAGTCTCCCTATTTTTTATAATTCAATTCCCTAATATCAATATGTAGTTAGTACTCACTGTTCACTTCTGTTTGTTAAATATATTAGAAATTTTTTGTAATGATAAATTTATTATTTCTTTTGATAATTGTTGATAGTTTGATTTATTAATTGCTAATGATTAATGCAACTATTTTTGTGTAATATGCTACTCCATATAATGTTATGGTTAAATCATATTAATCGTCGTAATACTAACCCGTAATTTTGCTTATCAAAAATTAATTGTCGTAATACTAACTCGTAAAAAACTTTAACTCATGCTAATATTGTGATGCAAGAAAGTTATTACTCAAATCGTGAGACAAATAAAAGATCTAGTGATCCAAATTTCAGAACCCTGCCCCAAAAAAAATTAAGGAACCGACATTTCGTAACTATGAAAGAAGGTAGAGTACGAGATATATATGTTTAAGTGTATTTTTATTTTTTAAAAACATGATTAAAGATAAAACGGTCATACGTATATCTTAGAAACCGTGAAAAAAATAAATAAAGGAGTAAACTCTTGAAATATAGGCAACGTATATTAAAGAATCGGCGCATCTAACTTTAAATTCCTAGCTTCACCCCTGAGTACAACATTTAATATGATGCCCTCAAATAGCATTTATTAGGATACATTATGCCAATTTTATGAGTGACTTCTATGAAGTCCTATTAGAGATGGACTTGCATTAGACTCGTGCATGTTCTAGATGAAAACCTAAATCTGTATACTAGTAATGTACTACTATAAATCAGTGTTGTTCAAAACCTACATATAAAAAGGTTTGATTTATAGTAGTTGAGAAATCTAGTTTGAACGAGAGTTTGATGATTTAAACTTGCTTAATTTTCATTTTCATTTGCTCACAATCTGCGATTATTTCAACAATTTATCAACCGTATGATTATATGAGGTGACACTCACATGTTCATTGTAATATGAGGTAGTTCTGAATAGAGCTTATCAACAAAGAATTCAAATTTTGGTAGCTAAAAGTTTGATTCCGCTTGACTCGATGAGCTGAATTTAAACTCAGTACTCCCTCCGTCCCAAAATACTCTTGACACTTATAGATGATAAGTTGTTGTTTGGTTATCAATTGTTATTTTATTTAAAAGTAGATGTGATAGGAGTGAGTATGTAGTAAAAGTAGTATTATTTTATTTGGAGGAGAGAGTGTGTGGGCCAATGGTTAAAAGGTAGAAGGATTAAAATAATAGTGGGTCATATCCAAAAATAAAAGTGTAAAGAGTATTCTGGAACAGATGAAAAAGAAAAGTGTAAAGAGTATTATGGGATAGAGGGAGTATTATAGTTCGAGTTTGAATAAGCTGAAATAAGAAAATAATTAGGTTCGGCTTACGGGTTCAATAGTTTTAAAAAGCTATTACACACTCTATTTTTCAAAATTTATTGTGATTGGTATATGTCATTTTGCCCCAACAAGTCAACTTCCAATCTTGCTACAATGAAAATGTAATTCTTTCAAAGTTTTGCATAAGCCAAATACTACTACATAGCCGAGTAATAGTAGTAAACTTACTAATTTATTATAATTACTTTATTGTTTAAGCCTTTATGTCGAGACAAGTTTAAGTCTCAAAAACAATTATTAAAACAAGCTAGAATTAGATTTTCGAAATCAAATTTGAACTCGCTAAAATCAGATTAATCAAACCAAACATGTTAGAGTTCAGCTTATGGCAAACCTCAACTAATGGCTTATAAATTTCTTCCATAAAAAAATTGCACACTCCTAAATCTTAACACACACTTTAAAGAAAAGTAGAAACTTAGAAAAAGCAAATAGAGAGTATTCTTACCCAAGTTATCACGAATCATACACATGAGATCTAATTAAGATTTTTTTATATTTGACGTGTAATTAAGTTTAGTTGGACCAAAGACAAAACACATAAACAATGTATCTACCCCATGTTTTTTATGCTCATAAAAACTTACTTTGTTCACATTACTTACTTTACAACACCAAATTATGTGGAGTATGCCAAAATTGATTGAAGATGACAGGCAGCTAACTCCTATCACCATCCTTTTTTGTTCATCCATGGGAATCATACACATGTGAGCATAATCTCCACTCTGTATTAATTTAATTCCACTTATTTTTTTAAAAATCTTTGTTTCTTTCTCTCTGCCATTATTATCTATTTAAACCAACAATTATCAAAGTCAAGGTGGCCCATCATTATATACATTTGATAATTTGGTCTGTGGTGGGACCCACAATCCTTGCTGTTCACATGCAAAAACGTCGTCGTTTTCAACTTTACCCACCTCACCAGTCACTAAACTCACCACACATATCAGACACATCTATGTTTATTGCTCTTTGCATACTCACCATTCACCAAGGAAATTTAATTCATTTAATTAATCATAAAATTAGAATCCCTTGTTTTAATAATTCCTTGAACTTGTTTGTCATAAAGTTTTAATCTTTTTTTATTTTATTGACATTTATTTGAAGTTTAATATTTTTCAAGTTTAGTGTTCTGACCAAACAGTAAGCTGCAAATCTTTTCTGGGTTTCTCCAACGGAAGAATTGCAAGAAAAAGTGAGCACTTATTGAAAAAATAAAGGAGGGAAAAACAAACACGATAAAGGGAGAAACTTTCCTAATTTTTTCTTTTCATTCAACCAACAAACAAAAAGGGGAGTTAGAAAAGTGAAAAACTTCATCCTTTGGATTCTCAATCTCTCACTTTGATCTCACGCCTGAAAGCTCATTTCCCCATTTTTTTCAACTGGGTCTCTAAATTCAAGCTTGTAAATTTGTGGGTTAGTTCTCTTTATTTCTTGTTTTAGTTGTAGTTTTTTTTTCTGGGTTGTTTTTGCAGCAACAAATCAAGATAATTTGTGGGTTGTTCTCCTTCTTTCTATATCCATTTTTGTTGGATTAGGTATATATTCTTCTTTTTGATGTGGGTTAGGTTTAGTTTTCATTTCTGGTAGAGATTCTTTTGGTATTTTCTGGGCTTATTCTTTCAATTTGTGAAGTTAAGACCATTATAAAGTGTATGTAAAACAGTAAAAGAAGTCCTCTTTTTGTGTGATGGAATACTGTGAAAGTTCTGTCTGTATATGTCAAATTCACAGGATATTTTGACTTGTAATTGGTTAATTTTTGGTGGGATTCTGTAAAAATTTGATCTTGTTGTAGGGTTTGTGATCCATTAGAACCATTTAGTCTTGTTTCTTCCCCTGGCTGCAGAGCTAGGAGGGAGGTTCACATTTGCCTATTGTGGAGATCTGGGAGTTATTCCGTGCTCTATGTCCAATGAGGACTTTATTTCATTCTGATTCATGTAAAGAAACACAGCTCAATGTTCTAAATCCACAATCATGGCTCCAAGTTGAGAGGGGAAAAGTTTCAAAATTAGCAGCACAAGCATCTTCCTCAATGTAAGTTGCATTTGTTCTTTGCTTGTTTGTTAGATTTCGACGAATTAGATGGTTGTTCTTGTTGTTTGTTTTCTTAGTGGTAGCTATTGTGTTTAGTTATTTGTTTTATTTGTTATTTGTAGAGGATCTCTTGTCAAGGTTCCTGAACCGCCTATCGTTCCTCACTATAAGCCTCTTGATTATGTACAAGTCTTAGCTCAAATTCATGAAGAGCTCGAATCGTGCCCGCCAGATGAAAGGTCGAATTTGCATTTGCTACAATTTCAGGTGTTTAGGGGCCTAGGGGAGGTTAAATTGATGCGTAGAAGTCTCAGGACTGCGTGGCTTAAGGCTAGCAGTGTTCATGAGAAGATTATATTTGGGTCATGGTTGAAGTATGAGAAGAAAGGAGAGGAGTTCATCTTTGACCTACTTGCCTCTTGTAGTAAGTGTGCAAAAGAGTTTGGGCCAATTGATGTGGCTTCTGAACTTCAAGTTGATTGCAGTTCACGTTCCTCTGAAATCACATCTATCAGCGGTAGAGACAGTGTTGAGACTGTTGTTTTTCGTATTGGGAATGATAGAATACATTGTGATAGACAGAAAATGGCTTGTCTTTCATCTCCATTCCGTGCCATGCTTAATGGTTGCTTCACAGAATCATACAGTGAGGAAATAGATTTCTCTGAAAACAATATATCACCTATGGGTATGAGAGCAATTAGTGTCTTTAGCACTACTGGATGTTTGAATGACGTTTCTCCAGAACTACTCGTAGAAATGCTAATATTTGCCAACAAATTTTGCTGTGAGAGCTTGAAAGATGCATGTGATAGAAAACTTGCTTCACTGGTTTCCTCCAGGCAGGATGCCGTGGAACTTCTAGAGTGCGCAATTGAGGAGAATTCTCCAATACTTGCAGCCTCATGTTTGCAGGTTTTTCTACATGACCTTCCTGATTGTTTAAATGATGATAGGGTTGTGGAAATTTTAGGCAATGCTAATGGGGAACAACTGTCTATTGTAGTTGGAAAAGCCTCATTCTCACTCTTCTGTTTATTGAGCGAAGTTTCTATGAGCCTTGATGCTAGGTCTGACATAAACGTGCTATTCTTGGAACGTTTGGTGCAATGTGCAAAGGATAAGCAACAAAAAATGATAGCTTATCATCAGCTAGGTTGCGTGAGGCTTCTCCGGAAAGAATATGATGAAGCTGAAAAGCTTTTCCAGGGAGCCGAAAAAGAAGGCCATGTGTACTCAATTGCTGGTCTGGCTCGTATAAGTTACATTAAGGGCCAGAAAAGTTGGGCATTTGAGAAGCTTAATTCTTTAATTTTATCTTCAACTCCCATAGGATGGATGTACCAGGAGAGGTCCCTCTATTATGAAGGAGATAAGAGGTGGAACGACCTTGAGAGAGCTACAGAATTGGACCCAACTCTTACTTATCCATATATGTATCGGGCTTCATCCTTGATGAGGAGACAAGAAGCTGAAGCTGCAATTGCTGAAATAAATCGTATTCTTGGATTTAAACTAGCATTAGAATGCTTGGAGCTCAGATTTTGCTTCTATCTAGCCCTTGAGAATTATGAAGCAGCTTTCTGTGATGTTCAGGCAATTCTCACTCTTTCTCCTGATTACCGTATGTTTGAAGGTCGTGTTGCAGCGACCAAGCTTCGTATGCTGGTACGTGAGCACGTTGAGAAATGGACAACTGCAGACTGTTGGTTGAAGTTATATGATCGGTGGTCTTCAGTTGATGATATTGGATCCTTATCTGTAATTTATCAAATGCTTGAATCTGATGCAGCCAAAGGTGTCCTGTACTTCAGACAATCACTACTTCTCCTTAGGTATGCTCTACAATATCTGACCCGAAATCTCATTGTTTAGCTTTCAAAGGGCAGGTTTTTGCTTTTAATTTGGTTTTGGTCAGTATAATTACTACTGCGTTTCCTGAGCAGATATAGTGGGAAACTTGAAACAATACTTAGTAAAAAGCTGTATGTAATGGACTTTGCATTACGGAAACTAGGACACATTATATTATGGGACATGCCTAAATGCTGCTAGCTTTTATAGGGATCTAATTCTGTTCTCAACCAGGTTGAATTGTCCGGAAGCAGCCATGAGAAGTTTGCAGTTAGCTCGTCAACATGCTTCAAGTGAAGATGAGTGCCTGGTTTATGAAGGCTGGATACTATATGATACGGGGCACTGCGAGGAAGGGCTCTCGAAGGCAGAAGAGTCGATAAAACTGAAAAGATCTTTTGAGGCTTTCTTCTTGAAAGCTTATGCATTGGCTGACTCTAGTCAGGATCCATCATGTTCTTCAGCTGTTATTTCACTTCTTGAAGATGCCCTGAAATGTCCTTCAGATAGGCTGCGGAAAGGTCAGGTATGGTTTTCTTGGAATCAATCACCCTCCTTTTTGGTCAACTATGTATTTGACCTGAAAGCCTGCTGTACACGTCACTTCAGTAATCTTGCTGAATCCTTGCATTCCATCTTATGAACCTACCCCTTTCTGATGGCATTTTGATACTGTGCCTTCATATAAATTGCCCTTAACGGGTATTGAAGCAGCCATTCTTTCAGCAAGGGTAAACCTCAGATGTCTAGCCCTATCTGTGGCTCTTGTTTCTGCTATAGTGTCATCGACATAAGCTTATCTTTCTTTGAGACTAATAGCCTGACCTTGTATTTCATTATTATGAAATAGTACAACATAAGATTGAGTTAATAACTATTTGAGTCTTTTCTGTCACTGTTTTTTATCCACCACATGCTAAAGAATGCAAAATGACAGGCTTTGAACAATCTTGGGAGTGTTTATGTCGACTGCGGGAAATACGATTTAGCAGCTGACTGCTATGTTAACGCCCTTAAGATTCGTCATACCCGAGCCCATCAAGGCCTTGCTCGCGTTCACTTTCTCAGGAGTGACAAGACTGCTGCATATGAAGAAATGACAAAGCTAATTGAAAAGGCACAGAACAATGCATCCGCATATGAAAAGAGGTCAGAGTATTGTGATCGCGACTTGACCAAGGCAGACCTCGAAATGGTTACCCGATTAGATCCACTTCGAGTATATCCATATCGTTATCGAGCAGCAGGTAATACATTGATTATATTTTCTGCATAATAAATGCATTGAAGCTCTTGAGTTGGAAACCTTCGATTGAGTTCGTAATAAAGGATGCCAATAGATGTCATTTGCGGATTGTGGTTCATTTGGTTTAGTTTAGTGGTTGAAAAGTACAACTAACTATGATCCAGCAATTTTGCTGGTTGTCTTAAAGGTAATCTGTTATCTGTAATTGTAGTGTTTCCCTTTAGATTGGGGCTAAATGCCAAACCGTTTGGTGGTGTACAAGGCTGTATAAAGATGCATGTATCCTTACACCCAAACAAGTGAATAACTATGGTCAAGAAGGGAATCAATGTCCTTTCACGGCCTTGTTCACCACCAAACCTTTTGGTGTTCAGGGATTTTCTTTGTAAAGCTCCAATTACAAGAATAATGAGATCTTAAAGAACTGTTTGAGGCCGGGATAATGGCAGTGGACATACTTTGGTGATTAGATAATACAAGCTTGTCGTATTGATTTCTCCTAAAAGCATGTAATCCTAATTGCTGTCTTTATTTTGGGGCAGTGTTGATGGACAGCCACAAGGAGAAGGAGGCCATAGAAGAGCTCTCAAGGGCTATTGCTTTCAAAGGTGATGTGCACCTGCTGCATCTCCGAGCAGCATTTCACGAGCACATTGGCGATGTTATTGGTGCTCTCCGGGACTGCAGGGCTGCTCTTTCTGTTGACCCGAACCATCAAGAAATGCTGGAGCTTCATAGTAGGGTGAACAGTCATGAGCCCTGATCATTCTGAGTTCTGACGATAATGTAACTTGTCACACAGGAATGAAAAGGATTAATGCAATTTTTATGTTCATTTCTTGTATATTCCCCAGCATATGTATTCCGATGAGGTGTCATTATATTTCTTGCCTCAAGTTTTGTAACCTTTATTTTTAGCGTAGTGTATTTAATCACAGTAAACAGAAAATGAGGAAATTCTTATAGCTTCTGCAAGTCATGTTGTCTAAACTCCTCATGTATGCATTCGCAATTTCGCATGCATCCTAAATGTATTAAATCAATTTAAAAATTACTTTTACGTCGTCCTTGCAAATATAAATTGCCTTGTAGGGGTGATTATAATGCCGTCTGAGGACGTAGCCACAGACCCGGTGCTAGCGTAATTTAGCTGCCATACCTGGTAGGTGTGCGACTGCGCATAGGCTCTCCACCAGGTTAACCTGGTGAAAAGTGGCTCACCTGAACTAGCTCGTGATACTGGTTGTTCTGTGTGCTGGTCCTGGCTCGTCTCACGACTAGCTTGAACCAGCCCAGTGGCCATTCTACCCAAAAGAAATTGGCACAGAAAGGGTAAACTTTTTAAGGACAAAAGGCCATAAAGATGTCAAAAAGAGCATATGGACCCAGACTAGTGACTCATGCTAGATAGTAGGCTCTGTAGCCTGGAGCTTACTTGGTAGTTGGTAGATGAGGATCCTTGAATTAATTTCTCTAGCCTGATTACTAGCATGTCCGTAGCCTATGCATTGGTATGCTTAAACTTGTGCTCTAGTTAGTAGTAGTATGTCTGTGGGACATTGGGAGGGTCAGCACTCAGCAGCATGCATGTCTGGTCGCTAGCCTAGTTTTGGCTTTCCTTGGGGAAATTGTAAACAAGGTGTAATAAATTGTCCAGATAGTTAATACTATGGGTTAAGATGACCAAAAACGCTGTAATCTGTACTATAATCAGTTACTTTATAGCTTGTACTTTGTTTTTCCTCTTCTTTTCATGTTATCTGCAATAATGTCGAAGTAGGTTTCCTTAGCAAGACTTGTATTTCTTGATAGCATGATACTTTATCTTAGGTCTATTGATATGATAAGAACCTAACCTAAAATTAATAAGAGAAAGTCGAACCCAACAACCTGAACTCGGCATGACTTGATCCAATTATCATTGCTTGTTATTATCTTATGTTTTACATAACTTACATATGTTTGAGCATGACCCGAAAATGATACGAAACATGTCCAAATCTGACCCATTGGCCTGAATTGTCATCTCTAGATACATCATTTGTCCTTATTCATATTGCATTGCTTTTTGTTTCATTGACAACAATGTATAGTTCATTGGTAAAAGTTGGTCTTGAATGCCTCAACTTGGAGTGTAGATGATCTTGTTGGCTTGTTGCTATATGTATGTATGCCAAGGCTTGTGAATGGGGCATAGCCCATGAGTCAAGACTTTCATACGTTTTATTCTCGGGAACAGTAGATACATGTGCCACCTAAGGTATTTTTGTCCATTTTTATTAATTTGCTTTATTTTCTCTAAATAGGTAAGAAGAAATCCTCTAGGTTAGCCTCACACAAGGCCCTTACCTTCAATATCTTCAAGAAAATGTTGTATTTGGTTGCTAGAATCTTGTCAGGACCATGAATGGTTAAAAACCTCATACCAGAAAAACATACTCCCTTTCATATTAGTTAAAGGACTAATTAATGCACAAAGTTTTAGTAAATACGTTGTGGTTGATTTATCTCTTGTTATCCCAATTAAAAAAATATAGATGTAATAGGATATAGTGAGATTTTTATATTGCTATTGTGAAATGAGATACCAAGTCCAAAAAGAGAGCTAAGAAATACTCAATATGGTGGGACTAGTGTTTGCTTAACTCGCGATACAAGAATGAATACGAATAAGCAATTAGTTACCTAATTATGTCAAATTAAAATTAAACAAAAGTATACCACTTACATGTTGGATTGGAGTTTGCGGGGGGTTTATAGACTTATGGGTGAGACCATACCTACGAAAAATGAAAGGGTTCGACTCATTTAATCATTTGAGACGATAGAAAACAGAAGTATTGAAACTATCAACTCAAGGGAATGAGGGAGAAATTGATGGTTACTCACTCATACTATACACCTTGTCAGATATGGGGTGATGGCAGAACCACAGGTATTTGGATCCAAGTGAATCTCGCCCAAGTGAATCTCGCTAGCGGTGGGATATAATGGCATATCTGTGAGGACATGAGCAGACAAGAGGGTTGCACTCTCTTATACACGATGAAAATTCTCAGGGCGAAGACCTAAGGCATTCGAGATCATCCAAGCATGTATTCTCATCATTGGCCAAATGCATAGTGAATATGGCCTATGAGAAAGGCAGCACTAATAAGTAATAACTTGTCTGTTATCGTAATTCCCTTTAGAACTTGCAATCGATAGTATTTTTAGAACCGAAGGTGATGTCAACACCAGTAAGCCATCACCTATTGCACACAGATATACTACTTGATATAACTGGAAAGTGCGTATCTCTCAAACTATTTTGTCTCAGAATTCTCTTCTTTATCGACGGGCCTGTTTCAAAATTCTTGCTTTCACTCCTTGATGAATGATCTTCTCTTACATTCTAATTCAGGGTATGAATTTCACTCCAGGAAGGTGAAAGAAAGCAATAAAGTAAATTAAAATGAAAGTACAACATTTCCAACTAATAGTAAGACCTCTACAACCAAAAGTAACAATCCGATTACATCGAGCTGTCTACAGTCTACAGTCTACAACAAATCTGTACTATATGCTAGGAGAAACAGATTACACCATTTTATTTCAAATCTGTACATGTCATATAAGATGTTGAAATGAAATTTCAAATTCAGTATATTCTTTCAGAAAGTTTACCAGTAACTATATGCTAGGAGAAACAGATTACACCATGTTCAATACTGAAAAATGCATTCAAGTTCTGTCATATCTCTCTCCTGTTAAATGGTGAAAAATCAGAACATTCTTCTATTTCGCTATAGGAAACACTATATATATTTGCATTTACATATATACAAAGACAAGATTTGCCTTCAGATGACTCGTCAGAAAAAAGGGTAAAAAGGACTCATAATCGTCATCAAGGAATTACAGTGGTAGTTCAATCCTCTTCTTATGTGTGTCTGAACCATTGTTACAAGGAACGGAGAACGTTCCGGAACGTGGTACGGAAACGGGAACGCGGAACGCAGCCTCAGATGGACTCCTAGCCCACGTCCCACGTACCACGTACCACGTTTCGCGTTCCGGGACGCGTCCCCTGGAACGTGAAACGGGGCCACGTACCACGTTTCCGGTACAGTTAAAAAGAAATCCCTTGATTCATCAACTGTGGCAACGTTGGCATGGACAATTAGAAAGAAATCCCTTGATGCCAACCGCGGAAGGATACATATGCATCTTCTGTGATTCATCAACTGTGGCAACGTTGGCATGGACAATTAGAAAGAAATCCCTTGATTCTTGGTTTCGAATTAATGAACCAAGAAACTGCCTCAGAAACGATGCCAAGCATATTCATCTTTGCAACATTCAGCTCATATTAAAGGGAATGGTTCGCAAAACCACTAACCAGTGAACTCGACACAAAGCATATGCCTCATGCTAATTGCAACATTTCCATCCCTGGAACTAACTATTTTCATCCTGAAAGGATGCATTCATTATAATATCGATGATCAACTGGGAGGTTGTTGAAAATAGGGATGTCGCAGAGCGTCATCCACACTTAACCGGTCATCCTGGACACAAAAATCAGAGAAAATAGAATGGAGGTAACAAACTTAATAATTCATCAGGAGATAGCAAGCTATAAAATTTGACACCAATCAATATATAATGGGGTCTGGCAATTGGCTGCCGCCATTTAATTTGTTAGAAGTAAGAATTCAGTTTAGCTTCATTATAGGCAATAAGCTCCTATTTCATGCAATTCATTGCTATCTGATTGCTAAATACAAGTATCTTAAGCTTCAACTTTCGCGGAAATAACTCGTAATATTTTTGACAGTGAAACATGTAGAGCCATAATATGTGCAAAATTAAGGCGTAAAGATTAAAAAAAATTATCCACATACAATCAAGTGAAACACCCAGCAGTTGCATAGATCACACTAACAGATATATGCAAAAAAGCCACTTACCGGGTCCCAACGTAATAGCTGCCGCACTAGACGCATAGCCCAGACATTTGGAAAACTGTTGACATTGTAAATTATGTTAAGAACTTCCGTGAACCAGACCAAAAAGATGTAACAATGTGAAACCTTCCTGGCAATCGTCACTAACCCTATATTAAGAGGATCTCTACTTTTTATGAGGTTCGAGAAGAATTCTTCAGAGCATTTCCATGAAGCTGGTGAATCATTAGGCTGCAGAAATTCATTTTGTTATAAGAACCAGCACATTTGAGTGAATTGGCAATCAGTCAACGGCTTAAATGTAAACTATAAAGCATTCTGTAGGTAATGTCATTTTCATCAACCAAGAACAAGCACTACCTTTCAATAATTTAATAATCAACTGGTCGTGAGGAACCAGACCCTGTGAGGTCCGGGGAGATAGGGGGCAAGCTAATTCAATCCACTTTCTTAACAGCCAAAGGCACCAAACCTAGTAGGATAACAATAGATCCCACCCAACCTTAAAAGTTAGGGAAGGTGAGAGCCGAACACCCAACCTTGAAAATTGGGAAATGGAAGCTCCACCACTAAGTGTAATATTTACAACCATTGTGTGAGTGCAAATGCATTGTCTGAACATAAACCACTAAAAATAGTAAAGTGGAAATACAATGAAATGCATCACTTTAGGAGCACTCTGGTACAATCAAGGAGCAAACCAACATGTAAAATAACAGAATCTAGGTTAACCTAAAACAAACTCACCTGGTCATGTGGACCCTTGCCAGGACGACGTGTAGAAGAATGGCCCGGGACTAATATGCACATTTCCATGAAGGACCTAAGCCTGGACCAAGCGAGAAAAAGGCAGCAACTTATCAGTAATAAAGTTTTCCTGCAAATCATATTTCTCACTAATACTAACATACACACGATCTTTTGTTAAACAACAAATTATCATCATTCAACAATGCAAGCCACATTCGTGCAGCTACAGGGTTCTCTTGAAATGCAAGTGAGGAAACAGCTCATGCAAACACAAAGGTATAATAAATAAAGCAGAACTTTAGATGCTTCACACCTGGTGGTCATCAACTGTCTGCGTATAAGAAACCTACCCAAAGACAAAAGACAGTCATGCAAGGAAAATGCCAACAATTCCAATTTCTGACTTGGTCCCCAGTATTTCAATCGTATGTTAAAAGAAGAACCCCTGAGTCCCTGACATCATAATGGTGTGCATATTGTAGCCATGAAGCATCTTAAAAAAAAATCGAAATCATAATCTATTGCAAATTCCATGAGCAACAGTTGACCATTATATAGTTACTCGTTTAGCTTTTCATCGAATAGGACATCCATATACAAACATGTCTGAGAGCAAGGCTAGCAGGATATCATTCATGAAATAACTCCTCCCATGCAGAATAGGAAAAAATGTTTATATTTTGCTAAAGAATAAGTCACGTGTAGTTTCAACAGAAATGTATCATTTCTGGGAAAAAGGTGGAAATACATGGTCATACAACCATCAGATATTACGATGAAATTCACCTATATGCAAGCTCCTTCAAGTCTTCGTTCCAGCCTTTAAGAAGGTTATCCAGAAGGGCATGAGATAAAGAGCTAATCTGGAAAACATCTGGCGAACCCAATACCATCTCCAAGAATACAACTCCAACACTCCACATATCATACCTGTCAAAATGGAGCAGCTCAAAAGAGATGTATATGGAGAACAAGGCGACAATAATTTACTTCAGTTTTGAGTTTTGACCATTGTTCTAATATTGATGGCCGTAATTAACAAAGAAACATAGGCACGTAATTTGAAGGTAAGAAAAAAAAAATATAGCTTCTAAGAGCAAATCTTCCAGTTCAGCTAAAAACAATTAACATACTTTAGAGTCCTGCTTGTAGGTCCCTGAAACCAG
Organism: Beta lomatogona; assembly: GCA_947646795.1. NCBI lineage: Eukaryota > Viridiplantae > Streptophyta > Magnoliopsida > Caryophyllales > Amaranthaceae > Beta > Beta lomatogona. The sequence continues at coordinate 687,512 of CANSNZ010000418.1, forward strand.
CTTGTATTTAGAAAAGCTTCAGGGGGAGTGTACTCATATGTCTGCTCCGCTCTGTATTGCAGAAAAGTTAAAATCATAAGCCATTAAGCGAACAGTATATTTCTGACTATAGATTCTCACGACACCTTCAAACATAGGATTGATAGAGCATCAGGATGAGAATAAACACTCCTCAAAACCATCATAATCAAGCATTTCTGTCAGAAAATACCTTTTATAACACTGTTTTAGCACCTCCTATAAATTTTCTACCAGGAAGTATCTTATAGAAATTAGAACTTTTGAAAGGAACCTTAATGGCATATTCCGGCCAGAAAGTCAACAGTCCGGTATTTCGACTCTTTGTGCAGGCCTCTTTTTTCCCTCTACATGCTCATGCCTTCACATTCTCTCTTTCTTTCTTCTTCTTCTCACATAATTTCCTGCCACAGAAACCCTCTTCTTCCTCCCTCCCCCTTCACAGCCACCAAACCTCTCCCTAAACTCTATACTTGCACTCACTCTCTTGCCTTCTTCTTTTGTTCCCATATTCTTCCTCTCTATCTCCCTCTCTGAATTTTGGTCTCAATTAACTAGAAATTGGCCAGGATGTAGAGCATCTTAGTAGAGATCCGGAAACAAACAAGTAACAAAATTATCAAAGAAAGCTTGATCTATTCACCAGACTTACCAGGGTCTCTTTCTGTGTTGGAATGTGTTTCAAATAGCTGTTGTGAGCTCACCAAACATAATGTAGCGCTAAAAGAAGATCATGTCATCTCGTCTAATTCCTCACTTTTCAGGTGCGCAGTGTGATGAACTTTTTAAAAAAAGCTTTATCTATTGAATTCTGTATTATATCTTTTATGACTTAATTTCGGAGTTCTGATCTTATATTACATACAACCAATGATGTATGCCATGCTAACAACCTATTTGGTGAAATGCCCAAGAGGATTGAAATATAACAGAGGCCATCTGAAATTGTAAATCATGCCAAATTGAGATGAGTTTGTCATGCGCCCATGTCTTCTCAATTGACAATTTAACGGCTTTTGTAGATTTACAACACCTATTTTATTAATGTTCACCTATATAATTGAGATTGTTCAGCTTCTGAACTTGGAAAATCAACACATACCTTTGAGTGGTACATGACGCCACATGCCAAAGTATTTAGAACGCATTGTAAGTACATGATCATTCTTCTCTTTTATATTTAAGTGGATCGTTTTTCTTTTTCTTTTTTTTTTTTTTTTGGGGGGGGTGGGGGGAGGGGGGAACAGTTTCAATTCCTCTTAAATTATTTTGCAGCTCCTGGAAGAAAAATTCAGAGAGGGAGAAAGAGAGAGAGAGGAAGAAGATGAGATGAACAGACAGCAAGGATAGAACATGCCTCGACACTTCATAAAAGAAAATCTTAAAGAAACATAGAAATAACTCAAATAATGTGAATTGATCAAAGCACCCTAGAGAAAAGGCTATCTGGACAGCTGTGTTTAAAAGCTTTAGCAACTTTTTTCTCCCTTCCGATTACAGGCATCATAGACGGAAGTGATGGAGATGATATCTTATATGAGGTCTTGGGTACTATCCTCCAACCAATTAAGCTTGACAAGATACATATTTTGTAGTCCCATAGAAAATTAGAAATCTAAACATATGATCGAACTACGGATTTAAATCTCGGATTCGGCCACGATCGCGGTTACGGTCACGGAACCACTTTCGCGAGCAATGTGGATGGTATATGGCTGTTGCGGCCTAATATCTCAGGATGCTTAAAAACCTTTACAATGCGGTTATGTGAGAGTGAGACTTGATACAGTGGATCCAACTAGGAATCGACAAATAGCAATAACCAGAAAACATGAAACCTCTAAACACTAAATTCATATTATACATGCTCTGTCACAATGTTCATAATAAATCAGTAAATTTGAATAACAAATCTGATAATAAATGAAAGTACTAAAAAAAAGCACAAAAGTTTAGTTTAAAAAGCATTACCTAGAAGGGCTTTTAAACCCATATAAACGCCTCATGGTGAAGTCATCGATTGCACTACCAAAGTCAATAATATGCCTGAGAAAACAAAATCCAGAAAATAAAGCACATCAAAAAATCATCACATCAGAGTTTAACTGATAGATTATAAACATGATAATAATATTCAGCGATGCTAATATAATTCAATAATGTGGCTTGAGATCAGAAGTTTCAAACGATTCAAAGTGAGAGGTGACTGGAGAGTGGTAGAAAATTGAATAGACTATCACCAAAGATAAATGAATGGAACAAACATATTCTGCAAAAAAAGAAATTTAAAACCTATTTATGCATTTACTGTCATCGTCTTAACTTAGTGAGGAGGCACTATCTTCAAGCTTCCACCTAGATCTAACGAGGACAATTGGCACTTAAGATGGGAATATCAAGTGAGACCATAAGTATGTTACTGGCTTATTGCTCATAAGTCTCCCTCAGATAACCAAAAAACCATATACAAAAAGGATTTCCGTTAGGCAGCTATATCCTGGATCAAGGTCAAAAATTAATGACCAGATGACCTGTAGGGGGCTTATACAATGCCAGCTTCAGTACCATAAAAGAAAGATGATAAAAAGATCTTCTTACGCCAGAGATCGCGAAAAGCTGATATCTTAAAAACAGACACTAGAAGTAACAGATAGCTTGCTGAGTTGCTGGTTTCTATTAATAAACTCCCAGAATGAGGAAGAGATCTCTCTGTCCATGGTTAATGGTGATCAACATCAAGAGAACATTGAAGGGGTCATGCATAGTACACATATACAAGGGTGCAACTGCAACCAAGTGATCATTTGCTTTTTATTCCATGGTTAATGAATAATTCCAGCCACGTATTGAATCCTGCCGAACTTGATTGAAAAATAGCTACAAAGATGGAGAAGAAGTTGACGACAAATGGACAAAGCCTTCACCAAAGTAATGAACATAAATGTCAATGGCTATTAACATTCTACTGAGTCAGAAGCTAAGCTTAGAATAGTGAAGAAACTGAAAACGTGAAATGGTCCATCAACACTGTAATGAATTGATAATGTAAGCAGGTAGTTTAAGGGATCAAGATGGTGATTTATATTATCAAGCGAGAAAATGCAAGATAATTGCCAAGTATTCGAGAGACTTGACATTCTCCCAAAGTTAACTAACAAGCTAAATAACTTCTCAATAATTTTCTAATTTCTTTTCTTCCTAATCTCCTCTATTTATAGTAGACTTTCCTGCTATCTCCTCTACCTAACCAGCTGCCTTACTCCCCAAGCTAACATGATAACTAGTGTGTATTACCAAAAGTACCCCTGCCACCCTAGGCTAGTCTAGCACAGAGTACAGACACCATACAAGACAAACTAGGTACCATTGGTGGACATGGAACAAGAAGCAGGAGCACTAACTTCTGCTCCTGTGTACTGCTACCTCCTATATTTCATTCACCTATTAAATTTTGGATGAGTGGCATTCAAAATAACCTCATGAAAGTATGAAACATTATTAACATTATAAAAAAAAAAGAATGCCATTTTTCCTAATTTTCTGCAACACGAGCAGTAGCATGGTAGAATTTTTTTTTAAAAAAAATTGTGAGTTCATGAAAATCCAAAGCTTGCACGTATCCTGAAATTTAAAAACACATCCAAATTGTTTTTAGAAAAACCTCCACTTACATATTTACGGTTTGGATAGTGATTCGAAAGAGAGAGATTGCAAATGACAACATCACATCTCACTTTTAGAGAGGGATTTGAGGGATGTAAACTTTTCTTTTCTCCACTTCCTACATTCTAAATCAAGGATTTAAACTGAAGTAGCTCCAAAAGTTCCATTTCAAGTGCATATCCCTTTTTAACTTCCCTACTCAAACTCGTCGTTACAAGAAACATGGTGGCCAATAGTAGATACACTAATTTTCCCTAAATCACTTTCTGCTTTTACCATAAAGTAGACTATACCATTCCACCCATCCATTGAGACCAAGGTTCTGTGAAGAAAGCTCATGATTCCCTTGCATCCACATCAAAGCACAATCAAGGGGTGCTTTGGAGCCTAAGTATTTTCATGTACAGAAACCTTTACGAATGGGGAAAGAAAACACTATGGCAGAGATGTATACATTTTTCCTGCACTTTTTAGCTCTCCACTTGGTCTTCCTTTAAAGCATTCACCTGTATCCTGATCTTCAATGCATATTACCATGTTCTCTGCAGAAACAATTCACAAATCAGTTGCCCAGGATTCCAGATCATATTGAAGAAACCTAAATCTAAAATTTGAATAGAGATTAGAAGGGAATATTTAGCAGGTAAAGTATAGTTTGTTTGGACTAGGGGAACTTTGAAAGAAAGGAAAGGGACGTATTCATTTTCACTTATTTGCATGCAACATATGAGAATGAAAGAGAAGGGAATTGGAAAGATTCATTTTCCTTCCCCTCCTAAATCCTAATAAACCAAAACCTTCTAATGTCAGAAAGAAAATGCAACTTCACTCTTCCCTCCCCTTCCCTCTCTTTCCTTCACCCACCTTCCCTCCTCCTTTAATCCACTATTAATTCTGCAGGGGAAAAAAATAGACAAAAAAAATAGAGATAATATATCAGACACAGAAAGAGGTATCCAGATCCTCACCAGGTTTGATATCTCTGTGGGTAATATTACGATCATGACAAGACTTGAGAGCCATCAACTGACAGGACAAAGAAATTATCTCAGAAATTGGAGAGAGATGCAGATATCAAAATTTTGAAAAAGAAACAATAAATAATTGTAGAAAGCCTAGTAAAATAGTAGTCATAAGAGAAATACAGAGACAACTCAAGGACTTCTGAGAAAAAACTGAAAATACTCAATACATGTAACTCTATTAGCTGAGACAAACTTACATACAATCAAGACTGACTATATCAGACAACAATCTAGCATTTGCAAGTTTCTATTCACTATTCACTTATATTTTGAAAAAAGAAATGCAAGCCATATGTTGCACCCAAATGATAACCGAAAGAAACAACTCAAATTACAGTGTAAACTGATTTTTTTTTTTAGCACGCACCAATTGCCAGATAATATTCCGCATGCCCACTTGTCCTGCTTTTGTTGTCTTAAGCCAATGCCACCATTTTGATGGGTGCAACACCTGAGCATGTCCAGATCTTTCAGAAGGGATTTCATCAGCATCTTTAGTTGTATACATAAGCTTTGACAAAGATATGCCTTCATGCCTGAAGACAAGCCATATTTCATTAGAACGGGACTCAAAGGATTCAACATATCTTGCAATATGGTTGAGGCCTTCTTCATAGATCACTGTCCAGGTTCCATTTCCATGAGTGAACTCTTGACCAAGATCCTCAGAGTCCTCATTCTCCTGAACATCTTTATTTGTTCCAAAGTGACCATATAGACTGGCTCCAGGATCATTAAATAATGAGCCTGACACTGTAGATGGTAAAAACCCTCCAAGAGATGTAGAAGCATTTGAGAATATTTCACCAAAATACTTCTCCCGCAACCCACTCAAGTATACAGCAGATCCTCTCTCAACCTGGTTGTAACAAAAGGCAACTAAATATTTGCTTTTAATGTGATAAATCGTAGCATTTTGCAAATGCAAAATCGCACAGCACCTATATAATTTATAGCTATCAATTATTTGAAAGTAAATCATTATATATCATTTTTGACTAAATTAGAATGGACACATAATATCAACTTCTAAACCAAAGCAAAAACATATCCAGAAAGTACCCAAAAAAAGCTCTTCACTGCAACTTATGGAATCAGACCACATAAAAAAAAAAAAAAAAAAAAGCTTCTAATAGAATGAGAGGATAAAAGAGGGCATGATCACAGAGCTGAAGCCAAAAGAGCAAAATGACAATTGGAACTTAGCATCATACAAAAGCGCAATGAAAGGATATATTTTGAAGTTTGAAGACCATCTGGAGCTTCATTTTTAGAGCAATGGGACTTCAGGAGGAAAAATCCTTCAGAAGTTTGAGAGAAGAGAGGCCACTACAAGATACAAGCAAAACAGTCTAAAAAGTTTGCACCTGTAAACCACCAACCTATTCACACAAACGACACTATGCTGAGAACGAAGCTAATGAAATTTCTTCCTGTTTAACATAGATGTTCACTATCAGATTTCTTTGTTATCATGCCCAGCAGCCAGCAGAAAGTGAAGAATCTACACAACATCACTCTTTCCCACGACTAGCACTATTAACAACCATCAAAGGAAATTTCAGTTTCCATCAAAATTCAAGTTATTGTATAGAACTTTAGGCCTGCAGATTCAGCTGTGAGCATTAGGTCCATGACCAATAATAGAGGATTTAAATGGATTGAGGGCTAAAAGATGGTCTCCTAATCTGGGAGGATCCAGAATTCGTAAGATAAGACAATAAAGTCCACAAGCACACTTAAGTCCATATTGCATTCTTGCATCTTAGGATTCAGCAACAGCATCAATACTATAATTCACATCTGAAGACCATTCCCTTAAGTAAAGACCGTTTTTGTAAAAGAACTTGAACCTTGCACTACAGGGAATATCAATCATAACATGTGTTTCAAAATCACGCTGCGACATCCGTCGCAGACCATTATCTTACTGTAGTAGCCATTATAACCCACCCACCCCCCCGGCACAAACAAATTCACGTGGCCCACCCACCCCCTCTCCTAATTTATTTGTTCCTACTTTCAAGTACCAATAAGCCTACACTCCCCTACTACAAACTCTTAATATCTTCATTCTTAGTATGTGTTCCCAGGTCTAACAAGAGATTTATTAGAGGACAGCGGGACTAGGGAGTACATAAAAGTTTCACTCATATTACTAATAAAAAAACCAACAGCGTAAAGTTACAATCTTTTCCAAAACTATTAAACTACAATTATACTGGATCTTTTTACAATTTGTCAATTCACATCACGATGGCTGCAAAGTGCGTTATAACACACGCAAGATATGTTCGGCAACACCGCGACAGCAATTTTTTCTATGCAGTGATGACACATGAACCTTGATCTTATTCTCTAGCACTTCTAATAAGGGTTGACAAAAACATTAGAGCAAGCTCAGCCTAATCTCTAAAACATCCAACTGCCATATCCAAACTTACTCTTTCTCCAAATCCATGTCTAGTCCATGTTTGAACTCTCCAATATTGAAACTTTATTTGTTTTCCTGTTTTTGGTTGATTAAGTAATTAACCACTGAAAAGCGAGTGAGTGGGTCATATCAGTCTCATAAAATGCACATATATATGATTCCCCAAACTACAGTAGCATCAGGATTCATGGAAAAAGATTGTGAAAGAATTACAAAGAAGCCAACACAATGCATCACAACCACCAGCAACATCCAAAGATCTGGTTCCCCTCCCAACCAAGGGAGAATTGTATCCGGAAAATGACATCCAAAATATAAATTGATAGAGTTTCTGACAATGAATAATGGTATTACATTTTACAAACTGCAAACAGCGGACACACCTAGTCGATCAAGCCTGATTTGCTTATTCTAGCGGTTTATGTATCTGCGATGAACTGCCATCTTTAGGGCAGATTAGAGAAGAAGATTATGGACTTGAATGGAATTTGATCGATAATTTTCTGAAAAACAGTAAAATAAAGATAGTAATTACAAGCTTTCGAGAGGTTTGTTCTCATCTATTGAATTCTTAAAATCTCACCCAATTTTCTTATCAATATTCAACATAACATGCTTTCTCTCTCCCTAATCTATTCTATTTATAGAGATATTCCCCACTAACCCCTAACTTATTCTTCAAGCCACTATTAAAACTAACTAATTATGCAATACCAAAAAGTACCCCTCTCCTTGGGTTGATTCATTACAGTATCTTCTTAACGAACAAAATGTATGAGAGAATGCTTTTGACAAAAGGAACCTATATTCATACAAGATAGGCAACTAGCGAAAAAAAAATTACCACAAAAACCATCGAATAGAGGTAGCAGAAAATATAAGGATTCAGACCTACCATTATGCGCTTTAGAATGAACAAGTTACCATCCGAGGAGCCACCAGGACAATCATGACTTGATGAGAAGTTCCCTGAATTTTCATCACACGATTCCAGATTAAAATGATGGTGTCTGGAAGAAGTTAAGTTATTCTGATTCCAGTTCCGAGCATCATCTCCTTGAGAACAATTCCATTGAAAAGCCAACCAAACCTCACCATACGCTCCACGACCGAATCTTTTCCTCAGGATATACCTATTCATCAAAAGATAAAAAGAGTACATTTATGTCATGCAAGAAAGAATCAGAGATCAACATTGTGTATCTTAGAAACTAGCAACAATAAAATAATCATCCATGATTTAGAAAAGAACCCTCAAAATGGAAAAGCTAATAGGAGAACCTCCTTCTATGAAAAGGATTGAGGCAATGTAATCAGCCTGCACCTTGTTTTCCATTTTAAAGTATTTACCTTCACCAATGCTAGCAAACTACACTAGCTACACTGACTCAAGCTCTAAGCACAGTGGAAATTGTAAATTAAGCTTACATGAAAGTTAGGGGATGAACTACTGACAGATTTGTCTAACTTGCATCTCACTTAAAAAGACAACAGGTAACTAAACATTAGTTAACCTACAGGAACACACTGAAAATTGAAATATAAGGCACATAGCAAGAAGCAGGGGCCAAATTCTGCAAAATAATTGTGGCTTTATCAGGCGATTATAACTTCGCAGGGTTGAGAAAGTGCCAAGGTTAGCAGCTCAATAAGCACATAGTTTATGGTTTCAGCCAGCCATTATGACACGAAACAGAAAATTCCTAGTTCTTGATTTATAATTCTCTTTTAAATCATGTTGCCGATAAAGGAAACGCTGCACAAGCAGAGCAGGAATGCAGTGTTGTACTCCTGATTAACAATTGCATATTATATTCAAAAGCAGTACCCCATTGGATAGAGGTGTGTGTATCATTATCACATAGCCAAGGTGTCTGCTTTTACCATCCTTTCTACTGTCATCCAAAAAATTTAGAATAAGCATGGCCACCGGTCCACCATGATGGTTCAACTATCGCAAGTCCACAACTACGTTAATTATAAAATAATCTCTAATATAAAACCTGAATAAACTCCCCTTTCCAGATACAAGGCTTCAAAGTTCAAACTTCTTATAAATCATACTTTTCCTAGAAGCAACTGTAATATAAAAAATGTATAAAAAACACACATTTGGCAGATTGTCAAAAAAAGAACATATATGGAGATGCCAAAACATGTGACTATATAAGCAATCAAACAAGACAAAACGATTGCTGCAGAACCATAGGATTCAAAAGATAAGGACCAAGAAGAAAAATCGAAGTTTCCATATTCACCCCACTATGAAATAATGGGGAAAAAAAGTAAGTCTTCAATTCTCATCTCCACATTGTACACTTCCAAAGATATATTTAACAGATCAAAGCTAAAACGATACAAAAGATTCCCAAACAATATTGGCCGCTCGAAAGAGGCAAAGAGCTGAGGCAAAGAAAAAAGCGACTATACCTCATGTCAGGCTTAACATGCTCAAATGATCCAAAACCAGATTCAGCATACTGTAGAGGGATTGACTCAAGCAGAGCAAGGAAACTGGAAAGATCTTCAGGATATCTGCTCTCATCTCCATTTCCATCAGAGATCATCCCAAAATGAAAGCAAAAGTTGTTCTCATCATTTAATTTCGTAGATTCTCCTAATTCCAATGGTAAATAGAACAGAGTAAAATAAGAGTTAGACAATATAACGTCGATGAGAGGAAATTTTCTAACAGTTTGACTTTGATACAATGAAACAAGTATGAACTTCCCACACCCACCCACCCTTTCTTCCCTCCTCTCCTATATATGAAACGAAGAGAAAATAACAGAGATATCAACATCGGGAGGATAGAGAATCATATGATTCAGTACACATAGGAAATCAATCGCACAATCTAAAATTTGAGGGCAGCTCCACTCACCGCAGCTATGATCAAGATGCCCTGGGAGAGCATGGGGGATGTCATAAACAGCATCTGGGTTTTCATTCTCCAGATCACTAGAGGTATCTTCCACATCTTCCTTGAGGTTCTCATAGAAGTAGTAACATCCAAAATTACCTTGCTTTCCTTCCACCTGAAGCAAAAATGATAACGAAAAGTTCAAAAATCAATCAAAAACAAAATGTCCCCTCTGAGAAAAACTTTCAGATTAAATTTACTATCCCATGCACGCACGCACGCAAGCGCGCATACACACACAAAGTCGAGATCCAATGCGAAGGATCTTATAAAGAGAAGGGTTGATATACCATTAAAGGATTACTAACTACTATTTTTTCTGTATCCATCAGGCAAAGCATTTCACTGGCACACATTTCCAGAATCCACCCATTACAAAACCATGTTTTATTCTCAAATTATTACTTGTATGTAGATAAAATGGAAGGTAGCTGGCGTACTAGAATTCTCAGATTTTAGTAAATAGGAGGTTGTATGCTAGGGCTACAAGCCTACAACAAGCAAATACATTTGCAAACCGCTTGCAAACAAACTTTTTTTGAGCTGTCGAGGCCTGTTTGTTAAGCAATTGAACGAGCCCTAACAAAAACTTAAAAGATCATTTTATTTAATAAGCCAAATTTGTGCTAAAACTTGCTTGGATCCTTATGTATGTTTGCATGGTCACAAATGATCGAAGTACAAAATATAAATTGTGAATTTCGAAGCAAGGCCATTTGTTCAGATTTCTCCTTTTGAAAGGACCCCTAGGGTCATCAACCCTAGACAAGAAAGGACCTGGCTAATTTTCAACTCCTCAACTCAACTACACTCATTTGCAACCCTATGTATGCATTGTCACAAAAGAGTGAAGTACAAAAGAAAAGAATGAAGCCGAAGCATAAAGGAATTTAGAAGAATTGTCATTATTTAGATTCTTTTTAGAAAAAATAACCTATGCGGACGTCAAACCTGGACAAGAAAATTAACAAAGAAAAAATAAGAAGACTTCAGAATATATAGATTTAGAAGCTAAGTTCTTATAAGAAGAAAAGAAAAAGGCAGTCCATGCAGCAACAAGATGATAGTCAGACAAGGTCAACATGAGCCTCCATAACTTCAAGAAACGAAATTCCTGTCTTCCTTTTTTGCTTATCCAATTATTCCCTCAACTATTTTGTTCGAGTAGAAATTTAACTTATTAAATGAACTCCAAAGTCCAAAATACCCTTAAAGACTTTAAAGTCTTATGCCATACACTTACCAATAGTCTGTCAAACTTTGCCACAATTGGATAAGCATGTTCCAGTTGAACAAGGCTGATGGGAACTTCATCGGCTAAAACATTGACAAAAGCAAAGAAGAAGAATCATGTTATTTTCGATCTTTTGGAGACGGCGGTAGGTAATAGAAAGTGAGAAACTAGAGAGAACAGCTAATATAGGGTTTAATGACTGAGGTCATATAAAGGTACTCTATCCAACCTCAAATAAATATTGAGCTCTGAGTGTTGCTAAACTAAGAGAAAGCCTCGAGTGAAGGAAAGCACAATAGAGCAAAGCATAATTTATTGCTGTACATGAAATTGGACGAAAATAATGGGACATAGTATTAAAAAAAAAAAATCGGTCACTTATTTAGTTATTTTAGTAGAGCAACATCTAACCTTTCTTACTTGCATCATTAATTTCAGGAAAATCAAACACTGTATCTTCATGCCAGATTAGTAGGATAAAACTTAAAAATAACACAACAAGGGTTAGAAAGTTCATCATATAGAAATGGGACAAACTTTTGGAGAAAACTATCTAAGATTTGGAGAAAATGAGCATCAATGCCTCTATTGACATACTTACCGTTCAAAAAGGTTTTAGACGGACTTATTGATCTCAATGGAACAACAGCAGCAGCCATATTATCAGCGCTTCCTCTCTCAAATGCAATGCTTGTTATGCAATCAGCTAGAGAATCTGAGCAGGCTGGAGAGACCTGCAATCCTGAAAGGTCGTCATTCTGCACTTCCCACAGAACATCACAGACATCCTGTGAGTCCAGCCCCTCAAAAACACCGTCTGATGCAGCTATGAGGTAGCTGTCATTGTCATTCAGGAGTTGCCAACCTGTTATCTCTGGAACAGCTATGACACCATACCTAGCAACCAACGGAATCAATATATATAATCCCTTTGAACAATTTTCTGACATAACACAATAATAACAACAAGAAAGCCTTAATCCCAAAATGATTTAGGGTCGGCTAACATAAATTGTCATAAGAAATTGTTTCCATGAAAGCAACAAAAGTAAAGGCAGAAGATTTTAAACAAAGAAAAATAAGATAGTGAAAGAGAGAGACGTAAGACGAGAGATAACACAAGGGACCAAAAACCGAATGAGGTGTAAAGAGAAAACCAAAATATAGGGATATGAAAATGCACATATTAATAGATTGAAAACAATCTATAGAAGAGGTATAGAGAAAAACAAATGATAAGATTTGGGAAAACCCTAAAAGGAGAATTAATAATAATATTTTAGGGGAAAAGTTTGTAAAACCCAAGGAGTAAAGTAAAAAGAATAATAAGGGCTACATACAAAGTCAAGCCATGTCATCGGCATAAATCTCTCCCCCCCCCCAACCCACTTTATGCTATCCAAAAGCCATATTTTCCTGAATCCCAAGTCGACTCGCATAACTCTCAATCACCTTTATCCAAGTTATCCTAGGTCTTCCCTACCCCTTTACAATCCCATTAGTTTGCCACTCATCAAGCATTTTAACTCGTGCATCAAATGGTCTTCGTCTGACATGTCCACAGCACCACAGGAGGTGCGATTCTCCCTCATCTTGTTCTCAATAGATGTACAAGCTTCTTCCTAATAAAGGGGATGCCCTCACGATATGGATTCATGTCCATAAATGTAACTGAGTGTTCTGATATACTAAAGAAAAACCAACTCATGAACCTACAAGGCATATTAAACGATACAATAACACACACACACACACTAAGCCAGACCTTGTCACAGCCCACAACAGACTTCCAAGTGTCACCTCCCTCCCTCCCAAAAAATATTTAATTACTCCCACTGTCTTTGAAAGAATGCCCCAATTTCCATATTAGTTCGTCTCTAAAAGATTGCGCCATTGCTTTTTTAAGATAACATGGTCCCGACGATTTCTCTTCACTTTTCTCTTACCCTACACGCAAAAGGACAAAACTACCTACAACTCTGAAAACAGAAAAAGAAGGGAAATGTAGCAAACAATAAGGGATAGAGGGAGTAAAGGATTATAGTGCATCCCAGAGCAGAGTTACAACTTATGCATAAAAATCACCTTTTATAAGACACATCACCAATAGCCCTGGACACAGCAAGACGTCCATTGACTCTTGAAACTCCACTCCACTCGATAACATAACCACCAGCATTTTCCACTCGGAACTTTTCATCATTCCTATCTGGCCGATGATCTCTAGTCAATTCTTTCACAATCAAATGATTTAATCCCTTGGAAGCCACCATTTTACAGTGTGCACAATCCTTAAACCGCAATACAGCACCATCACGTCTTTTTTGCCTATATATCCTTAAAGCAGTGGCTGCAATGTTCCAGAAAATAGAACTTCAACATACTTTCAAAGCAAACTGCAATAACCGGGTAGGTGAATACTATTTTGCACGCAATACACCATAAAAATATGGGTTAAATAAGATAAATATTATGACATACCTACGCATATATGAAAAGATAAATGTTCTTTCAGGAAGACAACGCCTTACCTTTAGCGTCAGCAGGACGCTGATACTGCTCTGAGCACAAAAGAGCCTTCGAATCTCCTATGTTTGCAACCAATATCTTCCCATCCACAATCAGAACAACTGTGGCTGTAGAACCCGAATCAAGATGGAATCTATGGGCTTCCTTCAATTTCAGTGATTGTCAACTAATTATAAGAGAATTTTGCATAGGGAAGCAACTTAATTTAGACAAAGTATGATATCTACCTTGGAGAACGTGGCATCAATGTCAGCAATTGTTCTCAACAATGCTTCTTGCAATATTTCTAAATGAAATGATTCTCCAAATAGTTCTTGGGACATATACCTAAACCCAAAAGGCATTACATAAACCAGCATTCAAAGGAGTAACTAATACGCAGATTGCATCTCAGTTACAAATTAACAAACACTTCTCTTTTCACTTGTGACAATTAATAAGCAAAAAGTAACTAATGATACCAAAATTCTAACCTACAAACTTGTGTTCTACTGTTCTGTACATAAGAGATAGGTTCTTGCTACTTGCTACTACTTATCTATAGACTATGAAAACACTAGGTAACAAGGTTTACACCTATCACTCCATCAAAAGATTACCAACAAATCAAATGAGAATTAAGATAATACACCCTTTCTTCTTTCTCAATGTTGCTGCTTGGCTTTAGTTAATGGCTTTTGATCACTAATTATGTTCATTTTCATTGTGAATACCTGGAAAAGAAACATGGAAGGAGCTAAATTCCATGAAACACTGGAAGTTGTTTTTAAGAAGATAAAGGTAAGTTTAGCTTCCAACATCCATATCTCGAACGAAATAACTCTTTGCTCATTAAAGTTAATATGCTTATACAGTAAGCATAGTGTCTTCTAACATCATCTTTAAAAGAAATTGCTTCTGAACCAAACAAACTATCCATACTTTCCATGATACAATACTTCCCATGAAAATTCAAGTTCCATAGACCAACTAATTACATAATAGTTCCTCCGTCTTTTTAATAGTTGCAACGTTTTGACTTTTGCACTATTCATGCACTTACTTTGACCCGAAATTTGTGAATAATATACAATACAAATTTAACATGTAAGATGTTGGATTTATCTCAATATATATTTACAAGATATCAACTTTTTATAATTTTCACAAATATATAATTAGAGATTAATGGTCAAAGTTGTGTACCGGCAAGCATGAAAGTCAAAACATTGCAACAACTATAAAACGGAGGAAGTAGAAGTTGGACTTGTTAAATCAGACAAGGCATATGTTGAAAATCATGAGACAGCCCAATTGTTGAAAACAATATTGCCTTAAAAGCTGTTAATGGAAGACAATTATCAGATACTTATTCAAACTATATGGTATCTTAACTCAAATATCAAAATTCATCCCATTCATCAATGTTTATATGCGCTAGCCAAAACCCAAACGTTCACAGTTTAAATCCTCAGCACTCTCGCCACACATCTTGATGCACAGATAACAAAGTCTGAACAGGTGAACCAGGTCATTTATCATGCTTGCTCAAGAAACCAGGGTTTATTTTTGTTTAAACTGGTTCGCAAGTGCATCCAATTTTTTTTAAAAAAAAAGCAGCAGACTGCTCATGGGTCCATCCTATGTAATCAGCGACAGATTTAAAAAAGAACAATGCCTAAGACCTCCAATAAAGAGGATGATCAAGGGTAGAAAACCATCAAACAAAAATATAACTTTTTTAAGTCTGACTCAGTCAGAACTCACTCCTGATAGCGATGAACCTGATCTAGCAAAAGAAGGCATAATTCGAAAAAAAAATTCTTAGTAAAACCCAAGAGATGTAAGGATTATGTTAATAGTCACACTAACTCCAAATAGTAACAAACCTGATCTAGTGGAACTGGAACAAGGCGGAATGAAGAAGGATCACTCAACATTTAACCCAAAACTATGAGGTACCTCGAAGAAAGAACAAGGCTTGCACATCATTAGTAGATACTCCCTCCATCCTATAATATAGTGCTTACATAATACATTCCTTTTTGGATGTCCCAAAATATTGTGCCTATTGTATTTTTATCAATTTGTTTGGACTAAATTATAGTCAATTTTTACACAAACTATCCAAAATACCCCTACCTTCCCTTCAAAATGTGTTACCCTATTTATTGCTTTACACCATTCCAAGAGATATTTATTGCTTTTTTGTTTTTTTTAAGGAAAAAGAATATAAGAAAGTAGTTCCAAGACAAAAGTACCAAAACAATACTTCGATAAATACTTTTTATGGAGAAGCCTGTTACTCCCTCCATTATCCTTAATTCCCGTGAAAAAAAAAGTAAGCATTATATTATGGACGGAGGAAGTAGTATCTTCCTACTTGACTTTAGACAAAATAAGGAAATAAATATATATTAAACCTGTCTTTACTAAATTACTAATACTGTCTATTTTGCATTCCCTCAAACCCCCCCCCCTCTTCAAATGAAGATATTGGCCCTCGTATTGTACAGAATTCATAAGCCGCAGTCAGTCAAAGATGTAATAGTTAGTCAACATGAACAAAAAGATTTCGGACCGCATCAAATAGGTAGACTAGTGAATATAAATACCAGAAGCAAGGGTGTAACTCGTAAGACCTACAGATAAAAGAGAATATCAACTTCATACCTCTCCTGATCGATAAAAGACAGAATCCATTCTCTGTCCTTGAAGAACTGAGAAGAAAATGTCAGAACTCCCTTGTTTGACAATCTTCCCATGGATTTCTTCAGAAAGGAAGGAAATGTTGCATCCAGAAGAAAATATGTGTGCAAAATAAGATACTCCAAAAAAAGTTTTGAAGCCATGTCGCTAGCTTCTGAACCATTATGGCCATCAAAAACAGCCACAATTCCCGCAGCAACCTCTGTAAACCCACTTGGACCTGCTCCAAAACTAAACTAAATTACAAATAACAAGGACTTCATTAAAACATCTCTCCTCATAGAACTTCTGAACTAACTCAGGTCTCTGTAGTCAACTACATAGAAAAACAGTAGTCGAAATCATATACACCAAAGCAGTAACTGCATTACACAAATTTAACATGCACATAAGTATAAAGTTCCGAAACTCAAAAGACATGCTACCGCTTTTCAAATCAAGTAGTCAACCACACTGCATATGAATGAAACAACCATAAATACTAAAGCATGCCCTTCCCCTTATAGCATAGAAATAACAAAAGTTCATTAAACAAATGGATGATAAGATTTCATCCAATATCTTCTTCTTCATGAACAATTATTTCAAGGTAAGGCAACGAGATAATTGTGTGATAAAACAAGGGCAACCTTTTGACATGATCAGGGGTGACTCTTATGAGTCTCCTCGTGCAAAACGGTTAATTTCAGCGATATGTGTGACTTCATTTGAAAAATGGAGTTACTTTGAATGTCTTATTTTATGCATACCACAGTTACGCCAAAATTTGTATCGCCTAAAATTTCACTATCATACAAAATTCAATTCCCAATTCTCCAATCTCCCACTTCTAACGAGCCCACATCGCGATCCAGCACAAGATAGAGTTAGTATTACAATCAAAATCACCTTACTCAACTAATTACTCAATGTTCATCACATCTTAAAACAACTCATCTCTGGAAACATAAATTCAGATAAGTTCCAATAAGACCTAACATTAACCCTAATTAGCAGAAACAATGAAACTAAATGAAATTCAACTTCAGAAAAATGAACCAAAGATTACGAACCGGGGAACGGAATCCGAACATCTAGGGCACAGATAACGCGATCCTCCTGCGATTTCCGGCGACCTTGATGCACGGCGACATGACACTTGGAGTTCTCCGGCGATGTTTCGTGATGAGAGAGCTTCCACCGAGGGCATTTTGGGGATTTGAACACCGCCGGAGCTCCTCCTTCTTTGTATACCATCAAACATGTGGATGATTCAGCTGATGAACAAGTGATTACTACTAAAAATAAACATAATGCTAGTACATAAAATTCTAGGGTTTTATCCATTCTGATTGATTTAACGCATGAATGCAATTTGTGCGCGGAATTTCTAGGGTTTCATCTATTCTGCTTGATTCATCGCATGAATGCAATTTGTGGCTGAATTCTAGGGTTTACCCATTCTGATTGATTTAACGCATGAATGCAATTTGTGCGCGGAATTCTAGGGTTTGATCAATTCTACTCGATTTATCGCACGAATTCAATTTGCGCGCAGAAATCTAGGGTTCTTCTTCCTTGGATTAGATTAATTTAGTTGAACGATGTGTGAATTTCTATCTTCAAAACAGAGAAGATGTTGAAAGGATGAATTTTCTAAGTTTGGAGTATCGAAGTAAACGACTCCAAAGAAAATCAAATTGAAAATCGTGCTTTATATAGTTCCTTCTGATGTCGGTAAATGTTGGGAATAGAGAAAAAATTTTACGAATTATCGTACGGACGATAATTAATGTGAATTCGAAAATGATTGAATCTCTAGTCTTAAATTAGCAATAATATATTTTTTGTGCTCATTTTGCATTAGAACTTCAACTTTTAAAAGAGCATATGTGTATATATAGTACTTGTGAAATCCCTATAATAAAAAGTCAATGGGGTTGAATATGCAATTATTTGGTAAATAATCTTCTTCGTTTTTTTTTCCTCCTTCCGTCCCATAATATAGTGTTACTTCTTCTTTTTTAGGATTCTAAAAACAAAATAACTAATGAAGTACTTTTGTCTTGGAAATACTTCTTTATGTTCTTTTTCCTTAAAAATAGAAAATTTGTTAAAAAAACTTTTAAGGTTCATTAAAGTTTTGCGAAAAAACCAATTTGATTTTTCTTGCAGATGAAACCTATTTTTTGTTGTGGTTTTTGAGTGCAAGTTAATGAAAATAGGGGTTAAAGAAAGCATTTTGAAAAAACGGAAAATGGGAATACGTTTTTCTGAAAAAATTAAGTTTGTGGTTTCTTTTAGAATGCTTTTAAGGTTTTTAAATGAACCTTTAAGGTTTTTAATTTTCCTTAAAAATAAATCAAAAGATAAAAAAAGTTTCTTGGAATGGTGCAAAGCAATAAATAAGAGCATACATATTGAATTAAAGGTAGGAATATTTTGGAAAGTTTGTGTAAAATTGAGGAAAACTTAGTCCAATAAATTGATAAAAAATGAAGTAGGCACAATATTTTG
Organism: Beta lomatogona; assembly: GCA_947646795.1. Taxonomy (NCBI): domain Eukaryota; kingdom Viridiplantae; phylum Streptophyta; class Magnoliopsida; order Caryophyllales; family Amaranthaceae; genus Beta; species Beta lomatogona. Next base: position 706,522 of record CANSNZ010000418.1, read on the forward strand.
GGACACCAAAAATGGAATGTAAGCACTATAATATGAGACGGAGGGAGTAATACTTATACTCTACTTTTTCACGCTGGCCAATGTAAATGTTTGAACATTAGTATCTCTAATTTTGCTTTGTAAATATTATTAAAAGTTGATATTCTAAAAGTATTCGTCGAGACGAATCAAACAAGTTACCACATGACTATATTTTCCTTATCCATTAATCACAAATGATAGTCAAACATAAATTTGTGAATAACATCAAAACTCAAAGTGTAACCATTAAAAAGAACGAATGGAGTATGAGATTAATGGGTTATGGGAGGGTCCTCGACAATCTATTGCAACTCTTCATTTTTTTTCAAATGTTTTACTTTGTAATGTTATAATTTTACCACTAAAATTGTGACTCGTACTTCTAATGACAAAATATTAACCCCAATTATGCATCCTCTTTATCTTATTAAATTACTTGGGGGCATCGCTCGTGCTCAACAATTTTAGTCATTAGAAGCGATTATTATTTATTTAAAGTTGAATTGAACGATTCCTTACTAATTTTTGAGTTGGCATATTTTTGTTGCAAGAGGAAATGTCAGTAGACTATAGAGAATTTTAATATAAAATTGGATATATATTTTTTTGTTCCTTTTAAGAAAAGGATTGCACCAAAGACTTTCAAACATGGGTTTGAATAGACTTTGGAGTTTGGAGTCTTATGGACAATTTTCGCAGATGTTGTACTATTATTACGGAGCTGAGGTTCGATTTCTGTAGCTAGTTCTAATATCAAGTTGTTATCGTTGAAAGTCAAGCTAGGTTAAAGGATATTTCTTTAAAAAAAAAAAAAAGTAAAAGGATATTACATGTGATGTGTTGGCATAGTGTTGTTTTAGCTCAATTGTTTCATGTGAATTGAGTTGTTTGCTATATATGCTTTGCTCAGACTTGGATACTCATATACGACGCGAGTATAGATTCATGTATCGGATTTACCTATTTTGCGAAACTTTTAATGATTTTGGCCTAAAATAAAGTGTCCAAACTTCCTACCTATGTCCGAGTGTAAGTGACATAGGTTGTTTCTATAGAAGTATATAATAGTTCGAAGACGTGATTCTTTATCTAAAAGGTGAGAAATCTGATCTTTTATTAATTATAATAACCTATATACATTAGTCAACCTACATTGGAGGTAATTTTAACAAAATTATATCTAAACTAAACTACATAAACACCATGATTCATTTCAATATATGAAGCAAGATATGAGGATCTGATTATTATTAGTCTTATATATAAATATAATTTTTAGCTATATATGAATATGATGTAACTTGGATCCCTTTTAAGGATGTGTTCTCTTTAACTTAAAAAATAATTTTTAGGTCCAATAAGTTTAGATCAGGTCTGATAAGATTTGATTAGGTCTACTACAACACTCAAAAATAAGTTCAAACAAGGATCAATCAGGTCTAATAAGTTCAGTTCAGATAAGTTCAGGTTTTTTAGGTGAAGATTAACGCACCCTACTAATTGGTCTTAGGATGGGACTTGGGTCAAGTAGAAAGTTCATTATGTATTTAGCGCACGTAAACAAATGATTTATATCTTGTAATCTTAAGTTAACTATATTTTTAAACCCTTGTCCAATTCATCTTAGTCTAATAACAACATTTAGTAAAGGTAAGTTTATTTTTAGTAAGAATAAGTTTATTTCAGTAGAACTTTTGGTTGTTTTTGAAAATTCATCCAAAATCCCAAATGAAGAAGATTAAAACACACTAATGTAACAACAGAAGTTTGACTTTTTAACTATCCTTTAAAGTTTTTCTAAAATTAACTATCCATCCCCTTTGAGAATGAATAAAAAATATGCATGAGAGGTATTGAACCTACAACCACTTATTTTTTATAATGTCGTGATCTTATCACTAAATTGAGCTTGTAACAAAATAATAATCCCAAACTATACATCATTTTCATCTGGAGTATTGTCCAAAACTAATGTGCAATTTAAAGTTTTCTAAAATTAACTATCCATCCCCTTTGAGAATGAACTTAAAATATGCATGAGAGGTATTGAACCTAGTCACCTACAACTACTTATTTTTTATAATGTCGTGATCTTATCACTAAATTGAGCTTGTAACAATATGATAATCCCAAACTATACATCATTTTTATCTGGAGTATTGTCCAAAACTAATGCGCAATAAATGAGGGTGAAGCACCTAAATTCATGAAGTATAATTACTCCAAAACATAAATTAAAACAAGAGGACCAATCCGATGATGGTGATACTGCTTGTTTCCTATATTTTAATTTATCTATTTATATGAAATCAATACAATCGTGAATTTGCCCATAACTTATGAACAGAGACAAGCCTGCAATTCAGCTTTCCTCATTATCTGTTTCTGAGTGTAAACTGAAGTGCCTTTAATTTTCTTCTTCCCATGATCCCATGTTCCCATCCCCTGTATATAATTTTTTGGTTTGTTTATTGTTTCCATGTTCCTTCCTTGGAGGGTAATCTCATCCAATCAAAACTCAATCCAAAATTATATGTACTGTAGAGGAAATAACTAGATGAAATATTTAGAGGAAATTACTAGAATGTTGTGACAAACTAAGGATTCTTCAGCTTTATTTTTTTTCTTTCTATTTCCTAAATTAGAGTTGCCACCAAAGTTATAACAATCAATAAGTTTTTAAAGGAACCCCCTCGCTTCATATAGTCCTCATCATTGATTTATGGACTATCTAAATCTTTCATTTTTAATAGTCATATATCTTTTTATAAATTAGCTTTGTGATAACTTTATCCGTCTTTTTTTATGTAACTTAAATATTTGAAATTACAACTTTTTAAAAAAAAAAAAATATATAACATATGTAAATTGAATTTTTTTTTCTCCTTATGATATGACGGAGGGTTTTAATCTTGTGTGAAATGCGACATAACATACTTAAAATGACCTAATTTGCAATAATAATTATTTTGCTATACATGTATCCTTCTATTTTTTTTCAACTGATTTGTTTGTTTCCATGTTCCTTCCTTGGAGGGTAATCTCACCCAAGCAAAAATCATCCTAAATTTTTTTAGGAAGCTATTAGAACATTGTGGCAAATTTCATATCTTTCACTCTAATGCTTATCTTTAATTCCTGACACCTAAATTAGAATGACAAACAAAATTTTTCGAAAACCCTCAACCCACTCCCCCCTTAATGCAATCCTCATAATTAATTTAGGATATGGACCATCCATTTCCTACTATTAGGATAAACGTATCTATATCGAGTACGACCTTGCGAGCAAAATACAAATAAACATTTTCGGCTTTTAGCTTTGCTATAATTTTATTCACTTCGTTTGTGTAATTTGAATATCTATATTAGACTGTTTTAATATTTAAATAATACCTATTTGAATGACTCCATTTTTAATAATAATTAATCTAACATACATGTATGAATTGTGATGTATCCTCCATTTTTTTTAAACTGATGCATAATTTGAGCACCCACCTTGTGGCCTCTGATGCAATTGAGCACCCATATAGCCTCCAATTAGAGAACTTAGAAGTGGGGTATATTCATTATTCTCCACCAATAAAATTACCAAAAAAAACCCCATTATTTTTTGTTCTTTTTGGATAATAAAAGCCACTCCTCAAGTATGGTCACCAAATCAATAATATATATTTTAATCCCCTTTTCCTCAACACATTCCAGAACTTTCCAAGGCTCCTCTTCCTATATCTTTCTCAAAATAAAAACCATATACAGTCACCAACTACACAAATCCACAAATAAAAAATTACAAGTTGGATGCTTCTTTAATCCTTCTAAACTCTAGAACATTCTACTCAATTTTTTTTTTTAATTTTTATCATTGATTCTATTTAAGGGTCCAAATGTCACTCCCAAAAGCCTCCTCATTCCCTAATTAGTCACTATATCCTATTCCAACAAATCACATAACTGCCAAAACCTACCTTCACTGAGAGAAACAGAGGAAAACAGAGCATGTCACAGTGTCTTCCAAAAAATTTACACACAGTTCAACTTTTGCATATCTTTTTGGTAACATTTTCATAAAATCTTTCTCAATTCTTCTTTATTTATGCAAATCAAAGTTTCTAACTTTTTTCAATTTTCTCTCCTCTCATCTTCTACTTTCTTCTTTTCCTCAATTCTCCCTGATCTTCCCCTGTTTTCACTCCAATTTCTCAAATTCAATCAAAATCTCATCTGGGTTTTACCAAAATTCAACTCTAAATTGTTAAATTACACAACTTTCATCAAAATCTCACCTGGGTTTTCTTCAATTTAGTCACATTCCTTCATAAATTAAGCTCATTTTTTGACCAATCACCAATAATAAAAAAATAAAACCCACTAAAATTCAAGCATTGAATCACAAAATATTACAAAATGAACCCTTTGTATCTTGTGAAAGAAGAATACCCAGATTCAAACTCGTTGTTTTCCGGCGAGACTCCGGCGAATTTTCCGGCACCTCAGCCGAGAGCAGGATTACATGAAGTGGGTCCACCTCCATTTTTGACAAAAACATATGAAATAGTGGATGATCCATGTACTGATGATATAGTTTCTTGGAATAGAGGAGGTCAAAGTTTTGTGGTTTGGGATCCTCATGCTTTTGCTTCAAATTTACTCCCAAGAAATTTCAAGCACAATAATTTCTCTAGCTTTGTGAGGCAGCTCAATACTTATGTAAGTTCTTTATCATATCACATTTTTGGTATAACATATGGTATTTTTAGTATAAATGTATAATCTTTTGATGTGTTTTTCGTTTTTGATAAAAAGAATCTAATTAGATTTTGCTATTGAGAAATGAAAAGTCAATGACACAATCTTATTGATTAGCAAGAAAAGATTATGTATTTTAATTATGTTTAGTAAAATCTTTTGATAATTTTTCCTTTTTGAGAAAATAATTAAATTAATTTTCCCTTCTTTAGAAGTCAATGACACAATCTTGTATGTTAATTAGCAAATTTTTATTTTTATTATTTTAATTAGTAAAAACAAAGTTTTGATTATTTGGTGATTAATGTTGTTGTCATTCTAACCAATCTCCAGAGGACACCTGTCTCTTTGTTTTTCTCTTTCTTGATTTGTTGAGCTATGCATGTGTTATTTTTTTTGATGTGCTGGAAGAATTGTTTAGTGTCATTTTAGTCAGATGAGTCAGCATCATGTAATAAAATGGGTAATGGTGATTAAATTAATAAAAACTTTCCTTTCTTGATCATGTGAAATTATTCATTGATTCTTTTGGCTTTGTCCTATTATCTTGTTTAAGCTCATGTGCTTTGGACTTTGGAGTAAGTCAAAAATATCTTGCAATTTGCATGAAAAGTATATGCAATTTGCAAAAGTATTTAATCATCTTGCAATTTGCATCAAAAGCATTTAATTCATACTATTACTCATTTGTCATGACCTAACATAATAAAAAAAAGATGTTTGAAAATCAGGCTTCGAATCATTGTGACTATACTGTCACATTATTTAACGTTCATATGCTAAAATTCATAGAGGAAAAGAATATGATGAAGGTGTACAATTACAGCCGGATATAGAATTAATTAAAGTTTTAGAAATGTAATTAATAAAGATGGTACTTACAAAATCTAGTTTGAAATCTGCAGGGTTTTAGAAAGATTGATCCTGACAAATGGGAATTTGCTAATGAAGAATTTTTGAAGGGGCAAAAACAACTTCTAAAGAACATAAGGAGAAGAAAAAACTCATCTAATCCTTATTTTCCTCAACAAGGTGGCAATGATCCTTGTGTCGAACTAGGAAGATTCGGGTTTGATGAAGAGGTCGATCGATTAATTCGTGATAAACAAGTACTAATGATGGAATTAGTGAAATTAAGACAACAGCAACAGAACACAAGAGCATATATACAAGCAATGGAACAAAGGTTACAAACCACAGAGATTAAGCAACAACAAATGATGAATTTCTTAGCAAGAGCAATGCAAAATCCTGCTTTCCTTCAGAAATTAGTCGAGCAAAAAGAGAAAAGGAAAGAACTTGAAGAAGCATTAAGCAAGAAAAGAAGGAGGCCTATTGATCGAGGGCACAAGTGTGACTTACAAAGTGGGGAGTCGAGTATTTTGGGAATGGGCCATGTTAAGGTTGAGCCTTTGGAATTTAGGGGTTCTTATGGGTATGATCATCATCATCATGGTGGTGTTTCTGAGCTTGAAGCCCTTGCCCTTGAAATGCAAGGATACGGTAGGGTAGAGACCGAGCTAGAGGAGGAAAAACACCAAGATTTTGAACAATTTGACGGAGATGATAAAGAACTCGATGAGGCGTTTTGGGAGGAGTTATTAAACGAGAGGTTTAAGGCCTCGTGTGATCAAAGAGGCCAGGAAGATCATGAAGATATTGATGTGCTTGCTGATAGATTGAGATTGGGTTACTTAGGTTGAAGCCCTAAGTAGAAGGTTTATAAGAATTGATCACTTCAATTCTATGGTAGGAATTTAATAAATTGATGCTTAACTCATATAAATGCCATATTATGTGTAATGTCCTTCAAGTGTTTAATGTGTTTGTTCCATTTACAGGATAGGGAAGAACAAGTCAGCTTACTTGATTAGAGGGAGATCTAATCTGTTTATAAGCCTTTCTAACTCCCTTTGTTGTCTGTTGAAGACTTTTGTGTCTACATTATTGTAGGAATGCAGGAATTTTTCAGAATGTAGAAGCTAAATTGAAGTTTATTTGGACAAGTTTTTGTTAAGGTTGCTACTTTCTTTCATTGATACATTTGCCTCCAAAGTTGTCATAAATTTTCCAGTAATATGATTTTGGTTTATCACCCTGTAGATTGGTTGATCAAGTTCGAATCGAAAAGAGTTTGCTGCCTACAGATCAACAAGATTGATAACATGGTAGTTTTATTGTTTGTTCAAGAATTTATAGTAGATAATATTTTCTGCAGTTTTGTGGTTTTTGGTCAGGGTTTGAGCCATCATGAAGTTTTTCAACTGGGTCTAAACATCCTGTTTTTTGCCTTGACTATGAAAATTACTTGTACTAATAATTTTGTACTTTAAATATCTTTTTCTTTTCAAGTGGAAGGTCTATGTATTGAGGTTGGGACCTTTTTTTAGTAGAATAAATAATTGGTCTAAGGATCCATTCCTACTAGGCTAGTAGCAGGCAAGGTATATCAGTTGTCCAGTTGATAGCCTGGGTATAATGTTTAATAGTCGAGAAGAAAACAAGCCTAAAGGTCCACTACCACCACAAGAGAGAAGTATTCAATTTATGTTGGGAAGAGGATTTGAATATTAGGCAAAGTCGTGGAATTTGATGTGGTACTCTAGAGAATTAATGAAACGATAATACTTCCTCTGTTTTGAATTAAATGCAACAAATCCATTTTTACGCATGCCGAGACATTATTTTGACCACAAATATCTATAATTACATATAAGTAAAAATTATAAAAATTACATTTTATGAAAGTACGTCACGAGACAAATCTAACAAGATTCCACGTGATTATGTTTTTCATTATGTATAAATCACAAATCTTAGTCAAAGTGAAAAGTGTGAATAGTGAAAAGGTGGATTTGTTGCATTTAATTCGGAATAGAGGAAGTATAATTTCTCGTAATTTGGAGATCCACTAGACACAATCAGTGACCTTTATCACAGGGAGAAAATCCAGCCTAAATTTAGGTTGTTAACTAAAGGCTTTATGAAGTAAAAATCAACCACCGCAGTCTGCAAATCCGCAATGCCTAACTAGGAATCACCTGTTAGAGTAGAGTTTGGAGGAGTTTACCAGGCGTAGTCACTAGTCAGTGAGTTCATAGGTTCAGTCCAACTGGTTGCAAATTCGTACTTCGTAGGTTATGTGGACCATCTCGAATTATGTGTTCTCAAATCTTAAGCGCATTTTTTTGAATCTTTGTTACTTATTTTGCTTAAATGAGCGGTATATAAAATGTGCAAAATACGTAAGAGGGAGCATCTAGTTAGGGGTGTTCACCGGTCCAGGATCGGCCCGGCTCGGAACCGGCTGGACCGAAATTTGAAATTTTTTTGGACTTGGACCGGAATTGAAATTCCGGTCTGGTTTTGCACCTGTTGGACCAGGATCTATATTTTTGTAAAAAAAAAAAAACTTTATTATTTGATCTAAACATATTTATAAATTAGATACAATTAAAATTTAATAATTTTAATAACAATATTTCTAAAGGTAATAAATAGTAGGTTTTTAACTTTGTAACTTTCTACCTTTTAAACTTTTTAAATACTGTATAAAAACTTTTTTTTTTAGTAAAAAATCAGAAATTCCGGTCCACCGGTTCGGACCGGAATTTTTCGATTTGGACCGAACCTGACCGGAAACCCGGAATCGGGATATTCTCTTGACAGAGGATCGGACCGAAATTTTCGATCCGGTCCGGTCCAGATTCCGGTCAGATCCTGGTATCTGCACAACCCTACATCTAGTTGTTGTAGGTGCTCTCGGGAGCTCTATAAAGACTTTGGCATCTACTAATAAGACTCCCTTACTTAATTGACGTACTATAAGGTCGGAGTGTGAGAATATTGCAAAGAAAATTTGTGATTTACTCGTTAATTAGCAAATAGTTGACTATGAGAATTCATAAACTTCTTACTAGAAGGTTTTAATTTAGTATTCTTTTAAAAACACTTTGCAATTACTAATGCTACTTTAAGTCATTTCGATGGATTTGCACTAAAAGTGAAGATATGTTAGGGCCTGTTCTCTTCGGCATAAAACAACTGAACTGAATTGAACTGAACTGAATTAAATTATAACTAATTAATACTGAATTGAATTGAATTGAACTGAACTGAGTTGAATTGAACTGAACTGAATTGAACTGAACTGAAAATAAGTTGGGGAGAACAGAACCTTAGTCTTTAAAACTTAATTAATAACTTATTTAAAGAATTCTCAAATCTTGGGGAAAAAGAGTTTAGAATTAGGAAAATCGATCCCCCATTTTATTATGTCGGTTTGACTTTGAAGTTTTTTGTAACTAATCAAGAGGATTGTAGAAATTTATAAACTAAAATCACTTTCAGTTGATATCCACCTGTTTTTCTGAGGGGTAAAGCGAGGTAGTCTATTAATTCAAAGACAAAGTGTACAAGTACATATGAAGCAACCTCATTAAGTAGTGGTTCTCCCAAGTTCGAATTTGTTCAACTTCAGAAGAAACTGCATTACAAGGTGATGATATTTATAATCACCTTTTTTTGGGGAAAATGTTATACTTCCTCCGTCCTTTATATTTGTAATTTTACACTATTTACATACTCTTTTTTAACTATCTTTTCTAATTTCAATGTAAGAAAAGATAAAGTCATATGAGATTTTGTTATATTCGTCTGTACTTATATAATATAAACCTTTTATAATTTTTACTAAAGTAAGATATTGTTAAAATATATCGATGATTAAAGTTATGTTTTGGTCACATAAAACTCCAGATGACAATTATTATGAACATGGAGAAAGTAACATCTAATATTGATGGTCTTCCTTTTTTTTTTTTAAAAAAAAAAAAAAAACACAAAGGGGAGCTTACTTCATTAACAAAATCAGGAAAGTCATTATCCCTTATATGCATTCTCCTACCTCCATAGGATTAGGATGGGCTACCTTATTAGGCTATTAGCACTACGTTTAACAAAAGACCATAAAACATCATCAAAGCTAAAAGCTAAAGAAAAAAAATATCATCTCAAATTAAAGGAAAGGTACTCGCTCCCGAAGCATGCTTCTTCAAAACATTTATCCCTAATTTTAAATCATGTTAGATTCTTAAGTTTGAATGTTGGATGGATAGAATGCTTAGAGTTGAGACATTTTTTTGGATTTAAGAGTATCAATACTGGGTTGTTTATGTCGGTAGCCAGCACTACGAAACACAAGACTTTATACTCTAATTAACAAATAACAAGTGGTAAGAAAGTCCCTAATGTCCAGAAAGTTGAATTAACTATAGACAAAAAAGTTTTTAACTTATTCAAAAGCTTACAATTAGTGCGAGCAAAAAAAGAGTCCCTATCTCAAAGTTGAGTTACTGTTCAATAGCTTTGGCGTCTTGGAAGTGCCCATCAAATGAATTTGTCTATGCATTTTTGTTTCCCATTGTGTTAGTTGTACTTGTACATACTACATTACTACCTCCAATCCTATTTAATAGTTCTAATTTCTTTTCATTGTAACCAAAGTCAAAATGGGTAAAGTAGGAGAGTGAAGTTGCATAAAGTTAAAAGTTAACAAAGAAAAAAGACAAATCAACAATAAAAAATTCTAGGAGAGAAAGTTTTAGCATGTGGGAGACTTTTGTGGGACCATATGGGGGGACCAATAGTGGGAATGATGATTGATATTTTACCTTATATAGAAAAAGCAAGAGTGTTACCATTAAAAAGGAACCGTCTAAAAAGGAAAGTGTAACTATGAAAGTGCATTTCAGTGAAGAATTCATCTTGCTCTTCTGGAGTTGCATCTGTTGGGGGTCTGTTCAAATCAAAGACCTCTGGTTCTGATTGTGGTTCTGGTTCTGGCAGTGGATCATTTAGATCAAATGTTGGCTGATTTTGTAGTATGGGTTGATCTGATGGGGAATTTATTGAATGTTTATCAGTAGAACTGTTTAGGGGGGCCATAGCTAAGCTATGGATGCCAGACATGTTCAAGCTGAGAAGGCTTCAACACTTTCCACAAATGAAGCTTAAACAAAAAAATTGACACTTATAATCACTCAATGATGTTATCTTTAGAGTGAATCTACCCAACCCCCCCCCAAAAACAAATTGCTACTAGTTGGTTGCTGTGTTTGAAGAATTTGGTGGTGAAAAGCTCAAAGATGAAATTACTTGGGATGTCAACTGCTCAAAGAAGAAATGAGGGTCCTTGGATTTTTTTGGGGGAAAAATCACAACGCCCCTGTATATATAGTCCCCTTTCTGGGATGTCAACTACTCAAAGATGAAATTACGATTTTTTTTTTGGAATTTTTTGGGGGAAATTTGAATTCCCCTCTAAATTTGAATTTTGGGTCTTTTAATTTTTTTGGGGAGAAACTTGTGTATGAAACTTAATTTCAGTGCTCTGAAATTTTGGAGGGAAACAAACTTAGTCCATTGGTTGTATTGTAACTGAAATTCAATAAAATTGATTTTGATATATTGGAGGGAAAAAAGGGCTGCAAATCACCCAAAAAATGCAGCCAATTTTAAGTTGTGTGGGCCAACTCACCTTTTTTATGAACTTAATCCCAACTTGTTCCCACTTCATTAGCAATCTGATTTTCCCCTTAATCTACCTTCTGCACAGTGGGCCCCCACCAAATCCTTGGTTTTTGTGAAAAAGTAAATGTAGCAACATTTTAGAGACAGAGGGAGTATTTGTTAATGAATTGTGGATTTTTAAATTCAATTTCTTTGTTCTGTTTTGCACCTTTATTTTTCTTCTTGGAGTGGTCTATTCACCTATAGACTATAGTGCAGTTTTGATTTGTAGCGTTCATAACTTCATATTGTACTTACAAGTACAATGCTATAAGTTATGTTGGACATGCATGACTCATGAGAGGGACTTGGCCTCGTGGAGTTTTGAGGAGTAGCAAGGGAAACCCATGTTTCGAAAGCACATCAATCAAGACTTTGAACCATGAAGTTGTTAAAGTAGATAGAAGTCTTATTCAAGAGGGTCATTCTCTAGCTATAGCAGCAAGATATGGCCGGATGGTGTAGTCATCCTGGGTTGTTTGCTTGTTTATTCTTGCTGCAAAAAAAAAGACTTTGAACCATGAGATGGAATTTGATGAGAATCAGACGTTGACTTGATTTATTTTTGTATGTAGTAGATATCTTATTCATCAAATATCTTTGTCAAGCAATACTTTAGTTTAAATTTATAAACATTTTGACTTTTTGAATTTAATTCCGCACTTAATATGCTCCATACCATGTAAGATATACCATGTAAGATATTTTTTTTTTTTTTTTTTTTGGTGCAAAAGGAGGGGAATCCCATTTATTAGAAGAGTCTCACAATAACAGATTAGGTAATGAGTCGTGGTCTTGCCACACCAACTATGTCCTCACGGATTAGGGGAGCTATGTCTTGGGGAGGTGTCTCAAAGAACACACTCCCCTCCACTAGTTCAACCCCCATGTTGGCGAGTTTGTCCGCAACTACATTACGCTCTCTGTAACAATGATAAATACGAAAATTACAACCAAAAGAATTAATAAACCTACGACAACTGTTCAAAATATGATAACAGTCTCCACCCTGAAAATCTGGATTCTTGATTCCCTCTATGCAAGCTTGATTGTCCATCTGAAGAATGAGCTTGGTGATGTTCATTGAAACTTGACCAATTCTAGCCCCATAGCTGCCGCCATCGGTTCGACCCCGTACGCATTACAAACTCCGAAATTAGCTGCAAATCCCTTCATGAATGCTCCTCTATGATCTCTTATCAGTCCTCCTCCACCAGCCGATCCTGGAGTTCCTCGTGCAGCCCCATCCGTATTTAATAAATACCAAGTTTCAGGTGGCGCCAACCATCGAATAAAAGACTCCCTCCTTGGTCGAGGCGTGGATATGTTGTGAGGTATTATATTTTCCCCTCCAGTAAAAGCTTTAATTGTTTGCTGCACTTGAGAGTAGATGAAGCTTCCAGTGTCGATAGGAATATCATCACTTCTACCAAAAGTAACGTGATTTCTCCAGCGCCAATTCCACCAAAGAGTTATGGCAAACCAAGTTGGCCAATTTTCAGGGTAATACCCACCACGAGCTTCAATGTTTCTAACCCACCAGGTCTCGAGATCTCCCGTAAAAAAATTTGCAACATTTGCTGCCCCACCAACACTTTGCCAGACACTCCTCGCTGCTGGGCAATCACGAAGAATGTGCAGCGTAGTCTCCTCCACATTAAGAGTGCATCTCTGGCAGCAAGGATCATTTGTAAGGTGACGTTTAAACCTATTCACATTACCAAGAAGCCGATCATGTAACATTAGCCACATAAAAGTTCGAACTCTTTGTTGCACAGGACATCTCCAAGCCATGTCCCATTTGGAATTCTTGTCAATAGCTATGTCATGCCTCATTAATTTGAGAGTATACTTGATGGAAAAACCCCCAGATCGAGTACCCTTCCAGTAAAGTAAATCCCCCACATTTGGATCCTCAACTAAGCTATGAGCTTCAATTTGCTTTAACACGTGACTTGGTAAACAGTTAGCAAAAACATTCCAAGCCCAACCAAGTCCTACGAGCCACATTTCCTCAACCGTGACACCCTCAATATTCTCCGGAATAGGATGCGTAATCTGAGCTCGAAGAGGGAGATCCGTGGCCCAGCAATGATCCCAAAAAAGAGTGGTCTTTCCATTCCCAATTGCCGTCGAAGCACCTTTTTTTAACCACTCAACATTATCCGTGATGACACGCCATACATTTGACATGATTGATTTGGGCTGGAACATATCAATATCACACCTACCTTTACAATACTTGTGACGAATAACTCGTGACCAGAGGGAGTTCGGCTCCGTGAGCACACGCCATCCTAGCTTAGTGAGGAAAGCTGAATTCGCTTGTTTCGCAGATCGAATGCCAATACCACCCTCTTCTCGAGGTCTTTGTAAGGTATCCCAAGAGAGCAAATGAATGCGACTCTTTTCCTCATTACCCCCCCAAATAAACCTTCTAACTTTCTTGTCAATATTTTCGCAAATTGTTCGGGGAATCTTTGCCGTCTGCATTGAGTAATTGGCAATGGTGGAAATGGTGGATTTCGCCAAAGTTATCCTCCCCGCCAAAGAAAGGTATTTAGACTTCCAACCACTTAATCTCCTATCAATCTTTTCACAAAGATGAGCATACGTTTCTTTAGTCACCCTACTTGTCAAAGTTGGCATGCCTAAATACATTCCAAGATCATCAGTGGTTTCCATCTCTAACACCTCACTTATCTCTACTTTTGAATTGTTAGTCGTATTATTTGAAAAATAGACAATAGATTTGTGGAGACTTACTTTTTGCCCAGAGGCCGAACAAAATCTGTCAAGGCAATTGCGGATCACCAAGGCTTGATCAAGTGAGGCTTCTGCAAAAAGAATTATATCGTCGGCAAAGAACAGGTTTGATAACAAGGGACCTCCACGACTGGCATAAACCGGCTGCCACTTCCCCCCTATCACAGCCTCTTCTATCACTTGATTTAACCTCTCCATACATAATACAAAAAGATAGGGTGATAAAAGATCACCCTGTCTAATCCCCCGGGAAGGTTTGAAGGAGCTAGTTTTTTCACCATTCCAAAGAACTCTTAAGGATGAAGTTGTAACACACTCCATGATGACTTCAATCAACCTAAGTGGGAGGTTCATTTCAACAAGTGTGTCCCGTATAAAAGACCATTTAAGCCTGTCATAGGCCTTTTCAAAATCAATTTTTATTGCCATGAGTTGTTTGCCACTTTGCTTCCTCCTCATAGTATGTAGAACCTCCTGAACAATTACTATATTGTCAGTAATTTGTCTTCCTGGGACGAAACTTGTTTGAGTGCAGGAAGTGAGCTTAGGCATGATGGGTTTTATGCGGTGCACTATTGCCTTGGTGATGATTTTATAGGCGACATTGCATAAACCTATTGGGCGAAATTGAGACGGGAATTCCGGTTTATCAATTTTGGGAATAAGTACAAGAAACGTATCATTCAAGGAGGGTGGTAGGCCTTTCCCCTCCAAGACATCAAGAGCCATGTTGTAGACATTATTAGCAACCATAGACCAATTTTTGTGATAGAACAAAGCTTGATAACCGTCCGGTCCAGGTGCTTTGAGTGAGCCCATAGAATTGATAGCAAGGTCAATATCACTCTTAGAGAAAGGTCGAGTGAGACTTTGCCAATCCTCAGTGGAAAGTTCAGTGCATACTCCCATTGGGATATCAAACTCCTCAATCTCGCCCTCGTCTTTAAAAAGTTGTTCAAAGTAATTAACAATTAAGTTTTTCACCTGACTTGTATCTTCGACCCATTGGTCATGTTCATTCTTAAGCGCCAAAATGCGGTTTGTCCAGCGACGAGTTATGGTGCTTAACTGAAAGTATGTGGTGTTTCGGTCGCCATCTTGCAACCAATCCACCCTCGCCTTTTGATACCACAATAATTCTTCCTGTTGTAGAACCGTATCAAGTTCTCGACGTAACTTCGCCTCCAATCGTATCAAACTTGAGTTCCGAGCCAGGGAGAGGGAGGCTTGTATTCCCTTCAGTCGAGCCATTAGAGTTCTTTTTTCTCTAAAAATATTATGGAACACATCCTTGTTCCAATTTTGTAATTCTTCAGATAATTCGTGCAGGAGGGGAACAAGGGGCATATCCGTTTTCCAATGATCCTCCAAGAACTCCGTAAAAGCTTCATGGGTTAGCCAAGCCGCTTGAAATCTAAAAGGTTTCTCAAGGGAGGCGATAGGAGCAAATCCATTCGAAGAGATTAAAAGCGGGCAATGATCCGATTGTACAGCAGGTAAGTGTTTTACCTTTGCATTATCAAAACCCAGCCGCCATTCCGAGTTGCATAACGTCCTGTCGAGCCTTGCACTCCTCCATGTATCCACCGAGTGACCCCGAGACCAAGTATGAGAGG
Source organism: Beta lomatogona (assembly GCA_947646795.1). Classification (NCBI taxonomy): domain Eukaryota; kingdom Viridiplantae; phylum Streptophyta; class Magnoliopsida; order Caryophyllales; family Amaranthaceae; genus Beta; species Beta lomatogona. The sequence continues at coordinate 722,247 of CANSNZ010000418.1, forward strand.
GGCCTGAAAACTCTACCTCAATTAGTTGATTATCTTCAACCCATTGATTGAACTTTGCACTCCTGCGAGTTGTCTCGGCACAGCTCGAACTACGCTCCCACCCAAATCTAGTCTCATTGAAGTCCCCCGCCAGCATCCAAGGTTTATTGTGAGACTGGGCAAAATCTGTCAATTCTCTCCACAAGTCTTGACGTTTAGTGGGGTCCGGACTTGCGTAGATGGCGGAGAAATACCAAGGGTCTTCCCCAATTCTTGTAATTTCAACAGTAATGTACTGATTACTTTGAGCTATAGGCCCAACGGTAACTAAATCCGATTTCCAATAGAGCCAGATGCCACCACTGAAACCTTGTGCATCGACTCTTGTGTGCCCATTAAAACCCAAGATAGAAGCGACACGCTGTGCATGAGAACCTCCCATATGGGTTTCCACGAGAGCAAGAACTATAGGCTTGTTTACTCTCACAACCTCCCGCAACGTAGTTAAGAATTCCCGACTACCCGCGCCTTGAACATTCCATACCATACAAGTGATGGGAGATGAGTTAACCATAAATTGATGATTGTTATTCATAAAAATTGATGAAGTATGATTCATAGATTTAAAAGCATCATTTAACATACGAAGAGCTTGATTTTCCCTATTGGGAATTTTGAGAGTGATTATGAGTTCCGGCTCCTCCGGACTCGAGGCTTCCCAAGAGTGGATCTCCATCTCTACTTTGTGGGTCAGGGGGGTTACCATCCCCATGTAAGGTTCCATCATCGGGTTCGTTACACAAAGTATTTTTTCTGGTGGTATGGAGAGATAAATCGGCCGGACGGTTGACATGATGAGAGATTGAAGAATTGGATTGGAAAAGATTAACTGAGTCAAGATGTTGGCACGGCTGTGATTCTATTGCTTCAAAATGCACACTACTAGCAGAACATGAATTTTCCTTCCCTTGACTCAAACTTGGAGTTGGGATCAGAATAGGAATGTTTTGGACCTGCTCATTCGTGGTGTCGTTAAGGATAGAACTTATGGTATGAACTTTGCTTCCTTTACGGGTTGCTATCTTTTGTTTTGAATTTTTGGAAGTCTGTTGCTTCTTTTTTGAAATATCCAAATCTTTACCTGGATTAAAAAGATTTTCCGTTAGCACATTGCATAGCCCTTGTGGAGACTTTCCTAAATCAATATTCGCCACATAATCCTCCCTCTGATCCTTCCCTTCTTGATGATTATTCTGGCCTAAAATTACGGGCTCGTTAGCTGTTCCCGAATTTTCCGCACCTAAGAGCGCAAATCTTGAGCCCCCTGGTTGATCATGTTGACTATGGAGCTTCGAAGTTTGACCATGGAGGGTTATCTTTTCCTGTTCCTTGTATTTCGGATTTGGCTCAGCATTAATCGGTTGCTTCTCTTGTCTCTGGATTCTTCGACGGGGGGGTTTTTTAACCATCATCCAAGTTCCAAAATTCTGTGCTTCAAACGTAGCAACATCAGGTTCTCTTAGAACTGCTTCCATTTCTGTGTCTTCCTCAATGATTTCCCCCTCCGTGTCTGTGCATTTGTCTTCAGTGTGACCGAATTTACCACACTTAAAACAAATCATCCGTAACCCTTCATACTGGATTTTCCAGATACGCCCTTTTAACCAGAATTTCGAGAGTAACGGTTTCGTAAGGTCCAGTTCTACACTCAGACGAGTGAACTGTCCCCTTTGAGCCAAAGCAGTATTATTATCAATCCTGGCTACCTTTCCGATCATGTTTCCCACCTTTGTGAGAAATTCCTGATCAAAATATTCGACTGAGAGATGGGGGATTCTAACCCAAGCCGTTAGAAATCTCATAGGTGCATTATCAGGAATAAAATTAGGAATCCATTTGCGTATTGTGAGATAATTATCATCAAGCATCCATGGCCCTTGAGTCAACACATGATTATAATCACTAAGATCAGAGAATCTAGCAATAAAATACTCATGTCCTATATCCGTGAGTATTAAACTACCTTTTAGGTCCCATTTCTTCTTGAGTCTCTTCATAAGAGACATATAACCAATTCTAGAGTCAAACATCTTAATGATGAGAGCATACCTCCATGGTTTACGAAGACGTAGCTTTTCCTCTTTGGACAAAAGTATTGCAGGACATCTAGGATTATTAAGAAATTGTTCTGGAGGTTCATCATCTTCAGATAAATCATCCTCTACTTCATCCTCAATGTACACTGGGTTGGTGTAGTGGTTTGCAGCTGTGACATCCTTGAAAGACGATCCAATTCCCACTCTTGGATTCCTTACAGCACTGCCATGGTTCAAAGGGGGAAACTGATCCCTTGGGTGAGGAGTTGCAGGTGAATGGATTGTATTATCATTGAAGATGAGATGATTAATTTTTCGTTTTGGCTTTTTAGTTGAGCGAGTTAGTAGGTCTTTTTCTTCGCGAGAGGTTTCTTGGTTGGGAGCATCCATTTCTTATTCTTATTAGAATTAGATATATTTGTATTGTATTATACCATGTAAGATATAAGTGCTAAAAGATTGTATTTTACAACTTTAAGGTCGTGGGATCAAATCATACTTGGGGTACTCTAAGGACGGGGAACTTCTTGCCCTCAATTTCCCCTCACTTTTGAGAGGCCTACGCCTAATCGATTTGTGAGAGTTTTTAGTTTGATAACACTTAGTAATATCAAAAGAGACTTTAAAAAAACAATTTGAGTTTTGCTTGTAAGATATTTGTTGTGGACATTAAATTGTCTTCACATGATGTAAATCATTTATACTGTTGTATAAGAATCATTTTTTTACGCAATTATACATTTAATTTATACCTAAAAAAATAATCTATGGATTCCATATCAACTGATTCAGCCCATTGAACCATAGTGTTCAGGATTTATTAAGTTCAAGAACCCATAAGTTGTCAATCTCTAAGAAAATCAATGCTTGAATCAACTCTTACGAACTGCGATTAAGTTTCAATTTTCGAGAACACAAGGAAAATGAGTAAGAAAAAAGCTGATGGTCCGTTTTCGAAGGTATTCAGGGCATCCTTAATGGTGAAAATAAAAAAAAGATCATGTACATAATCTTAAAAAACCTCCCTTAATGGTGAGTGAAACAAAGATTGTGGGTTGATTGGCAAAAAAATTTTGTATGGAACGATTGAATTGATGATCAGGCGTGGGAGTGGGACCCACCGCCTGATCTGGTAAAATATAATTTTTTTTGGCTTTCTCTCAGCCAAATTGGCTGAGCTTCAGCCAAAACGACGTCGTTTTGGCTAAGAGAAAGCCAAAAAAACTTATATTTCGTCAGATTTCTGACGCGTGTGTCAGATTTTCTGACGCGCGCGTCAGAATTTGACACTTGTCAAATTCTGACAGGTTAGATAAATAATACAATTACAAATATTAAAAATGCAATATCTTAAAAAATACAAAGCCAAAAAAAATAAAAAAATTACCAATGGCTCTATTTTTCAGAGATCTACAAATAGATACCCATTTTGTAATATTTTGGACAGCTTTTTTTTTTCTAGCTATTTACTAATTTTCTATAATTTTGCTTATTTTATATGAAATATCTTCCACTTTTACACTCTAAAAAAAATAAACAATATTTTTGTACATTTAATTTAGTTAATGCTAAAAACGCTAATTATGTATTTATTTAATTAATTTTTTTATCAATTAGTAATAAATATTAAATATTATTAAAAAGTAAATAATAAAAATATTGTATAATGGTGGTTGGGTGATGAGAGAGAAAAAATAATTGGGTGGGGTAAAAGGTAGTTGGGTAGGAAAAAGTAGTTGGGATGATTTTTTTTTTGTTCACCATTAAGAAGAAAGTGGGAAAAGATTGTGGGATGTAATTTTTTAGAGAGAGAAAGTTAGAAAGAGAGTGGGATGATCTTTTTTTTCATTCACCATTAATGGTGCTCTCAAGATAAATTAAGTGCAAGCATGCAATATTTAAGGCTATAGAATGTAGGGGCAACATGGAGTATACTTCATTATACTACTATCAAATCATCTTGGCTCATTAGTCATTAAAATGATTGAGATGAGTTTTAGTTTATGACAATTTGGTATCACATAAGGCACTTTTGTATCAGTTTAGGGACTTTTTGTATGAATTTTGGCTATATATGTAACATCTCCGATATTTTAAATGATAATTTCTAAAATATGCTTAATTTAATGAACATTAGACAATAGCGGAAATACTGCCTATCAGAGTATTACTTTCTAACCATAATAAAAGGTTGTCTAATTATTATAACTAAAGGTTAATTCTTCAAATATCATCCAAAGTGAGGTTTACAACCCAAGTTATCAAAATGGCGAAATTCCGAATGTCATAAAGTAGCACATGATAACAAAAGATCATAATTCCTTTCTCTCACTCTATCCCGTTAACAACCCGAATCATTAGCTTTCTTCACCTGCAAAATATATATATAGCGGTCCACAGTCAGTGGGGAGCAACTAGCAGTCCTCCCAGGTTAAACAAGATCAAATAAGCTAATTACAGTAATCAACATCGATTATAGTAACTACAAAGTATCACAAACATCCACAACATATCACCAATAATCATAATTCTTCGTAAAAATAATAATATCCTCAAAATAACCATTTATATCAAAATAGACTCAATTTCCAAATCCAAATCCAAATACCTCCCCCAAATAATCATTCCACACAACATCACAACAATCAGCATCGAGGGGAGAACTGAACGCAAGTGGATAGATGTACACCCAGCTTAGCATACAACCACCCACGGTTCCTACATGATAGAAGTATTAGGACACGCACGTCCAACTCAGCATACGATATCCTATGTCTAAGAAATGACCATAACTCCCAGTGCTAGTTTCAACACACCTAGATCAGTGCGTCGTACCCAACTCAGTACAACCTAACACTGGACGACTACTAATATCAAAGCGGACTTACGTACCCAGCTCAGCACGTAAGTTAACTCTATGTACCCAGCTCAGTACAAGAGTGACAGTTCATACCAAGGGACTCAGCTCAGCCCCATAGGATTTCTCTTCCTCAACAAAACAAACCAATGTACCCAGCTCAGTACAAAGGTAATGACTCAATAAAATATCATTTCAAAAATATCTCTATGTACCCAGTTCAGTACAATAGTAAACATTATCTCAAAACATCTCTTTGCACCCAGCTCAGTGCAAAGTAAAAATCATCTCAATACAACACTTTGTACCCAACACATTACAAGGTAAAAATCATCTCAACAGCACTTTGTACCCATCACAGTACAAGGTAAAACTAATTCAAAATTAAGATCATAACATAATTAAAGTAGTAGTAACATGAGATTGTTAACAACATATTTTTTTTTAGAACAATCTCAAATCATTTTATTTTGTATAAAAATTAAAGGTTTATAATCATCACAAAAACTTGTCAAATCGACATAAAAATTGATGGAAGCACCCAATTCAACTTAATATCAACTCAAATAATATTTTAATAAAAAATACATACACTTGTCAAATTGACATACAAGTTGATGGAATCACCCAATTCAACTTAATATCAACATAAACAATATTTTAATCCAAAATACACAACTTGTCAAATTGACATAAAAGTTGTTGGAATCACCCAATTCAACTTAATATCAACTTAAACAATATTTTAAACCAAAAATACACAACTATTGTCAAATTGACATAAAAGTTAATGGAATCACCCAATCCAAGTCCAACTTAATATCAACTTAATCAATAATTTAATCCAAAATACACAAACTTGTCGAATTAACATAAAAGTTGTTGGAATCACCCAATTCAACTTAATACCAACTTAAACAATATTTTAAACCAAAAATACACAACTTGTCAAATTGACATAAAAGTTTATGGAATCACCCAATCCAACTTAATATCAACTTAATCAATAATTTAATCCAAAATACACAAACTTGTCAAATTAACATAAAAGTTGTTGGAATCACCCAATTCAACTTAATATCAACTTAAACAATATTTGGTTTGAAAATATTCATTTGTAAAAGAGATACAAAAGTCATAATTAAACTCATTGTAATTTATTTATAAATTCTCAAATTACACGTAATAATAATTAAATCTGAAAACAACAAGTTTGATTAAATTCTTTTTAGTAAAACAAACTTAATAAATTAACTAACATTAATAAACAAATCAAACTTTAGTTAAAAGTTGTTGTAATTATTCTGAAAATACATAACTAGTTTCGGTAATTAGGTTTTCATTATACAATAATTTCGAATATAAATCACCAAAATAAATTAATAATAATCCAAAATTAATATTAGTGATATTAGTCACGACATACCTTAATATTAATAAACTTTTAACAAGTTCATTTTGTTTCAAAAAGATAAATTTTAAATTAATAGATTTTTGAATTAAACAATTTACTAATCAAAAAATAATAATTTGACAAATTCATACAATAATTCAAGTAGGTTAATCACGACCATAAAATGAGGATTTAAATATATAAAGAAATATCTTAAATAATTTTCGTGAGTATAAAAATAAATTTTGAAATTTAAACATATTCTAAAACACTAAAATACTATCGGATATAATTACACAATTAGCAAAATAAGTTTCCAAAATTCAAATTAAATCACACCAACAAGTTAATAACATGTGTAAGTTCATAAACATACTAAATATATCATTTTATCAAGATTTATATATATAAAATCACTAAATATATATTATACACTTAAATACACATATGTAAATCGAAAATCATAATTAACAATTAAATTTACATAAATCCGAAAATTCATATATAAGTCACATAAATTCACATAATCCCTCTCAAATATTATTATAACTATTTCTACTATAATGTATATTAATTAGCTATAATTAACTTATTAATCCAAATTAAACTAGGATTAAAGCTAGTTACCTTAATTTCAGTGGAAAATAGAATGGAGATGATAAGAGAACACGAGCTAAGATCCTTCCTCTTCCACAAGCTCTAAACTAAATGTATCATCTTTTTAAAATATTCAAGGAAGAAAATAGGTGTTAGAATTTGGAGTAGAAATTAATAGAAGAAATTAGGAATTTAATTAAAAACAACTTGAAAATGCTATAAATAATTTTCTAAAGCTAAAAAATTGCTAAAAATTTTTATGGAGTATGAAATGACATAGAAAGTAAGGGAGAAGCTTACTCTTCAGTTTTAGGATGAAAATAGCTTGGGTAAAAATTATTTGCTCCAATACTTTAAGTAAATAAGAAAAAAAATGTCAAGAAGTCAAGGTAGTTGGAAGATGGAGTAATTGGGTTGGAAATGGGGTAAAAATGCTTGGAAGCTTCCTCCAACATCAGAGTTTACTTCCCATAAAAATTTCAAGACTTTTGGACCAAGTTTAATAATTTTAAAGATTAAAACCTTAAAGTTAGTCAAATAGTCAAATAAGCCTATAAATGCCTTAGAAAATCCGAAAATGAGTTAACACTATGACAAACTGATTTTAATGAATTTTAAATGAGTTTTAAAATTTATAAATTAATTAATTAAAATTATTTTTACCAATTTCCTAATTTTTTTCTCCAAAACCGATTTTAAATTCAAATAAAATCTGAATATTGAAAATAAAGTTCACAAAAATTATTTAAACCTTAGGAAAATAAATCCAACATGTTTATGAAATAAAAATATTATTTTTATGAATTTTCAAATCAAGATGAAAATTTTATTGATTAAAACAGTGAAACGGTAACGGAGTTAATTAAACACTACGAAATAAACGCGAAAAATTCGGAGTGAAATTTTGAGGTGTTACAATATATCTATCAGCTAATGTACATTGGGTATCAGTTTATGAATATTATTTACCAGTTTATGAATATTATCTATAAATTTATGGGCATAACTTATCAGTTTATGGGCACGACTTATTGATTTATAGGATAAATTATAAGTTTATGAGTACAAACTCATTAGTTTATGGGCACAAACTCATCAATCTATGGGCACAATAAGTCATCATTTTATGGCATAATTCATCAATTTATGGGCACAACTTATTAGTTTATAGTTATAAGCTAAGCTATCTGTTTAAGGACATAAGCTATCAAATTATGAACATGACTTAGGAAATAGTTTAGGAATCAATTTTATTGCTTTTGGGAAACAATATAGGAAACAATTACCTCTCTACTTTGTACGAACGTTACAATTGTTTAGGATCGTGGATGATTGGGTTTGTGTTATTGATTCCGAGGACGCGATAGTTGCGACTGTTATTGTAATGGTTTCTGCTGCAGCACAGGTTGGAGATTACGGTAAAGTAGAAGAGGAGAAGGAAAGCGACAACAAGGTCGAGGAAGAACGTCACCATAAGATAGAAAGTACGGCCGTACGAGAAAAGGAGGAACCATTGTCGTTGGAATCACCAAGTTTGGTTGAACCTATTGTCGTTGGAATCGCCTCCTAAGCCATCTAAGTCATTCGCTTGACTGAGATGTCTCAGCTAAGACTCACATAACATACTAGGCAGTGGGATGAAAGGGATTTATCGGGTCGGAACCTCTCGTTAGTCAACCTGACTCGGGGGTTAGAGGCAAAACACTTTATGGGAATGGGGAGTGAAGGGGGGGGGATGATAAGGGAATCCCCTCCCCCATGCCCCAAAGTACCCTTAGTGGGGATTGTATTTGTACCCCCAACTCAAGGTTGCAAGCTGTAATCATTTCCAGTAGGCCAAACTTAGCTTGTTAGGTATCGATAATATTACCAATGCTATCCTATAGTGATTGGTGTCTACTAACCAACCACTATAATGGATTAATTAAGCTATGAGTTTTAATATATGTAGCCCTAAAAGCAAAATTATACGTCAATGGTCTTATTAATGTTTAGTTATTGCTTAATATTTTTACTTTGAAATTCTTATATGCAGTCTTAAAGGCAGTATTTTTACATTTTTCTTAAAATACAAAATTTGGACTACTATATATATTCTTGGGAAATTCCATATGGCACCATCGTACTTTGGGCTTTTCCATTTGGTACCCAATTTTTCTTTTGATTCTATATGGTACCATTGTAGTTTGGACTTATTTTCTACCGTAACATTATGTTAAACAAAACGTTAGTTTTGGGTCAAATATGATAAGTAGTTTGCCTTGTTTACGAGCCTTGTGCATCGTAAATGGTTCAACTAAGGTTTGAGAGTCATTTTGGCTTTTATGGGTCAAAATTGAAGTCGAAATTGGAGAAAAACTACTCGAACCTCGTTTTACGTATCAAGAAATGCCTACTTGTTTTTTTACCAAATTGGACCTTAAATTTGGTCGTTCATAACAAAAATGACTCCTAAAACCTTAATTACGTAAAATTAGACAAACCCCTATCGCTATTTAACCCCCAAATTAACGTTTTCTTTAGCATAATGTTATTGTGGAAAATAAGTTCAAACTACAGTGGTACCATATAGAATCCAAAAGAAATTTAGGTACCAAATGAAAAAGTCGAAAGTACAGTGATACCAAGTGGAATTTCCCTATAGTCTTTTTTATAAAAAAATGGTTGTAGTCCTTAGTAAAAAAAATTTTGGACGAGGTAGCCCCTACAAGGCAACAAACATAGAGAGAGCAACTTGAGAATGTGGGCCTTGTGATTGACCATCTATGTAGAAGATTTAGTATGATACTACTCTTTTGTGATTCACTCTTTGAGTTGCGAACTTGCGATCTGTACCATAAATTTGGGTTAGCAAGCAAAACAAAGATGAGTTGGGCTATCATCCTCTCGGTTCATAAATAGCATGGGCTCCCACACCTAAAATGACATTCAACCACACTCGTGTTCTGGTATTTTATTGGTTTCATTTTATCAGGCCCGTTAGTATTTCTTTGGTGCTAAAGGCCTGTTGGTTTATACTTTACATAAATTATTACAATAGACGGTATAATTTTAACATAAAATTAGACGAACCCAGGTTTACATTATTTCCTAACAAATTTATTCTATCTCACTCTAACCCAACACTATCTCTAGACATCTCGCACCAACTAGTCATCCCTTCTCTTCTTTTTCCTTTGTTTCCCTTTGAATCTCGAACTACAATAGAAAAATTTAAAAAATAACTTGACATTCTTGGCGAATGGATTAAACTAGTTACTAAATGGATTAAAGAATGGGATTACTTAATGAATTAAATTGGTCACTAAATAGATTGAGTAATACATTAAACTAGTCATTGTATTTAGAATGGTGGTGTGCTATCTTTTCAATATTAATTAGATTTGGGCCCGTGGGCCGTGTCTAATTTTAAAATTAAAGTAGGCGGTCTCTTACAAGACCAATGGTATACTTTATACCTTGTGAGTCGTGATATTTCGAAATAATTACAACTAGCCCTACATTGGTTAAACGGTGCTCCATTGGTTTTACAAAGTCTTTCCTACTTTGATTAATTCTCTCTTACCAAAAAATTCTATAAGGGATGAATAAAAAATAGAGGGAATTCTTTTTCTAAACAAACACATAAAAAGTAAATTTACGCCTTTTTCTTCTCACAAGGAACACTATCTACTAGTTGAAGGTACCGGTGCATTCCAACAAAAAAATGCCATAAAACGATATAACATCCAACTAAATGATTAACACCAAATGCTTATCAAATATGCCAATATGCCCCTTGACTACAAAAAGAAAAAAAAAAGATATTATACTTGCTTATCAAGATTAAAAATGAGTAAATAAAAGAGCAAGTTAGCTTTTTTTGGGTTGGTTTTGATGAAAATTCATGAAAGTTGATAGTTGAAATCTCGATTATTGGATATTATACTTTTAATCTAAGTGTTGGGTGTTTTCTTTTAAGTTACAAATAATGTGTAATATATATGGGATTTGAATGAAAATGATATAATGTGTAATATGTTCTGATTCTTGCACACACAGAAGAGTTTGAGAGGGAGAGGATCAGAGGGAGACATTAAAGTATATGCGGATGACATTGAGTTAGAGAGAAGATGAATAGCAGCAACACATAAATATGTACGTGGATTAGAATCAGATGATCGAACACCTTTTTTTTTTGCCAAAATGGTGGAAAATGGTACGTAATAAAGGAGAGAAAATTGGTGGTATAAGAGGTTATAAGCGAGAGCAGCAGGTGATAGCCTAGTGGTGTTGGCATCACCTCCGATCCCAGAGTTCATGGGATCGAGTCTCACCCCTTGCAAGGAGGGATTCCCAATTTCCCCCCTTCCTTGCAAGGGAATTCATATTACCTTAAAAAAAAAAAAAAAAAAAGAGGTTATAAGCGATGCTACTAATAAGGGTTTGAAATGATGTCTTGCAAAAAAAAATTGCTTCTACTAGATTGGGTGCCTAAAAATCCCATTTTGTAATTACATCCTGGATATAATTGTTATAATTATTTTATAGATCCTTTTTATTTTAACTGATGGTTTATTTTGATTTAGAGGTTATTGACACTTATCCGTACCTTTTTTTTTTTTTCCTAAACTAAGTTAAAATTAGTTGAAAACAATGCTACCTAATTCTTCCAATGTAGTAAATATTATATCAAGGATAGACAACCTATTATTTTATGATTTTCTTTTACATTATTGTCACTTTGTATTTATTTGAAAACGAGGAAATATATATAAGAGGTTATAAGCGATGCTACTAGTAAGGGTTATTTTGATTCATAGAGGTTATTGATACTTATCCATGCCTTTTTTTTCCTGAACTAACCAAATTTTTCCAATGTAGTAAGTATATTAAAGATAGACAACCTATCATTTTATGATTTTCTTTTACATTATTGTCACCTTGTATTTATTTGAAAACAAGGAAATTAAATACTACTATATATACTTCCTTTACTTTGTTTCTTAACATTTGCAATGTATTTTCTGTTGAGATATTTCACAATACTAGCTTGTAACAGTTCTCTTTTTTATACAAAATTACCTTATTTTATTATTTAAGCACATGGAATATATTTTTCCACTCTCTCTCGTCCTCCTTAATTCATGCGTCACTTATAAATAAAAGGTTTAGCCCTTTACGACTTCAAGCTCGTGATAAAACTCCACTAGGGGATCCCTAGGGGTGAGGTTTCCCTTACCATCCCCCTCCCTCCAAGCGAGTTTGACATACAAACCCGACCTGCTATACCCGTGTGAGGTGCCGCTTCAGTAGTGCTTCTTCATCTTACCAACCTAAAAAAACTTATATATATTACAAGAATTAACAAATAGAGAAGATAGCATAGAAGTAAAGTATCACATGTGGAAGACAAAAAAAAGTGAAAAAGTGGAATCAACAATAATAAGCAATATTGCAATAATATTAATATATGGGATTTTCTCTAATTAGAAAGAGAGAGAAATAGAGAGAGAGGGACAGAAGATGACTGCATGAGAGAATCTGAAAAATAGAGGAACCCGTGATTCTGAAGAAGGGGAATTGGGTGGTGGCCCCTCCTTATTTGTCTTCTGCATTTTTCACGATGAAAGGTAAGCAAAAGAATATTAATGATGCAAGCCCAAGAATTTTTTTAAACCTAGCTCATCATTATCACCATCACTTCATCAAATTCGACAACATATATATTGCCTCTACCTCTAGTCTAGCTAGATCGTGTCACGTAATAGTAAACCGGTCTCTAATTTTTTTTTGAGTACGAAATTTCTTTTTTTTACTGTCTCCATAAGATAAAATTGTAATTTTAATTTATGTGAATTGAAACTAGTTAATCTATGTAGGAAAAGAAAATTGATCATTATGACTACTTAACTAGTATTATTGTGAATGTTGTGTGTTGACAAATGTGAGTCAAATGGTTGTAAATGTTGAGAAATAGAAAAAGTACGTATACTATATATAACTTTTAAAATCTCCAGACCAAAAATTGATAACTGATCGATGGTCATGCTGAAAGAACTTTTAATGACAACTTTCATTATATATAAAGTTAGGTAAATAAATTTGCATACTAAGATCTTAAAAAACCAAACTATCTCATTAACCAATCAAATGTTAAATATTCTCTATAGGTAATATATATTTCATATAAACCAAATATCACTAATCGTCTTATATAGTTGTATTGGCTATATATGTTAAGTATAGAAACAAAATTTTCTCAAGTTTATTAAACGGATTATTACGTGGGAAAAATAAAGAGGCTTAGGCTCTATTTACATCAATTGATTTTGTCTGAAATAATTTTATCCGAACTTATTTTGTCTGAAAATAACTTATATCGTTTGAAATTATTTTATTTGTGTCTTAAATTGTCTGAAAAAGTCTGAAAACAACCTATTTTATCTGAACTAATATGAAGTTATTTGTCTGAACTTATCTTAATAAGTTAATCTATCTAAACTTATGAAATAAGTCAAAATAAGTTGAAGTAAGCGGACCCTTAAATTAAGTTTCACTTGAGTTGATCGGTTGATCACTTAATGGGAGGTACGACAAATAAAAAAAGGTTATATATAACAAAGAAGCAAGTAAAAGTACTAATTTCTTTTTATGTACCTTTTATTTTTCTTTTTCTTTTTCCTTAAACCTTGACAAGTTGGGGGAGTAAAGAGATCCTAACTTGCTAAGGTTAAAAAACGATCCCAAAGACTTCTTCCAATCAGGAGAGATATTCTAATCACTAAAATATCCCACTTTCCATCTTTTCTAAGGCTCCGTTTGGTAGAACATAAACATTTTCCTGTAAAACTGTTTTCCTCTATTTTCAATTTGTTTGGTTTGCAAAGGAGTGTAAAACCATTCTCCCTAGGAGTAAAATTGCTCTCCCAATGCTGTAAAACCATTTTCCCTTCAAAATTAAGGGAAAACTATTTCCCTTCATTTTCCTTGTTACTCTTGTACACTCCTTTCAGTACCTCCTTACTTTCTCGTTCATTTTTCTTTCGTTTCATCATTTTTCTTACATGGAACCAAACAACGGAAAACTAATTTTGGAATTGTGTTTTTCATTGTAAATTGTTTTCTATGAAAATCATTTTATACTGAAAATGTTTTACCACCAATTAAACCAAACAGAGCATAAATTATGAAAGAAAGTGTAGCATCTCGTAGGCTTCCCTTTATTTTCTTTCACCACACTATCCCCTTCACATCTTACTGTATTTATTTTCGCCGCCTCATCACCTTCGTTTGTCACCTTCATCACCAAACACCAATACCTATTGTTGGATATCTATATTTAAAAAATGTGACCTATTATGCAACGTTCAAGTACTATTGTACAAGTAAATGCTTAATAGTGTTTTGCACCCCAAAAAAATTCACCTAATGATGTTGGCATAAAGTAGTAAAATGCAAAAAGAATATAATCTGAGGGTAATTAAGAGGGTAATAAAGGTTTGCCTTGAAATTTCCACGTGGGAGTCCACAAGGGGTCGTACGGCTTTTGATCATTTAACCTCATAATGAATGTACTTCCTCCGTTCCAATTTAGTTGTGGCACTTCTTTTTTTTACAACTCCCTATACAAAATTTTAATGGGGTATTAAGAAGGGGTAAGGGAAAGTGATTAGGAGGGGATGGGGGTCCACTTCACATGGGGTAAAAAGGAAGATAGGAGAGAGAAATCAGGGACCACCTGATTTCCCTCCTCATTTCCCACGTCAGTTTGGAGGGAATGGGATTTAGTGGGAATATTTTTCCCACCAAGTCAGATATCCTTCCTCCCAAAAAAATTTGGAGGCAAACTTTTCAAATTTCTGAAATTTTAAATGAGATTTAAAAGTTGACAACATATCCAAAATAATACCACCATATTCTCTCTCTTCTATATATACCTCCAAAATTAAATGAGGGGCATTTATACCAAAATGAAGAGAGAGAAAACATGTTTTCCACCTAGAATGGTGTAGTTACACAAGCAATCAAGTTTTTAAATTAGATCACAACACACACATCACTGTAATTAGTACTAATCCTAGAAATTAGAGGGACTGAAATTTCAAAAAAAAAAACTTTCAACTTTAGCCTTGGTTCTTCACAGCTATTTACCAAAATGGAGCCATTATTGTTGAGGAGGTTAGTGTTCAAAGCCTTCAACAGCTCCTAGACATTGAAGGCATGGAAGAGGCGTTGCTGCTGCATGAAATGGGCAATCATTATGATAGTGATGATAATATGTACTCGGACAACGAAGGTGAAGCCACGTAAAACAGAAGAACAAGCACAACAACATGACACCACCAACCGTAAGATGAGCAACAAGAGCTGAACCGTAAAATCAACAACAACAACATGTCAATGTAAGTTCAAGTAGAAAAAAACAAAAATTGAATTTAGAAACAAGAAGAAAGTTAATTGATGAACTTCTTACTTTGGAAATACATGGTAAACTTTTATGGGGTGTTAAAAGAAAAATTTCAAAGAAATTTAAGATTCATAGGATGACACTAGATAGACTATGGAATGATGCAAAACAACAAAGAGCAAATGGCCATGCTATAGATGTAAGGAGCAAAAAATTTGGAAGATGTGGCAAAAAACTTAAAGTCTATGATGAGGCATGGCTTCAGACAGCCCACTTCATTTGAGGACAAGTATTAGGGCATTTGCTGGTCATCTTAAAATACCTCATGTTGCTGTGTATAAACTCTTAAAACAGGGAAAACTCAGAAGTCATACAAGCAGCAACCATCCCAAGTTGTCAGAGAAACACAAGCTGGACAGATTGCAATGGGTTTTGAAACATATACTACCAGCAACCAGCACATAACCACCAACATTTGTTGATATGCATAATGTAATTCACATTGATGAGAAGTGTTAAACCCATATATGAGGAGGTTCTACTTACTCCTTGCTGAGGATGATCCTTATAGGTGTTGTGTTTCTAAGAGGTACAAAATCAAGGCTATGTTCATGTGTGCAACATCAAGACCCATCAAGGACAGTGAAGGGAATATGATACATGATGGGAAGTTTGGTATTTATCCATTTGTTGAGTATGTGACTGCCAAATATTCAACAAAAAACAAAAAAGCAGGCACACCTATAACTATAGCACTTGATAGTGTCACACAACAAAGAATGAGAGATAAGATTATCAACAATGTCATCCCTGCCATCATGAAAAATTGGCCTGAGGGTTTGTCAAAAGACATCTACATCCAGCAAGATAATGCAAGGCCACATACTCATGCAGATGACCCACAATTTATGGCAAAGAAGAACTCAAAATGGGTTCAACATTCAATTGATAAATCAACCAGCTCGGTCTCCCGACCTTAATGTGCTAGACTTAGGATTTTTTTAGAGCTATACAAGCACTACAAGATCGGGTCATTTCCTAAGACCCTAGATGATTTGATCACAAAGGTTCAAGATTGCTATGATTTTTTTGACCCAGAAGTGTTGAAGTATACATGGCTACTGTTGCAATATGTCATGGTTGAAATTCTTAAGTGCAAGGGGGGAAACAGCTATAAGAACCCACATCATGGAAAAAGAATGCTGGAAAGGCAAGGCTTACTTCTACAAAATGTTACAGTTGATCAATCACAAATTGATGGGGCAGTTGCTTTCCTTAATGAGAGGTTCATTAATGTTGGTGAAGCATTTGACTACATTGATGAAATGATACAGTAGATTTTTAAACTGAAGAAGGCAACATTTTGGAAGAACAAAGAGTGCAACAACATTTTAAATAAGAAAGAGTGCAGCAACATTTTGAAGAAGATAAAGTGCAGTACCATTTTGAGGAAGAAAAGTGCAGGAAATTTTTTTTGTGTATATAGGTGGGAAGGCAAGTTTTTGTGAATATGTGATGGTTTATACATATGCAAGCATGAAGATGTAATGCAGCAACACTTCTAAGCAAACCATAATAGGTTTGGATAATTAGGGTAGTATTAGTATGAACTTTTTTTGTGTTCAAATGAAGACTAAGGAATGGTTTGTAAAGCAGTGTTGCAAGAGACATTAATCAATATATATTAGCTTATGGGTTATGTTAATTGTTTCAGCTGTACTCATATTTACATCTTTAAAACATATTTAAGGCTTATTAGTGTGAAATGGGTCTTATCTAAATCCATCAGGGAGAATTTTATGGGTCAAAGAAGAAATAGGGAGGTTGATTAGAATCCTCAACACAATGAATATTCTTCAATATGGAGCAAATCAACCTCATTCCTCTGCCCACAAACATGAGTCCCTTCATCATTTGGATGACTTAAGCCAACAACCTACAAATGAGACTCATTATACTTCCAACAACAACACACATAATGTCTCAAAACAACTCAGCAGATTTACCCCCAACCAGTAAGGTTTTATATTGACTGTATCACATCATTAGCCATGTACCTCATCATAGACATATGGACTCAAATAGGTCTTCTAAATCCATCAGGGGTAATTGTATGGGTCATAGAAGAAATAGGGAGGTTGATTTAAATCCTCAGCACAATGAATTCAATGTGGAGCAAATCAACCTCATTCCTCTGCCCACAAACATGAGTCCCTTCATCATTTGGATTAGGCAAGGCAACAACCTACTCAAGGGTACTCATTAAACATCCAACAGCCAACCAGGACTCATTTAACCAACATATGAGAGTCACCATACTCAAACCAACAAATAACCCATACCAAAACCAGGACTCATTCATCCACAATTCATAACTAACATAACCAAATAACCAACATAACCAACATAACAACAGCTTAATCATCACCATACTAAGGCAACAAAAATCATACAAGTCAGGGACATAACATCATCATTATCACCATACCAAGGCAACAAGTCCTCCCACAACTCAAAACAATCATACCAACAAATCATCATCATCACTATACCAACAAGAATCAAACCAAGAAATCTATATAATCATCATCATCATACAAAGCCAACAAAGTCCTCCAACAACTCACAACAATTCAAACCAATCATGGACTCACAGCCAGTTACTCAACAATCATGAACATCAGCAAACCAACATTGCACAAATATATTGAAGGGACTCAATATATAAATAATAAAACAGTAATATGAATGGCAAAGAACTCAAAGTTAGGAAGAATAAACCTCAGGGACTAGTTTTTCTGGCTTTACGCCTGAGTAGGATGGCATGGTAGTCCGAATCCCATTCCGAGGTTGTGTAGGGACTCATTGGCACAGGTTCGGGTTCCTCATCATCAGAAGAAACAATATCCTCATACACCTCAAACACAGACCACCCCCCATCATTCTCAACATACATGGCGTATTTCTTCCCCTCATCATCATAAACAGGAAACCCATTACAAATAGCAGCCTCAGCCTTCTCCTTTTTCTTCACCTCTTTCCCCTTTTTCTCCTTTTCCTCCTTTTTCTCCTTCCCTCTATTTGACACCCCTTTTCGGACCGATTTTGAAGCATACGCTTGAGGCGCCATCAGACCACAGATGATCTGCCGTGTATGCTTCAACCAGTCCTTCACCTTTGCCCCCAACAAAAACAGCCTTACCCTTAGACGCAGAACAACATTTCGACCTCAAATGATAAACTCGCCCTTTAGGTGGTGTTTGTGCCAAGATATTACCTTTTTCCGGACTGTTGGGTACTGGGACTGGAGTTGGGGGAACAAACTCCCTTGGAAGAGAGGTTTTTGCATAGAAATCTTCCATAACCTCAGATAAAGCACTCATAGCGTAGGGTCGGAGAAATTGTTCGGCATCACCACTGTCGAACAATCTTCTGGGCCAAGGAGAACCGTCAATAAAACCTTTCATCAAGTTGAACTTGAAGATCGGAAAATTAGGGTAGATTTGAAGAGAGAAAGTGGAGATTTTAGGAGAGAGAGAGAAGCGAAGTGAGGAGAGAGAAAGTTGGATTGGGGTTTGGAGAAGATGAATAGATGAATGAAGATGAAGGGATCGATGTAAATGAGGGTAGGGGTTTAATTGATGAACAGGTGGTTGGGGGTTTTATTTCTTGAAGCAATTGATGATAGGTAGTTGGGGGGGTTTAATTTTTGGTGGGAGTCATTTAATCACATTAGGATTAATGGGGTTATATTAAGTAGGAATCAATTTCATTAAATGGTATAAAAAAGGGTAAAATCGTAATAGCACAGTCTAAAACTTTCCATTTAAGGTAAAAAAAAGTGTCACAACTAAATTGAAACATGCTAAATAAGGAAAGTGTCACAACTAAATTGAAATGGAGGAAGTAGTAATTTTGATAGCATATTGTCATTTTCTCCCTCTAAAATACTCCCTCCGTCCCATAATATAGTGCTTATATTCTATTTTGGATGTCCCAAAATATTGTTTCTACTTTTTATTAATTTATTTTGACTAAATTATCCTCAATTTTTACGCAAACTTCTCAAAATATTCCTACCTTTCTTTCAAAATGTGTGCTCTTATTTATTGCTTTGCATCATTCCAAGGAAAATTTATTGCTTTTTGATTTTTGTTGAAGGAAAAAGAAAATAAAGGGAGTTATTCCAAGACAAAAGTACTTCATTAATCAATTGAATCCTACTACACCCTCCAATCTCCTTAATTTCTGTGAAAAGAAAGAAGTAAGCACTATAATATGGGACGGAGGGAGTATTAAGTTTGATATAGTTAACTTGTCTCAATCATATTTATCAAGGTTGCTAATATTTACAATTATACACATTTTGTTAAGATGAATGAATAATTTGTATAATTGTTTGTGCGAGCAGCTTTTTTTGGTAAGAAGAAACCTTGATAATAGTTGAAGAAAGTCGATCAAGGGAATCCCAACTTGCTAATAAGTATGAGAATATATGCCAAGTTATCTTGAAAGCGGGAGAAATACTCTAACCTTTGAGCTATCTTTCACTCTCGATTGGAGTTAAACAATTATATTATATGGTACACAATCTTTTTGGTTATTCACATGGTAACCCTCCTACTTTTATGTGCACTAATTCGGTAACCTTACCAATTAACTAAAGTGTGAGTCCCTTAAATTGATTACTATAGGGGAATTCTATATATATGGCATCCTTTGTACTATTGATTTTTTTATATGATATATAAAAATCAATTATTGATATACTTTAAGAATAATATTTGAAATTTATAATCAGCTCACCAGCATGAAGATCTAGTTCTTCAACCTCGTCATTCTATATGCATCTCGATTGAGTATCTTTAATTCTTTATAGCCACCAATAATTATAAGAATTATGATTTGTAGTTGATCTTATCGTATACTATTTTATCACATATGTGGAAGAAACATTAGAGTGGGAGTTGCTATGGAAGGGGATGTCATAAAAATCTGAGATTACAAGTGGTGAACTGGAAGACAAATCAGGTGAAAGAGGCCGAGCAGAGAAAGAAGGGGAAGAAGATGGAATTAGATCGAGAGAAGAAATTTAGTGTAGGTTTTATTAAATAGCAATCTAGCAAGTAATAGCAAACAATAATAGAACAACGAATGAACGAGAACAATAAAGGACACAAGAGACTTTTAACGTGGAAACCCAAGAACTGGGAGAAAAACCACGAATATGTACTAAGAATCGATGAATATTCAAAAGATGATTACAAAAGCTCTCCAAGATCTCTCTCAAGCTTTTCCTCTCTTGATTATGTGTCACATCATGCTAAACGGCTTCTAAACCTATTTATTCTAGGTTTAGGATTGAAAGAAACGAGATTAAAAGAGCCCAAGTGCGTGACCCGCCGAAGTGCGCGACCCGGACACTTCTGGTGTGCGGACCGGGCACAAGCTACTGCCAAATCCCACTTTCACTCGATATGCGCGACCCGGGCACTAGCTACTGCCTGGATTCTTACGCCCTGCTTCACGCAACCTCATCTCCACACCATACACACACATTGAGCCCCATATTGACACCACATGCCCAACAATCTCCCACTTGGAGATAGGTGTAAGTGAAGAACGCCTTATGCCACCATCATCCTTTTATTCATCTCAATTCCTAGTACATTGCCTTCATCATCAATTACCGAAGGCCAACTAAGGTCTGCACAACCTTAGTTTGTCATAACTCACACTCTTAATGAGCATATCAGCTGGGTTCTTAGCACCCAACACTTTCCCTAGACACAACACATCCTCCTCCACTATAAACTCCTGATGTAGTGAAAGCGCCGACGAATGTGCTTAGTCCTACGATGATACATGGGATTCTTAGCCACATGCACTGCACTTTGACTATCACTGTAAAGTACCACTTTCTCCTGTTTAATACCCATCTCCTCAAGAAAACCAATAAGCCATTTCATCTCCTTACCTGCCTCAGACATAGCCACATACTCAGACTCTGTTGTAGACAAAGAGATACACTTCTGCAACTTGGACATCCAGCTCACTGCAGTACCACCAACAGTAGAGACATATCCCGATGTGCTTTTGCTTGTATCAATATAACCCTCAAGCTTCACTCCTTTCTTCCAAAAGCAAAGGCCCATACCTAAAGTGCTCTTCAAGTACCTTAGTAGCCACTTCACAACATCCCAATGTTTCTCACCTGGATTAGAAACAAACCTACTCACAACTCCCACTGCAAAAGCAATGTCTGGCCGTGTGCAAACCATGGCATACATCAAGCTACCAACCGCCGAAGCATAGGGAACAGTGGCCATCCGCTCCTTTTCTTCTTCTGTAGTTGGTGAGTGCTCTTTTGTCAATTTGAGGTCGCTAGGAAGCGGCGAATTTCTGGATTTTGCATCTTCCACATTAAACCTCTTAAGTACCTTAAGAATGTAATCTTCTTGAGACAACTTCAACATGCCAGTAGACTTGTCCAGGAAAATCCTCATACCTAAGATTTGTGTAGATTCACCCAAATCCTTCATCTCAAATTTCTATGACAGTTTTCTCGTCACACTATTTATCACCTCCATACTCGTACCAGCAATCAACATATCATCAACATATAGAAGTAAGTAAACATAGTCATTTACATACCTCTGAAAATAGCAACAATGATCGTTATCGGCTCTCTTGAACCTGCTGCTACACATGAAAGTGTCAAATTTTATGTACCACTGTCTCGTAGCCTGCTTCAACCCATATAAGCTCCTCTTGAGCTTGCACACTAAGTTCTCCTTTCCCCGAACTTTAAAGCCATCCGGTTGCTTCATGTAGATCTCTTCATCCAGATCACCATGTAGGAACGCAGTATTAACATCCATCTGTTCTAAGTACAGATTATCAGCAGCATAAATAGCCAATAAGATACGTATAGTAGTCAACTTCACAACCGGAGCAAATATCTCGTTGTAGTCAATGCCCTCCTATTGTACGAACCCCTTTACTACTAATCTCGCCTTATACCTGACACTTCCATCAGACTATTTCTTGAATCTGAAGATCCATTTGTTGCTAGGTGCTCTCGTACCTGCAGGCAATGTAGACAACTCCCATGTCTGATTCTTTTCCAGGGACTGCATCTCATCTTTCATGGCTAACTCCCACTTGGATGAGTCGATCGAATATATTGCTTCTTTATATGATTCTGGTTCACCTGCATCAGTTAGTAGCAGATAAAACATAGAAGGAGAATATCGGTTAGGTGTTTTGGACACCCTTACGGATTTTCTCAAGTCAACTTGATAGACTATTCTCCCTGTAATAGAACTGGAGCCTCTTGGTGGCGTGACAACAGCACCATCTGAATTACCTTATTGTGAGTTATCTGACTCATCTGAATCAGACCCTGCAGGAGTATGAACCTCATATCTATGTTGCTCAACCCGTTCTGGAACAATGATATCTCTTCCATCAATGCCTTCATTCTCCACAAACTCCTCCTCCTGAACTCCCACTAGCTCAGTAATCTCAGATTTATCACCATAAACATCCTTGTACACCTTAGTCTCATCAAACGTAACATCACAATGTCTCAAAATCTTCCTACTCTTAGGTTCCCAACACCGATACCCATATTTCTCAGAACCATATCCAATAAAATAACATTTAACAGCATTTGGGTCTAACTTTTCGCGTTTCTCAGATTGAACATAAGCAACACAACCAATTAATTTCAGACTAGAAAGATTTACGTCATTCCCACTCCAAACCTCCTCTGGTAACTTGAACTTCAATGGAACTGATGGTCCTCTGTTGATCAAGTAAGCTGATGTACTAACTGAATCTGCCCAGAATGTTTTAGGTAGCCCTGCATGCAACCTCATACTTCAAGCCCTCTCAGTCAGTGTCCTGTTCATCCTCTCCGCAACTCCATTCTGCAGGGCCGACCCTTAGCATGAGCAAGGTGAGCCCATGCTCAGGGCCCCCCAAATTACAGGGCCCCCAATCAAAAATCTGATCTTTGTTATTTAAAAAAAAAAGTCCATCTTTTAGGAACTATGCAGCACAGCAGCAACGCTTCACATTCCTTCGTCGCTGATTCCCACAATTCTTCCTTCTCCAATTCTCTCACCTCAATAATTTCCTATTTCACAATTCTCATCTCCCAATCATCATACATATGATGCTTAGAATTCTCCATTTAACATTCTTATTTTTTTTCCTATTTAAACTTACTACACAAACCCACAACAATGTCATCTTTCCTTTCTCTCATCTCAATTTGTACGGTGGCCGGAAAAAAACTCTGGCACTTCGAGTTTGATCTACAAAAATTAAAGTTTTGTTGGCGTCGCTCTCGCTTGGCACAACTCGTGGATTTTGGGCAAAAAGTTCAATTGGAGCAAAAAATTACAAATTTACAAATTCAATCACAAAAATCAGGTTTTATTGCTCCTACTTTAGCCTACAATTAAATCGAAGGAAAAATTGTTTTAAATAAGTCAATCTTTGCGCGATCTTCCCATTTTAAGTCTACCTTTTGATTATCCCTGATTGAGTTAGGCTTGTATGTCTGTTTTCTTCTATTGAGTTTTAACCTGTTTGTGACTTGTTTTTTTAGGTTACTTATGATACGTGTTACAAGTCCCTTCTTCTAAAACAGGTGAGGGAGGCGAGGGTAGGGTTGGGACATTGTAACACGTATCATAAGTAACCTACTAAACAAGTCACAAACAGGTTAAAACTCAATAGAAGAAAACAGACATACAAGCCTAACTCAATCAGGGATAATCAAAAGGTAGACTTAAAATGGGAAGACCGCGCAAAGGTTGACTTATTTAAAACAATTTTTCCTAAATCGAATTATACTTGTTTAATGTTTTATTAATTTTTCTGGGTCATAAATTTATGTGTCAATTAAATCGAATTATACTTGTTTTGGCCAAATTTTGTGTGATTTGATTATTGTTTGCTACTGTTTTTATTAGTGTAATTGGGTTTTATTCCTGTAATTTTGTTTTTAATATGAAACATAAAAGAAGATATGAGTCAGGTTATGAGAAAGGTAAAAAGAAAAAACAGAGAAAAGAGTTAGCCCAATCTCAAAGAGGAGCTATTGATAAATTCTTTGCTAAAAATTCAGATTTGTCTGCTAATAATCAAAGTGTTGATGTTGATGGTGTTAATACTAATGATGCTAATCATATTGATGCTAGAATTGATGATAATGTGCACTTAGATGATGATTTTACAAAAGATGGTGTGGATGTTAATGGCAAAAATGATGGTTGTGATAATTATGAGCATGTTAATTGTGCTAATTCAGTTGATACTCATAATAATCATGACGATGTTGGGAAATCCATCAAATAATTTTCATATGCCTGGCATATTTGATCCTAGAACTTGGGATGGGTTAGATAGTCACATGGCTGATATTTTGGCCGTAAAAGGCCTTAAAAGAGACTTATCTATTGTGAAAGGTGATCTTGATAAAATAGGGAGGCATTTTTGGGCCTCATTTTACACTAGAGTTTTGCCAAATGGAGAAAAATGTGATAGAGATTGGCTTGTATATTCAAAAGAACATGATAGAGTGTTTTATTTTTGTTGTAAATTATTTAAGAAAGGGGTTGGTAGAGGTCGATTAGCAAATGAGGGTTTTAATGATTGGGCGCATCTTTGTGTGAGAATTAAAGAGCATGAAACTAGCATGGAGCATCTCCAAAATATGAGCACTTGGTATGAGCTACGACTAAGGCTTCAAAAGGTATAAGGTATTGGCAAATTTAAATTAGCTCAAAAGCAACTAGAGAAAGAAAAAGAGCATTGGAAAAATGTCTTGTTGAGAATTATTTCAATTGTGAAGTATCTTGGAAAACATAGTTTAGCATTTCGTGGTACTAATGAGAGATTGTATCAAAGTAGCAATGGGAATTTTTTGGGAATGATTGAAATGCTAGCTGAATTTGATCCCATTATGCAACAGCATGTTCGACGCATTACTAATGATGAGATTCATGTTCATTACCTTGGTCACAACATTCAAAATGAGTTGATTCTTTTGGTTGCAAATGCTATTAAATCTGAAATTGTTATGAAAATGAAAGAGGCTATGTATTTTTCTGTGATACTTGATTGTACCCCTGACATCAGCCACAAGGAGCAAATGTTTATTATTCTTAAATATGTGGATGTTTCTTCTAATTGTGTTTTCATAAAGGAGTCCTTTTTAGGATTTCTAAATGTGGATGACACCACTGGGCAGGGACTTTTTGATGTTTAATTGCGTGAATTGGAGGTTCTTGAACTTAATGTAGATGACGTGCATGGTTAAAGTTATGATAACGGAGCAAATATGAAAGGAAAAAAACAAGGAGTGCAAAGAAAACTTTTAGATGTCAATCCTAGAGCATTTTACACTCCTTTTGGTGCACATAGCCTTAATTTAATGTTGTGTGACATGGCCAATAATTCTAGAAAACATAGGGACTTTTTTGGTGTACTACAACGAATTTACACAATATTTGCAAAATCCACAAAGAGATGGGAGATTCTAGAAAATGATGTGAAAGAATATACTCCTAAGTCAATGTCCTCAACTCGTTGGGAGAGTCGTGTTGAGAGTGTAAAAGCAATAAGATTGCAAATTTCAGAATTTAGAGAAGCTTTGCTTGAAGTTGCTGATAATGATTTTTCTATTAAAAGTGAAGCTAAGTCTTTAGCCAATAATTAGCTTGGTGATTTTGAGTTTATAGTTGCTATTGTTATTTGGTATGATTTATTAAAAACTGCGAATTCATTTAGCCAAATATTACAATCAAAAGATATGCTTGTTGGTGTTGCCATTGAAAATGTGAAGAAGTTGATTTTATTTTTTAAGGAGTATAGAGAAAATGGTTTCTATAATGCTCTTGAAGTTGCTAAGAAAATTGCAATTGATATGGATGTTGATCCTGTTTTTCCTCAAAAATGTCAAATTAAAAGAAAGAAGCAATTTGATGAGAGTTCAGATGATCAAAGTGTACAATCTGCAGTGGAGTCTTTTAGAATTAATTTTTTTAATTGCATCATTGATCAAGCAATTGTCTCACTTGATAAGAGATTTGAACAATATGAACAATATGAAACTTTGTTTGGTTTTCTATTTGCTTATGACATATTACGCTCATTAGATGATTCGGGCTTGAAATCTTGTTGTTGTCGTTTGGCAGAGGTACTTATGAATGGTGCTAAATGTGATTTCAATGAGTGTGACTTATATGTGGAGTTGAAGTTACTCCAACAATTTTTGTCGGAAGAAAAGTTGGGGGCGCTTGATATATTAAAGCTTATGAAACTTGTTGATTGTTTTCCCAATGCGATTATTGCTTACAGGATATTATTGACCAACCCCGTGACTGTAGCAAGTGCCGAAAGAAGTTTTCCAAAGTTGAAGTCGATCAAGACTTACTTGCGTAATTTTATGTCTCAAGAGAGGCTTAATGGACTAACTATGGTGGCAATAGAAAATGAGGTGTTGGATAATATAGCTTGTGAGGATATGATCGATGTATTTGCTTCAAAAAAATGCTCGGAGGACGAAGTATTTCAAGTGACTATTATGTATTTAGTAATTTTGGTAAATTTTTAATTTGTTTGAATATGAAAATTCATGGAATTTTTGTGAAAAAATATTTATGAAATATTTCTTAACTTTAGGGGGCCTCTTTTTAAAGTTTCGCTTCAGGCCCCAAAAATGTCCAAGACGGCGCTGCCATTCTGTCGAGGTTTCCCTAGAACAGTCCTCTTCAGAATGATGCCATTCTCCTCACAGAGCTTTGTGTACTCTGCCAATTCATACTCACCTCCATTATTAGACTTAATGCACTTAATCTTCTATTTAGTCTGATTCTCTACCTCAGCTTTCCACTTCTTGAAGGTCTCATGAAGCTCAGATTTCCTTTTCATGAAATAGACCCACACCTTCCTGCTGTGGTCATCAATGAAAGTAACAAAGTAACGTGAGGCTCCAAGGGATCTGACTATGGAAGGGCCCCACAAATCAGTGTGCACCAACTCTAGCTTCTCAGTTTTCAACTCTTTCTTGGCTTTTGTAAAAGTCACCTTTTTCTGCTTGCCATAAACACAACTCTCACAAAATTTCATGTCAACTGATTGCAACCCTTACAACTTGCCACTTGAAGCAGTAGTACAGAAACGACGATTTGCGTCGGATGCGAGGCGCCCATTTGCGTCGGACATGGGTCCGACGGCACAAGTCTCGACGCAGATGAAGAGACAGGATCTGCGTCGGACTAGCACACGACGCAGTTGAAGAGCTATGTGCGTCGGACCCTGCCCAACATGCGACGCAAATGGTCTATCATCTGCGTCGCACATTAATCAACATGCGACGCAGATGGAGACATCAGCCAAGCAAGCCAGACTCATTTGTGTCGCACGTTAGTCAACTTTTGACGCTAATTAACCATTTTTTTATTTTAAGAAATTCCATTTGCATCGGACTTTGCCTTACATCCGACGCAAATGGGTAATTTTTGTTAAAAAAAAAATTCACGAGCTAGCTCTATATCAAGCCCATTGCTCATGAGCACAAATAATTGGGCAGTAGACATGAGTTTGCTTCTTTAATGATGAGAAACGAGTTTGGTTTGTATGTTAAATCAATGAACTCATCCACAACACCAAGTAAATTACACCCATAAACACTACAAGTATAACGCATCTAAGATTCTGACAAACATATATGTTACAAACTTAATTTAATAGTGATTTTTTTAGATACATTAGAAGAAGAAAAAAAAATCAACAACATATCAAATTCACCAGCAAATTCTAGATCTATAAAAAAAATTCAACTAAAACAAATTTCTAAAACCTTGATCTCTTCAACAATCAATGAATCTGATATGCTTCTTCAACACTCGAATTCAGCGGCGGCGAGTTGAAATCAAAGGTAAAATCAACGGCAAAACCCGAACATCTAAAGAAATCTGCGCCGAGTTGAGGGATGAGAGGCGAAAGGTGAAAGCTTTAATGGCGGAATTAGCCAGACGTCTGACGGTTGGCGGAATCAGCGTCGCCTTGTTTTAATGGCAGACTTTATTCTTTCTCTCTCTCATCTTCCTTCTTCTTCTCTGCCCAACAACAACGACATTTTCAGCAAAAGAATCCTTCATTGAATTTCAGAAATATTGAATTACACTTTTAAATAAGCTCAAGATTGGATTTTTCAGATTAAAACAAGTTTTTTTGATGGGTGATTCTCAAATTTGAGTCTTTAATTGACATAGGTTTTGCTCAAAATTGGGGATGAGAGATGAGAGATGAGAGATTAGAGATGAGAGATGAGAGATCTAGGTTTTGGTGAATTACACTTTTAAATAAGCTCAAGATTGGATTTTTCAGATTAAAACAAGTTTTTTTTGATGGGTGATTCTCAAATTTGAGTCTTTAATTGACATGGGTTTTGCTCAAAATTGGGGATGAGAGATGAGAGATTAGAGATGAGAGATTAGAGATGAGAGATTAGAGATGAGAGATTAGAGATGAGAGATGAGAGATGAGAGATCTAGGTTTTGGTGAGAGAGAGACGGTTGGTGAGAGGGATGGAGATCAGATGGATGCGGCTGGTGCGGGAGAGTGAGATGCATGAGATCTAGGGTTAGGTTGGTTTATATATTGTAAGTGATTTGCGTCGGATGGGCCTTAATGGTCCAACGCAAATCGTAATTCTTTCGCGGGCCTGCAGCCTTATCTACGTCGCACATATAGCCCATGCGACGCAAATAACCCAAATCATTAATTTCTGCATTTTTTGAGTCTTATCTGCGTCGTACATATAGCCAATGCGACGCAGAAAAGCCCAAATCAATAATTTCTGCATTTTTTGAGCTCGTGAAAGAGCAATTTGAGTGGAATCATCTGCGTCGCACCCTAATTAACATCCGACGCAGATGACTATCTGTGTCGCATGCTAGTTAAATACGACGCACATATTTCGTCTTTTGCGTCGATTCCCTGCTGCATGCGACACAAATGAGTCTTCTGCGACGTTTGTCCTGTTGTGCGACGCAGATGGTGAGACGCAAATCGTTGTTTTTCTACTAGTGAAGGTAAAATCTTCATCCCTTTCTCACTCATGTGACCAAGTCTAGTATGCCATAACTTAGTCTCATCCACCGTAGTCGCAGCAACCATGTCTGTACACCCTGCAATAGTGTTAGAGTTCCCATCTTGGTACCTCTAGCTAAGATCATGGAACCTTTGGAGATTTTCCACTTCCCCTCACAAAACACAATCTTGTAGCCACACGAGTCTAGTTGACTCACATAAATTAGATTCTTTGCTAGGCCTGAAATGTACCTAACATCTTGCAGTTTTAAAATTTCCCCCGTTCACAGTCCTGACCACCACGTCTCCCTTCTCCATGATGTCCAAGGTCTTGTTATCAGCAAGATAGACCTTTCCCAACTTCTTTGCTTTTTAAAGTCATGAAACAGCTCCCTTATTGGTGAAGAGTGAAACGATGCCCCCGAATCAAGGATCCACGACTCTATGGGACTATCAACACTAAGGACCAAAGCATACTCAATCTCATTCGATGCAGAATAAATCGATGAGTTATCACTATCCTCCTGTTTATCATTGTGATCAGACTTTTCACCCTTCTTCTTGGGATGTGGACACTCCCTCTTTAGATGACCCTTCTTACCACAATTCTAACAGGTAATACTAGCCATGCCTTTTGACTTACTCCGACCCCTTGACTTCGATCTTCCCTGAAAGTTCCTACCTTTTCCCTTTTGTTTTCCCCTCCCTCTACCCTAAGCATTGTATGCTCCAGATGATTCTCCACTCTCCTTCCTTCGAATACTCTCACTCAAAATCAGATCACAGACAACATCATAAACCAATTTTTCTTTACCAGAAGAATTACTAACAACAGTTACTACAGTTTTCCAAGCAACAGGTAAGGAGGACAACAATATTAGGGCTTTCACTTCATCATCAAAATCAATACTAACCGAAGATAATTGACTTATTATTGAATTGAATTCATTAATATGTTCCACAGCAGAACTACCATTATTCATCTCTAAATCAAATAAACGTCGCATCAGATATACCTTATTCATGGCCGAGGGCTTTTCATACATATCTGAAAGAGCTTTGATCAATCTCGTCGTTGTTTTGATATCCTTGACATTGAAAGCCACAATCCGAGTCAATGTCAATCTCACCATTGCTAGTGCTTGCCTATCGAGTCCCTTCCACTTTGCCTCATCAATGTCTGCCGGCTACGTCTTAGACAAGGGTTGATACAGATTCTTCTGATATAGAAAGTCTTCGATTTGCATCTTCCAATACCCAAAATTTGTGCCATCAAACTTCTCAATTCTAATCTTCGCATCCTCCATTGTTAATCACTTCTAGATCTAGACAATAATCCAACCTGACTCTGATGCCACTTGTAGGTTCTATTGAATAGCAATCTAGCAAGTAATAACGAACATTAATAGAACAACGAATGAACGAGAACAATAAAAGACACATGAGACTTTTAACGTAGAAACCCAAGAACTGGGAGAAAAACCACGAATATGCACTAGGAGTCGATGAATATTCAAAAGATGATTACAAAAGCTCTCCAAGATCTCTCTCAAGCTTTTCCTCTCTTGATTATGTGTCACTCATGCTAAACAGCTTGCAAACCTATTTATTCTAGGTTTAGGATTGAAAGAAACGAGATTAAAAAAGCCGAAGTGTGCGAACCGGGCACTTCTGGTGTGCGGCCCGGGCACTAGCTACTGCCAAATCCCACTTTTGCTCGATATGCGCGACCCGGGCACTTCTGGTGCGCGGCCCTGGCACTAGCTACTGCTTGGCTTCTTACGCCCTGCTTCACGCAACCTCATCTCCACACCATACACACACATTGAGCCCCATATTGACACGGTGACACCATATGCCCAACAATTAGTAATTTTTTTCATTAAAGAAAGAATAATAATAACCTTTTTTAATCAACTCGACGTAGTTAAAATTATGGTTAATGTTAGTCTATAAAACGTGTTAAAGATGAAAATCTTCAATTGAGTTGCATGTAATAAACTTCAAATTTTGTCCGGGAATTATGGTAATGATGGATTTTTGTGTACCATATAAAAAAGTCAATAATAATACTATGTATATTAGAATACTAATATAAGTTACTTATCGGTGTAATCTCATAACCAGACAAAACTTCGATACAAGACAACTCGGAGCATCCCTTAGCCACTCACTATTCACTACTAATTGATATTGAGATGTCGGCCCTTGAGGCTTGAATAAGCCAACTCTTCCTGGCCCCAATCCCACATACAGTTTCATACTCTCAACTGTCAAGTAGTCTCACTCTCACCCACCAATTATTAGGAAGTCATGTCGATAATAAGGAAACTTCAAAAGGAAAAGAAATGTAACTCCGATTTATAACAACTAGTACTTTCATATCCATCAAAATTTCGCAGAAGTTTCACTGACCTCCTTCACTTACTGTTATTTTTGTAGGCATTGTTAGTTTAGCACTTAGCTAGAAACTCACTGCTTTGTACTGTATATTGGGTCATCAAATAAGGTAATGCTGTGCTCTTTCCATTAAGTCATCAAATTGGATGCCATGTCCCCATTTGTCCACAATAAAAGACAACTTAGGAAAGAGAGTAAGATAGATATATTGTCATTTAGACATGAAACATCGATCTCCTGTAAGATTCAGTTCCACCCATGTTTGTTATGTCTTCTTTCTTTTGGATCTTATGATGATGATGATTCATATAGATCATTAATTAAATGGGGACAATCATCAATCAATATATCAATATAGTACTATACTTAGTTACTATATACTTCTACAAGGAGATTAACTAACCTGATAATTGGGAAAAGAAATTAGTGAACCCTCATTTTCAAAGAGCCCATAATAAAATCTCATCTCTTATGCTCTAGACACGCTCAAAATAATAAGAAACATCCTTTATAACTAAATGACATAATATATACTCCCTTCGTTTAATTTCTAAATATAAGGCATGGTAACTACTTTAATGCACGTTAGACATTATATTTTTTAAACTTTAGATAAAGTTACATTGATAATTTATAATGCAAGAAGCCAAGAAGTACTTCTTTTGGTAAGTAAAGCATATTGCTTATCAAAAATAAAGTACAACCTATTGACCTAATGCGAGAAATACTTCCTTGCCTTGCATTTATTAGACTTAGCTTGGAAAACGATGGAATATATTCATATAATGTATCCTACTATGTGGGCATGATCAAAACGAGTAGTTCGTTCTTTAATTACAAGCTGATCAACAATATGGTCCTTTGTAACTGTTGAAGCTTTTTTCTACTACTCACTCCATCCCAAAAATATAGGCTCCCGATTCTATTTTTTTCACGTGAATTAAGGTAAGTAGAATCTAAGAGGGATAGGAAAGACTTTTTGTTTATTTAAACAAATGTTGTATGGGAAAAAATGATTTTAGGAGAGAGAATGGAGAATAATTGGTGAAAAGTATTAATTGTAACACTTGGGTTGAATAAACAAAGCAAAAAACAAAATTCAAGAAGCAAATAAATGATGTGGACACAGTTTTTCTAGACAAATTATGAAAAAATGTGGAACTAAATATAGAAAAAAGAACTATATTTTTGGGACACCCAAAAAATGGGAACTATATTTTGTGACGGAGTGAGTATTATTTTGTAAAGTGCCCTAGTGGCCGGGCATGCATATTCTTTTCATGGTTTTCCTTTTTGAGGTGTATTCTATTCATGCTATTCATGCATGGTTGTTAATTACTCTCATATTTTTGAGTAGTAGTTTATAAACTCTCATATTTTTGAGTAGTAGTTTATAAACTCTCATATTTTAAGCGCTCTTTTCTTTGATAATTGATTCGAGTCAATTTTTGTAGGCTTCTGGAATTGTGTTAAATTTCTTTAGTAAGTGCACCACTCCCCTGTCAAATAATAATAATAATAATAAGAAGAAGAATAAGAATAATTACATTAAAAAAATAAAAAAATAAATTCTAACAGTATACATCCACTTATAGCACCAAAATATCAATACACGCTTGATTTCTTGTTTCCCAAAAATTATTGTGGGCCGTAGGGTGTAAGTGTGTCACTGTTACCTAGAGGTGTAAATAAGACGAGACAACTCGCGAGTTACTCGGGATCGACTCGGTCAAAACTCGGCTCGAGATGTTGGCGAGTCGAGTTGAGCAACTCGATACTCGACTCGCAAACTCGTGAGAAGCTCAAAAACCCAATTATCAATAGCAAAATACCTAAATTCAACATTTTTCTACATTAGGGTTGCTTTTAACATGAGACACTTGCAAGCTACTCGAAATCTACTCGGTCAAAGCTCGACTCGGTCAAAGCTCGGTCAAAACTCAGTCAAACTCGACTCGAGTGAGCTCGACTCAACTCAAGCTCGACTCGAAATGCTAACGAGTCGAGTCGAGCTAGCTCAAACTCGAACTCGACTCGCATCATTTACACCCCTACTGTTACCCTTCTTTTTTTTAAGTTTAAATCAAATTAAAAGAATATATCTGATTAGATAAATAATATAAATCAGATCAAACTAAGTGAGCCTATCTCCATCTCATAATGGAGAGTTTCTCTACCCATATATTGGGTTTTATCTCTCTCCATGTGAGAGTTTGGAGACTTTATTTTTGATTTTTTGTGTAATTCAAGAGGTTGATCTGTTGATCAAAATTTGTGCGTGGTTGCAACAGATGTCAGTACTTTGTTTACGATCACTTGAATTGAATCCAGTTCTATTTCAAAACTACAAAAGATCTACATACCTCCTTGTAGAAGGATGCATCAGACAGCGATGTGAAAGACGAGGGTTTTCAGAAGTGTTAGATCTGCTCAACGATCGTGGTTTTGTCATATTAGAATTAAATTTATTTCATTTTGATATGTATTTGTTTAGTTTTGACTTCTGTAGTAGATATCGTATGACTTTGAATAATGAATTAATTTTAATTTCAAAAAAAATGAGCCTATCTCCAAATCACTAATGTTTAAATTGTTATTGTTGCTATACACATTTATGTTAAATTTATTTTTGTAAAATTAATTTATTTAATTGTTATGACTTCTTTTTTAAAGTCGCAATAATAACAAAATTTTAACTTCCAACATTATAATAATAGTCATTATAATAATAGTTTGGACTTTTGGTGATGATAAAACTACTACCATTTTTATTATATAATCATAAATATCACGTCTATCATTATCATATACTACTAGTGATGTTATTTATAATAATTGTTACTAATATTCTTATGTCTGAAAGTTGATATAAAATGTGATTAAAAAGTCACCAAAGCACATAGATTGAAATAAGGTGAACAAACAAAATCGAGTTTGAGGGTGTCATACTGTCATCCTTAGTACAAGTTACAAGTTACAAGTTACAAGTGGGATTGCGGTTATGATTTTGCAAGGAGTGCTAAAGTGTACAAAAATGAATATTAATGTGTTGGCTAGCTTGTTATATTCATGGTGATTAGGGGGCGTTTGGTTCATATGATTTTGATATGATGTATGGGTTTAGAATAAGCAAAACCCATACTTAGTGTTTGTTTAATGAAATAATAGATTTAAAACCAATACCTCAAACCCATAAGGTATGGATTTTGAAACCCAAGGGGGAGGTGGGTATGGCTCATACCAATACCTCTAGGTATCAAATAGAAGAAAAAATTTATTTCCCAAATAAAACCAAACACATGGTATTAGGTATCAAGTTCCAAACCTATACCTCCTTAGTTTCATTCCTGATTCCAAACCCACACCACTATATGAACCAAACACTATTGGTTATATTGATTCCTTATAAAGGTTTGCAACATTTCTATATCCATATGAATGTAGAGAAAAGAAACAAAGGAAGTAAAGAAAGAGGAAACTTTTCAAAATTCCACCTTGGTGGGGTTTCATCAACTCTGGGAGCTCTCCTTCTACGCTAGAAGCTAAGGAAGATGGAATATATGGTTGACTAGCGAAGTATTCGCATAAAGGCACTACAAGTCTACAATACCATTGTACCAGGAGTAGATAATTTTGGCCGACTTAAAAGATAAGAACGTAACCTAATACTCCTCCACTTTCTATTAATGGTAACCTTTTAGAATTTTATGCTTGTTAACTCATAAATTTAACCATTAATATCTTTAACTACTCCCTCCGTTTTGTAAAGTTTTACTCACTTTCCATTATAGTCCGTTTTGTATTTGGTGATATCCACAATATAGGTGTCGTACTTTTCACTTAAAGCTTGATGAACATATTATTGCACCTGATTGGACTTGATGAGCCCTGAATAGATCTTATATTTAAACCTGAAATAATATGAGCATCTCTGTAACTTATAATTCAAGGTGAAAAGAACATACTCTTATTCTTATACTTGCACTTCCTCTTTTCTTTAGTACAATGAATGTTATTATGTAGATTGTTAGATTAGTGTGTATAATTTCAAAATAGCAACATTTTACTTACCATTTTTGCTTCTTGAATATTAAAGAAATTAATGGTTATAAATATGTGTTGATAAGTGTTAAAGTTTAAATGTTGCAATTATAAAAAATGGAGGAAATATGTTAAGGTCTTAAATTCTTTCTAATGCTTAATTAAGAAACAACATAAGAAAGGAAGCTCAAATGAACATTATATAAGTTGATAATTAACACGTACTTCTTTTGAGAAACTTATATCCTTCCTCCGTTCTAAAATAAATTAAATGCTTTTCTAAAAAGCTCTCACATAAAATAGAGAAGTGTTTCATTTTATTTCAAAACGGAGGAAGTATATCTTTCTACAAGTAATGTCTCGGTCACAATATCATATTGTTAACAATAAACTATCACGATTTATATACTACAAGATCTTGTTCAATTTGTTGTATTTATTGGAATTGAAGATCCAAAGAGAGCAGAGAGACTCTTATTTCATACATCGAGAAAATTTGGTTGAGATCGGCTCGGTTACTAAGACGAGATTTTGCCAAGTTTAGTTTACACGTATATCTTATTAGTTTATCTATAGTTGTTACGGTTTATGCAAATTTCATATCAATCTATAGTAATTTGACAATTATAGTACTTTGACCACTATAAGAAAATGTGAGATTAATAATTTACACGTAATTTTTTCTATCCCATCTATGCTAAATTTTTATATCAATCCACTCTTATATATGAACATAAACTACAGATAGATTCTGGACATAAGAGCATGATGTGCATCATACTTCCTAAAATTTCAAGTACATATAATTATTTAAAGTATTTAAAAGAAAGTACCATATAAAAACAATAAGAGAATGAGTAAATTATAATAAGAGAAGGTATCATAAAAGAACCTATACAATGGTAGAATAACATGCAGGTACGTTCATAAAAAAAACATTGGCCCTGTTTGGCAAATAGAGTTTAGAGTTTAGCTGTTAGAGTTTAGAGTTTGTTGTTAGAGTTTTAACTTTTTGTTCAGCAGATTTGACAACTTTTTTTTTATAAATGTATTTGGTAACAATTAACTGATTGCTAAAAGCTAATTGTCATATGTTTGTGAGAAATGACATTTATAGACATTTTAATACATATCTGTAGCATTATTATTAGAAGCAAAAAAGTCATTAAACATATTTTTACCTAATCCTCTAAAGAAAAAGCTCCTATTATGATCTTTTTCATTTTGAGTGTTTTTATTCCAAAACTCTCTTTTACCAAACATCCCTTTTAGAGTTTTTGACTAGTCAAAACTCTAAAAGTGGTCAACTCTCTTTTTGCTCCAAACTCTAATTGCCAAACACCCAAATACTTTTTTCTAAAAGGTAAGTTGAAGTCTCTTGTAAGTAGTGGAATTTGGGAATCCCTCTTACAAGGGGTGAGACTTGATCCCAAAACCTCTAGGATCGGATGTGATGCCAACATCACTAAGCTATCACCTACTGCTTTTATAAAATACATTACACATCACACTTGCGAGCCAGTGTACAATCTAAGCGCGTCATATATATATATATATTTTTATTTAACATAGTAAAGATGAATCTTTGGCAAGATTGTGGAGTAATAATTGGGACGAACCTTTTTAAAATGAGTGAGAATCGAACTCCTAATATAGAAAATTAGAAATGGAAAAAAAGGACATCACAATCATTAGGGCTTAGGCCAGCCTTGATCCTCAAAGCGCGTGGTATATATATATATATGAACATGCTTCTTTGGCAAGGATTGAAAGAGTTGTAATAATTGACTTTAATTTCGACGGTTAATTAGAAAGAAGGCAAGGTAGTGTACGAGTGAGACTTTGATCTGAATAGTCAATAATTGAGTAATTTCCCCATGCATGCTGCCTGATGGTGACTAAAACAAGTCCTAACTCTCTAGCTAGGTGGTCTCACTGTAAACTTGTTTACTATGTTCATCTATACGAAATATATTAAAAGCGCGTCTTAACAACGTCATCATGCGCCACGCGCACCCTCCTCCTCCCACCGGAATTTTGCCACATGTATATTAACCAACAAAGTCAAGTGGTCATTATTTAAAAATAAATATCTTTAGGCCCGGGCTCGAACCTCGACCTTATGTAGGATTTCCAGAAGAATCACCATCTAATCTAACGTCTTTTAGTGATCCATGTTTCCATAAAATTACATATATGTGTTGTAATTTGTTAATGTTATTAAACATAGCCCTTGCATCCTTAAAGATAAAAAAAAAAGAAGCATTGTGAACGTGAGCATTCGAACCCACAACCTCATGTATGAAAGAAAGAGATTCAACCATCACTCCACCATACTATTATTGCTTATTTAATCAAAATTAATGATGATATATGAAAAGAAAACTTTTGAAAAATCCATATAATGAATGACATGACTTTTTTAAATGAGTATGAGATGACTTATATAACTACTACTAAATTGTAGCACAGAGAAAACCCGGGGCATCGCCCGGGCCTAAACACTAGTTTTTCTTTAAACCTGTGTCAATAATGAACTTTTGAAGCTTCTCATTTTCCTAACCCCTTTTTAAGTTGGTTTATTTACTAATCATCAAAGGCTTTTTTTAAAAAAGTTTATTACAGAATAATAATTCAATAAAAAATGAATTTACGGTGCACCATTCCAATCGAATCATGCAAAGGTCCTCTCTAGAGTCTAGGGTTTGGGCATTATATATGTAACAGGAGATAAGAAAAGACAGGAAAATGCCAACATCAAACTTAGAAAACAGAAACATACAAGAAAAAAAATATTTTTAAAACTGTAAATGTCACTGTTCAATTTTTTTTTTTTGATAATCTAGCTAAATTTATAGGGTAGAGGATTTTTCCTGGACTTTTCCTGTTTCGGCTTCATCTACACACCCCTCCCCACCACTTCCATTTACGTCTCTTTCTACCTTGCAAAGTTTTTTATTCTAATTAATATTTCTGATTATGGTTTCTTTTCAAAAGCTCCATATACATACATATATATATATATATATATATAAATGTATTTCGATTATTATCCATATTAACGATTGAATATAAGATGCGGTTGCACATATACTGATTAAGATAAAATGAAAAGTGTGAATGGAATTCTTCTTAGATCTTTTGTAGTTGCAAAAATTTGACTTTTACGTTTGCTGATACAATACTTTGTTAATATAATTAATTATCTTCTGGCAATTATAACCTCATATATTGAATACATATCGAGACGAATCTAACAAGTCTTACTTGAGTTTTCATTTCTTTACATTTATATCTCTAGAGACGAGAGGATTAGAGATATGATTTATGAATAGTGCAAAAGTCAAAAATGTTGCAATTAAAAAACAAGGCATGAAATAGCTAAAGTAGGAAAAAAAAAGTGGGGGAAAGAAAAAGGCTTTTTTTTTTTCTTAATCTGAAACTGTAATCATGACCCATCTGTGCACCATTTTCTCTGTCTAAAGATATAAAAGGAGGTCTTCTTACAAAGAATAAAACACATCTTAT
Organism: Beta lomatogona; assembly: GCA_947646795.1. Taxonomy (NCBI): domain Eukaryota; kingdom Viridiplantae; phylum Streptophyta; class Magnoliopsida; order Caryophyllales; family Amaranthaceae; genus Beta; species Beta lomatogona. The sequence continues at coordinate 761,642 of CANSNZ010000418.1, forward strand.
TGTCTCTTCTTTCAAATTTTTGATTGCATTTACTTGATGAGTTTCTAGAGAGAGAAAGCTAAATTAAAGAAAGATATCCTGAAAAAAATTTGCAGAGCTCAGACAAGTAATCCATGGAGGTTAAGATTGTGACTTCCTTGAGAAGAACCCATAAATCATCATCACCTCTTCACGGGATCTTATTATAATTTCTTTATTTTTTTCTTTTACAATTATTATTTTTTTAATAAAATAGATCTTTCTTTGGATATTTTTGTTTGACCCTCTTTGAAATTTCCTCTACATTTTCTTTTTTTATAAAATTAAATAAATTTTTTTGGGTTATATATATGACACTGCCACCTGTGGCCCTGTTTTTATTGGAAAAAAAATCCTTTCTTTACTCTTCCAACTTTCTCTCTCTACATTTAGGTTGTTCTCTTTTGTTTCTCTCTCTACCTCCATCTAAAACAATTCCTTATTTCAAAGGTACACCAAAAAGAGGGAAAAAGATGAGATTTTTAGTCTAGTGTGAAGTAGTCTTTAACTTATTTAAGATTTGATATCAAACAAACAAAACTTTGCATAAATTAAAAAAAAAAAAGATCATTTCTTTTTTTGTTTTACTTTACTTGGAGGTTTCTTGAAGAAAGACAATGTTCCAAGCAGCTATGTCCAATTCAAGTTTGTCTGAGGAAGCTAGTAATCTCTCTAGCTTTAACCCTTTGTTACTACAAAACACTACTAATATCATCAATTCTCCTCAGCAACCACTTCCTCCCAAAAAAGTCAAGAAAAAGAGAAGTCTTCCAGGAAACCCAGGTAAAATAATATGTTTATTTCAAACCTTTTTCCTTATTACACTCATTTTTTTATATAAATAAAAGTGTCCAAAGTAGTGTTATCTAATTCGCGATACAAAAATGGGTACAAGATAGCAACTTGTTACCCAATTTTGTAAAATTTATCCTATAAGTATAATATCGGTTCACCTTCTTCAGATCGTATGTAGCTTGAAGTGAGTTTAGCGATTTAGGTAACACTGGGTCCGTACTAGCTCAAATATATACCATAGTATTATATTTTATATTGATTAGTAATTTAGTATTGTTTATATGAAGAGTACGAGTAACATAAGCTGATGATTGAAGCCTCATGATTGGTTTCATATTCTATCAATTACATGCCCTAGTTAAGATTTAAATTTCTTATATTGATCTGATTAATTTTGCAGACCCAGATGCTGAAGTGATTGCATTATCACCAAAAACATTACTAGCAACAAATAGGTTTATTTGTGAGATCTGCAACAAAGGGTTTCAAAGAGATCAAAATCTTCAACTGCATAGAAGAGGTCATAATCTTCCATGGAAGCTTAAGCAAAGGAGTAAGACAGATATAGTGAGGAAGAAAGCTTATGTTTGTCCAGAACCTAGTTGTGTTCATCATCACCCTTCAAGAGCTCTTGGAGATCTTACTGGAATTAAGAAGCATTTTTGTAGAAAACATGGAGAAAAGAAATACAAGTGTGAGAAATGTTCCAAGATTTATGCTGTTCAATCTGATTGGAAGGCTCACTCTAAAACTTGTGGAACTCGAGAGTATAGATGTGATTGTGGTACCCTTTTTTCCAGGTATACATTTACTATATAGTATATAGGTCTATCTCATTAAATTTAATCATTAAATATTTCCATATTACTGCCTCCGTCCAAAATTAGTTGTCACTGTAATTATACGGTATATCTAAACTTCGTAGACCTTAATACCATGTACCTCCTTCCGTTATTAGTTGTCATGTTAATTATCAGTGCATAAATTATAATACGACAATTGAAATCAAACAATGGAATAATAAGTATATATCTTGCATAATTGGATTATGTTTGAACTTTTTAGACCTGATCAATTCATACTTCTATGGTACCACTTGTCGTCTATTATTAATTATCATATCAATTATTAGTTCATAAATTATAATGTGACAACTAAATTTGGATGAGTGGGAGTATATAATTTACTTTTTAGGATTATGAAATTAAAATATTTAGATTCTTTGATCTTGTTGTTTTGTTGTTGTTTCTATATGCTTGTTTGTTTGATTATATTCAGATGTTTTGGTAGGAATGAGCTTAACAAGGTGTACTGGGCCTAGCATTTTTATGGGTTCTGATACATGCCTTTTGTTTTCTGGTGCTAATATTTTTACATATGAATGGTAAGATTTGCATGAACTAATATTTGCATATAAATTAAACATACCATTGTTTTATGTAACATTGTTCAGGATAATAAAATGCATTTGATAAGAGAATTTTATCTGTTGATTTCTGTAACTTTCCTAAGTTCTATGTTAATAAACATTAACTACAACAAAGAACAATCAAAAACAGGCTGTCTTTTGTTTTATTTAATGTTCTGTCCAGTGATTCAATTGCTGTCTATTTTTGTCCTCAAATTCTCATTTCTGACCTATATTTTCTTTAATCTTTGTGTTCTCACAATACCCAAAAATTGCAAATGATATTCACAGTTTAAAACTACACAGAATAACAAATTTAGATAAAACAAATTTAATGATAGTATATTTTTTCTAATATAATGCATGATATCTTCTCTCTGTAAGATCTTTGGATAGTTCTCTCACAAAAAGAGGCAGGCTTTTGGTTTTTCTTTTTGTAATTTAGCTAGTCCCAAAAAACAATGATGGGTCACTGCTATGCTCGTGTTGATGTGAAAAAGTAATGTATAAGAAGTAAAAATTATATAAAGTAAATTTTTTTCTTTTTAAGAAAAGTGAAATTCCAATGTTACAAGAAATATTTATCAAGATTTTCACTTTAGTAGTAGTAGCAGAATATCAGTAAGTCTGAGCTTCTTCATCATACTGGAAAACTGATATAACCTGCAAAAATATCTGATATGGTCTTCCCTTTTGCTTTTTTTCTTCCTCTATATGCTGCAATTTGCATGCTATATTTTAGTTTAAGTGATAAAGTACATTAGTTAGTTAAGCTCTAATCTCAGTAAATTAAAAAAAAATTCTACCAAGTTTTGCTTCCACATTTCTTTTACAAATGTTTGTTATTAATAGTTAAACAAAGCAATTTTTTATCTCAGTAAAATAATTTAGTAGAGTACATGTTTAAGTCTCTATAACTATAATTAAGCACAATGTTTATGATTTCCTCTTGATCAAATTTTTTTTTTGTGTTAAAACCTTTTTCCTCTTTGTTCTAATAGCAACTAGCTAGAGTAGTACAATTATTTTTCCGCGTTGTAGTCATATACTTACTCCGACTGAAAATAAATGAAACACTTCTCTCTTTTATGTAAGAGTTTTTCAAGAGAAGTGTTTTATTTATTTCAAAACGGAGGAAATATACAATAATATGGTACTAGTAATTAATTAGTTCAATTTAAGTGATGTAGAAATAAGTTCAGGGATTCAAAAATAAATGTTGTTACGATGATTAATATCTTGGTGTACATACTCGTCGTCAAAATGTGCAAAATGTCTCAAGACCAACAATGTACATTCATCACACAACAATTAGTGAGTGTTCTCGATCATAATGTATAAAATTATGTTAATTTAGTTGTGAGAGGTGGAAGTATCGAATCAAGACCATACAATAATATTCACAATGGGATATATACGAAAGATTGTTTATAATAATTTGACATTGCTATTTACAGAAGTCCAATTGGTGTTACTACAGTAATCACTGCTTAGTTCCCAATAATTCACATCCTTTAAATGCATTTCCCGTGTCAAAAAAAAGTGTCTTGGCAGTTAGCATTCCCTTCAAAAGAGAAAGCTAAAGTTACTATCACTACTTTGTTCTTACTACTACATCTTACATCTTACATCTTACATCTTACATCTTATTGGTAGTATTTTTGTAGTACAACTGTACAAGGAATTTGTTTACCCTAATTAGCAGGTGTGTAATGTGTAATATTTTTACTGTATCATCAATTGTTTCCCGTGCAGTTAGTTCCTTATTTGAACATAACACCAATCTGCCATATATATAGTGAAAGTCCAACTCCAATCACATAATATCAATCATATATATACTCCATATGGCATTAATTATGAGTGATATTAATGGTTTTATTTTTTTTAAAAGATAATCAATAAGTTAATTTGAACAATTCCATTGGAGGCCACTACTTCACGGCGAGTAGGGATTTTTGCTTGCAAATCTTTTCTAGCTAATATATGCACCAAGTAGCAATCATAATACTCTAAGTTAAAAATATGATCTATCTGTATTTAGTATTCACATTGTTAGTTCAAATTTTATTAGCATAGGGTTATTTGTAAGTTGCAATTGAGGGATCAAAGCATATGCTTAATTAGTCCTACCCTAATTAAAACTTGCATTGCTTAAACATATATTCTCTTCTTCCATTGTATTGTTATATGGTTATGTTTTTGTTTTTCAAAGTTTATCTAACCATCAATCATTTGTATGAAATATTGTCATGCAGGAAAGATAGTTTCATCACTCATAGAGCATTTTGTGATGCATTAGCTGAAGAAAGTGCAAGACTTTCAACAAACCCTTTTTCAAACCCTATGCAAGCACCACAACAACCTCAACAACCACCACAATTCTCCACCCTTTCTACCTCCCAAAACCCTAATAATTCCTCTCTATTTTCTTTCTCCTCCTCCCCATGGGACCCACCACCTTCTCAAAACCCTAACCCTAATCCCCTCATCCACATTAAAACTGAAAATAACCCTCACTTCTCTTCACCACCACCTTTTTTCCAACCACCCCATATCTTCACTAATAACCACTCCAACTCCAAAGGTTTACTAACCTCCCTTCCCTTCACAACCTCCGACACCGCGGCCGCAATGTCATCATCCCCTTTCTTCTCCGCCACCGCCCTCCTCCAAAAGGCAACCACCTTAGGGCCCGTGTCAGCAATGCTCAACGGGTTCGACGAGCTAGGAGCATTGTCCCGGCATGAGATGGCCGCGGTTTTTTCACCACAGCCATCCTCATCTACAAACACAAACACAAACACAAACACGAACACGACAACAACCACCACCACCACCAGTAGTAATGATCATCATGATCATTACTCCGCCATGCTCGCCACATGGCGAAAGAACAACGATGGTTTGACAAGAGACTTCCTAGGACTTACCGCAGGAGATTATAACCATAATGGTCATGTACATCATGTTGATCATGATGATGAGGTTGTAGGGAATATGCTAAAGTTCACGGGTGGGTTACAGTACGGTATGACAGCTCCATATGATCGTGACAACTCATCATCATCAATGTTGATGAAACCTCATCAACAACAACCTCTTGTTCATCACCATCATCAAGTTGATGGCTTTGGTTTTGTTGGTGCTGAACATCCTACTACTGCGGCTGCTGCCTCGGGATCAAGGTGGGGGTGATATATCAATATATCATATCATGCATAATGCGAGTTTTTCTCTCTCCTCGTGAAAAATTACTGTTTTACCCCTACAACATGCAAAGTTAGTAAACGTAGCACTTGTTTTTTGTACTTTTAAGTAAAAATTTTACTTTAGAGCTTCTTAGGTTATCTAATCTAGGAAGTATTATTTAGAAGAGGACCATGTATTTGTATGTTGTAGTGATTTCATTGTTGAAGTTAGATATATATATGCTTTATGAATATGTTGTTATTGTAAGATCTTGAACAAATAGAAGCCTACAAGAACTTATATTATAGTATGAAATTTTAATTAAAATTTCGATATAATTAATATGCTTGATGAGTACTAAGGAAATTATTATGCTATAAAATTTGTTCTCTTTGTTCGGTTTGTATGGTATACGTGATTCCAAAATGTCAATTCTAAGTTTTATGTCTAGTATCACGAAGGGTCGAATTTATCGAGTTTTAAACCTAATACCCGAATTACCATGGTTCAAACCTACTTGACATTTACTCAAACTCGATATCATTGCAATCTCTTACAAAAAAAAAATTGGTTCCGCCCCTTAGCATAGCATAAATTATTGAATGAGACAGGTACACAATAAGTTACTATTAGACAATGGTAACTTTTTCCCCTAAATGTGTCACTTATATAGAAGTGACCCTTTTAAGGCAGATACCTCCTTCAAATGGGTCACTTTTGGTTGAGGATTTTTCAATTGTGTAAAGTTTGCCCCACATTATTGGTAGAATTAGGGGTGAGGAGATTAGTTTATAAGTCTAGTAGGTTACTCCTATTACTAATTGGTTTTAGTATAGAACCTTACAACACTTATGATCAGCGTGTCTCACTTGTGTTTAAGAGCTTACTGCTTTTGTATTAACAAATTCATTTACATATATACTAGAATTGACTCATTTTAAATTCACTCATTTAAGTTAAAAGGTTACCCTTTGTTTGAAAGTGACTTTTTTTTGGTTAAAATTGTAGTGGTATCAAAATAAACCTATTGTACAGGTATTCGTTGCACACAATACTAATTGTTTGCATAAATAAATTAAGTAAAGGCATAATAAAACTGACATTTTTATAGTACTTGCTTAATGTCTTGGATTTCGAATCAGCTTATTTATAAGATCAATATATATATTTTCTTCCCATACCGTTGCATGTTGATAAAATCTGTAAAGTTAAAAGGTACTCATGCATGTACTTAAACATATAATTAACCATGAATGCATGTATATATATGAATCTTAGGTTAAAAATAAAATATAGAGCAAAGGCATTATACATGCATGAAATTGTGGGAGGTCATGATCTAAGCTAGAAGATGGTGATGGCAGATGCAAGATGAGTACATATATATAAGAAGTATAATATATATGGCATATGGCAGGCACAGCTCATGGCCCTATATAAAAGTTGTAGATCTAGAAAAGCTAACAAGCTATGACGAACCAGTGATTCCACTTCACTCTTCAGTTAAGAAGTTTGTGGATAAAGCCAGTTAATAAGACAATTATTGGTTTGATAATGTGATAGGTATTAGGACCACTGGACCAATGCTAATCCACAATAATGCCAAAACGTTCACATGTAGAATGTTCATTAAGTACTGATACCACAAACACATTATTAACACATAAATTTGAAGATCACGATTTTAATTAAAAAAATATTACCAAAGACTATAACTAGCTATATTTCTAACATCATGGATTAAGATTGTGCTTTCTCACCTTATTTTCGCTTATCATGCAAATAAATTCTTATTGTGATTACTATAATTTTCATGTTTATCGATAAATATAAATTATGATAAGGGCTAATAAATCATGTTAAAGATAATGCTAGCACTAAAATAAGGCTATTGAGTTTCAAAGGAGTCAAAAAAGTTATAAGAAGTGAAATACGGGTGCATAGATCGAGCAGGATTATTTTAGTCATCTACTTGGTGTACAAGGATTATTTTGTCCCCTTTGAGAAAAGGAGTAAAGAATCATTTGAATTAATATACTATATATAGCAATTACACAATTACAATCTTTTTGCTAGGTTAAATATTACTCCTTCCATCCTACAGTATAATATAGTGCTTATATTCTTTTTTTGGTGTTCCAAAAAATTGTTCTTGTTTTAAATATTTCTACTTTTAAATTTGTAATCCTATTAGTTGTGAGAAACATTTAATGTATTCTTATTGGTTTATTTTGATTTGTTTGTATTCATTTTCTCTCTATGTTTCGTGTTAGTAAATATTTGATGGTGCTTGTTAATTTCAATATAGAGTTGGTTATTTTTGGCCATAGATCTTTTTTTATTATTATAATTGAAAAGACAATTACCTTTCAGATACAAATACATCATATTTTTTTCGAGGTTATACAATATCATCATTAAATAATGCAAATGATAATATTTTTCATTTTCCTGATTCCCATAGAAAAGGAGAAACAAACACTATGTTATGAGACGGAGGGAATGTACTTAATATTTTTCATTTTCCTGATTCCCAATATGAGAAGTGTGTGAATTGTTTGAGTGTTAGGTCTGCATTATAACTTAATATAAATCGGTTTGACATACAATAAAGAGATGTGCAAGAAATATTTGCGCAGGAAAAGCTTCATTAGTGTAATAAAGAAGAACGTCGATTATGTGAGATTTCAAACTTACACCATTCATGGTAAATAGGCCTCTTAAATCAATCCTATTATTAATTACTTTTGCACCAAACCTTGAAGTCTACTTCTAAAGACTTTGTACCTCATGCATGATGCAACTATAAAGAGATCTTCTATCTTAACAAACAAGTTCACTTCATTCTCTCAATCGTAGAGTTCACCCAAGCCATATATAATTCGTACTAACTAACTAAAAGTATAAAATGATACTTAATTTTTTTTAATACTGTACACCAAAAAGACTGTTCATAAAACAAAATTTAACTAACGAGAGTTTTCTATGGACAAACATCAACGTCTATATGAGATGGTCAACAATGTTTTTAAAAACCAACAGAGGAAATCAAAATGGTATTTTTCAATTGCATGTTTTTTTATCTATTGTATCCATAAATTAAACATGAAGTACAAGGAAGTTTCTAATACTCCTTCGGTTTTTATTAGTTTACCCATTTCTTTAGACACAGAGTTTTAGGAGAAATAGGTATGTGGCTCATAGAAGGGAATATAAAGTATTAATTTATTGGCATATAGTATTGAAGTTAATGTTGTGGGTCCAAAAAAGTAGACTGAAAAGGTAAAGATAATAAGGTGCAACAAAATTCTTTCATAGGCCCAATTTTTTTTCTCTTAACACCCCCATTTGATAGATGGTAATATATGACGGTTATACTAATTCGTCAGAACATTAAGGTAATAAAACTCCATCCCAAAACATAAATTTTTCATGATCTTTCATTATTACCTTCATATACGTACCACTTTAAAGTGGTAATGCATGGATCGTAAGTAAAATGTATATCTATGGTGGACTATGCGCTCAAGAGCATGCAATTGATAGATATATTTTGATTATACCTTGATTACTATATACATAATGTTCCTATTACTCCTAACAAAACTTGATAAAGTATTTATCACAAGTTACTACATTACAAATATAAGAAAGGGAACAGTTTAACAATAAGATTAAACTAAACTATAATGTCATATATGCATCTATAATATACATATTATGATATATTTCCTTTTTGCTAATACAATTAGGAACACAAAATAAAATTTGAGGCACTACGTATCGCTCCCATTCCTTCCAAAATATTTGTAAGAGGTGTCAAATTCTTAATTCCTTAATGTGCAAGTTATTATCCAGCCAATAACCTCTAACCTAATATGCGCGAAAGAAAATCTCGTATATATAAGTTAGGTCCCCTAAAATGGGTGTACCACGTACTTTTCCTCTTCATGCGTAAAAATGCAGTTATTATATTATGTTGCATGCACTAAGCCACCCTTCTCACTCCACAGTAGCTGTAAATAAGTGTAGAAATGGTCCATAAAGCTAGCTTTTGCAAGCAATAATCTCCCACTAAAAATCAAAGCGAAATACTGATAAGAAAAATAAAAGAAATTTAATTACTTAACTTGAGATCATACTTTATTGCAAAATTGGCTTTCCGGTGGTGACATCTTACAAACCTTAAAATGTATATATTTGTAAATGTCTTAAATTTATTTCGATGTACATATTTTCTACTCTGAGTTGGATAGTAAATAAGTTAGGGTCTCCAATAAATTATTGAAGTGAGTATTAGATTTACTAGGTGGCTTTTTTCTCTTTTAATTCTGAAAAACAAAATGAAGATGAACACAAAATTAGGGCGAAGTTTTCTCTCAATACTGTGTCCTAACTCCTAGTTGATCTAATAAAACAAGAAAAAGTTGGTATATGTCTTCAACATTGGTAGCAATGAAGTTTTCCCATAGAATTAAGATATCAGCAATGCAGTTACCTTTGTGATAGTTAATCTAAAGAAACAACTAACAAGTGGAGAGAGCTCGAATATAATGTCGTCAAACAGGATCTGAAATTTCCACGTCCTCGCAAAACGTCAATTATAGTCAGATTATCTCCTTTAATAGCCGAATACAACAATAATTTTCAATTGCTAAGGGAATGCAAGCATTGCAACTAATAGAGTCGATATGTGATCGATATTGCCTATTGGCCATGTTTCGCAATTAGCGGATAGCTGTTAGCTTATTGTATTAATTAGTTGATAGCTGATAGCTGATTATATAAACTGATTTGACTAGCTGATTGTATTATATTAGCTGTTTGTATAAAGGTGTTTGGTAAGTAGCCAATCGCTGACTGCTACATGATTGTGTAAAATAACTAATAAGGACATATGCATAATTTATTGTACTTTTTATTGTTTATTGATGTAATTTTCAAAAACTTTAGCACATAAATTGGTCCACTCATTCTCAAACCCCTAATATAAAAAAAACTCCTCCCCCCCCCAAAAGCAGTTTTTTCAAATTGAGTTTTTTGGAGACAATCGGTAATGGAAACTTCTCTTTACCAAACATTCAATTAGAGGATTGACTAGTCAAATTCTCTAATATGAGTTCAAACCTCTAATTTTTCCCCAAAGCTCTCTTTACCAAACAAGTCCATTATAATTTATAAGTGAAGGCGACTAAATAGTACGGGCCAAAGTTGGCTTAAGTTGCTGCATATTATTAATCACAAGCGAGTCAAGGAAAATAAGATGAGTCCATCCATTGTGATAGTAGATTAAACAGAAGTGTCAATGGGAAAATGATATACTTTAATGCTAATAACTCTAATTTATTAAAGTATTCATCATAAGTTATTAGCATTCCGAAATTTCCAAATAATGCTTTGTAAAAGGGGAATATTTTTTTTTTGAAATAAGATGGACAATATTCTAAAGAAAGCTTCGAAGAAGATCAAGGACACAAGAATAAGAGAGAAGTAAGTGGTCCTACTCCTAAGTCCTAGCCAATAGCCATTGTTACTAGGTCACTTTCTTGTGATGCTTGTTTTCTCACATTTATCACTCAAATGAGTACCAACTGTCCTTTTGTATGAGCTAATTTCCAACCGTTCCAAGAAATTAAACTCAATTATAACCTCATAACAAATGTTATGAAATCTAGATTGTTGGATCAAAATAGTCTTTTCCAAACAGTTCCAAATCCATCATTAAGTGTCCTATATACGCGTCAATAATTTAAGAGAGTTGGCATCTGTTTTCTTCACCTTATTTTTGCTTAAACTATATATTCTTATCTTTATACTTTCTAAACTTTGTTGAACTTTCTAAACTTTTCTCATTTTTTCTGGACTTTTCTTATTTTTTCCTTAACTTTTCTAATTGAACGTTCTTATTTTTACTAAACTTTTCTCTTTTTTATCTTAATTCTTCTTTTTTTTTGCACTTTTCTAATTTTTCAAAAACAAGCAAAAGTAAGGCGAAGAGAACAACTCTTACAATCTTACTCCTAGCCTCCTAGGTCAACAAACAAGATTGCAAAAACCAAAACCCATTCTCTTAACAAAACCCTAAGCAGGCGATTTTGGTGTTCCTCTTTTCAGCGCCGCCTCCCGCTAGGGTTCGACGAGCCCTGGAGCCGCACCGGCGTTCCTCCGGTGGCCGTCAAACCCACCTCGTTTTCATTCTCTTTGTTTTGCTGTTTAGTCTGCCGGTTGGTTGCTTGTTCTCGCACCTAGTCCAAGTTTCCTCCTCCCCTGGTTTCGACCTATTGGGACCTTTCCTTTCCTCTCCTGGTTTGGCGTCGCTCCTCCCCTTCCCAAGTTACGTGTCGGGCCTCCCCCTCCCCCTCCCCTAGTTGTTTGTCGGGCTTCCCTTTCCCTTTCCCTTTCCCTCCCCCCCTCCCCACCGGTTGTCACTTGGTTTGGGCTCCCTTCCCCTCCCCCTCATTGGTTTAAGTTGGTGTTTTGGGCTTCCCTCCCCTTTCCCTGGTTGTTGAATGTCGAGCTTCCCCTTCCCCTTCCCTTTTAGTGTTAGTATGTCGAGGTTCTTTCTCCCGTCAGCCAGGCAGTATATCAGGGATTCAATTGTGCGGCAGTGACTTCTATCGGCATAGGCGTTTGATTGTTTTTTTATTTGGTTCAATAAGTCCCACTTTTGTGTTGGCTTTAGTCCCCTGTATGGGGTGTGTTCGTCGCCTTTTCTCTGTGGGTTTGTTAGTTTCGCATTTGTGGTCGTGTGGTGTATCTAATCGGGTTCGGGATGTTTCCCTCGAAAATCAATCCGGCCTGATCAATCCGAAGACTATACCAAATGGGATCTCCGATGAGGTGGATGCATTTCAGGCATCTAATTACAGGATATCGGAGCATTTCGTCGGTGGAACTATTAGTTCGCGGGTTGATATTGTTTGTATTGTTTTTCGAGTTGATGTTGTCTGTACTCATATAATGTTTTATCATTAATGAAATCATCCCTTCCCTATTCCTCCAAAAAAAAAAAAAAAAAACCTCCTAGGTCAACATACCCAACCAGATGGACCCACCTAATGAATTTCAAGTATGTATAGTAAAGCTAAACATAAGGTTACCAAAGTGAAAGTTTACTAACAATTAACAGACTTTTGTTAAAAAAAATTAACAGACTAAAATAGGAATCACTCCAAATAAATTGATATAAAAAAGCAACAATAAGGTTACAATGAAAATAGTTAGGGTAAACTCCCATGCACACTTATTAAATGGTTGTGATACTGATGCAATATTTAAAAAATTTCAAAAAATATATATATTTGCATTCTTGCAAATTAAACATTCAAGGTAATACTCCAATGCACAAAATATGACATTAAGGGGATACCGGGATAGCATGCGAATTTTTCAATGAAATACTTCCTTTATTTAAATATAACTTTAACAAAATATTATAAATTGAACTAGTAATGTATCACTTAATATGAATAGAAGAATAACTATCAACCTTGTACGCGTCATTACAAGTTGTCAAGTGTACCGCAACAAAATATATTAAGAGAGATAAAAAAACTATTCCAATATTCAAAATGAAACCCACCAATTAGCCAAATCCAGACTTCTAATATAAAAAGTTGACCAACTCTTAATGGAATGTGAATAATAGAATTTAAGAATTGGTTTCATCCCTAGTTTTTCTCACAAAAAATCAACCAAGCGTGTGTTATACTTGTACCCTACTGGTCCAGAACATGAAATGGTGTTATGGTGGGTACTAAGTTGAAAAAGATGAACTTGAGCAAAAAGAAAGGAAACCCCCCAAAGTGTTTTTTTTACCACTAACAAGAAAATGAAAGAATAATGTCAAAAGGTTATTGAAAAGATGCTGAAGAGAAACTTTGGGAGCTTTTAAATCCCAAATACATACCCTTTTTTTACTGTAATTGTGACTCTCTTTCTCAAATTCTGTGCAAAGATACAAATTTCAGGTGACCTGGACTGGTGACACTGGTCCATCAATTCACATTAATATGATTATACTATCAATCATAACCATTCAGTGTCACGGGTCATTTTGACTTTTGAGTGCACAAATGTTAAAAAAAAAAATGTCTCTTATTTATCATATATATAAACTGTATACTTTTAGAGAAGCTGCTCTTAAATTAATTCATCATCATAAAACCTTGGCTTTGCTAGACTTGTTTGAACTTATCAATACTTGTATCATTTCTCTATGCTCCATCCTGTTTGCTTCAGTAGAGGTAAGTTAATTTTTTATAAAAATTGGTGGGTGTGTTCATAAGAGACAAAACTAAAATATAGTGAATGTAAACAGCCATTTTTAGCATATAGAAATCTTCTAGGGACATTCCAATAAGAAAATAATGTAGACGAAAAGGAACGAAGAGAGTATCACATTGACTTAACCATTGACAACTAAAGATGTACCATAACTTTACTAAGAAAAAATTTATAGTTGAAACTTTTATCATTAAACCGTAGTGAGTTGGGTTGAGCGAACCTATATTTCGAATCAACTCAACCTGCTTGCTATCAACCCATCCTCTTCCCCTGTTCATCCTAGAGTTGTAGTGTCCACTAACCTTTAGAAGAAGAAAAAGAGCACTAGTAACTAGTAACTAGTAAATTTGGAGGGGATAAATGAATACTTTCGACATGCTTGTTAAATTAGACGAGTTCGGAGCATTTAGGCCTTAGGGTCCCTCAACATTGTTTCAGAAAACAAAAAAGGGTCCCTCAAACATAGGCTAACAAGAAAGCTTGTCCATGAGGCTTAACAAACTAAGTCCACAACACAATCTAGGGAAGTGTGAAATATCAATTGGAAGAGTACTGAAAATAAGGCCCTGCTACATTACGATCCAGACTTCTTGTACCATTTTCATGTGATCATATGTGGACCCATGCACCCATCTGTTCTTCCCCCCTCTCAAGTCTCACCCCCCAAAATAAAACGGGAATCCACTGTAAGAACATCCGTAAAACCATCAACAAAACCATAAAAAAAAATGCAGTTCATATTACTGTTTATTCACGTCAGAACACGGTATAATACAGATGATTACAGTCATTTCACGTATTGCAACCCAATTAAAAGAGTATCCCGGAAAAATGTGCATGCATGTTACTAATTCCATCAAAGGAGACAGTGAAAAAGGTCCAAAACTATGGGAAAAAACCCAAAACTAAGAGTCGAGCAAGATCAAAACTTAAAAAGTATACTAAGGGCCCGTTCGGTATCATTGTAAGTTTCCAGTTTTTAGTTTTATGAATATAAAAGTAATATGATATAAGGGGTATAATAAACTTAAAAGTAGCCACACTTATACTAAACATATCAATTTTGAAAACTGATAAGTGAAAACTGAAAACTACTTTTTCTCGTTTCCATGTTTTCGTTTTTGGTTTTCAAAAAAACTAAAAACTGGAAACAGAAAACGGTAACGAACGAGCCATAAAATGTGGTGTAATATGAGCTTTTCGAAAGCATTCCTATTACTGGCAAGGTTAAGGCAAAGAATACATGTCATTTGTTCTAAAACGAGGTAGTACTTTTTTTTGGTTCTAACAAAGATATACGCTTTTTGTCTGAAATAATGTCACATTGCCTCAACTTCTCATAATCAAGAATTTGCTATGAGTCTAGAGCTGATAATCTCTAACATGACTGACAACACAACCAAAACCGAGACGATGTTATTAAGAGAAACACAAAGCTGACACAACATGAACATGGAATCAATACAAACCTGACAAGATTTATTCAATTTGTCATACCATGAAATCATCCTGCATTTAAAATAGTTTTCGATGTATTTTGAAAGCAATCTGAAATCAACACGAGATCAAATATGGAGAAGACTTATCAAACTGAATCACCAAATCTGATTGTTTCTTTTTAGACGAAAAAAAAGAAGGGCTCCGAAGGGAAAATTTAGGTTCCTAATGCTTCTCCACACTTCTCAAGATGCGTCAACCTCAGAGAAAGTTTACTCCAAACCCCACATGGTTCCGAGATGGAGCTTAATTAGAGTCTCGGTTAAGAAGGCAATGATTTATTCACACTCCCATTCTCTTTCTAATGCTCCAACTCCCATTCTATTTCTAAAGCTCCATTAAAGAGGGATATTGTACGAATTTCATTTATACTGTAATCTTCAACAGCTCTTTCAGGCATCCCAATATAATAGCATACGTGACTATTATCTTGGGACATAATATGAAATATAACTTTTATTGCACAAGCAGACAAAACCCAAAAAGCTTAGGTTGGATTCCATCTCCAATAACCTTCGTTTCTACAATTTCCTACATCAGTATATGTCATCACCACCAGGGAATCTCATCTCTCAAGGAACAGTCCTTTTTTTGCTTCCTTTTGCTCTTCTCATTTCCAATCTTAATAATTACGAAATACTTCTTTTTCATTAGTGCTTTTGTCAGTCTTTTTACCGAGGAGTGATAAACCTCTATCAGTTAGAGGGCACATTGCCCACTATCAGGGATAAGGTTGTAATTTTGGCATATTAACAAACACAAAACGGGGTTGAATTGTAAATAACAAGTGTATAAGATACACAAACAGTGTGTTGATGTATAGACAACAAAGTGTTTTAAACACACAAAACATGTGTTTTCATAAAAATAAGGTTGCATTTTTTCGAGAAAAAGGCAAAACGCGCAAATCGAGACAACTTTTACTTTTTGTCGAAACCACGATCCGACTTTTTGACAAAATTTACACTGAAATTCACACCAACAAGGATTGTTTTGTAAGTAACAAGTGTCTCAAACACATAAACATGGGTTGATTAAACACAAACAAGTGTTTTTGATACACAAACATGGGTTTATAAATTACGATATTATCCCTGATAGTGGGCAAGGTGCCCTCTAGGCGATAGTGTTTTATCACTCCTCCTTTTTACCCCCTTTTCTCTCTATCTATCCCTATACAAACCCATCTTTTTAAGAGGAGTGATAAACCTCTATCAGTTAGAGGGCACCTTGCCCACTATCAGGGATAAGTTTGTAATTTTGGCATATTAACAAACACAAACAGGGGTTGAATTGCAAATAACAAGTGTATAAGATACACAAACATGTGTTGATGTATAGATAACAAGTGTTTTAAACACACAAACACGTGTTTTCATAAAAATAAGGTTGCATTTTTTCGAGGAAAAAGCTGGCAAAAACGTGCAAATCGAGACAACTTTTACTTTTTGTCAGAAACCACAGTTTGACTTTTTGACAAAAGTTACACTGAAATTCACACCAACAAGGGTTGTTTTGTAAGTAACAAGTGTCTCAAACACATAAACATGGGTTGGTTAAACACAAACAAGTGTTTTTGATACACAAACATGGGTTTATAAATTACAATATTGTCCCTGATAGTGGGCAAGGTGTCCTCTAGCTGATAGTGTTTTATCACTCCTCATCTTTTTAAAGTCCTAGAGAATCAATGCTTTCTCCTTACTTCAGCAACAACATAATATCCTCTGTTGACCTCATCTTTAGATAATCTGATGCCTTACTTCACCATTTCCAACTATTATGTCACCTCTAGTGTTCTTTCTCAGCATACTAGTTCATAAACCCTCAAAAAGAAATTATCCCATGATAATTTCATCTGCATCTCTCCATTATTTCATTTTTTTCTAATCAATCTTAACTTCTTACAACCACTAAACCATATACTCAAATTTCTGTGATGCCAAAAAAAAAAAAAGAACTATGTTTACTCATTACTTCAAGACAACCTCGTTGTACCCTTATCATACCCATGTCAAACATGGGTGCGACCCTTCAAAATTAATAGAAAGCCTAGGAAGAAGTAAAAGAAAAAAAATACATATCCAAGTATGAAACATTTCGCAAACCCAACATAACCCCTAAACCATGCTATTAAAGCTTGGCCACGTCACCTCATCATGACCGCGTAAGGTTTTTGAGCTTACCATGACCGAGATATTAGGCTGCAGCAGCTGCAAACCATCCCCAGCACCGACAAATATGGTTTCGGGACAACAGTCATTGCAACTGAATCTGAAATTTAGAGCCATGCCCTAAACTAACATTTTGAGTTACTACAAATTAAACCATAAACCAGCTCATGGTAGCGAGCCAACAATTTAAGTAAAAGTATCATTACAAACTTAAGATCAATATTTTACTGTACTCAATCATATAATACTCCTATAGAGAAAGGTGAATTCAAATCGTACACAAAAATCTGTAAGCATCTAGCATGTAGCATCCATAAATACAAATAGTGTTCAAGCTAGAATCATGAATATTCTACAATGTAATGAGTAACTCACATGTGAAGTATGCCGCAGAAGACAAATGGTTCCACTGTATGAGAACTTAGCTTTCTACTTATCACAGGCCAGATCAAGCTGTCCCCAAAAAAAATCAGTGCCAGTGCCTCATCAGAGAGTGTAACTGGACCCACTGAGAGTTACTCCCATGTATAGCTGCAATACATTCTTGAAAGCCTACAAAAGAGTAACAAGACCGTTAAAATGTAATTACATCTAAAATATACTCAAAGAATAGTAAAAAATCACATCTTAAAATAGAATACTTATTGCGGTCTTACCATGAATTACAGTAAGTCCGTCTTTATTAAAAATTCTGTAATGATCTAATTTTATTTCGATAAGCCTCTTTGTGAATAAAACCAAAAGAAAAAATATATATTCTACTTGCAACACGCAGCAAAGGCAATCAAATCTTGCTTTCTTGGACATAGATGTGCACTGTTATCATGTATCGCATGAAGATGAAGACTTTTTCTACCTTACAAACCAATTTTCATGTGTCTCGCAGTCTTTAATATAACTCAGATAATTGTATTGGATCCTTAACAATCCAGCATAGATATGAACACTTTGAAACTTCATTTTGAGCTAAATGTATGAGATTTTCATAAAACATCTAAGTCGGACACTTGAACACGTATTCGTATCCAACACGAGTGCCCAAGTCCAAGTTATGTACGCATTAACGGATTAAACAATCAAACTTCCAAAGTTGGTGAGATCCTCTCAATTAAAAAAAAATTAAAAAAAATAATTCTTTCCACAACAATTTACTCTTTTTTTTATCCTGCAAAAGATTTTGTCTCCGATATTTTTTTCACAATTCACCAACTTAGAGAAACCATCAAATGCCCTCGACATATATCAATGCAGATTCCAAACAATACAAAAATGAATCCCCTTTGCCCCGAACATAGGGTTATATTGATACCTGTAGTGCAAACGACTCTTTTGCTTTCAGAATTGCATCCATTATAGCATATTGATCATCAAACACACTATAGAATCTCCGATAGAATTCGCTCCTAAAATAAGACAAGAACCAAATTAGAAAGATGTCCTATCATCTGCATCATTTGCATAAACTAGACCTGAGTCAATTCACAAGTAATCATGTACCGATCTTCTTCCGTTAGCTGCTGATCTAATTCATCGAATTTCCGTGTAAGAGCTTCAGCCCCCACTGGCGAAAGCATGTGTAATATCAACGCCTCTAAGGTTCTGGGAAAGCTGTGCTGAAGAGGAGCAAAGCAAGTAAGGTAAAGAGAATTTGTCAACATATAAAAACAGGATAATATAGGAAAACTTGGTTGACATGATTTGACATGAATAAATCTAACGTTTTGACATTATTGAAGTATCAGATGATCGATAACTGACTGCATAATAACTTCAAAATAATAGATTAAGGTATGTGATCCAATTATAGACCCTCAAGCAGATAGTGAAAGAACAGATAAAGTGTAACATCAAACTCCTGGTAAGAATAAACAAATCAATCCTTCCCAAGAATGTTCAGTTCCAGAATTCCAGTCAAGGCTTACAGTACAAGGTAGAGCTATGAAGGGTGAATACTATAGAGCTAAATTACATAATCGAGAGATGACAAAAGCAACTATAATACAAATAAAGGTTTCACAGAAGAGAAGACATATAGACATTGTTGTAAGGAAACACTCTTCAAAAGAAAGATAGACAAAGCATCAAGATCGCTGATGTAGAGAGAGAACATAAATTGAGCAGATCCACTGAATCCAAAATTCTATGGGCTTCACAAAACACAAAGCCTCAGCACTCAGCAGGCACGTAAACAAAGGAACTGCACCAGGTTGCAGAATCCCTTATGAATTAGTTGCATTGATTGAAGGATGTAGAAGCAAAAACTCACCACCATTGCCAAAAGGGCAGTCAGAATATCAAGTGGTTCAAGATTCCAGAGAACATCTGCAATGTGATCATCTTCCAGGCGGTACAAGTTAGTTATCGGCATGTTCTTGGAGTTCTCCCCTGGAATAACTCCTGTATCACTTGTCGAAGTGCATTGGTCTTGTTCGTTGAAAACATTGAGGTGAGAGGACTTAGTTACCATTGTATCCTTGCAGTCCCTATCAGAAATAACTCTAGAATCACTTGTTGAAGTGCATTGCTGATTTGTAGCATTTACCCCATCGTGGACACGAGAAACAAGTTCATGAAGTGCCTGACGTGCTGGGAGGCTAAGATCATGAAGTTTGACATTTAGATTTGGCTTATTCTCATGTTTCTGGTACACAGCATTTCCTAGACCATCTGATGCATGGACAATAGAATCCATTTAGTTGCTCGAGAAAAACGATATATTCACCAATCACTAATTCAAACACACACACACACACAGACACACACACACATATTCACCAATGTGCAATGGATAAAAGAAGACCTGCTTTTCCACCGTCATGTGCCTCACTTATGCAATCTTTCAATTTACCAGAGGCTCCATCACATGTTTTCTGCAACATCTGATTCTGCCCTATTGAAAAAGAAAGAAGAAGCAGCAAGAAAATCTGTCAATGAAACCTGTTAGACGGTTCTAGATTTTCAAAGAATGTGTCTGTAAAACCAACGTCTCAGGACAATACACTATAATCCGCGGCAGGCTGGCAGCGCAAAGGTAATACTAGCATTTTTAAGGTAAATTCTCAGTAATATGTCATGATTTAGTTGAAAAAATCTATGAAAACACTTACACAAATCCAGTTTTTCGCAAATTCAAATTTTTTGCAATGTCTAAGCATTGCCAAAGCCACAGAGCAATGCATACCGATTTCCCAAAATACAAAATGCACCAACAGAAACATCACTGTTAACAGGGCCAAGGCCAACACGAATTACCCACCAAGCCAATAGACAGAAAAAATCTATTCTGAATAAAACATTATCCACATATCAAGGCAGACATGCATCTTCACTTCAGATAAGCAACAAACTTTTACACATTATTGACAAAGCTAAAAAGAGATTCTTAGGCAATGAAGACATGCACAGTCGCTAAAAATGAAAAAACATGTACACATTTATGACAAGGAATTAAGAGCTACATACCATCTCCTTGTCAATTAATCTTGATTTGGCAGCACCCGTTTCATCAATAAATAAAACATGAAAGGAAAACACAGCACAATTAAGTTGAAAGTTCTATAAGTATCAAATCTTTTGAGGTATAGGAAGAAGCATACCACCTTTTCAATATCCTACGCAGGTAATACACATCCATGTGTTCCGACATCTTCGATGTGATGTTAGATCTCCACCAAAAGTTAACAGCAATTGTCAACTGATCACTATCAACTTGATGGAACCTGCAAAAAAAAAAAAAAAAAAAAAAGAGTATTAACAATTGGCAATCCTGTGGTATCGAAAGTTTATGAGCACAAAAGTCTCTCAGAAATTGGCTTAAAGAATATTTTAACAAGAAAAACAGGCACAACTATATCTTAGATCAGCAAAACTTATACTCCTCTAAAAAAACAAGTATAATTATTGTATCATAAAAAAGTGGCAGGCCATGTTCACTTAAATATAGAATGTTAATAGTTGTTTGAGGCTCCTACCTGAAATCTGTTTTCCAATACAAAATTTAGTGCAGAATTCTGAATTCCTAAAACTCATTGCAGTCCAAAAAGTATTTGCCAAGACACTAGCCAACCAAAAGGCTCATTTGAGAATATCATATTACTTCTACAACATGAATAAAACATTCATGCGGGTCACAACAATTCAATATAGTTGGGAGGGCGTGCTCAGAAAATCCCTGATCAATGTCTAGGTGCAGTTGGCCATTATAAATATCATTGCTTACTGCTATGTAGATGATAATATTTCAAAAACTCACCAGCCTTCAGGAATATAGAGGCCATCGCCTGCTTGAAGAACAACTTTCTGGGAGTATTCATATGCGTATTTAAATCTTGGATGAAGTGATAAATCAGGAGAATCGAGAGCAACGGAGCTGTCAAAAAAGGAAGAACATATGAACAAGATACAGCTTGAGATGAAAGACTAAGATATGGTATCATGATTTGGGAATGGAAATTGATTGACGAAATCAATGCTTCCCCATGATTGTTTCACAAGATTGGAACCAACTGGAGGGATCTATTATGACCAAGGAGAGGTGGTTACCGGGGCAGGAATCTATTAAAAACAATTAATCCATTTGGATTAGGGATATTTTAGTAGTTAACTACCCCCATCTTTTAGCACCAGTCCACCACAACCCAACAAAGGAATGCAATTACTAAATGAATTCTCAATCAACAATGCCCCATCCCGTTACCACTCTTTAGATGCCCACATTTCTGTTCCCTTTTACTTAACACGACTTTAGATGTTTTATTGGAAACATACCTATGATTAGAAGCTTCTCCATATAACGGCATAGGATATAATAGGGGACCAGCAGATGGTGGCCATAAAACAACTGCCAAGAGTAGAATTTCCAGGGTTTGAAATAATACATACAAACAAACAAATAATCGTACATTATTTGCTGGAAAGATAAGCTGCTGCAAGACACAAGTGACAAAGCTACAATAATCAGCATTTAAGTTTCTACTTTCAAGAGCCACGAATTTTTCTTTGAGTAATAAATTACCCAAGGAGTACCAAGTAGACAAATGATATATTTAAGTAGCCATTTATTGCAATTTGAAACAGGTATACAAAATACTGCAATATAATGGGAACTTAAATCTGGTTACCAACTCAGAAACCAATATACCAACTGAAAGCTTAAAATTTAGACTATGGTCCATTGAAGCACGATATTGCTACCAAACTTTAGACAGAGAGAATAAACAGCTATGTACCTTGCTTGCAGCCAGTAACTACACACAAAAGGTTATGGTGTGGATCATAGTGGGTGCTCGATCTAGACTTCGCATTATTCATCCACAAATTGATAGAAGATAAGTTCTTTGATTCCAAGAAACAAGGCTGAGAAAAGAAGCAAGCAGTGAGCCTGGGGCTAGCTCCAAAATGAACAGATAATTTAAGTCCAAGCCACAACATACAGAATAGTAACCGATCCATAAACATACTATTCTAATGTCTTCTTGTAAACTTTGCAATTGCATCCTTTCTTCATTCTCCCTATTCAATATTGGAACCTGCAGCCACATTTGGTTTGCATATATTCAGAACCTTATACAAGAAGACATCACTTCATTGTTAATAAGATAAAAAGGGTTAGTTATAATCCTGCTGCAAACACAATGCAAAGGATGGTACAATAAAGGTAAGAATAACAATAATGCCATGCCTGCATTTAAAGATACAATTGTTTTTTACTCTATGCCCAACGAGCCATCTAGCACTTTATGATATAACGTTACTTGCAAGGCATAAGGGCTATGCATGCAGTAATAGGTGTAAGGTAAGCAACTACCCATTGTTATTTGTTTTCTGATAATACAAAAACGAAAATCATAAAACTGAAAAGTTGGGACTATTTGACACTGCATTGTCCACAGGAACTATAAGCAACAACCTGCGCCAAATAAATCTGATCACGGGCATTTGTTATTGAATTGCACAAATCAGCATCCAATTCCACACTCTGATTCTGAAGTATCTCTGACTCACTAAGCACATCACCTTTATCATCTTTGCTCAGACCCCTCTTACAAAATTCAATGAATGACGAAAAAGGCAGTGGTACCTACACAACAAGGGTCATGGCTACAAACTACATATATACTCAAAAATTACAAGCTCATTACGAAATGATAAATTCCCAAAGGGACTCCATAACTTACCCTCTCATGGCTTCTAATATCACCATAGAAGATGGGTGCTGATCTTGATAACATAACCTCTACAACAGCCGATTGTACTCGCTCCTGTTAATATCAATTAATCATAACGCACAACAAACAGCAAACAACTTTCCAACCAATTTTGGATGCAAAAATACATATCAAAAGAATATAAGAAGAAAAAAAAAACCACTGCCCTAGAAACAGATAAAAAACATCAATTTCCATAAGATGCACTTTGCCAAATATATCAAGGTTTCCATACACAATACAATTTTTCCGTTAAGCATAGAGTTGGTAACAAGCTACACCAACCTAGAGCTTGGGATAGCTAAACTAGCCTCATATCAGTGTTACTATAGACCTAAATTCAAGTTTGTTACACTTCGAAATGTCATGCTCGCCTTGGCACTAAACTTAAGCTCAATCTAAGCTCACGTAATCAGACTCCAACTCTATCCATGAAAGAGATACTCTCTCAAACTACAATATTGTCATGTTCGCCTTGGCACTAAACTTAAGCTCACGTAATCAGAGCTCCAACTCAATCCATGAAAGAGAAACTCTCTCAAACTACAATATTCCCATTTCGAACTTCACTTATTTTTTGCAATCCTCCCATAGTTATCCTGTCAAACCTATACTGTTTTCCATCTAAGTCATATACTCTAACCTACTCATAAGCTTTTCAAGTCATAATCACTTCTCCAACCTAATCCATTCTTTAATTATATTGTGCTCGGCTTGACTAGTTAAGGTCTTGAGCTGCAGTCAAGCTTATTCGAGCCGAATTTCGGCCGACTCAACTAGGCTCATTAACACCCCAAACTTTCACAACAAGAATTACTTACCCTACCATGCATCATGATCAAAACCAGTTCAAGTACTCTCCATATTTATCAAATTTACTGCAATTGTCCGATTTGTACTACTAAAATAATCATACCTCAATAATAATTTTGTTAACCAAATTATAAACTAACAATTAAGAACAAATGAAGAACTTATAAAATCAAAAAAAAAAAAACCTGCAAATAATCGAGACCGCCATTAGTAGGATTCCAGCACCGAAAAGCTTCCCAATCCTTCACACAACCTCTGAAAACCTTCATTTTACATAAAATAAATAAATAATCGAAGCAATAATCAGAATTAAACAAAAAAAAATATGATAAAATTTAAAAAATTATATGAATTTTACAGCGGGAACATTGAAGGTTTCAATTTGAGACTCAAATTCTTCGACAGATATAAATTCTTCAACTTCTTTGATTCGCAATGATTCCTCCATAACTTCCTTTAAATTAATTTGTTTGTTTTGGGAATTTCAATTGCTTGAATTGTTTTCTCTTTAGTTCGGGAAACTCTGGTTTTCTGCTACTGGTTTGAGTTTACGGACTATTTTAGACACAAATCAACAATGGGCTTTCTTCGCTCTTTGTAAAGGACATTGGACCAAGATTTTTAAATGCTCAACTGCCCTCTTGTGTAAGTGTGAGGTTTTTCGGGTTGAATGGATTAATTGGGCCATACTATTTTTTGGGGGGTTTTGGACCTTAGGGTTTTAAATCATGAAAAAGGTATAAAGTATTGGTTTCGAACGAGAGAAAAAAACTAGGAATAGAATCTATCAATCTAAGGTACATTATGTATAAATCATATACTTCTTCCGTTTCAAATTACTCGTTAGACTATGAAAATTTCACTTTTATCTATGAGATTTGACTATGCATTATTTGCTGTTAGATACAATCAAATGTTATACTGTAATATGTCGTTGGATTCGTCTCAACTCTCAATGTATATTTTCATAAATTCAAATTTTGTAGACTTTACTCTAATACACAATTAAAGATATTAATAGTCAAAGTAGAGCATCAACAAGCGTGAAAGTAAAAGTTTAGCGAGTAAAAAGAAACAGATGACATATTTTGTATCTTATAAAAAAACTAGTATTGGGACCCGGGCAAATGCCCGGGCTTTTTCATGAAGAAGATGTAGAGTTTTTAAATATTTACACCATTATATTTGCCTGTTATTTTTGTTTGACATATAACAACTAAAAGTTATAATATGATTTTGTCATTTTTTTTTTGAAGTTGGTTTCTAATTTATATGTCATGAATAAACTCACTACATCATTTAGAAACATATTATATCATGCAGTTGCTCACTATATGATTCAGACATTCACTCTATCATGCAGAAACTGTATATTTTTATATGTTAAAGCACACGTCACAATATACTACACATTATAACAACCCTAATTCTAATTAAATCCCTAATTCCAATTGCAGTAGGTTACTTTAATACTTTAACCCTAATTCTAATTGAATCTCTAATTCCAATTGCATTAGGTTACTTTAATACGTTAGTATAGTCAATATATCTTTTTATATTTACTTTAATATAAAATTTTAAATATATTATAAATGGATCTTATATTAAAGTACTTTTTTAACACTTTCCAATGGTAAAAAAATTATAATTTTACGAACTATATATTAAAAGTTATAATCAATATTTAAGTTTTTCATTGTGAACCCAACCTTATATTTGTATTTTAATCAATTTAGAACTCTATTTATATTTTTAAAAAATGACATGACACTTAATGAGCACGACAAATGGCGTCCAATGAGGACGCCAAATGTCGCGACAGGGAAAATGCCCGGGCTTTTTCGGGAAGAAGAGGTAGAGTTTTTAAATATTTACACCCCTATTTTTTGTTGTTATTTTTGTCTGATATAGAACAACTATAGTTATAATATGATTTTGTCGTAATCTTTGACGTTGGTTTCTAATTTATATGTCATGAAGAAACTCAATCATTCGAAAACATACTATATCATGCAAAAACTACATCATTTATGAACAATCCACTATATCATTTCGACACTCACTATATCATGCAAAAACTCACTATATGATTCAGACATTCACTTTATGTTAAACCACATATGT
Organism: Beta lomatogona; assembly: GCA_947646795.1. Taxonomy (NCBI): domain Eukaryota; kingdom Viridiplantae; phylum Streptophyta; class Magnoliopsida; order Caryophyllales; family Amaranthaceae; genus Beta; species Beta lomatogona. Next base: position 788,155 of record CANSNZ010000418.1, read on the forward strand.
CATGATATACTACACAATTTATATCTTCCTGCATGTTAAAAAAATTAAAAATAAAACCCTAATCCATAATTCATTAGCAATGTGGAAAGTTGACCGCTGACAATTTAATATATATAGCTTTGAATATTCTAATTCTAACATGAATAGGTTTTTAAGAACAACCCTAATCCTAATTGAGTCTCTTATAACAACCCTAATTCTAATTGAATCCCTAATTCCATTTTCAGTAAGTTACTTTAATACTTTAACCCTAATTCTACTTGAATCGCTAATTCCAATTGCAGTAGGTTACTTTTATATGTTAGTATAGTCAATACTTCCTTTTATAAGTTACTTTAATAAGAATTTTAAATATAGTATAAATGGATCTTATTTGAAAGTACTTTTTAAACACTTTCTAATGGTACAAAAATTATAATTTTACGAACTATATATTAAAAGTTATAATCAATTTACTATATTCAAGTTTTTCATTGTGAACCCAACTCTATTTATTCTTATCCTAAATTCTATTTGTATTTTAATCAATTTAGAACTCTATTTATATTCAAAAATATATATAACATGGCACTTAATGAGTACGACAAATGGCGTCCAATGAGGACGCCAAATGTCGGGACCTCGTAAGCTGCCTTCCTTTCTTTAGTACTCATTGTGTTTACAAATCAAATAAAAGCATTTGTCATATAGATATGAAACAATTTGTTAAATTATGAAGGATTGGTAATATTGGTATGCTATGTTGCTAAGGTATGTTGCTATGGTATGTTGCTACGGTGCGCTTTAAGCCTCAATGGACCAACATGATTAACAATATCAACCCTCTTTCTAATATGTTGACCATGTCCCATCTTATCCAACATTCATGTTTGGAGGAGACGAAGGATGCAGCATGTGTTTCTTAACAAAGGAAAAGAAAATATGAGGAGTATATTTATTACAAACCGTACCTTGGGGAAGAAATCAATGTGCAAAGCTGACCGCTAAAAATCTACAATATGTAGTTCACGTAATTAGCTTAATTAAGTGGAAATAAAATATAGGGAAGAAAACTCAATGTGCAAAGTTGACCGCTGACAATCTAATATATATAACTTTGAATATTCTAATTCTAACATGAATAAGTTTTGTTGAACAACCCTAATTCTAATTGAATCTCTTATAACAACCCTAATTCTGATTGAATCAATAATTCCAATTACAGTAAGTTAATTTAATACTTTAACCCTAATTCTAATTGAATCGCTAATTCCAATTGTAGTACGTTTCTTTAATACGATAGTATAGTAAACATTTCCTTTTATACGTTACTTTAATATAAAATTTAAAATATAGTATAAATGGATCTTATTTTAAAGTAATTTTAAACACTTTCCAATGGTACAAAAAGTATAATTTTACGAAATATATATTAAAAGTTATAATCAATTTACTATATTTAAATTTTTCATTGTGAACCCAACTCTATTTATTCTTATCCCAAACTTTATTTGCATTTTAATCAATTTAGAACGCTATTTATATAAAAAAAAATTGACATGGCACTTAATGAGCGCGACAAAAGGCGTCCAATGAGGACGCCAAATGTCGCGACCAACCCTAAATTGAATCGCTAACAGTAGGTTACTTTAATACATTAGTATAGTCAATATTTCCTTTTATATGTTACTTTAATATAAAATTTTAAATATAGTATAAATGGATCTTATTTTAAAGTACTTTTTAAACGCTTGGTACAAAAATTATAATTTACGAAATATATATTAAAAGATATAATCAATTTACTATATTTAAGTTTTTCATTGTGAACCCAACTCTATTTATTCTTATCCTAAATTCTATTTGTATATTAATCAATTTAGAACTCCATTTATATTCAAAAAAAATATATGACATGACACTTAATGAGCACAGCAAATGGCGTCCAATGAGGACGCCAAATGTCGGGACCTCGTGGGTTTAAAAAACATGACATGACACTTAATGAGCGCGACAAATAGCGTCCAATGAGGATGCCAAATGTCGCGACCTCGTGGGTTGACTTTTGTACTATGCTTTATATTCCCTCCATTTCATTTTAATTTACTCACTTTACTTTGGGAGAAAACCAATGAGAAAGTGCAAAAGTATGAGAGAGAAACTGAAAAGGTTGAGAGATAAATTAAAAAGTGAGAGAGAGAAACTAAAAGGTGGGTTAAAATATCAAAAAGTGGATGACATTAGTGGAAAAAAAATGATAAAGTAGATATGACATGTTACCAAAAATAGAAAATGCAACAATGTGTAGATTAAAAATAAACAGACCAAAAAGGAAAGTGTGTAGATTAAAAAGAAACGGAGGGAGTATATTAGTTATATGATAGTTACAATAGAGTGAGAATAGTACAAAAATCAAAATGGAGCCTCACATTAAAAACGCAACGAGTACGAAGAAACTATAAAGTATTGGTCTTGAAGGAAAAATTACGAATAGAATACAAGGTATGTTATGGACAAATCACATGTTAACATTAACCTAATGAGCGGATAAGTGACCTGATATTGATGCGGATTGGGTTCTACGATTGTACGTACATGAACTAACACCATTTTGTCGCAATCCTATACTTAATTGGGTTACGTAGTGCTAAAGAAAGCTACTCATGAGAATAGATAAATGTCGTCGTTGTATTTATTTTTTGGTGTTTTCTTTTCTTGCTTGTTGTCATGTACTTATTGGAGGAGGTTTGAATCTTCTTTTGGTATTTTGTACTTCCAATTCTCCTGTAAGATTGCAGAATTCCGGTTGAGTAAGAGATAAGAGGGAACTTTTCCTTCCATTTAACTATGAGTTATTTTTTAGGTGTTTTAACTTTTAATTTTTCCAAAAAGATAAATTTCTTATTGGTTGATAAAAATAAATGAAGCCTTACTCCTCACAACATTGCAAAAGTAACTTACTTGATATTGTCTTGGTATTGGAAAACTACTTCCTACCTTTAACCATAAAAATATATACTCGTTTTTTTTTGGGGAAAATTCTATACTCGTCTTATAAAATAAACTTCACCAAACTCGCAAATTTCTTGAAAAGTTCTACTTCCTTCATTCAGCCAAACAACCACTTAAATTTAATGCAACATTTACAATAAAAAGTAATTTTGCACATGTAAATCTTACTTTTCAAATTAGAGCAACTCATTTAAATGGTTTAGCATAATTTGATAGACTAATTCAATCAATTGTTATACTTATAGTATAGCCTATGCGCCTGGACCATGTCCAAGTTCACAAAATCACGCAAGTAGCAACTATTGAACGCCAACCAAGTAGCTTATTAACTACTCCTTATATTTGGTAAATGAACTGCTGCTATATCAAAATTGAAAATAACACAAAGCAAGCATATTAGTTGACAAATAAGTTTATCCACTAAAAAACAAGGCACAAGTGCTCATATGACATGATTATATATGAAGAATTATACTAAACAATGCATAGTTGGGAAATTTATATTATCAAATGCCAAACAATATTTGAGCACAAGCCTTCAAAGTGGAGCCTGTTTTTATCTAGGTGGTGTGAACATTGACTCCATATTAAGGTGACAAAGCTTTATTAGATTGGAAGCCAAGACTTTTTCTTACCTAACCAAATTGAATCGCTTCCATTAAACGGAAAATTAAGACTAATATTTGTTAAATGGAAATTTTGCTAGAAAATACCTTTTTTTTTTTTTTGAAAGAGAAATTTCATTAATTGAAAGCCAAACGGCATCTACAATAAGTAATAAAGAAAAACAGGATACAATCAAACAAGATCAGATCAACTTCGTCTTCGATGAAACTACAATGAACCAAATCGAATATTGTGGCGCAAGTCCCTTGTATTTGTTGTCCCAAGCAACTATTAATGGAACCGTCTATCATTTTGACATAGTTTGGAGAAGAACCTTCTTGATCTATCCATATTGACCGCATCCGAGCTTCCAATACCTTCATGTTGATAGTTTTGGACTTCAGCCAATGAGAACAATTTCTCATACCTACAAATAAAAAAATTAGACTCACAACTCCCATAAGGGAGAAGGAGACCTCCACAACAGAGAAGACTAGTCTTCCCATATTAGGGCATAAGAAACTCTCATAAAGAGAGACTAACTTATTCAACAAACCAAAAAGACAAACTAGAAAGTGAAAACAAGAGAGGAAAAGGGGCGTACCATGGATGAGATCATCCATGGCAGCCCCTTACTGATGAAGGGAAAAGGGGAAAAAGGGAGGCGGCTTGCTAGAAAATACCTTTAGGTGATACATTTATTTTTACAACTAGGCCTAAGTCAAAATATTGAATTAAGTTGTTAAATTAAAAGAAAAACCCAAAAGAAATATATCTAATTAGGTCATTGTGAACCTAAAGCGAAAATTGCAAATTTTTATACTTCCTTCGCTCTTTATTAATAACTACTCCCTCCGTTTCTTTTTAATCTACACACTTTTCTTTTTGGTCCGTTTCTTTTTAATCTACACACTGTTGCTTTTTCTATTTTTAGTAACATGTCACATCTACTTTCTTCTCTTTTTCCACCTATGTCATCCACTTTTTAATATTTTAACCCACTTCTTAATTTCTCTCTCTCACTTTTCAATTTCTCTCTCATACACTTTTGCACTTTCTCCTTGGTTCTCTCCCAAAGTGAAGTGAGTAAATTAAAATGAAACGGATGGAGTAGTTTTGAAGCCCGTGCGTTGCACGGGTTGTTGTTTCTTTTACTTTTTTTCAATTTTTTTGTTAATATTATTGTTGATTTTTTGTTGTTGTGAAATGAGATTATTTAACACCATTGTATTTACATACTTTCTCCGTTCTTTTTTTATTATAATAATTACCACTTTGGGTAGTTTCATCTTTTAAAACCATTCCACTTTTGGTAGAAAAAACAACTACAGTTGACAATATTGCCTTTATTTTATGTTAATAAAACCATAATTAATTATCCAAATTGCCTCATAATGTTACGTTTTACTTTATTAAGGATTTTTGTATCCCCTACTCTAGTTAACTATTTTTTTATCCTCTATGCTAAAATACCCATTTTTTAGTTCCTTAAAACCATGCCAAAACCAATTGTTGCAGTAGAAAAAGAATGGACAAAGTATTTGTCATTATATTGTAATTTCTATATTTGTTATTACGATATATAAATTTTATATTTTTTAATATTCAATTGAATATTGTAGCTAAGTTTATTATTAAATGGTTTCTCAATAATAGGTATGACTAACAACAGCTAACACAGTTTTAAAATATGATTTTGAAAGTTATTTTTATATGTATTTAAAATAAAGAATAAATAATACGTTATTGTTCATCTAAATATATATATTTTCATAAGTTGTGAAACTATATTGTAAATGGATCTTATTTCGAAGCATATTTTGAGCACTCTCCGATGGTCAAAAGATTATACTATTGCGAATTATGTAGCAAAAGTTATATTCAATTTACATAGTATAATAATTTAGGCTATTTATTTAAAATCAAACTGTAATCTTCACTTATCCAAAACACCTTATGTGTATCTATATCTATGTTGAACACTTTTTTCTTAAAAAAAATAAAAATTAAAAAGAATGACATGGCATGGCATGCTTAGATAGAGCTCTTTATAATATTTTAAGGTTGTTTTATTTAAATCAAACTCTAATTTTCACATAATCCAAAATTTTAATATATATGTAACTTTATTGCTATAGATTTTAGTTTTTCTTGTAACAACAAAGTTTCCTTAATAAATTTTGTTGCAATACTATATTGTTTTGGTTTAGTTGATTAAGGTTGAGATTTTAAAAGATAATATGTTTAATCATGTAAATTGGACATATAATCAAATGTTATAATCACATATAATACACTATACTTAATACTTATAGCTGTTATTATATTTATCTAAAAGAAAGACTAAATAATGTCTTATAATTCATCTAATTTAATATATTTTCATGAGTTGTAAAACTATATTGTAAATGGATCTTATTTTGAAGCATATTTCAAGCACTCTCTCATGGTAAAAGAAAAACTATAATGCTTTGAATTACGTAGTAAAAGTTAAATTCAATTTACATAATATAATAATTTAGGTTGTTTATGCAAAACAAAACTCTAATTTTCCCATATCCAAAACTATTGTATGTATTTAAATATATGTAGAATTCTATTTTTTCAAATATTTAAAATAAAAACTAATGACATGACAATCCTAAGTGGCACTCTCTATTTCACAAATTGTAGAACTATATTATAAATGGATCTTATTTCGAAGTATATTTCGACCACTATCCAATGGTACAAAAATTATATTTTTCAATGTTTTCTCTATTTCACAAATTGTAGAATTATATTGTAAATGGATGTTATTTCGAAGCATATTTCGACCACTATCCAATGGTACAAAAATTATAATATTCTAAATTAGGTAGCAAAAGGTATACACAATTTACATAATATAATAATTTAAGTTGTTCATTCAAAACGAAACTCTAATTTCCGCTTATCCAAGACTCCTTATATGTACTTAAATTAAATCTATGTAAAAAAATTGATGACATGTCAATCCTACGTGGCGCTCTCTATTTCATAATTTGTAGAACTATATTTAAATCTATGTAGAACTCAATTTTTTTTAAAAATAAAAATAAAATTAAACTTGATGACATGGCAATCCTATGTGGTGCTCTATATTTCATAATTTGTAAAACTATATTGTAAATGGAGCTTATTTCGAAGCATATTTCGAGCGTTATCCAATGACACAAAAATTATAATATTTCGAATTACGTACCAAAAGTTATACACAATTTACATAATATAATAATTTAGGTTATTCATTCAGAATCAAACTCTAATTTTCGCTTATCCAACACTATTTATATGTATTTAAATCTGTTAATAACTCTATTTTTGTGAAAGATAAAAATAAAATTAGATGACATGACAATCCTACGTGGTGCGCTCTATGGCCTCAAAATCTTGAGGAGCTTCCTATGCTCCCAAAAAGTTCCTCCTTTATTTATATATATTGATTGATTACATGTCTACATGTAGAGTTCCACGTCTCTTGATGCACAAGTTTAACTATTGATATCTTTTATTATTTATAAGTAAAATATAAAAGTTGATAGTTATCAAGACAAATCTAATAAGATCCCACATGACTATATTTATCTATATGTATAAACCATAATAGATGGTCAATGATGATAGTGTAAAGTCCAAATGTTGCGATTATCAAGGAATGAATGACGTATTATTCACATTAGTTAAGTGTAGGAAAAAAAATCATAAATCTATCCATTTCAAAAATAATATTTATTAAACCTAGTTATTGTGTGTCCACGAGAAAAATATTGAATATCCCAAATATCCTAAATTGTCATATTGCTTTTTTTCAAAAGTACATTTATATACTTATTATATACTGATTTATTCATACTCCTCCACGCAACCACAATTTGAGACCTCAACACTAATGGTCCACTAGCAGTCATGTTTTGATAAGTTCCTTTTTTTTTAATATATATAAAAGGCTAATGATCGGAAAAAATCAAAATCAAGTATTAGATATTCAAATCATTAACTCGAATAAGATATTAGATACTTAAAACTGGCTAATCGATGCTTATAATCGATTTGACAATTTCAAATAGCTGATATTTGAAAATTCTTAAAATGGAAGTAGTGGGTATTTGGTTTCTAAAATTCATCATTTCTAAGTAAAAATTAAAAAAAAAAGAACTTAAATTTGTTTATTTTCTCCAAAGAGGTAAAAACATGAAGCATACTTGTTAGATATACTCATTAACCCATAATTAGAATATTGGTTGAATATCAGAATTTTGAAATCCGATCATGTTTCAGATATTGGATATCCGAAAATTGATCATTATTCAAATCGATATCCAATATCCCAGTAATTTTGGATTGGATATCCGATTTGAATTATATTTCAATTTGGAAATCAAAATAACCAAATAGGATTATCAAATAACTAGATTTTCAAATAGTCCTGCTCAACCGTAATCGGTGATTGATTAGTTACATTTTACAACCAATTCAAATTCAATCCCAGTTGGAAAAATTTAGCCATCAATCTTTTGAGATGTACATCGCTAAATGTGAAAGTTACAGTGCGAGATTTTAAATTAAACGGAGGAGGAAGTATCGAGCTTTTATTTTCATGTCTAGTATTTTGGCGCACTATGTCCTTAGGATTGATAGAGAATATAGATATATGGTTGCAAGTTTAAGAGAATCGAATAATCATACCCAAAAAACTACTATCAGCCATCGAGATCACAAGACATTAATCAAATCACTAGACAAGTTACTACTAATTTTTTTTTTCAATCAAAACTAACCCAAGTACTACTTTCAATACCATATATAAATGCAAAATCAGAGACCAAACTACAAGTAGGACTATTATCTACTTAATTAAGCAACACTAAACAAACATCTAAAGATATAATTTTGAATAGTGGACCTATTAATTAGTCTAGGACATCCTTAGCACCTTCATAACTCCCTCTATTTAACTAATTAATGAACAAGGTCTCTTGCAGGCCAATTTCCCTCCAAAAATAATTGAATTTTAATTACCACTCCTATCTATTATCTAACTATAATTCCAAGTATAATAAAAACCAAAAAAAGTGCAAAGTGTTTGCAACCACGTCTTAGCCGTCGATCTCTCTCTGCCACGTGTACGTGGATCCCGCGATGACGTCATAGGAGAGAGAAAATTAAAAGATAATTAAGCAGTACTAATATCAATTTAGGAGAGCGCGAAACGAGGAGAAGAAACAGGAAAGAGACGAAAGTGAAATTTTTTTTTTAGAGAGAGAAAATAAAACATAAAATTTGTACTAATTTTTATTGCAAATCCAAAAAAAAAAAGGGAAATTAAAAGAAAATCTTCTTCTTCTTCTTCCATCTTTCAAAGTGTTTCAACGCGTTTTTTTGTAATGATTTTTGCTAGCATTTAGGGTACGAGAAATTTCCGAAGAAAAAAAAGGGGCGTAGAAAAAAAAAAATTCAAATTTCAAAAATTATTCTCTTTTTTAAGCCCTAGAATTTCAAATTACGATCTACTTGAAATTAATCCACATTTTCGACATTGAATTTGAGCTGGGAAATCAATCGATTGATTGAGAATCGTTGATTTGATCGGAGAAATTCGGATCTAACGGTGAGGAATAATCCGGGTCGTCGGATGACAAACGACGTCGTCGGATGTTCCAAGGAACGAAGAAGAAAACGATGAAATGGACAACATTGCTTAAGGACTTAAAAGAGAAGGTTGGATTGAGTCAACAGCAAGAATCTGTATCTTCATCTTCATCTTCTTCATCATCATCATCGTCGACATTTTCTTCTTTTGCTGCATCTTCTCTCTCATCTGTAGCTGGGTTGCGTGATAATTACAATGCTGCACCTCATTCTACACCAGATTATCATCACACTTACCTCACAAATCCGAGGTATGGGGTAGTTTATTGTCATTTTGCAAAAAAGATGGTTTTTTTTTTTTGGAATTTTGTTTAGTGGGTATTGTTGTATTTGAAGAATGTTGTAATGGGTTTTTGTTGTTTTTTGGTTTGATGGGGGTGGAAGAATCTGCGTTTGAATGGAGTTGAAGCTGATTTAGGTCCTTTTTTGGGTGAATTTGTTTAGTGGTTTTTTTTTTGGGTGTAAATGAGCGACTAATCGCAGTCATGTGGACGGGATTCGATCCCAGGTCTGGGGTACTGGACTTTACCAACTAAGCTAGATGGCATCCACTGTTTAGTGGGTATTGTTGTATTTGAAGAATGCGGTAATGGGTTATTGTTGTTTCTTGATTTAATGGGGGTGGAAGAATTTGAGTTTGACTGTAGTTGAAGCTGAATTAGGTTAAGTTTGTAGAGAATTAGTCAATATAAATTATGTTCCTTTTGCTTTTTTTTGGTGATTTTGTTTAGTGGGTATCGGTGCGCTTGATGAATGATGTTATGGGTTTTTGTTGATTGCTAGTATGGAGTTTGAATTTGAGTATGGCTGTATTTGAAGCTGAATTAGGTTAATAAGTTTCCGGCGTTGTAAGTTGGATTTTGTGCTCTAGTTCAAGTTTTTGAGGCTGGTGTTGTTGAACTAAGCTTAAAAGTATAGTTTGTTGAGGTGTCTTCAATTTGGAATGGTACTTCTTTAGTTCTTCTTCAGCCTTTTTTTTTTAAATTTCAATTTTGGGTATTAAGGGATCAATATCTTTCGATTCAAGCCTCTAATGCATACAACATACACATTCATAGGCAGGAGGAGCCTTTTAAGAGGACTAGAGAAAAGGAGGGGCGAGAGAGAGGAGAAAAGACGAAATGCTTTGGAATATTGAATGATTCCTGTTCCTTTGATACCCTTCCGACGTGACTAACTCAAAGCTTAAGCTGTTATTAAGTTTTTTTTTTGTTTCGTTATTATTAGAAACTAGTTACTAGGCTCGGGCTATGCCCTGGTTAAGGAAAATTTTCATTTATTAATATTATACTTTAAGATGATAACATTAAATATCACTTAGTCTAGTGGTTAAGACTTTAATATATAAACTTGAAGTCACTGGATCAAACCCTATACTATGCAATTTCTAATTTTTTTAACTGTATGTGGATTACATGGAGTCAAACGCCGTTAGGGAGAGGGGGAGAGTGCCACGTGGCACTGTTCCTTGTTTAGGAACGCCTTTTAATATATTAGTATAGATTTTGGGAGAGCATGTCATGTGCACATGCGTGTAATTATAAGACGTTGACTTGTATTGTGAAGAGGAAGTGTTGGGTTAAGCCTGGGGATGAAGCTGTTGCAAATGAACATTGAAGTTCACTTTTGAATCCTTTGTAGTCCAGCAAGTATGTTTTCACTGTTTGTTTTGCGGGTTCCTCTTTTGTATCAGTGACTGATTTGGGTTAGGTCCCTTAGGCTCAAGATAGAACTTTTTTTCACTTCAGAATTTGATCATTTAAGGCTTTTCATATCGGTGTATTGCTAAAGCCTGTTGGATTCTAATGCAATCAGAGATTGAAATTAAGCTGGTGGCTTTTTACGCCACCATCTACTGCCTCGGTAAACACCCTTCAGTTACAGGGTTAAAGCTGTCCAATCTAGTTGTGTGAGGCAAAACTCCTTTACTTGGAAGTGGTAGATGAAGTTTATGACGATTTGACTGTTTAATAACTATAGTCAATGGGCTGATGTATATTCGAAACTTACTTATCATCTTCTCAAAGTAACAACTGTATTAAATGGCAGAGTTGCATGTCAAAGGGGCAACTTCCCTATTCGAAGAAAAAAGCGATAGCATTAACAACCCATTACAAAACGACCTCTTAACTTACGTTTTTATCACTTTCCTCGTATATATTTGTTTGCTATATATTTTTTTGTGTGTTCCTTTTCCCCTTTTCAAAAGTTGGCTTTCTATATAGTCCTTTATACATTCATTATCCTTGGTCTAATGCAGTCATGAAGGTAGAGAGAAAAATCTATATTGTGCTGTAGTGCAGCACGCTTTATTTAGTTCTAAAGTTAGCTTTTGTAACTAAAACACACGAGGTTGATATAGATGAAATCATGGCATGTTGTTCCATTCAGGGCCTTAGCACTTTAAGCGTTAAGTATATCTCATCAGTTCAAGCGTGCAAATAACTGTCCTAAACTCCTAAACGATTGTGCTTATCTGACTTGTTAGCTGTCTAGTTTGTGTTGGTTGATGCTTTGCCAACTGCCCTGCAAGAGAAAAAGATGCTCGTATACCCAAAATCAAATAGAGAAGAGATGCTTTTTTTTAAGAAGATGAATTATAGAGGACTAAAGTTTTGAAAATTACTTCTTAAAACTGCAGGCTTTGCTTGGATATACTGGGAAATGAAATAGCAATATAATCTCTAAGACTAATTTGTTAATGCTTTTCCAGAGACAAACATGAGCTTGAGCTGGACTTCAAGAGATTCTGGGAAGAGTTTCGTTCTTCTAGTTCGGAGAAGGTATCTTACATCTTTGAACGGCTTTGGTATTGTGCTTGTGAACGTGGTCTTTTCCAATGTAGATGCATCTACTTACGTATTTTTTCTCCTGTAGGAAAAGGAAACGGCCTTGAACATGGCTGTTGACGCATTTTGTAAATTGGCAAAGCAGCATGCTGATGTAGCACAGTTAGTGAATATGTACCTACCTACCTTCTTTCTCGTTTTCATTCTTCTTTTTGGGTTTATTTAACTTAGTTACTGAATTAAGTATTATATTTTATTTGTCATAACATATTTCATGGTTCTTGCATACATATATTTGTGAATTCTTCTTTTCATTCTTTTCGTTTGCCTGCTTGAACTTGTAGTAAGTATTGCAGTGTTGAGTTTTAGTGTTTGAAGAAGCCAAAGCTGAGGCTCTTTAGAATTTACTGTGTTTGAAGAATGTTGAATGGAGAAGTTTTTCATGACAATTAGTGGCACATCTTGGTCCTAGATTGAACCTGGGAGTCCAGATGATTTTAAAGGCATGTTGGAATAACTGGGATTGGAATTTACGGGTGGATTGGTTGGCAGTGGGATACCCAGACCCTGAATTAAGTGGGTTCAGTACTCGATCAGTCAACTGTAATAATATCTGTCAATTAAGTGAATGTGATAAAATAAAATCACATAGTGGGTTACGTTAGTAGGCGGTTTCATTGTTTAATGTAAGAATAATGGAGGTGGCATGAAAGGGCTTCAAACTCCTAATGTGCCTGGCAAAAATACAAGTGTTTTCTTCATGCATAATTTGTTCATTTGATCAATACGTAAGGGAATGTAACCAGTTTCATCTGAATCTTGTTACTATCACTCTTTTGGTCATGACCAGTAATGTAGGCCCCAGAAATGGTTTTGACAAAAAGATCAGTGATTTGTTGATATTAGAGTATGCTTTTGACCTTGTATCTTTGGGCAGTACTGGTTCTTTCTATTTGTGTGCAAGTTTCATTTGTTTCGAATTTTTTGCATATTACTAATATATTTGGAAATGTATGGTCCATTCGTTGGTGAAGTGGGCATTGTATATTTATTTACTGCGCTTCTACTTTAAAGTGAGGAAAAAGAAAAAGAAAAAAAAAGACAGATAAGATACAGGATCATGAAGGTCCCCATGGATCTTGTGTTGATGAATTTGCTACATGCTTGGTATTCTGCAGCTTAGAGATGATCTGATGATTGGCTCCTCCTGTTCTTTATTACTTTGATAGAAGTGACGTATATGTGTTTTAGTTTTGTTGTTTATTCTGCAAAACGCTGTTTTCTCTTTGAGGATTATTAGTGGCTAATTATGAACTTTTGATGATATCCCCAGGTTAGTTGAGACGCATATCTTCTCTTTCGTTGTAGGAAGGGCTTTTGTTACTGATATTGAGAAATTGAAGATTAGCAATAAGGCGAGATCATTGGCTGTAGCAGGAGTTTTATGTTTTTTTTCAGAGGCGACAAAGGTATGTCTTCCTTATGATGCATTCTAATATTTGCCAGTCTGCAGTTTCTGATTCTTTTGTGCAGGCATACAATCTCATCTGTCTTGCAAATCTTAATTTCAGGATGGCATATGCCCTGGTGCAAATCTGCTGAGTGCAATAGAACTTCTTGTATCTGGGGTATGTGCTTTACGCTCATAAATTAATCTAATAAACCATGCCTTGTCTACTTGTGTCATGTATTCTCGTTAGTCTCTACTTTACGAGCATTTAAAGTTGGGAAATCTGAAATTTAAAATGTTTCATAATTGATAAAGAATTCTATTTTGATTTGTGTAAGTTAGTTTAATTATACAGAACCAATAGGTACTAAGGTGAGCAACTATTGTCGTCATGTCAAAAACTAGATCCCTCTTCAGTACTTGTTGATTTAGTTTTTTATCCGTTGCTAAATAGTTGATGTTTTAGATGATATATACTTTTACATTGAAAGTTTGATTCTTCTCCTCATTACAGTCCCAGTAAAAGTAAAGTCATAACTGCTCCCACTTCCCTCCTAATGAAAAGCAAATACAAATAGAAGAAGTTGGAAGCATTTAATTGTATTTGGCTAGTATATTTGTCATAATGGTGAGAGAATTTAACTCATATTAATGAGCACTTATTCCTTGTGCAAATTTCTGAAACATCAAGTGTCCAGTACAAGAATGCCTATTTGACTTTCCCTTTTTTTGTAGAATATGTTCAGCTCCATCATTTATTGAATACTCCCTCTGTCTCTTTTTACTTGCTACATTTTCCATGATTGGATGTCTCTTTTTACTTGCTACATTTTCCATGATTGGATGTCTCTTTTTACTTGCTACATTTCCTTATTTTATGATAAAAAAGTACCAACATTCCTCTTTATTGTTGTCCTATTCCTACCTTTAACTCCCAAATACATTTTCCCGTAAAGTTATGGTCCTCACCATACTTTTTCTCCTTTCCGAAATTCTTGTGCAAAAGCTAATGTAGCAAGTAAATGGAGAAAGAGGGAGTATAAGAGGAGAGGAAAGTGTCATTAGTGATATGAGACTTTGGTCTTATATTAGAAGATATTACGGAAAGGTACAGGAATGTTTCGAACTTTCCCTGGCTTTCTTACATTATGAGTCTAATATGATAGACTAGTGACTACTTGCTCGATAAACTTCAGAAGCATCAATCATTTCTATACAAGAGTTGAGTCGGTCATTTCAGAAGAATCTTCTTATGTAGTTTTGTATGAAATGGATTTTGTCATATATATGTAGAGTTTTCAGTACTTGACATACTTATAAATAGCTGTGCCTTCTAGTAGAGAGGATAGGTGTCATTCTGTGCAGGGTGATCCATAAATTTTCTGTACTGTTGATTCATATTTCTTACCTGTCCTGTGATTTGATTTTCGCAGCCAATTGATAAGCAGTCTCTCCTTGATTCTGGAATTCTCTGCTGCCTTATATATATTCTGAATGCTCTTCTGGGATCCAGCGAAGGATATAGTGGTCATAAGGTGTCTGAACAGGATAAACAATCAGCAAATGACCATGTAGCAGATGCTGATGGTCTTCGAACTCGTCAACTTGAGGTAAGTAACATATGTGTGCTCTAAACTGGATGATTATATTCAATGTGAGTGTAAGAACTTGAAATTATGGCTAAGAGATTCTGTGGGCTTTTGGTAAGTCTGCTTGACTGCTGCGTTCTTACTTGATATCAGTAAAACTTTATTAGTTATAACAACACATTAACTTTGCCTGTGTTCTTATGCCTATTACTGTACGTGATTGAGAAAATTCTGCAAGAATTGACTGCAGAAAAACTTTTTTTCTTGGTTACACTTCCTTGACTTATTTTTGATGGTAAGCTATTTCTAATCGACATCAATTATACATGCAGGAAGTGTAATTGTGGAGAATATGTATATGCTGTATAGTATAAGTTATCTGGAATTGTTCAAGAATTTGTTGGATTTCGTTAGTGATCATGTAGTCAGCAGTGGTCCATCCCTATCTGTTGTTTATTGTGTATGTGCTACTTGGAACTGGGAAGTTTTGTATTTATTTCTGCTCTCCCGTTTCATCATTTGGCTGAGAATACAAATGAATGGAATTCTTTTGAAGTATTGTGTAGCATCTGAAGTATCACATTATAAAAATTTGGATTGCCGTCAGACCTAGCTGTTTGGTTCATACTATGTAGTCGAAAAATCAGTTGATTGTGCATTTTGTGTGTGGAGATTTTTGGGGTTTCTGTTTCTATCTTATTGTGTCTGTGGACTGTGGAGTTGGCTTTCTGGGGATGGCCCACTAGAAGTTTGCCCTAAATGAGCAGTTCTTTGATTTTTTCTTTATATGCTGCTTGATATTATAGGTTGAAGGAAGTGTTGTGCACATCATGAAGGCATTAGCAAACCACCCTTGTGCAGCTCAAAGTTTGATTGAGGATGATTCACTGCAGCTACTATTTCAAATGGTTGTCAATGGTTCGTTGACCGTGTTTATGCAATACCGAGATGGTCTTGTTCCCTTGCACTCCATTCAGCTTCACAGACATGCAAGGCAGGCAAGTTTTGGCTTGACATATTTTTTTTTCCCCCTTCTGTGATTAATCTAGCACTTCTATATTGCTTCCATACAGAGGATTTCCGAAGTCTTTCTTTCTGAAGCTGATTTTCTTCTTGCAGATTCTTGGTCTCCTTTTAGTGAATGACAATGGAAGCACAGCCAAGTATATCAGGAAACATCACCTGGTATGCTATACAACTATATGAAATAATTTCCTGTATCTGTGACTTGATGCTGTAACATGCTGCTGATGGTTCCATTTTCATCCTTGTTTCTGCTCAGTTGGAAGTGTTTACTTGTGACCATCGTAGATGTGTATTGTACCCTCATTGCTATTCCTTCTGTAGGATAAAGAGATGTCTCATGTGAATATCTATTTGATATGCAAAGTCTCTTGCCCAGCTTTGGAGAAAGAAAATATGGCACTTCATGGTTGAATCGTTCCCGTGCTAAGTGCTAACTGTGTACAGCTGAGGGTGTTGCTTGTCTATGTTAGCCTGTTAAGTTCTACCTAGTACCTATGATGAAATATTAGGTTATTTGAGTTTCTCCTTGTACTACATCGACCTTCTTTATTATATGTTTGTAGTATAGACTTAAAAGGATGTTGTGTTAGGTTTAGTTTAGTTTGATTTACCTTTTGTTGTCACTTTTTCTGGTCTCTAACTCTCTACTACTCTTTAAGATTCTAGAGTAGAGTCAAATCAGTTGCTTATACTTTTTTTAATGTCTTTTTTAATTTTATATCTGTGCTCTGTATGGTTCCTTATTGCAGATAAAATCTCTCCTGATGGCCATTAAAGATTTCAATCCTGATTGCGGTGATCCTGCTTACACAATAGGCATCGTGGACTTATTGCTGGAATGCATTGAGCTTTCACATAGACCAGGTGATGAATTATAGAATTACATATTATACTTGTATTCTTATATTTATTGCGAGTGCAATCTGAATCTTATGATGTGCATTGCTGTCTTTGGGTTAAGTTTTTCTTCTGATTCTTCAACTTTGTTGTTCTCATTGCCCAGTTTCATTGTAGTATTCTATTTTCTACAGAAGCAGTCTGATCTAAATATGCTTTCTGATGCTGTTCATAATATGCAGAGGCTGGAGGTGTGAAGCTTCGGGAGGACATTCATAATGCCCATGGTTATCACTTCCTTGTTCAGTTTGCTCTAACACTGGCTTCCATGCCCCAGAATCAGACTGATCAGCCCATACATTCCAAATCGTTTTCTGAGAGTTCGGTTGCAGATGTCTCTCTAGCTATTGGAAATTCAGGAAAACAAGAAGTGATTGACAGAGAAGATGGAAAAACATCAAATCTTTCTCCTGCACTATCTAGGTTGCTTGATGTTCTTGTGAATTTAGCTCAAACAGGTCCAGTAGAACCACCTACAGCCAGAAGTTCTAAATCAACCAATGCCAAAGGTGGTGGCCATGGAAGAAGTCGTACACTTTCATCTGACATGATTGCTGATGAATTTTGGGAGAAAGGAAATGGTAAAGTAAAAGACCTTGAAGCAGTGCAGATGTTGCAGGATATTTTTCTTAAAGCTGGTTGCACAGAGTTGCAGGCAGAAGTTTTGAATCGGATGTTTAAGATATTCTCCAGTCATATTGAGAATTATTCACTGTGTCAGCAATTGCGGACTGTGCCACTTTTCATCCTGAATATGGCTGGCTTTCCACACGCTTTGCAAGAAATCATTTTAAAGATCCTTGAATATGCTGTCACTGTTGTGAACTGTATTCCTGAACAGGAGTTGCTGTCACTTTGCTGTCTACTACAGCAACCAATTACATCTGATTTGAAGCACACTATTCTCTCTTTTTTTGTGAAGCTTCTATCTTTTGATCAGCAGTACAAGAAGGTCTTGCGTGAAGTTGGGGTACTTGAGGTTTTGTTGGATGATCTAAAGCACAACAAGTTTCAGTCAGGACCTGACCATCAAAATGGTGAGTCGAACCACTTGGAGAGGAAGTCCAGCCCAAGTGGCTTCCAGAAACATATGCACAGTAAAGATGCTATTATCACTTCACCTAAACTCATGGATTCTGGTTCTGGCAAGTTCCTTCTTTTTGAAGTCGAGATTACTATATCTATTGCTTGGGATTGTATGGTTTCTTTGCTAAAGAAAGCTGAGACTAATCAATCCTCTTTCCGAGCGGCCAATGGTGTGGCTGTTGTTCTCCCTCTTTTGGTGTCTGATGTTCATCGCTCTGGGGTGCTTCGAACATTGTCATGCTTGATAATGGAGGATATAACTCAGGTTTGTAATGTTGTCACATTTGACACATATATGTTGTTTGCAGATGAAGAAAGTTTGTGCAAAGTTGGTGTATTGCCTTCCCCCAATCCTTTTCTTTTAGAGCTTGTATCTTTCTGAAATTGAAAACAGAAGTGGGCTAATGTACCAATATGTTATTCTGCTGTTGCTGCTTGATCACATTCTGATACTCAATTGCTATTTTACCAGGCTCACGCTGAAGAACTGGGACTGCTGCTGGAGGTGATGAAAAGTGGAATGCTTACCAGTGTTTCAGGATCTCAGTACAAGCTGCATGATGATGCAAAGTGTGACATTTTTGGGGCCTTGTGGCGCATTTTGGGTGCTAATAATGCAGCTCAGAGAGTGTTTGGTGAAGCAACTGGGTTCTCTCTGCTACTCACTACTCTGCATAGTTTCCAAAGTGATGTAGAGCAGACAGATCAGTCTCAATATTTTGTTCATGTTAAAGTCCTTACATACTTATTACGTGTGGTGACAGCTGCAGTTTGTGAGAATCCCATTAATAGAACAAAGTTGCATATAATAGTATCATCACCTACATTTTATGATCTCTTATGTGAGTCAGGATTACTGTCTGTGGATTTTGAGAGGCAAGTTGTACATCTATTGTTGGAGCTGGCTCTTGAAATAGTTATTCCTCCTTTCTTGGCTTCAGAAAGTGCCGCATCACGTGATAAAGTTGAATCATCCTGTTTTGTACTGACTACTCCCTCTGGTGCTGTCAATCCTGCAATGGAGAGGGTGTATAATGCTAGTGCTGTCAGGGTAATTATACGGTCCTTGCTGCTCTTTACTCCTAAGGTTCAGTTGGAGGTTCTGGAGCTTATTGAAAAGCTTGCTCGTGCTGGACCTTTTAATCAGGAAAACCTTACATCTGTTGGTAGGAATCATAATATTGTTGGCTTATCTTCTTGTTCATTAATTGTTTACAATTTTTAATTATCTATATTCTATGCTGTTAGGTTGTGTGGAGCTTCTGCTGGAGATGATACGCCCCTTCCTTCAAGGCTCATCACCCTTACTTTCACATGCTTTGAGGATTGTTGAAGTTTTGGGTGCATATAGGTAGAAAGTTTTGCAACTTGTTGCATATCCAGCATTTTATACCTTTTGACACTTTGACTTACTCCTGTTTTTTTCCTTACCTAGGCTATCTACATCAGAACTTCGATTGCTTGTCAGATATGTTCTTCAGTTGAGGAAGAAAAATTCTGGTGATAGTCTTGTTGGCATGATGGAGAGGTTAATATATATGGAGGACATGGGTTCAGAGAGTGTTTCTTTGGCTCCCTTTGTAGAGATGGACATGAGCAAAGTTGGTCATGCTTGTATCCAGGTTTCTCTTGGGGAAAGATCTTGGCCTCCAGTGGCTGGTTATTCCTTTGTTTGCTGGTTTCAGTATCAGAATTTTTTGAAGTCACCTTCAAAGGAGACCGACCATTCCAAGGTTGGACCTAGGAAGGTTAGCTCTTCAGGACAGCAGCAGCAGGTTTTGAGATTGTTTTCTGTTGGATCTGTAGATAGTGGAAATACATTCTATGCAGAGCTTTATCTTCAAGAGGATGGTGTCCTAAAACTCGCAACAAGCAATTCTTCCGCGCTATCATTCTCTGGTTCAGACTTGGAGGAAGGTCGCTGGCATCATCTTGCAGTGGTTCATAGCAAACCTAATGCTTTGGCTGGTTTGTTTCAAGCTAGTATTGCCTATGTATATTTTAATGGAAAACTTAGATACACTGGAAAACTTGGATATTCTCCATCTCCTATAGGAAAACCATTGCAGATAACAATAGGTACGCCAGGCACTCATGCAAGAGTTAGTGAACTTCAGTGGAAGCTGCGAAGTTGCTATCTTTTTGAAGAAGTGCTTTCCTCAAGCTGTATATGTTTCATGTACATTCTTGGTAGAGGATATCGAGGTCTTTTTCAAGATACAGATCTTTTGCGCTTTGTTCCCAATCAAGCTTGTGGTGGGGATAGCATGGCCATACTAGATTCATTGGAGGCTGATGTGAGTTCAGTTGCTGGAGCTCAGAAGCCTGACAATTCTGTCAAACCAGGCATCTCTAGGGCAGATGGAAGCGGGATTGTCTGGGACTTGGAACGTCTGGGAAACCTTTCCTTGCAGCTTTCAGGGAAGAAACTAATTTTTGCATTTGATGGGACATCTGCAGAGCCTCTTCGAGCATCTGGGACTCTCTCATTGCTCAATCTTGTTGATCCCATGTCAGCTGCTGCTTCTCCGATAGGGGGTATGTAAATCAATTTGTTTTGGCAATTTTCTATTCTTGCGTTTCTGCTTCTAAAAAGCGATGCCTTATTTTTCTATTATATAATTATTTGGTAGGTATTCCACGTTTTGGACGTCTTCATGGTGACATCTACGTCTGTAAGCCTTGTGTGATTGGTGATATCATCCAACCAATCGGTGGGATGATTTCAGTCCTTGCTCTTGTTGAGGCTGCTGAAAGCAAAGATATGCTACACATGGCATTGACTCTACTTTCTTGTGCTCTGCATCAAAATCCACAGAATGTGAGAGAGATGCAAGCTTGTCGGGGATATCATTTGCTTTCTCTATTTCTTTACCGTAGAATGTCGCTGTTTGACATGCACTGTCTTGAGATCTTTTTTAAGATTGCTGCTTGTGAGGCTTCATTTTCTGAACCAAAGAAGTTGGGAGTTTCTCATATTAGCTTGTCTCCTGCAACAAGTGCTCCTGAGTCCAGTTTTGAGGAGCTTAATTTGTCCAAATTCCGTGATGAGTTATCCTCAATTGGATCTCTTGGGGACATGGATGATTTCTCTGCACAGAAAGATACATTTAGTCATATATCAGAGCTTGAGACAGCTGATATGCCTCCTGAGAATTCAAATTGCATCGTCCTCTCTAATGCTGATATGGTTGAACATGTGTTACTGGACTGGACACTTTGGGTGACTGCACAAGTTTCTATCCAGATTGCGCTGCTGAACTTTCTTGAGCATTTGGTATCTATTCATTGGTACAGATATCATAATCTTACTGTACTTCGACGAATTAATCTTGTGCAGCATCTGCTGGTTACTCTGCAGAGGGGTGATGTTGAGGTACCTGTTTTGGAGAAGTTAGTTGTTTTGCTTGGAGTCATTCTGGAAGATGGGTTTCTTGCTTCTGAACTAGAAAATGTGGTTAGGTTTGTTATCATGACATTTGATCCACCTCAATTGACGAGTCGCTCTCTGGTTGTTCGAGAGTCAATGGGGAAGCATGTCATTGTGCGTAATATGTTGCTGGAAATGCTCATAGATCTACAAGTGACCATAAAATCTGAAGAGTTGCTTGAGCAGTGGCATAGAATGGTGTCGTCAAGGATAATTACATATTTCCTTGACGAGGCTGTTCATCCATCAAGCATGCGCTGGGTTATGACACTTCTTGGTGTGTGTCTGACATCTTCCCCAACATTTGTGCTTAAGTTTCGGACGAGTGCGGGGTATCCAGGGTTGACACGAGTGCTTCCAAGTTTCTATGATTCACCAGACATATATTACATTCTCTTCTGCTTGATGTTTGGCAAACCAGTCTACCCAAGATTACCAGAAGTCCGTATGCTGGATTTTCATGCTCTGGTACCCAGTGATGGGGATCATAGTGAGTTAAAATTTGTTGAACTTCTGGAATCTGTTATTGCTATGGCGAAATCTACATTTGATCGGCTGAGTATGCATTCAATGCTTGCCCACCAAACTGGTAATCTTTCACAGGTTGGTCCTAGTCTTGTTGCAGAGCTGGCTGACGAAAATTCCGATATGATTGGGGAACTTCAGGGTGAAGCTCTGATGCACAAAACATATGCTGCACGGTTGATGGGTGGAGAGGCATCAGCCCCTGCTGCTGCTACTTCAGTCTTGAGGTTTATGGTTGATTTGGCAAAAATGTGCCCTCCATTTGCTAGTGTTTGCAGGCGAGCAGAATTTCTTGAGAACTGTGTTGAGCTGTATTTTTCCTGTGTGAGGTATGCTTTTGTCTGTCTCACATCATAAATTGATATTGTGTATGTAGTAGTGTGCATGGTGGTTATTCTTTTGTCATTGCCTTTAGCTGCATACATTATGTCTGTATGTCTTAACTTAGCAGTGCACACGGAATATATGAGATTTGGCTTGTATTTGCAGGGCTTCCTATGCTGTTAAGCTTGCAAGGGAACTTTCCGCTAAAACTGAGGAGAAGAACATCAATGACTTTGAAGATACCAATAGTTCTCAGAATACATATTCTAGTTTGCCTCAGGATCAGGATCAGTCTGGAAAGACATCTATAAGTGTTGGAAGCTTTCCTCAAGGACAGGTCAGCTCGAGCTCAGAAGACATGCCTATGCCGATAAATGGCATATCAATCGAGCGTGAAGATCTCAATGCCTTAGGTAAACAGCCAGAAGTAAAAATAGTACAAGGTGAACCCGTAGCTCATCAGATGAATGTGACTCCTTCTCACGTCAAGGATGTCAGTGTCCAAAGAATATCTACCACCCTTAATTCGAATAACCTTGCAGATTCTCATAGTTCGACATCTTTTGCGATGCCTAATTCTCCCATACTATCTGAGAGATCTGGCTCCAAGTTGGCACCAACACCTGGTCCGTCCTCTGGTGCTGCACTCCCATCTGGACCTCATTTAAGTGCGAATGCCTTCTTAGTATCTTCTAACCTGACGAGTGAAAGTGATTCTGTTGTGGATAAGAAGTCCACATCCAGAGGAGCATCTGCTGAAAACCCCTTTTTCGTGATAAACTCAAAGCTCCTGCTTGAAATTGATGATTCTGGATACGGTGGAGGACCATGTTCTGCGGGTGCTACTGCTGTATTAGATTTTTTGGCTGAAGTTCTATCTGATGTTCTTACTGAGCAGATAAAAGCTGTGCCGATGGTGGAACGCCTTCTGGAAAGTGTCCCATTATATGCTGATACTGAAGCTGTGTTAGTGTTTCAGGGTCTTTGCCTGAGCAGAGTTATGAACTTTCTGGAAAGGCGTCTTCTGCGTGATGATGAGGAAAATTCAAAAAAGTTAGATAAGACTCGCTGGTCATCAAATCTAGATCTATTATGTGGCATGATAGTTGATCGTGTCTACATGGGTGCTTTTCCAAGACCAACTGGGGTCATGAGAACATTGGAGTTCTTATTATCAATGCTGCAATTGGCTAACAAAGATGGCCGACTTGAAGAAGCATACCCTGTAGCCAAAGGCTTATTATCTATTGGAAGAGGAAATAGACAACTTGATCCATACATAAGTGCAATCCTTAAGAACACAAATAGGATGATCTTGTATTGCTTTCTTCCATCATTTTTGGGTACCATTGGAGAAGACGATCTTCTTTCTGCTTTAGGAATTCCAAATCCAAATGGGAAAGGACAAACAACAACCTCCCAGCAAGACGATACAGGGATTAATGTTTGTACTGTTTTGCAACTATTGGATGCGCATATACGAATTGTCTTCTGCCCAAGTAATGTGGATGCCGAATTGAACTCATGTCTTTGTGTTAATCTGATATCACTTCTTCGTGACCGAAGACCAAATGCTAGGAACATGGCAATGGATATCCTCAAGTTTCTATTAGTTCATCGCAGGGCATCTTTCGAAGACTTGCTTGTATCAAAGTCAAATCGTCTGGATGTAATGCGCGGAGGTTTCGACAAACTCTTGACCGGAAGCATATCAAGTTTTTTTGAGTGGCTTCAGGGTTCTGAACACATTGTCAATAAGGTTCTGGAGCAAGGTGCTGGGCTTATGTGGGTGCAGTCTATTACGGGATCCTCTAAATTTCCAGGAATAAGAATAAAATCAATGGAAAACCATCGTGGAAATGATTTGATTAAGAAATCAAAGGAATTGGGGAAGTCAGATGCAAAACATTGGGAGCAGATAACAGAACGCAGATATGCACTTGAAATAGTTCGGGATGCTATGTCAACAGAATTGCGTGTTGTGCGTCAGGATAAGTATGGATGGGTTCTTAATGCTGAGAGTGAATGGCAAACTCATCTCCAGCAGCTTGTACATGAGCGAGGCATATTTTCCATGCGGAAGACTCCTGAAACGGGGGAGCCTGAGTGGCAGCTTTGTCCCATTGAAGGTCCGTATAGAATGCGGAAAAAGCTTGAGCGTTGCAAACTTAAAGTTGATACCATTCAGAATGTGTTAGATTGGCAGTTTGACTTAGGACAGGCAGATTTTTCTAAAGAGAAAAATGAGAATCGTCTTGATGCTTCTGATTCAGGGTCCGGTTCTTTCTCTCAGCTTGTAGTCGATGGTGCCGGGCAATTGAGTTTAGAGGGTGAGCTATATGATGAGTTCTCTGTCAAAGATTCTGAAGATGTTAGAGAAGTTTCTTCTGCTAGAGCAGCATTGATTGATGATCGTACCAGTAGTGTCAATGAAGCAAGTCTCCATTCTGCAGTGGACTTTGGTGCTCGGTCTAGTGCATTATCAGCGCCATTATCTGATAGCATACAAGGAAAATCTGAGTTGGAATCTGCGGCAATGTCTTCTTCAATGAGAACTGATGATGTTAGAGTCACCGAGGATAAATCAGAGAGAGAGTTACTTAACAATGGGGAATATCTTATCAGACCTTATCTAGAACCGCTTGAGAAGATACGTTTTAGGTATAATTGTGAGAGAGTTGTTGGTCTTGACAAACATGATGGTATCTTTTTGATTGGAGAACTCTGCTTGTATGTGATTGAGAACTTTTTTATTGATGGTTCTGGGTGCATATGTGAGAAGGAATCAGAAGATGAATTGTCTGTTATAGATCAGGCATTAGGAGTAAAGAAGGATGTGATGTTTATGGATTTTCAGTCCAAATCAACATCTTCATGGGCTGCTGCTGCCAAAACTTATGCAGGGGGTAGGGCTTGGGCTTTCAATGGAGGTGCTTGGGGAAAAGAGAAAGTTTGTGCTAGTGGAACTTTGCCACATCCCTGGCGTATGTGGAAGCTTGATAGTGTACATGAAATTTTGAAGCGCGATTACCAGCTACGCCCGGTTGCTATTGAGATTTTTAGCATGGATGGATGCAATGACCTCCTGGTTTTCCACAAGAAGGAGAGAGAAGAGGTTTTCAAAAATCTGGTTGCCATGAATCTACCTAGAAATAGCATGTACGTCCTAAACTTGCAATATCATGTCAGTGTTCTGGGTTTAAGAATGGGGAGAGTGTATACATTAATCGATGTCTTAGCTTTGGTCCTAGTTATTTTGTTGATTTCAGAATTCTTGTTGGCATGAATCTACCAAGAACCAGCACGTGTGTCCTAAACTTAAAATATCACGTGCTTTGTTCTGGGTTTAAGAATGGGGAGATTTATACATTAACTAGTGGCTTTTATGTTGTCTTGGCTTTGGATCCTAGTTTTATATCTCCATGCTATAGCATTATCTACATTAGCTCACATGTCTACGTTGTTATCTATGTTCTGGGTTTAAGAATGGGAAGATTTATACATTAACTAGTGGCTTTTATGGTGTCTTAGCTTTGGATCCTAGTTTTATATCTCCATGCTATAGCATTATCTACATTAGCTCACACGTCTACATTGTTATCTTTGTTCTGGGTTTAAGAATGGGGAGATTTATATATTAACTAGTGGCTTTTATGGTGTCTTAGCTTTGGATCCTAGTTTTATACCTCCATGCTATAGCATTATCTACATTAGGTCACACGTCTACATTGTTATCTTTGTTCTGGGTTTAAGAATGGGGAGATTTATACATTAACTAGTGGCTTTTATGGTGTCTTAGTTTTGGATCCTAGTTTTATACCTCCATGCTATAGCATTATCTACATCAGCTCACACGTCTATGTTGTTATCTTTGTTTGTGCTAATGTTTCGAGATGGCCTGAAGCAGTAATGTTCTAGCCTGTAATAGGGTTTGCCGGTTCATATTCCTTGAGCTGATTCCTCGAAAGTAAAAGTGATGACAAAAATTTTCCAGTAAAAAATGTGTTTAGTAGGGTTTTATGTTTTTTGGTTTTCAAGCAGAAATATGGAAGCCCAAAAAAGTAGTTTCTAGTTTTGACTAACCAATTGTCAAAATAAACAAAATTAGCATGATTTTTTTTAACATCTACATCATATGGCTTTCAAAATCTTATAACAGAAATCTGGAAATGGACGATGACACCGAACTTGCCCTTAGTTTGCAAATAAGCAATTTTCCTAGGAACACCATTATTTCTTGGTATTTGATTGTCCTTTGGTCTATGACTTCTTATTTGCATCCTGCTGGCTGTAAACTTCTTCACCTTTGAATATTAATGATGAGAATATTATTTGTTTTACCTCTCTAGTTTCTATCGTCTTTGTCTAGGGAATTCTGTCATCTCCATTGGATTTAGGCCTCTGGTTAATAAACTGAGAAAGAAGGCTGTTAAGAATATACGAGTATATCAATGTCAGATGTGAGATATTATTGTTGTATTTTTGATTTGCTAAGAGGCCTTGTGGTTGTGGGTTTTCTTCGTCTTACTAGGTACTAGAAAATGACTTCATCCGTTGATTTATTCTTTGCCAAGTCATTATGAGTTTATTATACTTGATTGTGTCTCAATTTTGAAAGACAAGTTAGTCGTCCTATATAACTTTTCAGTTTATTGTATCTGGAAAGTCTATTTCAGTAACGTAATCTTTATTTTCTCCATTTCAATTCTTGAACCTTTGTGTTTTCTTTATTCAGTTTTCAGAATGTTTCATAGTCCATATTACTGTCAATAGATATATTCATATTAATATATATTAAATTTTCCAATTCAATAAACTGACAATTGTATTTCCTTTTAGAATCTCTCCTTTTTATTTCCTCTCTTTTTTGGGTGGTTTGGCTGAAATTGACAATTGTGCAACAGGTTGGATACAACCATTTCAGGGGCATCAAAACAAGAAAGTAATGAGGGCAGCCGTCTTTTCAAGATTATGGCTAAATCTTTTTCTAAGAGGTGGCAAAATGGGGAGATTAGCAATTTTCAATATCTCATGCACCTGAACACTTTGGCAGGACGTGGATACAGTGATCTCACGCAGTATCCCGTCTTTCCATGGGTTCTTGCAGATTATGAGAGTGAAGATCTAGATTTGTCAAATCCGAAGACTTTTCGCAGACTTGACAAGTCAATGGGATGTCAAACTCCTGAAGGTGAAGAGGAATTCAGGAAGAGGTTTGTCCCTGTGTATTATGTTTTTCCCTTCTTGAGTTCTTTATTTTTTTAGAATGTTCTGACTCCTACTTTTATTAATTAAGAGTCCTATAAAGGTATCCATTTTTCTCATTGTAATATTGTCTTTACTCTTAGGTATGACAGCTGGGATGATCCGGAGGTTCCAAAATTTCATTATGGTTCTCATTACTCTAGTGCTGGAATAGTTCTCTTCTATCTTTTACGTCTTCCTCCATTTAGTACTGAAAATCAAAAGCTGCAAGGTGGTCAGTTTGATCATGCTGATCGTCTTTTCAATAGTATACGTGACACTTGGGGTAGTGCAGCTGGGAAGGGAAATACATCTGATGTGAAGGAGTTGATTCCAGAGTTCTTCTACATGCCGGAGTTCCTTGCAAATAGTTTTAACCTTGACTTGGGGGAGAAACAATCAGGAGAAAAGGTTTGCCTTCTTTTTTCAAGAGTTTCTTTCATCATTTTTTGAAGAATATATGTTCTATTGGATTTTAGTAGGTCAAATGAGACAAATCTATCTTAAATTATTAGCACCTTCACCCCCCTCTCGACCACAATAATGCTGTAAACATTGGATTCATGGTCTTTTGTGATGTCTAACAGGTCGGGGATGTTGTTTTACCTCCATGGGCAAAAGGAAGTGTCAGGGAATTCATAAGAAAGCATCGGGAAGCACTTGAATGTGATTATGTTTCAGAAAATCTACATCACTGGATTGACCTAATATTTGGGTACAAGCAGAGAGGCAAGGTTGGTTATATTTTCTATTTAGAGATGATTGAAATTGATCTTTTATGCTACGGTTGCTGTATGTTGTATCATGTTTACTTGGGGTTTTCAACCTGTGAAAGCATATGTTCTGAGTTCTAAGCTTCTGGCACATCAAATATATAGGTAATGAATGTAGTGCTCGCTTATTTTTGGGGTGATTCCCTTATATTATCATATGGCGGATGTGCTAGAACCTTGAAACAACAAACTGTTACAATGCATTAGCAATTATATGGCTCCTAAATCTGGGTGATATTGTTCAAAATATTTCAAGTATCATTATATGCCCTAAACCACTGAGTAAACTACAGATGATCGATAAACATACTGCAGTTAGTAGATGCATTATAGCACTGTACTCTCTTCCTGCAACCACTGCCAATTTCTTTCTTTTTTTTAAACCTTTTAGTATCTCCTCTTCAATACCCTCCACTCCTCGTGCCTTGGTTAATGTAGTGTGAATGGTTATAGTTTGGTCGAATTATTTGTTGAATTTGTAGTGATCAAGTAATTCTACACTTCTACTCCTATTAGAAGTGGTACTGGAGAAAGTCGTCGATTCATAATTTGATAATGAAGAAGAAATAAATGATGGTTGTCAAGTTGCAACCTAAATTATGACTGAAATGTGTACCTTGGGTCATTCGACATAACAATGCTTCAGGGAAGTAAAATTACGAAAACAATATCAGAGTATTATCCGAAAAGAACAGGGTCGGCTACATGAACCAAGATGTCGTCCAAATGAATCACTTACATGATTCTTCGCTCCTGCTTATCCCTATCCAATGCAGTATACCTTTAAACCTGTTCTTTCCGTGTCTCTTGTTACCCCTTTCACCTAGGTCATTTTTGGCCAAGTATGTTGGCATATTAACTGATGAAGTTGATTATGGTTGAACTATATTGTTGGATACGAATTTATGAAGATTTAATAATTTAGAGTTCTTTAAGGGGGAATTGATAGAATTTGCGGAGAAGTTCAAGAATGATTTTTTTTCTTTTTCTTTTGGATTGGTATGAATGTTTATACGTTCTAGAAATAGAGAGAGCAATATGGGCTTATCAGCTTATGAGCTAAGCTAACTAGCTAAAGGATATTCTTGTGCCATTGCTTTTGTTGGTTTCTTCATGAACTTATCTATTATATCACTTTATGACTTTAGTCTCTCTAATTAAGGGCTATGAAGCCATTATAGAGGTCACCTTGATGAACTCCATGACTTGGAAATCGTAAGTTGTAACATACGAGCTGCTTTCTAGTTCCAACTCGCATATAGTAGTGGCTTCTCCTACAGATGGCCTTTAAGTGTGCAACTCCCAACGTTATGCGACTTTATAGTTTTATAGAGTGATTCTGTGCTAAAATTCTGGGTCATTTTTCGTGTTGATTATATTTCTTACGAGTTACAAACTTACAATCCACTGTTAGCTGCTTTACTCGTATTAGTTGCTATGTGCTCCTCTAAATCTATGTTTGTCTTGTCTAATTGATAGGCTGCTGAGGATGCTGTGAATGTTTTCTATCATTACACATATGAGGGGAGTGTGGACATAGATTCTGTCACGGACCCTGCTATGAAAGCTTCTATTCTGGCTCAAATTAATCACTTTGGGCAAACTCCGAAGCAACTATTCCAAAAATCCCATGTGAAGAGGAAGGTTGACAGAAAGCCACCTCACCCTCTGAAACACTCTATCAATCTTGTTCCTCATGATGTACGGAAGACCTCATCCTCCATAACTCAAATTGTCACCATGAATGATAAAATTCTTGTGGCTGGTGGAAATAATGTGCTTAAACCAAGAACGTATGCGAAATATGTAGCTTGGGGTTTTCCTGACCGTAGTTTGAGATTTATGAGCTATGATCAAGACAAACTCCTATCGACACATGAAAATCTTCATGGAGGAAACCAAATTCAGTGTGTTGGTGTCAGCCATGATGGTCAAACTGTGGTTACCGGGGCTGATGACGGGTTGGTTTCTATTTGGAGAATTCACAAAGATAGTGCCCATAGAGTGCGGCGATTGCACTTGCAGAAAGCACTCTCTGCTCACACAGCCAAGGTGTCATGCCTTTATGTGAGCCAGCCTTACATGTTGGTTGTCAGTGGTTCTGATGATTGCACTGTTATTTTATGGGACCTGAGCTCATTAGCTTTCGTAAGGCAACTTCCAGAGTTCCCATCACCTGTCTCAGCAGTATATGTCAATGATTTAACAGGTGATATTATAACTGCAGCAGGGATTTTGCTTGCTATCTGGAGCATCAATGGTGACTGCCTTGCCGTAATCAACACTTCCCAGCTTCCATCTGATTTTATTTTATCAGTGGCAAGCTCAATGTCATCTGATTGGCAGGACACTAATTGGTATGTAACTGGTCATCAAAGTGGGGCTGTTAAGGTGTGGAAAATGGTTCATTGTACCGACAAAGATAGTGCTCAGAGCAAGCCAACTGTCAATGCAACAGCTGGGTTGGCACTCAGCAGACCACCAGAATACAAATTGCTTCTTCACAAGGTACTCAAGTCTCATAAGCACCCGGTTACTGCACTGCATCTGACAAGTGATCTGAAACAACTGTTAAGTGGTGATTCTGCTGGACATTTGTTGTCATGGACATTGCCAGGAGATAGTTTGAGGGGTTCATCTAGTCATGGTTGATGATATATATTTATAGGAATTGATTTATTTGACCTGATCGTTCTGCTGCAATTGGTTTACGTGACCGTTTTGCTGCCCTTAGCTAGGCCTTGACTCTTGAGGGTACAATTGGTTTGCTCGCAGAACCTCGCTCGGATTTGATGGGGCCTACCCGCGAGGTTGCACCATTGAAGCACGACAACTGGGCTCTCGTGGGATGGAATTGTGAAACTGCCCTGTCAATGTCATTAGGGCTTCTGACATAGAAGGATCATAAGTTGGGATCTGATAAATGCTCGGGATTCGAGTTACATGGTGGAAGGCGGTTTTCGGGTTTTTGGGATATTCTCCCTGATATACTAAATGTTGGATGTACATAGATGAATTAGGAGCTGTGTGTAAGCAAATGTATAGTATTTTGTTTTCCTTCCCTGTTTTTGGGGGTTAGGAGCGATGAGAGGTCCAGTAGGAGGCGGATCATATAACATGATTCATGAGTTTGATTAAAGGAAAGTTGAATTTGTCAGCATGATTCTCTTTGGATCTTCCTTTTTTGTTGATGTTTTTTTATTAAAAGAAAAAATATACTCCTCATATATTGTCTTTGAGAAGTTTCCTTGCTCTGCTTGTAAAACTCTGAATCAACGGAATTCCCTTCAAACCGATATTAATATAGAATGTAGACGTAACAAATCAATTAAATTCAAATTGTACATGTAAACTAGTTTTTTAGGCATGAGCTATGCCCTGGGTAATTATAATTTTCATTCATTAATATTTTCCTTTAAAATTATAATACAAAACATTAATTGGTTTAGTGGTTAAGATTTTAGTATATAAGGCTTGAAGTCGTAGGGACGGATGCCTTTTAATATAGGAAAAATGGAAACTATATCCCACATTTGCCACTTCTACTCAAAACAATCCCACCTCTTGAAATCCGGAAACAATCCCACCTTATACCCTCCTCTTCTTAAAACAGGCCCTTTTCATTTAGTAACCGGAAAAAACAAGTAAACCCCCCTTTTAACAGGTAATCCTCCTCTTCCTTCTTTCTTTATTCCTCATTCACACTTTCTGTCTCCTCCTTCGACGTTACTCCAAATTCTCCCCTGCTCCCCTGCTTTCTTTACTCCTCATTCACACTTTTCACTCAATCTGAGTTTTTCTCTCTCCCCCCATTTCCATGTTGTTCGTTAAACTCCTCTTCCATTTTCTCTCTCCTCCTTCTTCAACGTTACTCCAAATTCCCCCTTTTTCTACTCCATCTCCTCCCCAAATTCAATCTCAATTTTGCAATATCTTCCTTCAATTGTCTTACCCTAAGTTGGAATTTTATTCTCGTGATCACGCCATATCTCGATGACCGATGCTTCCTTGGTCGCTTGTAGTTCCTGTTTGTTACACTAAGATCGAAGTTCGGCAATTTATTCGAATCTGGGTCTTGAGTATTTGACACAGAGACAGTGAAATAAAAGTTAAAAACTTGGTAGATAAAGAAGAATCGGTTTTGATGAGGATGTGAAACAGGAGAAGGAGGGTGAGAGAGAGAAAGTTGGGGAGGAGTTCTTACTCCCAGACGGCTAATGAAATGCAATAGTAAGATAGAAGTGATTAGAGGTATAAATCAGATTGATGCGAATTACTCTTGACAAAATTAAGTCCTAAAATTCATCAACCGCCATAATATACATATTTTTCATTCTAATTAAATAAATAAAATAGTTATGCAGGGTATTTCCCACAGAGGAGTAAGTTAGAAGGAGGGTTGTACTCATTAGCAAGGTTCTGGGCAGTGTTCCACACCCTAAGATAAGAGTTGTTGTCCAAGACAAAGTTGTTAAAATCGAGATTCTAGTTTGAATAGGAAACGACCTTTAGAATCGAATCGTAAAGTCGAATCGTAGAATCGTAAGATTCTACAAACACGTATAATTAAGATATTGCACTCAATCTTCATTGAATATGCTAAAATTATAAGTTAAAAAACCTAAAAATTGGAAAAAATAGTTGTTTACTCACTATATTGGCATTAACTCACAATATATATCTATTATTTGCTTTGTTAGCATGATTTAAATTTGCGAGGTTTTCGCTAGTAAAAAAAAATGTATAGAATCGTCTAAAATCGTGAATCGAATCGTCTACCATTTTTGAATCGTAAAATCGTAAGATTTTAAGATTTGAATCGCGATTTTAATAACTTTGGTCCAAGATATTGTCGCGGCCACATTGCAGACCTCACGTTCCACATACCTTGGTTGTCTAATGACACCAATATCGCTGTCCAAGAGTTAGGATATACCTGCACTCACTAAAACATACAGGAAAAGTTTCCGAAGTTTCAGTGGTGGGGCAGTTGCCCAAGCAGGGTTGAGGTGGGGATGTGAGGAGGGATCTGTGGTGGGGAGATGGGTTTGAGGAGAGAGAAAATGGGGTGATGAGGAAGAAGAGGAGAGAGGCGGTGGTCCTCAAGCTTCGGTGCAGCAGCGAACTGGAGCAGCAACAAAGCACACAAAGCAGGGGAGAGTGCGAAGGAAAGAGAGAAGTTGGTGGCGCTGCGGTGCGGCGCGGCGCGGCTGCAGGGTTGCTGGCGTGGTGTTTGGCGGTCAGAGGGAGGCGGTGCACTGGAGGTGGTGCGCACAGTGGTGGTGTTGTAGTGGTGTGGTGGTGTGATTTCCATGCCATTAGAAACTGATTTAAGTTAGTTAAGGAAGAAGAAAGAGTTAAGTGAGAAAAGGGAGGGAAATGAAAAGGGTTTATCTTTTCTTCAGGTAACCTGTAAAAAGGCCTGTTTTAATAAGAGGGGGTATAAGGTGGGATTGTTTCCAGATTTCGAAGAGGTGGGATTGTTTTGAGCAGAAGTGGCAAAGATGGAATTATTAGTTTCCATTTTTCCTTTAATATATTAATATAGATTGGACAAAAGTTGTAAATATAAAAATGAATGATGACAAAAAAATAAGTGAAAATAAAATTTTTTAATAGTAAAATCAATTCATTAATAAAGACAACCAAGACAACTACAAAACAACGATTTGTTGTAGTCGTGAGGATGATTTCATCTGATTGATGTGGATGTATTTGGTTAATTGACAACTCTTGTAATCCAAAATAAATATATGAAGTAAACTGATCACATCCATGACTTAAAACATTGCAAAATATATGCTTCGACACTCTCTCAAAAACAATCTCATGGCTTCTTCAATCCAACCCTATCACTTAAACTTATCTTGTTTAACAACCTTGCCAAATTATCAAATGTTGAAAACTACCCATTTCAACTTCCCTATTAAAAGCTCCAAACTTGAAACAAAACCCATTAATGGAAGATCATTAAAAGAAATTTGCAAACAGGGTACTTTAAAGGAAGCTTTTCAATCATTAACCCAATATTTGTCCCAACAAAATGTAACTCAATTTTCACCTGATGAAGCATATTCATCAGTTCTTGAGCTTTGTGCAGAGAAGAAGGCTTTGTTGGAAGGGAAACAGATTCATGCCCATGTTATAACATCAAATGGGCATGGTAATTTAGTGTTTTTGAGAACTAAACTTGTGTTTTTGTATGGGAAATGTGGGGAAGTTTCGGATGCTAACAAGGTGTTTGATGAAATGCCTCAAAGAAGTATATTTTCTTGGAATGCTATGCTTGGTGCTTATGTTTCCAATGGGAAGCCTTGGGAAGCACTTGAACTGTACCGTGAAATGCGGGTTTTTGGGGTGAATGTTGATGCTTGCACTTTCCCTTGTGTTCTTAAAGCTTGTGGCTTGATAAAGGACCTAAAATTGGGAACTGAAATTCATGGTTTTGCAGTTAAATCTGGGTGTGATTCAAATGGTTTTGTAGTGAATGCTCTTGTGAGTATGTATGCTAAGTGTGAAAATACTTCTGGTGCAAGGCAGTTATTTGACAGAATTCAAGAAAGAGAGGATGTTGTGCTATGGAATTCAATCATTTCAGCGTATTCTGCGAGTGGGAAGCCTATGGAAGCGTTGGCGCTTTTCAGAGAGATGGAGAAGGATGGTGTTAGCATGAATAGTTATACTTATGTTTGTGCACTACAAGCATGTGAGGAGCCATTCAGGAGACTAGGGATGGAGATTCATGCTTCGATTTTGAAGAAGAATGATCATATGCATCTCTATGTGGCCAATGCTTTGCTTGTTATGTATACAAGGTGTGGTAGAATGAGAGAAGCAGCTAACATCTTCAAGAGAATGACTGAGAAGGATGGTATTTCATGGAATTCTATGCTTTCTGGTTTTGTACAGAATGGCCTCTATAATGAGGCTCTTCAGTTTTTTCATGAAACGCTGGCGGCAGGACAGAGGGCAGATCAAGTCTCTTTGATAAGTATTCTTGGAGCTTCTGGAAGGTTAAAGAACTTGCTGAACGGAATGGAAGCTCATGCTTACGCCGTGAAAAATGGATTAGATGTTGATATTCAAGTTGCAAATTCCCTAATAGATATGTATTCCAAATGTTGTCACATAACTTTTATGGAATGTGTTTTTAGAAGGATGCCCAGTAGAGATGTTATTTCTTGGACTACAGTGATAGCTGGCTATGCTCAAAACTATTATCACACTAAAGCCTTGGATGTTTTCCGAGAAGTACAGCTTGAAGGGGTGGAAATTGATGCTATGATGATTGGAAGTGTCCTGCTTGCTTGCACGTCATTGAGACGAATTAACCATGTAAAAGAGACACATAGTTATATCTTGAGAAATGGGCTCTTCGATTTAGTGTTGAGTAACACGCTTGTAGATGCGTATGGAGAATGCAACAATATAGAATTGGCCTCTCGGATGTTTGATTTGATAGAAAACAAAGATGTTGTTTCTTGGACTAGCATGATTTCAGCTTATGTTGATAGTGGACTTGGAAATGAAGCTCTAAGTCTTTTTCGTTCGATGAAAGAAGATAAACTGAAACCAGATTCTGTGGCATTGGTCAGCATACTCTCAGCCACAGCTAGTCTCTCTGCCTTGAAGATAGGGAAAGAAGTCCATGGATTCTTAATCAAGCAACGGTTTCTTTTAGAGGGATCTGTTACTAGCTCTCTTGTTGATATGTATGCACGATGTGGGACACTGGAGAATGCATTTAAGGTGTTTAATGTTGTCGATCATAAGGATACTGTTTTATGGACTTGTATGATCCATGCGAGTGGTATGCATGGTCGTGGCAAAGAAGCCACTGAATTGTTTGACAAGATGGTGATGGAAGATACACAGCCAGATCATGTTACATTCTTGGCACTTCTTTACGCATGTAGCCACTCAGGGATTATTGATGAAGGTAAAAAGTATCTAGAAATCATGAAACATAACTATAACCTAGAGCCATGGCCTGAACACTATGCCTGTATGGTTGACCTCCTAGGCCGAGCAAATCGTCTGAGAGAGGCATATGAGTTTGTGATTAGCATGCCTATTGAACCTAATGCTGTTGTCTGGTGTGCTCTTCTTGGGGCTTGCCATGTTCACTCCAATAAGGAATTGGGAGATATTGCAGCTGATAAGTTGTTGAATTCAGAACCAGGGAATCCTGGAAATTATGTACTAGTGTCCAATGTCTTTGCTGCAACTGGAAGGTGGGATGATGTTGAGTTGATACGAGGGCGAATGAAGGAAAGAGGGTTGAAGAAGGATCCAGCTTGCAGTTGGATAGAGATCAGAGGTAAGGTCCATAATTTCATGGCAAGGGACAAGAACCACCCTCAAAGTCGCCAAATATACGAAAAACTAGATGAAATTATAGAGATATTAAACAAGGAAGGAGGTTACATTGCTCAAACTAAGTATGTTTTGCATAATGTTGATGAGGAAGAGAAAATCAGGATGCTGTATGGTCACAGTGAGAGGTTGGCAATTGCATACGCACTCCTTGAGTCTCCCAAGGGAGCCCCTATAAGAGTTACCAAGAATCTTCGCGTATGTGGAGATTGTCATGTGTTCATAAAGTTAGTGTCTAAATTTTTTCATAGGGAAATTATCATAAGGGATGCTAGCAGATTTCATCATTTTCATCAAGGAAGTTGCTCTTGTCGGGATTTCTGGTGATGGCTTAGTGCATCAAGACATACACACTGGTCAGTGCATGTCATATGGTGATAGTGCTAATGACATTGATGCATGGTAGTATCAAATTAGCTATGCTATATAAGCAAATGATTGTTTGCGTATACTAGATTGGTTGTTTCGCTGAACAGAAGTGTATCAATTAATGTGGAGCGGACGAATATGATAAGTGTGTCGGTCAAAATAGGACGGAGGGAGCATTCCACAAAGTACATACTATTGTAAAAAAAATTGTATATGTAACGTAATTTATATAGATTATTCCTTATTTTATCAAAGTACACGAAATTTCCTATGTGCATTAAGAGTTCGTGCCATCTTCAAATCATCGAAAAAATCAACATCCAAATTCAAAGCCAGGTGATCATTTAAATTTAATTTATGTTTATTTATTTATATATTTCTAATTTTTAATTACCGTTTGATTATCAGTATATGTAAACTTTTTCTTCTATTTTTTAAAACTAATGTTTGCTCTCTCTAAAAGTGTTTGTTGTTTCACATTGTTTATACAGTTATTTCCCCCCCAAAATTCACCTTAACAGATAATATTTTAACACGAATCATAATTTTATCTTTTCAATAAACCATATCCATGTAGATGTCCTATTCTATTCATAAAAGTTTCTTTTTTTGAGGGGATAATTTTCTTAATTACTAAGAATACATATAACCTTCTATGTCATGTTTATTAACAACACCATGACTCTTTCTCGACTAATTTTTTTTTCTTTTGGTACGTTGTTCTTCTACATAAAATATTATGTTTTACGAGGACTTATCTCTTCTGTTAAATATGTTTTTGATAGATCTTACCTCAGTTATCTAGTTAATAAGCTAGTAAAGCATATACTTAATCCAATATTATCCAGTTTGTAGTAATAATTAAATTTATAATCCAACTTAAATAGACTCCTATCCAACTCAAAAAAAAAAAAAAAAAACACTCCTATCGTTATCCATAAAGGTAAAAAACCGAAATTGATATGGATTAGGTATTTTTATTTTAGATCACACAGAACTTAACTATATATATACACATTGAACAGCCACTCCTGAAAACATAGTAAAGATTGAAAGCAGTAGTTTTGGAGAACAGTAAAAGTTGAAGGGAGAGTTAGAAAAAAGATATAGGAGAAGTTGAAACAAGAATTGAAGAATGGCGGGTGGAGTAATATTGGACGGTGCAAAAGAGGGTAAAGATTATCCAGGAAAGCTTACTGTTTATGTGTTTCTAAGCTGCCTTCTCGCCGCGGCCGGAGGTTTGATCTTTGGCTATGATATTGGAATTTCAGGTACTATATTGATCACCTTTTAATAATGGATACATGCATAATTATGTCTTTTGTATGGTTGATTGTTCAAATTAGGTTAAACAAGTCCTTATGATTATGTTATAGTATGATATGTGTTACGTTACATCACTTCATACTTATGTTCCCGAACACTTCATACTTATGTTAATTATGTACGTGGTCCAAGTTTAAATCTTTGATAATCGTATTTTCACCAAGATTGTTGAATACTGTAATTTTGTTAAGTAAAAAAAAGTTAAGTATGTTTTGATGATGTTATAGATTAAGTTTTTTTTGATGATGTTACGAACACTTTATAGTACTCCCAATACTTCGTATGTTCAATAAAGATTTTCTTGTTTGATGCTAATAATGTGGTCCAAGTTTAAACCTTTGATTATCGTAATTTCACCAAGGATTGTTGCATGATATAATTTTGTTACGTACAAGAAAAAGTTAAGTATGTTTTGATGATGTTATAGGTTAAGAATGTTTTGATGATGTTACGAACACTTCATACTACTCCCAATACTCCGTCCGTTCAATAAAGATTTCCTCGTTTGATGTTAATAATGTGGTTCAAGTTTGTACCTTTGATTGTATAGGATTGTTGCATAACATAATTTTGTTACGTACAAAAAAAAAAGTTAAGTATGTTTCGATGATGTTACAGGTGGAGTAACGTCGATGCCGATGTTTTTGGAGAAATTCTTCCCATCAGTGTACAAGCAGCAGATGGAGGATTCAGGGACTAATCAATACTGCAAATTCAACAGCACAAAATTAACGATGTTCACATCCTCCCTATACTTGGCTGCCCTAATAGCTTCTGTTGTGGCATCCACTGTCACCAGAAAATTGGGACGTCGATGGTCGATGTTTTCTGGAGGTCTCCTCTTCTGTGCTGGTGCAATTGTTAATGCTGCTGCTCAAAACGTTGCCATGCTTATCATTGGCCGTATTCTGCTTGGTTTCGGTATTGGATTCGCTAATCAGGTACCTATATGTTGTAATATTTTGATTTATATTTGGGTTATAGATCTAATTTTAGCATACAGTATACTTGTATCTCTATTTTAGCTGCTTTTACGTACATTAGAACTATATTTATACGAAATTTTTTGTAGTATGATATATAAAAACAAAGGCAATTATGTTTGATAACATGCTTTAGGGCCTGTTCTCTTCGGCATAAAACTACTGAACTGAACTGAACTAAATTATAACTAATTAATAGCAATGATTATCATTTAGGAACTGAACTGAAACTGAACTGAAAATAAGCTGGGGAGAACAGGCCCTTAGACAGTTTTTCAAAATAATCCTTTTTTCTGATAAGAAGATTTCTTTAGGGTACCATAGTATGATTTGGGTTACTTCGCATAATTTTTCATGTACTGCATCCTGAATTTTTTGTTTACCAAAATGCTTAAGGACAAAATTTCAATATTATGCTATAGATTTGCTTAGAGCGTTACTTAATATGATCTACAATGGACTACATATATTAAAACTTAATGATGTCTTCAATATATTGCAGTCAGTGCCAGTTTTTCTATCAGAGATGGCACCTTACAAGCATAGAGGAGCTCTAAACATGATGTTCCAGCTTACCATCACCATAGGAATTCTCATAGCAAACCTCCTTAACTACAGATTTGCCAAGATCGAGCATTATGGATGGCGATTGAGTCTTGGGGGTGCCATGGTTCCGGCTCTTATCATCCTTGTCGGGTCTCTGATCCTCCCTGAAACACCCAACTCTCTAATCGAACGAGGCCAACTTGAAGAGGCCAAGAAAATGTTGCGCAAAATCCGAGGGGTTGACAATGTTGACACCGAATTACAAGACTTAATTGCTGCTAGTGAGACATCTAAGAAGGTTAAACACCCTTGGAGAAGCCTATTAAAGAAGCAATATAGGCCTCCTCTTATTTTCTCTATTGCTATCCCTATGTTTCAACAACTTACTGGGATTAATGTCATCATGTTTTATGCACCGGTTTTGTTTAAAACTATTGGATTTGGGAGCAATGCTTCGCTTATGTCTGCTGTGATTACTGGAGGTGTTAATGTCATTGCTACTTTGGTTTCCATATATGGAGTTGATAAATGGGGAAGGAGGTCTCTTTTCCTTGAGGGTGGCCTTCAA
Source organism: Beta lomatogona (assembly GCA_947646795.1). Taxonomy (NCBI): domain Eukaryota; kingdom Viridiplantae; phylum Streptophyta; class Magnoliopsida; order Caryophyllales; family Amaranthaceae; genus Beta; species Beta lomatogona. The sequence goes on from CANSNZ010000418.1 coordinate 828,723, forward strand.
ATGCTCTTCTTTCAGGTAATTTACTTACTAATACTTACTCCGTCCCAATTTAGTTTGGTAGCTAATATATATTTACTTTATAATTAATACATTGAACTATATTGCTAAATTTCCCTTGAAAACTATTTTATTATGAACTCATCAATTGATTTAGAATTATGGATTACTTTAAGATCTATTAACTTTAATTTAGACGACTTACGTAACTTAAATGACAATTTTCGAATACTTGAATAACACAAACTGGTTTTTGATTTATACTCCTCCGTTTCATTTTAATTTACTCACTTAACTTTGGGGGAGAATTAAGGAGAAAGTGTAAAAGTATGAGAGAGAAACTGAAAAGGTGGAGAGAGAAATTGAAAAGTGAGAGAGATAAATTAAAAAGTGGGTTAAAATATTAAATAGCATATGACATGGGTGGAAAAAGAGGAGAAAGTAGATGTGACATGTTACCAAAAATAGAAAAAGCAAGAGTGTGTAGATTAAAAAGAAACAGACCAAAAAGGAAAGTATGTAGATTAAAAAGAAATGGAGGGAGTATCTATTATTATTTAGTTTCTTCCTTATACTTTACTACCTCCGTTTTATGAAGTTCTACTCATTTACTGTAGATACACATTATAAGACAAATTGGAAAGAGTGTAAAAATTAGGTCCACTTGATTTCTTTACCTTATTTAGTGAGCCAAAGATGATTAAATTATTGTATATCTTTTGCCAAATGAGGAATAAAGTAAAGTGAGTAGAACTTCACACTAAAATAAAAAGTGAGTAGAACTTCACAGAATGGAGGATTACCTTACTCAGTTATATCGATATAATTGCATTGCAGATTCTGGTGACGATCTTCATCGGATGGAAATTTGGGGTGACTGGAAATGCAACAGACTTGCCACAATGGTATGCCCTACTGGTTGTGGCTTTCATATGCCTCTACGTAGCTGGATTTGCATGGTCATGGGGGCCTCTAGGGTGGCTTGTGCCTAGCGAAATCTTCCCACTTGAAGTTCGATCAGCAGCACAGAGTATCAATGTATCGGTGAACATGATCTTTACGTTCGCGATAGCTCAAGCTTTCCTCCCTATGCTATGTGCCATGAAGTTTGGTCTTTTCATCTTCTTCGCCTTCTTTGTGGTGGTGATGACTGTATTTATTTACATATTATTGCCTGAGACCAAGAATGTGCCTATTGAAGAGATGGTGATTGTATGGAAGAACCATAAGTGTTGGAGTGATTTCATTCCTGAGGAAGCTATACCACCTGAGCTTAAGGTTGAGATGATTGAAGGTGGCAATGTTTCTAACGATAAATATTAAGTTCGTTTACTTATAATTTAGTATAAGGAAATTTTAGGATTTTAAGTTAGTTTACTTATAAATTAGTATTAGGAAATTTAGGATTAGGAGGATACGTTATCTAGCAAAATTTAAATTGAGTATAAATATTATTGTTTTTTTTTAATGTTGTTTGTTCTTGCGCTTTTTAAAAAGCAAAGAGTATTTTATTCATCCTTTAAGGGTTATTTTACCTTTAGTACAATTTCCTACAATTATATATATATATATATATATATATATATATATATATATATATATATATATATATATATATATATATTGACAAGAAAAATTTATATACGAATATTATGCAAATGTAATTATGTAATTAGTCGCTCTTCGAAAACAATACAAAAACAAAAAGTTATAGCAATCCATTTGTGAAACATTAGTATTAACTTCGAGTTGATGTACATTATAGTATTATACAATAATGCTGCAAATCAATTTCTGTAAATGATATTTGTAGTTAATAAATGGAGTTAAGCATAAATACAGGACTTCACATTTGGTATTTTTCACCTTTAAAGACCTCCCACTTTTTTTTTCACCTTTAAGGACCTAGAGTTAACTTTGAGGCCATTTCACTCACCTGAGTTCAGCCAAAAGGTTAAGTCCTTTAAAAAAAGTTAAGTCCTTCAAATCATTTAACTAAATACAAAACTTAGTTCCTTCAGTGCATTTAATAAACCAAAAAATTTAGGTCCTTGGTGTTTAACTGTTTAACTGCTACAAGAAAATCGTTTTGCACAATTCAAAAAACTAGCCGTTACATGATTAATCTTTACAAAAAAAATCTTTAGCACAGCCATCCCATTTCTCCAATTCTTTGCATCTGCACTTGTGATCTGGAAAAAAAAATTGCATAAGACATGTATCATCAGTCAGGTATATTATGTGGGTGCAACCAGGTTGTGGTAAAAAGGGTTTCCAAAACAACTAAAAATCCTTTTAGAAGGTTCATCACATGCAGGAACTACAAGCAATCAAATGGCTACCACTTCTGGGAATGGATTGATGAAGACCATGAATGGGAACTCAAACATGAGATGATCAAGTTGATAAAGAGAAATGAATTCCTTGAGGAAGCAGAGGTGCAGAACAAGAAAATGACAGCATTTTACAGATTGGTTATATTGTTATTGCTTATGATAATTGCACTAATTTGTGCTTATAATTTAGTGGTGACAATGGATATGTAATTACCTTAATGTAGTTGGTTAGTTTGTGAGATTTGATTGAGAAGTAGAATCTATCTGACTTTGATTGATGAACTGCAAGCAAAATGCAGAACATGTATGAAATAAATTTGTGTGAATAAGAAAAGTAACTTACCAAATTTGTGTGAATAAGAAAAGTAACTTACCATTGCTTGCCTGCTGTAGCCATTGGGGTAAGTATAAACTCCAATACCTCTGTTGTACATGGGTAGATTGTCCCTGTTATCTGCCACATGCTGTCCTTTGGCCTTGTTTGCTGTAGTTGTTTGTGTCTGTTTCTTAGATGTTGTGTGTTTTGTTGGTCCAGTTGAGTCTCCAACTTGTGAGGACTTAGGTGGCCTTGCTGCAGTAGGCTTCCCAGTAGTCAGAGTGTGCTGTAGTGGCATAGGGCACTTCCTTTTGTATCTTCCAGACCATACCGGGAAATCCTCCTCCAACCCCTGCATACACTTGTTACACACTCTCAGTTCATCAACTCTCAGCAAATTTAAACGAAATTTAATCATCTAAACATGATACGCACATTAACAACTTGTTAACTAACAACAAAGTAACAATTCGACAAAAAATTTCACATGATCATCACATAACCCTAAAACGTAAATTACCCAGAAAAAATTTCTCGTAAAATCGAAAAAAAACAACTTAAATAAGGGAATTATGAATGTACCTTGCTAAACTCTAAAAATCGATTCGAAATAGCTCCGAGAAGAGACTAATCGCCTTGCTTTTTCCTCCAACAATGGTGGGTTGAGTATTAGAACAGGGGAGAAGGAATGAAAGGGCGCCAATTTTTCCTTGTACAGTTGATTATATGTCTGTACAGTTAGCCCGCTTCCCCAAACAACTTCAGCCCCATAATTATTACTTTATGTCAGTTAACCATGGCTTAACTACACTTGGGTTTATTTTAATGATTTATGGCCTGAAACTAAATGTTAGGTCCTTAAAGATGAAAAAAAAAGTAGGAGGTCCTTAAAGGTGAAAAATACCAAATGTCAAGTCCTGTATTTTTCACCTGCAATTGGTTTATGTGACCGTTTTGCTGCCCTTAGCTAGGCCTTGACTCTTGAGGGTACAATTGGTTTGCCCGCAGAACCTCGCTCGGATTTGATGGGGCCTACCCGCGAGGTTGCACCATTGAAGCACGACAACTGGGCTCTCGTGGGATGGAATTGTGAAAGTGCCCTGTCAATGTCATTAGAGCACCTACAATGGCATGGTTTTAAGTTGGTCTAGCAAATAGTAAAACTAGCTTTAGTTAGTTTTATTATTGGGGCACTTGGCTCTTTGGGTTGGTTGGTCTGGAAATCCAGACCATATATGCCTTGGATGGAGCGCCCAAGGCGAATGATAATGTGCCGCGTGGCAAAAAAGCTGGCCATAATTTGTTTCACTTCCCTTGTGAAACGCAGTGCTTGGAAGAAAAAGGAGAAAGAGAGAAGGAAGCGTTGGATTGAAACGCACAACTGAACAACACGCTGGGCCCAAGGCTCCAGCTTGCTGTCAGTGGCCCTGACGCGCGTCAGAGGCCCACTGACCAGCAAGTGGGAGGGCGCCACGCGTGTCTTTCTTCTGCGCTATTGCTTCCACGCTGCACCTGCTGTTTCAATTAATTTCAACGGCTAATTTTGTAAACGTTACAAATTTTGTAACGTTTAAAAAAAAAAATCAGTTTATAATTTAAAAAAAAAAATTACAATAACGGCTATAAAATATTTTTATCTATAAATTGAGCCCAAATTTCATATATTTTACCACACTTCTTACCAACCTATTTTTTTTAATTACTCTCTCCTACCTAATATTACTTATACTAAGCCAATATTATGGATTCAAATAATCCTAATTACTCCCAAAATAATCCAAACCACCCACAAAATTCCCAAAATAACTTCCAAATCGATCCAAGTGTGCTACAAAATCCGGAATTCCAAAGAATGTTTATGTTTTTCCAAAGCCAATCGAATTACCAAAATTCTCAACAAGCTACACAACAATCTCCACAAAGTTCTAATCATATATCCCAACAACAATCCCAACCATCTTTTCCTATATCCCAACATATTTCACAACAACATGAACAACCTCACGAAAACAATGATGTAGTTGAAATCCAATCACATGAAATTAAAAACACTCATTCTTCAAAAAAAGCCACAGCACCAAAGTTTCAATGGAGTGCAGAGGAAGATCATGCACTCATTTCGGCTTATCTGGAGTGCGGAGGAGATGTGTTGAAGGGAACCGACCAAAATGGTGATGGTTTTTGGGGCTCAGTATTTGAGAGTGTGGAAGAGTCACGACGGCTCAATCCAACTTTACGCCCAAGGACATTCAAAGCTCTTACTAGTCGTTGGAAAAAAATCAACGGAGATGTGAATGCATGGGTCGGGATATACACGGAGGCGAAAAGGAAAAAGGGGTCCGGCTGCAATGAAGAAGACGTCTTGACTGAAGCCCGTGAGATGTGGATAAAAGTCCATGGGCCTCGATTTACATTGGAGCATGCATGGAATGTTATGAAACACTACGACAAATGGGCAGATGGAACCCAAATTAGCGGCGGAAGCTCAAAACGGTCCGGTCCCGGACGAAGGTGCGAGCTCAAAACGTCCCGACGGCATCAAGAAAGTTAAGAGTAGGAGAAAAGCCTCAATATCCAATTCTCCATCTCCATCTCCATCCTCTTCAGAATTTACGAGGAGGATTAGTTTAGGAGAAGACTTGCTTGAGTATCAAAAGGAGCGTGATGCCTTGAGAGAATCAACGAAAGAGGAAGATAGGAAGTTCAAAATTTGGAATACATTAATGGCTAAGTCTTCCCTTGATCCGGATGAGAGAGAGATGTATGAAAAACTTAAGCTACAATTTAAGAATAAATATGTGTAGTTAGTGTTCATGTTTTTAATTGGCTTTAGTTTGCAATTTAGTTGTATTGTACTTCAATTATAAATGTGTATGTGTCGTAACTTTTGATTATGAATGTATCATTATCATTATCGTTATAATTATTGTTATCACAACATTATCGTTTTCATTATTATTCTACTTATTATTATTATTATTACTATTATTATTATTGCATTGAATTGTCTAATCACCTGATATTGAATAATATCACAAATAGTACTGCATAGAATTGTCAACTCACCTGACTTTGAATAGTATGACACATAGTAACGCATTGAATTGTCTACTCCTATATTGCAGTGAATTGTCTACTCCTACATTGCATTGATATGTCTAATCTGTAAATGAATTATTGTTATGTACATATGATGGATTTTTCCTATATAATAGAACATAACTTCAACAATAAAATCACAACTCCATTCACTTTTCTTCTCAATCTTTTATTTTCTAGAAAAACTCCACTTCAATCAACATATCTCCAAAATGAACTATGATTCAAGTTCTTCTAGTTCAGGTTCTGAATTCTTTAATTACATGGTTCAAGATTACATAGAATGGAGTCAATCCGTTGATGCTGAGCAACAAAACGAAGAAGAAATTGTACCCCACACGAGAAAATATATGCATAGGGAACGTGAGGAAGCTCATGAAAGATTGTTTCATGACTATTTCAGCAACGAACCTCTGTACCCCGAGAATATTTTTCGCCGAAGGTTTCGTATGCACAAGCATGTTTTCCTTCGTATTGTCGAAGGTGTGTAGCAGTGAAGATGATGAGTTCTTTACGCAAAAACCGGATGCTCTTTGGAAGGATGGGTGCATCTCGCACTCCAAAAATGCACAGCGGCTATCAGGATGTTGGCATATGGTTCATCCTCTGATGCTGTCGATGAGTACTTGAAAATTGCTTCAAGTACCGCTAGAGAATGCCTTCTTCATTTTGTCGAAGGGGTTGTTGCTAGATTTGGACCTGAATACTTGAGGAAGGCAAATGCAAATGACATTGAGCGTCTCCTACATGAAGGCGAGCGTCGTGGCTTCCCAGGCATGATGGGAAGCATCGATTGCATGCACTGGAACTGGAAGAATTGTCCTCGGGGCTGGAAAGGAATGTATCAAGGAAGAAGCAAAACAGCAACAATAATCTTATAAGCAGTTGCTTCAAGTGACTTATGGATATGGCATGCTTTTTTTGGCACCCCGGGTTCATGCAATGATATAAACGTATTGCAGAGGTCTCCCGTCTTTGATGATGTTCTACAAGGAAGAGCTCCAGAGGTCAACTTCTCAGTGAACGGGACAACTTATAACATGGGTTACTATTTTACTGATGGCATATACCCGAGGTGGTCAACATTCATCCCCGCAATAAAGCTCCCTCAAACCCCCAAACAAAGATTATTCACACAGCATAAGGAAGCTGTTAGAAAAGATGTAGAGCGTGCATTCGGGGTATTGCAAGCTAGATTTGCAATCATTCGCAAACCCGCTCTCGCGTGGGATAAGGACATATTGTGGAAAATAATCATGGCATGTATCATTATGCACAATATGATTGTTGAAGATGAGCGTGATACTTATCAAAATTACCGAGATCCGAACGAATATGATCAAGTTTAAACTCAAAATAACGAGGGGTCATCTAACCAAGTCGGAGGAGACTCATTCGTTGTGCACAACGGAAGACTCGAGGCGCGAAATTTAGGTTCATACATGGCGAGAAGATCCGAGATGCGAGACGGAGAAACTCACATCTCACTAAAAAATAACTTGGTTGAACACATATGGCGTAAGTTTGGGCCTAATCGTCAAGTTGATTAAGTAACTTTTATTGATTTGCTTATGGTTTAAGTAATTCTAAATTTCATGTATTTGTGTGTTTTTAAATTATCTATCTTTATGTATCAAATTATCATGTATTTGTGTGTTCTAAATTATCTATCTTTATGTATCAAATTTCATGTATATGTGTTTTCTAAATTATTTATCGTATGTAATCTGTTCGTTGTTTTTAATTTATAATATCAAGTTAACGCTAATTTAATTTAACGTAAGCTAATTAGCTAATTTAATTTAACGTAATTTAATTTAACGTAATTTAATTAACTTCGATTAATTTAGATCATCTATTTCATATAAAAATAAACATTGAGTAGGAAAGAGAGTATATGGTGGGGTATAATAAAAGTAAGAGAGAGAAATAGAAAAACCAAGTAAGACCAACCAAACCATTGTGAGAAAAAAAAGATGAGTTGGTGGGAGTTTTAGTGGGATGTGAGGTGTAAGAAGGAGGAAAGGAGAGAGAAAGAAAAAAGCTCCAAGACCAACCAAGACCAACCATGCCATTGTAGATGCTCTTAGGGCTTCTGACATAGAAGGATCATAAGTTGGGATCTGATAAATGCTCGGGATTCGAGTTACATGGTGGAAGGCGGTTTTCGGGTTTTTGGGATATTCTCCCTGATATACTAAATGTTGGATGTACATAGATGAATTAGGAGCTGTGTGTAATCAAATGTATAGTATTTTGTTTTCCTTCCCTGTTTTTGGGGGTTAGGAGGGATGAGAGGTCCAGTAGGAGGCGGATCATATAACATGATTCATGAGTTTGATTAAAGGAAAGTTGGATTTGTCAGCATGATTCTCTTTGGATCTTCCTTTTTTGTTGATGTTTTTTTATTAAAAGAAAAAATATACTCCTCATATATTGTCTTTGAGAAGTTTCCTTGCTCTGCTTGTAAAACTCTGAATCAACAGAATTCCCTTCAAACTGATATTAATATAGAATGTAGACGTAACAAATCAATTGAATTCAAATCGTAAATGTAAACTAGTTTTTAGGCATGAGCTATGCCCTGGGTAATTATAATTTTCATTCATTAATATTTTCCTTTAAAATTATATTACAAAACATTAATTGGTTTAGTGGTTAAGACTTTAGTATATAAGCTTGAAGTCATGGGGACGGATGCCTTTTAATATAGGAAAAATGGAAATTAATAATCCCACATTTGCCACTTCTGCTCAAAACAATCCCACCTCTTCGAAATTTGGAAACAATCCCACCTTATACCCTCCTCTTCTTAAAACAGGCCCTTTTCATTTAGTAACCGGAAAAAACAAGTAAACCCCCCTTTTAACAGGTAATCCTCCTCTTCCTTCTTTCTTTATTCCTCATTCACACTTTCTGTCTCCTCCTCCAAATTCTCCCCTGCTCCCCTGCTTTCTTTACTCCTCATTCACACTTTTCACTCAATCTGAGTTTTTCTCTCTCCCCCCATTTCCATGTTGTTCGTTAAACTCCTCTTCCATTTTCTCTCTCCTCCTTCTTCAACGTTACTCCAAATTCCCCCTTTTTCTACTCCATCTCCTCCCCAAATTCAATCTCAATTTTGCAATATCTTCCTTCAATTGTCTTACCCTAAGCTGGAATTTTATTCTCGTGATCACGCCATATCGATGACCGATGCTTCCTTGGGTCGCTTGTAGTTCCTCGTTGTTACACTAAGATCGAAGTTCGGCAATTTATTCGAATCCGGGTCTTGAGTATTTGACACGAGACAAGTGAAATAAAAGTTAAAAACTTGGTAGATAAAGAAGAATCGGTTTTGATGAGGATGTGAAACAGGAGAAGGAGGGTGAGAGAGAGAAAGTTGGGGAGGAGTTCTTACTCCCAGGCTGCCTAATGAAATGCAATAGTAAGATAGAAGTGATTAGAGGTATAAATCAGATTGATGCGAATTACTCTTGACAAAATTAAGTCCTAAAATTCATCAACCGCCATAAAATACATATTTTTCATTCTAATTAAATAAATAAAATAGTTATGCAGGGAATTTCCCACAGAGGAGTAAGTTAGAAGGAGGGTTGTACTCATTAGCAAGGTTCTGGGCAGTGTTCCACACCCTAAGATAAGAGTTGTTGTCCAAGTCTCCAAGATATTGTCGCGGCCACATTGCAGACCTCACGTTCCACATACCTTGGTTGTCTAATGACACCAATATCGCTGTCCAAGAGTTAGGATATACCTGCACTCACCAAAACATACGGGAAAAGTTGCCGAAGTTTCGGTGGTGGGGCGGTTGCCCAGCAGGGGTTGAGGTGGGGATGTGAGGAGGGATCCGTGGTGGGGAGATGGGTTTGAGGAGAGAGAAAATGGGGTGATGAGGAAGAAGAGGAGAGAGGCGGTGGTCCTCAAGCTTTGGTGCAGCAGCGAACTGGAGCAGCAGCAAAGCACACGAAGCAGGGGAGAGTGCGAAGGAAAGAGAGAAGTTGGTGGCGCTGCGGTGCGGCGCAGCTGCGGGGTTGCTGGCGTGGTGTTTGGCGGTCAGAGGGAGGCGGTGCACCGGAGGTGGTGCGCACAATGGTGGTGTTGTAGTGGTGTGGTGGTGTGATTTCCATGCCATTAGAAACTGATTTAAGTTAGTTGAGGAAGAAGAAAGAGTTAAGTGAGAAAAGGGTGGGAAATGAAAAGGGTTTACCTTTTCTTCAGGTAACCTGTAAAAATGGCTGTTTTAATAAGAGGGGTATAAGGTGAGATTGTTTCCAGATTTCGAAGAGGTGGGATTGTTTTGAGCAGAAGTGGCAAAGATGGGATTATTAGTTTCCATTTTTCCTTTAATATATTAATATAGATTGGACAAAAGTTGTAAATATAAAAATGAATGATGACAAAAAAATAAGTGAAAGTAAAATTTTTTAATAGTAAAATCAATTCATTAATAAAGACAACCAAGACAACTACAAAACAACGATTTGTTGTAGTCGTGAGGATGATTTCATCTGATTGATGTGGATGTATTTGGTTAATTGACAACTCTTGTAATCCAAAATAAATATATGAAGTAAACTGATCACATCCATGACTTAAAACATTGCAAAATATATGCTTCGACACTCTCTCAAAAACAATCTCATGGCTTCTTCAATCCAACCCTATCACTTAAACTTATCTTGTTTAACAACCTTGCCAAATTATCAAATGTTGAAAACTACCCATTTCAACTTCCCTATTAAAAGCTCCAAACTTGAAACAAAACCCATTAATGGAAGATCATTAAAAGAAATTTGCAAACAGGGTAATTTAAAGGAAGCTTTTCAATCATTAACCCAATATTTGTCCCAACAAAATGTAACTCAATTTTCACCTGATGAAGCATATTCATCAGTTCTTGAGCTTTGTGCAGAGAAGAAGGCTTTGTTGGAAGGGAAACAGATTCATGCCCATGTTATAACATCAAATGGGCATGGTAATTTAGTGTTTTTGAGAACTAAACTTGTGTTTTTGTATGGGAAATGTGGGGAAGTTTCGGATGCTAACAAGGTGTTTGATGAAATGCCTCAAAGAAGTATATTTTCTTGGAATGCTATGCTTGGTGCTTATGTTTCCAATGGGAAGCCTTGGGAAGCACTTGAACTGTACCGTGAAATGCGGGTTTTTGGGGTGAATGTTGATGCTTGCACTTTCCCTTGTGTTCTTAAAGCTTGTGGCTTGATAAAGGACCTAAAATTGGGAACTGAAAGTCATGGTTTTGCAGTTAAATCTGGGTGTGATTCAAATGGTTTTGTAGTGAATGCTCTTGTGAGTATGTATGCTAAGTGTGAAAATACTTCTGGTGCAAGGCAGTTATTTGACAGAATTCAAGAAAGAGAGGATGTTGTGCTATGGAATTCAATCATTTCAGCGTATTCTGCGAGTGGGAAGCCTATGGAAGCGTTGGCGCTTTTCAGAGAGATGGAGAAGGATGGTGTTAGCATGAATAGTTATACTTATGTTTGTGCACTACAAGCATGTGAGGAGCCATTCAGGAGACTAGGGATGGAGATTCATGCTTCGATTTTGAAGAAGAATGATCATATGCATCTCTATGTGGCCAATGCTTTGCTTGTTATGTATACAAGGTGTGGTAGAATGAGAGAAGCAGCTCACATCTTCAAGAGGATGACTGAGAAGGATAGTATTTCATGGAATTCTATGCTTTCTGGTTTTGTACAGAATGGCCTCTATAATGAGGCTCTTCAGTTTTTTCATGAAACGCTGGCGGCAGGACAGAGAGCAGATCAAGTCTCTTTGATAAGTATTCTCGGAGCTTCTGGAAGGTTAAAGAACTTGCTGAACGGAATGGAAGCTCATGCTTATGCCGTGAAAAATGGATTAGATGTTGATATTCAAGTTGCAAATTCCATAATAGATATGTATTCCAAATGTTATCACATAACTATTATGGAATGTGTTTTTAGAAGGATGCCCAGTAGAGATGTTATTTCTTGGACTACAGTGATAGCTGGCTATGCTCAAAACTATTATCACACTAAAGCCTTGGATGTTTTCCGAGAAGTACAGGTTGAAGGGGTGGAAATTGATGCCATGATGATCGGAAGTGTCCTGCTTGCTTGCACGTCATTGAGACGACTTAACCATGTAAAAGAGACACATAGTTATATCTTGAGAAATGGGCTCTTCGATTTAGTGTTGAGTAACACGCTTGTAGATGCGTATGGAGAATGCAACAATATAGAATTGGCCTCTCGGATGTTTGATTTGATAGAAAACAAAGATGTTGTTTCTTGGACTAGCATGATTTCAGCTTATGTTGATAGTGGACTTGGAAATGAAGCTCTAAGTCTTTTTCGTTCTATGAAAGAAGATATACTGAAACCAGATTCTGTGGCATTAGTCAGCATACTCTCAGCCACAGCTAGTCTCTCTGCCTTGAAGATGGGGAAAGAAGTCCATGGATTCTTAATCAAGCAACGGTTTCTTTTAGAGGGATCTGTTGCTAGCTCTCTTGTTGATATGTATGCACGATGCGGAACACTGGAGAATGCATGTAAGGTGTTTAATGTTGTCAATCATAAGGATACTGTTTTATGGACTTGTATGATCCATGCGAGTGGTATGCATGGTCGTGGCAAAGAAGCCACCGAGTTGTTTGACAAGATGGTGATGGAAGATACACAGCCAGATCATGTTACATTCTTGGCACTTCTTTACGCATGTAGCCACTCAGGGATTATTGATGAAGGTAAAAAGTATCTAGAAATCATGAAACATAACTATAACCTAGAGCCATGGCCTGAACACTATGCCTGTATGGTTGACCTCCTAGGCCGAGCAAATCGTCTGAGAGAGGCATATGAGTTTGTGATTAGCATGCCTATTGAACCTAATGCTGTTGTCTGGTGTGCTCTTCTTGGGGCTTGCCATGTTCACTCCAATAAGGAATTGGGAGATATTGCAGCTGAAAAGTTGTTGAATTCAGAACCAGGGAATCCTGGAAATTATGTACTAGTGTCCAATGTCTTTGCTGCAACTGGAAGGTGGGATGATGTTGAGTTGATACGAGGGCGAATGAAGGAAAGAGGGTTGAAGAAGGATCCAGCTTGCAGTTGGATAGAGATCAGAGGTAAGGTCCATAATTTCATGGCAAGGGACAAGAACCACCCTCAAAGTCGCCAAATATACGAAAAACTAGATGAAATCATAGAGATATTAAACAAACAAGGAGGTTACATTGCTCAAACTAAGTATGTTTTGCATAATGTTGATGAGGAAGAGAAAATCAGGATGCTGTATGGTCACAGTGAGAGGTTGGCAATTGCATACGCACTCCTTGAGTCTCCCAAGGGAGCCCCTATAAGAGTTACCGTATGTGGTGATTGTCATGTGTTCATAAAGTTAGTGTCTAAATTTTTTCATAGGGAAATTATCATAAGGGATGCTAGCAGATTTCATCATTTTCATCAAGGAAGTTGCTCTTGTCGAGATTTCTGGTGATGGCTTAGTGCATCAAGACATACACACTGGTCAGTGCATGTCATATGGTGATAGTGCTAATGACATTGATGCATGGTAGTATCAAATTAGCTATGCTATATAAGCAAATGATTGTTTGCGTATACTAGATTGGTTGTTTCGCTGAACAGAAGTGTATCAATTAATGTGGAGCGGACGAATATGATAAGTGTGTCGGTCAAAATAGGACGGAGGGAGCATTCCACAAAGTACATACTATTGTAAAAAAAATTGTATATGTAACGTAATTTATATAGATTATTCCTTATTTTATCAAAGTACACGAAATTTCCTATGTGCATTAAGAGTTCGTGCCATCTTCAAATCATCGAAAAAATCAACATCCAAATTCAAAGCCAGGTGATCATTTAAATTTAATTTATGTTTATATATTTATATATTTCTAATTTTTAATTACCGTTTGATTATCAGTATATGTAAACTTTTTCTTCTATTTTTTAAAACTAATGTTTGCTCTCTCTAAAAGTGTTTGTTGTTTCACATTGTTTATACAGTTATTTCCCCCCCAAAATTCACCTTAACAGATAATATTTTAACACGAATCATAATTTTATCTTTTCAATAAACCATATCCATGTAGATGTCCTATTCTATTCATAAAAGTTTCTTTTTTTGAGGGGATAATTTTCTTAATTACTAAGAATACATATAACCTTCTATGTCATGTTTATTAACAACACCATGACTCTTTCTCGACTAATTTTTTTTCTTTTGGTACGTTGTTCTTCTTCATAAAATATTATGTTTTACGAGGACTTATCTCTTCTGTTAAATATGTTTTTGATAGATCTTACCTCAGTTATCTAGTTAATAAGCTAGTAAAGCATATACTTAATCCAATATTATCCAGTTTGTAGTAATAATTAAATTTATAATCCAACTTAATTACACTCCTATCCAACCCAAAAAAAAAACACTCCTATCGTTATCCATAAAGGTAAAAAACCGATATTGATATGGATTAGGTATTTTTATTTTAGATCACACATAACTTAACTATATATATACACATTGAACAGCCACTCCTAAAAACATAGTAAAGATTGAAAGCAGTAGTTTTGGAGAACAATAAAAGTTGAAGGGAGAGTTAGAAAAAAGATATAGGAGAAGTTGAAACAAGAATTGAAGAATGGCGGGTGGAGTAATATTGGACGGTGCAAAAGAGGGTAAAGATTATCCAGGAAAGCTTACTGTTTATGTGTTTCTAAGCTGCCTTCTCGCCGCCGCCGGAGGTTTGATCTTTGGCTATGATATTGGAATTTCAGGTACTATATTGATCACCTTTTAATTATGGATACATGCATAATTATGTCTTTTGTATGGTTGATTGTTCAAATTAGGTTAAACGTACAAGTCCTTATGATTATGTTATAGTAGGATATGTGTTACGTTACATCACTTCATACTTATGTTCCCGAACACTTCATAATACTCCGAATACTCCCTGCTTTCAATAAAGATTAATTTTGTCGTTTGCTGTTAATACTGTGGTCCAAGTTTAAACCTTTTGTAATCGTATTTTCACCAAGGATTGTTGCATAATATAATTTTGTTACGTACAAGAAAAAAGTTAAGTATGTTTTGATGATGTTATAGGTTAAGTATGCTTTTAATTTGATGATGTTACGAACACTTCATAGTACTCCCAATACTTCGTCCGTTCAATAAAGATTTTGTCGTTTGTTGTTAATAATGTGGTCCAACTTTAAACCTTTGATAATCGTATTTTCACGTAGGATTGTTGCATAATATATAATAATTTTGGTACCTACAAAAAAAGTGAAGTATTTTTTTTTGATGATTTTATTGGTTAAGTATGTTTTGATAATGTCACCAACACTTCATAGTACTCCCAAATTCCCAATACTCCGTCCATTCAATAAAGATTTTCTCGTTTGCTGTCAATAATGTGGTCCAAGTTTAAACCTTTTGTAATCGTAATTTCACCAAGGATTGTTGCATAATATAATTTTGTTACGTACATAAAAAAGAATTTTAAGTATGTTTTGACGATGTTATAGGTGGAGTAACATCGATGCCGATGTTTTTGGAGAAATTCTTCCCATCAGTGTACAAGCAGCAGATGGAGGATTCAGGGACTAATCAATACTGCAAATTCAACAGCACAAAATTAACGATGTTCACATCCTCCCTATACTTGGCTGCCCTAATAGCTTCTGTTGTGGCATCCACTGTCACCAGAAAATTGGGACGTCGATGGTCGATGTTTTCTGGAGGTCTCCTCTTCTGTGCTGGTGCAATTGTTAATGCTGCTGCTCAAAACGTTGCCATGCTTATCATTGGCCGTATTCTGCTTGGTTTCGGTATTGGATTCGCTAATCAGGTACCTATATGTTGTAAACTTTTGATTTATATTTGGGTTATAGATCTAATTTTAGCATACAGTATACTTGTATCTCTATTTTAGCTGCTTTTACGTACATTAGAACTATATTTATACGAATTTTTTTATAGTATGATGTATAAAAACAAAGGCAATTATATTTGGTAACATGCTTTAGAGTTTTCCAAAATAATCGTTTTTCATAATAAGAAGATTTCTTTAGGGTACCATATAGTATGATTTTGCAAATATTAGGATTACTTTAAAGAAAGAGTTAGCGTTCCTACAAGATTTTTTTTCATGTACTGCATCCTGAAATTTAGCATTGTTTACCACAAAAAGTATAGGAAAAATTGACTATAGAAGTCTAAACTTTGGGCGATAATTTTTAAAAGGTTTGAACTATTGATTAACTTGTGTAAGTCCCAACTTTAAGGGGTCTTAACTTTTAGCGAGCCTCGGTGACTTAAAACTGACGATTTTTTTTTTAAAATCTCACCTAGTTTCTACTTCCCTCCCTCAATTAACCTTCTGGTGTGACCCAAGTTTTACAAGTTATGACCTATTAAGCTAGTTTCAAGTCACTAAGACCCGCTAAAAGTTAAGACCCCATGAAGTTGGGACCTACACAGGTTAATCAATAGTTCAAAGTTCAGACCTTTTAAAAATTATCACCTAAAGTTGAGACCTCTATTGTCAATTTTTCCAAAAGTATAAAGAGAGTGTTTTAAGGACAAAATTTCAATATTATGCTATACATTTGCTTAGGGTGTTACTTAAAAATTTAATGACATCTCTAATCTCTTCAATATATATTACAGTCAGTGCCAGTTTTTCTATCAGAGATGGCACCTTACAAGCATAGAGGAGCTCTAAACATGATGTTCCAGCTTACCATCACCATAGGAATTCTCATAGCAAACCTCCTTAACTACAGATTTGCCAAGATCGAGCATTATGGATGGCGATTGAGTCTTGGGGGTGCCATGGTTCCGGCTCTTATCATCCTTGTCGGGTCTCTGATCCTCCCTGAAACACCCAACTCTCTAATCGAACGAGGCCAACTTGAAGAGGCCAAGAAAATGTTGCGCAAAATCCGAGGGGTTGACAATGTTGACACCGAATTACAAGACTTAATTGCTGCTAGTGAGACATCTAAGAAGGTTAAACACCCTTGGAGAAGCCTATTAAAGAAGCAATATAGGCCTCCTCTTATTTTCTCTATTGCTATCCCTATGTTTCAACAACTTACTGGGATTAATGTCATCATGTTTTATGCACCGGTTTTGTTTAAAACTATTGGATTTGGGAGCAATGCTTCGCTTATGTCTGCTGTGATTACTGGTGGTGTTAATGTTATTGCTACTTTGGTCTCCATATATGGAGTTGATAAATGGGGAAGGAGGTCTCTTTTCCTTGAGGGTGGCCTTCAAATGCTCTTCTTTCAGGTAATTTACTTACTAATACTTATTCCATGTCAATTTAGTCAATTTAGTTTGGTAGCTAATATCTATTTACTTTAAAATTAAAACAGTAAACATTATATTATTAAATTCCCCTTGAAAACTATTTTATTATGAACTTATATTGGTTTAGAACTAGTATTTTTAGCCCAGGTGATGCCCCGACTCAATTACAATTATCAAATATATTATTATTCATAAATATGATAATTGATATTATTAGGTTTTTGTAATAATATATCTACTATAAAATTAGAAAATGGACGTTATGGCATGATAAGTTGCAAAAAAAAATTCTAAGGAATCGGAGATAAAAATAACAATTGCAACAGACTTGCCACAATGGTATGCCCTACTGGTTGTGGCTTTCATATGCCTCTACGTAGCTGGATTTGCATGGTCATGGGGGCCTCTAGGGTGGCTTGTGCCTAGCGAAATCTTCCCACTTGAAGTTCGATCAGCAGCACAGAGTATCAATGTATCGGTGAACATGATCTTTACGTTCGCGATAGCTCAAGCTTTCCTCCCTATGCTATGTGCCATGAAGTTTGGTCTTTTCATCTTCTTCGCCTTCTTTGTGGTGGTGATGACTGTATTTATTTACATATTATTGCCTGAGACCAAGAATGTGCCTATTGAAGAGATGGTGATTGTATGGAAGAACCATAAGTGTTGGAGTGATTTCATTCCTGAGGAAGCTATACCACCTGAGCTTAAGGTTGAGATGATTGAAGGTGGCAATGTTTCTAACGATAAATATTAAGTTCGTTTACTTATAATTTAGTATAAGGAAATTTTAGGATTTTAAGTTAGTTTACTTATAAATTAGTATTAGGAAATTTAGGATTAGGAGGATACGTTATCTAGCAAAATTTAAATTGAGTATAAATATTATTGTTTTTTTTTAATGTTGTTTGTTCTTGCGCTTTTTAAAAAGCAAAGAGTATTTTATTCATCCTTTAAGGGTTATTTTACCTTTAGTACAATTTCCTACAATTATATATATATATATATATATATATATATATATATATATTGACAAGAAAAATTTATATACGAATATTATGCAAATGTAATTATGTAATTAGTCGCTCTTCGAAAACAATACAAAAACAAAAAGTTATAGCAATCCATTTGTGAAACATTAGTATTAACTTCGAGTTGATGTACATTATAGTATTATACAATAATGCTGCAAATCAATTTCTGTAAATGATATTTGTAGTTAATAAATGGAGTTAAGCATAAATACGGGACTTCACATTTGGTATTTTTCACCTTTAAAGACCTCCCACTTTTTTTTTCACCTTTAAGGACCTAGAGTTAACTTTGAGGCCATTTCACTCACCTGAGTTCAGCCAAAAGGTTAAGTCCTTTAAAAAAAGTTAAGTCCTTCAAATCATTTAACTAAATACAAAACTTAGTTCCTTCAGTGCATTTAATAAACCAAAAAATTTAGGTCCTTGGTGTTTAACCTGTTTAACTGCTACAAGAAAATCGTTTTGCACAATTCAAAAAACTAGCCGTTACATGATTAATCTTTACAAAAAAATCTTTAGCACACCATCCCATTTCTCCAATTCTTTGCATCTCGCACTTGTGATCCGGAAAAAAAATTGCATAAGACATGTATCATCAGTCGGTATATTATGTGGGTGCAACCAGGTTGTGGTAAAAAGGGTTTCCAAAACAACTAAAAATCCTTTTAGAAGGTTCATCACATGCAGGAACTACAAGCAATCAAATGGCTACCACTTCTGGGAATGGATTGATGAAGACCATGAATGGGAACTCAAACATGAGATGATCAAGTTGATAAAGAGAAATGAATTCCTTGAGGAAGCAGAGGTGCAGAACAAGAAAATGACAAAGCTTTTTACGATTGGTTATATTGTTATTGCTTATGATAATTGCACTAATTTGTGCTTATAATTTAGTGGTGACAATGGATATGTAATTACCTTAATGTAGTTGGTTAGTTTGTGAGATTTGATTGAGAAGTAGAATCTGTCTGACTTTGATTGATGAACTGCAAGCAAAATGCAGAACATGTATGAAATAAATTTGTGTGAATAAGAAAAGTAACTTACCAAATTTGTGTGAATAAGAAAAGTAACTTACCATTGCTTGCCTGCTGTAGCCATTGGGGTAAGTATAAACTCCAATACCTCTGTTGTACATGGGTAGATTGTCCCTGTTATCTGCCACATGCTGTCCTTTGGCCTTGTTTGCTGTAGTTGTTTGTGTCTGTTTCTTAGATGTTGTGTGTTTTGTTGGTCCAGTTGAGTCTCCAACTTGTGAGGACTTAGGTGGCCTTGCTGCAGTAGGCTTCCCAGTAGTCAGAGTGTGCTGTAGTGGCATAGGGCACTTCCTTTTGTATCTTCCAGACCATACCGGGAAATCCTCCTCCAACCCCTGCATACACTTGTTACACACTCTCAGTTCATCAACTCTCAGCAAATTTAAACGAAATTTAATCATCTAAACATGATACGCACATTAACAACTTGTTAACTAACAACAAAGTAACAATTCGACAAAAAATTTCACATGATCATCACATAACCCTAAAACGTAAATTACCCAGAAAAAATTTCTCGTAAAATCGAAAAAAAACAACTTAAATAAGGGAATTATGAATGTACCTTGCTAAACTCTAAAAATCGATTCGAAATAGCTCCGAGAAGAGACTAATCGCCTTGCTTTTTCCTCCAACAATGGTGGGTTGAGTATTAGAACAGGGGAGAAGGAATGAAAGGGCGCCAATTTTTCCTTGTACAGTTGATTATATGTCTGTACAGTTAGCCCGCTTCCCCAAACAACTTCAGCCCCATAATTATTACTTTATGTCAGTTAACCATGGCTTAACTACACTTGGGTTTATTTTAATGATTTATGGCCCGAAACTAAATGTTAGGTCCTTAAAGATGAAAAAAAAAAGTAGGAGGTCCTTAAAGGTGAAAAATACCAAATGTCAAGTCCTGTATTTTTCACCCGCAATTGGTTTATGTGACCGTTTTGCTGCCCTTAGCTAGGCCTTGACTCTTGAGGGTACAATTGGTTTGCCCGCAGAACCTCGCTCGGATTTGATGGGGCCTACCCGCGAGGTTGCACCATTGAAGCACGACAACTGGGCTCTCGTGGGATGGAATTGTGAAAGTGCCCTGTCAATGTCATTAGAGCACCTACAATGGCATGGTTTTAAGTTGGTCTAGCAAATAGTAAAACTAGCTTTAGTTAGTTTTATTATTGGGGCACTTGGCTCTTTGGGTTGGTTGGTCTGGAAATCCAGACCATATATGCATTGGATGGAGCGCCCAAGGCGAATGATAATGTGCCGCGTGGCAAAAAAAGCTGGCCATAATTTGTTTCACTTCCCTTGTGAAACGCAGTGCTTGGAAGAAAAAGGAGAAAGAGAGAAGGAAGCGTTGGATTGAAACGCACAACTGAACAACACGCTGGGCCCAAGGCTCCAGCTTGCTGTCAGTGGCCCTGACGCGCGTCAGAGGCCCACTGACCAGCAAGTGGGAGGGCGCCACGCGTGTCTTTCTTCTGCGCTATTGCTTCCACGCCGCACCCGGCTGTTTCAATTAATTTCAACGGCTAATTTTGTAAACGTTACAAATTTTGTAACGTTTAAAAAAAAAATCAGTTTATAATTTAAAAAAAAAAATTACAATAACGGCTATAAAATATTTTTATCTATAAATTGAGCCCAAATTTCATATATTTTACCACACTTCTTACCAACCTATT
Organism: Beta lomatogona; assembly: GCA_947646795.1. Lineage (NCBI taxonomy): Eukaryota > Viridiplantae > Streptophyta > Magnoliopsida > Caryophyllales > Amaranthaceae > Beta > Beta lomatogona. The sequence continues at coordinate 849,579 of CANSNZ010000418.1, forward strand.
TTTTTTAATTACTCTCTCCTACCTAATATTACTTATACTAAGCCAATATTATGGATTCAAATAATCCTAATTACTCCCAAAATAATCCAAACCACCCACAAAATTCCCAAAATAACTTCCAAATCGATCCAAGTGTGCTACAAAATCCGGAATTCCAAAGAATGTTTATGTTTTTCCAAAGCCAATCGAATTACCAAAATTCTCAACAAGCTACACAACAATCTCCACAAAGTTCTAATCATATATCCCAACAACAATCCCAACCATCTTTTCCTATATCCCAACATATTTCACAACAACATGAACAACCTCACGAAAACAATGATGTAGTTGAAATCCAATCACATGAAATTAAAAACACTCATTCTTCAAAAAAAGCCACAGCACCAAAGTTTCAATGGAGTGCAGAGGAAGATCATGCACTCATTTCGGCTTATCTGGAGTGCGGAGGAGATGTGTTGAAGGGAACCGACCAAAATGGTGATGGTTTTTGGGGCTCAGTATTTGAGAGTGTGGAAGAGTCACGACGGCTCAATCCAACTTTACGCCCAAGGACATTCAAAGCTCTTACTAGTCGTTGGAAAAAAATCAACGGAGATGTGAATGCATGGGTCGGGATATACACACGGAGGCGAAAAGGAAAAAGGGGTTCGGCTGCAATGAAGAAGACGTCTTGACTGAAGCCCGTGAGATGTGGATAAAAGTCCATGGGCCTCGATTTACATTGGAGCATGCATGGAATGTTATGAAACACTACGACAAATGGGCAGATGGAACCCAAATTAGCGGCGGAAGCTCAAAACGGTCTGGTCCAGACGAAGGTGCGAGCTCAAAACGTCCTGACGGCATCAAGAAAGTTAAGAGTAGGAGAAAAGCCTCAATATCCAATTCTCCATCTCCATCTCCATCCTCTTCAGAATTTACGAGGAGGATTAGTTTAGGAGAAGACTTGCTTGAGTATCAAAAGGAGCGTGATGCCTTGAGAGAATCAACGAAAGAGGAAGATAGGAAGTTCAAAATTTGGAATACATTAATGGCTAAGTCTTCCCTTGATCCGGATGAGAGAGAGATGTATGAAAAACTTAAGCTACAATTTAAGAATAAATATGTGTAGTTAGTGTTCATGTTTTTAATTGGCTTTAGTTTGCAATTTAGTTGTATTGTACTTCAATTATAAATGTGTATGTGTCGTAACTTTTGATTATGAATGTATCATTATCATTATCGTTATAATTATTGTTATCACAACATTATCGTTTTCATTATTATTCTACTTATTATTATTATTATTACTATTATTATTATTGCATTGAATTGTCTAATCACCTGATATTGAATAATATCACAAATAGTACTGCATAGAATTGTCAACTCACCTGACTTTGAATAGTATGACACATAGTAACGCATTGAATTGTCTACTCCTATATTGCAGTGAATTGTCTACTCCTACATTGCATTGATATGTCTAATCTGTAAATGAATTATTGTTATGTACATATGATGGATTTTTCCTATATAATAGAACATAACTTCAACAATAAAATCACAACTCCATTCACTTTTCTTCTCAATCTTTTATTTTCTAGAAAAACTCCACTTCAATCAACATATCTCCAAAATGAACTATGATTCAAGTTCTTCTAGTTCAGGTTCTGAATTCTTTAATTACATGGTTCAAGATTACATAGAATGGAGTCAATCCGTTGATGCTGAGCAACAAAACGAAGAAGAAATTGTACCCCACACGAGAAAATATATGCATAGGGAACGTGAGGAAGCTCATGAAAGATTGTTTCATGACTATTTCAAAGAACGAACCTCTCGTACCCCGAGAATATTTTTCGCCGAAGGTTTCGTATGCACAAGCATGTTTTCCTTCGTATTGTCGAAGGTGTAACAGCTGAAGATGATGAGTTCTTTACGCAAAAACCGGATGCTACTGGAAGGATGGGTGCATCTGCACTCCAAAACTGCACAGCGGCTATCAGGATGTTGGCATATGGTTCATCCTCTGATGCTGTCGATGAGTACTTGAAAATTGCTTCAAGTACCGCTAGAGAATGCCTTCTTCATTTTGTCGAAGGGGTTGTTGCTAGATTTGGACCTGAATACTTGAGGAAGGCAAATGCAAATGACATTGAGCGTCTCCTACATGAAGGCGAGCGTCGTGGCTTCCCAGGCATGATGGGAAGCATCGATTGCATGCACTGGAACTGGAAGAATTGTCCTCGGGGCTGGAAAGGAATGTATCAATGAAGAAGCAAAACAGCAACAATAATCTTATAAGCAGTTGCTTCAAGTGACTTATGGATATGGCATGCTTTTTTTGGCACCCCGGGTTCATGCAATGATATAAACGTATTGCAGAGGTCTCCCGTCTTTGATGATGTTCTACAAGGAAGAGCTCCAGAGGTCAACTTCTCAGTGAACGGGACAACTTATAACATGGGTTACTATTTTACTGATGGCATATACCCGAGGTGGTCAACATTCATCCCCGCAATAAAGCTCCCTCAAACCCCCAAACAAAGATTATTCACACAGCATAAGGAAGCTGTTAGAAAAGATGTAGAGCGTGCATTCGGGGTATTGCAAGCTAGATTTGCAATCATTCGCAAACCCGCTCTCGCGTGGGATAAGGACATATTGTGGAAAATAATCATGGCATGTATCATTATGCACAATATGATTGTTGAAGATGAGCGTGATACTTATCAAAATTACCGAGATCCGAACGAATATGATCAAGTTTAAACTCAAAATAACGAGGGGTCATCTAACCAAGTCGGAGGAGACTCATTCGTTGTGCACAACGGAAGACTCGAGGCGCGAAATTTAGGTTCATACATGGCGAGAAGATCCGAGATGCGAGACGGAGAAACTCACATCTCACTAAAAAATAACTTGGTTGAACACATATGGCGTAAGTTTGGGCCTAATCGTCAAGTTGATTAAGTAACTTTTATTGATTTGCTTATGGTTTAAGTAATTCTAAATTTCATGTATTTGTGTGTTTTTAAATTATCTATCTTTATGTATCAAATTATCATGTATTTGTGTGTTCTAAATTATCTATCTTTATGTATCAAATTTCATGTATATGTGTTTTCTAAATTATTTATCGTATGTAATCTGTTCGTTGTTTTTAATTTATAATATCAAGTTAACGCTAATTTAATTTAACGTAAGCTAATTAGCTAATTTAATTTAACGTAATTTAATTTAACGTAATTTAATTAACTTCGATTAATTTAGATCATCTATTTCATATAAAAATAAACATTGAGTAGGAAAGAGAGTATATGGTGGGGTATAATAAAAGTAAGAGAGAGAAATAGAAAAACCAAGTAAGACCAACCAAACCATTGTGAGAAAAAAAAGATGAGTTGGTGGGAGTTTTAGTGAGATGTGAGGTGTAAGAAGGAGGAAAGGAGAGAGAAAGAAAAAAGCTCCAAGACCAACCAAGACCAACCATGCCATTGTAGATGCTCTTAGGGCTTCTGACATAGAAGGATCATAAGTTGGGATCTGATAAATGCTCGGGATTCGAGTTACATGGTGGAAGGCGGTTTTCGGGTTTTGGGATATTCTCCCCGATATACTAAATGTTGGATGTACATAGATGAATTAGGAGCTGTGTGTAATCAAATGTATAGTATTTTGTTTTCCTTCCCTGTTTTTGGGGGTTAGGAGGGATGAGAGGTCCAGTAGGAGGCGGATCATATAACATGATTCATGAGTTTGATTAAAGGAAAGTTGAATTTGTCAGCATGATTCTCTTTGGATCTTCCTTTTTTGTTGATGTTTTTTTATTAAAAGAAAAAATATACTCCTCATATATTGTCTTTGAGAAGTTTCCTTGCTCTGCTTGTAAAACTCTGAATCAACAGAATTCCCTTCAAACTGATATTAATATAGAATGTAGACGTAACAAATCAATTGAATTCAAATCGTAAATGTAAACTAGTTTTTAGGCATGAGCTATGCCCTGGGTAATTATAATTTTCATTCATTAATATTTTCCTTTAAAATTATATTACAAAACATTAATTGGTTTAGTGGTTAAGACTTTAGTATATAAGCTTGAAGTCATGGGGACGGATGCCTTTTAATATAGGAAAAATGGAAACTAATAATCCCACATTTGCCACTTCTGCTCAAAACAATCCCACCTCTTCGAAATCTGGAAACAATCCCACCTTATACCCTCCTCTTCTTAAAACAGGCCCTTTTCATTTAGTAACCGGAAAAAACAAGTAAACCCCCTTTTAACAGGTAATCCTCCTCTTCCTTCTTTCTTTATTCCTCATTCACACTTTCTGTCTCCTCCTTCTTCGACGTTACTCCAAATTCTCCCCTGCTCCCCTGCTTTCTTTACTCCTCATTCACACTTTTCACTCAATTTGAGTTTTTCTCTCTCCCCTCATTTCCATGTTGTTCGTTAAACTCCTCTTCCATTTTCTCTCTCCTCCTTCTTCGAAGTTACTCCAAATTCCCCCTTTTTCTACTCCATCTCCTCCCCAAATTATCAATCTCAATTTTGCAATATCTTCCTTCAATTGTTTTACCCTAAGCTGGAATTTTATTCTCGTGAGAAGTGTTCTTTTTGAATGGGGTTTTGACTCACGCCATACCTGATGACTGATGCTTCCTTGGCTGCTTGTAGTTCCTGCTGTTACACTCAGATCGAAGTTCAGAAATTTATTCGAATCTGGGTCTTGGTATTTGACACAGAGACAGTGAAATAAAAGTTAAAAACTTGGTAGATGAAGGAAGAATCGGTTTTGATGAGGATGTGAAACAGGAGAAGGAGAGTGAGAGAGAGAAAGTTGGGGAGGAGTTCTTACTCCCAGACAGCTAATGAAATGCAATAGTAAGATAGAAATGATTAGAGGAATAAATCAGATTGATGCGAATTTCCCTTGACAAAATTAAGTCCTAAAATACATCAACCGCCATAAAATACATATTTTTCATTCTAATTAAATAAATAAAATAATTATGCAGGGAATTTCCCATAGAGGAGTAAGTTAGAAGGAGGGTTGTACTCATTAGCAAGGTTCTGGGTAGTGTTCCACACCCTAAGATAAGAGTTGTTGTCCAAGATATTGTCGTAGCCACATTGCAGACCTCACGTTCCACATACCTTGGCTGTCTAATGACACCAATATCGCTGTCCAAGAGTTAGGATATACCTGCACTCACCAAAACATACAGGAAAAGTTGTCGAAGTTTCAGTGGTGGGGCAGTTGTGTTGGATTATAGTCTTCAATATGTAGTTGGAGAGTTTGTGTGTGGGTGTTTGTCCCACATGGAAGGAATAGAGTGTTGTTGTTGTCTTTATATTAACCCATGTGATAGTTATATTAAATTGGATGATGGTCTAACTACTTGGGCCAAAGTGAGCATTGGGCTTGGATGTGCTTGTATTTGGGTTATTAATATACTTGTATATTTCTAATCAAAGACTAGCACTTAGCACTTTGCACGTGCACGACGCGCCGGTTAATTAAAGACTTAACATTTTGATTAGTATTTAATTTTCTGCCGAAATATTTTTTTTTTAATTATTTTTCGGATATTGGGATAATAATTTTATTGACAGTTTCCTATAACTGCCATATGATTTTATCCCAATATATACTTTTTGGCGTAACGTTATTTCACAATCGGTTTTCGGTTTCTCTTCTTCACGTAACGTTTTTCTCTCAAAAACTCTCTCAACCATGTTCATGGAGGATGAATTAATTGCTGTATTTTCATCCTTAGATTAGGAAATCCTGGGGGTAAATTAGCATTAATCCCGTCAGCGTAATAGTGGGGCTAATATTATCCTAAGGACAGAGGAATACTCGTCCTAGTCTAGTTTCTGTAATTTCATTTTGTTTTCAATTACTTTGTTTATAACAATCTTAGGATAATATTATATGGAAAACACCATGAAGATGTTCGGTAATGATACTGTGAAACTAGATCGCTTTGATGGAACCAATTTTCTGCGTTGGAAGGAGAAGATGTCGTTCTTACTCACTGCTCTGAAAATTTTTTATGTTCTGGATCCAAAGTTGGGTACTTTACCAGAACCATCAGACAAGGACACTGAAGGAATGGTTGCAGAACGCAAGAAACGTGCTGAGGATGAGATGTTGTGCAGAGGATACATTCTGAATTCTCTCTCTGATCGCCTGTATGATCTCTACACTCCAATTCCGTCTGCACAAGAGATGTGGAAATCACTGGAGTTCAAGTATGATGCAGAAAAGCAAGGGGCAGATAAGTTTGTTACTTTTAAGTTTTTTGAATTTTCTATGGTTGATGGCACTTCTATACTAGATCAAGTGCATGAATTCCTTATTTTAATCTCCAAATTTAAGGACTTGAACATAACTGTTCCAGAAAAATTAATTGTGGGGGGAATTATTGCCAAACTACCACCATCCTGGAATGATTACAGGAAAAAGTTACTGCATACCTCTGAGGAATTCACTCTAGAACAAATTCAGAAACACCTACGAATTGAAGAAGAAACACGTAGTAGGGAAAAGGAATTGAACATTGCTTCAAGTTCTAAAGTGCATTATGTTAGTCAGAAGAATCAGAAGGGTAAAAGAAAGGCAAATAATAACTCTAATACTTCTAACCCGAATAAAAAGGGTAAGAAGGATTTTTCTGAAATTGTATGTTATAATTGTGGCAAGAAAGGCCATATGAAACGTTTCTGTAGGAACCCCAAGAAGGACAAGGAGCAAAATCAGAACCAAAACCAGAAGAAGAATAATGAAGAGAAGGCGATTGCAAATGTTGTTGAACAAAAGGACAATGATCAAATTGTTGCCATGATTTCGAAATGCGTGTTGGTATGATCCAAGAATTGCACATGGCTTCGGTTCTTTGTTGGTGATGATTGGTGGTATGACTCTGGTGCTACCACACATATTTGCAATAATCGCTCACTTTTCAAGGATTATGTTGAGGCCGTGGATGACCATGAAATTCGTTGGGAGATCATCACACTAACAAGGTTCTTGGAACAGGAAGTGTGATACTCCAATTCACTTCGGAAAGAAAGTTACTCTTACTAATGTATTACATGTTCCTTCAATTAGGAAGAATTTGGTTTCGGTTTTGTCTTTGTGTAAGAAAGGACTCAAAACCTGTTATAGAGTCCGATAAAATTATTCTGTCTAAAGCTGGTTCCTTTGTTGGAAAAGGTTATGTATCTGATGGTATGTTTAAACTAAGTATCAATAAAGAAGATAGTTCTAGTTACTCTTGTGTGCGATCCTTTAATTCCAGTTTTAATATAGAATGTACAAGCTTTAATCTTTGGCATAGTCGCTTGGGACATGTTAATTATCAAACAATGAAATTTATGTGCAAAAACGGAATTATTACTTATAGTAATGAACATAAAGAAAAGTGTGAAGTTTGTGTACAAGCAAAAATGAAAAGAAAACCTTTCCCAAAAGTTGATAGACAATCCGAAATTTTAGAACTTGTGCATTCGATATTTGTGAGTTAAATGGCGTTTTAACTAGAGGTGGATGTAGGTATTTTATTACTTTCATCGACGACTGTTCTAAATTTACCTATGTCTATTTAATGAAATCAAAAGATCAAGCATATAATATGTTTAAAATTTACAAAACCATGGTAGAAACTCAAAAGGGTAAGAAATTGAAAATTTTAAGAAGTGATAGGGGTGGGGAATATTTTCCTACTTGAATTTACTTCCTTTTGTGAGGATAATGGTATTGTTCATCAAGTTAGTGCTCCCTATAGACCTCAACAAAACGGGGTTGCTGAAAGGAAGAATGGAGTCTTGGTTGATATGGTTAATGCCATGATTGTTAACTCCAATCTACCTTTGAATTTATGGGGTGAAGCCTTACTAACTGCATGTCATGTACATAATAGAGTTCCTTCAAAGAAGTTAAAATTGTCTCCATATGAAATTTGGAGGGGAAGAAAACCTAATATTAGTTATTTTAGAGTTTGGGGATGTTTAGCTTTTTACAAAGTCCCGGATCCTAAGAAAACTAAGTTGGGTCCAAGAGCTTTAAAAAGTGTATTTATGGGATATGCGAGAAAACTCTAAAGCATATAGGCTTTTGGATCTAGATACAAATGTGATTGTAGAGTCTAGAGACGTTGAATTCTTTGAGAACAAATTTCAAAGTGATTCTAAAAATGTTGATGAGTCTTTGCAAATACCACAAACGAGAAATTAATTCTAACCCAGAATCGAGTCATCATCCTTTTTCTAGTAATGTGAGAATAAATCCTAATGATAATATTGAACCTAGGAGAAGTGTAAGAGCTAGAAAGGAAAAACATTTGGGTTCGGACTTTATAAATTCACAAGCTATTGCTTTTCTTGTTGAAGGAAATAGAGAAGTGGTAACCGGGGAAAATCCCATTACTTCTCAATGTTGAGGATGAAAGCAATGAACCAAAAACTTTTCGAGAAGCAATGGCTTCTAGAGATTCTGCTTTTTGGAAGGAAGCAATAGATGATGAAATGGAGTCTTTGATGGCTAATAAGACTTGGGTTTTATCGTATTTGCCTCCTGGCTCTAAAGCCATTGGATGTAAGTGGGTTTTTAGGGTAAAAAGAAATGTGGATGATGAGTCAATTAAAGTCTTCAAAGCTAGACTTGTTTGTCAAGGGTTTAGACAAAGAGAAGGAGTAGATTATTTTGATACTTATGCTCCAGTGGCTAGGATTACATCCATTAGAGTGTTAATAGCTTTAGCTTCTTTATATAGTTTGTATGTACACCAAATGGATGTAAAAACTGCTTTTCTAAATGGTGATTTAGATGAAGAGGTGTACATGAGACAACCTGAAGGTTTTGTACTACCTGGTCACGAGAATAAAGTTTGTAAACTAATAAAGTCATTGTATGGTTTAAAGCAAGCACCAAAACAGTGGCATGAAAAATTTGATTCTAGTTGTTCTATCTCATGGCTTTATACATAACTTCTGCTGATAGATGTATATACTCTAAGTTTACAAAAGATTATGGAGTCATTTTATGTCTTTATGTTGATGATATGTTGATATTTGGAACAAACATGAAAGGCATAACTGAAACCAAAACTTATTTGAGTTCTTGTTTCAAAATGAAGGACTTAAATGAAGTTGATACTATTTTAGGTATCAAAGTTAGAAGAAATAGTGGGGGGTTATTCCTTAAGTCGGTCTCATTATGTTGATAAGATGCTTAAGAAATTTGAACATTTGAATTTCAAGGAAGCTAACACCCCGTATGATACATCGTGTAAACTTAGTGTGAACAGTGGAAGAGCTGTAGCTCGGTTAGAGTATGCTAGTGCAATAGGCGAGTTTGATGTATGCTATGCATTGCACTAGACACGATATTGCGTTTGCGGTATGCAAACTTTCGAGATTCACTAGTAATCCCGGTGCGAAGTCATTGGCAAGCAATTGGAAGGATTTTTGGCTATTTGAAAAGAACCAAAGGTTATGCTTTGCACTATGGGAATTTCCCTGTTGTACTAGAAGGGTATACGAGATGCTAGTTGGATATCAAGTGATGGAGATAATAAGTCCACAAGTGGTTGGATTTTCATGCTCGGTGGTGGTCTTTGTTTCTTGGGCCTCAAAGAAACAAACTTGCATCACTCATTCTACAATGGAAGCTGAATTTTTAGCTTTAGGGGCGCGAGCAAAGAAGCGAGTGGTTGAGAAATATGTTATTGGATATAAAGTTGTGGCCACAACCTATGCCGACCATTTCTTTGCCTTTGCGATAGTGAGGCAACGTTGTCTAGAGCTTACAATAAGATTTATAATGGTAAGTCTAGACATATCGGTTTAAGACATGCATATGTGAGACGGTTGATATCCGACGGGATTATAAGCGTTATTTATGTACGATCTTGCAATAACTTGGCGGATCCTTTTACGAAAGGATTACCAAGGGATATGGTTTATGGAACAAGCCGAGAGATGGGCTTAAGACCCATTTAATTGATCGGCAACGATGGAAACCCAACCTTTTCTTTATAGATCCTTATAATTAGAAGGTTCAATGTGGTAATAACAAATTGTTGATAAGCGGTCCGGTCACACTAGCTTAATTTCTTCTAGTGTGTATTTTAGGGTGAGTTGTTACTCTTAATGAAATTCTAGTGTTTGAAGAATTTCACCTATATAGACATGAGAAGTGGTGCCGCTTCTAACAAAGTTTTGGGTCAAAACTTTTGTAAGTGTCTATGAACCGGGATGAGCACATGGCCATATTAGTGCTACCTTGTTTATGAACATGGTTATGGTCGAGTGTGTGTGGAGTTCTTCCGATTCTAACGGAAGAAATTTTGGCTCAAAAGCTTTCGTTGCCATAAATTTCGTTAGAGTCTTGAAGATCTTTCACTAAGTGAAAGTTCAAATCGAAAGATTCTTTCATGTATGCACATATTCGTTATATTGAAGACTAAGTGGGGGATTGTTGGATTATAGTCTTCAATATGTAGTTGGAGAGTTTGTGTGTGGGTGTTTGTCCCACATGGAAGGAATAGAGTGTTGTTGTTGTCTTTATATTAACCCATGTGATAGTTATATTAAATTGGATGATGGTCTAACTACTTGGGCCAAAGTGAGCATTGGGCTTGGATGTGCTTGTATTTGGGTTATTAATATACTTGTATATTTCTAATCAAAGACTAGCACTTAGCACTTTGCACGTGCACGACGCGCGCGGTTAATTAAAGACTTAACATTTTGATTAGTATTTAATTTTCTGCCGAAATATTTTTTTTTTAATTATTTTTCGGATATTGGGATAATAATTTTATTGACAGTTTCCTATAAGCGCCATATGATTTTATCCCAATATATACTTTTGGCGAACGTTATTTCACAATCGGTTTTCGGTTTCTCTTCTTCTTCACGTAACGTTTTTCTCTCAAAAACTCTCTCAACCATGTTCATGGAGGATGAATTAATTGCTGTATTTTCATCCTTAGATTAGGAAATCCTGGGGGTAAATTAGCATTAATCCCGTCAGCGTAATAGTGGGGCTAATATTATCCTAAGGACAGAGGAATACTCGTCCTAGTCTAGTTTCTGTAATTTCATTTTGTTTTCAATTACTTTGTTTATAACAAGTTGCCCAAGCAGGGTTGAGGTGGGGATGTAAGGAGGGATTTGTGGTGGGGAGATGGGTTTGAGGAGAGAGAAAATGGGGTGATGAGGAAGAAGAGGAGAGAGGCGGTGGTCCTCAAGCTTCGGTGCAGCAACGAACTGGAGCAGCAGCAAAGCACACGAAGCAGTGGAGAGTGCGAAGGAAAGAGGGAAGTTGGTGGCGCTGCGCTGCCGCTGCGGGGTTGCTGGCGTGGTGTTTGGCGGTCAGAGGGAGGTGGTGCGCACAGTGGTGGTGTTGTAGTGGTGTGATTTCCATGCCATTAGAAACTGATTTAAGTTAGTTGAGGAAGAAGAAAGAGTTAAGTGAGAAAAGGGAGGGAAACGAAAAGGGTTTACCTTTTCTTCAGGTAAGCAGTAAAAAGGCCTGTTTTAAGAAGAGGGGGTATAAGGTGGGATTGTTTCCATATTTCGAAGAGGTGGAATTGTTTTGAGCAGAAGTGGCAAAGGTGGGATTATTAGTTTCCATTTTTCCTTTAATATATTAATATAGATTGGACAAAAATTGTAAATATAAAAATGAATGATGACAAAAAAGAAAAGTGAAAGCAAAAGTGACAATAAATTTTTTTAATAGTAAAATCAATTCATTAATAAAGACAACCAAGACAACTACAAAACAACGATTGGTTGTAGTCTGAGGATGATTTTCATCTGATTGATGTGGATGTATTTGATTAATTGACAACTCTTGTAATCCAAAACGAATATACGAAGCAAACTGATCACATCCATGACTTAAAACATTGCAAAATATATGCTTCGACACTCCCTCAAAAACAATCTCATGGCTTCTTCAATCCAACCCTATCACTTAAACTTATCTTGTTTAACAACCTTGCCAAATTATCAAATGTTGAAAACTACCCATTTCAACTTCCCTATTAAAAGCTCCAAACTTGAAACAAAACCCATTAATGGAAGATCATTAAAAGAAATTTGCAAACAGGGTAATTTAAAGGAAGCTTTTCAATCATTAATCCAATATTTGTCCCAACAAAATGTAAATCAATTTTCACCTGATGAAGCATATTCATCAGTTCTTGAGCTTTGTGCAGAGAAGAAGGCTTTGTTGGAAGGGAAACAGATTCATGCCCATGTTATAACATCAAATGGGCATGGTAATTTAGTGTTTTTGAGAACTAAGCTTGTGTTTTTGTATGGGAAATGTGGGGAAGTTTCGGATGCTAACAAGGTGTTTGATGAAATGCCTCAAAGAAGTATATTTTCTTGGAATGCTATGCTTGGTGCTTATGTTTCCAATGGAAAGCCTTGGGAAGCACTTGAATTGTACCGTGAGATGCGGGTTCTTGGGGTGAATGTCGATGCTTGCACATTCCCTTGTGTTCTTAAAGCTTGTGGCTTGATAAAGGACCTAAAATTGGGGACTGAAATTCATGGTTTTGCACTTAAATCTGGGTGTGATTCAAATGGTTTTGTTGTGAATGCTCTTGTGAGTATGTATGCTAAGTGTGAAAATACTGCTGGTGCAAGGCAGTTATTTGACAGAATTCAAGAAAGAGAGGATGTTGTGCTATGGAATTCAATCATTTCAGCGTATTCTGCGAGTGGGAAGCCTACGGAAGCGTTGGCGCTTTTCAGAGAGATGGAGAAGGATGGTGTTAGCATGAATAGTTATACTTATGTTTGTGCACTACAAGCATGTGAGGAGCCATTCAGGAGACTAGGGATGGAGATTCATGCTTCGATTTTGAAGTCGAAGAATCATATGCATCTCTATGTGGCCAATGCTTTGCTTGTTATGTATACAAGGTGTGGTAGAATGAGAGAAGCAGCTCACATCTTCAAGAGGATGACTGAGAAGGATAGTATTTCATGGAATTCTATGCTTTCTGGTTTTGTACAGAATGGCCTCTATAATGAGGCTCTTCAGTTTTTTCATGAAACGCTGGCGGCAGGACAGAGAGCAGATCAAGTCTCTTTGATAAGTATTCTTGGAGCTTCTGGAAGGTTAAAGAACTTGCTGAACGGAATGGAAGCTCATGCTTATGCCGTGAAAAATGGATTAGATGTTGATATTCAAGTTGCAAATTCCCTAATAGATATGTATTCCAAATGTTGTCACATAACTTTTATGGAACGTGTTTTTAGGAGGATGCCCAGTAGAGATGTTATTTCTTGGACTACAGTTATAGCTGGCTATGCTCAAAACTATTATCACACTAAAGCCTTGGATGTTTTCCGAGAAGTACAGGTTGAAGGGGTGGAAATTGATGCTATGATGATTGGAAGTGTCCTGCTTGCTTGCACGTCATTGAGACGAATTAACCATGTAAAAGAGACACATAGTTATATCTTGAGAAATGGGCTCTTCGATTTAATGTTGAGTAACACGCTTGTAGATGCGTATGGAGAATGCAACAATATAGAATTGGCCTCTCGGATGTTTGATTTGATAGAAAACAAAGATGTTGTTTCTTGGACTAGCATGATTTCAGCTTATGTTGATAGTGGACTTGGAAATGAAGCTCTAAGTCTTTTTCGTTCTATGAAAGAAGATGAACTGAAACCAGATTCTGTGGCATTGGTCAGCATACTCTCAGCCACAGCTTCTCTCTCTGCCTTGAAGATAGGGAAAGAAGTCCATGGATTCTTAATCAAGCAACGGTTTCTTTTAGAGGGATCTGTTGCTAGCTCTCTTGTTGATATGTATGCACGATGTGGGACACTGGAGAATGCATGTAAGGTGTTTAATGTTGTCAATCATAAGGATACTGTTTTATGGACTTGTATGATCCATGCAAGTGGTATGCATGGTCGTGGCAAAGAAGCCACCGAATTGTTTGACAAGATGGTGATGGAAGATACACAGCCAGATCATGTTACATTCTTGGCACTTCTTTACGCATGTAGCCACTCAGGGATGATTGATGAAGGTAAAAAGTATCTAGAAATCATGAAACATAACTATAACCTAGAGCCATGGCCTGAACACTATGCCTGTATGGTTGACCTCCTAGGCCGAGCAAATCGTCTGAGAGAGGCATATGAGTTTGTGATTAGCATGCCTATTGAACCTAATGCTGTTGTCTGGTGTGCTCTTCTTGGGGCTTGCCATGTTCACTCCAATAAGGAATTGGGAGATATTGCAGCTGAAAAGTTGTTGAATTCAGAACCAGGGAATCCTGGAAATTATGTACTAGTGTCCAATGTCTTTGCTGCAACTGGAAGGTGGGATGATGTTGAGTTGATACGAGGGCGAATGAAGGAAAGAGGGTTGAAGAAGGATCCAGCTTGCAGTTGGATAGAGATAAGAGGTAAGGTCCATAATTTCATGGCAAGGGACAAGAACCACCCTCAAAGTCGTCAAATATACGAAAAACTAGATGAAATCATAGAGATATTAAACGAGGAAGGAGGTTACATTGCTCAAACTAAGTATGTTTTGCATAATGTTGATGAGGAAGAGAAAATCAGGATGCTGTATGGTCACAGTGAGAGGTTGGCTATTGCATACGCGCTCCTTGAGTCTCCCAATGGATCCCCTATACGAGTTACCAAGAATCTTCGCGTATGTGGTGATTGTCATGTGTTCATAAAGTTAGTTTCTAAATTTTTTCATAGGGAAATCATCATAAGGGATGCTAGCAGATTTCATCATTTTCACCAAGGAAGTTGCTCTTGTCGGGATTTCTGGTGATGGCTTAGTGCATCAAGACATACACACTGGTCAGTGCATGTCATATGGTGATCATAGTGCTAATGACATTGATGCATGGTAGTATCAAACTAGCTATGCTCTATAAGCAAATGATTGTTTGCGTATACTGATTGGTTGTTTCGTTGAACAAAAGTGTATCAATTAATGTGGAACGGACTAATATGATAAGTGTGTCGGTCAATATAGGACGGAGGGAGCATTCCACAAAGTACATACTATTGTAAAAAAAAAGTTGTACATGTAACGTAATTTATATAGATTATTCCTTATTTTATCAAAGTGCACGAAATTTCCTATGTGCATTAAGAGTTCATGCCATCTTCAAATCATCGAAAAAATCAACATCCAAATTTAAAGCCAGGTGATCATTCAAATTTAGTTTATGTTTATTTATGTCTTTATTAGATACTTTTTTTTTTTTTTTAATTACCGTTTGATTATTATATGTAAACTTTTTCTTCTATTTTTAAAACTAATTTTTGCTCTATAAAAAAGTGTTTGTTGTTTCACTTTGTTTATACAATTATTTCCCCCCCAAAATTCACCTTAACAGATAATATTTTAACACGAATCATAATTTTATCTTTTCAATAAACCATATCCATGTAGATGTCCTATTCTATTCATAAAAGTTTCTTTTTTTGAGGGGATAATTTTCTTAATTACTAAGAATACATATAACCTTTTATGTCATGTTTATTAACAACACCACGACTCTTTCTCGACTAATTTTTTTTCTTTTGGTACGTTGTTCTTCTTCATAAAATATTATGTTTTACGAGGACTTATCTCTTCTGTTAAATATGTTTTTGATAGATCTTACCTCAGTTATCTAGTTAATAAGCTAGTAAAGCATATACTTAATCCAATATTATCCAGTTTGTAGTAATAATTAAATTTATAATCCAACTTAATTACACTCCTATCCAACCCAAAAAAAAAACACTCCTATCGTTATCCATAAAGGTAAAAAACCGATATTGATATGGATTAGGTATTTTTATTTTAGATCACACATAACTTATACTATATATATACACATTGAACAGCCACTCCTAAAAACATAGTAAAGATTGAAAGCAGTAGTTTTGGAGAACAATAAAAGTTGAAGGGAGAGTTAGAAAAAAGATATAGGAGAAGTTGAAACAAGAATTGAAGAATGGCGGGTGGAGTAATGTTGGACGGTGCAAAAGAGGGTAAAGATTATCCAGGAAAGCTTACTGTTTATGTGTTTCTAAGCTGCCTTCTCGCCGCGGCCGGAGGTTTGATCTTTGGCTATGATATTGGAATTTCAGGTACTATATTGATCACCTTTTAATTATGGATACATGCATAATTATGTCTTTTGTATGGTTGATTGTTCAAATTAGGTTAAACAAGTCCTTATGATTATGTTATAGTATGATATGTGTTACGTTACATCACTTCATACTTATGTTCCCGAACACTTCATAATACTCCGAATACTCCCTGCTTTCAATAAAGATTAATTTTGTCGTTTGCTGTTAATACTGTGGTCGAAGTTTAAACCTTTTGTAATCGTATTTTCACCAAGGATTGTTGCATAATATAATTTTGGTACGTATAAGAAAAAAGTTAAGTATGTTTTGATGATGTTATAGGTTAAGTATGCTTTAATTTGATGATGTTACGAACACTGCATAGTACTCCCAATACTTCGTCCATTCAATAAAGATTTTGTCGTTTGTTGTTAATAATGTGGTCCAACTTTAAACCTTTGATAATCGTATTTTCACGTAGGATTGTTGCATAATATATGATAATTTTGGTACCTACAAAAAAAGTGAAGTATTTTTTTTGATGATTTTATTGGTTAAGTATGTTTTGATAATGTCACCAACACTTCATAGTACTCCCAATACTCCGTCCATTCAATAAAGATTTTCTCGTTTGCTGTCAATAATGTGGTCCAAGTTTAAACCTTTGATAATCGTAATTTCACCAAGGATTGTTGCATAATATAATTTTGTTACGTACATAAGAAAAATTTAAGTATGTTTTGACGATGTTATAGGTGGAGTAACATCGATGCCGATGTTTTTGGAGAAATTCTTCCCATCAGTGTACAAGCAGCAGATGGAAGATTCAGGGACTAATCAATACTGCAAATTCAACAGCACAAAATTAACGATGTTCACATCCTCCCTATACTTGGCTGCCCTAATAGCTTCTGTTGTGGCATCCACTGTCACCAGAAAATTGGGACGTCGATGGTCGATGTTTTCTGGAGGTCTCCTCTTTTGTGCTGGTGCAATTGTTAATGCTGCTGCTCAAAACGTTGCCATGCTTATCATTGGCCGTATTCTGCTTGGTTTCGGTATTGGATTCGCTAATCAGGTACCTATATGTTGTAAACTTTTGATTTATATTTGGGTTATAGATCTAATTTTAGCATACAGTATACTTGTATCTCTATTTTAGCTGCTTTTACGTACATTAGAACTATATTTATACGAAATTTTTTATAGTATGATGTATAAAAACAAAGGCAATTATATTTGGTAACATGCTTTAGAGTTTTCCAAAATAATCGTTTTTCATAATAAGAAGATTTCTTTAGGGTACCATTACCATATAGTATAAATTTGCAAATATTAGGATTACTTTAAAGAAAGAGTTAGCGTTCCTACAAGATTTTTTTCATGTACTGCATCCTGAAATTTAGCATTGTTTACCACAAAAAGTATAATGAGAGTGTTTAAGGACAAAATTTCAATATTAGCCCGCTAAATAAAAACATTAAACTAAAAGCCCATACAAAATGAGCACCTAGGAAAAAGAGACCATATGCAGATAATGAAGAACCATAAGACTGAATTACCTGGGATGCCTGCGCCCATAAGAAATCACGGAGCCACCCATTAATAGTAATAGAACTTTGCGCAAAGTTTCCTCCCGTGATATGAGTTACCACCCCTTGATCACTTATACTACCCCAAACATCTGTATGCTATACATTTGCTTAATGACATCTCTAATCTCTTCAATATATATTACAGTCAGTGCCAGTTTTTCTATCAGAGATGGCACCTTACAAGCATAGAGGAGCTCTAAACATGATGTTCCAGCTTACAATCACCATAGGAATTCTCATAGCAAACCTCCTCAACTACAGATTTGCCAAGATCGAGCATTATGGATGGCGATTGAGTCTTGGGGGTGCCATGGTTCCGGCTCTTATCATCCTTGTTGGGTCTCTGATCCTCCCTGAAACACCCAACTCTCTAATCGAACGAGGCCAACTTGAAGAGGCCAAGAAAATGTTGCGCAAAATCCGAGGGGTTGACAATGTTGACACCGAATTACAAGACTTAATTGCTGCTAGTGAGACATCTAAGAAGGTTAAACACCCTTGGAGAAGCCTATTAAAGAAGCAATATAGGCCTCCTCTTATTTTCTCTATTGCTATCCCTATGTTTCAACAACTTACTGGGATTAATGTCATCATGTTTTATGCACCGGTTTTGTTTAAAACTATTGGATTTGGGAGCAATGCTTCGCTTATGTCTGCTGTGATTACTGGAGGTGTTAATGTTATTGCTACTTTGGTTTCCATATATGGAGTTGATAAATGGGGAAGGAGGTCTCTTTTCCTTGAGGGTGGCCTTCAAATGCTCTTCTTTCAGGTAATTTACTTACTAATACTTATTCCATGTCAATTTAGTCAATTTAGTTTGGTAGCTAATATCTATTTACTTCAAAATTAAAACAGTAAACATTATATTATTAAATTCCCCTTGAAAACTATTTTATTATGAACTTATATTGATTTAGAACTAGTATTTGATGCTCTGACTCAATTACAATTATCAAATATATTATTATTCATAAATATGATAATTGATATTATTAGGTTTTTGTAATAATCTATCTACTATAAAATTAGAAAATGGACGTTATGGCATGATAAGTTGCAAAAAAAAATTCTAAGGAATCGGAGATAAAAATAACAATTTCAATGAAATTGGGTAAGCGAATGTTATTACCTTAATAGAGGTCAAAAAAAACTTGTCTATGTGTTACATATATTATAAGACGTTATTATGTTTTACTTTGCAACATTAATCATTGAAATTGTAGTGGATTGGTGGTTAAACTCACATATGTTATTTTAAAGATTATGTGTCCGGTTTCTAGTAGCTACACATTGTTAATATTTTTAAATGAGATCATAAACATGTATATCAGAAGCTTAAAAAGAGTGCCACGTGTCATATACATTGGAGAGTAACATGTGGCACCGTTTCTTTGATAGGAGCGCCTTTCAATAGTTTGACATGTATAAACTTTAGACGACCTATGTGACTTGCTTAAATGTCAATTTCGAATACTTGAATAACATAAACTGGTTTATGATTTATATCTATTTTTACTTACTTTCTTCCTTATATTACCTTCCTCAATTGTATGGATATAATTGCATTGCAGATTCTGGTGACGATCTTCATTGGATGGAAATTTGGGGTGACTGGAAATGCAACAGACTTGCCACAATGGTATGCCCTACTAGTTGTAGCTTTCATATGCCTCTACGTAGCTGGATTTGCATGGTCATGGGGGCCTCTAGGGTGGCTTGTGCCTAGCGAGATCTTCCCACTTGAAGTTCGATCAGCAGCACAGAGTATCAATGTATCGGTGAACATGATCTTTACGTTCGCGATAGCTCAAGCTTTCCTCCCTATGCTATGTGCCATGAAGTTTGGTCTTTTCATCTTCTTCGCCTTCTTTGTGGTGGTGATGACTGTATTTATTTACATATTATTGCCTGAGACCAAGAATGTGCCTATTGAAGAGATGGTGATTGTATGGAAGAACCATAAGTGTTGGAGTGATTTCATTCCTGAGGAAGCTATACCACCTGAGCTTAAGGTTGAGATGATTGAAGGTGGCAATGTTTCTAACAATAGATGTTAAGTTAGTTTACTTGTTATTTATAGTTTATCTAGCAAATTTTAAATTGAGTACTTACGTTATTGTTTTGTTTTTTATGTTTGTTATTGCGCTTTTAAAGAAGCAAAGAGTATTTATTCATATTTTAAGGATTATTTTACCTTTAATACTATAATTTTCTACAATTATATATGTTGACAGGAAATGTTTATATATGAATATCATGCAAATGTGTAATTAGTTTGCTCTTTCGAAAACAATACAAAAACAAAAGTTACTCTAGCAATCGATGGGTGAAAAACATTGTTTTTAAGTATTTCAAGAAGATAATTTGTAAAAGGTATTCACTTCAAGTTGATGTACTAAAGATGTCTTGGCCTAGTGGTTAAGATTGAGGTGCTGTGAACAATAGGTCACAGGTTCGAATCCCCCTTCTCCTTCTTTGTACTTTGTATTGCCTTCGTGACTCATATGGATTAAAAAAAAAAAACATTGTAACTTGACATGTTCTCTGCTGTATTTGGCTTCTTGCTTACATATTTAATATCATGACTGATTCTGTTCCTTGTTAAGCACACATGACACATGGATGCTTCATTTGAGATTTAGAATTATGCCTATTAGTATTTTTTTAATTTATATTGTTGTTAATTCCCTTAGATGGTCTCTACGTTACCGTTGAACTAGTAGAGTTAGAATTTCTCCATTAAAGGGCCAAGTTTGTATTTTCTTTTTTAATAGAGGCAAAAGCTCAAAATGGGCTAAATCACAAGACAAAATCGACGAAAATTGAAACAAATAGTGCAAATAGAAATCATAAATTCATGCCATAATAATGATTGCAATCAAGTATTAAAAATAATTATATTGACAACAATCTCTATTATATATGTAACATATGGGGGACACTAAAAAATAGAAAAAGGAAAAAAGTAAAAAAAAAATTGGGGATAACTAAGTGCTTCATTTAAACAGAAAAAGGGGGAAAAAAGAAGAAAAAAAGTACCACATGTAAATTGAACAACATTTTTTTGAAAAAAACAAAATCCAAAGACAGTTTGCACGCATTGCGTGCATATAAGACTAGTAATCATTATTTGTTCTCACTAGTCATTCTTTTATCATCATCATTATATGTTTGAGGAAAAAGTAGAACAAGGATGTCAAATATGAACACGATGAAAGGGAATCTTCTAGGCGTGTAATCACTTTCCCAAAAGAAGTATTCCAACCCTATACTGAGCGTGAGTTGCACGGAATCCTTAATAGAGATACAAATAAGAACAACAATGTTCTTGCTCACTAAAAACAATATCAATTAAGAACAAATGTGTAATGTAAATTTGTAACGATGAATTCTCTTGTACTTGTGATTGAGAGAGTTTTCTAACCATTCAATATTATGAGAAGAGTCTCATATATATTAAGTAGCATTTCAAAGCCTAAACATATCGTCAAAAAGATAATAATTGTTCAGGAAAAACAAGCGAAATTGGAAAATTGACGAATTGGAGCTTGAGCTCCCCTGTGGAGCGCAGGCTCCAAGGAAGAGCGGACAATTATGAGCGAGCGCTTTGTCATAGGAGCGAACGGTCTTCACCGATAGCCTCGTAGGAGCGAACGATCTTCATCGATGGCCTCTATCCTACGTTGTTAAGTCACGATACCTTAACCAAGCGACTTATACAACGTAGCATGAATCTAATCATACAAATCCTCTAAATCTCCAACATTATATAGGCACTATCTTTATTCAATTTTATGTGTTCATATATCTTAATCCATCTTAAACACGTATGTTTCATAATAATTAATTTACTTAAATTTTTTATTTACAAAGCTTCCTATTTGAGGGAGTTGCGAAGACATATTTAGCTATATATTCTCTATTTCTCCATCCTAAAATACGGGTTGTTTTTTTATCTCTATCTATCTCTTGCCGGAGGACTGAAGTCAAAATAAGGTGAGAAGAAATGAGGAAAAGAAAAAGAAACTCTTATGTAGGACCAAATGTCAGAAAATAATAGTGAGTAAGAAACAACAGCCAATGGTAGCACGTACAAATGTCCATATTGCTGTACGTTTTACACGTGTCTCAACTATTCCAAATCTAGGACCTTGGTCTTCTTTTTTCTAAGAAGATCTTGACCCTCCATTTTAATTCTTCTACACTTTTTAGTGCAATAGTTTATCTGGAAACTACCAAATACTGATCTCATCTTTTCTTTTCTCCTCCTCTAGAATCTAAATATACTCCTATATAATTCTAAAAAAACTCATTTGATCATACATCACATAACAACATAAGATCTCAAAAACACAAAAAATTAGAAGAAATTTTAAAGGAGGAGAGAGAAAATGCTAGCAGTGTTCAACAAAGCAGTAGCTAAGTGCCCAGAAGAACTGAAAAATGCTGAATCTTTAGGAAATTTAAATGAAGATGTTTTGATTAAACATTTTTCTTCAATTTATCCTGATGCTCTTTCTGTTAATCTTGGATTTTCTGGGTTTATTGCTTTTTCATCTGATAAACAAAACCCTCTTCTTCCAAGGTAACTTTTCTGGATTTCTTGCTTATTTCTTTGAATGTAAAGATCATTTATTTTTCTTTTTTCTTTTGTTTTTGTGATTTGAGTATCTGGGTTGAAGTTATATTCTCAGAAAGTTGTAGTCTACTTTGATTCTTGGATTTTAAATTGGGTTGCTACTGTACTTTTTGTGAGCAAAAATGGCAGAAATTTATGAGGGGAAAAAACTTTGGTGATTTATGATTATTTTAGTGTGTCTGAAATTCTGTGTTCTTCTTGTTAAATGCATAAAATCTTTATGTTTTGCTTCTGATTTCTGGGGAAATTTTTTTATTTTATTTTATTTTATATGGTTCAGATTTTTTTTTTCTGACATCTCTATATTTATAATCTAAGTTGAATATCCTCCTTTTTACAATTGCCTTTTGATAAAATCCAGATAAGTGATCAGACTTTATTGATGTCAATTATAGTTCTTGCTGATCTTGATTTATGTGAATGGTTGATTGCAATCATGTTGAATCTCATTTCTAAATTTGATTGTTGCTGGATTAGTTCTTAGATAGGATATTTGATGATCTAGTTTGATTAAGATTCCAAGTCATCTGTTGATTTAATTATAGATGATTTTGTACTTATATTATTGATATATAATTATACACTGTTGGACTAAATGATTGGACCAGATGACATGAACTAATAATTTGGTTATCTTTATTAGATGCTTTACCCCAATTTTAGTTCACAGACCATATTTTGCATCTGGATCATGTGGGGATTCTAAAGTTGTTCAGCAGGTCAAAGATGGTTGGAAGTCAAGCTATTGACACCCATGTATATGTTATCTCCTGATCTAAGATCTAAGTGCTTTAATTAGCAGTAAGTAATGTATTTATTGAGTCTTCATTAGGATCAATCCGTGCCCACCAAGAGGGATTTGCTCACTAATAAGCTATAATTGATTTTGTGGGTCAATTTTGTATTTAAAGATGTACCGGTCTCAATCTTGTCCTCCCTAAACCTTTAGATCTCACCCTTCCGAACGAACACCTCCTGATAGACCGCGTAAACCATGTATGAACACGGATGTTATGGCATGGCAATAGCTAGAATCAATCAGTACTTGATAATTCTTGCTCACACTAGCAACTTATCTAGCATCAATTCTGTTTCTGTCTTGTGTTATTGTACTTCATGGAGTATTGACTTTCATGTATTCATAGTTAAAAAGGTATACACACTTAAGCAGCCAACAAGTTAATTATCTAATAACATAGAATTTATTTACCTTTTCTCCCTTTACAAAAGGATGAAGGAGAGGGAAGATGGGTGGCGTTTGCAGTCTTTTCACATGTTGTTTGGTATCTAAGTGATACATATCTAGCCTGATTCTTTAGAGTCATGTTCTTTAGCCAACAAGTTAAAGATCCTTAATGCTGCTATTTCTGAACATTCTTCTCCAGGCTTTTTGCTGTTGTGGATGACATCTTCTGCTTGTTGCATGGGCACATTGAGAACATAGCTTCTCTGAAACAGTTGTATGGATTGACCAAAACTGCAAATGAAGTGAACATCATCATAGAAGCTTACCGTTCATTGAGGGACAGAGGAAGCAGTCCTGCTGATCATGCCTTGAGAAACATTGAAGGAAAATTCGCATTCATCATTTATGACAGTTCTACAAAGAGCACCTTCATCTCTGTGGTGAGTAATTAGAGCAGTGTTCCTCCTGCCTTCTTTATAAAAAGATATTGATGTTTTTGCTTATATGCCTGTAATCCTGTCTATAGAATCTTGTATATTTTTTGGAAAGAATTTGTTTGATATTGCATTTAGTATGATATTAATATTAACCCTTTTGATGATTTAGGATGACGATGGAAGTGTCCCTCTCTTTTGGGGAACAGATTCTGAAGATCACCTTGTTGTCTCTGGCAATGCTGACATTATGCAGAAAGCCTGTGGGAGATCATTTGCTCCATTTCCAAAAGGTATTGACTATAGCGCAATGATATCAACTTGCAGAATAGCATGTATTATACCCTATCATCATTGACTTGCTAATTTGTGGCGAAACTTCAAATTTATACTAATCATGATATGCAAACAGCCCCATGTTTCCCAAGATGCCTATAACTCTTCAGTTTAGCAAGCCCCCTAACTTTTGTGTGGCATCTATGTCTATGCTTCTCTCCGCTTCTAATGTTCCTACAACTCTCACCTCCTTTGCCGAAACAATACAAAGATAATACTAGATATAAAGCAACGCTCCTTTGTTTTTTTCTTGTTAATGAAGATTTGAATAATGATCAATTCTTGGGAAAAAGTTAACAGAGTTTCTAGCTCTTGTCATCCCTTCAACTATCATTTCATGTCTTACCAAATTTCTGCTCGAATGCAGTAGTGTGATGAGATGTTAACAGTTGATTGTATTCAGGGATGGTGGCTTAGCTTTTATTTCTTTCCATTCATTCATCCATTATAGCTAAACGAAGAACAGTTCTCCAGCAAACATGTGACAGGGAAAATTTGGTTAATCTCTATTATATATGGGAACTCTTGAGGACTTTGGTGTCCACCTGAGTTCCTTAAAATAAAATAAAAAAGATAACTAATGAGGGCAAAAAAGTCATATAACTTTTAAAAAAAAAAAAGCTCTAATGTAACTGCCAGATTTTCCCCCTACAAAAACTACCACATTTTTTTTAGTGAAAGTAACTTCCTGATTTTTGAAAACAAAAGAAACATGTACAATATCACCGCGATGTTCGCGCACGCATCGCGTGCAAAAATTACTAGTCCACATGATGTGAATCCAAGATTGATTCCTTTCTCTTGTTTGCTAGAAAACTGTTCTTCAATTAGCCTTCTTTCTTATCCATTCTGTGCAACTTCCATGGTATAATATATGACCTTTTGTCCTGACTTCTGATATCCATGTTAAACAGGTTGCTTCTTTACATCCTCTGGTGGCCTGGTAAGTTACGAGCATCCTCGTAAGGCGCTGAAGGCAGTTCCATGGGTTGATAGCTCAGGCCAAGCATTTGGGTCTACCTTCATGGTGACTGAAGAGCCTAATATAGAGAACAAACAACTGGGACTAAAAGCAGCAATGCCTAGAGTTGGCAGTGATGCTGATTGGTCGACTCACATATGAGATCAACAAATCTTTTATCATGTAATGCAAGATCCTCTATCTTTGTCATCTAACTTCGAGAATTATTAGACCCCCTAGTGGGTTTGGCTTCGTGAATGTTATAAATTGCCTTATTGGCATGTGAGTATTATCTCAAGAATGGTACATAAAAATAAGTTGCAAGTATTTGTACATCCATGTCCATATCTTCATATGATTGGCTATGAAATGCTATTTGTTGAAATGTTATGTCCACATCTTCATAATTCATAAAGTGTAGTTTAAGGATAAGATAAGTTGTTAGGATAGATTTAGGAGTATTTCCTAAATCTATCTATCTACAAGTGTTTATTTAGAGATAATATTTCTTCATATTATATTTAGTTTAGGATAGATTTCGTATTATATTTCCTAACATAACTACATAAGTTCATAATGATATAAGGTTGCTTCTTTTTCATAAAAATAGAAAAAGAAAGATATGTTGGCGTTTATGAGTGAAAATTATGTGTAGAGGTAATCTTTTAGGTTTTTAGGAGTATGACCGATTTTTTATAAAGTTATTCTTTATTGAGATTTCTCCCGTAATTGGTAGGTGATTTATAACATAAAATGAAGAAATCTTTTAGGTTAAGGACTAGACAATAACAATTCGTCCCTTCTTTAAAGGCCTTGTTTGATAAGAGCATCCGTAACTACATTTGTATCTCTTCACTTTCATTGCATATTGATGATAAGTTGAGATTCCATGGGCCACCAGGCAGGCAGGCACCAGTGTTTCCATTACACCATTTGATTACGTTATAAGTAAACTGAAGGCTTACCCCTCAAAGAGAGCCCTAGCATTCATATATATATATATATATACTTGATATTTTTTTTTGGGCCCTTTTTGGGAACCCCTTGGTAAGAAGAATTTTCTTGGCCGCTATCGCACGTGAGCCCACTCACCCAGAGGCCCAACAAGCCCCAACCTCCCCCCCCCAACCACCACAACATTGAAACTATGCTTCCACCAAGATTTGAACTTCGTCTCCCATGTGAGATATATATAGGAAGCCATGTCATTGGACCCAAAGATTGATATATTTCTCTATTCTTATTATGTAAAATGAGAAATTTTCTTATACTGTACAAATTAGTTCAAATACATTAGAAGAATCGAATTAGCAAGAACCATTGTAGATCTATATAAATCAGTTTCGATCAAGAATGTTCAGTTGTTATCAACAAATATAAGCACAATAAAAATAATCAGTTTTAATAAGTAGTTAAACACAACGTCACCTATTTGTGCAACAAGATTATGACAATAGATAAGGAATGGAAGGCATAAGATGCTTTCAAATGTATGCTATTCATGATGACAATATTTCATTCCCTGATTATTGTTATTGATTACAAGAAAAAGTTAAATGCAAAAGTTTATGCCCTGCCTACGTTGTTTAACTATATCCACATCACATTCGAATAATATACAGTTGATTGTGATCAACAAAACATAAAACATGTCTGATTGTGCCAACAACAAAGGGAATCCTAGATACACATAAGTCGGAATCATCAAACTATTAAAGCACCAAAAACGTTCCTACTTTTGACTTTTGTTTGGGTGCATAAAGCAAAATGATACAAAGATTCTTTTGCCAAAATTGTTGGATAATAGTTATTCATAGATCCTTAATGAAAGCTTATAGCCCAATATTAACTTTTTTTTTTTTTTTTTACAACGAGAAAATTAGCATTAATGAAAGCTTGGAGTACAGCCTAATGCTAATACAACCAAACAGAACCAACTAACACTAACATGAACTACATTAACTCGTACATAATTTTTAAAGAAAACACTAACTAATTTGTGTCCAGTCCGAAATAAGTTTGTTTTGAGCGATGGTGGAAGAGGTTGGATATAAGAGGAAATCTGTTGAGATGCAAAACCCCGCCGATCTTCATGAAGAGATCGCCGAACAACGGCTAGTAGATCCAAATGACTACTAGGCGCGAAATCCCAAGATCCTTGATGATCTTCCTGGGATTCTCCTGATTCAACGAACAAAGAAGTCACGTCCTTTGGTGACTTTTGACCCTGCTGCGAGGGTATTCGGAGTTCAGTCACTCTAGACTGAAACTCGAAAGACGTGGAGGTCTTGACGTGCCCCAAATCGAGTTGGAGTGCCTTCCACAAGATGCGTTTTTGAGGTGTGATGACACCTGTAGCCATCACGAAATTGGGGGCGAGTTAGATTGAAGAACTTCGCCCCCCTTACGGATCCTAAGATCCAAACCGACAATCCTAAAACCATAAGACCGAAGCACAACAGATCTTAAGAAAGAACCTCCTCTCATCTTAACCAACACCTGAAAACCTAACCTCACGCCTAACTCCAGGATTATTGGCTCGACCTACCAAGTTGCCTAGATCTTCCTGTGTCATAGGAAACCAAGAGCCTTGAACTGCCCACCGATCACCACTAACGAACACCCTAGCACTATGAGTCACAAAAAGGCTAGGGCCATCGGATCTGAAGATAACAAACATGAAAACAACAAAACCATACATCACTGGTCTGTAACACCGAACCCTAAACTTGAAGACGCGACCAAGTAACATACCGGGGGAGGGGGAGGGGGAGCCGACGCACGAAACACGGGGGGGGGGAAGGGGAAGCCCGACGACGAAACGTAACGGGGGTGGGGAAGGGAAGCCCGACGAAACACGAGGACTCGACTAAACCCTAAGGGGGAGGGGACTAGGCGAACCCTAAGGGGAGGGGACTCGACTAAAACTGAGGGGGGGAGGGGACGCGACGCCGACGAATGTGACCGGGGAGGCAAAGGGAGGCCCACAACAACAACAGGGGAGTGGGGGAAAAGAGACACAGACGCACGAACAGGGGAGGGGGTGGGGGACACACGCAAGCAGGGGGACTCGACGGAAAAGGAGAAACGACGAGACACGGGGAAGGGGTACTAGGAACTAAGGCGACGACGGAGAAGCGAGGCTCGCCGGCGACCTGCGGCCACCAGCGAGCTGCGGCGGGTGAGCTTGAAGTGGATTTAGGGTTTCTTTGTTGGGTGGTAGAGAACTTTGCATAGCCCAATATTACTGAAATATGATATGCGTAAAGAATTAAACTCACAACTTCAAATATATATATAGATGAAAGAAACTTATCCACTAATTAATCTACTACTTCTATAAGCTTATTGCATCTTTATTCAAAATCAAAAGTGATATGATGGGCCCTTAAAGGTTGGGCCATTAGCCCATTTCAAAGCCAATTATAACCATTTTATATTAAATCCTCATTCCATATTTTAGTAAAGGCAATATTTATTTTTCGATGGTCAAACGTCATAAGTTTTGACCACACAATTTATACTACTCAGTACTAAGAAATAAAAGTTGTATAAATTTGCAACCATGAAAGTCATATATATTGACAGATTTTTTTCAATATGAATCATTAAAATATTAACTTCACATAATTTTTACTAATCCATGGTTAAATTTTTTAATAATAAAAATCTGCATTGGAAATTGTGATAGTAAACTTGTTGTTCTTATTAATCAACAAATTAGAGGGAGTATAAAAATATAAAATTTAAGTTAGGTCTTTCCAAGTTTTATTCGAGTTTGTATTTGTTTTAGTAATATTGCTACTTCATTGGCCTCATGTTTTGGTTGAAATTATAATAGAGATGAGAGAAAGGAATGAAGGAGAAAAACTATAATATGTTCTTCATTTTAATCCAATTCAATATAGTAGCATACAACTTACAAGGTTTTATATAGGACTCAAATACTAACTATAAATCTAAAATCTAGGAAAGTGAGAAGTTATTAGATAATTAAACACGCTCCATTATCTCCTAACAATGTTCCACTAAATAAATAATCCAACATGCCCCCTTGATTCAAAGTTCATAGCCTTCATTTTTGACATTTTTCAAAACATTTCCTTTATAACCTCACTTATTTGACGAACTTCTCGTCAAATTTCTCAAAATCTTACTGATATTTTAATTTGTGATGCACATTTTCATCACCTACACAATCTTGTTAATGCACATTATCACCAACACCATTTCTTCGGAGCACATATCTCCACACGACCTTGTGAAGCACTTCTCTTCGATCATCATGACGCACATAATCATCATCAACCACTCTTGTCATGGTAGTTTGTTCTTCATAATTTTTATTTACTCATAAATCAGAAAGATGGTCTGCAATGGCTTAGGCCCTGTTCTTTTGAACTTATTTTGGCTGAACTGAACTGAACTTATTTTATTTTGGCTGAACTGAACTTATTTTTGCTGAACTGAACTTATTTTTACTTATTTCTGTTGAACTGAACTTATTTTTACTTATTTTTGCTGAACTGAACTTATTTTGGCTGAACTGAACTTATTTTTGCTGAACTAAACTTATTTTTGCTGAACTAAACTGTATTAACATAATATTATCAATACTTATTATTATAATAATCAATAAATATTAACATAATATTATCAATACTTATTATTATTATTTTATAATAATAAATAATAAATAATAAATAATAATAAAAATAAAAAATAATAATAATAATAAATAAAAAATAAAAAATAATAAAAAATAATATTAATAATAAAAAATAATAAATAAAAAATAATAATAATAATAATAAATAATAGTAATAAATAATATTAATAATAAATAATAATAAATAATAAATAATAATAAATAATAAATAATAAAAAATAATATTAATAATAATAAATATTAAATAATAAATCATAAAAATAATATTAATAATAAATCATAAAAATAATAAATAATAATTAATAATAATAATAAAAAAATAAAAAAATAATAATAAATAATAATAATAAATTAATAATAATAAATAATAATAATAAATAATAAATCATAATTAATAAATAATAAATAATATAAATAATAAATAATAAATAAAAAATAAATAATAAAAAAAAATAATAATAAATAATAAAAAATAAAAAATAATAATAAATAATAATAATAATACTAATAATAATAATAATAATAATAAATAATAGATAATAAATAATAAATAATAATAAATAATAATAATAATAATAATAATAATAATAAATAATAATAATAATAATAAAGGATAAATAATAAATAATAAAATAATAATAATAATAAATAATAATAATAATAATAATAATAAATAATAAATAATAATAAATAATTACAATACTAATAATAATAAATAATTAGAATAATAATAATAATAATAATAATAATAAATAATAAATAATAAATAATAAATAATAATAATAAATAATAATAAATAATAAATACTAAATAATAAATAATAAATAAAAAAATAAAAAATAAAAAATACAAATTCATCGTTATTATAATTATAATATTAATAATAATAATAATAATAACAATAGTAATAGTAATATTGCAAACAAAAATAATAATTACAACATTAGACAAGACTGAACTTATTTTGGTTGAACTGAACTTATTTTTGCTGAACTGAACTGAACTTATTTTTGCTGAACTGAACTTATTTTTACTTATTTTTGCTGAACTGAACTTATTTTTACTTATTTTTGCTGAACTGATCTTATTTTTGCTGAACTGAACTTATTTTTACTTATTTTTGCTGAAAAGAAGTCCAAAAGAACAGGGCCTTATTCATATTCTCTCTCCTGACGCTGATACCATGTTGAAATTATAACAAAGATGAAAGAGGGGAATGAAGAAGCAAAACTATAATATGTTCTTCATTTTAATCCAAAAATATAGTAGCATACAAGGCTTTATATAGGACTAAAATACTAACTATCAATCTAAAATCTAGGAAAGTGAGAAATTGGTGGGTAAATACACTCCATTATCTCCTAACAATCTTCCACTAAATAAACACATGACTTTGGACTTTAACAAACTATTTTGAATCAATAATCCAACAGTTTTTCCCTGTAAAAAAATAAGGGAAAGGAAAGTTTTCATATGGGCTGGAATAAGTTCTTATAACAGAAAAAGAGGGTTTAATAGATAAGGGCTAATAAGTTCATATGAGGGTTACTCAAGTTTATGGACAACTAGATAAAAAAAGTAATTAAGTTTAATTAAATGCCAAAAAGTTTACCAAGGATGTCTTGGCATAGTGGTTAAGATTGGGTGCTGTGAACAATAGGTCACAGGTTCGAATCCCCCTTCCCCTTCTTTGTATAGCCTTCGTGGAGTTAAAGACGATAACTTAATAGGAGTATTCATACTCATGCCAGAGTATCCATGGTCTCAGAAGACCTTGTATTAACAATACTATGCAGTAAAGTAATCTAACTAGTATTTTGGCCCGGGCGATGCCTCGGGTTAATTACAATAAACAAATATGTTATTATTCATAAATTTTATAACTCATTTGTTACTTTCGTATTTTTTTGTCTAGTAAAAAATTGTAAAATTGACGTCATGACGTGATAAGTAAAAAAACCTTAGAGTTCATTTTCAAAATAATAGCTTAAAAGAAATTGGGGTAGGGCAACATGTCATCAATAGTCTCTTGGTCGTCGTACTACCATAATAAGAGTTTTAGAGATGTAAATACTTGATTGAATCTTTTTAGTTAAATATAATTATTATTATAAGACTTTATCAAATTTAAAGAAAAAAAACCCCAAACCCTATCTCAAATCCCCCTTTGGGGAGGCCGCCGCCTAGCCTCACGGCTGGTGTAAGGTGTGTCTCCCCTCCCTCCGCGTGTTTTCGTTTGTTTGTTTTCTTTGTGTTTTCGCCCCGATCTATTTTCTCATCCCCATAGTTTCTTTGCCCTCATCTTTTTTGCTCTGGTCAGATTGTGGGTTGTGGTTTTTTCCCTCCCATCTATTCTGATTAGATAAGGTGAGGCAAAGTGTTTGATTGTGGTGGCCCTGAGGCGGTGATCTTCCTTTTCAATAAAGGTTTTGTCTTCTCATCTGGTAGAAGTTTGTTCTTTCTTTTGTTTTTGCTCTGTTTTATGGTTGTTTCAAGGGAAGGTGTGATTTGGAAGTTGAAAGATCTGATCTACAGCTAGGGTATTGATATTCAAAAAGTTACAGCACGTTCAGTGAAGATTCAGTTAAAGATGCGTAGACATCGATTCAAATGGGCTCGAATAGTTTTTCAGTTATCTTCTTTGGATGATGTATTACTTGTTGTTTTCATATCTACTTTCGTATCTCATTTATCAATCAATGTAGATGCCGGATGGCTTTTCAATGAATGATAATTTTCTTCCTGTCAAAAAAAAAAAAAAAAAAAAAAAAAAAGACTTTATCAAATTTTATTTGAAACATTAGACAATAAAGTGATAGTGTATTGATGGTTAAGCTCTCACTTGTCATTTCAAAGGTCACGTGTTCGATACATTATAGTTACACAATATTTATATTTTTTAATTGAGCAGTTCACATGGACATAAGACCTTTGCATTGGATGTTTGAGGAGGGTGCCACGTGGAACGTAGGCATCCTTTGGAACGCCTTTTAATATATTTGTATAGATTTTATCCTTGCTACCCAAAAAAAAAAAATTAATAGGAGTACAAGAATTTATCATCTAAAGAGAGTCGAATCATTGTACATTACTAAGAGCATAAATATCCTCATTCTCATATTATCTACTCACAAAATTGGCACCTAGTTGATTATGAATTGCAGTAGTTTTAGTGGATGGTTTTGAGCAAGGTATATATATAAGCTTTTCAACTATATCATACAATCATACTTTTTTTTGTTAGGATACAACATTCATACTTACATAAAAAACAAGATGAACGGATATTGTAAGTTGTAACTGAAGTACTGTATATGTTAAACCTAGCAATATATATCGTACTCCGTCCAAAGAAAAAGTAAATAATTTTCTATACACTTCAATGCATCCAATCTTTACTTCTCAGTTCGAAAGTTCCTATTGTTTCTTAATTATTACTACGCCTGTACATTATATCATATCTTGTACTCCCTCCGTCCCAAAATATAGTTCCCATTTCCATTTTGGGTGTCCCAAAATATAGTTTCCATTTCCATATTTAGTTCCACATTTTTCCGTAATTTGTCTAGAAAAATCGTGCCCTATCATTTATTTGCTTCTTGCATTTTGTTTTTTGTTTTGTTTATTCAACCCAAGTGTTACAATTAATACTACAATTAATGCTCTTTCACCAATTATTCTCCCTTCTCTCTCCTAAAATTATCTTTTCCCATACAACATTTATTTAAATAAAAAAAAAAAAACCTTTACTATCTCTCTTGGATTCTACTTGCATAAATTACCGTGAAAAAAGGGAAATGGGAACTATATTTTGGGACAGAGGGAGTATATATCATGGATTCCATGTCCGAAGCATCCTCTACTATCTCTACAATTTTCAGAAAATCTGAGTCCTCCCATTTTTAGGGATTTCATCAAAGGATCCCTACCTGTTCTAACATCGAAAAACTACCTTTCCTATTTCTATACTTTTGATCTTAGTAACTTGAAATGAAAGCGGCGAAAACAAAAAATGACGAGGAATAATCCGCGAGAGTAGCCATTAACCATTGTAGCTAATAGCACTGGAGATTAAAACAAAAAGGCAAAATTATCCTCAACACCCTGAACTATAGCGCTGGTGCACCAAACAGCCCAACTGAGACTTATAGCCAGAACACCCCAAAGTACAGGCCTGGGTACAGTCCATACCATAAATGAGGTCGGTAAGCGGCATTCTCACCGGCGATAGGAGAATCTTAATTTTTTATTATTATTTTTCATTTTCCCCTTTCTTATTTTCTTCTTTTTTATCCCTAATTTTTTTTAACAAAAAAATAGGCACGTGCCGTTCATTTTCTCCTTCCTCAACGGATCTTCCTCAAATTCCCTCTTTCTTGCCCAAATTCCCTCTTTCTTCTCAAATGAACCCTAAATTCTGAAGATTACCCAAATTCAGATTGAAAGAGTGAAATCCGCATAACAACAATGAGCTCAGCTTCATCTTTAAGTTTCAAGAAGAATTAAAATACCAGTTTAGGTAATGGTACGGTTTTGTTAGGGTTTAACAAGAAGAAAATAAGAAAAGGGGGGATGGAGAATAATAATAAAAAATTAAGATTCTCCTATCGCCGGTGAGAATTTCGGTTATCAACCTCATTTATAGTACGGACTGCACCCAGACTCGTACTTTGGGGTGTTCTGGCTATAAGTCTTAGTTGGGGCTGTTTGGTGCACCCGCGCTATAGTTCATGGTGTTGAGGCCAATTTTGCCAAACAAAAATAATAAACTGACTAGAGAGACTAACATAGTATGTCACTAACATAGTATGTAATATTTAAGCTAATAGAGTTGGGCAATTTTACTTGCATGGCCACTTCACAAACTAAAGTTTTTTTTTTTTTTTTTTAAAGTAAAATTAATTCATTAATAAAGGAGTCATACGACATCTATAATAGAAATAAGAATTAACAAATAAATAACAATTTTGAACAAATAAAATTAGAATTTGCAAAACCATAATCGTTGTGTAGTAGATCTAATAATTTCGCATACCCTCTTCCACATCGCTGTTTGATACAACCAAACTAAAGTTAGTATGTAGTATATTTTTCTTAAAATTTGGTAAGATAAATTACATTAACGCCCTCTCACAGGGCACTTAAATACAAGTTACCCCAAATCCCCCCAAACCCCCTTATGAGAATCGAACCCACAATATGTGGGTGGAAGATGAAAGGGCTTACCACCCTTCCACTCCCTCATTCTCTAGTATGTAGTATATGAACATATATTCTACGTGCTATAACATTAGCCGAAGAATAAGATGCCAATCTTATAATAATATTAAGTAATTAAAAAACAAAATACATACAAACTTTATAATATAATCTTGCTCCTTTATTATTGAATTGCAAATAAAGTTAATTTACATTATGAGCTGAGACACGAATACACGATCCGTCTCTCACTAGGCGACATTTGCATGATTCTTCATGAAAAATAAACAAGCATATCCTTTTTGTAATTTTTTACTATTATATAGAATTGTTATTTAATTAGTTCTCTACATAAAAAGATTCAAGGTGTACACTTTTTCTGCTTTTCTTTTTGCACTTTTTTCTGTTCTTTTATTCTCTAGCTAAGATGTTGACTAAAAAAGAAAGAAAGAAAAGAAATATGTAGCTGAGATACCCGAGATTCCATACATCTTCGACAACCAAAGCTAGCTCAAAGTTCACGTTTGCGCAGCCAGCAGAAACTATCTTCACCTTTTCTTTTTCATCTCATATGCAAATAATACAACAAACTTTCATTTACAGTTGATTTTTTCCCCAAATTGCATTGTGAAGACTATTTATAATAATGAAATAACAACCAACCTTCCTAAAATGTATGTCTCTCCCTCGAAAAGATTTAGGTTGTAATATTTTTTTGTACATATCAATATACACAATATTTACCTTTTAAAAAAATGATAATTGATTAGGAATTAATTGTTAAGGACTTCAAAATTGTATTCACCTCTTATTTTCTCCAATAGTAATTGTATGCCATCTATCAAAGTGAAATATAAAACACATAGAAAGTACTATATAGTTATGTAAGATACAGCATGTTCAAGTTAGTATTGAAACAAACAATATGTTAGGGGGAAAAATTGAAAATAAAAGTATATATGAGATGTAGCTATAGCAATAGAAATCTCCTCTGCATAAAATAAGGGCTACAAAATTAAATCATATTTTTTTTAATTACTCGAGTTATAATTCACTTAAATATAGCACAAAAATCAAGGGCGGGGCTTAACCTGCTCGAGGTCCAAAATAATACTCTGTACTCATTTATATTTTTCACATCAAAAAAAGAAAAAAATAATGTTGGTTATCATAGAACGTTCAAAACCTGAGATGATGTTTTAAAAGTTTGAATTATATATTTATACATTACAGCATCCGATCCCTCTCTTCTACCTTAAATTTGACAAATCAATTGAAATTAATCAAAGGAAAACAAAAAAAAAGATTATTGAAAATTGTCCTATCAAATTGGGACATGTTTGACAATTAAGGTCTCTAACAAAGATGCAGAAAACTAGGGATAAGGACAGATCAGAGCATGTGAGAGGCTAACTAACCAATAATTATCATCTAAAATATTATTGAAACACAAATTAATAATCACGTTTTGAAAAAAAAAAACTTTTGGAATATGAATATCCATATATAGAAATATAGTTTAGTTGGTAAAGTCTTGTGGGGTGGTGCCTGAGACTTGATATCGAATCCCGTTTATCACTGCGCTTAGTCGCTCATTTACACACAAAAAATGCATGCCATATATTGTATCAAATCAAATGTTATGAGGAGCAAAATAATAAGCAACGCAACGTACGTACCATGAATTTTTTATGAATATAATAATAATCATCCTATACATTGGTCTCTTTTCTTCATTTCGTGATCCATCAATAGATGAAGCTACCAACATGATCTGATCTTTCCTTGGAGCTGATGATAAAAAAAAAAGATCAGAAAGTCAAGCTGAGATCATGCTGGCAGCTTCATCTGCTAGTGGTGCACGTCTATACACAAGATAATTTCCCAACCTAAAATATAAATAAATGAGAAAGATATTAGAGAGAGAGAGAGATTTTCAGAGAGAGAAGGAAAATGGTAGAGAAAGAGGAGAAGAAGTGGAGAAGTATATATAGAGGGGCCAAGCAAAGGGAAGTTAGTTTTATGGGGAAATGTCATTATACATTAATACTAACAAGAATGAAGCATATAATTATCATCATCATATATATCATATGATTAGTAGAATGAGGAGCCATATGATATTACAGATGGATGTGGCCAAAAGTGAGACACATTGAATATAAATCACACCCAACCCACATCTAACTATGAAGACAACTTCATCTTCCTTTTTTTTGAAAAAGAAATTTGTCCATTTGATATATTACATAAATTATGTGCCTATATATCTAGGGCTTTGTCAACTTTATACTTTTATTTGGCATATTCTCTCTTCTTTCCTTTCTATCTCAAGAAGGTTAATGCCTTTTCTTTTCTTTGCTTTTTGTTTTTGTATTTTATTACTGTTTTGGTTCTTTGAAGATTCAATACAAGCCTTAATTAGCTTGGTTTAGTGTTTAGGTAACAAATTATGGAAATTTATTTTATCTATATATCTCCATCGGATAGGGTTTTCGATTCTCATTAAATGCTTTTAAGTGTCATATTTATATATATTTTTTGAAAGAGAAATTTCATTAATTGAAGGCCAAACGACATCCATAATAAGTATTATAGAAAATCAAGATACAATCAGACAAGATCAAATCAAATTCGTCTTTGAAGAAACTATGATGAACTAACTCGAGCAACACAGCACAACCCCCTTGTATTTGTTGAATCAAGCAGCTATTGATGGGGAG
Organism: Beta lomatogona; assembly: GCA_947646795.1. Taxonomy (NCBI): domain Eukaryota; kingdom Viridiplantae; phylum Streptophyta; class Magnoliopsida; order Caryophyllales; family Amaranthaceae; genus Beta; species Beta lomatogona. The sequence continues at coordinate 887,456 of CANSNZ010000418.1, forward strand.
TCTATCATTCTGACATAGTTTGGAGAAAAACTATCTTCATCTAACCATGTTGACTGCATCTGAGTTTTCAATACCTTTAATTTAGGTTGATAGTCTTGAACTTCAACAATTAAGAACAATTTCTCATACCATTTTTTTAACTCCCACGTAGGAAGATAATAAAATCAAACTCCAAACTCCTGTGAAAGGAGAGAGAACCAAAAAAAATGGGTAGATTACTCTCAAAAAGAGAGAGAATGGGGGATTATTAATAACGAAAGCAATAAAAGCTAGAAGAAAAAAGAAGACTTGGGGTTTTGGCAATCCTGATATAGGAAATTAAGGATTAGGGTTTTTTAGGAGGAAAGAAGTAAGGGAAAGAGTCATATTTATATAACACATCCTCAATCATACCCTTGTTTGCCTAAAATATGAACTATATATGCAATAAGTTTTCATTAGTACTCGTTTGTCACAAATGTCAGCTACATTTGCAACAAGTTTACACTAATACCCTCGTTTCCTAAACCTTTATCATTCAATTAGTAAAATGAGAATTTTCTCTGTTGTGGTTATGAAAAAGAGGATTAACATTAAAAGTAAATTATTTGGATTTAATTCAAAGTCTGCATAAATTATTGCAAGCTATTTCATTCAAATTAGACTAAGAGTTAACTCAACTGAAATTCTCTAATAAATCATATAGACAGTGAAAAAAAAGAAAAAGTCGTATTATTATATAGAATTAATTACGTATTGTGAATTGTGATAGAATACTTCTCCATTTGGTAGCCAATATCCTAAAAGCTCCACTTAAAGATGAGAAATGAATTAACTAATTTCAACATTCTCTTATCTTATTGCCTATTATAGTTATGATACATTGGCTTTAAAATTTATAAGAAGCTAAATTTATTATGAAATAGTCATCATATATATATATATATATATATATATATATATATATATATATATACATATGTAAAAAAAAATGTATATATTTTGCATTGAGACACTGTTAGGTATAGTGATTAACATATCGATTGCTATTATTGTTTTAGACAAGATTTAGACAGTATAACAATATAAGTCTATTCAGGAAACCAAGCTCAATGAACGTATTTAATCAGGAACATCTACATCACATCATTTGAAACAAGAAATAATTAACGCCAGAATAACATCAATTCCACCTCTAAGAACTACAAATACCGACATTATTCCCCTAATTTTCAAGGATGAATATAAAAAAAGTACATGTAATGTGATTAGCTAGGGCCTAGGGGACCATTTTTGCATATAAATTTGTTAGTTGTAGAAGTAGGGTAAGGTATCTCAACATAACAACATCATCATGTGATCTCCATCCATCTCTATGCAAGAGTCGTTTTCTATAATTTCCTAATCTTTTTCTTGTTTTTTTGTTTTTTAATTTTTCAAAAATATAATTTTTCTTTTGTCTTAGATGGGAGCTTTTATATTTTCTTTATTAGCATGCAATGCCATTTGTCGGAGGCATGGTTTCTTTTGCATCTAATTGGTTAGCATAGATTTTCAAAAAAAAAAAAAAAGGGTGCAAGTCATGTTTAAGAGACAAAAACAATGGGTTAAGTGACACTTGGAGTGGGACAACATAATATTAAAGACCCAAGTGAACTGTCAAAAGGGTAATGTCATTAATTAATTACCCTAAAATATAATTAATTAATTTAGGGTTTTCTGAAAAGTTAAGTTCATTTTATGCTTTATTATCTTTCCTTTTCCTTTTTTTAAAAAAATTTCCAACTTTTTTTTGTTTTGATACCTTTGGTGGGTATTGGGCAGATGGAACCAATAGATGCATGCAGAGTCACACAAAATCCACAGTATCAAAAAAGTGGAAAGATAGAAGAGTTAGGACAAGAAAAAGGTTCTCCAAGTTATTAGCTTCAAATGGCGCATGCACACATCAATACATCATACAACGTTGATTCACTTTGAGTACATCCAAATTCGAAACACAAATAAGCATCTTTTCTTATTCCTTCATTTGCCCTTTCATTTCTCCATTCTACTACTTGTCACCCAAGCTTTTTGGATCAAGTGTTGTTCTAAGCTAATTGGTCGAGAATTTATACATAATACGGGTGTTAGGCATCTAGCTAGCTAGTGTGTAAAATGTTTAAGGTTTAATTTGCCTTCATCTCCATAGCTCTTATCAGAAGTAGCAAATGGGTCCTTGATATACCTATTAAGGCCCCGCTCTTTTTATACTGAACTGGGCTGAACTGAACTGAACGAAACTGAACTGAAATAATAATAATAATAATAATAATAATAATAATAATAATAATAATAATAATAATATTATTATTATTATTATTATTATTATTAATTTAATAATTATTATTATAATATTAATATTTATAATAATAATTTAATAATAATTATAATAATTATAATTAATAATAATAAATAATAATAATTAATAAAAATAATTAATAATAATAATAATAATAATAATAATAATAATAATAATAATAATAATAATAATAATAATAATAATAATAATAATAATAATAAACCGAACCGAACCGACGGTGAGTCCAAAAAACAAGGGGCCTAACATAGAGGCTAAAAAATCCGACTAGGTTATGAACAAGAATTATTGTCAAAGGACCAACTCAACCAAAAGTTTAAGCTGATGATTGGAGTCCCAAAAATAGTTTTATATTCTATCACGCCTCTTCATGCGAGAGCCCATTGAGATTGAAGTGTGGATGCAGCGCATGCCTCCCTCATACCTAGCGCTAAATATTCCACCTTAGAAAGGAGGGTGCATGAAATTTGAACCTGTGACCTTCATGTCACGCTGGATCTGGTACCATGTCAAAGGACCAAACTCAACCAAAAGTTTAAGTTGATGGTTGGACTAGTCCCAGGAATAGTTTTACACTCTATCATTTATCAACCCAAACTCAAAGAATTTGTGAAATATAATGGTTGGTCAAAATGTTGGCTAAGAATCAATTGCCCATTGGGTAGAAAATTTGGTACATTTTTTGAAAATTAACTAGCATAAGTAGGAAGTGAAATATGATATAAATAATAATTCTACTTTTACATTGCAAAGCTGCAGCGTTATCTCTCATCTTTTTGTTCAAAGGACTTAATCGAAGAAATTGTTGCATATATTAAGTAGTACTTCCTCCGCTCCAAGATTAATGCAACACTTGCTTTCGCTATGAAGATTTAGGAGGGAGTTAGAATTGCGGTATTGTGCTAATATTTATGTAAAAATAAAAAGAGAGAAAAGTTGTTTAGTGTGACTGTGTGACCGGTCTCATATGTAGGTATATATTTTTTCCATTTATAAAAGTGTTGCATCAATTAACAAACTACTAAATAAAAGTGTTGCAATAATATTGGAGCGAGGGAAGTATTAAATTATTCTTGCAATTGTCAACATGGAAAACTGATCAAGTATGGTTTGACCTAATCCAATGTGTGTGAATTTGGACAACCAATTTTTGCCATGAACTGCGGCCACGTCGTAACTGTTTAGATTTCAAAATTGTGAACATTCCCATATGCAAATCAAGATTCCAATTAATAATCCAATAGAAAACAGAAAATATAAAACTCGTAAAATAGAAAAGAGATAATTTTACAAAAAAAAATAGGAGAGAGACTCTCACATGTATGGGGAACATTATTATAGAGAGTATAAACTAAGGAAAATAGGTTTAAATAAAAGGGCCGGAACTTATATATCACCAACAAAATTATTGATGGCAAACTTAAGAATCCTATTACTACTATGAGCAAAACAAGAGAAAGATCAGGAGGCTATGTTTAAATTAGTGTGGAATATTCTTATAACTTTGATTCTTAACCCTAGAAATATACTTCACAAATATAGTAAAAGAATATGTCCAATCTAACTTTTATCTGCCCCTATTCTTACTTATTACTAGCATTTTAGTAATATCCATTGCATGATGTTCAAAATATGTACAAGAGGAAAATGCTTTTCAAGAGGGAGAAGTATTCACTGTATTAACCAAAGTTTATGATTTTCTAACAACTTTTATGAAATCAATTGATTTCTATATATGATACAAAAGATATGATCCCATGATCAAACAACTTGCCCTATAGCACTTTTTCTATTCAATTTATGAGTGCTCTTCACGTGACGTGTGACATAGGCACACATGTTACAAGGATTATCAAATTAAGTTTTAATTAAGGAGTAATTAAGCTCATCATTAGGAGGTTAACTGCCTCTTTCCGTACCAGCAAGATCATTTTCAGCTTCTCCCCTGTTCTCCGAGTTTAGCAATCTTCCAATTGGTAAGAGAAAGTTCATGTATTTTTATCGTCTACTAGCTGAGCACTAATCATCTAGAATACTAGTACAACAACATATAAATATTAAAAAAGAAAAAATAAAGACAATCTAAAGCAAAATTCTTCAAAAGTTATCAAGAGATGCCCTATCTTTTTTGCTTTTATAGTTCATTAAATAATGATAATGTGATATCATTTATTTAATTGGTTGTAACATGTTATTTGTATATCTCTAGATCTAAGAAGACACGTACGTAGTGTAATAGCAATACTTTTCGGCTTGTAGGGTATAGTCTGCATTTCCTCATCCCCGATTAGGGATGGTAACGGTTCGGATTTGGACCGGATTATGCATAATTCGATTCCGACCTTACAAGAAGTCAGATTTTAAATCTGACTCCGACTCCGACATCCGACTCCGAAAATCCAAGTCCGATCCGACTTAAAATCTTAACATCCGACTCCGATCCGAATCCCCCCCCCCAATTTTTTTAATAGAAAAATATTCTATAATACGAATAATCTAATTATTACTATTTTTCTAATAATCATATGAAAATTAAACATTATTATTATTTTTAACAATCATTTCTTCAATGGAAAAATCTCATATAATACAATTGCCTCAAAGTCAGAGTCAGACTATACATACAAAATATATTAATATAAATAAAAAAGGATTAATTGCCTTAAAGTTAGAGTCGAATTCGGATTTTTTTTATGGGATCCGACTCCGACCCTCCTCCAACTCGGAGTTGGACTTTTTAAACGGAATCGGATTCGGATAATTTTTTTGTCAGAATCATCTCGAACTTTTTCCTTCGGTTTGGGGAGGACTAGTTAGAGGTGATCATAGGTCGGGTCGGGTTTGGCCCAAACAAATGGCCCATTTCAGGCCAAAGCCTCGGGCCGGGCCAAGTTGCGGGCCGAAATTCCCGCACCATAACCTGCAAATTTGAGCCGGGCTAAGCGGACTTTTCGGGCCAGGCCAAATTTTAGACTAGTCTTGCATATTAAAATTTCCCGTGGCATGAAATTTTTGCCCAAAAAATCAGGTCCGGCCCGACCGCGGGCCGAAAAATCGTGCCCAAAACCCACCCATTTCGGGCCGGGCCCGTGTTGATCATGTAACACCCGACCCATACGGAGTCGAGTATATCGTCACCAATGCGCATCCAAGGCCAACAACTGTCCTCAATAACCAACACAAGTTATTCTGGTGCATTTTGTCCTAACTCATGCGCACCTTGAGAAACTTCCCTGGAGGTCACCCATCCCTGGACTACTCCTAGCCAAGCACGCTTAACTGTGGAGTAACTAAGGAAATGAGCTCCCTAAAAGAAAGATGCATCTTGTTGGAATGAGTAGCCTGCTAAATCCTTTTAAAGCAATCATGAGAGGTATTACATACACCCCGACTTGAGAACAGTAACGCCCTCGTTGCTCCTGAGGACTCCACATATTCGGCCACAACGACCTGTGGGTCGCCCCAGCCTAGAAACTAATCGCCGGAGACTCCAGATATTCGATCTGACGACCTCTGGGTCGCTCCTTATGACAATGCAGCCCCAGAATCCTACCCCACTAGGCGCCTGAGGACTCCTAATATTAGGCCTGACGGCCTTAGGGTTGCCCCAACACGCTGTCGCAGGGTTGCTCTGATACCATTTGTAACATCCGACCCATACGGAATCGAGTATATCATCATCAATGCGCATCCAAGGCCAACAACTGTCCTCAATAACCAACACAAGTTCTTCCGGCGCATTTTGTCCTCACTCATGCGCATCTTGAGAAACTTCCCAGGAGGTCACCCATCCCTGGACTACTCCCAGCCAAGCACGCTTAAATGTGGAGTAACTAAGGAAATGAGCTCCCTAAAAGAAAGATGCATCTTGTTGGAATGAGTAGCCTGCTAAATTCCTTTAAAGCAATCATGAGGGGTATTACAGATCACCTCTAGGACTAGAGTGGGATTCAGACTGGATAACCATCCCTATCCCCAACCTCTTAAGGGTGCGTTCTCTTCACCTTAAAAACATTGAACTTATCTGAACTGAACTAAACTAAATTGATTGGACCTGATTCAACTTATTGGACCTGATTGAAGCTGATTAGAACTTATTGGACCTGATTGGAACTTATTAGACTTGATTGGAACATAACCTGATTGAAATTTATTAAAAGTTATCAAACCATATTGGACCTGGTTGAAACTTATTTGACACAAAATTTATGAGTAATAACATAAAGACTACCACTCAAAATTTGTTATGACATAATAATTATCAAAATTTACCCTTCGAAAAAAATACTCCCTCCGTCCCAAAATACTCTTGACACTTATCAAGGCATATAGTTTTAGATGATAAGTTGTTGTTTGTTTATCAATTATTATTTTATTGAAAAGTAGTAGATGTGATAGGAGTTAGTAGTTAGTAAAAGTAGTATTATTTTATTTTAAGGAGAGAGAATGTGGGTCATGGTTAGAGTTGGTATGTAATAGGAGTAATATTATTTTATTTGGAGGAGAAAGAGTGTGGCCAATGTTTAAAAGGTAGAAGGATTAAAATAAAGTGGGTCATATCCAAAAATAGAAGTGTAAAGAGTATTCTGGGACAGATGAAAAAGGAAAGTGTAAAAAGTATTCTAGGACAGAGGGAGTAGTAATTATTGATATCTTATGAATATCATTTTAACAAAAGAAAAATATTATAATTATGATTATTATTATTGTTAACCTTATTTGACCATGATTATAATATTTTCGGCTTTTTCACCATATACCCTTGACAAAATTTTTTTTGCACCATATACCTTTTCAACTTTTGAAATTCATCATATACCCCTCACTTTTTAAAAAATACATCCACTTACCTTTAATGACTAACGGTGTTAGACTTCAATTAGTCATTAACCCTTAAACCCCCCCTCTAACCCTAATTCCCCCTCTAAACCTAATTAACTAACCTAAACCTAACCCCCAACTCTAACCCCTAATCTAATACCCTAACCCTAACCACCCAACCCCATCCCCTCCTCTCACCCCACCCCATCCCCTCCCCTCACCACCCCGAAGCCCCCATCCCTCCCCGCATCCCCGCAACCCCCACCCCCCGCCCTCCCCCGGAGCTCCGCAGCCGGCCCCTCCCACGCATCCACGCAGCCCCATCCCCTTCCCCTCCCACGCATCCAGCAGCTCCCCTCCCACGCATTTGGGTTCGAAAATTCTGGGTTCTTCAAATCTTGGTTTGAAAATTCCGGGTTCTTCAAATCCGGGTTCGAAAAATTCCGGGTTTGAAAATTCTGGATGCGTGGGAGGGGGATGCGGATGCGTGGGGGGAAGGGGAGGGGGCTGCGGGATGCGTGGGGGGGGGATGCGGGATGCGTGGGATGGGGAAGAGGAGGGGGCCGTGGGGATGCGTGGGAGGGGGCTGTGGGGATGCGTGGGGGGGGAGGGGGCTGCGGAGCTTCGGGGGAGGGGAGGCGGGCTGCGGCGATGCGAGGGAGGGGGGGGGGGCTTCGGGGATGGTGGGGTCGGGAGTAGGGCTGGCAATCAGGTCGGGTTGGGTCAATTTCAGGTTGACCTGATTTATATTTCAGGTCACTTACCCCTAACCCAAACCCGACCTGATTCTAATTTCAAGTCGAAAATCATAACCCAAACCCGACCTTATCGATTTCAGGTTGACCCAAAACCAACCCAAAATGACCTGAAATGAAATTCAACTATAAACGCTAAGTTATGAAAGTATGGGTTAATGACCTGAAATGAAATTTAGGTGATCCAAGAAATGGGCTTGGCCCAATACAAACAAGAATAACAAAAGATAGGTTGTATAAGTTATGAAAATTTGGGTTAATTTTAGGTTGACCCGACCAAAAATAATCCGACTTCTAAATCAGGTTATTCGGGTTATTTTCAGGTTCAAAAAGTCAACCCGAACCTAACCCATTATATTTTCAGGTCGGGTTGGGTCGACCCATTTTTTATTTCAGGTCGAAAATCTCAACCCAAACCCAGAATTTTCAGGTCAGTTTCAGGTCGGGTTATCGGGTTGGGTCAACTTTTGCCATCCCTAGTCGGGAGGGTGATAAGTGCATTTCTAACGCACTTTATGGACTCCTTTTTAGCTCATTTTGATCCTCTTTCTCCCCTTTCTTCCCTCTTTCTTCTCCCTTTCAATTCCCCTTCTATTTCATTCACTTGATCATTCTTGATCATAGTGACATTTTGCTAAATTTTCAGTCATTTTTGACCGAATTTCTAGTACATTTGCTTTCACCCTGTTTTGCCATGTTCTTAATATAGGTGGAACTACTAAGATGGCTATGTGTTGTAGAGTTGGCAAAGGAAGCAATGAAAATAGAGCACACGTTGAGAAGTGGTGCGCTTGCACCATGCCCCTTGTCCGCTCGCACAAAGGAGCACATTGCACAATATAATCTTGAACAGAGAATTTCAAATGGACATAACTTCCAAACCACAAATCGGATGAAGGTAATTCCAGTTGGAGGTGAAAGCTTGTTTCGATAGCTTTCCAATGACTGGTCATAAGCTTGATTTGGATCTAAAACGAAAGAGTTATGCTCGTTTTAAGTTGAACTGTCCGACCAGATCAGAAAGAAGGGTGCGCCCGCACCAAACAATGGTGCGCCCGCACTGAACAATGGTGCGCCCGTACCAAATTATGGTGCGCCCGCACCGTTCAACGCTTGATGTCAGATTTGGGGCAGAAGGAATGGTGCGCCCGCACCTGTTTTTGGTGCGCCCGCACCATTCGAATCCGCGAAGAAAAAAAAGACGAGGCTTGCCTTAATAACAGGGGAGTTTTAGTTTTTGGAACTCATGTTTTTATTCTATGTTTTAGAGAAGATTATTAGGGCTTACATTAGAGAGAAAAACATTTAGTTTTTGATCAAGGTTTGAGATTATAGATCATAGTTTGTGATTTCTACAACATTGAAGGTACTTTTATTCAATTTAATTTCAAAGTTTCAGTTTTTATTATCTATTTTCATTGCTATTATTTGCTCTTCCCTTTTATTAGATCTACTTTATTATAGTTTCATAGTTGTTACTTTCATTAGATTAATTATCTCTTAATCATGTTCAGCCCTAGATTAGTCATAGATTTCATGTTTTATTGCTTAGAATCCATGATTAGTGAGTAGTTTTCCATCTAGGGTTAGGGTGAAAGTATGGATTAGGATTTAAATGTATTGTTAATGTGATTGTGATGATTTAAAGACGTTTATGCATTGATCTTGGTGTTTTGAGGCCTTAGGATAGATATTGATCACATTTGTGCTTTGGTATTTTGATTTCAAATGTTCTTAATTGAATTATGAATTCTTTTATCATCCCCATGAATCAACTTAATTTCTAGGCCAAGATATTGGGTAGAAATTAAGGGGATCCTATATTAGGGGTTTTCCAAATTCATTGGATCTCTTAATCAATTGACTAAAGAACATTCGAGAGAGGATTTAGTTGATTGATTAAGCGATCATTCTCGAGGACCATTCGAGAGAGGACTCGGGTATTTTAGAGGAAAACTAAACCTTGCCTAATCGTCACATTTGAATCACAATTGCATTAATAATCGTTATCCGCTTTGATTCATACTAGTAACCTTAACTCTAGTGTCTTCCTATAATTTTTCATCTTGTGTTATTTGCTAGTGATTGATATTATCTAGTCGTAGTTGTCACCAAACCTTTTTAAAACCCCCAAAAACCCTTCAATTAGGTAATTTAGACTTAATAGACTTTGATTAATCCCAATTTCCCTGTGGATCGACCCTTGACTTGCCTTTACTACGTTCTTGGTAATTGCTCGTTAGGCTTTATGAATATTGTTTGAAAAGCGATTTTTGGTGCATTAACGACACACTAAAAACCTCTTATCGGAGGGGAGGGGGAGGCGGGCTGCGGGGATGCGTGGGAGGGGGAGGGGGGCTTCGAGGGTGGTGGGGAGGGGGTTGCGGGGGTGGTGGGGGAAGGGGTAGGGTTGGGTGAGGGGTGGTAGTTGGGGGGTTAGGGTTAGGGTTAGAGGGGGGATTAGGCGTTAATGAGTAACGGAAGTCTAACGCTGTAACACCCCGTAATTTTCACCCTTTATTTTTGGTGTTAGTTTATTTTAAAATGATATTCTTTTCGTAAAAATAAATAAATAAATAATTTATTATTTTCTCTAGATCAATGATTTTTATTCTTTATAATTTGGGAGCCGAATTAATATTTTATTATATGGTGTGTTAATGTGTGCATTATATTTATATTTATAATATAATTCATTAGAATTATTTTCATTATTAAGTATGTTCAAAGTTTAGGCGCGATTTAGGAATTAACCGTTTTATCGCGTATCGGGTTTCGGAGCATGGATCATTGTTGAATTGGACCGAAAGTTTTGTGTGGGTGTTGGGCTTGGGGCAGCCGGCCAAGTGAAGGATTAAGGGGAGCCTTCCCCTTTTCTTTTCTCTTTTGTTTTTCTCATGACTCTTTGTTGCTTTGTAACCTCCCCTAATTATTCTCCTTCATTAAAACCCTTTATTTCAACCATTAAACATCCATAAAATTCTGATTTTTATTCAAAGAAGTTCAGCAGCATCATTCTCATTTAACCCCCCACCGTTTCAAGAAAAGAAAGAGAGAAAAGGAAGAGCAAAAGAATAGAAAGTTCAACCCGGTTTTTCCTGTCGCACCTTCACGAAAATAACCGTAGCCGGAGATCTAACCGTTAGATCGTCTTCAAATTTGGACACAACGTTTATAACATTTTGTTCTACATTCTGACTGGAGCGATTTAGAATCTGAGATCTTGATCATCGGGAATCATGATCGTAACAGAGCAGTACGAAACAAGAGTTTTCAACGTTCAAGAAGAAATGCCTAGTGTCTCGTTGCTACAATTCTCGTCCGTAATGCTTGGGGTTAGAAGAGGATTTGGATTGCATGCTTAACTCGTGATTGTCTCTTTAGACTCAGCTCTCCTCCCGACGATCCAGGTAACTAGTTGTTATCTTAGAACCATAGTGATTAGGGTATTATTCGGTATTAGATTAATACGTTAGGAATTATCTAAAATACTTTTTGAATGATATTTTTGATGAAATTTGACATGAACATACGTGACACATGCTATGTGAATACTGTGTAGAGAAAAATAATTTTCGCATGATTTTTAATATTTATTTGATTTAATTAGTATTTTGTGCGTTTTTGGCTAAATTTCGTAATAATTATTGAACGACTGTTAAAATTGATAAAATCATTTTTATTTGATCATGTTACATGCGTATAATGTATTCCATGCCTTAGAATAATTTTTATCTACTGTTTACTGTTTTAATTAATTGATATATCTGTTTTTGTAATTTCTGTTCAGTCAGTATATAATTCATGAAAATTACTTATAGAGGCAGAATAATTAATTTATTTGAATAATATGTATTTCCGTGAGTTTTTACATGTTATGTGAATTTTTGGTAATTTTTGGGCGTCTTTTTATATTTTTAGTTATTATAATGGCTTATTTGAGGAATCTGTATATTAACTGTTAAAAATACTTTTTGAGTCCGAAAATTATAAATAAAAATTGTACCATGGCAGTAGAGCTATTAGGGTTATATGATAATTTTTGTGTGATTTTACTGCTCGAATTTGTAGGTTTCATAATTATTATGGTGTTTTTGTGATGAAATTGAGGACACACTATTAAATTGTTTGAGGGCTTGTAAATCAGATATAATTTATAATTTAATATATTCTGGGTTGCTGATTTTCATTAGTATATAGTATGCATCATTTGAGTAACCACATGTTTAGGTTTGATTTATGGAATAAAATGATTTAATTGTTATTACTCTTTTAATGAATTTGACTTAGAGTTAATTGGTGATGTATTTTGATTGAAGTGTGGTTGCTGTAAAAATTAGTATAATATCATTGATGATGTTTAGAGATGATTAAGTTTTATTGTGGGAGTTATTTGTTGAAAATTTGTAAGTGATTTTTTTGAGGATTTTTGAAGAATTATTTTTGATGAATTATGGGTATAAGGCCGGGTGGCATCCCTTTTGACGAATATTTTTGAGATGAATGATACTTTGATGATATTTATGATTTTATTTTGAGATAAGAACATCCGGTGGGATAGATGTAGTCCCCGGTGAAGAACATGCCAACCACCTGGTTTGCGAACTAGGGGTACACCTGGGTTAATTGTTGTCGTCCGAGAGGTCAGGGAGTTCTGCGTGTTCTACCCTGCATCGGGAGTTTGGCCATTCTTAGACACAGGCAGTGGGGAACGTAAGCCCATAGACTGACCTGGAGATTGCGATCTGACAAACCTTAGGAAGTGATTTGCGAATCACTAGCGTTCGGTTTCTGTCTCAGACACTTGTTTTACCTATACTTTTATTTTTCTAAAAGTACTCTTGAGATGATCTATTTATTATTATCCAACTCACTTGCTATTTATTATTCATTTGCGTTATTTGTGAGTTATATGGAAGTGAATGCATATTGTAGTTAACTTGACTTAATTATTTCCTTTCTTATTAATCTATGTCTGAATCGTACTTTGATTGCTTTTGTTCTGGGAGAACTGCTAGTTACTCCCCACTGATTGTGGATATTTGTTGTATATTTTGCAGGTTTTGTTGATGGGGATTTTCTTTGATTTTGGGCTCGGGTTGAGATGCGAGAAATAATCTATTAGGGGTTTTAGTTCTAGACTTCTCTTTAGTTTGAGATAGTTTTCTCATTTTGATTTTAATCTAAGTAATTAATTTACTTATAGTATTTACTTATGTTTGTTTTTATCACTTAGTTATTTAAACAATATTCTTGTAGTAGTGACATTCCCAGAAGACGATGTTTCCGCCATCGTCCTATTAAATATATTATTATTTCTTTCTTTTCGGTCTTTGAAATTCGAGGGTGTTACGGTTGGTATCGAGCAAAACGCTCCTAAACTCGAAAAAGAGTTGCTAATGATTCTTTAGAATTATTAGTTAGCCATAGGATATAAAATTTGTTTAGAATTAAGTTTAGTTGTTTCACTATAATGAGAGTGTGATGGGTAGAGTAAGTAAAGGGAAGCCTTATGGGATTGTGATGTGCTCTCATGCTTATGGAGCATATGTTATATGTATAGTTATTTGTATTATTGGTGGAATTAGTCTACCAAGTTTGCTAATCTTATTTGCAGGGCCTCTTGCATGGAATTTATTTTCTCTTTTATCAGAGTGCGCAGCGAAAGCGAAGTAATTTATAGCCTTCTCGGTTTAGTTGAGTGTTTAATTTGTTTTGTGTTTTGCAATTTAGAAATAAGCTTTAATTTTATTTTAATATAGTCTTGTGTGTTGCATTGCATTTATTTTATTTGCTAGTTGCTTGATAGTATATGTTATTATGTGAGACAGTATATACTTTATGTTCTTTTCCAATTATGTGTTGTTTTTCATGTGAGTACTGCGTATCTGTTTTATTATTTACAAAAATTTCTAGTTTGAATTTATATTCCAAATTATATTTTAGATCTTTGAACTTAATAAATTTTATACTTATGTTAGAGTTATTTTATGACTTTCAAATTTTGTTATTGTTAATATTTTGACATACTCTTTTGAAATACGTTTAATTTCAATTGTCTTTAAATTTCTCTTACCGTCTTTGACCATCTATAATTATAAATATTTTCCTTTTAATATTTTTATTTTTCATGCTAATCCTTGTTTAGCCTTTAATTATGGTAATAAGTTTTGTAGTCTTTGAAAATGAAAGTACTTTAATGAGTTGTCTTGGTGTTAGATTGAAATGTAGACGCAAACTATTTTATTTTAAAGGTTAGCATTCAACAACTTTTACTCTACTTACTTTTCTTATTAGCATTATTTTTCGAACTCAAATACGTGAAAGGATCTCGTTTACTATTTGTTGTTTCTTGTTTAAATATTTAGTGCTTTCTCAGTTCATAGCAAAATTTTGGTTGTTTTCATTACTTCTTATTTAATTCTCTGATTTTGACTGATCTGTTTTATATTCTTTGAAAATGAAATTTATATACTCGGTCTAAATTTTTAACTTGTTTGAGTTGATATTAAGTCATAATGGGTGATTCCTTTGACTTGTATGTCAATTTGATAAGTCTAAATTTTAAACTTGTTTGAGTTGATATTGAGTCATAATGGGTGATTCCTTTGACTTGTATGTCAATTTGATAAGTTGACGCATTTTATCTGTTTTGGTTTAATTTCCTTTTTGAGTTGACATTAAGTTTATATTGGGTGATTCCAGTAAACTCTAATGTTGATTTGATAAGAAGGCTTTCAAATATTGTTTTGTTGATACTAGATTGCAATGGGTGGTTCCATGCACATTTGTATTGACTTAGCAAAATTTTATAATTGTTGTTAATAATTTATTACTTTATCGCCTATTTATTATTAGTGTTTCGTCGTTGTGAAATTTATTTTAAAGTTTTCAATTTCTTTTGCGAACTTAATTTTCATATATATGTTTAGGAGGCGTACGCTCTTATAACATATGTCATGACTTGTGTTCGTAACTGGTACTTTAATAAAGCAGCTAGCTACTCTTTATTAAAGTGTTCTTATCTCTTTAAGTGGAGTATAAGCCGTGTGGATAGCTCTATTTAAATTGGTTTGACTATCTATTTACGAACTTTTTCTTCTTCGTTTCTTTTCTAAAAATACTTATGTATGGTCGGATTTGTTCTTTTATAACTTTATGTAAATATTTATTCTTGCTTCTTTTACAAAATTACATATAGTTTATTGCGCAAACGTTTTTACCTTAAATTTTCTCTTGTCTTTGGTTCTTTCACATTGTATAAATGATGGTTGTTACCGTGCTTCTTTACTGTACAACTATTTTTGGTCTTCCAAAATAAAATGTATATTATTTGAGTTATCAAATTTTTTGTACCTGCAAAGTTGTTTAATTCTTAACTAAAATCCATCGATTTCTGTTTTCTTAATGTTCTTTATCTAGAGTACTCTTTTGTCTCTTGGTTGTTTTGAAGTTTCGAGGACGAAACTCTTTTAAGGGGGAGTGTTTGTAACACCCCGTAATTTTCACCCTTTATTTTTGGTGTTAGTTTATTTTAAAATGATATTCTTTTCGTAAAAATAAATAAATAAATAATTTATTATTTTCTCTAGATCAATGATTTTTATTCTTTATAATTTGGGAGCCGAATTAATATTTTATTATATGGTGTGTTAATGTGTGCATTATATTTATATTTATAATATAATTCATTAGAATTATTTTCATTATTAAGTATGTTCAAAGTTTAGGCGCGATTTAGGAATTAACCGTTTTATCGCGTATCGGGTTTCGGAGCATGGATCATTGTTGAATTGGACCGAAAGTTTTGTGTGGGTGTTGGGCTTGGGGCAGCCGGCCAAGTGAAGGATTAAGGGGAGCCTTCCCCTTTTCTTTTCTCTTTTGTTTTTCTCATGACTCTTTGTTGCTTTGTAACCTCCCTAATTATTCTCCTTCATTAAAACCCTTTATTTCAACCATTAAACATCCATAAAATTCTGATTTTTATTCAAAGAAGTTCAGCAGCATCATTCTCATTTAACCCCCCACCGTTTCAAGAAAAGAAAGAGAGAAAAGGAAGAGCAAAAGAATAGAAAGTTCAACCCGGTTTTTCCTGTCGCACCTTCACGAAAATAACCGTAGCCGGAGATCTAACCGTTAGATCGTCTTCAAATTTGGACACAACGTTTATAACATTTTGTTCTACATTCTGACTGGAGCGATTTAGAATCTGAGATCTTGATCATCGGGAATCATGATCGTAACAGAGCAGTACGAAACAAGAGTTTTCAACGTTCAAGAAGAAATGCCTAGTGTCTCGTTGCTACAATTCTCGTCCGTAATGCTTGGGGTTAGAAGAGGATTTGGATTGCATGCTTAACTCGTGATTGTCTCTTTAGACTCAGCTCTCCTCCCGACGATCCAGGTAACTAGTTGTTATCTTAGAACCATAGTGATTAGGGTATTATTCGGTATTAGATTAATACGTTAGGAATTATCTAAAATACTTTTTGAATGATATTTTTGATGAAATTTGACATGAACATACGTGACACATGCTATGTGAATACTGTGTAGAGAAAAATAATTTTCGCATGATTTTTAATATTTATTTGATTTAATTAGTATTTTGTGCGTTTTTGGCTAAATTTCGTAATAATTATTGAACGACTGTTAAAATTGATAAAATCATTTTTATTTGATCATGTTACATGCGTATAATGTATTCCATGCCTTAGAATAATTTTTATCTACTGTTTACTGTTTTAATTAATTGATATATCTGTTTTTGTAATTTCTGTTCAGTCAGTATATAATTCATGAAAATTACTTATAGAGGCAGAATAATTAATTTATTTGAATAATATGTATTTCCGTGAGTTTTTACATGTTATGTGAATTTTTGGTAATTTTTGGGCGTCTTTTTATATTTTTAGTTATTATAATGGCTTATTTGAGGAATCTGTATATTAACTGTTAAAAATACTTTTTGAGTCCGAAAATTATAAATAAAAATTGTACCATGGCAGTAGAGCTATTAGGGTTATATGATAATTTTTGTGTGATTTTACTGCTCGAATTTGTAGGTTTCATAATTATTATGGTGTTTTTGTGATGAAATTGAGGACACACTATTAAATTGTTTGAGGGCTTGTAAATCAGATATAATTTATAATTTAATATATTCTGGGTTGCTGATTTTCAGTAGTATATAGTATGCATCATTTGAGTAACCACATGTTTAGGTTTGATTTATGGAATAAAATGATTTAATTGTTATTACTCTTTTAATGAATTTGACTTAGAGTTAATTGGTGATGTATTTTGATTGAAGTGTGGTTGCTGTAAAAATTAGTATAATATCATTGATGATGTTTAGAGATGATTAAGTTTTATTGTGGGAGTTATTTGTTGAAAATTTGTAAGTGATTTTTTTTGAGGATTTTTGAAGAATTATTTTTGATGAATTATGGGTATAAGGCCGGGTGGCATCCCTTTTGACGAATATTTTTGAGATGAATGATACTTTGATGATATTTATGATTTTATTTTGAGATAAGAACATCCGGTGGGATAGATGTAGTCCCCGGTGAAGAACATGCCAACCACCTGGTTTGCGAACTAGGGTACACCGGGTTAATTGTTGTCGTCCGAGAGGTCAGGGAGTTCTGCGTGTTCTACCCTGCATCGGGAGTTTGGCCATTCTTAGACACAGGCAGTGGGGAACGTAAGCCCATAGACTGACCTGGAGATTGCGATCTGACAAACCTTAGGAAGTGATTTGCGAATCACTAGCGTTCGGTTTCTGTCTCAGACACTTGTTTTACCTATACTTTTATTTTTCTAAAAGTACTCTTGAGATGATCTATTTATTATTATCCAACTCACTTGCTATTTATTATTCATTTGCGTTATTTGTGAGTTATATGGAAGTGAATGCATATTGTAGTTAACTTGACTTAATTATTTCCTTTCTTATTAATCTATGTCTGAATCGTACTTTGATTGCTTTTGTTCTGGGAGAACTGCTAGTTACTCCCCACTGATTGTGGATATTTGTTGTATATTTTGCAGGTTTTGTTGATGGGGATTTTCTTTGATTTTGGGCTCGGGTTGAGATGCGAGAAATAATCTATTAGGGGTTTTAGTTCTAGACTTCTCTTTAGTTTGAGATAGTTTTCTCATTTTGATTTTAATCTAAGTAATTAATTTACTTATAGTATTTACTTATGTTTGTTTTTATCACTTAGTTATTTAAACAATATTCTTGTAGTAGTGACATTCCCAGAAGACGATGTTTCCGCCATCGTCCTATTAAATATATTATTATTTCTTTCTTTTCGGTCTTTGAAATTCTGGGGTGTTACAAACGCCGTTAGTCATAAGGGTAGTTTGATGTATTTTTTAAAAGGTCGGGGGTATATGGTGAATTTGGAAACTCGAAAGGGTATATGGTGCAAAAAAAAAAATTGTCTGGGGTATATGGTGAAAAAACCGTAATATTTTTTTGTAGTAATAACGTAATCAGCTAATAGTAATGTAAATAATAAAATAATAAACAATAATATGATTATAATTAATTAATCATAGTGGTAATTTAATTAAAATTTTCATTTTAATTTATTGATCATTGATTATTTGGGTCTGTTCTTTTCGGCATAAAACAACTGAACTGAACTGAACTGCATTGAATTGAATTGAACTGAACTGAACTGAATTGAACTGAACTAAACTGAATTGAATTAAATTATAATTAATTAATAGTAATGATTATTATTTAGGAACTGAATTGAACTGAACTGAACTGAATTGAATTGAATTGAACTGGACTGAATTGAACTGAAAATAAGCTGGGGAGAACAGGCCATTGGACCTTATTGGAACTTATTGGATCTGATTGGACTTGATTGGAACTTATTACATCTGATTGGAACTTATTGAACTTAATTAGAACTTATTGACCTGATTAGACCTGATTGAAACTAATCTGACCTGAACAGAACTAATTGGACCTGGAACTTAATTTTTTTAAGGTGATGAGAACGCATGCTAAGATGCACTTAGGGAAGTTAAGTGTGGAGCCCTTGATTTCTTATCATTTCTTTTAAATAAAAAAGACTTTTAAATTTAGAGATTTATGCTAAAAATGTTGTTCTAAGAAAGAACTGTAATAAGGCCTCTCAAAGTTGCACCATAAACAACCTTTTATTAACAATAAAAACTGGCTTAACTATGACCCATTCAATATATAGTCTCTCAACTCTCAACTAGTATTAGTTAACTTGAAATTATCCGAACTTTGAAAATGTCTTTCCAAAACATTCTCATAGATTAATAACTTGTTAGATAAATGGAAACAAGAGGATGTGTTTGTAGCCAAAAGGACGGAAAAAATGCAATAATCCTAAATAAGCTTTTCTAACATGTTTAATAGAGTAGGTTTTGGGTATGTTCGGCAATAATAGTTGTGGTAGTAGCTTTTAACTGTGACAGTAGTTGTTAGCTGTGTTGGTAGCTATTAGTGGTTTTTTTTTTTTGAAAATAAAAATTAATTCATTGATTCAAAGTTATACAACATCTACAATAGAAGTCAAAACTAAACAAATACATATCAAAAGAAATAAATACAATTCTAATATGACAAAACCACGATCGTTGAGTAGATCTAATAACACTTCTGAAAACCCTCGTCTTTCACATCGCTGTCTGATGCAGCCTTCTGCAAGGGGGTCTATCGATCTTTTGTAGTTTTGAAGTAGAACTGGATCCAATTCAAGTGATTGTAAACAAAGTACTGACATCTGTTGCAACCCCGCACAAATTTCAATCAACAAATCAACCTCTTGAATTACACAAAAACCCAAAAATAAAGTCTTCAAATTCTCACATGGAGAGAGATAAAACCCAATATATGGGTAGATATAACCCAATAAATGGGTAGAAAAACTCTCCATTAAAGAGAGACTGAAGTTTATTAGAAACATTAACATAAAAAACTAGTAACAAAAGGAGAAAAGGGGCTTACCACCGCCCAAAATGGTGGCGGTAGCTGTTAGTGGTTGGTGTAGCTGTTAGCTATTAGTTGTACAAGTAGCGGTATAAGATATTGAAGCTGTCAAAGTATAGCTGCTTACAAATAACTAGTTAAAAACTCAATCAAAACTTTAATATATAATTTATACACCACTAAATGCTACCCCAAAAGCTACAAATTATAGCTTTTGACAAACACTACTAAAATACTACTTATACTATTAAAAGCTACTTACACACTTACACCACTATTAATTTTCTTAATTAGTGTTTTGACCGAGTCAAGACACTAAAAGCTACTTAAAAAACTTGTGCCAAACATACCCTTTTTTTTAATACGGAAAACAGACTTAGACTTGATGACCCTTTAACTCATACAATACTTTCTTGGAAGGGCACTTATAAAATTAGGATTATTCCACCTCGATGAATGTAATAGTTGAAACTATTTGAAGCAGAGGGAGGCTCATGAAACTATTAGTGACAATTTTTCCTTTTAAAATCTATTTACAATAAGACACAACTTTCAAATAGAAACCAAGTTTTAAAATAATAACTTTGAGAAAATTTACTAAAGTAAGATCTACAATAATTCCTTTTATTTCAAGAAATTGATACAATCAACAAAGCCAATATAGATCAAACCCTCAAATCTAGATGGAAATCTAAACACATGCAAATTGTTCAATGAAAAAGGCTTAAATAAAGATCAAACGAGGAGGATCGAGAAACTCTTATTTAGACCTACATTTAATGGATTTACTAAAATACCCTTTTTGTCATGTTCGCTGAAAATTTGTTCTCCCAATATCATGACTCGTAATCACTAAAACTCATATTACCTGCACATCAACACAAAACAACACAACACATTATTGACACAAAATAACCGAGTAGTACTTAGTCACTTGGCAAGACTTTTACCCTAGATTCTCGATGTCTTGGGTTCAACTCTTGCCAAATATGGTGTTCGAGAGTAGGGATCCCCTTATCGTCCCCTTACTCTCAATTAGCTGATTCACAAGACCAAGAAACTGCCAAAGTTAAGGTTTATGGACATATCAATAAGAAAAAAAAGCACACATTGAGACAAAACATACTTACATATAGCAATACTTACATAGAGCAGTATTCTTCAGCTTTTCTTCCCTCAAACAAGGAAGGAGTGAGGCTGTCGCAGCATGACCTAACTACAGCTAGCAATTACTACTAGTTAGCTAGCCATAGATAGATCATGCTGGCAGCTTCACTTGTTCCTTTCTTGAGGACAAACAATTCACAAGCTATTTCTTCCATCTCAAAAAACCCAGTAGATCGAGATAATCATAATGATTGAATATTTTTATAGTTATATAGGTAGTATAATATAGTAATTGATTGGAGACACCATCATAGCATATTGAAAAAAAAATTGGAATCTTATAAATATACTTCTATGCAAGAAACAAACCCTCCTTTGACTTTTTTAACATAGCCATGGAAAAGTTTATTAGAGAGAAAACATAAAAAAGAAAAAGAAGAAAAACATGCATTATGGGATTCTATGTGAAAACATAAACTTTACTTCCAAAAGTCAAATGAAAAGCCCAGAAAAGTTCCAATGATGAGTTGACAACCAAGAAAACCAAGTAAAGAAGCCAAGAAAATTCTCATCAATTTTTTTTGTTATAATTTAGAAAGTATTTTGGCCTTAAAAACAAAATTTTTTTAGAGGATTCTTTTTGTAGAAGGGTAAAAAAAGAAGTTAAGAAATGATTTTTAAGGAGTTTTAAACTTTGAGTCACATAAAAAGGATCCTTTTTTGTAGTGACTGAAGTTTGAAGTGTGGAAAAAAGAGATACAGTTGATGAGAAATTTAAAGGAAGAGGTTGTGAGAGAAAGAATTGATACTTTGATGCACAAATTTGTAATAAAGTGTTGGTATAGGTGAAGGGTAATTACTAATTAGTCTTTATAGTACTACTACTATCAACTATGCTACTATTACTCTAGCTAGCGTAGAAGCACACGGCAGTTGGTAATTACTAAGAGTAAGTTATAGAGGAGGAAGGAACCAAGTGTGTCGTCTGGTGTTTAGGTCAAAGTGTAGGGCGGCCACAGCAGGCACAGGCCAGCTGGTTTAAACGGCGGAAATTAATTATCTGTTCGATATCATTGTCAGTTTGAAAAATCCTAAGGCCCCGTTCTTTTGAATTGAGAGAAAATGAACTGAACTGAGAGAAATTAAATTGCAGAGAGAATGCTGTCTAGCGGCCGATTGATCTTGAACTAAATTGAACTACAAATAATTCCAGAAGAACAGGGCCTAAGTCGTACTTTCTTCTTTTTTAAAAGTTTAAATATACTTTGACCAAAACTAATTTCTACCCATCATTTGAAACTCTCCTCTTTAAAACATGTTGTTCATTTGGATGATTTCGAATGAGCAATGAGTAAAAAAAACAAACTTGGGTGTACTGTATCATTCTCATGGTACACCTGGATGTATGATAACATTTGTATAGAAACAAAAGCAGGGTTGAGAGAATTATTTTATTTTATTAAAAATACATCTCCTACTCACCGAAAATCTTATTTTTCACAAAACTTAGTTTGTTAACTTTTCAAATTCTTTTTTTAAAGGTATTTTCAAATTAATTATGATCATGAAGACTTTGCATATGCTAATATAACATACAAAAGAAATTCATGAATATAATATACTCTAAGCTAAACTCGAGTCAAATACTGGTACATTCAAGTGTTATACAAAGTCACAAATATGACATAATATAACTTCCTATACTGCATTAAGTTTAGCTTGTTTGGTGTATTTGGTTGGAGATTCACCTTATAACCTTGTGACCTAGTAGGATCCTCCCAATTGCATTATTTGGGAGTAAGGATTCCCGTACCTTTTCCCCCCTACTCTCAAATGTTTGTCCAGCAAATGCTAGACCATGAACGTACATATTGTAAGTTGATGTCTAGACATGATCATTCTCCTTACCATAAAAAAATACTTTCCTATACTTCTTTATTTTTTCAGCATGGAGTCCGACTAGCTATTCAAAATGCTATTACTCATCTCCACATCGAAGGAGATAACCTCATGGTTATCAACTCCATCAAAGGCATCTGGTCCCCCCTTGGCAGATCGCTCACATCATTTAGGGTATCCAGACTTCTCTCCGCTCCTTTTCTTCTTGGACTACTCGACATGTCTACTGGGAAGTAAACAAATTAAGCAGCAGATTGGATGCCAATGTTGGCCACCTCATAGATTCTAGTTTTTGTATTGAAAATTGTACTCATTCAACTCTTTATTCAATCCTTGTAAATGATAAGGTTGGAGCTCCCCTTGTGCGGAGGGTCTCCTAACTTTCTTTTCCCTTACCTTTACAAAAAAAAATTGTGGATAAACTTGTACTAGCTAGATAGTACTCCCTGTCTCCCTCCCTTTTTTTCGCTTTGCTACATTCGATCTTGACACCATTTTTATGAGGTGCATGTGAGGGTATTGGGACCGCATTACTATTAGATGACAAAAATAAGGGCAAATAGGTAGAAATATACAAGTAAATGACAAAAAAAAGACAAAATAGGTAAAAAGGAAAATATAGCAAGTAAAAAAACGACGAAGGAAGTAAATACTTATTTGTGATCGTGTCACATACAATATCTTGTAGGAAACAACTCATAAATGAATGTGGGGCCTTTTAAACTTTTGTAAAGAAATGGCTTAATGTCCATGTCTCCATTCTTTTCAACTTACTTTGATTTACCCGAACTAATATGAACTTGTCTTCACTTATTTGAACTGATTTGAACTTATTAGACATTATCTGAACTTATTGTCACTGTAGAAAAACTTATTTGTGAGTGCGTCATACAGTATTTTTGCTTACATGAACTTATCTTTACGTACTAAACATTATTAGTCTCCTGAACCTCTTATTAGGCCTTATATGAACTATTGAACTTATTTTATCTTATAAGGACTGAAAATGAGGTGAAAGAACAAACACTTAGTTGTCAGCAAATTAAAATGTTATTGTAGAATTGTTAGGGTTATTCATGGGTTGTATCTTTTGAGTCATTCAATAAAATTTTCTTGTATTATTCTAAAAGAAAAAAAAGGAAATTTTGTTAGAAACAACCTTTTATATTCAAGTTTTTGCGAGAAACAACATTTTTAAAAAAATCTGGCAAAATAAGACCTTAAAAATAATTTTTTTTGCAAGGAACAACCTTGAACCATTTTCTAGGCGTTGACCAAGTATTTTGCGGCTTCGATTCACTAAAACCAAACATGGCAAGGCACGTAATCTACATTTCTTATGTTTCAACTCCATTTCTCTTCAATATACTGATGAATTCAATGTCAGAAAATATTTGATCAATATCAAAAATGGAGAAAAAAAAGAGTTGAAACACATGCCCTCCACATGTGTGGTTTTAACGAGTCAACGCTGAAAAATGGTTGGTGAATGCCGGAAAATAGGTCGAGGTTATTTCTCGCAAAATATTTTATTCTTAAGTTCTTATTTTGCCAGATTTTTTTTAAAAGGTTGTTTATCGTAAAAACTTATATTTAAAAAGTTGTTTTTGACAAATTTTCAAAAAAAAAAAATATACTTCCTCCGTTCCATTTTAAATGAAACACTTACTATTTTAGGCCTTTCAAAATAAGTGAAACGTTACCTTATTTGGTATTCACTCTCTCTCTATCTCTCATCACATGGGTCCTTCTTTTTTTTCTCTCTCTATCTCTTCTCCAATCCCCCGCCCTACGTTTCATTTAAAATGGAACGGAGGAAGTATATATATTTCCTCTCCCTTCAATGTTAAGGAAACCCAGCATTTTAGTAAAAAATCGGAGGAGACGAAAGTTCCATGTTGCAATACAAATCTTTGATTTAAAAAAACTTATTCAAGTAAAAGGAACGAAAGAAGACAAAACAAAAGTTGGGATCGAAAAATATTCTCGAAAAGCTCTTGCATGATTTCTGTTATGAAGGATGCTTTAAGGAAAAAAGAAAGAAGGAAATAGTAGTAGAATTTGCATTGATTATATGAGGTGCTTTTCTTCAACATTCTCTCCCACAAGTCCCACCTCCAACAAACTACTATCGGCCCGTTTAGTAAGAGGTCATAAATGGTGAGAATGGTAATGTAATATAGTGTTAATTTGTACTAGAAATCCAATGTCATTACCTAAAGTAATGCTACTCCATCCCAAGATATTAATTTTCTTTCTAAAATCTCATTACTATCTATTACCACTTGGGAAAGTGGTATTATAAGAGGAAACCCATGTTTTGTGATAAATTTTGATTTCCATGGTCATTGAATTGATATGAGAATTTCTTCTCAAATTTACACTAAATTTCATTATCATTACTACTATTTATGACTACTAACCAAACGAGTCGTATATGTCATATTCGTTAATGGAAGAGTATTTAGGCTACCTACAAAACTAAAAATATACATCTATCCTAAAATCAATCAATAATAGGAGTTTATGATAGTGATCTAAAAATATCCTATACAATCATTCTAAATCTCACGCAATGCAACCAATTATCCATTAACCAATCAAATAAATTTAGAAGTAAAATATGTAAAAACAGACCTTTTGTCACTTTTTGCGAGAAACAAACTTTTAACTTTTTTTTTTTCTGACAACTTAGGTCCCATTCTTTTGAACTGAGAGAATCTGATCTGAATTGAACTGAATTGAACTGAAAATAAATCCAAAAGAACAGCCTTAAGACCTTAGAAGAATATTGCTTGCGAATGCTTTAGGTATGTAATTGTTGAGAGACTCTTGGTGACAATGTGGTAGAGTCTTTTGGAGAGTCCACCAAGATAGGGTCACGCTAGTAATTTCACGATGAAGAGCAAGTTGGTATCAATTTAACTCTATATTCGTATAGCCGATAAAATAGTCATGTATTCGTTGACTCGACCGAAGACCCATGTTTTCACCCGAAATAAAATGAAACCCGAAATAACCCAACCTGAAGTGAACCGAAAATAATGATATGAACCAACCCGAAAATAATAAAGAAATATTTTTCACAAACATTAGATTATGTGTTTTATTTATTTGTTAGAAAAGAAAGCCGACTTTACCCAACTGGAAACGAACGATGTTGACTCGGCTCATCAAACACACACCCGACCCCTATGACCCGTTTGACACCTCTATATATTCATATCATCTTACAATTTTGGTACCAAATTGACTTTATTTGGTATCATATTGATGGTACCAAAATACAGTAAGTTGGTACCACCTGTGTTTATTTGGTATCGTATTGTAACTTGGTACAAATTTAACTGTATTTGGTACCATACTGTAACTTGGTATCAACTTAAAAATTTAGTACCAAAATCTAATTTGTAACTTGATACCAAAATGACTCTATTGGTAGTTTGATACCAACTCGATTATATTTGCTACCAGCTTAAATGTATACTCTCTCCGACCCAGAAAGATATGAAAACTTGTTAGGACATGTAGTTTAAGGTGATAAGTTGCAGTATATTTATCAAATATTTTATTAAAAAAGTAGATGTGATAGGAGTTGGTAGAATATCTTTTTATTGTAGTAGAGAAAAAGTTGGATAAAACTTTTTATTGATAAAGATAGAGTGTGGGACGAAGGATAATAAAAGAAATAATACAGTAATAGTAGGACCATGCAAAAAAATAAAAGTGTTCAAATTAATTTAAGACAAATATAAAAAAAAAGTGTTCAAACTATTAGCGTGTCGCGGTGTCCCCTAATGGCTAGGGTGAGTCTCTTTAAACAGTATACTACATTGTCACCTCGACAAGCTCGTTGTCGTTGCTGAAGCGGGGAGAGTCGGCTTTTAGGTTGGGATCTGGGAAAATTATGTATTTGGGTATTCGATGTACTCAGTTAAAATTCAATGGCTAATTAATGTCGTGTTGTTGTGGATGTAAAAATGGCAGCGGCAGTACAGCTTGGGGTAAGTGATAGGCGAATACAGTCAACAACGCATCATACAATTGTAGAACTCAACATCAAAGTTACGATGATGATTATGGAGAAAAGAAGATATAAGGCAGAAAGAAATTTGTTTTATTTTTATCCATGTTAGATTCTAATTGTTAGTAAAATAAGGTTAATTTTTGGCAAGGTTTCTCCAACCTCAGCATTATCTAAGAGATTTGCAAAAATACAGGGTCAATTTGAAGATTTCACTAAGGATCTGTTCTCTTCTGCATAAAACAACTGAGTTTTTATAGCTAGCTAATTTTTCATTGACGCATGAATTTTTTTTAATATATAACATAAAAATATACATCAATGTATTGTCAAGATCGGTCAATGACATAATTAAATGGGGAGGTTAGGGTAGACCTTGGCCTCTCCTACTCACTCCGTCCCATAATATAGTCACTTCTTACCGTTTTTACGAGAATTAAGGAAATGAAAGGTAAGTAATCTTTTTATTTTTGTCTTGAAACTAACTCTTTTCTTTCTTTTTCCTTTAAATTAAAATGAAAAGGCAATAAATGTTCATTGGAATGTTGTAAAACAATAAATAACGACACATATTTTAAAAGAAATGTAGGGGTATTTTGGAAACTTTATGTAGAAATGAAGGATACTTTAGTCCAAATAAATTGATAAAAAAGAAAATAGGCACAACATTTTGGGACACCCAAAAAGGAATGTGAGCACTATATTATGGGACGGAGGGAGTATAATTTTGGATATCATTTATAGGTTGGAGGAGGTAATAGATAGTTAGAATTGGTAAAAGCTTCATACATATTAATATCATATTTGCAAAATGTGTCTTCAATTTCACCACTTTTCTCTCATAAATTGACAAAATTTTGAGTATTGCTTATTTATAGATACGTTGTCACATTTCATCTTTAAGTAGTGAAAGCCATGAGCCATAAGGTAAGGTAAAGTCTTATAAAAAATTATTCCCTTTAGATATAGGAAAAATTAATACAAATAATCACAACTTTCATCGTCTTTCCAAAATAATCTACACTTTTAATTATTCTACAATGATTCCAACTTTTAGGGAGTGCTTCTCAAGATCATCCGAATTGTTATGATTCATACGTACCACAAACCCGAAATGGATTAACATAGGAAATAAAATCAATAGTTTGGATTTTTTAAGAAGGTTTCCAAAAGTCCAAATATTATTTTGAAGTAAGTAATTCAAATTGGGATTATAAATTTTTCCTTAAATATATATCTCTATTATATATTTCTTGGGCCACCCCTTTTTACCCAAAATACCCCTAATAAGTAAATAAAACTACTAATTGCTTTCTCTCATTTTTTTTTAAAAAAAAAAGTCCCTACAATTACAAAGTAGTTTACATTGTACAAGTAAAAACAAAAATAGAACAATATTACTTGAATGACGATTAAATTAAAACTTCCACAAAATCACCTACACATCGATGTCACGGCCCGCCCCCCGCAGATGTTAGATATAGTATAAATATAAAGATGTTAGATATCAAGCCCAATATGTGATGGGTCCCGAATTAGGGACAAGTTGGGATATGGATCCGAGACTCGAGAGACAAAGATGGATCATGTAAGTCGTTGCCCGTTGCTCGCTGCCATATTGCGACCTTTTCTCGGCTTGTCTTGATATACTTACTGTATAGATTGGCATGTAACCAAATTGCTTTTGAATTTTGATGTTGACTTTGGGATGAACTTTTTTTTTTTTTTTTTTGGGTGTTAAGATTTGAAAAGTTATTAGTAAATAACTTTAATATATTTAAAAATTTATCAAATTTATTGAAACTTATTTGAACTTATACAAACATACTGAAGTATAATTATCTATACTTAAACTTATTGAAATTTAGTGGCGCTCATTCAATATTATTGGAAGTTACTCCCTCCGTATTTTTTTATCTTTCTCACTTGGAATATTAACACTATTTACAATTAGAGAGAATCTTTTAAATTCTTCTCAATATATAAGAAAAAATATAGTCATGTGGGGTCTTGTTTGATTCGTCTCGATGAGTATTTTATTAATATCCAATAATTATAATTTTTACTAATATGTAATGAAAGATATTTAAGATTGAATAAGTGCATTGGCAAACGCGCAAAGTCAAAGTAGGAAAGATAAAAAAATACAGAGGGAGTACCTACTAATAGGTCAAAATATTCCCCCTTCCTTGAATTGCTATTATGAAGATTTGACCTCATGCCAATTGCCATCCTTGAAATTGAAGAAAGTATACAAAATTATTACTTCCTCCTCATAATTTCTATTAATATAATATTAATTTTACATATACTTCCTCCATTCCTATATGTTGCTTCTAAATATAGGAAAAAGCCAAAAAATGCACGTTTTGAACGCTTTACTTTTTGGAACTTATCTCTTACTTTTTAGTACTTCTCTCTCACTTTTCTAGCACCTGTTTCTTACTTTTTAGTACTTCTCTCTTATTCTTTGCTATCCAAATAAGGCAATATTCTACTTCTATATAGGAAGCAAATTATGAAACATCCCAATAGAAAAAAATACGGTAAACAAATAAGAAATAGAGGGAGTGTGACTTTTCTAGATCCGCACTATTGTACATCCCTTATGGAGATTGTTCTATAATTTGCCAATCAATCACCCAATTAATTAAGCAACATATAAGAACAACATAAACTTTTATCTCATAAAAACTTGGCAATGTATTCTTAATGCTTACAATGTTTGCAGTCTATTGATCACAAGGGCCAGTAATCTTCCCAAACTAAAGAGCTAATGATCTCCCCTTTATGTTCATGCCCAAGTTGTTCAAAATGACTTCTCCATTCATTCTCTGCATGATGAACCAATTCACGCTTCTTCTCATAACCAAGCTCTAACTCAGTACTCATTACATTTTTCATTGCTGAAAATGTAGACCTCCTCTGAATGCACTGATCCCAATACGCGATATCAAGTTTAGTAGCATGCTCAACCTTCCTTCCCATTTTAGTTGTCCAATGATCCTCCAATAACTCAAATCTTTCTCTTCGGAACTTTGCTGATTCTTCAATATATTGTGACCATCTGATCTCCGCAAACTGCTGCAACACACGCTTAATATCACGCTCAGACCTCTGAAACCACCTCATGAAAGTAGACATGTTTTCTGTCAAGAGTTTATCGAAACCCCCGTTTAGTACATCCAAGATTTTCTTGTCGTGGCCCGGTTTTGATATGAGCACGTCTTCAAGGGAGGCTCGGGAATGTACTAGCAAGTACTTTAGGATACTCATGGCAGCGTTTCGAGCATCTGTTTGCTGGTCAGAGAAGAGTGCGATAAGATTAATGCAGAGGGAGCAATAAAGATCAGTATCCACATTGCTTGGATGGAAAATGATTTCTTTATGAGCATGTATCAGTTCCAAAACTAGGCAAATATCTACCCTTATTTCTTCTTGTGAAATGAGAGGATCCTTCTCAATGGAGGCCAAGAAGGATGGAAGAAAACAATACAGCACCATCCTATTTGTGCTCTTATAGATAACATCAATTGGCTTGCTTCCTCTCAAAATTGACACTAGGCCAGTCCAAGGCATGGATGATTCCTGGGTTTGATAGTCTTTCTTTACTGAATGCAGCATCAATAAACAGAATTCTAGCACTTTCATCACAGCTGAAGGCCGAGGGAAAACACCCAGAAAAACACAGTCAACAATCAAATTGCAAAATGATCCTAAATTTGACCACAAATTGTTCTTATCCCTTCTTTGGTTATGTGTCTCATCACTCTGTAGAAGTCGTCTCTCCAAATAATTCATGACTCGAGTGAGGCAAAGTGCACGGAAAGTTAGAACAGATTCCGAATCAAGATTTAAGGGGACACTCTCTAAAAGGTTTTCAATCGTTGCAACTGGATTTGTATGCTCAATCAGAGTAATTGAGAGTACTTCTGCTATAAGATCCAAGATAGCCGTGCCTCCTATTGAACTTGGTTCACCACTATAGCCAGAACTGTCGATTTCCAGCATAAGATGGGAGGTTGTCATAAAACTTGGATGCTCGGTAGATGATTTCTGAAAACCAGACTTTGTAGATGGGAATTCATCGCCTTCATTAGCTAAGATGGAAGAACTGGTGGAAGTTGTTGCAACATTAGGTTCTCTGGTCAACTTGATAGCCATATAAGCCCTAAAAGACACACATAAGTACAGTAAGGTTGAGTATGAAAAAATTGAGTCAAAATACCAGGGTACTTGAAAGTATGACAGAACTGCTTTTTGGGTAACATAAAATTGAAAGACCTATTTGGCAGTGATAAATAGTGGTAACCGTTACCAGGTAACGGTAATGAGTTTACAAGTAAAATTTGTGAAGAAAGCCTCATCTCCATGTCCATGATAATGCTTGTCTAACCTCAAATACCTCTTTTCCTTTATAAATTTTCATTACCATCCAATCATCTTGGACCAATTTAGAGGTGGTATTTGAGTGGTAATGGAATATTATAAAGAAAAAACATGTGTTCCATAAACATGAGCATAGGCATATGGGACTTTCTTTACAAAATTACATATTAGTTCAATACCATTACAACCATTTATTACCAATTATCAAAAGGGCCGTGAAAGTACAATATAGTAGAGAAACACATCAACATACCTCACAATAGAGAAGTAAAGATCCACACAGCTTTCAAGAAATCCAGTTCGATCACAAATAATAGAGAAAGAGGGTGACATCTTAGAGAAGTTAGCCATAAATCTCAGAACTGAAGTTGCATTAGTAGCAGAGGCCTCCCAACCATGTAAAACTGCAGCATGCATTGTGTGGCTCGCAACTTCTTCACCAATTTTTACTTCTATAATATCTATGTTTTCCTCTACAAGATCCACAGCAGAAGCTTGAGAGATAGCTGCAGCTTGCAGAGCAAGATTTGGTTGGACTTTTATCTGATCAAATACAACTTTCACCATAGCAATTACAGAATCCAAAAGGCCAGTAAATTTTAAGTCACCAAAGTCCTCATTACTCAGCATCAATGCCTCAAAGTCCAGAATTCCAACTTCAGGTAATTTTGGGTATATAGGCTTGCCAAATATCAAGCAGAAAAGAGTATAATATATGTCAAGAAAATCATGGAACCTTGGAAGTACACGAGCCAGTGCTTGGTAGCCTCCACTGCTCTCAAATTTAATAGGAAATCCAGGAGATGATGTGAGGCATAAACCCAGATGGGTAATGATCCATATCATGCTTGTAGGATGAACAGCCTCATCAAGAAAATATTTAATGAGTTTTGATGATACAATTTCATGCCATTTCTCAAGCAATTCCTCTGAAAATATAGTCACTTGTAAGTCGACAAGTGTCTCCAGGAGGATATTTCTCATAGTCAGATGCTTACTCTTTTCCTCTCTTGTGATTTGAAAAGGTTTCATTACTTCAGGAGGATCAAAGGTTGTAAGCACGAATGTTGCAACGCTTTCCAATTCAGAGTCAAGAAACTCGTGCTGTAAGATGACACCAAGTAGGATAACAAATTTCTCTACGACAAGCATTTCAACATCATCCCTTCGTAAAGCTGCTAGCACATGATGAACAATCTTTCTTTCTCGAAGAACAGTGAGATTATGATCTTTGTATTTATACACAGTGATCAAATTCTCAAGGAAGTTCAGTATTTCAAGCTGGATGAAAACAGGTGCAATCACCCAGAGTGTCCAGTCCAGCAAGACATACTCTATTATATCAGCATCAGATAGTGCATTAGAGATCAATGAACCAGCTGTTGTATTAGCCACATGATCAAAACTACGATTTGTCTTTCCAATTGGAGAAAAATCATGTACACTCCCATGATTCCTCATTGGAGAAAGCCTGTCCAGGAACTCTGCTGTATTAACTTCTAGAGAACTGGACAGAGGCAAGGCTTCAGCAGATGGAGAAACAGTTTGGCTATACTTTAGCTTTAATGGATCCTCAGATACGGCAATCTTGAAAAGAATCTCAAGACATTGAACGTCAAACAAGGACATATTCCTTTGAAGGTATAGAGATAGCAACTCATAACCTTTGCATGCTTTCATCTGTTGAACCCTCTGAGGATTCCGTTGAAGAACAGATGCAAGTAACGTCAAGGCTATGTTAAGCATGTTACTTGTTTTAGCAGTTTCAATAAGAGCTAAGATAACAGCTATCCCTGTAACTGGGCACATGACATTTCCTATTATACACCTCCTACAGATGGAGACATCACCATAGAAATGCCCAAAGCGTGGAATGCCTGAAAGTTCCCCAAGGAAAAATGAGATAAAGAAAAGAAGTCAGCTACTGATGACATTAGAAAGGATTCTGTATGAAAAGCTTTACAGAAAATGAGAAGACTAATTGTAAGACTTGTTGACTAACCAGTTGGAGGAGCAGCAGCTGACATAGGATCAACAAGATTGAGCAAGGTCAAAGTATGTGATGCTGGCAAAGCTTCTATCCGTGCTGCATTAAATGCACAGAGAAGTTTCTTTCTAAAAAGTTGCAACCACAGATTTTCTAGCATCTCCATGTCCCAAATTGTCTCTGAGCCATCTGTCTCAGGTCTCTTTAACTTGTCAGAAGTGTCTAAACTTCCTGTTCCAGAATCTAAACTTGAGTCCAATCTAGAAAATCTCTCTCCCCCACCATCTTCATTAAAAGTGGAGTGAGAATCATCTAAGCCTTGAACTAGAACTTTGCATCCTTTAGCAAGCATGTACATGAAATGGAAGTTCTCAGCAGAGAGAGATTCTTGAAAAAGGTAGCAACTTCTAAGTTCCCATTGCAAGTCACTTACCCTTGCATGGTTAGCAGGTGTTCCAATAATTATCTGCAATTCCCTTTTAACAAGCATTGGAGTGTATGCAAGTTCCCCAGTGTCACTCAGCTTCCCATTAAGATATATGTGTACACTCTGCACAGTACCAGATAAATTCTCTGTATCTACATCAATTCTCTTGCTTCGGACAATGGCAAGATGGTACCATACGCCTTCTTCCAATTCCAAACTAGGAAAAGACAGTGAAGAGCTACTATTTATTGCAAAAGTTAGCACACCATCCTCCTGGAGATAAAGTTCTTCCTCCAATGTGCTCTCACTGTCTGTATAACTAAGAGAAAACAATTTCAGTTTCATCGTTTGGTGTTCTGTTTGCTGTGATTTTAAACCTCTATAACGAAACCAGCAAACAAAAGTGTAGCCCAACTCTGGTGGCCATGCGTTCTCCCCAAGTGGTGCTGTAATACAAGCATGCCCCTTCTTGCTCATGTCAAACGCCAAACAAGGTGCAGAAGAAACTCTCTCAGAGGCCAAATGCTCCATGAATAGGAGTCTCCCCAAAATATTATTGAGATTATGGCTTGCATTTAGGAGCTCCATTTGCAAAACATACTGAATAAGTAACATAAGTTCTGGAGGCGACAACCTGTAATAGTAAATACAAAGGGCAATGCATTTTACTAGAGTTAGTCAATGGTGTGTAAGACAATGTACATAATATACTCGGACTATAGAAGAATATGGACTGACAGCATTTTACTTAAAATTTCAGTTCAAAAAAAATGGCAAAATCAAGCATCTCAAACAGGTCGGGATCACTGTAAACTTAGCTTGACCCACCAGCAAAGTTCCCTCTGAGGACTGCCTCGTTCTCACCTTATTTTCATTTATTTTAGGAAAAATAAGCTCAAAGAAGTTGGGTTCATGGCCAACAAGTTCAGGTTGATATGGACTAACAAGGACTAAAATAAGGTCCCATAAGTTCCAATTAGTTCATATAAGTTCATATTACTAAATACTCCATTACATTAGTAACCTTAAGCTTCTGAAGATAAAAGTTTCTACAGCACTACCTCAAGTCACCAATTTCGAGTTGAAAATTTCACATGTAATTGTCAATAGCTACCCAATGTAACTCCTATAAGATAACTATGGTAAGCGACAAGTTGTAATACTAGCTACCATAACATCCAGTGATTAATGCTAAGCAAGCTACTAATAACTGAACCTACACCCTGGGTTGTTTTCATTTTACTTGCTCTTACCAATGCATACTTTTTTTTTTTGGTGTATAATTAAGAAAACTAACTTACTTAGGTGCTGAATTTTACTTAAAATACATCAATAAATTAATCCGGATATCATAATCAAATCATCACTATATACACAAGATAGAATCAAGTCAAGTATGCCCCAAAGTAAAACTATCAACTAAGGGTTAAACTGATAATTCACCAAAACAAAAAACATGCAAATATGCAACTGTATAACTACATTTACTGCCAAAACTAAGACCAAAAACTTAGTTAAAGATCAAACCAATGAGAAAATAATGAAAGTGAAAAACTTTACCTTGAAGGAAAATAATCAAAAGATGTTTCTGAATT
Organism: Beta lomatogona; assembly: GCA_947646795.1. Taxonomy (NCBI): domain Eukaryota; kingdom Viridiplantae; phylum Streptophyta; class Magnoliopsida; order Caryophyllales; family Amaranthaceae; genus Beta; species Beta lomatogona. The sequence goes on from CANSNZ010000418.1 coordinate 922,784, forward strand.
TGTTGAGATTTCTTCAACTTCATTTTCTCGAGATAATAAAGTGAAAAGGGTAGTAGTTGATGAAGGCCCAGAAAATCCAACCTTTTCTCCAATGTCCTTGAATAATGTGCCAACCCAAGACTCCATTTTTGAATCTTTAGGTTTCTGGGTCTGAAATTTTTGCAGTTTTTGAAGGTTGGTTGAGAAACAGTAAAGAAATTGAGTGCCATGATCATGGAGTTAGTATAATAATAGTGGGTTCAATACTTCTTCCACGGCGAAAAACTACAACGTGTTAAGCACTTTTCTCTTTCTTTTGGGGAAACATTTTTAGGTGAAAATTTTGCATATGAATATAATTTTGATTGGGTCATTTTCTCGAACACATGGCGTATTATTGGTGTACATTGTGATAAGTAGTGCTCCCAAATAATTAGACGGAAGATTCTCAATCTTCCCACAATTTGAGTTGAGTGATCGCATAAAAGTTGGAACTTGGAAGAGGAAGACTTTCCTTCACTTTGGTCAACCACAGGAGTTTTGGTTCTTCTCGGACTCCACCAACAATCAACATGTTGGAAACAAGGGGAAAATAAAAGGGGGAGAACTGAGAAGGGAGGTAGTTAGGTAGACATGTAGTAACTAGTACTCCCTCCGTCCCAAAATATAATTCTCATTTTTCTTTTTTTACGGTAATTTATGCAAGTAGAATCTAAAGGGATAGTAAAGATTTTTTGTTTATTTAAATAAATATTGTATGGGAAAAGATGATGTTAGGAGAGAGAATGGGGAATAATTGGTGAAAGAGCATTAATTGTAATACTTGGGTTGAATAAACAAAGCAAAAACAAAATTCAAGAAGCAAATAAATGATGGGACACGGTTTTTCTAGACAAATTACGGAAAAATGTGGAACTAAATATGAAAATAGGAACTATATTTTGGGACACCTAAAATGGAAATGGGAACTATATTTTGGGACGGAGGGTAGTATTAACTATTAAGGTCGTATACATTTGGACTGAACTTAACTCAACTCCGGTTCGAATATTATAGAGGTCATGTGCTACTATTAAAAAATAGGCTCCTATATAAAAAAAACAAAGAAACCACCAAAATATGCAAGTAAACGGTAAACCAAATAACAAACATGTATCAAACTAAGATTTCTCTTTAAAATCTTTTGATATATTCCAAGAAGAGCTGAATTCAAGAAACTTGCAGACATTTTGACCATCAACTTCAAGTCTTTTATGTTCAAATATTTTTTTTCAATTTGGGGGCTCCTTTAAGAGTGAGGCCCTGTTCCATGTCTCACTTTAGACATGTTAAGGGTCGGGCCTAACTTAACTGAAATGAAACTATGAAAGAAATTTGTTTGAAGTGAACTGAATTTTCATTAATAGAGATCGTAATTGATTGGGTTGGGCTGGACATAAATTTAAGGCGACCTGATATTAAAAATATAGTCTATAGATTCGATATGGGTACAAGGCAAATACGATACATTTGTATGTGTTGAGTTATAAGATGTGCTCAAGTAGGACAGTGGACAATGTTGTCTAGGCCTTCCACAAATAACTCTCATTGTTCAACGCTAGTAAAAATAGTCAAAAACTGGCCGAAATCTAGTGGGTGGTACCTTATATGCTGCTACCAAAGTGTCATTAAAGATAGTTTGCGTTCAAAAAAATGTTCATAAGGTTATTTCTCATAAAAATATATGATAATTAAATAGCTTAGCCAACATTTTTTATTAAATATATTGAACCTAGCTCCCTTAAGAGGTTTCATCTCACATCAAACTCATACAATTTTTCTGAAAAAAATAAATACGAAAGCTTATCCACCAAGACTTAAAGAAATGAAGACATTATAATTAAACTCTGTTAATATGTTTTTCCAATGATTTGATGCATGATATGAATAAAATTTATCTCCTTCTTTCTCTTAAATATTCTTCCACACCAACTTGACAAACATATATAAAACATGCAACAACTCAAAAATCACCGAACCAGTCAGTAGTTAATAGTTATCTTATTAAAATGCACTTTTTTTTCTCTCTCTCTCTCTCCAAAACTATTTTCTACAAAACTCATTTATAAAAGTGTTTATCCAATTATGAATTGGTGACATGTCGAGGTCAGAGAAACTAAAATTTCCTAACACTTGCCATTAATCATTAGGAAAAACAACCTCTTAATATAAATCTAAATCCAATATAACTTTTTCCAAACTCTTCAAGATACCCCTATATATGAGTGCATTCATCATACACCCGGGTGCACCATGTGTCTGGTACACCCAATGCTATTTTTTGCTCATTTGCTAATTTGAAACTCTACCTATTATGTGAGGATTAAAATGAGCAATGAGCAATGAGCAAAAAAATTACCTTGGGTGTATGATAAAAATTTCTCCTATATATATTTCACATTCTCTCCAAAAAAAAAACCTCTATGTTTCTCTTTTGTTCCCAATTCCCATAATCTACCTAATATAAACGAAATTAATTACTAACAGTTTAGGATTGGAAAAACCTCTCGAGAACAAGGGTGGAGTAGAAGGGGACACCCAAAAAGAAAAACAACATTTTTTTACAAATAAAAAAAGAGAGATATTAAAGAAACAAAACGACCTAAATGGCTTTCCAAGAATCAACTAACCCGTTACAAATTAGATTACCCAATTTAGCTTTTTTATTTGCTTTCGCACGCATCTCGTGCATATACAGTAATTGCATTCAGTTCCCCGCTCACTCTCTTATAATTGCTTCAATGACGAGGGAATACACTTATTCATCCAAGTCGGTGCATGTCAAGTAAGAACACCAATCTACTTTCTCATACTCCCCGTCTTTTTTTTTTTTTTCCTTCTGAATGTTGATTTTCGCTCTCCTTATATTTTCAGATTTCCTGCAAAATTCTCACAACTTCAACATACATTATACTTATCATATTGTTTCATCATGTAATTTCAGCATGTTATTATGTTACTCCAGTGCACAATTTAATACTTACTTGTTTTTGTTACTCCAACAACTGTTTTTATGTCAATTACTCATTGTGATCACAATATTAGCATCTCTTTATTCTACTATTATATACTATGTCAATTTAATTCTTTTTCTTCTTTCTTATTTTCTTGTCTCCCATGGTAGGTTTTGATCAGCAAGACAATGAGGTGGAGAAGTGATCAAGTAATTGTATCATCTTTGCTGTTCAGGTATAATGTTCATATTTCCAGAATAATGTCATGAATTGCTGTTTTGAATTTCAATAATTAATTTTAAGAGGTTTTTTTTTTTTTTTTTTCCAATGCTATTTCTGATTTCATTGGAATACAACATCCACAATTTTCTTGAGATTCTTGTATGAAATTAGTCATGTACTGTTTATGTACTAACTGCTACTCATAAGCAGAAATTGCTTGAGTATTGAGGAAATTTTGAGAGAATTAATTAACCTTTTTGGAAGGGAAATAATTTGGTCATTAGTGAATTTGTTGATTTATGAAATTAATTGGCGCGATTCTTTGGAACTTTTTATGATCACAACTAGTTTTGGATTTCCTAAAAAATTCCAAGCTGATTAAGATTGTCTGCAGAAAGTTAATCTAATATTGGATAAAGGAAAGGAAGATAAATTAATTGCTTTATGATTAGAGGATATAGTTTAACTTATACTTCATCTAGTTGTAAGGTGTAAGTGATGAAGCATTGAAGCTTTTGATAGAAATGAGGTAACGACAGAATCAAATTCGTATTTCTAAAAATTCACGGTTTATTACAGATCACACATGAACAAAATGAAGCATTGTGGGCAGATTCGTACAAGGTCATGAATCAAGAGAATGATGTTGATTTCTTACGTAATTTTTTTTATGTCCTAGTGTTGGTTCAATGATCTTCATTACCATTTATGACCACCGGGAGATGGTGATAGCCTGATAGGTGGTAATGAAAATCAATGGAAAAAAGAAAATTGTTTGCGATTGGAAATGCTTTACCTTGAACATTGTTATGGGGCATCGCTTGCAAATTTTGTACAAAAAAATCATTTTTCCTGAGATTAATGACCTTACACTGTTGCCAAAAAAAATTAGATAAAGAAAAGAATCAACCTTACACAAAATGAACCTTAAAGGTTAAGTTTACAACGTCAATAATAATCCTGTATCTATCCTACTTCAAGGGTTGTGGTGGTCAAGATGTACAATGCGACAATGCCTGATGACTAACCAATCAAAACTAGTAGATACAAAGATAAAATTTTAGTAAAAGAATCAATAAGGTTTCTGATCTGCTATGATGTCACATGTTGAGCTCCTATAGTGCTTTTCGACTCTGTCTGGTTTCAAGATCAGCAGTTCTGAAAATGAACTTTCTGGCTTTTGCTATTGATCTTGCAAGAGTAGTGAAAATGGGTTCTTCTGGAACAGGTATGAATTTGACCAGGAAACCAATGGGCCATGTAACAAATGCGATAGCAATACATATTGCCCATTGTGTCCAGTTCAAACTTACTGTGTTGGCGAAATCTTTTAAGAGCTCAACCATCAGAACCTGAAGGACGATTGTTATAGCAATAATCCCGAGAAACAGAGGAGTTTTGTGAATTCCTTGGAATATGTTCTTCTTTTCCATCCTTCTTGAATTAAATTCGTTGAACACTTGACACAGGACGAAGATGTTGAATATAAGTGTATTCTTTTGGTTATTATTGACATTAAAGATAGACCTACCTCTGAACTGCAGGATCAAGAGCACTGTTATCTGATATAGGGCTTGGAACAGTAGATTCCTCCACATAATGTTGGTTATGAGGGGTGCTGTCCTTCCAACGGGTGGCTTATCGAGAAGCTCTTTGGTAGGACGCTCTGTGGCAAGGGCCAGCGCCCCTAATGTATCCATTATGAGATTCACCCACAGTAGTTGGACAGCTGTCAGAGGGACTTCTCCGGCTGAAATCGCTGCTATAAAGTTGATGACCAGAGCTGCCACATTTACAGTAAGCTGGAATTGGATGAATTTTTGTATGTTGTTGAAAACGCATCGACCCCACCTTAGGACGGTGACAACGGTGCTAAAATTATCATCAAGGATGATAATATCGGAACTCTCCTTAGCGACCTCAGTGCCTTGAATTCCCATAGCAAGTCCAATATCTGCTTCTTTTAGGGCAGGTGCATCATTGGTGCCATCTCCTGTAACTGCAACCACTTCGCCTTTCTGCTTTAAGCATTGAACCATCAAGAGCTTATCGAGGGGAGATGATCTTGCCATTACACATATCCTATTAACCTTTTCCATTCTTTCTTCATGTGTGTAGTTCCGGAATTCTATTCCTTCCACAACTTCACCTTCCTGTTGCTGGAATCCAAGTATGCCACATTCTGTGGCTATAGCTTTAGCTGTGAAAATGTTGTCTCCTGTGATCATTTTTATTCTAACTCCTGCTCTTTTGCAAACTTCTACTGCATTCTTGACCTCTGGACGACATGGATCCTTCAGACCTATGATCCCCAACAAGGTCAAGGCTTCTTCTTTAAGCTTTGGCTTACCATTTTCCTCTTCGTACTCCAATTCTTCTTCTGAGACTTCTCTATGAGCAAATGCAATGCAGCGAAGACTGCTTGCTGCCATGCCTTCAATTATCAGCCCTATTCTCCTCCTTGCATCCTCATCCATCTCCAATTTTGTTCCAGCAGTGGTGTAATAAGAGGAGCACATTGATAGAATAATCTCTGCTGCTCCTTTCGAGTGCACGTGGATAGTACCATCAGATTCCTTCCTCATCATCACCCCACTTCTCTTCTTATTTGAGTTGAAGCTTTCAACCTGAAGAACTGAACAACTTTGCTTTATTGTCTCCATATCCATACTTAATTCCTTAATTGCCCAAGAAAGAATGGCTTTCTCAGTTGGACTTCCTGAAATTTCAGGTACCCCTCCCTCGTAAGGTATGTATACTACACCTGTCGTGTTCAAAGCAACTCCTTGCTGGAGAAATTCAAGTATTCTGGGAGCAGTTACTCGGGAGCCTTCTTCTTCTCCGATCCAAGCCTTGGTCACTTGCATTTGGTTCAACGTCAGAGTTCCCGTTTTATCGGTGCAGATGACTGTGGCGGACCCCATTGTCTCACAAGCCGGCAGCTTTCTCACCATCGCCTGATCTCCCATCATCCTTTTCATCGAGTAAGCAAGCGTGAGTGTCACAGCCAACGGAAGGCCCTCGGGAATTGCAACAACCACAATGGTGACTGCAGCAGAGATGATCCGCACTATGGAACTAAGTATTCTATTGATGTTGGTGTCGCTACCAGTATACTCAACGTTCCCTTGTTCATCACGTGTGTTCCCTGTGAAATACCTTACAAATAACACTACGAGGACTAGAAAAGCTACAAGCAGACCTATCTTCCCTATCGCTGAGGTTAACCCGTTGAGCCTCACTTGTAGCGGAGTTTCTTCAGAGCTATCGCGATTGATTGAGCTCATCATCTCTCCCCAAGAAGTGTTCATCCCAACAGATGTCACCAACATCCGGCCATATCCATCACCGACCTTTGAACCTGAATGAAAAAAAGGGTTGGTTGTAGAATTGACCTCAATATGATCACTTTCCCCTGTCATGCTCGACTCATCTATCAGCAAGGATTGCCCGTCTATGAAGAGTCCATCTGCTGGTATCTGATCCCCGATCTTCAAGATCACCACATCCCCAACTACGATGTCAAAGATGGAGATCTGCTGCGGCCTGCTATCCCTCACAACACTGATCATAATGTTGTCACTGATTTTTGATAGCTTGGTGAATTGTCTATCTTGTTTAAAGTTACTAACGGCAGTAACAATGACAACAAGGAAAACTGCCACAAAGATGCTTCCTCCTTCATACCACCCTTCTTTAAAGCCATGCAACTTGATACCAAACCCAAGAGAAAGGGCTGCACATGCAAGGAGAATGATGAGGGTGAGATCTTGAAAGGCATTCCAGACAAAATAATGGAACCCTTTAGGAGGGGGCCTGCTATAAGTATTTGACCCGAATTTCTCCCTTCTCCACCCAATATCATGATCGCTTCCTGAGATGCCACTCGCTTCATTCGTCTTGAGAGCATTCGCTATTTTGTGGACCCCACCAATCGTCTGAAGAGATTCAATTCTCTTCTCTCTGACAATTTCGGCAAGTTTTTCTGCATCTATGGATGATGAAGGGGGTGTTGCTGGGCTATTAGGCTCAATGTCTAGGATTGTGTAAGGCTGCTGATAACCAATACTCAGGGTGGTGTTTTTGGCGAGCGACAGAAATGCTCTGAAGGAATAGATGGCTGCGCACGCAACATGCCACCTCTGCCTCGCTCGTGTTATGGTGTTGCTCATGTTATGAAACAAAGAATCAGCATCACCATGCAAGCCAAATGCTCTGCCACCCATTTGTTTCCTTATTTACTCTAGGAAATGTGGGAATGAGGTTCGGTTTAGCTGAAAGTGGCTTCTGCTTTCTTTTATTGTATTGAATTCTTCAATATGACTGATTCTCTCCTGAGCCGAAATCATTACGTTCCCTATTGTGTACTTATATTATACTACCAAGTACTACTTTAGGAACTTACTCTGCAGCTTCCTCTATTCGCTCTGATGAAGGAAGACTTACAGCAGAGTTGTCATCTTGTCATGCTGTTCTTATTCTTATTCTATCCATCTAAAAATTTGTAATCAAGGAAAAAAGTACATACTTGATCAACGCTGAACATTCCGTATAACTTCCAGAATCATATTTTTTTCGTGAATTTCCAACACGATAGCCTACCGGATTCTTCGTCTGCATATTTAATCATCTTTTTTAAGCTTTTGATTTGCAGTTTTACGTTAGATTAAGGTGTTTTTGGTCTGCAAGTATTACTAAATCTTATTAAACATTTATCATGCTGAGTGTTGACTATTTCTGGCATAAAATAGTAGATAGTTGTACCATACGACAGGTGAGGAATGGTGATGGTTTCCCACTTCTTTTGATATCTCTGAAAGGAAACATTTGTATAATATAGCCTTGAAGTAGATTATTTATTAGGGGTGCAAAATAACAAATGGGGATATTCTTTTATTTAATTATTGTTTTTTTGTGATTCACTATTATATACTATAGTACTATACTATGATGAGCTTCCAACCGCGTTTGAGCCGGCCATGGTCATAAATGGGTGTCCATCTTATTATCTTAGAGAATGTTGCTTAATCTGAAATTTTCGGGTCGTAGTCTTGCATGACAAGCCAGGGATTGAAAAAGACCAAAATATCATCTTAAACATCAAATATTTACCTTATCGTTCTTTTTTGGTGTAGAGCGGTCAAAAGTTAACTTGATGTGATTTAAGAGTTCATTCATGGTACACCTAAGGGTATTTTTGTAGTAAATTAGAATTTCAGGTGCTCATTTGACACCAAGTTTGTTCATTTGGGCATTTTGCTCATTTTGCTCATTTGCTCATTTTGTAATAAAAATGTTTGCTCATTTTCTTAAATGAGTAGAAATGTTTGCTCATTTGCTCATTTTACTCATTTGGAGAAAATAGTCTTGGGTGTACCATGAGCATGGTACACCCAAGTGTACTTATAAATATTCTCGTGATTTAAATCAAAATTTTAATTCAAAATAACAATAAATGTGTTTATGTGTTAATTTTACATTAGAATTTAGTATTCGATTCAAATCCGAATGTCTCCTTTCTCCATCCGATGTCATGATCAACCCTAGGGATGCCACTCCTATCCCTTCATTCGCCTTGAGAGGGTGTAGAGCTGCAACTCTCTTCTCTTCTCCATTTTCAGCAAGCCTTCTTGCACCAATATATTGTTTGTTCGATTTTTTTTTTTTTTTTTTTTTTTTTTTTTTTTTCCAGTTGTGACTGTTTCTTGTTGATTAGCTCAAAACTCTTCATTTCCTTGGTCTCTTTGTGCTTAGGAACTTGCAGTGCAGCTTTCGCGTGGTTGCTTAATTCTATCCTTTTAAATATTTTAAAGAAAGAAAATTTTCATGCTTGATTACCGCAGAAAATTCTGGAGAATTTGATGAATCATTGTCTTAGATTATGTGATTTTCCAACACGATGCCCTCAAGATAGTTCTTCTGCTTAAATTAAGCTTGTTATTAGTCTGCTGGTATTCTTAATTCCGTAAACTCTAATCATGTTGAGTGTTGACTATGTTTAGCATCAATCATTTTCATCAGCTATGGACTATGGTAGATTGGTAGTGTGGTACCATATGATAGGTTTACGGATGAGGGGTGGTGAAGGTTTCCACTTTAGATTAATGGAAAGATTTTTTACTACTTTTGTTCCTATTTAATTTACACGGTTTGTTTTGGGTATAATCAAGGAAAAAGTGAAAAGGTAGGAGAGGGAGGAGAGGAATTCTGTAAAGTGGGGAGTAAAAAGTACAAAAAGTAAATAAAAAAAATAGATGAGAGAGAAAAATGGGGAACAAAAGTGGGGAATAATATTGATTAGACATTTTACCTTATATAGATAAAGTAACATTGTAACTATTAAAAAGAAACAGCCCGAAAAAAAAAGTGTGTAGATTAAAAAGGAACAGATGTAGTATTAATCATTGTTTCTCAAGTCCCGTTTCGAATTTTCTTTGGTGGTATGTTCAGACTTAGTTCTAGTCCCTAAAATAGGGTAGATTTATGTAATTTTGGTACTCCCGTTTTTTTAAAGATTTTGTTATTTACTACACTATTTAGGTGGTCAATGTTTCAAAACCAAATTTGAATCATGCTGTTCTTAATGTTTTTAACTTTGACCGTACGTGGTAATTTAAATATGTTAAATATATATTATTATGTGAGGTTTTGTTGGATGTCACTGTATATTTTTATAATATCAAATTTTCATAATTTTTAAAATAATAAAATGAAAAAATGATGATAAATAAGATCTTTAAAAAACGGAGGGAATACTCAATTAGAAAAAAAATTATGCAAAGTGAAATATTGTAAAAACGGTAAGCCAGTTTTAGAATATTCTAGGGATATTTTATAGGAAAAGAATATAAAAATATAAAGAAGAAGAAAAATGGAGAATGTAGGTAAGGAGTTTGGCTTTAGTTTCCTCTCTTTGATTAATTACTTTAAAAATCATTCGAGTTTACTTTCCAAAAGTTTATAGTCGTTCATCTTTCCGAAATATTAGCCAATTAGATAGTAGTATTACTTTGGGTTACTAGGTCAAATAGTTGGTAATATTGGGTGTAAATGAACTGTGTAATTTATATTATCCTTGTAAAAAAAAATTGTGTAGTTTATATTATCTATATATCAAAATCATGTTAAATCTTTGTGCTTCAATTGCCACAATATAGTTATCTTTTCGACTAATTGGTTTTGAAACGACTCTTTATATTGTTAATAGACTTATCGTGTAGTTTATATACTCTAATTCGTTATTAGAAGGGGATTCTTATAAGATATCAAGGGGGCTCATTACGTCTATTAGATGTAATTTCTTATACTTTTTGCCTATAATTGGGTGAAACTGTTTGCTCCATATTCACCATACACCCGAGTGTACCATGTACATGGTACACCCAGGACTATTTTCTGCTCATTTGGAGCTCTCCCTTTTGAGTATATTTTGCTCATTTGAATGATTTCACATGAACAATGAGTAAAAAATAGTCTTGGGTGTATCGTACATTTATGCTTATGGTATATTTGGGTGTATGATAAAAGTTGTATCAGAACAGACATAGTGACAATTAGTGCAATAAGCCAATTATCTATTATCTTTCAGGTGCAAGAAAGAGTTAAGGGTGGGAATGGAATTCCCACTTGGGAAACAAAGAAAAGGCTCTAAGCGCGTTTGAGTCGGCCCTATAGGTGTCTTTCCTTAAGGGGATTGTTTCCGTTTGCTTACAAGAAAATTCCATTAGAAGAAAATTCTAATTGTAATAGATTAATTGCATACTTGCATTGAATGACAAGCTAAGTAATCAGCACGAAAAGGACCAAATTATAGTGAAAAAGCCCATATTCAGTTTGGCTGACGAAATTCTGAAATTGTGATTACACTACGTAATTATGTCTATTGACCTTTGGGCCTTCGTTAATTCGGTATAAAAAAACTACAAAAAGTCTATTAGACATAATATACTCATTTGATTGTATTCCTTATTTGTTCATTTAGACCTCTCTGACTCTACTTATTTGCTCATTTGGAGGGCATGATATGTTAAGGAAGTATGAATAAACTCACCTTCATTACCGGTTAATAACTTAAAATCGCCCCAAATTTATTTTTATAGACTATCTTACCCTTCCTCTTTTCCACACCACCCACCACCACCTGCAACCACCCGCCATCACCTACCTCCCCACTGCCACCCACCACCTCCTCCACCACCCACCTGGAAGCCGTCGAAATTTTTTACGACGATGGGCGAATGTTTGGCCTGGACATTCGCTCCATGGGGCAAACGTCTAGGCCAGACGTTTGCCCCATGGAGCGAACGTCCAGGCCAGACGTTCGCTCCATGGTCCTAAAAAAAATTCGACTCCTTCCAGTGGCTGATGGTTGGCTGTAGCGATGGGGTGGTGGTGGAGTGAGGTGGGTGGTGGTGGTGGTTTAGGGAAAAAGAAGGAAAATGTTAGAGATGTAATTTCAACTTTTTTTGGGGCGATTTTAAGTACTTTTAGGGCGATGAATAGAAGTTCAGATAACAATAATGGAGGTGCCATCTATACTAATATATTAAAAGGCGTGCGTGTATACACGCCATGTGGCACCTCTGTTACTCTACTAGAATTGTCCAATGTGTACATATGTCATGTCAATTAACAAAAGTAAAATTGGCTTGAAACAAGATTTGAACACGTGACCTCAACCTATTATACATAACACAATTACCATCTCAACCAACTTTTAATCATGCTTTAAATGTTCATAGTATTATATCTGTACCTTTTAAATGTTGAGTTTTCTTTAATATATTTTAATGCGAATGGAATAAAATGCATATCAAGTTTGGAAAACAATACCACCCGGGGCAACGCCCGGACCCAAATACTAGTTGTTAATGCAAATACGGTCTTTTTTTTTTTTTTTCTTGCGGTTGTGGATTGGTGTTGGGTAATTGAAATCTTTGCCAAACAACCAATACCTAACATCTATAAACCATCAATTCGTTGCAACCACGTTTGCCTTGCAATTATCTAACATCTGACTTCTTCCCCTCTAACGTGGTTACGTGAATACTTGTAGTATGTTCTTAACTAACAACTAGAACCAAATTCTTTTATTTTTGTTATGGTACACTAGCTAGTTCTTTCGTCTTTTGAGTTTTTACTAATAAAGTAGATTATTGTTAATTAGAAGGTCTGACAACTAAATGGAACCTTTATAGTTTATCCTCATAATGTACTTATTTGGATGACAAATTTGGAAAGGAGGTAAAGGAATGTGAGAGATGCATTTGAGAGGAGGAGAATTTGGTTGTATCCCCTTCTAGAGCTAGCAGAACAAACCCGTATTCGTTACCCCGACACGAAATACTTGATATAAGACACGTTTCCACACGAAGGTAACTACCCGAAATAGAATTGAAACTCGAAATAACCCGACCCAAATCCAGCTAGACATGAATACGACCAGTACCGAAGATAAATCGAATTGAACCCAGCCGGCCCGAAGTGACCCGAAAATTAGGACTCGAACCCGATCCAACCTGAACCCAACTCCCTTTGTTGCCCCTCATCAACCATTCAACCGCCATGAAGCTTAAAAAAAAGTGCAATTGTGTTTGTTTGTGTCTAAGTGTTGGTGTCTTAATGTATTATAACATAAGTCAGTGCACTATTATTGTCGAAGTGTTATTGTCCTAATGTTTTTGTGTCAAGTGTTAGTGTCCTTAAATGACGAGAATTAATGTGATAAGCAAATGGTAAACTAGAGTTGTGGAAAAATGACTGCTAGGATTGATATTCAAACTGAATTGTTAGTGGAAATCCGCGTGTTTTTGTGAACTAAAAAGTTAATTCATCTGTTGTTATTTATTTGCTATTGAAAGAAAGCGTACATTTTTTAAGAATCTATTGAAACCGACCGATATTGACCCGAGCCATCAAACCCGACCCGAAGTGTCATGGACCCGAGACGGGCCCGAATGTCCCCAACCCGACCCCAACGTAACCCGAACACAAAGGTAAGACGAATATGACCCGACCCGGAATGACCGTCATGTACCTGACTCGTATGACTTGTTTGCCACCTCTACCCCCTATAAAGGCTATTGAAGTTCTTGCCTTCATTCCAGGCAAAGTGTTGAGAAGGCCCATGTAATAGCCCCTAAGGCTCAATTAGTTTTATGTTATCCTTTCTAATTTGATATTGCTTTTTTTTGGTGCAAAAGAGGGGGACAACCCCAACAAAACAAAAATAAAAAAACTAAGCAGAAATTAAACGTGGCTAGGCCACACCCATAAGCTCTTCTTCCATGATTCTTCTCAAAGCCAGAGGGGGTTCATAGATGAGCTTCATTTGATCTTGTTGTATAACTCCTTGTTTTGCTAACCAGTAGGCAACCCTATTCCCTTCACGGTAGACATGAATGAATAACACTTCCCATTGAGGATCTGCTGAGAGTCTTCTGCATACATTGATGAGGTGAACACATTCAACCCCATTATTGGATAGGCCTTGAAGCAAGCGAATACAAGCTTGATTGTCCATTTCAACAAGAAGTTTTGGGATGTTAGCTTCTCTAGCCAGCCCCAGACCATTCAGCACTACAAGCATCTCAGCACGAAAAGAAGAGCAAGCTCCATAGCGTGAAGAGAACCCCAGTTTGAATATGACCTTGTGGCCCCTAATGATTCCTCCTCCACCTGCAATTCCCTCTGGTTGTTTTGATGCTCCATCTGTGTTCAAGCAGAACCAATATGGGGGTGGGCTTTTCTACCTAATGAACGTTTCTATGTTGTTGTTCGACTTTCTTTCTCCCAAGAGTTCGTCTATGTGTAAACTTCGCCAAGCTTGTTCAAATCGTATCCTAAGGAATTCACGCACATCTACTGGAATTTCATGTTTTTTCCCAAAGACCCAACAATTGCGCCACCTCCATATCCACCAAATGATGGCAGAAACCGTTGGCCAAGTATCAGCTTGCGCCATTCCTTTTGCTTGTATGTTTCGAGCAATCCAGCATTGGAGCCCCCCTTCTAAAATTTTTGAACTCGGGTACTTACCAAAGATTTTAGACCAAGTAAAGCGAGCTACACTACAGTCACGGAGAAGATGTATTAGAGTTTCTTCATCGCACCACAAATAGGGCATCTAGGATCTTCAGACATATGTCGTTTGACTCGATTTGCATTGCATAAGAGTATGTCGTGCATAGTGAGCCAAAGAAACATATGCATGCGTTGTTGTACCTCTACTTGCCAAACCAGCTTCCATTTATCTTCTTGATTGGTCATATCCTCTTCTCGAATGATTTCCATGGCCGACTTGATTGAAAATTTTCCTTTTGAGTTTCCTTGCCAGTAAATTAGGCCAGCAAATTCTACATCTTCTGCAAGAGAGTGGGCTTTAATGTGCATAAGGGTGTTGGGGGGAGAAGATTTGCAAATAGATCCCACTTCCAACCATTAGTACCATTCCACATCTCCTCCACCATAGCCCCATTTACATCTGCTGAAATTTCATGGAAGGCGTAGCATCTTAACGGCTTCTCCATTACCCACGTGTGATCCCAAAATAGGGTTGAACAACCATTTCTAACCGCGGTTCGAGCCTCACTTTGGATGACTTTAGCTTCTTTCGTAATCCCAGCCCATATATTGGACATTCCATTTCTAGGCTTGAATATATCAATATCGCATCTTCCATCACAATACTTCGCTCTTAGCACCCTTGACCACAAGGACGTTGGCTCGGTTAAGACCCTCCACCCTAACTTAGTCAGAAAGGCTGCATTCGATTCTTTAGCTGACCGGATCCCCAGCCCCCCTTGAGTTATTGGTTGTTGCAAAGTATTCCACGAAATGAGGTGGGTCTTTTTTACTTCATCATTGCTTGCCCACACAAGGTTGCGGAACTTTTTATCCATAGTCTTACAAACTCCTTTAGGAATTTTTGCTGTCTGCGTTGAGTAGTATGCAATGGTGGAAAGTGTGGATTTCGAAAGGGTGACTCGCCCCGCTAATGAGAGATACTTAGTTTTCCATCCAGACAATCTTCGATCTACTTTCTCACACAAATAGCTAGAAGTGGCCTTGGTGACATGGCTCGTGGGAGTTGGCATACTCAAATAGGTACCCAAGTCATTCGTCATCCCAATTTCGAGAGCTTGGCTAACTGACTTCTTGTCTTCTTCCGACATGTTAGACGAAAAATAGACACAAGATTTGTTTAAAGAAACCTTTTACCCCGAAGCCCTGGAGAATGGTGCTAAACAATCCTTGATAACAGTGGCTTGATCAACTGTTACCTCCGCAAATAGGATGAGGTTATCCGCAAAGAATAGGTTCGATAAGAGCGGCCCATTCCTTCTAACCCTTATGGGTTTCCAATTATTAGCTAATATAGCTTCTTCAATGACTTGATTTAGTCGTTGCATACTGCATACACATGACAAACAAGTAGGGGGAAAGAGGGTCCCCTTGTCAACGATAAGGGTGAATTGTGTCTGTAGGTTCTCCTTTCCATAATACTCTGAGCTTGGAAGTGGTAACACATTCCATTATGACTTCAACCACAAGGTTTGGAAAATTCATCTCACAAAGTGTTTCTCTAATGAAATTCCATTTTAGCCTATCATAGGCTTTCTCAAAATCTATTTGATGGCCATGAGCCCTTCAGTACCCTGCTTCTTTCTCATAGTATGGATCACTTATTGTAATTGCCATAAAAGAAAACTTATCAAAAGTAAATGTTTCACAATAAACTTTAACATTTGCATATTTACCATTATTATTCTTTTTTTCTTTCTCTCCTACCATATGGGCCACTTTTTCTTTTTACTTAGCTCTCTTCACTTTCTTGTTTTTTGCGCAACTCTGGAATTAGTGTGAAATAGCAGTTGGTCTTGTAAGAGACCGCCTACTTTAAAATTAAAATTAGGCACGGCTCAAACCCAATAAGAAGAGAACATGCCACCTTTATTAATATAATGATTAGTTTAATCTATTTAGGGACCAGTTTAATCTATTTAGAGACCAATTTAATGTATTCCGTGACCAGTTTAATCTATTTCGTGACCAGTTTAATCTATTAAATAATCACATTTTTTAACCCATTCAGTGACTAGTTTAATCCTTTTAGTGACAAGTTTAATTAATTCCGTTAGACTGCCGGATTATTTTTTGAAATTGTCTGCTGTAATTCGAGAATCAAGAAAACAAAGGAAGGAGAAGAGAATGGATGACTAGAATAGTGTTGGGTTAACCTGAAATGGAATGAGCTTGTTAGTAGAATGCAAACTTGAGTTTGTCTAATTTTATATCAAAATTAGATCGCCCGTTATAATAATTTGTGGTGAAATAAAGGGGATATGAATTTTAAGCAATAATGGAATAGAGGTGATGCATTACGAAGATTGCGTTCTGCAAAAGTAACGAATAAAAAAAAAAAAGAATGAGGAGAACGAAACACATTTTTATCCTAACATTTGGGAGCGCTAGCACATAAATAGATAATCGGTAATTTGCCTCCTCAAATTGCACAGTTATTGACTCATTAGAGTGAAGGGGCCATTTCAACATTCTAAAAGGACAAAAATCCATCACAAATAGATGATAGATCGTTGATGGTTGACCTCCACTAGCTTTCTCATTCACAATTTCCACTAATCAACGTAGTGACATACATATTTCTGCTTTCCTGTCTTATGTATCATAGACTATTCATAGTCAGTTCACGCAGATATGTAAGAAAAATTTATGAATAAAGTACTACAAAGTACTGAAAGGAGTTTATAAATTGTCCCATAACACAAAAGTTTAGATTTTAATGACATATATGGCTGCTTCGAGGAACTTTCTCAATTACAAAACAAATACTAGCAAATACTCCCTCCGATCTTTATTAGTTTACTCGTATTTCTTTTTGTGATGTCCCTTATTAGTTTACCCATTTCTTTTGTTTTTATTTTTGAAATGGAACCACTAACTTTCCATCACACACACATTCAACTTTAATATAAATTAATATTTTTCTCTTTCTTTCTATGTCCCACAACCTCATTTCTCTTAAATTTCTATGCAAAAGAAACGGGTAACCTAATAAAGACCGGAGGAAGTAGCTAGTTGCCTAGTTGGGGTTTTCCTATGTCTTTAGCTTTTGTGGAAAGCTAATGCAGTAAAGCATGAGAAGTTTCTTACTTACAAAAAAAAGAAGCATGAGAAGTCTACTTTCGTTTTAGTAAAACTATAAATATTAAATATATACGTTCATGAGAGTGAGGGATAGCCTAGTGGTTAGAGCTTCCCTCCCGATTCCAGGAGGTCCTGGGATCGATTCTCACCCTTGGCAAGTTGGGATCTCATTTGTTCCCCCCATCTTGTCAAGGTTTCTGCTTACCTTATTAAAAAAAAAAAAAAAAAATAAACATATACGTTCATACTGTATCAAGAGCCGGCTCTCCTAAGGTCCTCTGCAAAAATAGCTTGATGTGCATGTGAGAAAAAAGCTCAACACCTCTCATTTGCATTACTAGAAGAAAAAAAAGTCAATAGAACTTGCACATATTGCTGAATTAACCGTGTAGGGTGTAGCCATACTAGTACCTAAAACAATTAATTAAGTGAAAAATCTTTTTGCTCAAGCAAAACATTTTTTTTCAACTGTTTTACAATATATGTGGTGACAATTCAACCATAACTATGTTGACAATATACCTATTGTCATAGCCTCATAGGGATAATATATATGGTTATGATTTCTCCTGACTTTTATCGTATAATAATAATACTATGAATTGCATATTATTTTGGAAAAGGTGTACAAGCTAACTCATGTTAGAGGATGAAAACATTAATTGTTCCTGCAAAAATTACCCTATAATTCCTTTTAATGACCTCAACTACCAAATAGTGGTTATAGATTCAATAAAAGAGAGCTTCTTTTTCCTCTTTTCAATTTGCACTAGCTAAAGTAATATGTCGATGAACGAAGACCTTTGATGTTCTCGTGAACATTTGCCTCATCATTACACTAGGATAGAAAGCAATTTAATCCTTGAAAATTCGTTTCTCAACTGACAAGAAACTACCTAGTAATTTCGTTTGATGCAAACTTGTAAGCTTTCTCAAAAGAAAATAAATAAACAATATGATTCAATGAAAGCTGCTCAATGCTTTCAAATCCTTCTAATTCTATTATGACTTCTACACAGAAATATATTATTAGTCATAAATATCCTTATCGCAATTTCTTATGTGGAACGATCTTAAATTAACTTATTGTATGGCTTAATTGACTTCTTTCATTTTGCAAGATGTGTTTTTTTGTAACTTTTCGAAGGGATAATAATATTAACGTTTCAATAAAAGTAAAGTAAAGTTGTTTTAACTTCAATGATTTGCTCATCGTGTTTGGCCGGCCGGCTGAAAAGGTATAATAAAGAGATGAAAATTATGTGAAGAGAAATTTGTCATTAATTTAAGCATGTATTTGCGGCATATTTTAGGGGATAATGATTTTCCCATATGTGATAAGATTGCTTCCCTTGTTTAACCATTTAACTTAACATTGTGGTTACACACAAAGTTTGTACCTACGGGTGCTTATTGGTCGAGTCGAGCAGAAACTCTTATTAGCTCAGCTCGTGTTCATTTAAGTTTATTCGAACTCGAGATGAACTTGAAACTTGACGAACCAAGTTGTGAACGAGCAGAGCTTTGACCATGCGTTGATCGAGTCGTTATCGAACTTTTCACGAACAAGCTTGACCTATTATTATCTTTAGTTTACTCGTTCTTCTTTATGTTTCTTTTTTGAATATTTTTTTTTTGAGTTTATTCTTTGACAATAAAGCTATTAACTTATTATGTATAATATATAGAATACATATTTTTATATATACATACATAATACATTATTTTCATATATAATAAAGTAATCGAGTATGTTCATGAGCTTTTCGAGTCGAGCTTGTCATAACTCAGCTTGGCTCGTTAAGTTCTCAAGCCGAACTCGAGCCAAGTTACAACGAGTTGAGTTTTGACCGAACTTTGACCGAGTCAAGTTCGGACAGGTCAGACTCATTATCACCCCTGGTCGTACCAATAAATTTTGATACTATATGATGAAATTTGAAGCATTCAACGACAAGTTGATCTTGCGTAATAATGTACTATATTCCTCCCAGAATAATCTGAACACTTTCTTTTTATGTTTGTGCCAAATTAGTTTGAACACGTCCATTCTTGGCATGGTCCCACCATTAATATATAATTTTTCTTTTATACATCTTTGACCCACACTCTACCTTTTATCAATAGAAAGCTACCCAACTTTCTCTCTCCTCTAATAAAAAATACCCCACCAACTCTTATCACATCTACTTTTTAAATAAAATAACATTTGATAATCACACCACAACTTATCACCTTAAACTACGTGTCCTAACAAGTGTTCAGATCTTTCTGGGACGGAGGGAGTTATAACTAATAAGTATGACAATAGAACATATTGGTTTCCACTTTTCAAAGATGTTGGGAGCACGCATGAACTAAAGTACAAAGGGGTATGGAGAATGACATAGTAGTTTGTAAAAGGTTCCTCAAGTTGGGCCCTGTTCTTTTGAACTTATTTTCAGTTAATTTCAGTTCAATTAATTTAATTTCAGTTCATTTTAGTTAATTTTAGTTCAGTTTAGTTAATTTCAGTTCAGTTAATTTAATTTCAGTTAATTTAATTTAATTTCAGTTCAGTTAATTTAATTTCAGTTCAGTTAATTTAATTTAATTTCAGTTTAGTTATGCTGTAGCCTAACATCTACGGTTCCTTTGAAGACACTTGGGCTCATCGGAGCCGTACACGTGTCCTCCCCTAGTGAATAGAGAAGGAAGATTTAATCTTTGGGTTATGCTCAGTTATGCTCAGTTGGGTTCAAATGCTACTTTTCTGGCCCAAAAGATAGTTAGAGTCCAGCCCTATGAGGTGGCTGCAGGAGAGTAGTTGATAAACCCTCACAAATCATGGCCTGCCACGTGTCATGATCTGATTCCTCAGCCAATCAGAGGCCACTATTCTAGGGTAGATTTTAAGGATAGTTGTCATCTTGCTATCACTATAATATAAATACCCCAGAAATCAGGAGAAAGTTCATTCAATGCAAACAATGCAAAGTTACTCTGAAGAAATACTCTCTCACTTTCTCTCTCTATCTTTACTTTCTCTTACCACTCCTGATATCTAACTTAAGCTTCGGAGGGGGAACCACCACTCAAACCTCCAGGGTGTGTCCCTTTTTGCAGGTTCGGGAACGAAGCCCAGGTCAAGGACTAAGCTGACTCATGCATTGTTGCACAAGTCTCCAACTGTAGAACATCTAAGGGATACTCTTTTACTTGCTAGACAAGAAATCTCAGCCTACAGCTTACTTGTTGGACAAGTAGAGGGCAAAACATTTGGCGCCGTCTGTGGGGAGACGCAACGATGACTGATTGTCAATCGTCCAACATTGCCAGAAACCGAAGCCTTCAGGTTAATGTCGAAGACACAGTTGAGCACGAGAGACCGCCTCGAGGAAGTGATAGACCTCCAACCATCGTCCATGTCCCTGGACCAAGCCAGTAGCCGGTCATTCAGGAAAATCTTGAACGTCTAGTGACGGCTGCCCATCTAGACAACGTCCTGAATGACTTTCAGACTAAAATGGTAGCAGTCGTCCAGGAACAGATTAGGAGCAACATGCTGTTCTTCCATCATAACCCGGAGCCAGTCGTCAACAATCAAGCTCCTTCTAGGGGACGTTTCCAAGAAAATCGTCCAGGTCCTAGTCGACCTGTTCGTCAGGAATCCTCTAAGAGGGCGGCAAAAGGAAAGCAGCCAGAGGACAGTGATCAGCGAAGGAAGATGGACTGGAATCTGGTGGTGAGGACTCAAGATCAAGCTCGTCCGAATGGACATCGAATGGAAACAGACGCCAGGGATTACTTAGAGGCAAAGAGGGGTGCAGCTTTGCAACGGTCGGCTACTGGCTCTACCCCGTATTTGAGAGACCCTCCTTTAATGATACCATCCAGAACGGAGGGAGGAAGTCTGGGTCCTTCGATTGTTCGTCCGAGACAAGAGAGGACGGTGGTTCAACCAATGGTCGATAAGCGACCAGTACCCGCAAACACTTCATCTAACCCAGTATTGAAGGAGTATTGCAAGGAGTTCATACCCATCAAGGGACAGCTGGGAGCCCTCCGGATCAATTGGCCTACTCCATTCTCGGCCAGGATCATGGAGGCGCCCCCCTTCCCAAAGGTAAAACTCCCAACCATAGAGCCCTTTGATGAAACAACTGATCCTGATGATCACCTGTCTGCTTATAAGCATCAGATGTACGTCCAAGGAGTAGACGATGCTACTTGGTGTAAGAATTTCCCGGCTACCTTGAAGGGTGTAGCTCAGAAGTGGTTCAATAATCTACCCCCCAATTCAGTCAACAATTTCACCCAACTCAGTGTCTTATTTACTAGTCATTTCGTTGCAAATCGTCAAGAACAAAAGACAAGCATGCACTTGGGCAAGGTCGTCCAAGGATCAAAAAAGAAGCTCTTAGGAGTTTTGTTAAGAGATTCAATATGGAAGCCCTTCAAATTCAAGATCTCAATGCCGGAGTGGCTTTTGACGCCTTTATAAGGGGTCTAAGGCCAGGAAGTTTTAAGTTTGACCTTGTGAAGAAGAAGATCAATACTCTTGCCGTGGCTTTAAAGGAAGCTGAAGCCTTTATACATGCCACTGAAATATGTGCGGAGGCAAAGCATCCCGAGTCCAAGAAGCCTGAAGAGGTTGCTCCGCTAAAGAAGAGCAACCCCAAAAAGGCCGAGACTTGGGCCATAACCTCTACCACTACTTCGTCCAGAGGAAGAAACAAGAGGAAAGAATCCGAGCCTTCTTTATCCAACCCCATCGAATCCAGCAAGGACCAATACTCCATTCTCATGGAGATAAAGGACCAATATGAGCTGAAGGCTCCAGCTGAGATGAAGACTCCTTATAGGAATAGGGACAAGAGCAAGTATTGTCATTTTCACAAGGATTGCGGTCATGAAACCAATGAATGTAAGCACCTTAAGAGAGCTTTGAAGGATCTAGCCCGAAATGGAAAGATGAATTCATACTTACCCCAAGGGGGAAAGAAGTTTTAGAGGAGAGATGACCGTCAAAGCAATAAGAAGGTGAGTGAAAGCACTGATGAAGATGTAGTCCTCGTTATTTCATGAGGATTTGCTGCCGGAGGACCAACCAACAGAGGTCACAAAAACTACCTTAGGGAACTCGGCCAAGTCTTGCTAGCTGAACAGACAAAGGTCGAGCCCTTCCCAAAAGTCGTGGTTAGTGAGCAAGATCGGGGCAAGCTGAGGACCCCCCACTACGATCCTTTGGTGGTAGAGATGAAGATAGCAAACCTGAGAGTAAGGAGAATTCTGATTGATACCGGAAGCTCTACGGACATCATTAGTGCTGATTGCTTGCCCAGACTAAAGTTTGACGAAAAGAACTTGGTTCCCGTCCACCACCCCATCATAGGATTTGGGGGAGGAGTCATCCATCCCATGGGAACAGTCACGTTGCCCGTCCGAGTTGGTGAGAAGGATGCCTCAAGGACTTTGTTCATCAAGTTCTTGGTTGTCCGAGATTTGATAGCATATAACGTCATATCAGACGACCCACTTTGAATCATGTTAAAGCTGTAATAGTAACTCACTTGATGCTTATGAAGTATGAGTGTGATGATGGCAAGATTGGCTCCTTGTATGGAGACCAGCAGGCTGCTAGGGAATGTTACCTAACCACCCTCAAGCCGTCATCATGGAAAGCATGTAATGAGGACCAGACGAAGACCGAGGGAGGAAGGAAAACGTCTAAAATTGAGAAAGATAAGACGAAAGTGGCTGGAGAAAGGAAGGCGTCCAAAAATGTAAAGGAGCCTAGGATGACCATTGAGAGTCCTCAGACGCCAATTGCCCCCTCAAGGAAAACGTCTGAACATCTTCCCAGCAAGAAAAGAAAGTATGAGCCCATAAAGGAAGAGCCTCCCTCGTCTGAAGAAGTGATGACCATCATGGGACTGGCATTAGAACGTCCAAAGCCTGTGGAAGCTCCTGAAGAGGTAGTGTTGGATGAAGCTCGTCCAGAAAAAACCCTCAAGATTGGGTCTTCACTCAGTCCGGGTTTGAGAGGTATTCTAATCAGCTTGTTGAAAGAATTTCAAGATGTGTTCGCTTATTGTGTTGAAGAAATGCCTGGAATTGATCCTGAGATAGCCGTCAACCGGCTGAATGTTGATCCAAATTTAAAACCGATTCGTCAGAAGAAAATGCATTTAGGACCGGCCAGAAATCAGGCGGTCGACCAAGAAGTTCAGAAGTTGTTGGAATCAAAGTTCATCAGAGAAACTTATTATCCATAATGGATAGCAAATGTGGTCATGGTGCCAAAGCCTAATGGCACTTGGAGGATGTGTGTGGACTATAGTGATCTCAACAAGGCTTGTCCTAAGGACAGTTTCCCTTTGCCTAAGTTGGATCGTCTGGTAGACTCCACGGTCGGCCATGCTTTGCTAAGCTTCATGGACGCCTATTCAGGTTTTCATCAAATCCCCATGTGGTCATAGGATCAGGACAAAACATCGTTCATTACTGAGAAGGGACTGTATGGCCGGCTGAGGATGCCATTCGGCCTACGCAATGCTCCGGCCACCTTTTAAAGATTGATTAATACCGTCTTTCAGCCACAGTTGGGAAGAAACATGGAGGCTTATATTGATGATATGATAGTCAAGAGTCAGCAAGAGGAAGGTTATGTTGGTGATTTGAGAGAGACTTTCGAGACTCTCAGGGAATACAAGTTAAAATTGAACCCCGGCAAATGCGTATTTGGAGTTTTGTCTGGAAAGTTTTCAGGCTTCTTGGTAGATTAGAGGGGAATAGAAGCCAACCCAGAGAAGATCCAAGCTATTTTAGACATGAAATCCCCGTCAAAGATAAAGGAAGTCCAGCGGCTGACGGGTTGCTTGGCTGCCCTTGGACGTTTCTTGTCCAAGTCAGGTGACAAGTGCCATCACTTCTTCGCCACGATCAAGAAAAAGGCCAAGTTTGAATGGACAGCAGAGGCAGACCAAGCCCTTCAGCAAGTCAAAGATCACCTTCGGCAGCTGCCTAGGTTGGTCAGTCCAGCTTAGGGGGAGAAACTGTTTGTATACTTGGCTGTGTCCACTCTGGCTGTGAGTGCCGTCCTGCTGGCTGAAAGAGAGTCCGTCCAAGTCCCCATATACTTTGTGAGTCATGTGCTCAAGGATGCGGAAAATAGGTATACTCCAGTTGAGAAGTTTGGATTGGCCCTCGTCATGGCCAGCCGAAAGTTAAGGCCTTATTTCTTGGCGCACATCATATTCGTCTATACTGACCAACCTCTGAAGCAAGTCCTGCAAAAGATGGAAGCTTCCGAACGAATGCTAAAATGGGTTGTTGAGCTTAACATGTTCGATATATCATTTGAGCCAAGGAAAGCAATTAAGAGGCAAGCCTTGGCAGATTTTATAGTTGAACTTACTCGGCCAACCATAGAGCCAATATCTGATCCAGCTGAAGGAAGGAAGCATTGGACGCTCATGGTTGATGGGTTGTCCACCGTCAATGGATGTGGGGCAGTCATCATTTGCTAGTCTCCAGAAGGAGACAAGTTTGAATATGCGCTAAGGTTCCAATTCCAAGCGTCTAATAACGAAGCTGAATATGAAGCACTTCTAGCTGGAATCAAAATGTGTAAAGCGGCAGGAGCTCTGGAAATTGAGGCCAAATCAGACTCGCTCTTGGTCGTCAGTCAAGTCAACGGGGATTTTGAATGTAAAGAAGCATCGATGAGCAAATATATGCGTCTGATCAAAGAGGAGATTGAGCCTTTGAAACGATTTGTTCTCGACCAAATGCCAAGGTTAGAAAATCATCAAGCAGATGCTCTATCTAAATTGGCCAGCTCGGCTGAAGGTGATGTACCAAGAACAGTGTTTTGGGAAGTCAACCCCAAAAAGAGCATTGACCAAGAACAGATTATGTTTCTTAGCCGAGGGGCAGTCTGGATGGAGCCTATCATAGAATACAAGAAGATGGTACGGTTGCCTCCGGACCCTGTAGAGGCTAAGTATGTGAAGGCTAGAGACAAGTGGTTTGAATTATGGGATGAGACTCTTTACAAGAGGTCATTCAATCGTCCTCTCCTCAAGTGCATCAACAGGGAAGAAGGTCAAGAGGTTCTGAAGGAACTCCAGTCCAAACTAGTCTACCTTGAAGGAAGATGCTCTCGTCTATGCAAAGAAGTGCGACAGTTGTCAGAAGCACGGAAATCTGCATCAGAAGCCGTCCAACCACCTAACTCCCATCTTGTTCCCTCTGCCTTTTGCCAAATGGGGCATGGATATCCTAGTACCTTTCCCTGTGGCCGTTGGGCAAAAGAAGTTTGTGATAGTGGCTGTGGACTACTTCACTAAATGGATAGAGGCTGAAGCCATGCGAGGGCTTTATTTGGAAAAACATTATAACTCGTTTTGGCATGCCACGGTCCATCGTCTTTGATAATGGCCCACAGTTTGAAACACCTAAACTGAAAGATTGGTTGGCAGAACGAGAAATCAAGGCTCACTTCGCTGCAGTGGCCCACCCACAAGCCAATGGGCAAGTAGAGTCCTTCAACAAGATTCTATCTAATGGAATCAAAAGGAAGTTGGAGAATGCCAAGGGACAATGGGTTGAAGAACTACAGTTAGTGTTATGGTCCATCAGAACAACCGCCAAAAATTCTACAGGGGAGACACCCTTCATGTTAGTTTATGGCACTGAAGCCGTCTTGCCCATTGAAATTGAAGAACCCACCCTACGAGTCATGTTGTACACAGAAGATGCCACCTGGGCTGCATTACGCACGGCTTTGGATCAAGTACCAGAAGTCAGGGGCATTGCCTTGCTAAGAATGCAATTGTACAAGCTGCGAATGGCTCGAAACTTTAACAAGAGAGTCGCTAGATGACCACTCAAGGTGGGGGATTTGGTTCTAAGGAAGATGGAGGCGGTGGGACGAGCTAAAGAGATGGGGAAGCTAACACCAAATTGGGAAGGACCTTATCTGATTATCCAAGAGGTGCGCAGTGGAACCTTTCGTCTCCAAGATCTGGAAGGACCGGTTATACAGCGCACTTGGAACTCAGATAACCTGAAGAAGTACCACGTCTAACTCAATTCATCGTCAGGAACCTAGGTGGTAGTTTGTAGTAAGTCCAAAGTGCCACGGCACATGCTAGAAAAAAGAATTGTATACATGTATCTTGGCATTTAGTCAAGCAAAATTCATATAATACAATTCCTACTTTCTTATCGCTTTTGTTTATTCCCACCAAGTTAGTTCTCTTTGGGGGCATTAAATCAGGTACTAGTCTAAAAAAGACAATAACATGGAACAAAAACAAAAAAAACGGTTTTTTCACCAAATGCCCCGAGTTTTCACGAAATTCACCGGGTACCCTCGCACTTTTGAAAATACACCTGGTACCCCTCAGTTTCAACATAATACACCCAAATGCCGCTAGTGACTAACGGCGTTAACCGCCTTTAGTCATTAACCTTAATTTTCTGTTTTAAAGCCTAATTAACCATAACCCTAACCCTAAACACTAACCCTAACCCCTAAACCTAACCCCTAAACCTAAACCCTAACCCCTAAACCTAAACCCTAACCCTCCCCCCCCCCCACCCAGCAGCTCCCCCCCTCCCCCACCCTCCCGCCCCCCCACCCCCGTCGACCTCCCGCAGATCCCCCACCCCGTCGACTTTCCCCACCCTAGCAGCTCCCCTCCCCTACCCTCCCGCAGCCCCCCCCACCCCGTCGACCTCCCGCAGCCTCCCCTCCCCTACCCTTCCCGCAGCCCCCCACCCCCGTCGACCTCCCGCAGCTCCCCCGCCCCGTCGAATCCCCCCACCCTCCCCCCCCCCCGTCGAATCCCCCCTTCCCCACCACGGCCCTTCCCCTACCCAGCAGCCCCCCTTCCCCTTACCCACAGCCCCTCCCCCCCCCCCGCAGCTCGATTTCCCCCCTCCCCCACCTCGCATCCCAGCAGCCCCCCCCCCTCCCCTACCCCAGCGCCCCCCATCCCCTTGATTTTCGCAACTTTCATCCCCACCCCCGTTTTCGTAGCCCCCTCCCCTTGAATTTTCAACCCCCATAAATCGAACTTCCGATGGATTTGGAGCGTGAAATAACGTTGAAATCTTCGGTATTGTTGCGGTGCTTGGTTAGGTGGAGGGCTTCGAATTTCGTCAAGGGGAGTGAGGGAGGGGTGGGGAGGGGATGCAGACTCGAAGGGGTGGGGGGCTGCAGAATTTCGTCAAGGGGAGTGAGGGAGGGGTGTGGAGGGATGCAGACTTCAAAGGGGTGGGGCGCGGAATTTCGTCAAGAGGAGGTGTGGATGGGAGCCGCAGGATTTGGGGGGGGGGGAGCAATGTAATTGGTCCGGGGGGGGAATCCGACGGGGTGGTGGGAGGGGGAGGCTGGGATGGGAGGGCTGGGGGTAGGGTGATTAGGTGATGGTGGAGGGGGGTGGTGGTGGAGGTTAGGGTTAGGCTTAGTTAGGTTTTAGGGTTTAGTTAGGTTAATTAAGGCTAATTAGGATTTAATTAGAGTTAAGACTAACGGCAGTTAACACCGTTAGTCATTAGGGGCATTTGGGTGTATTATGTTGAAACTGAGGGGTACCAGGTGTATTTTCAAAAGTGCGAGGGTACCCGGTGAATTTCGTGAAAACTCGGGGGCATTTGGTGAAAAAACCGGAAAAAAAAACAATAGAGCGTCAACAATACTCACTTCAATGCCGAACATCACTCCCTCGAGGAGACCGCCCAAAAGTATAACAACCTAAAGGTTGACAATACATAAATGGCAATCAAATTGACAAAATCTCTAGTAAGGGAAACGTCAAGGTCTCTAAGAGAAGGCTGACCAGAAATAAGCCCTTAGTAAAGGATACTTACTTTCGCCTACATGGACAGCTAAGTAGTAAAGACCCTAGTAAGGGATCACTACTTCCGGACGAGTGTTGTTTCCTCAAGGAAGGCGGCTAAGACATGGTCAGACCATGTATCTAATGCTCGTCCTTAGCAAACTCTGCGGGCTTGGCCAATGTTGGACGCTCTCCTTCTTGGACTATGGCTTGTCCACTATATATGGTTGAGCCTAGCCCAAGAAGGGGGGGGATAACACAAGCCTGTAGGACGAGCTAAAAGAGGGAAGGTCGTCCAGAAAACCAGGATGAACCAAGCAATAAATACTGCAGGACGAGTGTTACCAACTCGAGGAAAACGGCTAAACCGTGGCTAGTCCACAAAGCCATATGAGTAGGCCGCTTTCCCCTTGGAGGCAAGACTCATCTGAATGTGAAGACCATCTAAAGTTCCAGGACGAATGTCACAAAGTACTTAAATACTTATTCGAAAAATTCACAATCGTCCAAGGACAAGGATGGCTATTTTTAACTATATCTATTTTGCAAACCATCCAAAGTTTCAAGACGAATGTCACAAAGTACTTAGATACTTTTTCGAAAGATTCACAATCGTCCAAGGACAAGGATGGAAATTTCTCCATGATGTGTTTTGTAAATCGTCCGTGGACCCTCTATCGTCCAAGGGCAAAGATCAGGGTTGACAGGATTACTCTATCTGAATTATGTAAACCGTCCACAATTCAGGATGAGTCTCTTCTTGTACTTGGATGCATTTTGAATAGACTTATGATCGTCTAAAGGCAAGGACGTTATTCAGGTACAGGTCATCTAAAGGCCAACATCTGTACTGGTCGTCTGGAATTCAGGACGAGGCTCATTTGATACTTGGTCAAAAAAAAAAGGGAAAGACAAGCAATTGGCAAAAAGTCTTTCATATATATAATTGGCAAAAGATTTACAACTTAAGACTGGAAGAGTTAGGGCTACAACGGCAGACAAGCCAAGAAACTTAGAAAAATAAACCTAAAACTAGGCATCATCTTCAGCACGAGTCTCTTGGTCGTCTTCAGGGTTCTCCTCCTCAACTGCAGCTTCGTCGTCGGAGTCCAAAAACTCCGGAGGTTCCTCGGCACATACCATAGCACGATGGACACTCTGTTGATACTCCAGACGGCGAACGAAGCTGGGGACCTCAGCAGCCTCAGCCAGCATCTCAAAGGCCTTGACAGCCCAGTCCTTAGACGTTTCGATGACTTGAGCCAATCCTTCCTTGGCATCGTCACAGGCCTTGGCCGCCTCCCTTTCCAGACGGGCAGTCTTCGCTCTTAGGAGAATGTTCTCCCTCCTCAGTTGAACGACGGCGGGAAGAGCAACATCTCTCTCACCCTTCAGATCAGTAGAGACAGCATTAATAATCATCTTCAAACTGTCTAGTTCCTTGTACAGATCGTTGATGGTAACAAGATAATTCTTGTTTTCTGATTCAAGGAGAGTTGATCTCTTCTTCAAAGCCTCCAGAGATTGACGATGAAGGGTATTAGCCATCTCAATGTCATGGATGGCCTTGTCGCCTGCCGTTGTCGCTAGGTGCACGAGCTGCTTATTCTCTTTTCTCAGCTCCCTCGCCCATTCTTCAGTAAGCATGCTGCGAGCAAAAAGCTGGGACAATAAAAACCAAAAAAGTCATTAGACGAGTTACAAAAAGGAAACATATACACAAATATTAAGCCAAATCGGCAGTAAGTTATACCTCAGCAGCAAGTTGAGACATGTAGCCCACATGCCCGACCGATGCTCCCCTTAATCCTTTGATATAGGATTCAGGGTAACACTTGAAGAGCTCCTGCTTAAGCCGATCTTTTTCAGCCTTTGACATTTTGGCGAAAGTAGGAGAAGACTCCTCGTCCGAGTCTATTGTAGGAGGAGTTGCGGGTATAACGGGGCCTTTGCCCTTATCTGAAAGAGGGGGAGAGTCAGTTATCTTGATGGGAAAGACGATGGCTTGTCTATTGGACGAACTCATGGACCGTCCGCCGACCCGCATCGTCCTAACTATATTCGGATAATACGATTCACCAGACGAGATAGGTGCCGTCCTAATAGCTAGCGGCATCTGTGGCACCAGCTTGGCCACCGAGCCGCTGAAGCCGGGTAGTTCTCAGCCGCCGTCTCCTGCCCCGGAACAACCAAAGCCAAGGCTGACTCTGACCTAACTTCAGCTAATTCAGAAGGCAAAGCGTCCAACTGACCTGTGAGGTCAGAACTCTTCTCCCCCTCAGTCGGAACGGCAGTAGAAGGCTCCTCTTTAAGAACCTTATCTTTAGGGAGAGGCATGGTTTTTCTCCAACTCCACTTGGAGTAGCCTTCTCCATCTTCTTTCTTGTAAAGCCCTTGGGCTTTTTTGCCGGTGTAATAGCCCTATTTTTAAGAGCGTTTATTTGAAAGCTAATTATAATTATTAAGTTAATTATGTTTTGGATACTCTTATTTTAGTTGGGTTAGAGTATGAATATTTATTTTTGTTGTGTTTGTGATATATTTATCTAATTTTGTGAGTTATTATTAATATTATTATTTTATATTTTGGGTTTTGTGTGTAATTAGTTGAACGGTATTTAGCAAATTAGGGAACCAAGGTTGGTTCAATTTATTTTTCCTTTGGTTTGTTATATTTGGAAGATAAACTCCCACCTCATTTTTTTTGTTCTGGTTGTCGGTTGAGTGAACCAAACAAAATCCCCCAAATTCTTCCGTCTATCCCGTGGAAACCCAACCTTGAAACCCCAAACCCCCATTCTCTCTCTCACCCGTGAGAACCCCAAACCCAAACCCCCTATTTCTCCCAAACCCGATCTCCCTCCTTTCTCTCTCGTCCTTCCTTCTCGCCGGAGCTTTCTTCCTCCCTCTATCGTGCAGTCGTTGCACTGGTGCCGCTGTTGTTGTTGTGTTTCGGTGGCTGTGTTCTTTCTCCTCTGGTCGCGTCTCTTTCTCTCTCGTGCCCTGCTCGATGCTCCTCCGACGAACGGCCGCCGGAATCCTGCCGATGGCGTCGCGCTGCAGCTGCCCAGTCTCGTCGGATTACTCTGTCTTCGCCGGAGCTCGTCTAATCCCCTGTCTCCTCTGTTCATCCCTGCTCCTTAGAGCAGAGGTAATTCATTCCTCTTGATTTCAGTTAGCTTGATGTTGGAATTTATCAATTCAATCGCCAAGCCCAAGTATAACCCATGTTATAATTAGTATAAAGTTGAGCCTAAAACTGATTTGTTAAGTGAGTCGCTTGGGTTGATTTATGTGTGGCTAATCTTGCTTAAGTTAAGAGGTTAAACTGATTTTGCTATGCATGCAAACTTGTTTTTGATTTGCAAAATGGAAATCAGATTTCACTAAGTTTACTTGTGGGGTTATTTGCCATAGTATTTGAGATTAAATTCATAATAGTTGTTATTATTATTGGAGTAATTGGAGCTAGTAATGGGTTTATAGATTCTAATGTGAGCTAACATAATTTGTTAGTGATTGTTAGTATTGGTAATAGGTTTGATTGAAGTTATTGCGAAGTGAAATTAGGAGTTATGGAATTGGTTTCATTAATTCCTACTTATGGGATTTAATTCGATCATTATAGTAGGTTGTATTAAGAAAGGTTATCTAGATTAGTTTCTCATGTAGTGAGGAGTTTATTAATTATTGTTATTGTGTTGAGATCGTTGTTGGAGTATGTATATGGAGATAATTTCTGAAGTTCAAGCTATAGTTGGTGATTCAGAATGTCGAATTATTGGGAATCGTCTCAAGGTACACACATGTCCTTCCACCTTCGAACCTATATCCGTGTTTCATGTGATTTTATATGTTGAGCTGAAGAAGCCTTTTATATAAATACAGAATTAAAGTGTTATTTGTGTGTTTACAAGAGTTGTTGACTACATATCTGGTTTTAAGTTATGAGCGAAAGCTAAATATGTAATGAGTTTTATTGAGTGGAATCGCGATTATGAAGAACTGATTGAGGTAGTTGAATCTTTCAAGAATATAAATGTGTATTATTATTAAATCTACATGTTTTCCGCATCGAATTTATAATAGATTTTCTTATGCCTAGTAAGTTGATTTATTTTATATGAAAGTGTAGCTATGAGAATTAAAGCAAGGATATGTATTATATCGAACTATATGAGTTGGTTTTACAACAAGTGCTCCGTTTTACGAACTAAGCCGGAACGTCGATTCGATATCTTTGTGAACTCGCTTTCAATCTAAACTATAGTTATATTTGAAAGTTTCAGAGGGAAATAAAGGAATTTTGAGCAAAGATGTTGAGTTATAATTTCAGGTATAAGACAATTGTCAAAATATTAGCGATATAAGTTTTATATGGAATTCTAAAAGTATAAAAGACTCTTTATTATGGTTTGAGATTTTGAATATATATGATCATGAACTTTGAAAATTATGATTTTGAGTTATGAGCAAATATGGATTCGTAAAATTATAAATCAGGTTTTTCTAGTTCTAATAATGACTAAGAGGATCTTTACTCCTACTTAAACTTTTATGAAGAAGCTGTTATAGAAAAAGTCTCTCAAATTTGGGTCAATTTAATGAACATTATTTTGGGATTTAAGTTTGGAAACACGTAAGTATTGAGTCTTGTAAAACAAGTTATATCTTTATGGAATATCATAGATGAATTATGTTTAATGGAGTTTGGAATCTAAGTTAGAATGAGTTTGGTATGATATGGGTACTTGTGAAGTTTTGTTTAAGAATTACAAATGTCGCTTTGAGGGTATTATTAGAAGTAGACAACTATCCTAAGATTTACTTATGGCGTATAAACAAAGTTGAATGGTATCACCCGAAGGTATCTCCGAAAATATTATGGAGCTCGATTATATAAGTATGACGGTCTATGATGTCATAATTGAAGGACAAAGTAATTGTTGGGAGGTTCTAACTAAGAAATGAAGATGTTATGCGATGGACTTAGATTAGACAGTTAGAGAATAGTGACTTGTGTGTGAATTTCAAAAGTCAAATATTGATTTATGGGTTAATGGAGTTGTTACGAGAGGTTTATGAGTTCAGAGGATGTGTAGCCAAAATAAGTATTAGAGATAGGAGATATTAAATATTGAGGAGTAGGAGTTGAGATAAGAATGTCGTATCAGTGAAATAAAGGACCATATCTTGGTGGTGATTTAGAGGAGTATCGATTAGAGAGATATAATTTACAGTACTTATGTAATAATAGATCACATTCGCAAAGGGGTCAAGTAGAAGTGTTTAATTTCTTCTATTGGATGAGTAAGATTATATAAATGAAAATATGGAGTGAGATATTTTGACTTGCCATAGTAATTGTAGGTGAACTATGATAATGTAATAAGGTTATATTCTGGCAATGAGAGTACATGTATTAGGGATAAGAAAACCTCTAAAGGGAAAATTCATATCACGAGAATTTTGGAATACTATAGTTTAGATGCTATAAGTTAAAGACGAAAGTCCAAGTACAAAGAGAAATTGTTACGATGAAGGGAATTACCAAAACGTGTTGGAGGATATCTTATAGTCTACAAGTAAAATATTACACGTTAATTGGTCGAGCTTAGAATAATTGGGTCTCGATAATACTTAAGTATTTTATAAGTCTTTAAGAAACATATTTTACATCTTGATTATGTTATGGGTTCGACTGCAGAAAGACATTTGATTTCGAATATGTTTTAAGTATATTACTTCCTTTTAAAAAGAAAATATTTGAGGTAAGTAAGATTATTTTGAGATTTGAGTTCGTATTATAAAGATTATTGAGGTTCAGGTATTTTGGATATGTTAATTACATTTCAACTCTGTTTTATTTTATATTAATTTACGGATGAAAGTTTAAGTCGTTGTTACACTTTGGAATTGAATATGCGATACGAATTGAGAACAAGAGTATAAGTTTGTGTTATTGAGAAAATAAGTATTATGATTTTAGTTATTGTTTTATGGGGCAAATTGATAAACATTATTTCCGGTTTTGGTATGACCTGTTACTGTAAATCACACTTTAGGCCCCCGAAACTTGATTGTTAGCCCTTTCCTGTTTCACGAGAAAATGTTCGTAACGAAAAATTCTTGAGGATAGGCTTTGGAATTTCCCGATTTGGAATACTGAGCAGAAAGATATGTTCATTTTAAATTCACTGTTTGTGCTGGAATTTTTCCGACGAATGTTTCACATTTTCAAACCAATTTAATCTTTTAAATAAGGTTTAAAAGAGCATGCTAAGTGCTTATATGTCTTTCACAAGCAGTAATGATTTGATCACTTCCTTATAACTTAATATCCCACCAATATGTGAAATTGATGATGTTCAACAGAAGATTTCAAGAGAAGATTTAAGTCTTGTAATCATTAACAATACTATAGTAGTTGTGGTTCTTTTTCCTCTCCATGGATGAATATGTTTTCTTTGGAACATGTGTGGTATTGATAAATGTACATTTAAACTATTTATGTAAATAAACTATGGATACAAGTGGGTAAAGGCCGATACCAGATAAGGTACGGTATGAACAACAACCCTTGGAGGATGGGTGATCTCCTTCCGAACCCTCGCTGGGTGGGTGAAGTCCACCAGATATTAAAAATGGGACATGTCCTGGTTAAGGCTTGCAAGCATAATTATTCAAACGGTGGGGTGACGACCTCCATTAGTTTAGAGACTGTCGGCTCCTTGTGTAAGAAGCCCCTCTCTATTCGTGTTCGCATTACCCAAATAAATTAAATGCTATAGACCCAAAGGGTTTTGAATGATCTAAGTGGTGATCTTCATGATGTAAATTCTTACTTAAATGCGATTGTGCAAGGATAGTAATCCTGAAATTTTAAGCAAGCACCTTACTTGTGAAGTATTCTGAATTCTAGCATGAATTGAACATGAATGGTCTTAAGCCACCAAAAATGAGGTTATGGGATGAGCTTATGTATTCAACTGTTGTTGAACTTTGTCCTTATGGCAAGAAAATTATTATCTGTAGTAGATGTATGAGTACTCTTTATCGGACTTTCTAGATAAGGGTTGTTGGTGTCGTAATAAAAACATTTCTAACTATTTGATTTTAAGTATTTTGAATTTCAGGGTTGTTCCACTTGATGAGTAATAAACCGCAAAACTATATTTTAAGCCACTAAAATGAATTTCTGGTTGGACAGTGTGTGTACTCAGTTTTTCTGATTTTGTTCTTGGAACCTGTCCTGGTGGGGGCATAGTCCATTGTTAGTGATGTTGCAGGATTGATGTCGGGGACTTGGAACGTGATTATTGATCAAGAAGAAGATTTTTATGTTATGAAATGGTGGGCTGAGGTTATAGATAGATGCTTTGTTTAGAAGTATTCGTAATTTGTTATTTGGATTTCAAGTTGTTCTGTTGTGGGTCCCTGACCCACAAATCCAAGATCGTTTTTATAGGTTTTGTTTCCGATGCGAATAAATGTAAATTCGAGGTTTGTTAAGTGTAATTGTGTTTTGTGTATCTTAAGTGTGATTAGTTAACAGTTTGGAAGTGCGGGCTGTTACAGCCGGTGGCTGGTCCGCGGCCACTGTAGGCCTCTTTTTGGGCGAAGACGACTTCCCTAGTGGAAGTTTGTTGGTAGGAGCATTCTTCTGCAAGAAATGATCAAGTTAAAATGATGGACGTCCAAAGAGCAAAATTTAAACAAATTGCAAAGCTTCAGACGAAGTTAATGCAAAGAAGGAAGCCGTCCCAAAGGAAGACGGACTAAAATGACTCTCGTCCAGGGACAGGAAATCAACCCTTCGTTCAGTTTCAGAACTTAAAGTAATTCAGACGAGAATGGCCCAAAGAAGGTGACCGTCCAAGAATGGACGCTTCCCTTCTTCAGGATATCCTCGTCCAAGAAAAAGGATAACGACTTGGACGAGTCCAAAGGGTACTCGTCCAAAGGTATTCAAAATCTCAGACTAGAATGGCCCAAAGAAGGTGGCCGTCCAAACATGGACGCTTTCCTAATTCAGGTTATTCTCGTCCAAGAAAAGGATCAACGCCTTGGACGGGTGCAAATGGTACTCGTCCAAAGGTATTCAAAATCTCAGACGATAATGGCCCAAAGAAGGTGGTCGTCCAATCATGGACGCTTTCCTTCTTCAGGTTATCTTCGTCCAAAGAAAGGAACAACGCCTTGGACGAGTCCAAATGGTACTCGTCCAAAGGTATTCTAAATCTCAGACGAGAAAGGCCCAAAGAAGGTGGCCGTCCAAGCATGGACGCTTTCCTTCTTCAGGTTATCCTCATCCAAGAAAAGGAACAACGACTTGGACGAGTCCCAATGGTACTCGTCCAAAACTATTCAGCATCTCAGACGAGAATGACCCAAAGGAGGTGGCCGTCCAAGCCCAAACGCCTTCCTTCTTCAGGTGATTCTCGTCTAGAGAAAGACAATCAGTGCCACAGACGAGAATGGCCCAACGAAGACGGACGTCCATGCTTGGACGTTCTCCTTCTTCGGGTAATTCTCGTCCAATGGGTGTGCAAATACTTAACGAGTAAGAATGATCCTCGTCCAAAAAAAAAAAAAGTTATCATGTTACCAGTGTTTCAGCCCTTTTCTCGGCGCTGCTCTTGGCGTATTCCTTCCATAAGTTGTCTGTAAATTTAGACATACTTATTTCACCCGTCCAAGAAGCCTTGAGACGATTTCTGGCCGAGTCTGCAAAGAGAGATGAAAAATGGTTAGTCCGATGTGCTATGGACGAAGAGGTTTTACTTGGAGAATATGAATGTATACCTCTATCTTTGGCCAACCGCAAGCCGGCGCGACCAAGAAGTCATCCTGGTAAAACATTTCTTTAAAGAGTATCCAGTTAGTTGGTCCCTTAAAAGATCGTTGGTCGGGCCTGGAGTACTCCTTTATTCTGAAGTACTCTACCACCTCTTCGTCAAAGCTGTCCTCCAACTCCAGCCAAGACTGCTTCCGCCCAGTATTCGTGACGGATCGATTATAAAATCTATAGCTCTCCGTGGCGTAGTCGCTGGCTGCCCGTAAGAAGATGAAGTCGGCCTTCCATTCGTGCATCTTTGACGGCTTTCCCCAAGCAGTCATGAAGCCTGGACGGTTGCAGATGCTGAGCCATGCCCCGTCCACGGCCCCAGGTACCTTAGCCTCATTATGGATATTAGTAAAGGCTTGAAGGGAAAGAGCTAGGCCGCGCAGCTCACAGACGACAATGAACGTCAGGACGTTGTGCCAAGCGTTTGGAGCCAGCTGATTATGGCCGATGTGGTAGTAGTGCAGCACTTGTTCAATGATTTCGTGGAGAGGGGACCTCAATCCCACGTCTAGGGCCAGCTTGTAGACGGCGAAGTGGTTCTTGCGAGCGCTCAGTATCGTCGCTTCCTTATTTGGGATGACAAAGGAGAAGCCCGGCATGGGCATGTAGGACGATAAGTAACTAGGGTCTGGTCCTATTTTCTCTAACCATTTACGGTTGACCAAAATGAAGCCGGGGTCAGAAAGGGGACCTAAACGTCTTCTAATCTCCGACGAGGTAGTGGAGGCCTCGTCTGATTATTCGGCAGCATCAGATTCGCTAGCTGCCGTTATTAGGTCTCCTCCATATCGGCGTCCCTGTTAGAAAGGCTGGCCTCAGGGTTCATTTCAGAGTCTTCTAAATTATGGTCAGAAGAAGGAGGCCTGCCCAAAGGCTCAGCACTTTGGACCTCTCTTGCCACATCTGGCACCCGTCCAGTAGATTCCTCCATATCTGAGCTATTTGACGGGATTATTACCTTTCGTCTTAGACGGGCCGTTTGCTTGACACGCGTCAGATTACCCTGCACAGGTAAAGACTGGGTCGTCTGACTTTCTCGGCCAAAACCACAAAATAATATATACTCGGCCAGAAGAGGCCCAACTCTAGAATGTGCCGAAGAAGAAGTATCGGTTCTAGGGTCAAGACTAGCTCTTGGTCGGCTAGGATTATTTGACGAAGAAGAAGTATCGGTTCTAGGGTCAAGACTAGCTCTTGGTCGGCTAGGATTATTTGACGAAGAAGATTCCATTTTATTGATTTTCTAAGAAAAAATAAAGAATAAAGAAAAATGAAAAGAACAAAGAAAAGATACCTGCTAAAGCGCCTGGACGATTCGGTGAAGAAAGTTGAGGCTGGACGATCTCTCTCTCTCTCTCTTTAGAAAAATTCGTTCGGAGTGTGAAATGATTAAATGTTCTCACACCGAGGTTATTTATAGAGTTGTAAGAAACCTGTGGAGCCGGTCAAGAATGGCCGAAGAAAGGGTGCAACGGTCGGATATGACGGGTAAAACCCAGGAAAATGCGCGTCATTTCCATCATTTCAAATAAAACTACCTTGGGTAAAAAAGCCTTAACCGTCAGGTGGGCCAAATGAAGCTACCTTGGGTAAAAGAGCCTTAACCGTCAGATGGGCCAACAGTGAAAACCCTTTTAGGGGCAAATGTTGTAGCCTAACATCTATAGTTCCTTTGAAGACACTTGGGCTCATCGGAGCCGTACACGTGTCCTCCCCTAGTGAATAGAGAAGGAAGATTTACCCTTTGAGTTATGCTCAGTTGGGTTAAAAAGGCTACTTTTCTGGCCCAAAAGGTAGTTTGAGCCCAGCCCTGTGAGGTGGCTGCAGGAGAGTGGTTGATAAACCCTCACAAATCATGGCCTGCCACGTGTCATGATCTGATTCCTCAGCCAATCAGAGGTCACTATTCTATGGCATATTTAAGGATAGCTGTCATCTTGCTATCACTATAAATACCCCAGAAATCAGGAGAAAGTTCATTCAATGCAAACATTGCAAAGTTACTCTGAAAAAATACTCTCTCACTTTCTCTCTCTATCAATACTTTCTCTTACCACTCCTGATATCTGACTTAAGCTTCGGAGGGGGAACCACCACCCAAACCTCCAGGGTGTGTCCCTTTTTGCAGGTCCGGGAACGAAGCCCATGTCAAGAACTAAGCTGACTCAGGCATTGTTGCACAAGTCTCCAACTGAAGAACATCTAAGAGATACTCTTTTACTTGTTAGACAAGAAAATCAGCCTACAGCTTACTTGTTGGACAAGTAGATGACAAAACAAGTTCAATCTTATATAATGTTTTAATTATTATCTTTGCTTTCAATATTACTATTGATATTGTTATTATTATTATTATTAATATTATAATTATAATAATTATTTTTATTTTTAATTTTTTAGATTTCTGTTGTCATTATTATTTATTATTATTGTTTTTCTTATTATTATTATTGTTGTTGTTGTTGTTGTTGTTGTTGTTATTATTATTATTATTATTATTTTGGATAATTACAGTATATTAGTATTATATTTTTTGTTAAAAATTTTATTGCTATTATTGTCATTATTATTATTGTTATGAATCATTAATTATATCAAAGCTATAATTTTAGCAAATTGCAATATTTTCGAATTAAAGCACAACAAACACGAGTCAATAATAAATAATAATAATATTAAATAATAAATAATAAATAATAAATATTAATAATAAATATTAATAATAATAATAAATAATAAATAATAAAAAATAAAAAATAAATATAATTAATAAATATTAATAATAAATAATAATAATAATCATTAATATAAAAAATAATAAATAATAATAATAATAATAAGTCATAAATAATACAGTAATAGATAATAATAATAATAAATCATAAATAATAAATAATAAATAAATAATTAATAATAATAATAAAATAATAATATATAAATAAATAAATAATAATAATAATAAATAATAATAATAATAAAAATAATAATAAATAAATAATAAATAATAAATAATAATAGTAAATAATATAAAATAAATAATAAATAATAATACATAATAATAAAATAATATTTATAATAATATGATAGTAATAATAAATAATAATAAAAAATAAATAAAAATAATAAAAATAATATAATAATAATAAATAATAAATAATAATAATAATAAATAATAAATAATAAATAATAATAATAACAATAATAATAAAAATAATATTTATAATAATAACAATAATAAAAAATAAATAAAAATAATATTTATAATAAATAATAATAATAATAAATAATAATAATAATAATAATAATAATAATAATAATAATAATAATAATAATAATAATAATAATAATAATAATAATAATATATAGTAACAGTAGTAGTAGTAATAACAATAGTAGTAATAACAATATATAATAATAATAATAATAATAATAGTAATAATAATAATAATAATAATAATAATAATAAATAACAATAATAATAATAATAATAATAATAATAAATAACAATAATAAATAATAACAATAATAATAATAATAATAATAATAATAATAATAATAATAAATAACAATAATAAATAATAACAATAATAATAATAATAATAATAATAATAATAATAATAATAATAAGTATTGATAATATTATGTTAATACTTATTGATTATTATTGATAATTATTATTTTAGAAAATTAAATATACAATTCAGTTCAGTTTCTCTCATTTCAGTTAATTTCAATTAATTTAATTTAATTTCAGTTCAGTTAATTTAATATCAGTTTAGTTAATTTAATTTCAGTTCAGTTTAGTTAATTTCAGTTCAGTTAATTAATAAATAATAAATAATAAATAATAAATAAATAATAATAACAATAATAATAATATTTAATAATATTAATAATAATAAATAATAATAAACAATAAAAAAAAAATAATAATAATAATAAATAAATAATAATAATAATAATAAATAATTAAATACTCCCTCCGGTTCCTAAAGATCTTCCCTCTTTTGCTTTATTCCTTATTTGGCAAAATAAATTTCCCTATTTACCCTCTCATGTCACTATCATATGGGTCCACAATTGCACTTTATTATATTTTATTACCCTCTCTCTCCTCTATGATCTTACTTTATTATACTTTATTACCCTCTCTCTCCTCTATGGTCTTAATTTATTATACTTTATCCACCCTAGACCCCACATCAATGAATCCTCCTTGGTATCTGTAG
This sequence comes from Beta lomatogona, assembly GCA_947646795.1. Taxonomy (NCBI): domain Eukaryota; kingdom Viridiplantae; phylum Streptophyta; class Magnoliopsida; order Caryophyllales; family Amaranthaceae; genus Beta; species Beta lomatogona. The sequence continues at coordinate 964,053 of CANSNZ010000418.1, forward strand.
GAACAGTAACAAGGAAGATCTTTAGGAACCGGAGGGAGTAAATATATAATAATAAATAATAAATAATAATTGTAATAATAATATATAATAACAATAATAATAATAAATAATAACAATAACAATAATAATAATAATTATTATTATTATAATAATAATAATAATAATAATAATAATAATAATAATAATAATAATAATAATAATAAGTATTGATAATATTATGTTAATACTTATTGATTATTATCAATAATTATTATTTTAGAAAATTAAATATACAATTCAGTTCAGTTTCTCTCATTTCAGTTAATTTCAGTTAATTTAATTTAATTTCAGTTCAGTTAATTTAATGTCAGTTTAGTTTAGTTAATTTCAGTTCAGTTTAGTTTAGTTAATTTCAGTTCAGTTAATTTAATTTCAGTTCAGTTAATTTAATTTCAGTTTAATTCAATTAATTTCAGTTAATTCAATTTAATTTCAGTCAAAATAAGTTCAAAAGAACGGGACCTTGATTTCTTTCAGTCATTTTTTTTCTCATAATGTTGGGACTTTAGCAGTAGATGACATGCAGCCTTTTCTCTAGCATGTGTCAAGAATTTTTGAAATATAGACTACGAAAATCAACTTAGTTTATGACATAAAGTATGATAGAAGTCCAAATTAGTGATATTACAACTTGGTGCAAAAACTTAGTGTAGTATGATAAAGTTTAGCTAAAGTACAAAGTGGTAAGTCACGTGTATACAAATTTGTGGTGCATGTGTTGTGTTTCATTTTGTGGGACCCAGCGGCCAGCAGGATCACACCCTTGAGGCCTTGACCCTCCCCACTCTTGAGCCACTTCATCAGAATGCTCTACAATGGTGAGTTACCTATTGGCTATTGGCTATTGGCTATTGGCTAGCCTCGCAACCCGTCATTATGGCCTTATGGGTGCTCTTAGGACACTTCTTAATTTTATTGCATCTAAACTATCCTTTTGATTTTATCTATTCTAAAATTGCAAAGTTTATTTAAATAATAAGAAAAATTAGGTTAATTAATATTTGCTTAGGTTCAGAATTTTGTTACGTTATAACACAAAAAGAAGCTTACAATCAGATTTAAACTCATAATAATATTTCCTCATTTTTTAAATATTCGTAATAGTTTGACTTTTTATGCTTAAGAAACGTACCTATTGCTTTAAGGGTCCGTTCAATTCAACTTATTTTTACTTATCTGAACTAATCTTAACTTATATGAACTTATGTGATCTTATGTAAACTTATTGGGATATATTTTCTTTGAGGGTCAAACCTTATTATATCTTATCTTAACTTATCTGAACTAGACCTGGTTATTGGGCGGGTCAGGGTCAATGCGGGTCGGTAGCGGGTCGGGCCAAATGGGTAGCGGACCGATAGATGGTCAATAATGGGTGGGTCGGTAAACGAGCAAGAAAAACAAGGAACAAAGAGAGCCAAAAGTGAGTATAAATGAATGTGAATCCGAATATGTAATTATTTTTACAAAACCTATTTTATTTTTCAAAATTATTGGGTTTCTTTGTTGGCCCTATAATAACCTTGTCCAATAAAGCCCTGTCCAATAAAAACCCTGTAAATTTGACCCTAACCCTTTAATCATTGGGCTAACCTGTCCAATAACCAAGTCTAATCTGAACTTGTCTCTTAACTTATCTAAACTTATTTTTACTGAAAATAAGTTCTAATAAATTAAACAGAACATACCATGAATATTAATGTCTTTTATGGCTCCAACACTAAATTGCTGGGAGATAAACTAGTCAAATTTTTAATAATTAAACACTTTCATGATTGAAATGGAGCACCATGTTTTTTGAAGCACAAAGATGAACATATGAAACAAACAATATTGGATCACTCTCAAACTCCTCACCTAAAGGTGGAGTACTTCATTCAATGAATTAGAAAGAAAAAAAAATTAAAGTCCAGCATGCAGAAAATATCATCCCTAATATTCTCGTTAGGACCTATCCGCGGCGGACACCTCTGCAAAATCTTTTATTCTTCAAGCAGTTAATTACTTCCCTTGCTGTATTAATACCTGCAATATAATAGCCCACAATTCAAGAACATGCTAGCTACATTTTTTAAAACTACTATCTAATTATAGTAACCAAAATGAAGATATTAATGGCATGAATTTTGCATTTTTTTTTTTTGATAATTTGTATTTGCATTTCATTAAATATCGCGAGGGAGGAAGTCTCTACTCAAAACAAGGTATTCCTCCGTAGGGAGGAAACTTTTATAGCGACGAGCACACCCTGGATTGAGGAGTCAAACTACCCTTGGCATGAATTTTGCATTAACATATGTAAAAGTCAAAGTGTTGTAACTAGTAAGAAAGGAAACCTGCGAAGTATGCACCACTTGCATATCCAAAAAATGTACTGTGTGTATGTTCTCCTGTGAAGTATACTTGACCAACTGGAGCCTACACAAAATATAAACATGCATATAACATGATAAGTTGGTGCATTATATAGTCACAAAGAAGTGAACATGTATGTAAATGATCAATTTACGAAACTTACCTTTAATTGGTCATGGCGTTTTTGAGAATAGCCAACAGGCCAATTTGAGTAGGAACCTTGATAGAATCTATCTGATTTCCATCTAGGAATTAGTATATGTGTAGCTTCTGGAATATCTTTTCCAAACATTTTTCTCAAAACTTCCATTATTTCTGCTTTCGTTTCTTCATCAGATTGTTGTTCTACTCTTATAGACTCACCATCTTCCACTGTCACAAGCATAAGGTGTGATCCGGGATACTCATTGTGCAAGCGCTACATGTCAAACATTTAAACCTTACAAAATTAGTACCACAAATTGTACAAGATGTTATTATCTACCATTCTCACTCAAGTTTCTTTGAAACATTATTAAATTGTAGTAAAAAAGATTATATGGGTAATGGGTTCAAGGGAGCAAGTGTACCTGCCAATAGGCATAATATCCTCGTCTTTCATGAACATACAAGGAAAATTCGGTGTCATTGCCTATAGGCCAAAATGTACGAGGGAACTTGAGGAAGATTTTGGTATAAATTCCCATGCTGAAGCCTGATATTGCACGCCTTTTCCATAACTGTTTCCTCATAGAAGTAAAATTTACATTAACAAAATGTTAAACTAGATGATAATTGAACAGAATTACAATGGTTATTAGCAATTATTCATACCCAGGATAAATATATTTCCTCCGTAACAAAATAGATGTTACACTTTGAAAATTGCCTTATTCACCTACTACATTTTACCATGCATTTTTTAGTTTTAGATAAAATCAACCGTTACTATATGATATGTTGTTGGATTCGTCTCAATGTATACTTTCATAATACTAACTTCTTATAATTTTTACTAATACACAATTAAGGTTATTAATGGTCAAAGTACTGCATCGACAAACGTGAAAGTTAAAGTGTAACATCTATTTTGTTACGGAGAAAGTATATATATGTTAGAGAGACGGAGGGAGTTATGTAATAACTTACTGGAAGTTGAGGTTTGAAGCTGATAAGGTCACTTTGTAAGACACCAAGGCTAGCAGACACAATAACGAGGTTGGCTTGGTATTTCTTGCCATCCTCCGTTCTTACCAATACACCATTTTTTGATTGTTCAATCTTATTTACTACCTGTTTCAATCAGAAATATATTAGTCCACGTTAAAAGGTTATATACTTCTAACTACAGTACTTGTATAACACGTACGAAGTATTGATTAGCATTGTAGTACATAAATACATTGTGCACTAATCAAGTTAGTCCTGGCTTTGTGGTAAAGAAGTGTAACTCCAAAGCAATCTCGAGGTCGAGGGTTCGACCCTCACAAGGGCCAACTCTAAATACAAAGTATCTTTGGCAAGTAGGAAATCGAGTACCTGATTAAACTTGACCCTAGGATCCTTGACTACACCATTTTTGTAAGAGAGGAATTGTTTGGCAATAAGATGAACCAAACTCTCAAAGCCTCTTGAATCTGCTACAAAGTAAGAATTTTCACCGTAATAATGGCCCTCAGGAAATGGTAGAACATGCTTCAAGCTAGTAACTCTGGGTGCCTCCCCTTGTTCTCCATCAAAGCTGAAGAAGTCTACCGTTCTTTCTAGATTCGTTCTTGGTTCCCTGCCATGATGTACAGTATCATCATCCGCAAAAGCCAAAAACAAAAAAAAATGGTGAGGAGAACGACCCTAATTGGACCTCAACGCTCTTGGCTTCTTAGCCCCGTATTTGCTGGTCAGACACTTACAAATATATGGTGGTAAGGCAATTCCCACCTCCAAGTATCCTCATTTAGTAGGACTTGAACCCTAGACCTCTGGGATCTAAAGTCATGACCCTTACCAAGTGAGTCAAGTTTTGTTTGGTCTTAATACAAGAGATATGTAAACACTATTTTAAGCATAAACATTCAACACATTTATATACTTTAGATAGAGAATATAATATAGTCATGGGCCTCAACCATCTCTGATTGAGATAGTCCCTTAACATGGGTTCAAAGCCACGTGATACGAAGTTCACAGGTTTTAGTACTCGTTTACGCTTCCTTATTAAAGTGGAATTATCTAGCACTAAATATGGGAGCTTATGTTGCATCCATATTTCAAACTCAAAGAACTCTCTTACGAGGGAGAGTGATAATATATAATTATTAAACTCAACTATCAACTTAAACTTCTAATTTATAATTAATTAATTCATAAGGTGGGTGCCACAAAGCACATTTGGGTTTAGTTTCTTTTGATTAAATGTAAAAAAATTAAATTGTGCCCGTGTTAATGCGTAGGATAATGTAGAGTATATAACAGAGAGAAAGATGAGAAAGATTTGGATAATATGCTTTCTCAGACCTGGCACCCACCCCAGATCCAACTTGTAGTCTTTAATCAATCAAATATTTTGCATGTGATTACCATTTATATATCCTTTTTATTATTCAATTATATTATTTTACTTTCATTTTCATCCATTATATAAGATCTTGTTCACTGTAATGTAGGCCCTATTAACACTAGCGTTTAATGTAGCGGTTAGAGGTTGGACAAGGATCAAAACACTATTTAGGAAAAAAATACAAACACACAAATTTATATATATATTGTACTCAACATCATAGTTGGAAAACTTTAATACTATCACTTAACTATTACAACATGCATAACAATTAGACAACTGCATCAAATGTGAGCTTAATTAAGAATCATTTTTTGGCTTCTCAACATTATCCTGTATTATATTTTATTTTAGTTACTACAGTAATTGATATACAGCCTCCCAATAACCACAAAGTTCAAAGTTATTGAAATTAAGATAAATTCTTTTTTTTTTTCATGGCTGAATTTAAGATAAATTAGATATTTATAATAAGAATTACATATTAACATGCTTGAAAATTACATACCTTTTATAAAGACGTTCAAAAGCCAAAATAGACATATCATTAATATCATTATCATCCTTCTGTGAATTCAAAATATTTGAATACTTCACTCCTTCTTCAATTGTTTTGTCGACTTTATTAATCACAGCATCCACCACATCTTTTCTGTACAGTCCACCCCTATGATAAAACCAAAGATTAAGTTAGATATCTATATAATGCCATAACATCATATATTTAATTTATATATAGGCCAAGTTATTATCGTCACATATATATATATATAATTTGGATTATTGTTTTAAGTTAATTAATGTTATTAAAGAAAATAGTAATAATAATAATGACAAAGGAAAAATAACACAAATTTTGGACATTTTTCATAAAATGACACGAACTTAACGCACTAATATAATTGACACAAAGTTGGCAGATTTAACAAAAGTGACATAAGGTTTGCAATTTTATTTGGAAAAAAAAAGACATTTTTATACAAAAAAACCAACATCATTTATGTCACTTTTGCTATACTTAGTTACTTAAGTTATTTTTGTATTCAATTGTCAAATTTGTGTCTAATTAATTAATGTGTCAAGTAAGTGTCATTTTCTGCAAAATATTTGAAGTTTGTATCATATTTTTGTAATTTTTTCAACAAAAAAAAAATTACTCTTGTTTATAGGTGTTCGAAGAGATATTGCTAAAATCGGAGTAGAATTTCTTAAGGTGGATTTGCTTGGACATCTCATAGAGAGGATTTCTCATGCGACCTCCAACTCCATGAAGCCAATTAGCACCCATTTCAACTGTATAGCCTGCAAATTCAGTCTTCTTAATTCTCCCACCAATTCTATTTGTTGCCTCTAGTATTACAAAATCCTTAATCCCAGCATCTTCAAGTCTTTTTGCTGCCGAGATACCTGTAACATTGTAATAGTCCATGTTATATTATCTTATACTATTATATTACATGGTATTAATTATTATTACTATTACGAGTACTAGTTCTACTGCTTCTAAACATATACTTCATATCATATTCGATCTCCACTAGGGGCACTTTGAGAGAGAGTTTCCCCTTACCGTCCTCCCACTCTCAAAGTGTCTGCCCGCAAACCCAGGCCGGGTTAACCTGCGAGAGGTTCCGATCTGGCAGGGGACTTCATCTTACCATGAGGTCCTATATATACACTTCGTATCATATACCCTTTATTTTATTAAGTAGATAATAATCATCAGAGATACTACTCAAAACATATGCATATATCATAGACTCTGATATATATACTATACTACATAGGTATTACCTGACATTCCAGCACCTATAATGATGACGGAGGGGGATGAAGATGAAGCATACTCGATGGTGGCTAACAAAAGAGGGAAGAGCAAGAATAGCTTCATTGTGCTTAATCCCTTCATCCTTCTTTTTGTTGATATAATTCGATAGTGTTTATCACCACTTGCGATGATGTGTATAAAAGATGTTGTTTTTATAGAGTTATAGGTCTCAAAAGTGAGATATTTCTATATACTACTCCCTCCGTCTCAAAATATAGTTTTCATTTCCCTTTTTTCACGGTAATTTATGCAAGTAGAATCTAAGAGGGATAATAAAGATTTTTTTGTTTATTTAAATAAATATTGTATGGGAAAAGATGATTTTAGGAGAGAGAATGAAGAATAATTAGTGAAAGAGCATTAATTGTAACACTTGGGTTGAATAAACAAAGCAAAAAACAAAATTCAAGAAACAAATAAATGATGGGACACGGTTTTTCTAGACAAATTACGGAAAAATATGGGACACGGTTTTTCTAGACAAATTATGGAAACATGTGGAACTAAATATGAAAATGGGAACTAAATTTTGGGACATCTAAAATGAAAATGAGAACTATATTTTGAGACGGAGGGAGTAAAAGAATACTCTTTTTCTACTTGAGATTCACGAGGGCAAACTAATCAATGAGTTAAAATAACCCAAAGTAATATCCATCTTTTTCGATCTTAACAAGATTTCAGTGGTGCATAATGATTTACATTTCATCATTAAGATTCTCCACCAAGCGCTACATGATGATCTTGAGATACATAATCATATTCAATTATGTATTGAGTAGGCCATAGGACAACGGGTTGTGTCGTAAACGTTTAACATATGATGTATATTTATGGTTTAGGTTCATATGAGACCCATCCTTATAGTGAATCAGTGAGAAAAATTGAGAACCATGAGAACTACTCTATAGATCGCGCTGTATTTTCTTATCCAACGACTCAAATTCATTCTATTAGATTAGTTTTATGTGATTTATTTGGTACGGTCTATTAGTTAACGTGGTATATTACGTGGTATATATACAGGGGCGGAGCCACATAGAAACAATGGGGGGCAGCTGTCCCCTTAATTTCAAAAGAATCAGCTTCAATATATATGTAAAAAAAAAAACTTGTTTATGAGAACGGGTGATAAAAATTTAGATATATATGTGATTGATCGAAAAAATTAAATCGGTTCAGTTCAACTTTGTTCAGATCAATTAATTTTACACTACGCTTCAGTTTAGTTTATTTCATATCAGTTCAGCTCAGTCTATTTCAATTTAATTTAATTCACAATACAACTTAAAAAAAAGGGTCTAAGACCAATATGAGATGAAACAGTCAAATTTGAGAATATTTAGAGAAAAAATAAAAGAGACCCAAATTTGAAATTAATGCTGGTTATTTTCTCTTATTTGTTTAGAGTATTACTTTCATAGCAAGAGGCTTCAAGTCCCACAAGGCCACAAGATGTAAAAAACTAAAAACCATCAACTTTCCAACAACACAGTTCCACATGTTGACCCAAAAGTTGTTTAAAAGGATCGAGAAATCTCACACGGATTTATTATTTCTGATACTTGTAAGGGAGCAAAAGAAATCAATAAAAGGGGAGAGAAAATCAAAAATGTCGGCATCGAATAAAGTCGCCTTCAAGAAACACAGTAGTATTCTTTTTACCAAGTGCTAGTATTTTTTTTTATTTTTTTACATCGGGGAAATTGTGCTTTAATGAAAAAACAGAAGTACAGCCTAACACTAATACAACCAAACAAAAACAAAGAAACTAAACTATGTAGGATTATATAAGTACTCTAAGCGGAATTTCATGAATCAAATTCATAAGCACTTAAAACAGGATCTCATGCATATACATTCAAGGATCACATAATAGTTAGGAATTTACCTTTGAAGCGTGAATTCCACAAAGCTTGAATAACCCGGATTTAGAACCTCAATTGCGATTCCTCTACTTGGTCCACCAACCCGGATCAACACTCCACCAATGCTAGTTGGAATGAAGAAATTCTTCTTCTACTTTAATGGAGTTTTTGTGACTTTTGGAAAGATTATGAGAGAGAGAGAATAATGAAAGATCACTTATATTTCCTTATTGCCTAACCAAGTATATATAGATATAATTAGGTTAGGAGGAGAATCAATTCTCCTCTCTCTCACTACCTCTTGGCCGGCCACCCTAGAGCCTTTTATGGGCTCTAGGTTTCTTTTGTTGATCCAAGTATTTTGTGTGACCTAATAGGATCCATTATATTGGGCTTTGAGTTTATTATTTCCTAACCCAAAGTTCTATAGCATTCTCTAGCAAGACGTATAGACGACCCAATAGAACGAATTTATTATCTCTATAATACGATCCATAATATAATTAGTAATTGCATTTAAGTCGAGGACATAAATCCTTCAATCTCCCACTTGTCCGAGACGAGTGTGCAATGTTTAATTTCCTCAAGTCACTTAATGTCTTAATTTGATAGTATGGTCATATTTACATATCATCCATACTAGTTTTTCAAATTAATCCTTGAAATCCGAGTTCGAATTGACAAACAAATGATCATCGAATGATCCATTTGAGCATGGCCATGCATTTTTCAATTTTCGCTCTTCAAGGGGCCAAGACATCTATCCTATCTCATATAGGAGGACTTTTCCAATCTCATGGTAATCAATACTCCCACTCAATTTATGGCACAACCTGAATGCTGCCTTTATAGCCCCCTTTTACGGCATGACGTTTGACAGTATCAAAGTTATACCAATCATTGGGCTAAGTAATGTTCCACTCATGTCTAAGGAATCTACTAATATAATTTCGAAGTTACAAAACTTCTAAGCAGGTCTAGTTCGACTATGTATCAACTATACATATCCATATGATTGATTAAACATCTCTATGTTTCTATAGCCCATGAAACGGTGCTATCAATCAATCTTTTATGCTAATCCCTTTAACAAGTCATTCATGTCCAGTTTTAATGACTTAGATTAGGAACTTATAATATTCTACGAATTCTGTTCACTTATGGTGTTTCATTTATCAAATCACATATTCGACAAAACCATAGAATTCAAGATATATTTTGGACATTTTATTTAATACTAAACCAATAATTAAATAATGTAAAATTTATTCTTATAAACATAAATAGCAAAACCATGTCATTACATTGTAACAAGTTTCTCTAAACCTAGTACAATCTAAAGCCACTCTAACATTTGCTTCAAACCTATAGCCCTAGCGTGACACTCATGCTTGGGTTGAGGTAGTGGTTTAGTGAGCGGATCGCCCACATTCTCATCCGTGTGAACTTTGCGAGATCCCGACATCCTTCCCCTGTCAACAATCTCTCTAATGAGGTGATACTTCCTCATTACATGTTTGGATTTGTTATGTGATCTCGGTTCTTTTGCTTGCGCAATAGCACCATTGTTATCACAGAACAACTCAATCCCTTCCTGAGCACTAGGTACGATATCCAGCTCTGTCAAGAATTTCTTGATCCAAACAGCCTTCTTTAGCCGCTTCAACCTTTGCTAAATATTCTCGATTCTGTCGTAGAGTCGCTACGAGTGCTTTGCTTTGAGCTCTTCCACTCACTTTGCTCCTCCATTTAAACAAAAGACATACCCCGACTAAGAGCGGTAATCATCTCGTCGGTTTGGAAGCTTGCATCCGTGTAACCTTCAACAACCAACTCACTTTGTCCCCCATAAACTAAGAACATGCCTTTAGTTCTTCTCAAGTACTTGAGGATGCTCTTAGCCGCAATCCAAAGTGTGCTTCTCCTGGATTTGCTTGGAACCTCGCTACACATGCTCAAGGCATATGCAACATCCCGGTCGAGTACTTATCATGGCATACATGATAGATCCTATAGCCGAAGCATAAGGAATGCTACTCATTCGCTTCAACACATCAGGTTCAGTCGGGCACTGACTCTTGCTAAGCGATATGCCATGTGACATGGGAACGAAACCTCTCTTCGAGTTTTCCATGTTGAACCTTGTAAGAACCTTATCAATATAAGTTTCTTGACTTAGTCCAATCATCCTTCGAGACCTATCTCTATGGATTTTGATTCCCAAGTATGTACTCGGCTTCTCCCGGGTCCTTCATAGAGAAACAACTTTTTAACCATTCCTTGATCGACTCAAGCATTGGTATGTCATTTCCCATGAGTAGTATGTCATCTACATACAATACCAAGAAGACTAAGTCTGCTCCCACTAAACTTCTTGTAGACACAAGATTCTTCTTCGCTTTTGATGAAATCAAATTTCTTGATTGCTTCATCAAATCGAAGATTCCGACTCCGAGATGCCTCGCTTCAATCCATAAATGGATCTCTCGAAGTTTGCAAACCCTTTTAGGATTTTTCGGATCCTCAAAACCCTCAGGTTGTGTCATGTACACATCCTCATTCAAGAACCCATTCAAGAATGCAGTTTTGACATCCATCTGCCAAATTTCATAATCATAAAATGCAGCAATCGCTAAAAGTATCCGAATTGATTTAAGCATTGCTACTGGAGAAAAGGTCTCATCATAGTCTATACCATGAATTTGTCTCGAATCCTTTTGCAACCAGTCTTGCTTTATATACATAGACATTCCCATCTTTTGTCTGTTTTCAATTTGAACACCCACTTGCATCCAATAGGGTTAACCCCACTAGGCAAATCGACCGGGGTCCAAACTTTATTCTCGGACATGGAGTCTAACTCGGATTTCATGGCTTCAAGCCATTTCTCGAGTCCGGGCTCGTCAAAGCTTGTTTGTAGGTAGTAGGCTCGAATTCTCCAAAATCATAATTTCGTAGTTTTCGGTTAACGAGAAATCAACCAACCTTTTGTTTGGAATCCTTTCTCTACTAGATCTACGCGGGGCCCGAGCATCAAGAAAAGAGTTCTCTTCAACTCCTTGAAAATCTTCACTTGATTCAATTGGGACGGTAGGAGGTACATGCGTTGAATACATCATCTCCCGAACTAGACTTTCGTCTTGTCGGGCCGTCTCTCGACATAGTGTGAACCACGTCTATTTGTTGCTCATCTCGAATTTCTTCGAGAATTATTTTACTCCCACTTGTCTTTCTAGAAACAAATTCCTTTTCAAGAAAGACACCATCACGAGCAACAAACACTTTGTTCTCTTGACGGTTATAGAAGTAATAACCCCTTGTCTCTTTTGGGTATCCCACAAAGAGACATTTATCTGACTTGGGTGCAAGCTTGTCTGATAGTAACCGCTTTACATAGACCTCACATCCCCGCATTTTAAGAAAAGACAAGTTTGGAGTTTTTCCATTCCATAACTCATATGGAGTCTTTTCTACAGCCTTTGACGGGCTCCTATTTAGTGTGTGTGCAGCGGTTTCGAGAGCGTATCCCCAAAAAGAAATCGGAAGATCAAGCAAGACTCATCATTGATCGAACCATATCTAGCAAGGTTCGGTTCCTCCTTTCGATACACCATTCAACCGTGGTGTTCCTGGTGGAGTTAATTGTGAAAGAATTCCACAACCCTTTAGATGATCATCAAATTCTTGGCTCAAATATTCACCACCACGATCGGATCGTAGTGCTTTTATTGTCTTACCAAGTTGATTCTCGTACTTCATTTTGGAACTCTTTGAATCTATCAAAAGATTCCGACTTATGTTTCATTAAGTATATATATCCATATCTACTCAAATCATCAGTGAATGTAATGAAGTAGTTAAACCCTCCCCTTGCCTTTGTGCTCATAGGACCACACACATCTGTATGTATGAGTCCTAAAAGATCGCTGGCCCTTTCACCTTTTCCCGTAAATGGTGATTTTGTCATCTTTCCCATTAAGCATGATTCACACACATCAAATGATTCAAAATCAAATGATGGAATTATACCATCCTTTTGTAACTTGTGAATACGCTTTTGGTTTATATGACCCATTCGACAATGCCAAATGTAGGTTAGGTTGGAATCATTTGATTTTTGTTTCTTGCTATCTATGTTATAGATTTGTAATGACTTATCAAGCACATATAAGCCATTTATCAATTTAGCATTGGCATAGAACATATTATTGTAAGAAATGGAACAACACTTGTTCTTTATTTCAAAACAAAACCCTTGGGAATCCAAAACCGAAAATGAAATTATGTTCTTAGTTATTGAAGGAACGAAATAACAATTATTTAGTTCTAAAATAAGCCCAGATGGCAAGTGTAGACTATAGTTTCCTATGGCAAGTGCAGCAACTCGTGCTCCATTTCCAACGCGTAGCTCTACCTCGCCTTTTGCCAGCTTCCTACTTCTTTTTAGTCCCTGCACATCATTAACTATGTGAGAACCACAGCCGGTATCAAATACCCATAAAGAAGTAGAAGTCAAATTGATTTCTATAACATATATACCTGAAGTGGAAGCCCCAGACTTCTTTTCCTCCAAGTATACCGGGCAGTTCCTCTTCCAGTGTCCTATCTTGTGACAATGGAAGCACTTGCTTTCCGCAGCGACCTTTGGCTTGGCGGTTGGCTTAGGTTTTTCAGCAACAGTGGCAACTTGCTTGCCCTTGTCCTTCTTTCCTGCCCATTTCTTCTTGAAACCCTTTCCCTTTTGAACCATCAAAACCTCTTTCTTTGGTTCAACCTTAGGGATGTTCCTTTCAGCATTGACCAACAATCCATGCAACTCTTGCAAAGTCTTTTCAGACTCATTCATATTGTAGGTCATTCTGAACTGATTGAAACTGTCAGGTAATGAGTGGAGAATAATGTCAGTAGCCAACTCAACCCTATAAGGGAATCCAAGTCGTTCCATGTTTTCGAAAAGACCCATCATCGCGAAAACATGGGGGCCAACAGCTTGACCCGGCTTCATGTGACATTCAAGTATCTCCCTATTAGTCTCATATCGCTCAACTCGGGCTTGTGTTTGAAACATAGCCCGCAGCTCTTGCATGATGGTATAAGCATCCTTGGTTTCGAACCTCCTTTGGAGGTCCGGCTCCATGGCTGCTATCATCAAGCAAGTGATCGGTCTGCACCTATCATTTGCCTGCTTAGCACGACGTTTGTCTGCTTCAGTTGACTCATCAGTAATCACAGGAAGTGGGGTTTCTATGACATCCTCTCGACCCTCAGACCTCAAAACAAGTCTTAAGGTCCTTTCCCAATTTAGGAAATTTTCACCATTCAGTCTGTCCTTTTCCAGAAAAGGACGAATGTTGAAACCGGAGTTGTTGTTGTTGTTATTAGACATAGTATCTACAGACAGAAAAATAAAGCAAAGTTCAATTTATGTTTATAAAGTAACCTAAAACATGCAAAGGTTTCTAAGTTAATCACCTATTCAATTTTAATGTCCCATTTGAATAAGCGATTTACAAGATCCTATCAACATGCAACACTAAGCAGACGGAGGCCTTATCTTTAACGTTACATTATCAAGGTAAGTAAACTCTTTTACTAATTATAACAAATTATAACTCTTGTTTAGATGGATAAACATCGCATGCTTAACTATCTCTTGCTTCAAAATTCAAAACGCTTTTGATAATTTTGTTAAGGACAACCAAACTAAGTTGTAAAATTCGCAATTTTACCTTATATTCCCAAAATTAATGATAACACCCTGCGGAGGCATGACCTATTACTATTAATTAAGGGTTTGATAAGTACTTTATGTTTGGAAAAGCAACCTTAATATTTACGGGACCTAAGTTTATTATGTTGTTATGAATTAGTGAACTCTAGCGCATCATCAACCAACATACAATAAACTTATAAGCATTTTAAAGAATAATAAAATGCGAAAATAAAATGATCTAGTATGGCCCCTAATCCTAAGAACTAATCATCAATGGCTCATTCTTGGACTCTTCATGGATCTCCATCCACCTTATCCACGGGCCTTCTCTTGATGGACTTCGTCTTTGGATTACATAAGTATCAAAATAATTTAAATAATAACTAAATTAAATAAATTACAAAAAATACTTAACGATACGCAGATCGTATTTAAAATTACAAGAATACATCACGATGCGCAGATCGTATTTTCTAACTTGATTTGGGCCATACTAGTCATACACAGCAATTATATCAAAATATATAAAAGCCACATCATAATATTACATATTATACTTGCCATCAATCAAAATATCAAATATTCTTAATTATGGTAAGTTAATAAAACATCTAAGTAATTCCTAACCACCTAAAGATTTTATCATATAATATCTTGCCTACTAATTTTAATTAGATTAAAGAATAAAATTATGGAATTAATTTATGACCCAGTCAAAATTAACATAATTAACATAATTGGAATTTTCTTAATTTACTCAACAAAAGATTTACAAAATTTCAAAACAAATCTTTTCAATCTGCTGCCAATTACACGCTGCTGCTAAAATCAAAAGGAAATTTTTTTTTTTTATTAAAATTGTGAAACTAAATCCAGCAGCACAATGGCTGCCTTCCACGGCAGCACTGCCCAGTGCCCAGAACAACGAATGGCCAGAATTCCGGCAACCCACGTCAAGCACCTCACCGGAACTCACCGGCAATCCATTGCGAGCCGACGCCGGCAACATCTTGCCAGCACCAGCCACCAGCCAGCGCCCAGCAGCACGCTTGCTGCGCGCGTCATACGTGCGTCGCTGCGTGGCTGCTGCCACCACCCGACTTCGACGACTGCCCAGCCAGCGTCCGTCTATTCCTCACCGTCGTACAGACGGCAGACCACCGGAGCACCTTCTAGCGCCTACGCCCACCGGTAGACCGCCGGAGGCTGCTCCTATTCCTCCTCCTTATTTTTTTTTTTTTTTTTAATTTAGTTGAAGGAAATTAAAATTACAACATTTGTAAAATTAATTTAGTGATCTTAATTAAATTAAACATAAACTCTTTTATGCATAATTCAGAAAATTAAATCAAAATCTCCATTTTAATTAATTTTAGGGTTATTTACATAAATTAATCTCTAATTCATATAAAACTCTTTTCACATGAATTAATTTTCATACATAAACAAATTTAAACATGAAAATCAGATTAATAATATGAACTTAATATTCGAAATAAAATCAGAATTTAAATTTCGAAAATTAGGGTTGAATTTTCAATAAATTCGGCCACTTTATATTGAAAAATTAAGCAATTAAATCTCCATTTAATCAATTCCAATTAATTATTCATTCCACAATTCAATTCCTCCCCTTAATCAATTAAAATTAGTCAAGAACACATATTATGACCAAAAATTATATGCAAGAGGCTAAACTGATACCACTGTAGGATTATATAAGTACTCTAAGCGGAATTTCATGAATCAAATTCATAAGCACTTAAAACAGGATCTCATGCATATACATTCAAGGATCACATAATAGTTAGGAATTTACCTTTGAAGCGTGAATTCCACAAAGCTTGAATAACCCGGATTTAGAACCTCAATTGCGATTCCTCTACTTGGTCCACCAACCCGGATCAACACTCCACCAATGCTAGTTGGAATGAAGAAATTCTTCTTCTACTTTAATGGAGTTTTTGTGACTTTTGGAAAGATTATGAGAGAGAGAGAATAATGAAAGATCACTTATATTTCCTTATTGCCTAACCAAGTATATATAGATATAATTAGGTTAGGAGGAGAATCAATTCTCCTCTCTCTCACTACCTCTTGGCCGGCCACCCTAGAGCCTTTTATGGGCTCTAGGTTTCTTTTGTTGATCCAAGTATTTTGTGTGACCTAATAGGATCCATTATATTGGGCTTTGAGTTTATTATTTCCTAACCCAAAGTTCTATAGCATTCTCTAGCAAGACGTATAGACGACCCAATAGAACGAATTTATTATCTCTATAATACGATCCATAATATAATTAGTAATTGCATTTAAGTCGAGGACATAAATCCTTCAAACTAGGCTCTATTCGCTCTTACATAACAATTACAATAACATAAAAAACTTAAACTAAGATAAAACTGCTTGATCTGGAGGTTTGAGTTGGTAGGCAACTGTAGTGAATCTCTTCTGATGGTAGATGATGAGCGCCAGAACCCTGATGAAAGGAGTGGGAGGAGAGGGCTGATTTCACAATCGAGGCAGCAAAGTAACCGCGAGATTAGAAACTCGCAACAGGACCAATCCTACTGACCTTCTGTCACAGGGGATTCTAGGATCGGGATTCCTAGAAGAGTCACATTCATTTGTGACTCAATACCCTTTTGAAAGGGTATTTCAGGCTTCTCCTTTAATGAGAAGATCAAATGAGTTGACGCGCTATAAACCCAATTGATAAATTGGGGAACCGCCTTGAGATATCTTTTTGTCAAGGCAAGGATTAATAAAATCCTTACCAAGCGAGACTGAAATCTAACCATTGTTAGATCTCAAAGAACCATCCGATTGTCAAAATCGGATAACACAAACCTCAACCATGAAATCTCTTGCCACACAAACCCTAACCAACTACATAAACCAGATCCATCATCTTGAAGACGATCACTACCTCCAGTAATTAACAAAAGCATCAAGCAGATTGAGATAACAAACACCAAAATCATACTACCACAACCAAGCTAAGAACTAAACAAACCACGCCTGCAAATACACCATCCAACCTTCAAAAACGACACGTAGCCTTTACGGACCTAACTAATGCTTCCTTGGCAACCTACAACAACGAACACAAAGGGGAATGAGGAAGGGGATACTACAACCGATTTCCTTCCTAAACGGGGGGATAGGGGAAGGGAAACTAAGAACTAACCAACTCGACACTATAACAAGGGAACGGGGAAGGGGATACTAGGATCTAACACTCGACAAAACTCGAGAATCGGGAACGGGGAGGGAAGCCCAAACCGAGAAACCACCTAAAACTAAACCGGGGGAAAGGGGAGGGAAGACTTTACGCCGGGGAAGCAATGGAAGGTTGAACCGGGGGATCCGGGGAGGGACTCCGTGGTGGCGACCGACGAAAGGGAGATAGGAATACTCCACCTGTGGGGATGGGGGTGGCGACCAAGGAGGCCGACAAGCTGCGGGGATGGGGGTGGCGACGAGAGGTCGAACAGGGGGAAGGGGGAACGACGAAAAAGCACGAGTAATGGGGAGAAACAAAAGAAAGACGAGGGAAACGGGGACTAGGCTCACCGGCGACGAGGCCGAGACCTAGCCGCCGGCGAGCCTAGAAAGCGGGCGGCCGGGTTTTGAAGTCGGGCGCTTAATGTTGTGGTTTAGAGAGAAAACCTAGAGAGGAGGCTTTTTCTGTCTCACACTTGTGCCTTTCTAAGTGCTAGTATTCATTTCATCATTTGTGTTCGAGAAAGTATAAAAGTTGAATGATGAACGGTAAAATAGATCGAATGCTAAATATCGCCTTAAAACTTCTTAAAATCGCCCTAATTTTATTAAATATTTCCAATTTTACTTTTTTTTTCCCAAATATCTCTCACTACCTGTTGCAATTCGGAAAAAGAAAAGAAAAATTGTTTATTAATAACTAAACTTAACTTCATATTTACTTCTAATTTTTTTTTTCTTTCATTAATTGAAGGTCAAACAACATCTACAATAGGTATTAAAGAAAAACAAGATACAATTAAACAAGGCTAAATCAAATTCGTTTTGGAAGAAACTACAATGAACCAGATCGAGCAATACAGCGCAGCCCCCTTGTATTTGCTGAATCAAGCAGCTATTGTTGAGGAAGTCTATCATTCTGACATAGTTTGGGAAGAACATTCTTGATCGAGCCATGTTGACCGCATCCGAGATTCCAATACCGTCTCGAACTTCAACCAATAAGAACAATTTCTCATACCTAAAAACAAGAAAACCATACTCACAAATCCCATATGGGAGAAGGAGATCTCCAAATCAAAGACTAAAAACCCCATAACAGGGTTTGAAAAAATCTCATAAAGAGAGACTAATTTATTAAACAAAATAAGAAAATGAACTAAAGTCTAAAAATAAAAGAGGAAAAGGGGCTTACCATGAATAAAATCATCAATGGCAGTCCCAAATTAATGAAAAGGGGTTAGGGGAGGCTAGGGTTTGAGAGAGAAAAAGAGAGAGGGGATGAATTATATGATACTTATGAGACTATATATTTACTTCTAACTTTATTATTGGTGCAACACTGATTAATGTTTGCCACACTTTAACTTGATTTGCCAATTGCCTCATAGAAAGATTTTACATATATGGCAAACATTTTGACTGCGTGGAGTCGTGGACTGATTTTTATAATCCCTCATAGTATTATTTTAAGTTTTCAACCAACCACAATTTTTTTTGGCAATATCAGCGCATTATATTCAATAATCAATAGACTCAATGCATGGTTACTGGCAAGCAACATTCCATAGGATTGATCAGACGCACACTAAGCAAAAGGACAAAATACTACAGCAAACCCACGTGAAGCAAAAACAGAACAAAAAATAATAATTTACCTGGTAATCGGGTACTTATCCTAGACCATACTATTATTATTGTTATTATTATTATTGTTATTATTATTGCTGCTACTAGAACTACTAGTATTCAATAACAATTAAAAGTTGCTATCATTTTGTATTCAAATAGTAATGTAAAATATATTTTTTCGTTATTATTATTTTATTTCTATGATTGTTATTATTATTAATATAACATCATGATTATTATATAATTATTATCATTATCATAAATTTTTTTTTTTTTTTATAAGTTGGATTTTGATTTTATTGCTGAAATTGATATGATTACAATAGATTAGCGCTAAATAATCTAACGCTACATGTCAGTACATCATTCTCATGACATGGCTTATAACCAAGCTACAAAATGATCAATTCTTCTCAAGCCTTGCTTGGCAAGAGCATCAGCAACAGCATTCGATTCTCTACCCTTGTGAACCAATGAGAATCCTGATTTTGCTTTTAGAAGGTTTCGGATGAAGTTGATATGAAATGACAAATTCCAGGGGCCATTGTTTTCACCTGAGCACCAACATACTGCATTTGCAGAGTCCGATTCAATGATGATATGATCATGCATGATTCAAATGACTGGAAGCAAGGAGGATTGTTAAAGCTCGGTGGTGAATAGGGAGAACTTCCACGTGATTTATCTCCATGAAAGGAATAGGACTTGAAAACATGCACAAAAATTTCCCGGAGTGGTCTCGAAGAACACCCCCAATTGCTGATTTTGCGAGATCAACGTTCAAGGATGCATCCACATTCCACTTTAAGAAGGGAGGTGGGAGCCATTATCATAAATTAT
Organism: Beta lomatogona; assembly: GCA_947646795.1. Taxonomy (NCBI): domain Eukaryota; kingdom Viridiplantae; phylum Streptophyta; class Magnoliopsida; order Caryophyllales; family Amaranthaceae; genus Beta; species Beta lomatogona. The sequence goes on from CANSNZ010000418.1 coordinate 984,089, forward strand.
TATTATTAATCAATTCAGTTTAGTTCAATTAAACTACTTTTAAGTTGAAAAGAACAGGGCCTTAGTTAGTAATATTATTCTCATATACTAGTGGTCACAATATGTGAATTAAATTTTGTTTATTGTTCTTCACAGATACATTTCCGGGCTTGATAGACGTATATTCACAGTCTAAAACTATGATATTATTAGATGATGATGAGGTATTGTAATCATTCTTATATTTCTCTAGTAAGGTGGCTATAAAATTATAATGTAATGTTTGTTTGTATCCAGATGGATGTTCGTGACAAAATATCTGCTTGCAATATATCAAGCTGATCTTGTTACCCTAGTGGCTAGTTCAACCGACTGACCGTTTTGCAAGAGAAACCAAGGACGTACACCGACTTCGATCAGTTGAAGTGTTGAACCAAGATTTGCATACTGGTATGTTGGGTAGATTTTGCTTGAAAGTAGCCGTTGCTAGTGTGTTGAATCAGATTTTGCAAGTTGTCTGTGTGCATTTGGCAAGTCCTAATGTTCAGAAGATATTGTATTGGCTAAATTTGGGAGATCATCAAGGAAATTTGGTACCTATAAAGCTGAATTGGGAAAGAATAGGTTTATTTTCAGAATTTCAAAAGCAAACCCAATTTTTTTTTTTTTTTTTTTTTTTTTGAAAGTAAAAGCTCAATAGTGTATTAATCAATGGACAAAGCGTCCGAGAGTACATAAGGGTAAACCTCCGAAGGACAATGATTCTCCCATTCTACTCCAAATGGCACTATCTTAACAAGATGATGAGCTATATAATTCTCACCTCTTTTCACATGAGACCAAGCAATGGAATTAAAACTAGTTTTGAACAAAAGAATGTCGTCTAAGATACTATCAAACTCAGACATATAAACTACAGCTCTAGAAAGCTTAGACACAAGAATTTGGTTGTCCGACTTCATAATGATGTTATCAAAACCGTAGTGCTTGGCGAAATTAATAGCAAGAAGAAGAGCTTTACTTTCCGCAGTCTCGGGGGGCCACCAAGCTCGAACTTGACAGGTTGCCGCAAATAATACTTCACCTTTTTCATCACGAGCAACAACCCCCATTTCTATCCACCCCTCCGTGACCAACGAGGCATCCGAGTTGATTTTAACCACGCCCGACGGAGGAGCGCACCACATATTAGCACTAGGCTTGTGACAGGGACATAGCTCTTGTACACCTTCTGAGTGTACGTGTTGTGTTCCATAACCAAGCGATCCACCCGAGCAAGTATTACCTCATTAGGAGTAGTCTTGTTTTCGGATACCTTTGCATTTCGTACCATCCATATGCTCCACATTAAAATTGCAGCTTGTTGTCTCTTCTTTGTATCTCCTTTCTTCCACTCTATCATCGTATCACACCATCTATCTCCACATCGCGAACCAATTTGTCTATTGGTGCTATGCTATAGTAGACTATTTGGAAGCAAAGTATATCAAAGACTACAAGAGAAAAATCAAGCTTTCTCGACATGAGTTGATTGATAACTTAGGTAGTGAGGAGTTTTATCAAAAGGATTACGCATATAATGTCTATAGAGCACTTAAGTAGATCGAGTTGAATGGGCTAAGCATGGAGCAACACTACCCTCGTTACACAGGTGTTAAAAACACTTATTTCCCAAAAAGAAAACTTGTCCTCATATTAAGAAAAGGAGGGTTCAACAGATGAGTAAGGTTATCAATTCAATTCTTCAAGATCAGCTTGTCATTGGTAGCATAAGAGTGCATGAGTTGGATGAAAGTACTATTAATATAGCGCATTATAGGGCATTAGCTTTGTCCCCTTATGTTTTATATAGGGATCAAAAGGTGAGGGATTGTTGGAGATAACATAATCAGTTAGTATTAGTTAACAAGAGTTGCCTTAGTTTGTTATTAGTTTGGTATAGTTTGTTAGATTGTACTAATATGATAATTAGTATAAATAGGAGGTATTTGTAATATTTCATTACTTTTCATCAAATAATAAAAAATGTAGTTCTTTAATCTCTCCCTTTCCTCTATCTTCCTCTCTACTGTCTTTTCAACCTCAAGCACATCAATGGCTTCCTCTTCTCCTCGTGATTATCTTCCTCCATAAACACGAATTCTAACATGGTATCAGAGCGAGAATGATCCTAGCTCGTAAATTCCGCACAAAATTCTTGTTCAAATCAGATCCCTAGTTCATCATAATTTCCCCTAAAATTTTTCGTTCGAAGTTTTTTCGAATTCACGCTCAAAATTGAGTAATCAGGATTCAATTTGCCATTTATCATCTAATTTCATTCACAAATTATCTTTTCGAACCTTGAATCGAACAATTTATCGATTCTTGAGGGTTTTCCCCAATTACTAGGGTTCTTTTGCGATAATTGCTGATTCTCGAACCTAAAATTGACTGAACTGGGTTCTTCGAGGAAGTAACTTCCGGTACAATATTCTAGTTCGAATTTCTTCTCAATATTAATTTCGTAACAAGTTGTTGATTGTTACTTCTGGATTTTATATGGGCTGCATATAATTGAGATTTTGAGATTATTATATGTTGATAAAGTTTTTGTGGTTGTTCTTGGATGGAATTTGATGGATTTGTTGGAGTTTGTACCATTGATGACTAGACTCATGATACTTGAATAGTGATTTGTTCGTTAAGTCATATGTTTGATATTTTTTGGTGTATTGTGATTGATTGGAGGTGTATGCATTGTGGTGGTTCGATTTCTTGGGATCCTTTGTCATTGTTTTGGTGATTTTGTTTGGTTATTTTTTTGGAGAATTTGGTGGTTCTGTGAATTTGGATTTGCGGTTTCTTGGAGCTTGGTAATTGGGTTTGATATTCTTGTCAACATGAGTATCTTTGATCTCCAGCACATTTTATCCACTTTATTCTATTTCCATTTTCTATCTGCTGAATTTCAGCATCAAATATTCCACTTTCAATCCTTAATTTTTTTTTCCCCATTGTTTTTTGTTCTGTAAACTGTAAATGTTTGATCAGTTTACTTTCATCCTTTGTTTGCTCTTCTTTTCTATCCTTTACAATCAAATTGTGTCCTCAGATTTCTTGATTAACATACAATTTCAGTTTGTTATCATTCTGTCTTCCATTCATTTTTTTTCTTTTCCCTTCAAATCTTATCAGTTGTGCATGACCGTTCGAGTCCACTTTCGTGGCTCTGTGAGGTCAGCTTTGTAAAGCCGTTCGAGTCCATTTTGTGGCTCTGTGAGGCTAGTTTTCTTCTGACCCATTGCTGGTCATTTTCAGACCCAAAGATGGTCATTTTCAGACCCAAAGATGGTCATTTTCAGACCTATAGAGGTCATTTCTTTTGATCCAAAGTGATCCTTTTGTGACCCAGAGTTGGTCAATTTCGCCCATAGAGGCTTCTTTCTAAGACCCATAGTTGGTCATTTTGCCCATATTGGCTTATTTTCTTTGCCCATAGTGGCTTGTTTGCCCATAGAGGCTTGTTTTGTGCCCATAGAGGCCTTTGTTGTGATGCATAGTGATCCTTGTTGAGACCCATAGTGGTCTGTTTTTGTGCCAATTAGAGGCTTTTCTTGGACCCATAGAGGTCATTTTTGGACCCATAGTGGTCATTGTTGAAGATCCATAGAGATCATTTGATAGTCTTATGACTTTAACCTCCAAATCTTGATAGTCTTATGACTTTAACCTCTTGTTTGATCATTGAGATCAAGATTATTCATTTGAAAATTGTTCACTTTCAACATCTTATTCGTGCTATTTCTTCATTCCTTTCATTTTACTCTTTCTTTTCCCATATTTGTTCCTCTCCTCCAATTTTTTTGGGTTCTGGCCTTAGTTTGTTATTAGTTTGGTATAGTTTGTTAGATTGTACTAATATGATAATTAGTATAATAGGAGGTATTTGTAATATTTCTTTACTTTTCATCAAATAATAAAAAATGTAGTTCTTTAATCTCTCCCTTTCCTCTATCTTCCTCTCTACTGTCTTCTTCAACCTCAAGCACATCAATGGCTTCCTCTTCTCCTCGTGATTATCTTCCTCCATAAACACGAATTCTAACAGGGATATAGGACATTCATTGGTTCTAAATGGCTGGGATGAATGGGATAACCCAAGTCCTAAGTATATTTGGTAAGGGATCCCTCTGAAGCTCAAGAGGGGAAAGTTTGAATCCAACCAATGGAATGTTTTGTATGCGATCTGCTTTTGTGACTGAACTTACTTGGATTTTTTGCGGAGGCCTGGAAAGGCAAAAGGGGATTAATTGATTGATACAATACAAGTGATGCCATGACAGATCACAGATGACTGACTACTCGTAAGCAGAATATGTACATTTCACAAGGAGCATTAAGTTGAATATACATGTAAATTTCAGAAGCTAAGGAACATGTGCTTATATGGTAAATGGGTACTACTCTACCATTAGACCATTGGTGTTCTTTGGAAGAAAGGGAAGAAAAAGTATTCAATTATCTTGCTCAATTAGATTCTCGATTCTTTTCATATATTTTCACATTAATATATTAATTTCTATGTTTATTGTTAAATGTTTCGATTTGATTTTTTTACAATCCATATGTAAAACATTAAGTTGTTTGTGGGTTGGCAAAAGTAAATATGAAAAAATTAATATAAACGAAAGAGATATAAAAATAGTCCTTCCTAATTTTAATAGGTTTGTCTCAATTTATAAATTGTAATTTTTTCTGTAATCATGTAACTAAGATATTACCTCTGTTTCTTAATAAGTTTAATACTTATTATAAATAGAGGTTTCACAATGCAAAACACTAATTAATTGGATACTTTTAACTAGCTACATACTTCATTCGCTTCAAAAATACTTGAAACGTTTTGACTGTTACATTATTCAGATTTCAGCCATTCCCGTTTGACCATGTTTTGCACATGCAACGTAAGGAAAAATATTGTCATGTGGCCTGTGGGATCTTATTAGGTTCATATCGATATATAGTTTCAAAATATCAACTTTTTCAAATTTTGACTTATAAACAATTTGAGATATTAATGATTAAAGTTATACATTGACAAGTGTGCCGTAAAAAACGTTTATGAAACTGGGGAAGTAAGATAGGTAGGATGTATTCATCATCCTCTTAAAAGGAAACCTCTACATTCACTTGTTGGCCTGTTGGGGTTTATTTGCGCGACAATGGAGACGGTACATACAGCAGATAATTATGAGGACGAAGAGGAGTACGTGGAGTCTGAGGATCCATATCTGATGAGGATGTTAAATGATGATAATGTATTGAAATACATCAAAATGTTTCATGAGTTCCAATTACTCGATACTCATGGTGCCTTGCCCATCGTCATCGACCTTCATGATGATATTGATATATACACACCTCAATTTCTTTTCTTTTCTTTTCTAACGCAACATGTTGAATTTCATAACTTGAACATTAAAATATAAAGTATAAGTGTACACAAGCATAAATTATGAAAATTTAATAGTATAAGATAAAGCACATCGGAAATAATCCAACAACATATAACATAGATATCATCATATTTTTTTCCTAAAGTAATATAAAGCATATCAAACCTAATAAATGATTTGTGTTGCAACTTAAGGTATTGAGAAAAAATCTTATGCTTTTTTTTTTTTGTCATTCCAACTTGTCAAATATCGGATTTTCAATGTCGAGCCAAGAATGTGACATAACCTTTTGAGAATTATCATCAACCTTACCAAATAGAGATTGGGGGTGTGTTGTTTGGCTTTATTCGGGAATGAAATTTTTTCTTTTATTTGATACCTAGAGGTAAGGGTGTTAATGAGTCTGGCTTGTTCGCAAACAGTTCGGGATCAGCTCGGTCAAAGCTCGGCTCGTGAACAGGCTCGATTATTCTTTTATATAGAAAAATAATATATTTATATATAAACATAAATATATTAACCTAGATATCACACAATAATAAGTTAATAATTTCATTGCTTAAAAGAAAACCTATAAATCTCAAATACTAAAAAACGAAAAACAAAGAAAACATGTAAAAACTAGGAGTGATAAAGAGTCAAGCAAGTTCGTGAACAATTCGAGCTCGTTTAAATTTGGTCAAAGCTCGGCTCGAACAAAGTTCGACTCGTTGAGCTTCAAGCTCGCCTCGAGCTCGAATAAACTTAAACGAACACAAGCCGAGCAGACCATAGTTCGGGCTCGACTCGACCGGTAAGCAGCCCTACCTAGAGGTATTGGTATGAGCCATACGGCCCATAGCCCCATACCCACCTCCCCCCTTGGATTTCTAAACCCCATACCTTATGGGTTTGACGTATGGGTTTTAAATCTATCAATTTATTAAACAAACACTTAGTATGGGTTTTGCTCATTAATTCTAAACCCATATCTCATACCAAAATCATATGAACCAAATGCTCCCTAAACATTAGAAAACAATAAATATACTTTCTCTATTTTTTTTTGATGTTTTTCGTGTCAAAAAATTTGGTAATCTCATAGTTATGGAGAATCATCAATCATATGTATGACATTTTTCTACTGTATTTGACTATTTGAGTGTGTGGCCAAAAGAAAACAGCAAAGTACATAATCTCTGATAACAAAAATAACAAATCCGTTGTAGTCTAGTTGGTCAGGATACTCGGCTCTCACCCGAGAGACCCGGGTTCAAGTCCCGGCAACGGAAATTTTTTGGTGAAAAGAAGTGCGTATGGCCCTCAGTATGGAGTATTATTTTTTTTGACAGACCTTTGAAAGCTTGAATAAGCCCACATGTATCTAATTGGTTGGGAAATTATCACTTTCTACCAAAATCTCCTCTCTTCTCCTCCTCCTTCCAATCAGTCCTTATCCTCAACAATGGACGAAAAAGGAAAGGGGAACATGTGGGATTGAGATGGAAAAAATAAAAGAAGTCCATTGGTACGGCATATGCTCTTGTTGGCTCCTTTCTTTGCGTTGGCCTTTGTGGCTTCTAGAATTCCCAACTCTTGTCCAATTGCTCTACCTTGCCCTTATGTTCCTTCCAAGATCTAGAGGTGCTCTCGAAGTATGCTCGAATATACCACCCTACAATCAACGAAAAGAAGAGAGACAGAAAAAAGGCAAACAAACTACGAAAACGACAAAAAACTAACGACAGAGTTAGGATGATGACAACTAAACTAAAACACGACTAAACTTAACTACAAAGGTAAAAACTAACTGAAAAGTGAAAATGACTCTAAACAAGACTAAAAACGCTTTTAAAACATTAGGGCCCGTTCGTTATCGTTTTTTGTTTTCAGTTTTCAGTTTTCAGTTTTTTTGAAAACTAAAAACCAAAAACAGGAAACCACAAAAAGTGATTTTCACTTTTTAGTTGTCAGTTTTCAAAATCATTATGTTCCCAATAAATTTGACTAATTTTTTATTCATTATAGGACATATATCATATGACTTTTAAAATCAAAAAACCAAAAAACGTAAACCCACAGTAATACCGAACGGGCCCTTAGTTATCAGGTACAGTTAGCGTTCAACCGCCCACCAGCCATACACTTGAAGTTGCCAACATTTCGGAACCATTGACCCAGTCGTATGGTCGCACATAGTTGTATTGGGCCGTTCATGATAGTACGGTGTTGTACACAATCGTACACCATCCATACAAATGGTCTGCACGAACACTCTTCACTAAAGCAGCCATAACTTTCAGCACACTTGTCGGAATCAAGTTTGTGACCCACCGTTGGAAAGATCTTGGAATAATATTTCACCTCCATCTTGAATCACTTCCAAATAATGAGGTTTCTGATATATATTGAAATTTGAAGTTGACCTTTCTCCCCGACATGTACCCAAAAAGCTCCCTAATTCTCCTGTCGACTTTATTCTGCTTCCAAGGTACTCTTCCACGCCTCACGTTGCCGGGTTAAACCTCTTCGGTCATACCCACAACATAAAACTCGAGAAAGAAGTGCCAAAAACAAAAGAAACTAACAAAACAAGCTAAATATCTACATGCTAACAACAATTACTAACATTTATTCCAACTAACAAAACTAACCGAAAACATACCGAAATTCTTACTAATGTATGGGTTCTCAAAACAAAAATTTGAAATAATCAATATGGAACAAACAAAAAGAGGACGTACTAGAGACATAAAACTATTTCTCCTCTAATGAGAGAAGGAAGAAAAAGAAAGTGGTTAACGACTAGAGTTGGTTAATTTTGCTTCAATTTCCTCAAGTTGTAGCTCTAAGTTGCTCTTATCATATATTGAAACCAAACTTTCCATGTATGCAAAAACTCCATGACAGTGACGAAATTGAAATTGAATATCCTTTAGTTCTTGTGCGTTGGGATCAAACAGAACTAGCTCACATTCATCAGTTTCCAACAAAATATAATTATGTTTCCAGTGACCAATTGAATACCTAATATGTGGAACAGGGTTCACCGTAAATTTTCTAGTCCAAGTTTCTTCTTTCCACGTCCAAATATCAAGAATTTCTTCAGCCTCACGGACAGACAAAAAAGCAAGAGAATCATCATATATTCCCAAACACTTTGAACTTGGTTTTGCATAGTCTGGAACATCAATCTCTTTAAACCCATCAGTAGCCATATCAAAACAAACGATCATTTTGGATTGAAAATAGTTGTTGTTTCGGTATTGAAACGGTTGGCGGTCTTGGTTAGTCCACCAAAGATTTAGGGTTGTCGTCCTCTGGGAATAGCTGCACAGGGAGCAAACGTGAACTACCCTCGGGGGGATGCGAGGAAACCCCCTCCGACGCTCAAGTCAGTACGTGGCCCACTTTAGAGAGAGAAAGTAGAGAGAGAGATAAGAATTATGAGTGTGAGATAATGTACCTGCAAAATAGTACTAGTGGGGTATTTATAGAAGTAATATTCCTCTGACAGGGTGCGTAATCCTTTTACACATGTACGGTTGTGGTGCACCTGACACTGGGGAGATTCCCTTATTTTGTCTTGTTGGGCGACCGCCAATCGTTGTCGGACCACGATAATGAATTGACTTGTTAGAGCGCTAGGCGACACTTACAATATTCGCGTCCGTCATTATATTCGCGGACTCCTCATGGGGGTCCGCTAACGTGCTTGGGTTATACCCATACAGTTGTATAATCCAAACCAGAAATAACATCCATCCACAAACATGTAACACTTATTTTCCAAAAAATAAGCTCTAGCCAGATCACCACAGTATCTCCAAGAGTTGGTTCCTGACGAGTAGACAAAGACTAATGAAGGATGCTTGACCAAGCTGTCTTCTTCATTGGCACTACAATAACCTGTAATAACAACCACCTTATAATCTCCAGTAATAGTATCTAGCCCAAACCCGTAAGCATCAAATTGGGCGTAAGTGATAATATTGGGCGAAACATGAGGCTTACAAATAATTTCAGGCAAGGGTCTAAGCTCATTCATGGTGGATTCCACAACGCACGATTGTTCCTAATGAAATCGGACAGTATAACTCATTACAAGGACCACATACCAAAGATTTAATTTCCTTATCGGCCATGGATTATCTATCACCTCCATAGCTACTACTCAGGGAATATCATCTACCAACAACTCATACAATTCATGTTCAGTTAAGCTTAGGTGCTAAAAATTGAGTGAAATTGATTTCCTTGACCTTCTATTCTGTTATCACAAGGTTTATATACAACCTAGAAGTCAACACAAGGTAGGCCATAGGCCATACTATACAACAAGCCCATAAGAATAAATATAGGGCCGTAACAAATATGACACTCAATACAATAGATATCCCAACACCCCCCCTCAAGTTGGAGCGTGCGGGTCATAAACGCCCAACTTGCGAAGTAAGTACAAAAATTTGCGTTTGCCCAAAGCTTTAGTAAAAATATCAGCAAGTTGATCGTCAGTAGAAACATGTGAAGGAGCAAGCAAACCATCTTGAATCGCATCACGCACATAATGACAATCAACCTCAATGTGTTTAGTACGCTCGTGAAACACAGGATTTCGAGCAATATGCAAAGCGGACTTGCTATCACAAAACAATTTCATAGCACGAGGATGAGAAATACCAAGACTAAGAAGGAGAGCTTTGAGCCACTTAAGCTCAGCGGTGACAGCAGCCATAGAGCGATACTCAGCCTCGGCGGAGGAGCGGGAAACAGTATGTTGTTTCTTGGTCTTCCAAGAGATGGGAGAGCCACCAAGAAACACTAACCAACCGGTAAGAGAACGACGGGTGAGAGGGCAGCTAGCCCAATCAGAGTCACACCATCCAGTGAGGTTGAGATCACACGCAGCACGAAGAAGAATACCTTGACCAGGACACCCTTTGAGGTATCTGACGACACGGAGAGCAGCATCCCAATGCTCCTGTCTGGGGGCCTGCATGAACTGAGCAAGAATATGAACGGTGTAGGCCAAATCCGGACGAGTGAAAGAGAGGTATATGAGACGCCCAATGAGACGGCGATATGACTCAGGAACAGACAAAAAATCACCGCGAGCAAGAGCCAAAGTATGATTCTGTTCAATAGGGAAGCCGGCAGGCTTGGCACCCAAGTGACCAGATTCGGCAAGAATGTCCAGAGTATACTTCCGTTGACAAAGGAAGATACCATCAGCACTGCGTGCAACCTCGATGCCGAGAAAGTACTTGAGAAGACCCAAATCCTTCATATGAAAACAAGTACTCAAGTAGTGTTTAAAAGAAGCAAGAGCGGAAGAGTCATTACCAGAGATGATTAAATCATCAACATAAACCAGAACATTCAGCTAAACAGGACCTCGATGCAGAGTAAACAAAGAATAATCCGAGTAAGATTGAAGGAAACCATAAGCGTTGAGGGAAGCAGCTAACTTAGCAAACCAACACCGAGGAGCCTGACGAAGGCCATAGAGTGACTTCTTGAGACGACAAACCATGCCAGGATGAGTAGGAGTAAAACCAGGAGGCAACTTCATGTACACTTCTTCGTCCAAGTCACCATGGAGAAAAGCGTTGTGTACATCCATTTGGTGCAATTCCCAGTTTTTAGCAGCAGCGACAGCAAGAAAAGTGCGAACAGTGACCATTTTGGCAACAGGAGCAAAAGTCTCGTTGTAGTCAATACCCTCCTGTTGATGATTGCCCAAGATGACTAAACGAGCTTTGAGACGCTCAACAGTACCATCAGAATGGTATTTGATTTTATAGACCCACTTACAACCAAGAGCCTTCTTCCCAGCGGGCAACGGTGCCATAACCCAAGTGCCATTATCCTCCAAAGCATGAATTTCTTTTTGCATTGCTTCGCGCCAACCAACATCAGTCATAGCCTCTTTAAAAGATCGAGGTTCAATACCTGCAAGTACAGCAGCAAGAAACCCACGGTGGCGCACAGAAAACTTATCACAATTCACAAAATGAGCTATAGGATAGGAAGTACCTGAAGAACTGGAGGAGGCAGAGGAGCAGAGAGAGGGACTTAATTTCTGGACATGGTGAGTAACAATGTCACGAAGCAGGACAGAGGAGCGCTTCGCACGGTGGCCACGACCAAGAACAGATGCTGCAGGAGGCTCGGTATCAAGGGCGCTGCTAGAAGCAGCAACAGGACCATCAAGCGCGCTGCTAGGAGCAGCAGCGACGGGGTCGCGGCTGTGAGCAGCGGGAGGTAGGAGGTCGGCTGGGGGATCGACAGTAGGTGGGGGGCTGGGCGCGGGAGCTGAGGTGGGAGACAGGGAGGACGTGAGGTCCATGGTAGGCGCATGAGTGGTAGAGGGAACACCATTATTATGTTGGGTGGGGGTGGACTCAACAAGAGTAGGCTCACTCAAAACCGATGCCATATCATCCAAAAAATTCATATCAACACCAAAAGCATCAGATTCAACAAGAGCATCAGGAGAGGAAGAAGGAGGGTCAAAAGGGAACTCGTTCTCATGAAATTGAACATCACGCGAAACAAAGATATCACTGGTGTCAAGATCATACATTTTCCAACCTTTCTTGCCATTAGGATACCCAATAAAAATACACTTCCTACTGCGAGGTGCAAATTTATTTCCCTTTGTATTCTTGTTGTGAGCAAAGCATAAACACCCAAAGACACGTAAAGCATCAAAATCTGGAGGTTTACCACATAATACTTCAAAAGGGGTTTTACCATGGAGAACTCCAGATGGGGTGCGGTTAATGACATAAACAGCAGCTAAAACACATTCACCCCAAAAACTAAGAGGTAAATTGGCTTGAAACATCAAAGCCCGACCTACATTCAAGATATGTTGATGCTTAAGTTCAACACGACCATTTTGTTGAGGAGTATGAACACAAGAAGTTTGAAACAGAATGCCATGAGCAGTAAAATAAGGGAGCATGCAATTGAACTCAGTACCATTATCACTCCTCACCATCTTAACTTTGGCATCAAATTGGCGTTCAATCATGGCAAGAAAAGAATGAAAAGATTTATGAACTTCCTTTTTGTCACGCAACAAATACACCCAAACAGCACGTGAATAGTCATCGACAAGAGTCAAAAAAATAAATAGCATCACAAGAAGATGGTGTGCCATTAGGGCCCCACAAGTCACAGTGAATTAACTCAAAAATGCCAGTGGCTTTATTATCACTAAGAGGAAAAGAATCCCGAGTTTGTTTAGCTTGGGGACAAACAATACAAGCTTTATTTAATTTCTTCCTAGAAGTACTAGAACTAATAGCAGGCACTAACTTGACAACCCGATCTGAAGGATGACCCAACCGACGATGCCACAACTCAAATTCAGAAAGCTCGGGAACAGTGACAGCTTGAACAGTAGGAATGCCCCGGAAATAATAAAGTCCACAACTCCGCTCACCTGCTCCAATCAGATTCCTCGAAGGTAGGTCCTGTATAGCACATAAAGAGTCAGTGAATGTGACAAGACAAGATGAATGATCAATCAATTGAGAGACAGAAATAAGATTGCAGTGAAGACGAGGAACATAGAGCACATTCTCAAGAGTAAGATGAGGCGAAAGATGCACTCGGCCCTGCATAGTAGCCACACGCATTATGACCATCCGGCAAGCCAACCGGGCAAGCAGAAATATGAACAACATCAACAAGACAAGAGAGTGTGCCCGTAACATGGTGAGACGCTCCGGTGTCAAGAATCCAATCACAAGTAAAAAACGCACTTGTCATACGATCAGCCGAATGTTTTTCGGTATTGATCATATTTAAAAGAACCTGAACCTGGTCGGGGCTCAAATCAGCAAGTGACGGGCCAAAGGAGGACAATGGAGGTGCGGCCGAAGCAGTGGAAGTCGGGGAATCCAGGATAGCATGCGCGCGTACCCCCCCGACGCCCAGCAGCGGAGTCAGTGCTACGGCCAGGAGCAGCAGCCTTGTTCCGGGTACGATCCTCCCAGCCCTCTGGATAGCCGTGTAATTTGAAACACATCCCAACATCGTGGCCGCGCTTATTGCAATGAGTACAGGTGAGCTTCGACTTATCAATGCGGGGAGGACGACCCTTGGAACGATCCACTTGTAGAGCAAAGGCGTGGGCTTCAGCAGCCACGACCTTACCGCGAGCAATGGAACGAGAACGTTCCTCCTGCAAGAAGGCTTGATAAGCCCTATTAAGATCAGGTGAGGGACTTTGAGAAAGGAGGTTGGATCGAACCATGCCATAAACATCATCGTCAATACCAATCAAGAATTGGTGGAATGGCTCCTCTTCACGATCCGTGGCAAACCGGCCAACAACATCACACGTACACTTAGCACAAGTACACACCGGCAGGGGTTTGAGACGATACAATTCGTCGTAGAGACCCATAAGGGTTGTGTAATATGCCTCGACGGACATGGATTTGGATTGTTTACAATCCGTGATCGAGGCTCGCAACTGTTGAAGCCGAGGCCCATTCGCGACACAGAAACGCTGCTCAAGGTACAGCCAAAGTGGTCGAGCCTCCTCGTGGAAGGGAATGGATGCGGCAACAACGGGATCCATGCTGCGAAGAAGCCAAGAGACGAGCATAGAATTGACAGTATCCCAGTCCAAAAGTTGTTCAGGTGCGGTGGGTTTGGCGTGAGTACCATCAACAAAACCAAACTTCCGACGAGCCTTAAGAGATAGAGTAATCGCCCGGGACCAAGCCACATAGTTTTCCCCTTTAAGAATCACATGAGTGATGAGATTACCGGGCTGGTCGCCGGAGCCGAGATAATACGGCGAGGAAGGATCAATTTTGTCATGCTTCAATGATTTGTCATCCCCCATGGATGTTCTCGAGCAGAGTCACGCTGGTGAGGCACGAGATGGAGGGAAGAGAGAAAAAAACAAGGATTCGGTTTGCTAGGCTGCTAGGGCTCCGATACCATGCTAAAAATTGAGTGAAATTGATTTCCTTGACCTTCTATTCTGTTATCACAAGGTTTATATACAACCTAGAAGTCAACACAAGGTAGGCCATAGGCCATACTATACAACAAGCCCATAAGAATAAATATAGGGCCATAACAAATATGACACTCAATACAATAGATATCCCAACATTAGGAAATACTCAACAAGAAGACAACTGCGCCAACTATCATTGTTGTTATAGTAGTTTTTCAGATGTTTGGAAATAAAATGACGACTTGAAATAATAGAGTACCATGATTTGCACACACTCTTGAATTGTAAAACAGGTAATAGCCATGATAAAAATTTCAATAATTATTGATCTCTTTCTTTCTTTGTCCAATCTGCAAAAAAGAGACATGGAATAAATCATCTGATTGTACAAACTATAGACACATGAAATTCTAGACCCAAAAAAGGGCAAATATAATGATTCTAAGAAGAAAAAAAAGGGAAATTATCCTTTGTGACCCCGAACTATTCGACTTTTTCTAAAATGACCTTGTCTTATACACCTTTATCCAAAATGACTCCCAACTTTCAATAACACAAGTTTGAGACATTTTTTGAAGAAAAGTTGATGACAATATGTTTTGACGCCTTTAGAGTCCTGTTAGCAAGTATGAAGCGGCATTTAATTTTTTTTCATACCATCAAAAGCAATCTACGATGACAATGATAGAGTTGGCTCTAAGAAGATTTGAAGGATGATAGGAGTATATCATAGTGCGAGATTTGATGAGAGAAAGATTAGAATAGGATCAATATGAAGGGTGAGGTATATTGTTAATTCTTTGCAAAAAAAAAAATTCCAAACAATGTTTTTAAAAGTTAAGGATCATTTTAGACACTGTCACACCGTCCACACTGGTCATAAGTAATGGTTATTTTGCAAAAAGTCGAATAGTTTAGGGTCATCAGGGATAATTTCCCAAGAAAAAAAATACTCCACCTGCCCCATATTCGTCGTTGTAGTTTGACTTTTACACAATTTATATATCATCTTTAATCATGTACTCCCTCCGTTCCCTTTTGTTCTTCCTATTTGAGTTTTGCACATTTGCCAATGCACTTGTTTGACCATCAGTGGGTAATTGGAAAGAATTGGTGATGGATTTTTTGGTGTTGGTTTATGGAAAAGTGCAGGCTATGTGGCTTATGATGGGATTCTATTTTTATTGTTTGATACCAAAAATAGTTAGGACTGTTAGGAGTTATGGCTTTAATATAGGATATGGAGGTATTTGAGAATCTTAACTTTTGTGTATTGAAACAGAATAGAATAGCATTAGTTTGTTTGTGTAGTATGTGGATTTTTGAGGTTGTAACTTATAAGTACTTTGGTGTTTTTCGTTCCAAATTTCCAATCACAAAACAAGATTGAGTTTTACCTATTCAAGTAATTAATTTCAAATTTTCAATTATTCAAGAACAGAAATTCCAAGTGCAATACTCATTCCAGATTCCCAAAAATCGATTTGGCAAATAAATAATGTCATGAATATATATGCGCATGCATGTAAAAATTGTAACCATAACACAATTATCATCTTAAGATTTCCATGAAACAAACAACCAAACATAAATAAACAAGTTATAACAAAAAAAAAATCAATCAAATCATATGCTTGTTTATAACATGCAATTATTCCAAAAACATGAAATAACACTATATAACAAACAAACAAACAAAAGTTGATTGCATGGACTAAACAATAACATAAAAAAGCATGAATAATCAGTCCTAACTATTTCATAATCTGAAGGAAGAAAAAGAAGAAAATGTTTACTTGGCTGGAACCACAAGGTTTGATGAAGATCAATTTGAGGTCTTTTTCTATCTCAATCTCTATAATCTCTCCTAAATTATTGTGTGATACTTCAATGTTGCATATAAGAAATAATAGATAAAGTGTAATAAAAACATTCAAATTTCAAACTCTAATTATTAATCTAATATAAAAGAGCACTCAATCTATGTTCATGAACATCCAAATTAGTATTTCCTCCGTTCTTTATTGCAACAATAATTGGATTTTTACACCATTCATCCACCATCCTTTCACTATCTCTTGAGATTTTTACGCACGGAAAAATGTAATCATGTGACATCTTGTTAGATTCATCTCAATATACATACTTCTAAAACATCAAATTTTATAATTTTTATTAAGAATTAATTAAAAATATTAATATTTAAAGTTGTGCGTTGGCAAGCGTGAAAACTCAATTGTTGTAATAGAAAAAACACGAATGAAGTATATAATTTCTTCATATATTCATAAACTGCGTTATCCAAAAATAACACAATTTACCTACAAAATTCATTACAAAAATACTGTTGAATTTTGCTTAACATATGTTCTGTTACAATATTTACACAATTGTAAAGCATTAAAGTAATGGTGGTTGTTTAAAATTCCGTTCGTTTCCTTTTATTTTTCCTGTTTTCATTGTGTACATTTTTCAATGCACTTATTTGACGTTAAATATCTTTGATTGCATATATGTAAAAACTATAACGATTGATTATAATGACTAATTAAAACGAATCGAACAAGACCTCACATGACTATAATTTTTTCTTATATATTGAGAAGAATTTAAAAGGTTATCTTTATAACTGAGGACTATCAAGATTCCAAATAGGAAGAACAAAAATAAACTGTGGGCGTAGTTTATAAAATCATTAAGCGCTCCTCACTAAAAGCATCCTGTTTCAAGTGGTTGCAGACTAATTTCTCTTACCATCTTACCTCTTAGATGAGCGGGGTAATATAATAATAACAACTAGTTTTTTTTTGCCCGGGCGATGCCTCGGGTCAGTTACAATAAACTAATATGTTATTATTTTTAAATTTTATAATTTATTGTGCTACTTTTCGTATTTCTTGTCCATTAAGAAAATTGAAAAATTCACGTCACAACGTGATAAGTAAAGAAAAATTGAAAGGTTTGAGTTTGAAAACAATACCTTAAAAGGAATTGTGGTAAGGGTCTGTTATGTTCAACTTATTTTGTCTTATCTTATCTTATCTTATCTTATCTTATAAGATCTTATAAAATCTTATCTGATCTTATCTTATCTTATAAGATAGTTTATTGAGTGTGTCTAACATATTATTTTATCTTATCTGATCTTATCTTATCTTATCTTATCTTATCTTATCTGATCTTATCTGATCTTATAAAATCTTATATAAGTTAAAATAAGTTGAACAGAACGGACCCTAAGAGAATATGACATCAATATTCTCTTGTAAGTTACGTAATAAGAGTGTTAGAGATGTATATACTTGTTCAAGTCTTTTTAGTTAAGTATACTTATTACAAGACTTTATCATATTTTATTTGAAACATTAGACAACAAATTCATAGTGTATTGACGGTTAAGCTCTAACTTTTCATTTCAAAGGTCACGTGTTCGATACCTTGCACTTACACATTTCTATTTTTAAAGTGAGGAGTACACATAAACATAAAGCATTTCCATTAGAAAGTTGAGGAGAGTGCCACGTGGCACATAGACTTTCTTTCGCACGCCTTTTAATATATTTGTATAGATATCTCTATTTCTTTGTCCTTTTTTAGAAGATTAGATATAATTAACATTTGCACCACAATAATTGATAATGTATGAACTTCGCGTTAGTGCACGTACAAGTAAAATTGTGTACATAGTGGACTAACAACTTAACAAGTACTCCCTCCGTCCCATAATATAGTGCTTGTTTCTTTTTTACACGGTCTTCAAGACGTAACTTTGACCTTTAATATCTTCAATTCCGTATTAACAAAAAATATAAAAAGTTGATATTATGGAACTACACATTAAGACGAATCTAACAAGATCCCACATGATTATGTTTTTTTATATATACAAATGAGAATATTCGGTCAAAGATTTTAAAGTTTGACCCATCAAAAATGAAGTAGGCACTATATTATGGGACGGAGGGAGTAGTAAAAATTGACATAAATAATCCCAATTTTCACCAGTCTTCTAAAAAAAAAAAAATTCAACTTTGGATTATTTTAGAATAATCCTAACTTTAGGGGGTACCTTCTCAAAATAATCCGAACTATTAATTTTCTATATATTATACACCTAAAACGGATTAGTATTGACAAAAAAGGTGATAGTTTGGTTTATCTTGAGAAGATCCCCTCAAAAGTTAGGATTATTCTGGAATAATCCAAAGTTGAAATTATTTTGAGAAAACTGGTGAAAGTTGGGATTATTCATGTCAATTTTTCCTAATAAGGGCTCGTTCGTTATTGTTTTCTGTTTCCAGATTTTAGGGATCGTTCGTTATCGTTTTCTGTTTCCAGTTTTCAGTTTTTTTGAAAACCAAAAACAAAAATATGGAAACCAGAAAAAGTAATTTTCAGTTTTCTATTGTCAGTTTTCAAAATTGACATGTTTAGTATAAGTATGACTAATTTTAGATTTATTATACCCCTTATATCATATGACTTTGATATTCATAAAACCAAAAACTGGAAACTTACAGTGATGCCGAACGAGCACTAAAGTGGTTTTCACTTTTTAGTTGTCAATTTTCAAAACTATCATGTTCCCAATAAATTTGAATAATTTTTTATTCATTATAGGAAATATATCATATGACTTTGAAAATAAAAAAACCAAAAAACAGAAAACCACATTACTACCGACCGGGCCCTTAGTTTTTTTGAAAACCAAAAACAAAAATATGAAAACCAGAAAATGTATTTTGCATATTTTTGTTGTCAGTTTTCAAAATTGACATGTTTAGTATGAATATGACTAATTTTAAGTTCATTATACCCCTTATATCATATGACTTTTATATTCATAAAACCAAAAACTGAAAACTTACAGTGGTACCGAGCCGTTCGTTATCGTTTGTTGTTTTCAGTTTTCAATTTTTTTGAAAACTAAAAACTAAAATCAGGAAACCAGAAAAAGTGGTTTTCATTTTTGAGTTGTCAGTTTTCAAAATCATCATGTTTCTAATAAGTTTGACTAATTTTTTATCTATTGTAGGACATATATCATATGACTTTTAAATACAAAAAACCAAAAAACTAAAAACCACTATGATACCGAACAAGCCTAGTATCCCTTTTTGTTTTTTACTCAGCCAAATTGAAGAGAAAAGTACAAAAGAAAAAGAAAAAGAAAAGAATGACGATATAATTTGCAGAGTTGTCAAACAAATATATTTTTCCCTTTTTTCGAGAGAGAAAGCTGTCAAACATATCTATAAATAGTACGAGTAACTAAAATGATGTAAAATAAGCAACTAATGTTCAGATTACTACAAACTACAACTCATATATTTCCTATTAATGACTAGTTCCATACTTCCATTGCTTATAAATTGGGAGAAATTTCCATCTTATGTTCTTGCCCCTAACCTGTACATTCTCCCACAGTTGATATTCCTTTATGGAGATAAAAACATCCAAAGTTCTACTTTCGTCTAACCACCAACACCACCACCATGATAAACAACCTAACAACATTCGGTCTACTAAGCCTACCATGGAAGCCTTTGCCGAACGCACCACACATGCATTACTCCATAATCTCCTCCTCTTGTACAGGTCAGACCCACACTTGTACGTCTTAGGATCCACTGGAAATGTGTACATTGTTAACATATCAACCACCCCTACATGCACGTGCCCTGATCGTGCCACCCCATGCAAGCACATCCTTTTCGTGCTCATCAAGGTACTAGGGGTCCCACTCGATGACCCCTCTCTAAGGAAGCAAGCACTGAAGCCTAGACACATTGAGAGGCTTCGAGCCACTCCAAGCTCACCGGAGGCCTTGGCAAGTCAAACCCTACGCCAGAGGTTCCACCAGGTTTTCTTTTTACAGAAAGAGTTAGGTATACGCGGGGCTATTAACCTAAAGCCATGTATGGAAGTGGAAGCGGATGCCACATGTCCTATATGCCTCGAGGAGATGAGGAGGTCAGGGGAAAGAATAGTGGCTTGTGAAACATGCAGGATTCCAATTCATGAAGAATGCTTGATGACTTGGAAGAGGGCTCAAGAGAAAGGATTGACAAAATGTGTGACATGTAGGTCACAATGGAGAGGAAAATTAGGTGATCACGCGAGGTACTTAAACTTGGCTGATTATGTCATTGAGGATGAAATGTCCCTCAAAGCTGGTGGATGCAAGGCAAAGCATGCAGAGATGAAATATCAAGTGGCTAACTAGAAACATATGATATGCCCCTGTTGAGAATGCACATTGGAAATGTAAATATAATGAACTAAATAATATAAAATTCACTAATCATTAATAATTTCGTTTCTTCACATTTTGTTTGTGTATAACTAGATGGTAGTAGTAATTGGATCTCTAATTGTATTGCGTATACATTCGCAATTACCATCGAAGTTTCACTTACCTAAGGAAGACTGCATAAACAACTTTCACCACTTTTTGAAGTAGAACTTCCTATGAAATTGCACTTTTAGTGATTTTGTCAAACAAATCATTTCATAGTTTACTACTTCCCAACAAATTTTACTTCCAGTATAATTGCTTTACTAGTAACCACATCCGAGCAACTTGGATTTGATCTCCACAACAAACACCTGACAAGTTGAACAAATAATGAAGGACATGGAGTCTAGATGCAGTTACAGGAAACAGAATCTTCCTATGTTTAACAAGATAGGCATTACAGTACATTGCGAAAGAGGAATCTCGAAACTATGGATTATTCAGTCTTTAGAAGTAAATAACAGACTAATATTTCAATGTCACTACCACTAAAAATGAATGCACAATTAAAACCATCATATTTTAGTTGTGTGTGCTCTGCATAATTCTAACATCTCCTCAAACTAATCCTTGAATTCTTCACATTTAAAATAAAAAATGCAACTTTTCACTATTATTTATCCTTAAACTTCCCTTATCATCCCTTAAACTCTATGTGTTCTTCCGTATCTTTCCATCCACTTAATTAGCTCCTCCCTTTCCTCCAAACATCGTACCCGACTACCCGTGCAGGAGTTCACAATGAGCCACCTATCAGGCTATCAGCAACTCAATAAACATGAATAACATAAACAAGTCTACCACACTAACTAATCAAACATAGAAATGATAGAACTGCTATGAAGAAAACAGCTTATGTTGTCACTTACAGTTACACACATTGGGGTCTCCAACGGCAATCCGGAAAAAGGCAAATTGATGCGTGCAAGTGATATACTCTTATGTTCTAATTAACAAAACTGGATATCAAATTGCATTCCTATACCCATTCTTTGTACCGCGAACTAGGTAATACTACTCATGTCTTCAAAAATGTTTCCATGTAACCTAGATTTCCTCTATCTAAGCATTACAGGTGAACTAATCATCACCAGCCTATATATCCCAACAAAACTTTAGATACAATCTTCCCGCCAATATCTCAAATCCTCTCAAACTGATCACTTCATAGCTCAAATTCATCTCAAAATAACCTTCACAACCAATCGATTCGATGTCCCGATAACACAAAGATTATCAAAAAGATCACATTCAAATAACTCACAATAATCCACATTCTATAAAACCAATCTTTTATTTACATCAATTGGGTTGATGTTGATCACTTCATAGCTCAAATTCAGCTCAAAATAACTTTCTCCACCAATCGGTTCGATATCCCCATAACACAAAGCATATAAAAAAGATCACATTCAAATAACTCACAATCATCCACACCCTAACAAAACCAATCTTTTATCTACATCAATTGGGTTGATGTTCAATTTCATCCCTCAATAAATCAGACCCTCTAAAATTAGTCACTTCATATCTCAAATTCAACCCATCCAATTGATTACCAACCAACAATTCAAACCCAAACCCTAAATTCCCATTCAAAAAACCCAAACCCGAAACCCATGAAATCAACCGACCCACCTCCTCTTTTCTCAACTTCCTCTCACTACAAGCAACCCGGGCCCACTTAAACGGGCCCAAACACTTCTCCTTGGCAAATTGCCCACATTTTTCCTTGGAATTTTGAAGACAAACAGCTATTTCTCTCTCCTCACACTCACTTCTTTCTTTAAAATCAATTGACCCAAAAAGGGTTTTCCACCATGGAGGTCTACATTTGTTGGATGCGGATATGGAGCACCCGATTCGAACCCCGGCTTCGCATTGTTCTAGAAGCTTCGATTCGCAGGATTTGAGGGAAGAGAAGAAGGATTGTGGGCTTGTGAATGCTAAGACGTATGGGCCGAGGTTTGGGTCGTCGGTTGGGCCGGCGGGAATGGGCTGGCGGAGGAGTGGGAGAGGGTGGTTGAAGTGGATGAGGGTTGATGAGGGGGAGTAGTCTTCTTCGTTGTCGTTTGGCGATGGTCTTGCTGCCATTGGTTTTTGGCTTTTTGTGTTCTGATTTTGGAGATGAGAAACTAGTGATTGTGATGAATTAACCTCGAGATGTAGTTTATTTACACTTTTGCGCTGTTGACATATTTTATAATTCATCCGTAACAAAATAGATGTTAGACTTTGAGAATTTGACAATGCATATTTTAATTTTAAATAAAATCAAACGTTATTATAAGAAGTTAATATTAAGAAAGTATACACATTTGACAATATATATTTTAATTTTAGATAAAATCAACTGTTATTATATGATATATTGTTGGATTCGTCTCAGTGTATACTTTCATAATATTAACTTCTTATAATTTTTACTAATTCACAATTAAAGTTATTAATGGTCAAAGTACTATATCAACAAACGTGGAAGTCAAAGTGTAACATCTATGTTATTACAAATGAAGTATTTTATAGGAAAAATTGATAGGAACAGTCCCAACTATGGGCGTTCCGCCATTTTCAGTCTCAACTAAAGATTATTTCTAAGCGGTCTCAACTATAGATCATTTTTGCCAAAATTGGTCCTATGTGACTTATTACCTGTTTAACCGGTTAAATTTCTTAAATCAGTTTCCTTCTTCCTTTTTCTCTCTCCTAGAGCTGATCAACTTCAGCCTGACCCGGTTTTTGGGCGGGCTTGGGCAGTTTTTTTTTTCCCGCAAGCGGGCCGGGCCCTTTTTTTTTTGCGGGCTTTGGACAAGCCAAAAAAGACGTTTTACTCTAATTTTTTTGGCCCAGCCCGGTTTGGCCCAAAAAAGCCCGCTCGGCCCGCCCCAAAATAACGGGGTTTTGGCACAATTTTTTGGCTCGGATTTGGGCCCGGCCCGGTCATTGGGTAAAATTGTTTTGGCTCGGCCCGGCCCATGATCACCTCTACTCTCTCCTATCTCCTTCCTTCCCCTCCCACCCCTCCCCTTCCAACCCCCACCCAATCCCCCGCAACCCCCTCCCCGCCACCCCCTAAATCCCAATTCATAATCGAAATGCACCTACATTTCGAACAATGAGCTTCAACCGTTAATGATAAAATCATAAAACTGAGAAGAGCTACATAATTAAGTTCATGTGACACAGTTCTTTCATTAAATCTTCATATATTTTCAGAGAATTGGCACGGTTCTCTTGTTTGCAAGAAAATACAGAGATAAGAGCATGTACGCGAAAGCTAAGGGAAAATGTAATGACTGGCATTATATTGCTGCTTATCCTTTCACATTTACAATAAGAATTCAGTAAAATTATATCTTCAATCACCCAGAGTCTGCCATAAGAACTCAGCAAAAAATAGCTGTTCAATCACCCAGGGAATGAATTGTGTAGGGAGTAAAGGGAGACCTCATCATTTCTTCCAGGGTCTGCCATTGCAAGTGTGCGAGTGGCATTGTCATGCCTCATGATAGGTGGCGCTGTTGTTAATGGACTCGTTGCATCATCTTCTACCTCGAATTGCTGCAACAGCTGACCAAGCTCTTTCGAAAATGACCCAAGACTATCTTCCTGCATATCATATGAAGTATTGTCATTCATTGTTAAGAGAAGCCAAAGTAAAAGCACTTATAAAAAAAATTGAGTACACACAAGCAAGGAAGAAGCTGGAGTTGGTTCATCAAGCTCAGCTTCCCATTCCCGAAGTTGGTTAATTAAGTTGCTCTTCTAATGTAGCGACATCAACGCCCCGACTATCCTTCCTGGCGATGTGAAGTTCGTTGAGCAGAGACTGAAGATCCTCAACCCGATTATTTGCTTGATCTTTTAGGAGTTCGTTGAGCATAGACTGAACATTTAACACAATTTATTCAACAAACATAAAACAATAATTGATAGAAAAGCCACCTGTATAATTGTTCAATTCCTTAGTAAATTTCAAAGTTCAGCGCCAAATCCCTAGTAGGAGACAAAATCAAAGCCCTAATACCACCCTGAGGAACATGTTGTTGCAATTTCTCGAGCATAGGGATAAGAAACGCCGCCGTTTTACCCGAGCCAGTACGCGCCATTGCAACGACATCGGCACCAGAAAGAATGAGCGGCATAGTTTTGGGCTGAATAGGAGTTGGAACTTTGTACCTTTTTCTTTTAATTGCTCAAACCAATTAGGAGGGAGGGTGCAGGAGAGAGAAGGGGAGGGGGTGGCTGGGAAGGGAGGAAGGAGATAGGAGAGAGAAAAAGGTTGTGGCGAAAAGAAATAAAAAATGAGTTTTACCTGTTGTAGCATGTCATTACCCTGCTGGGACCAATTTCGGCAAAAATGATATATAGTTGGGACCGCTCAGAAATAACCTTTAGTTGGGACTGAAAATGGCGGAACGCCCATAGTTGGGACTGTTCCTATCAATTCTTCGTATTTTATATTGACCATCGGTATATAGTCGTGTCATGTAGAATCTTATTAAATATGTCTTGACATGTGTTTAATATCAACTTTTTTAGAATTTTTACTCGTACATAATTAAAGAGACTGTAAGATAAGTTTTTACTCTAAAACAAGAGGTATTCCATTGCCCAAACTGAATACGATAGACAACCTTATTTGTGGCCTAAATCCAAAGGAAATTTTACTGTTAAATAAACCACTTGGCTGGTGCACAACTTATCTGATGGGGAAAAATGGCCATCCTGTTGGATTCAGGCACTTGATATCCCCTCAAAATTTTTAATTTTCACCTGGCAAATTTGTCATGATATCTTACACGAAAGATAAATAATCTCATTCAATACTTGTAGTCTTTGTTATTAACAAATCGTCTTTTTTGCCTTTGCTACAATTCTATAAATTTATGGACCCTACAAGTAGCTAAAGATTGGTTACAATATCGAATCCCGCTCGACCCTCTTCTACTCACTTTGCAACGAATGAAGACTTACAAAAATTTAATCACCAAATATATCTTCTTAATCTGGAGTCTTTAGAAGTAACGTAATGATATTATCTTCAACAATGAGAAATTATATACCCTATGAATATTCCATAAAGCCCAATTTCATCATAGAAATAAAATTTAAGAATGTTAATCGATCAATCACACGAAAGGTTCACCCTATCCTCTTATTACTCATGATCCCTATTGTACAAACTCCCATCAATCTATTTTGGTGGCTACCCCCCCCCAAATAATTTTTAAACATAAGTTTGATGGTTCATTTTGCTCCTCTTTTCGCTGCAGCTAGCGTCATCATACGTAATCACGAAGGAATAAATCTCAAAGTATGCACCTGTAATCTAGGAAAAGCTCAAGCATATGTAGCATAAGCCATTAGCTTTCAATATGGAATACTACTAGCTATCTAGGAGAGAATACAAAAACTCTCAATCAAAGGAGACAGTCTTCCAGTCAGTAAAATAGTACAAGGACTGGGAACCCCCATGGCAAATTGCAAACATCATTTAAGACATTCATACACTCCTTAAAGTATTTGGAAGTTAGAACATCAAGCACATATTTAGAGAAGCAAACAAAGTTGTAAACTGGATAACCAATGTTGAACATTTAATAGAATATAATTCTTAATCCAATCTTGTACTGACTTTGCTATACACTTTATCCTTTCAAACTATGTATTATGAATACCCCTCGTGCAATGGGTCTCCTATTAACTTTTTTTAGTGGTAAAATTATTAATCTATCTGTCCCGATTTCCCTTTTTTTTGCACGATCTCCGACACATATCTTTCACGATTGATATTTTTAATAGCGTATTAATAAAAATTATAGAAAATTGATATTATAAAACTACATATTAAGACGAATATAATAAGATGTCACATGAGTATATTTTCTTGTATAAATCAATGAGAATATCTGATCAAATGTTTTAAGTTTGACCATGAAAAATAAAACGGAAACTATATACTGCGACAAAAGGGGGAGTGGTAGAAGAGAGGGGAAGGGAAAATGGGAAAATTTTGCAAAATAAAGAATGTGGAAGAAAATAATAGTATGCACATCTTTCTCTAGAACTGTTGAGTAGAGCTCAGCAGCCTTTCCCTCTTCCTCTCTCTCACTCCCTATAAATCTGTGTTTTTCCACCTTCACTGCATTTTTTCCCCTCTTTAATTGCTGAAAACTTATTACTTTCGATCAAAGGTAAGTTCGTCCTCTACCAAAAAAAACATTATTTTGGGTTTTCTTTTTCCCGTTATAATTCGTTTATAAGCTTATTATTTTTGCATGAACGGTTGAATATATAGTTCATATGTTTTCCATTCACAAATCACTGCTATTTTTGAAGGTAAAATTCGTTTTTTTAATTGTAGATTGTGTAACTTCTTTAAAGACAATTGGGTTTCTGGGTTTAAGGGTTTAAGTTTTAGGGTTTTAGGGTTCTATCATTCAATGACTGAAATTTGCGAATTATTGCCATTTTTTGTTTATGGGTAGTTTTTATTTTTCTTATAAATCTTTCCGTTCTTTGATAATTATGGATTTATGGTTTTGTTCTTTTATATGTGGCTCTTTTCTTTTTGCCTGTGTTAGAATGTAGCTTTTGGTTTTTACAATTGTAAACGGTTTCGTTTGAATGCACAATTAATTTAGCAGTTGAGGAAATAATAGGGCTCCTTTTAAGGTGAATGTAGTGGAAATTGATTGTGATTATTATCTCTATGGACTTGTGGTGATTTGTTGATACATGGTAGAAGGGATGGTTTTTGAACCTGGTTGAATAAGATCCACTTTTCATATGCTTTTGCGGGCTTGCGATTCGTTTTAAGATGGCGAAAAGAGGGGATCTTTTTGCTGGAAGATTCAGCTTGCCAAAGGCTGAAGTATGAGTAGTTACCAATTTGAGCCTGTGGCTGAAGGCTCCATTAGAAGATGTATCGTCTTCAGTGTGATATAATGCTTTAGATCCAGTGTACAAATTGAGTGGTGGTTGTAATGTTTGATGCAAGCTCTATTAGACTTCAAGATTGAAGATTGTGTGCATGACTAAATCTTGATGTTGCACTCAGTTGTGTACACAATCATGTTTACAAAGTAGTACTCCATGCACATATGACAGCAAAGAGAAATACTGGCAATGCTGTAATTTTTGGAAACTAGGAGATATCTATATCCTGATAATTGAGGAATTCAATGGGTAGCTATTGCAGATTGAGATTTTCAACAGTGACTTATCACTAGATTGAGATGAGATCTAGGTTCCTTTTAGTGTGTGATGGAATTGAAGTCATCTTGGTGACCTTACCTAGTCATTGAAGGCTTGGTTTGTGCTGCAACTTTCATGTAGTAGTATGCCACTAGTTTAGCATCATCATATGTGAGCAGTATTCGGCAAGTAAAAAATTTATTTTATGATCGTTATCCTGCAAGTCCATAGAAATGGATTTAGGCGGCATGTTTCGTCGAGAGAAATTAATAGAAGCATAATTTATGTAATAGAATTTGAATGCTTGTTACTAGTTTATGGCAATCTTAGTGGGTTTGACAAAGCCTTGATCTTTCCAGTGGACATTTCTTTCAAGGGATGTACATGCTACCTGTGAAATGCAAATGCTAAGTCTAGTTCATAAAGGAAGAACTATCTGGCTAAGCAAACAACTTATTGCTCAGGCAGAAGACTGCTAGGTTAGTATAGGTGCAGTTCTCTAGTTTTTGCAAGGAGAAAGAAAAGTTGGAAATAGATTTTATATTGTCGATGGTGCTTTTGATCTGAAGTTGTTAGGCAACTCAGGCTAGGCTGCTAGCTGTTACTGTTAGCTTCCATTTTCTTGAAGTGTATGTTTCTAATAGCTTCAAACTCTAATCACTAGTGAGGCAGAACCACTGAAATTGATGATACTTTTTTTGCTTTTGGAATGAAGGTTTCTTTATCTTTAAAAAGTTGGAGACTCCTGATGACTAGTATCTGACCTAGTTGGGATTGATCCTAATTTTTAAGTGATACCTTTCAGGTTCTACAGTCTGAGGAAATATGGCTAAGAAAAAGAACCCTCATGTGTTTCTAGATGTATCAATTGGTGGGGATCCTATCCAAAGAATCGTTATAGAGGTAATTGGGATTTGACACATTTTTTATCTTCATTGCTCCTTTCTAGTGCTATAGGCAATTTTCATTTTGTATATACATATATCCTCTGTAAGCCATATTGTTGACATGCTTGCTTTGAGCCTGCAGCTTTTTGCAGATGTGGTTCCTAAAACTGCAGAAAACTTCCGGGTACTCTGCACAGGTAACTCCTCTTCTTTTTCTCAATGAAACCCTTGTTTTTTCCCTTGATTTTACGTTTTCGCTTGATTGTAACTCGTTGTCCAAGCAATGGACTCCTCCCTGCTCACTATTAAGAGTATAGAATCATGACTCAGCCTTCTTTGCAGGCTTTTGCACTCCATATATATTGCACTGACTAAAGATATCTGTTTGCTGTTTGTCTATCTCAGGTGAGAAAGGTGTCGGAGCTACTACAGGGAAACCTTTACACTTCAAGGGAACAAATTTCCACCGCATAATTAAAGGATTTATGGCCCAAGTACTTCCTCTTTTACCATTATCATTTCTTTGTTATGCTTCTTGTCTGTTTGGGGAGGGGAGACTGTTAGGTTGATCTTATCTGTTTCTATAAGCTTTATGCTTGAATATCTCATTGTAGAAGGGCTTGCACTTTTTTCTTAGCAAGAGCAAATTATCTTTGTTTCTATCTTGTGTTAATTCTTATGAACTAGATATTTCTGAGAAGCTTAATGTCTTTGTAGCTGTGTGTTGTTATTTTCTCTTCTGTTTCCTGTGTTAAATTTTGATGTATCTCAGCAGCTCTAAATCAGTTGGTTTTCTCCGTTTTACTAAATTTGGCTGGTGATTTGTTAATTTCCTTTAGAGAATAGGAGTTACATTAGTTAAATCTTGGAGCTGGAACATTTTAAATTGGCAAGTATTATTCAATATCCACTCCTTCAGTTCATGCTTTCATTTAAAGCATATGGTTATTACAGTGCTAGAGAATCCCATGCCATGAGCAGACTGTTACTTAGAAGAGAGTGAAATTATTTGTTTTTGGTTTCAGCTTCTAGTTAAAATTGTTTTTAGTGCTTTACACCCCACTTTATCAAGTGTAACAGTGCACAAGTCTTAATTACTGTCCTGATTCGGATATATGCTTTTCTGTCTCTTGTTTAGTAAGCATACATTTTCCTGAGTAGAGGGGTAAGAACTGAAGAACTAGAAATCTTCTTTCAATTTAAAGTCTTAAATATTGATGGGAGGTTAGTGTTGCTCTGATAGTTACTGCGCGAGGCCTATATAATATGCTATCCTTTCACATGCATGCCTTTGTTTTTTGTTTATTTTTTTTTGGTTAACTGCTTTCTGTTTTTTGAAAACTGGTTGCTGATTGGTCTTGCATTACACTTTGAAACAACACGTACTATTGGAAGTCTGACCATTTTGTTTATTGTACAGGGGGGTGATTTTTCAAAGGGAGATGGTATGGTCTAAACTTCTATTGATCCGTCGATTTGAAATTTAAATGATGCAGATGTCTGTATAACTTATATGTTCATGCCCAGATGTAAGGAACAAAATTTTACTGCTTTGCAGGCACTGGTGGAGAAAGTATCTATGGAGGCAAGTTTGCAGGTAGCATTTCTTTATCCAGTTGCCCGATATTGGTGGTTACCTTAGCTGTTGGTTGTATGACATTAGTTTTTCTTTTTCCTTGCAGATGAGAATTTCAAATTGGAGCATACTGGACCTGGATTCCTCTCTATGGCAAACTGTGGTCGTGATACCAACGGATCTCAGTTCTTTATAACCTTCAAGCGTACACCTCATCTCGATGGGTAAATGTCAATCTCTTCTTTGTTTCCTCAATCCCTATGAGGATTACGGAGTACGGACACATGTCACATGTGCTCAATTCTTATACAGATTGCCCCCTTTATATTAAATTCAAAATTGATGGATGTTTGAATTATCATATGTCAGGAAGCATGTTGTCTTTGGAAAGGTTGTGGAAGGAATGGATGTTGTGAAAAATATGGAACAGTTCGGAACTTCTGAGGGACAACCTACTAAACAAGTCAAAATAGTTGATTGTGGCGAAGTTTCTTCTGGTAAAGGTGTAACTGCTGTTAAGCCAGAGAAAGGTGAGATTAGCAATCTGTTAATACGAGTTTGAAGATGAGGTTACTGATTTCTGATGTTTGACCTTGAATTGTTGCCGCGTATGGGTGTCCTTCAGGGAAAGTAAAAAAGGTGAGGAAGCCTTTGAGTTCTGACGATAGTTCAGATGGCAAAGCTAGAGGGCGGCGTAAGAGATCTCCAAAAGACAGGAGGAGAAAGAAGAGGAGATACTCTTCATCTGACTCGTATAGCAGTTCGTCATCAGAGTCATATTCAGATTCAGATTCAGATTCAGATTCTGGTTCCCACACTTCAGACTCAGATTCTTTTAGTTCTGGTACATCTGACTCCAGTTCCTCCAGTGATGAAAGACGCCGGAAGAGGAAGAGATCCTCTAAAGGCCCTAAACGAGTGCAAAAAAAGGGCGGGGGGAGCAGAAAAAGAAGTCGACGTGATGGGAAAACTAAAAAAAGGTATAAATGGTGTGTATATAATAAGCAATCTTTTGTCATGCTTTTTTCTTTATCATCTTCCATATTGCCCAACCCTCTGTGTCTGTTTGCAGGAGTTCTAAAAGGTCAAGTGCCATTGACAGTGAAACAGGTAGTGGAAGCACCTCTGAGGAAAAAAAGTCTAGGCATCGTGATTCTTCCAGTAAGATGAGATAATTGTCAACTTTCATAAGCTCTTAGATATGAATCTTCTGATTTGCATTTTTGTTTCTGATTATTAGTTATAAACTACTTCCTCCGTACCAGAATTCATGCAACACTTTCCAAGGTCAATCTTTATAAACTTTGACCACGAATTCTCACCATTATATAGAATAAAATTTGTCATGTCGGATCTGTTAGATTCATCTCAATGTGTAATTTTTAAATATCAAATGTTCATAATTATTTCTAAATACGTAATTGAAGATATTGATGGTCAAATTAGTGCGTTGGAGACCATTAAGGCATGAACTTGCAAGTGTTGCGTGAATTATAGAGCGGATGTAGCATAATTTTGAAGTCTAGCAATTTTTTTCGATGTTAGAGGAGGCAGGTCATAGTTGTGTATGTAAAAGTGATAAACTCCCTCCATCCCATTTTAATATACATATTCTGACCTCCCGACTAAATCTATACATTATCATTAGAGTATGCACCTCTCACTATCTATCTATAGTTGAGCCTCACAATCAACTCTTTCTACTTGCATTGCTTGCTGGTGTACCAGAGTTGGAGAAAAAATCCTCTGTATCTATTGAGGAGCAGCAACAGAAGTCTCATGTGGAAAAAGCGGTGAGCCAACCAAATGGGGAAGATGAATTTTCTCTAAAGGCAGAGCATGTTTCAAACACTGCAAATGGCAGGGAAACTAAATTTGACAAAATTGTGGAATCACGTTCTGTTGATGAAGGCATAGAGAAATCTAGGTATGTTGATTAACTAAATCGTACTTGCTACATTATTATTTTTGTTGGGAGTTATATTTAGGTTTTTATACATAAATTGGGGTTTAAGATTCCCAATTAAGATTGAAGGTTTATTTTGTACTCCATAATTGAATTGGATTTCTATCTACTCAGGGGCCAGTTTCCTAGTCCAAAAAAAAGTCGAGAAATTAGCCCAAGGAGAAACACAAGTGTAAGCCCTGATAAAGAGCGAAGGGGGAGTTCTGAGCCACGGCATGAGGGTATAGTTCCTGTTGAGGACCCTATTCTGCCTCCTGCTTCTGCACAAGGACAAGAAGTGTCTAAAACTACTTCTGGAAATGGTCAACCAACGCGTGTTAGAAAGGGTCGAGGATTCACCGAGAAGTTTTCCTTTGCACGCCGATACAGGACTCCTTCTCCAGAGCGCTCACCTCATAGGCAATTCAATTATGGTGGTAGGAATAATTATGACAGGAACCGTGATAGGTAATATATTGGTATTTTGCTTGTGTTGGAAAGAAAAAAAAAAGATTGCCTCGTAGCTGACCCTTGTATGTCACAGGTTTTCGAGCTATAGAGGTAATTTAGATCGTTCCCCTCGTTGTCGTTACAGGAGCCCTCCAAGAAGGAGATCCCCAAGGTTCTTTTTTCTCTCTGGCAGTTACTCTTTTTTGTTTTTTGTTGGGTGGGATATTGTTTTACGACTTCAAATGATGAAAACAAGGCCTCGTCTTGTTTGTCAAATGGATTGGTCTGGGTCTCAGGTTATGTGCAATGTTGTGCTACTATATGGGTCCGTTTGGTCGATTCCAATTTTTACGGGTTTGAAAAGCATTTTTTAATATTACTCAAGGGCTTTCAAGATTTCAAAGTTTTCCATCAGAAAGTAGCATTGCAAGTCAGTTTTGAATGGGTTTTAGCCAGTTGTAAATTCTTCACATGTCTAATCGCAGATAGACTTGGCTTGTTAATGATGATTGATACTTCTCAAGTATTAACTTGATCATACTGGCATTTTGATTTAGGAGGAGTCGAAGTCGTTCCCGCAGTCCAAGTGATAACCGTGGCCTCAGGCGTGATAGGAGCCGAAGTCCAGTTCGTGGTTCCAGTCCTAGAGAGAGACGTCCTGAATTAAGTGATAGGCTGCGATCTCGTCTTGGCCCTCGAGCAGATTATCGACGTTCTCCAGCAAAAGCAAGGTCAAGATCAAGGTCCAGGGGACGTAGCTCATCCCGTTCAAGCTCACCCGATGCTGGTTCGCTAAAGCACAGGAAGAGAGGCTCTGCATCTCCTGCCAGGTCACCCTCAAGCTCACCTGTTGGACAAAAAGGTCTGGTAGCCTATGGAGATGCTAGCCCTGATGCTGGATCAAAGTAGATTTTTGCGCGGAAGTTGACGTTAATGCACATGTTTCCATTTTGTTACACTGGAATCGAAATTTATGTTTTAGAGAAAAGTTGTAGTATCTAGTGTGGGCCTAGGAGAGAGTGGCGTGACTCTGCACTAGTGCACTTGTGTTTTTTTTTAACTTTGCTTAAGAATTTTAACATGTGTTTGGTACATTTTCGGATGTTAAGAAGGGTGTAGCTCATTTTAGCTCATTGGACATATTCAAATGCTGTTGGTATCTATTATTTCACATCATTGGTTCTCGTTTTAATTAAGTTATGCTAGATGAGGGATGACAGGGGTATGGGATATGGTCTAGAATCGAGCAGCTGGTGATGACTGAGAGATAGAATTTAAGTCAAGGTTTTGTGGAGGTCAACTAACTTAATTGGTTATAGTTTTAGAGGTGGTACTGAGAGATAGAATTTAAGTCAAGGTTTTGTGGACGTCAACTAACTTAATTGGTTATAGTTTTAGAGGTGGTATCGAAATCTGTCATTAGATTGCGTATACATATGCACCAGTGTCTTTTGTGGCTCTATATAGGAGGACTAGGCTTTCCTTTGGCCATAGAATCTTTTGCTTGAAGGGCCGGAAGGCGAAACCAAGACAGTTAAGATCAATGAAAGCTCTCCATTTGAGATTATATTTCTCCACCAAAGAAAAGTTGAAGAAATGACAGCAACAAAGTGCAGTAGAACAGCAACGTCCATTGCAAAGCAAGGGGCCAAGTAAGACAAGGACTTTAGGTAAAACCTTGAAGTGAGTTGCAACTTTCAAACATCAACAAAAGTGCAATACATGTAAATGTTTGTAAAATCTCAGCAAATTGCTAATAGGCAGGGAAATGAAACACCAAGCAACAAGAATAGAAGCTGTTGCTTCTTAAATGACTATCGTGGGCTGTAGGGTGTCAAAGTATCAACGTTTATAGTAAAAGGCAGGGAGATAAATCAATCAAAGCCCAAAAAAATGTAAAATGTTTGTTCAGTTGGATATAAGAATTAACACTTCTAAGGAATTTATCTTCTCCAATGTTTTATGGTTGATCATGGGAAGTAAACCTGTTACTAAAAGTTCCAGATACCTTAAAAAAAGGCTATTTCAACTGTCCAGGGACTTCTATTACTCACAAGTCACATATGTGAATAGAAACCGGAATTTCATCAAAATTTTACACGCTTCTTTTTCACGACCTCAAAGAAAAAATAACTCGTAAATGTTGATATTTTGAAAACACAAGATAATTTTTCTTATACATCGGATTTGTATAGTCGTGGGCAACTATTAGGAATGAATGAATCGTGAATCATCCCCAACCGTACTCACCCCTGTCCACTATATTTCAAGACTCGAATAATCTTCGTGCAGCAATGATGCCCGACTCAAAAGGCGCTATAGGTGGTTATTTTTCAACCAGAACACGAAAGAAATTGATGAACCTGTTTTACTCTGTAAAAATAACCAAATAGGTTATTCCTCGTACCTACGCAAACTTGAGCTTGTAGCTAATTACTGGACAGAAGAGCTGATAACAATACTAATATTAATTAAGTGCAGGTTTTCCAGCTAACTATTCCAAAATGCAATGGGACTTGCTCAAACGGTTTCTTAAACTCTAATTACATAGCTACCACCAAGATCTACATATTTATTAAAATGTTGTAGATGTGAAATCAACCTCGTCCAGGAACAACTCTTCATATTCGAACTCACAATTCCCTTGCTGTCATACCATACCTTATATTGGTAGTCCCTTTGGAACAATTTTGTCCTTGATCCACATGTAGATAGGAACCAGTACATAGTATATTGATGCCAGTCCTCCGAGGATGAAACGATAGAGAAACACCCATGTATTCACTGGTTCTTGCACATCCTCAACTTTTGGACCAAGCTGCAGCATATAAATGTCAAATGAGAATCAAGACATTCAAACTCATCTAACCAATGTTACTCAGACCTGCATACTCACGTAGGAATCCTATGTTACTCGGACATAGGTACTCAATCTGACACAGCTATTTTATTAAAAGAACTCCATGACTTCGGCACAAAATGGAGTGTCAAAGTCATGTCGGAGTGTCGAAGATCTCATATGCGTAATGAGGGCAAATGAAGAGTCCAAAAAACATAGTGTTGAACAAGTGTCAAACTTAACTACTACACTTTCATTAGGGAAAAAAAATTCGATCTTTGGTCTGAAATTGAATAGGAGGTGCCTATACTCATATTGGAGTCTCAAGAATCTAACATTTTCTTTTTTGGGCCCCCACCAGCACCTCTCGTAGGTCAGCCAGCCGAGCTACATAGGTCGACGCTTGAGTAGAGGGGATATAAGGGAATCCCTACTCTCCAAGCATAAGTAGGTAGTGGGGTTCGAATTTGAGTCATAAGGTGAGTTCCCCACCACCTCCACTAACATGGATACTAGGCTGAGATGCGGAGTCCAAACAACATACTTCTAGAATATTTGCATAACTCTTACTGGGTGTACAGTAACATTTGTTTAACATAGGACCCATATGAGAATCATACTCGGAATAATTCACAAGTGAAGTTCCCTAAAACCGTGTCTCAGATTGCAAAGACACATGAAAATAGACCAATGAGGATCTCCTCTTGCCAACATGAATCTACACAACACGTAATCTAGCCATGAACCATCTAAAAAACTGGAATCTAAATTCTGGATATTTCGTACACTAGAAAGTGTAACAGATGTAGATAGGCAACTCTTGAATTGAATAAAAAGTAAGAGTTAAGTTAAAATAAACTCCAGTTCAATCTACATATACAAAAAAATAGAAAGACAAATTACCTGCAAGGGAGAATCTCCAGAAGCAGGTTTAACACCTGTCACAGAGCAGCCCATAATGAGCCCATGACGCCGAACCCCACGGTACCACTTAGGGCCAATCCTTTTAATTTGAACATCCTTAAAACCTGCTTTCGTAAACCATTCAATATACTCTTCCTCCTTTGGAAAGAGCATCCAGACATCCGCAAAAAAGCGAGAAAGCCAGAATGTTGGATAAACAGGACCAATCAAGCATGCTTTGCCTCCCAATTTTAGCACCCTGTATGCTTCCCTTATGCCTCGCTGTGGATCAGGCCAGTACTCGATACTGAGATCAATCAAACAACAGCATTCATATTAACACATGTTTTCCAGCACACATCCTCCCCGAAAAAAAGAAAGAAAACAAGAACTCCCTAATGAAGACACATTATAAACCTGCATCATGTGTATGCACTGGACATTACAATTTACAAGTGATGTACAAATGTGACAATGCACGAATACAACCTCTTGACCACCTTCAACACCTAATAATTTTAGCATTTTTTTCCAATGCAGATTCCCTGCAGGGAACCACTTCACCCTCTCATAAAAACATTATTCGAATCCACCTCATATGTATATTCCTTAGAGATTAAGAGTTAAAACAAACAAAAGATCCTTTCATAACAACAGCATACAAAGCACACATAAAACTAGAACACCTTCAAAATTCAATGTCAGCATATCTTGTGAATGCATATTTCTTAATGGAAACTTTGTAATGCTTTGGTATCATATGACATTATATAACTACATAAGACGCCAATTTGTTTTTAAAAATTAAAAGGGAATGGAAATTGCATTTGTAATTTGACAAAGATAACTAAAACTTCATTTCAAAACTTGTGCACTCATAATTCTTATGCTATTGGCTAAGCACCCCTAACAAATTTGTCTAATGTATTGCCCGAAAAGTGAAAACTTCCCATAATTTTCATTTTCAAATACCATCATCACTTTAAGTGCTCCTTCCAACAGTTTTAAAGTAGCATCACCATGTACATAATTCACTCATTTCAATCCAAAGGTTGTAGATGATAACAAGACCTCAATCAGCAACCTTTCTAGTTCCCATGCAAAACAATTTGTAGAGGTTATACATACAACAACAAACTCACCCAAAATAGGTCCATGCAAAACAATTTGCAGAGGTTAAACATACAACAACAAACTCACCCAAAATAGGTCCATGCAAAACAAATTTTAAGCACAAACAACAAAAATTAAACCATAAAATTACATAAAAATTCAAAATTTCCAGCAACAATACAATACCTTCCAGCAGAAACATATCTATCAGCATAATCAGTAGGAAATGGAAGATCTTCAGCATCACCTTCAATAATCTTACACTCTTTCAAAGGCTCCTTCTCTTTTGCCTTAGCAAGTTGATGAGGTGATTGATCCAAAATGGTAACATTCTTAGCATCAACATGTTTCACAATTCCCAATGTAGTAAACCCAGTTCCACCACCAACATCAACTACCAACATATTCCTATTATTCAAATCAGCAGGTTCTAAAGCATCTTCTCTCATATCTTCAGTCCAATGCCCAGGATTTATGATTTTGTCATAAACAATTGACAAAAACCTGTAAAACCAAAATGCCTCTTTTTTGTGCTGAATAAACCTAGGTTGAGAAGATGGTCTTGAAGCTGAAACACTGCATTTTGTAATTAGGGTTTTTGACCTCAAATTTCTGGGACTTGGGACTAAACTTAATTTGGGAATTTGGTACTTGCTATTGAAATCTGACCCAGAAAATCCTAGCCTATTTGGGGTAATTCCACTGATTAGGGCAAGTTTATCAGCACCATTTAGCATAGAACAAGCCATGAATTCACTAAATAATGAAAAACCCAGATGCAAAATTCACTGAATTTAAGAAAGTTTTGGCCTTTATTCTTCACAAAAAAAATAATGAGCATGAAAAACAAGAGAGAAAAAGGACAAATCTTACCCAATGAAGGAAGAGAGAGAAAGAGAGAGAGGTGGAAGATGAACACT
This sequence comes from Beta lomatogona, assembly GCA_947646795.1. Taxonomy (NCBI): domain Eukaryota; kingdom Viridiplantae; phylum Streptophyta; class Magnoliopsida; order Caryophyllales; family Amaranthaceae; genus Beta; species Beta lomatogona. The sequence goes on from CANSNZ010000418.1 coordinate 1,022,605, forward strand.
AAATAAACACCATAGATAATCTTTATGGACTGAAATGATGCAGAGTGGCCCGCTCTTTCTGATAGGTGGTGTTTACTCGACTAATCCGCCAAATCACTTGATGCAGAGTGCTAGTTAATCTTCAATGTGTACAAAATTATTACACCCTCATTTGTAATCTTTCCAACACGGCTAGGGACACTAGGGTGATTGGATTGACAACTCGACTCAAACCTAACTCGAGATAAGTAAGTTGGGTTTGAGATTTTCCGCCCATTTGATGAAATCGGTTGACACATGATTAGGCTAGGAGTGGTCTTGAATACAACTAGTCGATATGCTCATAAATACTTTGGATATGGATAAACCTATAATTTGGTGGTTCACTTTAAACTCATTTGTATACGAGTCGAGTATAAACTCAATACTAGCTGAATTTGAAACATTTGGGGTTAGTAAAGTTATTAATATAAGTAAAATGATACCTAGTATTCAGTAGGATTGTTGTATATCCGGTATGATTAGGAGTGCGTTCTCTTCACGCGGATTCATTTGGAAAAACATTTATTTGATCTAATTGGACCTGAGAGCAACTTCAATGGTTAGCTAAAATAATACTTGGCTAAATATGCCACATCATCTTCCTTAGCTAGTTCCATCTTTAGCCAACTTCCCTTTAGTGGTTTAGCTAAAGTATATTGTTGCTTAAGTAGGTCCCACAATTACCTTTTTTTTTTATATATATAATAAATTAAGACTTATTGAAAAGCTATTTGTTGTGTGGGACCCAATATTTTGGCTAAGCCAATTTGCTTAGCAAAGCAAAACTCCATTTTATGCTCCAATGGTTAAGCAACTAGCTAAGTATTTTTGCAAAATTGCTAGCAAATCCTTCTTTTGCACCATTGGAGTTGCTCTAATCAAATTTGATTTCACTTTTACCCCTGATCAGTCTTGAACCTTATTTTTATTCATGGGAAAAGTATTTCGTATGACATTTAGCCTAAATCGAATACTATTATAGAGCCAATAAAAAACAACTATATTAAAATATGATAATTATGATTTGAATTGTTTATGGAGCTAATCTCAAGCTTGTCTCGAAGGGCCCGTTCTGTTCAACTTATATAAACTTATATAATATTTTATAAGATAAGATAAGATCAGATAAGATAAGATAAATAAGATGTTAGACACACACAAAAAACTATCTTATAAGATAAGATAAGATAAGATAAGACAAAATAAGTTGAACAGAACAAACCCTAACTCAGAATAATTCTTGTTAAACCTTACGTTTATGTAGAGGTGATCATGGGCCGAGCCGGGCTTGACCCAAAAAAAGTGGCCCATTTCGGGCCAAAGCCAAGGGCCGAAAATTTGTGCACAACCCCGCAAATTCGGGCCGGGCCAAGCGGGTTTCAGGCCGAGCCAACATTTAGACTTATTTTGCATATTTAAGTTACCCATGGCCCGGTTTTTTGCCCAAAGAATCGTGTCGGGCCGAGCCCGATCGCGGGCCGAAAATTCGTGCCCAAAACCCGTCCATTTTCTGGTCGGGCCCCATGTTGATCACCTCTACGTTTATGTTTACTAGTCTCATATGCACGCTATGCGTGCGAATGCATATAAAATTCTTCATATAGAATAGAGATAGAGAAACGGTTATCTTAGTTTTCTTTTTGTTTAATTAAAGAAGGTAGTTAACCTTTCTTTTATTTTTTTTAGTTTTTTGGAGTCCCCCATATGTTGTCTTATATAATAGAGATAGTCACCTTTCTAATTATAGTTTGGAGTCAAAACTTTCTTAGGAGATGGATAATTAATGAAGCCCATCATCGTGACTGGGCTAGGCCTCCACATACTTTAGTTGTGGATAAACTAATGGGACTGAGAAAACAATGCTATAGGGGTATGATGTACTAATCAATTGCTTGGACCTAGCCATTTGCACTGGGCTATTTCTTAATGGGCTGGATGTCATACGCAATTGTAAGTTTTGGCGACCATATGGTATTCCAATATCTTGGTACATGATAAGTTAGCAATAACAAAGTAGTTTTTTAAAGATAGCAATAATAGAGTACTTGGTGAGAATGAGGGAGTGGAAGAGTGGTAAGCCTTTTCATCTTCCACCCACATGTTGTGGGTTCGATTCTCATCAGGGGGCTTTGGGGTAGGTTGTATTTAGGTGCCCTGTGAGAGGACGTTAATGTAATTTATATTACCATTTTTTTTAAAAAAATAATAGAGTACTTGGCTAGATGCTAGAGTGAACATTAAAAAAATTAAGTTCTCTGGCTCAGTTTGTTAGAGCTTTCCTTACGGTTTTAGGTTACTGGGATCGATTCTCATCCCCGCCCTTGTGGCTCATTCGCACTAAAAAAAAAATTAAGTTCTCTAATTTTTCTTTGTTTGGTTTGTAAATGATAAAAAATAATGATCGAAACAATGAAAGTAGTTATTCTGAAGCTCAAGGGTGGTAAAAGATTTTTCTTCTTAATTTAGTATCTAAAATGTTTTTTAACTTATCTAAGCTTTCTCAAAGAAATCAATGCTAGCGTATTAATGATTTTTTTTTTTTCGTAAATGGCACTATCACCAGTAAGAACCAAGTTTGGCTTGGCTCTTTCGGTGGAGATTCCAACTCATGACCTCAAGGTTAGGGGTTCAAATGCCACTAAGGGTGTGTTCTCTTCACCTTAAAATATAAGTTTCAGGTTCAATAAGTTCAGATCAGGTCTAACACAACACTCAAAAATAAGTTCCAATAAGGGTCAATCAGGTCTAATACGTTCAGTTCGGATTTTTTCAGGTGAAGAGAACACACCCTTAAGTGAGGGGAACTTGGAGGAGAAATCCCCTTAAAATTCCCCCTTCCTCCAAGTGTCCGGACCTCTGGGTCGAACCCTGTACAAGGGCAACCCAGAGGTTATTCATCTTACCAATAAAAAAAATTTATAGCCAATAAGAGATAAATATTAAATTTGGTAAAAAACAACATAAAAAAGATACAAGATCAAAAAGAGAACAAGTTCAAGATCTGAGTCTCTTAAGATCTGATCAGAAGTTATTATTGCTTTATAAATGATTTTTTTTTTAACAGGAAAACACCTCAAAATTGTTAGCTAATGAAGTGAAATCTCCTATATAGTGACAAATTGTAAAGATTCTAGTTACTAGATAGAAATAGAATGCAACAATTTTTTTTTCTTTCTTTTGAGCAGCTAGAGTGCATAATTAAATACCCTTATATTATAATATGATAACTAAATTAAAGGCCTTCACTGACACAGCAGTAGTCTAACAAATTTATTGTACTAATGTTAGTATTACTACCTCAGTGTTGCATCATCAAACAACAAATATTTATAGTTCCCCAGCAAGCAAGGACTGCAATTCTGGCTGAAAAAACTGAAGTAAATTGTACTCTTATAATTAATTCTATTAAAACATTGTTGTATTTTATTTTGGCAATTCAAAAAAAATTGTAGTTTTTGATGTTGCAACTTGTAAGTGTGATCTCATTGACTCGCATTTGTAATACATCAACTTGAGATTTCAGCTTAATTACTTGCTCTTGCTCCCTTAATTGAAATGCCATCATCATACATCACTTACGTACAAAGTATTCTAATTATAGTAGTTTAGTAGCACTTAATATAGTAGGAGGGGTATAGGCATGTGAAGAAGGGAAGTTCCCAAGCTAATTGCCAGCCTAGGAGACCACTAGTCGACTCTTTTTAGCATCTTATATTCGTTTTTGACTACCAAAACAAAACCTAAAAGATGTTTAAGTTAATATTAGAGTATATTAATACACTTACATTACTTAATAATTGTTATGTTTAACATTTATAGTGCTGTGTATACTACATGAACCACTAACCTTTTTAATCACGTATTAGTAAAAATGATACAGGGTTGTTAAGCTTAAGTTGTTGAACTCAAGTATTGGCGCCAAAAATTAGTTGAAGTCTGTTTTGAAATTTCTGTTAGTCAGTTAGTTACAATTTATGTTTGTTGGTTTAACAGCAGACTTGTGTAAATGTAGCTGTAATAAGATGATTCAATCATCCAATCATTAAATGAAAGTTAAAGCTTCTCTCTCTATCTGAAATTCTCTCTTTCTCTCTCTCTCTATTATGTTATATTCTATTCTTCTCTTCTATTCTTCCATTATTGAAGGTTAGCTGGAGCTACCTTAACATCCTGAGACTGATGGACAGACTGAAGTTATTAATAGGTGTCTTGAAACCTATTTGAGATGTATGTGCAATGATAAGCCTAAAAACTGGAGTGCTTGGTTACCCTTGGCTGAGTTGTGGTACAACACTCACTTGCACTCTGCTACCTTACTTACACCATATGAAGTGGTGTATGGGCAACCTCCTCCTCTTCATCTGCCCTACTTTCCTGGAGATTCAAATGTGGAAGCTATTGATAAGAGTCTACAAAAGAGGGAAGATATGGTGAATCTATTGAAGTTCCATTTGCAGAGGGCTCGGACTAGAATGAAGCAACACGCTGACAAACATAGATCAGACAGGTTGTTTCAAATGGGTGTGGTTAAAACTCCAGCCCTACAGGCAACAATCAGTTCAAGAAAGGAACAATCACAAGCTTTCACCTAAGTATTATGGGCCTTTTAAAGTCTTAGCTGTGATTGATAAGGTTGCTTACAAATTACAACTTCCTACTGAAACCAAGATCCATGATGTCTTCCATGTCTCTCAGCTTAAAGCATTTCATGGGACATTGCCCTTGGCTACTCATATTCCCTATTGGTTGCAGGGACAAGACTCTACTTTTCACCTTTAACCTGCTGCTATCCTTGACAAGAAAGTTGTTAAGTTTCATAATCAGGCTCAAGTTCAATATTTGATTCAGTGGGCTCAGCTACCTGCTCATTATGCTACTTGGGAAGAGGCTATTGATTTTGAAGTCAAGTTTCCAGAGTTTATGACTAGGTTGAACTTGGGGTCAAGTTCTTCTTAAGGAGGAAGGAATGATACAGGGTTGTTAAGCTTAAGTTGTTGAACTTAAGTATTAGCGCCAAAAATTAGTTGAAGTCTGTTTTGAAATTTCTGTTAGTTAGTTACAATTTATGTTTGTTGGTTTAACAGCAGACTTGTATTAATGTAGCTGTAATAAAATGATTCAATCATCCAATCATTAACTGAAAGCTAAAGCTTCTCTCTCTATCTGAAATTATCTCTCTCTCTCTCTCTCAAAATTCTATTTATTCTCTCTCTCTCTATTCTGTTCTATTCTATTCTTCTTTTCTATTCTGCCATTATTGAAGTTTAGTTGGAGCTACCTTAACAAAAAATTGTCAAATTATTGATGTAATACAATTATGCATTGACATGAATATGGTAAGAATTGAGTGAAATCATATTTTTGATATTTATATTGTTTGGTGACATTTACAGTCAAAAGATTTATAAGTTTGACTCAGAAAATCAAACAAGACTATTATTTGATGATGGAAAATTATAATTATTAATCTAATGAAAATAATTCGTAGTTTGAATCATCTACGAAAGTTTATTAAGGGCTTTGAGTTATAGTGATACAAATACTAGTTTTGGGTGAAGCGAAGGTGCAAGTTTCAGATAAGCATGTAGTAGTTATCTTTTGTTAGAGCATGTGTGGCTACATGCTCTCTTATATTGTAACTCATTTTTTCACGAGAATAACTAATAAACTTTCATGACATTTGTTTTCTAGTCACAAATTATAACTAATTATTCCATTTATTTCATATAATGATGTTTGCTCGCGTGCAATCACATATAGAACCCAATCGACTTGCATCATTGTTACTAAGAGGCAAATATTATTTTAATCGATCGAGTTCCACTCAGCTCAATTATCTCATCACTTTATTGAGTTGAATTTAAACTCGAGACCAATTTACTAATCGAGAATATATAGCAATGGAACATCAACTAACACATAGATTTATATTGGTGACATTACTTTTTCACTTGTATTATTATTAACAACAAATATTATGAATTATGATTCACTTAAAGAACTTTCAAATTCATCCCAAACAAACTCGAATATTTTTATTCTTCTTCAATGATTGAAAAAATATTTAAAAATTAATAAATACTCCCTCCGTTTCATTTTAATCTACATACTTTGACATTTTACACTATTCACAAATTTCACTTTGACCATCATTTGTGATTTATACGCGGATGAAAATATAGTCATGTGGGATCTTGTTAGATTCATCATAACATGTATTTTATTAATATGTACTTTTTATAATTTTTACAAATACAAAACTAAAGATATATGTCCTCAAAGTTTTGCATTGGCATGCGTGAAAAGTGTAAGTGTGTAGATTAAAATGAAACGGAGGGAGTACATGTCAACTAGTTTAGCTATTGAAATCTTGAAAACGGTACCCAATACTTAAAATACAATCACTTTGATATAAGTATTATCATTCTACTTGGCAAGTGCATCCTACTATTTTAAGCAAGTGACTATACATCACACTTTGCTCATTCTGTCATTCATTTCACTCTTATGAGTCTCAACTCTCAACATGCATATAGCTAGGAAAAACTATAGGGTTTATATAAGGCAATTGTTACTTCTGGAATTCAACAACTTGACGCGTTTAACGTGAACCTCTTATGGTACTTTTAGGGAGGAGAAAACTGCGGTACTAACTTAGTATAATTATATCAAATTGCATCAAGTGGTTAATAATTTAATTAAGATTGCTATAGTTACCGGCTAACTTTGGCTTTCTCTTAATTACTATATTAATGTATAGGTATATTTATATCAATTGAGAATGTTTAGCCCATAGCTTATCAAGAATCAACAAGTTGTGTACAAATTCCAATGTTCCCTTTAAGTATTCATACCATATCACGGAAGAAGCAAAAAGAAGAGCTTCCCTACACCCCCTAGCTACTGTATGAATGTTTATATCTCGGATTATAAGAAGTAAAAATATTTTTAACTTTTAAGCTATGAATTTCTCTATTAACCAAAAAAAAAAAACTTTAGAAAGACTGTGGCTCCACAGAAGATATCAAATTGATAGTAGTACGGTAGTACATAACGAGTTTTGATAAGAATTTGCATTTTTAGGTGCCGATTTATTTTCTAGATTTTTTATAGCAAAATTGTATTTTTTTTAAAAAGAAAGCCCATGAAGGCAACTACAAACAAAAATATATTTAAGTCATATTTTTCTAGTATAAAATTTGACAAAGCTTTTTTCTCATGTTTGGGATTGTTTGGGTCTAATCACACAAACTGGGCCTACCCGACATGTACTTCGGCTCCAAAGCAGTTCTCAATTGATCCAAATTTGCTATATAGAATCCAAGGCCCAGCATGCACTTCCATATGCATAATTACTAAAAAGGGTAGACTTTTTTTTTTTGAAAGAGAAATTTCATTAATTGAAGGCCAAACGACATCTATAATAGGTATTAAAGAAAAACAAGATATAATTAAACAAGGCTAAATCAAATTAGTCTTCGAAGAAACTACAATGAACTAGATCGAGCAATACAATATGTAGACTTGTAGTACTTTCAAAGGTTCTGCCAAATTGAAGGCCAAACGATATCTACAATAGGTAGACTTGTAGTACTTTCAAAGGTTCTTTTTCTTTTTGGTTGTTTGAAGGAAAGGGTAATTGTGTAGAAAAAATTCGATTTCGAGTCTTGAATATTGCCTCAAAAGCTTATCAACTAAAATAGATAAAATAGATTATATTTATTTGAATCAATTTAATTGGGAATTTGATTTATGACCTAATGTACCTTAAACCTCAATGTTTTTCATAAGAGCAAATAGTGCATTATTATAACTACTTATGAACCCGAAAATGTACATGCATGATTATGAAAATTGAAAATATAAAAAGAAATGAGGATATGAAAAAGAATTATATCTTAATTTAATTGAGTGAACAAGAGACAAATTGATAGTCGCACGTAGATTCTTCTCTAATGCACAAATTTTCAATTTGTAAAATTCATCTGCCTCTCTTTTTAATATATTGAAATTTAATTTTCCAATTCTTTGATAGAATATCCAAAATTTACTTTTACTGCATTTTTTTCATTTCTGTCAATGATTACATTTTAATTAATGTGTTATTCATAAGTTGATCAAATTATTCACGTGGACGTAATATTCCCTCCTCTGACTTTGGATCAAGAAAATCTTATTTCTACCTATAATTTGGGAAGGTCTCTTGATAAGTAAACCTATCATGTGCAGAAGTTCTGCAGATTAGTTATCTTTAGATTAACTGACATGATTGCATTGCTTGCATTTTACTAATTAATCTCATCCTCTTAATAACGTTACAAATTATCCAAGTATCATTAATTATTAATCAATTAAATATATCCAGATGATACCTTCACCATTACTGGACAAACATGCCAACTGCTGCTACTGAGTCACTGTTCATAACATTTATTACTTCCCTTCTTTTATTTATCTTTGATTTTGAAAAAGCTTTTTATTTGCCTTTAATCTTATTCCCTCCGTCACATAATATAGTGTTTGTTTTCTTTTTTGCACGGTCTCTAAGACGTACATTTGATCTTCGATATCTTCAATTCCGTATTAAACAAACATATAAAAAGTTGATATTACGAAAGAACACTTTAATCGAATTTGACATGATCGTTGCGTGTATTTTATTGTAGATATTAATGAGGAAATTTACTCAAAGATTTTAAGATTTGACCTGAGAAAAAAGAAACTAGCACTATCTCTATTATATAAGGGAAGGGGGGAGGAAGATGGTGTCCCCATTTGAAAATACTAAATTACCCTTAATGATGTAATGGAATAAAAAAAATTACAAAAGAAACCAATCTAAGAACCCTTTCTCATTTCAACTTGTCATTCTAAATATAAGTTAAAAATGGTATATTAAATTCATCAAACTATTAATCTTTCACATTTTAGTGTAATAATAAATAGTACGGATAGAGTATATAATAGATTAACAAGTTTTGAAATTAACGCACGCATCGCGTGCATATAATTCTAGTATAATCTATATTATGGACGGAGGGAGTAGTATATAGTAACAAAAAAAAGTAATTTTAACTAAAAAAAATGGTGATTTCCCTAGTCAACTAAACCAGGGTTATGATTAATACAAGTTCTTAAGCATTTATAGAGCAGTAGTGCTTTGGTCACAGTTTCACAGATAAATTTTGTTTGACCTAAAAGATGAAAATTCCATCATTTACAGAAATGGCTACTTTATTTTACCTCCCAAGTTCTGCATTATTTCCCACAAGACAGAAAAAAAAATTTAATAATCTGTAATTTAAAAAGAGGTGATATATACTGTAGTAGTATTACTTCAGTCTTCTAGGTGGTCCAACTGCTAAATCCCAGAAATGGGAGGTATCAGAATCCCATATCTATTCATGATTGATACTGCAGCATTCCCAAATCCACTTCTATCCAATCATCAAATTTGTTGCAAACATACATAAACTAACCTATATGCTAATGTATTAACAGTAACATTAATACTATGGGCTCCTACTTGGTAAGTATTTAATTAACACCTACCTAGTATTCGAAATAATACTTTTGAACAAAAACTATAGAAGAAAGAGAGAAAATTAATATTTTTTATATATCTCGAACTTGAATTAGATATATCTTTACGATACTAAGGAAATTTGACTACTAAGAGTGAAAGGTTTACCTAATGATGCTCCCTCAATACAAAAATCGAAACTACGTACTCAAGAGCTGCTCTTATCTTTTGGAGAAAGTTTAATATATTTAGACTTGAATAAATAAATTAATAATGCCTTTGAGTGGTATTCATTTTACGATACGAAAGAAATCCCCCACAAAATTATTGTTGTCAATTAGTTTGTTCTTTTATTAGATTATATTTAGTCATAAGAAATAGGGTTAGATTGATTGGTGTTGGAGCTATTTCAGTCCAATTCGGTTCTTTGTTTGGTCATCCATTTTGTATATATTCATATATAACTATGTAATTGAGGCTAAATCAATTTTGTCAGGTCCATTCATCTTTGTTGTCAATCATGATAACGATATATATCTCCATTAGACATGGTTATTGGACAGGGTAGCCCAATGGCTCAAGGGTTAGGGTCAATTTTATAGGGCTTTTATTGGACAGAGTTTTAATAGACGGGGTCATCATCGAACATAGTCATTATAGGGCCAATTAAATAACCCAATATTTTTTAAAAATAAAATAGATATTGCAAAAAAAATGACATGTACGAATTTGTTTGCAATTATACTCACTTTTGTCTCTCTCCGAGTCTCCGTTCGCTATTTTTCTTGTCCATTTATTGACCCGCCCATTATCGGGCTGCTATCAACCCGCAACCCGCATTGACCAGGTCCAATATGACCCTCTATGAACCGGCCATTTTACGATTCGACCTGCTTTTGACCCGCATCGACCTTGACCCGACCCGCCCAATAACCAGGTCTAATCTCCATATATATTTTTTTCTTTCATATTTTCTTTAAAATTAGTAATCATGCACTTTTGTTGATCTAAATATGAGGAATACACCTTTTAGGGTTTTCGCATGTGATAGTAGGGCTATGTTGTTTTCTCAATGGAATATTAACCCTACAATACAACTAGTTATTTAGGGGCTAAGTCATGAGTATTGCATTATTATTCTAATAAGACACTTTTTGTCTTATTTTTGCACTATTTCGTAGCTAGGCTGTAGGAATAATGGAATTAAGGCCTATAGATTTAGGTTGGACGCACTTTATAATCTTTATAGTACAATTCGAAATATTCCTGCATTAGACTCTCAATCATTATCAAAATTCTATCACGTAATTAGCATTTCATAGAACTCTAGCTAGGGGTATATTCTAGCTAACAACCCAATATTATTGCTCCTTAATTAGCTTTTTGGGTGTTGTGATTTGTGAACATATATGTGCATTAGCCAATGAAAGTAGTACTACCACTACTAATCTTTTTTTAAATAAAAATTACTACTGCACTATGGAGAAGATTAAAGGAATGTGTGCAGAAGAAAAGGGTCGGTGAAAAAGAACATGGGAGTTGAAGTTGGAAACTGTGTCCAAGGTTTATCTTTTGGTAACACATTCATGCAATCAGGACATGGGAACTTGAGAGTTTATGGACCATGGTAAATTATTATTTGAGGCTGGCCCACCAAATTCTATCATTAGTAATAAATAGAACTTTTTTTAAAAGGAAATTAAAACTTTTATTGAGTGAAATTAGTAATAAATAGTGCTTCACAAATTCTTATAAAAGACGGTCTCACATTAGTGTTAACATGAGATCAACTGATGTCATGCTGACATCACGCACGTGCATCATACCAGCAGTGGTATTAGTTAAGCGCTTGAACCTATTAGTTATGTTAACCTTATATTGCTTCTGGATGAATTAGTTAAGCGTTGAAGTATATATTAGTTAAGCGTTGAATTCTATTAGTTAAGCGCTTGGACCTATTAGTTATGTTAGTAAAACCATCTCATTTCCCCCACAATTTATATTTTCTCGCTCTCTCATCTGTCAACTCTAATTTCTATCTCCTTTGTCCCTCTCTTCTACCAACTCGCGTTTCTCTCTCCTCTGCACTGCCATTTCCCTCTCCTCCACCCAACTTCCATTTCTTTCTGAAGCCTACATCTCTTTCTTTTTCTTTCTTTTCTTTTTTGAACATATGGAACTTTCAACTATATAACGTCCTTTTTCGCGACTTATTCAATATTGATGATGAGAATTTCTCAAAGTTCTTTGTTTTCCTCTATCAATGGGTCTAAACTCCAATGAATCTCTTATTATGAGTTACAACTTTTAGGTAGAAAGTTACATCTTTTTCAGGTTAGTAGGTATGGTTTTCTGGTGATTAGTTATCATTTTCAGGTAAATAGTTATGCAACTGGGTAAATAGTTATATCTGTAAGGTTAATAGTTATGGTTTTTAGTTATTAGTAATTGTTTATAGGTTATTAGTTATAGCTTTCATGTTATTAGTTATAGTTATGGTTCTGGATATATTTGTAAGGTTAATAGTTATGGTATTAAGTTATTAGTAATTGTTTACACGTTATTAGTTATAGTTTTCATATTATTAGTTATATTTATGGTTGTGGATTATTATTTATATTTGTAAGGTTAATAGTTATGGTTTTTAGTTATTAGTTATTAGCAAAATGCGTTGTAATTTGGATTCTATGATATAACTAATATACTTCAACGCTTAACTAATATAATTCAATGCTAAACTAATATACTTCACTACTTAACTAATTCATCCAGAAGCAATTTAAGGTTAGCATAACTAATAGGTCCAACCGCTTAACTAAGTTCGTTGCTGGTTTGATGCACACGCTTGATGTCAGGATGACATCAGCTGGTCTAACGTTAACACTAACGTGAGACCATCTCTTCAAAAACGGACTCATAGTGCTTTTACCACACCAACTAAGGATAATTTACGTAAATTTTATAAACAAATAAGTTTTTTTTGAAGTAAAATAGATGTCGTATGACTTCAAATTAACAAAATTAAGTTGAGTCCATTATTGTATAAATAAATTTAGTTTGAATAAGTTCAATAATAAGTTATGTTATAATAAGTTCTTTAATTTCAACTAACATAATTTCAACAACTTGAAAGAAATGAAAATGTTGTATTTTTTAAATAATAATAAATCTTTATATTATTACTACTACTTCAAAATAGTCGTATTTTCTTCTTTGACTAAATTAAACTAATAATATTGCAAAACAGTCCTACATTTTTTCGGTTAAAATAATTTGTTGTAGATTTATGTCATTTGATTTCTTTATTAGCTTTATGACCAAACGTTGGTCAAATTCTTTTTATAAAGGCTAAAACTTATTGTAATATCTCAATTTTCACGTTCAAGAATAAGCTCACCTACTTCTTCAAAAAAAAAATTGTTAGAAAATGACGTAGACAACATCGTCCTTTTAGTAAACAAATAGAAGCATTTTAAGTTTATTTTATCTTAATTTTAGTTTGTTATCCGATACTAAAAATTATTCTCATCATGAGGGGAAAAAAGGATTAAGTTGGGTTCTTCCATTTCAATCTTAAGTAAACAAGGGAATAAAACATCAATGCAACTTATCTTTGTTATATTGGTGTGTTCAAAGTTATTAAAATCGCGATTCAAATCTTAAAATCTTACGATTTTACAATTCAAAATATGGTAGACGATTCGATTCACGATTCTATACATTTCTGTTGACTAGTGAAAATCTCGCAAATTTAAATCATGCTAACAAAGCAAATAATAAATATATATTGGTAGTTATTGCTAATATAGTGGGTAAACAACTATTTTTTCTAATTTTTAGATCTTTTAACTTATAATTTTATCATATTCAATGAAGATTGAGTGTAATATCTTGATTATACTTGTTTGTAGAATCTTACGATTCTACGATTCGATTTTATGATTCGATTCTATAGGTCGTTTCCGATTCAAACTAGAATCTCGATTTTAACAACTTTGGGTGTGTTGAACATTTCTCTTATGGTCATATTATAATGATCATAAAAATCCAGTAAATCAGAATGCTTGGTCTCACATTTAAAATTCAGAATCATTTTGGAGTACTAGATTTTTATGATCATATATATATTTATGATTAGGGATGTCAGTAGAGCGGGTCAAGTGGGAGACCCGCCCCATCCCATTTGAGCCTTTGACGTTTGACCCATAGTTGAAGACTTAAGACTAAATGAAACGGGTACGAAACGGGTATGTGTACCTCCACGGGTAGTGTGGTGGGTGCGAAGTGGTTGTGAGTATCCACGCGGGTGGTGGGCGGGGATATTTTCAAATATGTACCCGTCGGGGCGTGGATGGATCTGGAAATTTTCCCTGCAATGGATGGTGGGGCAAGAATGAGGATGGGATTTTTAGGCGGGTGCGGTTATAGAGGGACCATTCTCGACACCCGCCCCGTCCCATTGACATTCCTATTTATCACCCCTTTAAATTTTCGTGGTCTGATTGTTATAAAAAATAGAAGAAATATACTATGTCTATAGCTAAAACGTAATAATGAGAAGGTAGAACTTAAAAGAACACATCTGAGAATGCATGTGAGTTGAGTAGGGGTTGCACAGAGATAAGGGAAAAAGAAGATGATGCATACATGCTTTTGCATATGAAAGTCTAAATCATATCATATAGACAAGACATATGAAAAAGATGTTATAACTAACTGTCACTGATACATACAGCATGCAATACTTAGGAGTTAGGATTCATATAGCAGGATATGTAAGCGTAACGCTAGATTCATAGCCCGCCACATGCAAGAATCAGAAAAGCTATTATCCTCTAACAAAGGCCAAAAGGCCTTTAAAACCAAAAAAAAAAAAAAAAAAAAAAAGGAAAGGCCAAAATGTATGAGTAATTGGCAGCTAAAATTGGCCTACCAGTGAAGTGAGAAGTCCCAATTTTACCTATAGTGTTATGGCCGAAATTGCCATTGAATTTATAGATGATTGAGGTTGATTGCCCATACATTGATGGATGTTCAATTGATCAAATTAATCTAGGTATTAGAAGTGATTTTATGTTTGAGAGTAGAACTTATTAGTGCGTCAATTTTAAGATGTGGCCTACTAACCACATTATGTTTGTTTAAGGGGTTAAGCTAGATAGTCACATCTCACAATCATAAATTTGCCAAGGTTCTAAGATGATGCGATTCATAGGCTATAAACGAAACTATTTTGGCTTGGTTAGGATAATACTTGCTATATATAAGCCCAATTTGGTCATAAGTTGATTGTTTATGAAACATGTAAAAGTATGTAGTTTGTAAAGGGCTATTAGTTAGTTGGTTGTCAGTCATGACTAAACTTTATTACCATGACAGTGTGGTTAGAAAGTCACAAATGTTTGAAAGAGATCAATGGTGTTGAAATTAAATAGAGTGCATCTATCATGTGGAATCAACAAATTAACTAATTTGGTGAAGAAGACAATTATACGTGATAGAGTATAAAACTATTCATGGGGCCTCAACCATCAACTTAAGTTTTTGGTTGAGTTGGTCCTCTGACATGGTACCAGAGCCAGTGTGACATAATGGTCACGGGTTCAAATCTCATCCACGCCTCCTTTCTAAGTGGAATATTTAGCGCCACCTATGAAGGAGGCCTGTGCTGCATCAACACTTCAAGCCCAATGGGCTCTTGCATGAGGGGGCGTGATAGAGTATAAAACTATTCCTGGGGCCTCAACCATCAGCTTAAGCTTTTGGTTGAGTTGGTCATCTGACAATACGCACTTTGCACTGATCCATATCAGTGGTGGTATTTAGCCTCAGATGTCTTTTACTCTTGATTACTATGTACTCATATCACTTTATTTGCAACATATTTAATTTGCATAACCCCTAGAGCAAGTGAGTGATGCATAACAGTTGTGCACAGTCGGAAGATTTATTGCCATGACATGCAGCATTGCAAGCTCAATGATTCAGTAGCCTGAGCATTTTATGCAGCTGCACCAAACATATATGCTTTGCATATTTATTTGATCTTTTGATGTCATATTCTTTGCGATATACGAGGGCTTAGTTACTCAATCACAGGGCTATAGTAGATTTCTCTGTAACATATAATTTAGCACTTCCAAGCATTCTATACTGCAAAATCTGCAATCAATGACATGAATTTTAACCTCTCTAGCTCTTCTTTTGGTTTCTTACTGTAGCTAGTTGGTAATTAGAGCAAACTGTGATTCTACAAATTTTACATTTGACCATAATTCAGTACAAAGGAGTGAAATCCTTGTGAATTGGTGCGTTAATAATTGGCAAAAAAGGACTGGCATCAAAGGGCTAGTTACAGCCTACAGTATTATACTACATACTACACATATTATTATCAGTTGTCTCATCAAAGAAATAGGAACATATCATTGGTGAAGTAGGGTGTAAGAATACTTTTAGCAGTTAGCACCAAATAAATGTGATCATCTCTGTCATGGCTGCACACCCATCTAAAGTTGCTTCCTTCCTTACCAACAAAGTTGTTGATGATTCTGGTGGATAAATTTGTAATTTTAATTAAGGGTAAAATTTTAGATTTTTTTTTTTGTAGGAGTAATTTTTTGTTCTCGATTTAGAGAGAATTGCCTTATCGCTTTGAAAATCTGTTGTTATCTAGATAAGATTATATATCGAACATTTAGTGATTCATAATTGTTCTTAAAATAAGATACGTGAGTTCATAGTGATTTTGAACCTAATAGATTTTTGTGATAATCTTTAACGACATCACGGCTAAAGAATCATTATAAGTGCTTTTACGTGCAATATTTTAGACTAGAACCGGATCGATCAACTCTATAAGAAATTATGGTCATTAAGTTATTTAGAATTGTAAGAAAAGGTTGTGTTGTTAAGGAAACTTGAAGTATAAGAGAGACATATAGACAAATATTGTACGTTATTTATGATTTTTTAATAAATCTATAAATATAACTAGACTAATATTCTATTCTTTTTAAAAAAGGGACGAAACTGCAATTATGATAACAACAATTTCTTTTTTAATCTTGACATGATATGGAACACCCTGTGAATTACAAATCTCATAAATAGAAATCAGTAACTGAGTGACTTCTTGTAAATCCTACTTTAAATCCTTTAATTTCTAGATGTGCATAGTAGGCCTTGTCTCCTCATATACCATAATCGAATCTTCACATGCTTAGCCGCCTTTCACAAGTAGTTCTTATTGGCTGGTAGGAGAGTTTGACCACATGTACACAAAAGAAGTTTATACTAATAAAAAATGATCTATAATTACACATCACTGATTTTAGCTCTTATGTTTTTATGTAAGATAACCCATACGTTAATTTCCCTTAACTTATAGCCTTCATTTACACTTGCAAAGTTGATTCACCACTAATATAAACAAAAATGATCTATAATTATACACTTCATATACATAATAATGTCTTAGATTCCTCAACCTAATACTTCTATGAAATTTGCGATTAATCAGTTCACTCTCCAATCTCCATCATCTCACTTTTTCCTTTCCACAAACCGAGCTTTATTTATATAAAAAAGTGGAAAAATTCTTATCTAATGAAATTCTCTCAACCTATCCCCTTCACCTAAACTCTCGTTCGACGAGCTAGCCTATTTTGTTTCAGTCTTCATTTATTCATTCGTAAGGAATTATGGTACAATCTTGTAAAATGTTTTGTTGGCAAAGATTCGTTTGAACTTAGTAGATTGTAGAGGAAAAAAATAACACACAAAAAAAGACAAGTTAAGAGGTGTATGGTAAGATATATACTAAATCAATTGACAATAAGAGAATTAGTTTATGAGTCTTATAAAACTTTATTGACATTATCTTAAAAAAAGTCCACATGTTATATTCAAAAAAACAATCGTTTATATAATTCGATATGCTAATTTTTAAAAACCGAAAGTTAGAAGCTTAACATTTAAAATAATCTCACAACAGTCTCCCGAAAAGGCTAATGGTTCTTAGCTTGTTTCTTTGTTTGCATACTTTAGAAATGTATATCCAATATTGGTTGTCTTATTTTTGGAAAACAACTTCTCATACTTAAGAAATGGACACTAGTGGTGGTGGAAAGTCTGAAAATCTAAAAAGTCTCATCGACTTGAAAATGACTTCCCAATATCACTTGAGAATTGAGATACATCATACATATGATATGAGACATTACCCTCCTCATCATCAAGGGCAATAGATTTATCAGTAATACTCAATCAATCTAAAGAAATTTAAAGCATGCATAAAAAATAGGTTGTTCTAGATTTGGTTTTGATTCGTTATCAATTGAACGATTATTAAATTACCCAAAATAAAAGTAAAGAACGCTCCCACTTAGTTCAGTGTTAGATACTCAGAATGCTTACTCCCTCATCATTCCAAAACAATCCATCTCGAGCGAACAAATGACAATATAATCTAAATATAAATAGTTTTACCAATTGGTAGAGTGTTTTTTGTTTTCTTTTTTTTAAAGATTTTTCGACATTGGAAGGCATAGCCACCTTGAGGTGAAAGGATATAAGAATAATTCTGACACACCAACAAAAAATTTCGTCTTGTAAGACTAGCGCATTCAACTTAAAAGGAGTCTAACAACTAAATAATCTACCCACCCTTAAATTTAAAGGCGTTGAGAATCAAACTACATGAGGTTTGAGCTCTTCCTTAATTCCTTTTAGCTCCAAGAGTCCCACTTGATTCTCGTAATGAAGAGAGTACACATGAAAATGGTCTAACTATTTAAAAAAATTTACATTACATTGTGTCATACTTCCTCCGTTCTTTTTCTATTGCAACAATTGAGTTTTCACGCTCGCCAATGCACAACTTCAACAATTAATATCTTTAATTACTTTATAGTAAAAATTATGCAAATTTGATATTTTGAAAGTATATATCAAGACGAATCTAACAAGGCCCCACATGACTATATTTTTTCTTACGTAAAAATCACAATAGATAGTTAAAGGGTGGTGTGTAAATAGTGTAAAAATCACATTGTTGCAACAGAAAAAGAACGGAGGAAGTATTATTTATTAGGAGAGTTAAAATAAATTAGATGACAATTAATTCAAGAATGGAGTATTAGATTAATTTTCAAAGTAAGTAAACTTAAGATGCTTTAGCTTTGGTGCTAGATCTTTGCACCGTTGCCTACTCTAGATTTAATTGCAATGTTTGCTAAGGACGAGGCATTGTAAGATTTAAAGAGTTAACTTAGATCATGCTTCCTCCCAAATCGGTAACAAATGGTTACTCTAATTTCACAGGATTGTGAACACCAAGATATAGAAATCATTGACATCACATGTAAATGTGCAATGCATGATTATAATAAAGTTAAGCATTTGTTGATATTACAAGCAACATAATATAGGTTGGATGCGTTGCAACGAAAATTAGAATGAATAGTTTACTATGTACAGTAACTCTTGATAAAAGAAATAACCTGCGTATTGCAAAACAGGAAGTTGTTAGTATGAGCGACCCAAGAAGATCTTGTTTAGTGTTTAGGTTATTTTTAATTAGTTAGGGCATTGATACGGCAAGTTGGCCATATTGCTTAGACAATTTTCGTTGAATTTCAGCTATTGATTATTGATAATTTGATATGCTCATTTAATGAAATAAGTGTATGAAAAATAATTAAGACATATAAATAGTTTGACTAAATTAAAGATACACAGTTGATAAGAGATTTGTCCATTTATATTGGCGATGGATCGTCATTTGTAATCTTTATAGTAGCTTACATCCCAGGTCTCAATTTCTTGTAGACGCGTCTTAGCTTGTACATTGATTTAGCTGACCACTAAAATACTAAAAAAATTAAAGTAAAATCAATAAAGCAGTTCAATCCGTAGAGGAGAATTGGCTTCTAGGAGAATGAGCGTCACTTGCTTTAGCACTTGACTTACCTTCTAATTCCATATCGGAGAATGGCCTTCTAGGCTTCTTTTTTTAGTAGAGCGAGGGAAGAGTTAATATTTATAAGGAAACCAACGTAAAATAACTAGTTTGGAGAAATTATAGTGGCTACAAAGTTATTATAGCCATTGTAAAAGACTCCCTGAGATGTATAATAATGGAATTTAATTAATTTAATTTTGAAGATAAATGAGTTAAACAACACTTACTAGTAAAAATTTCTACTTTCATTAACAAATTTAGAAATTTTTAAACAACTTTATCTGATTTCTATAATTTGTTTTCATTTTTCAATATCATTGAAAATAGAAAGTACGGTTTTTTCACCATATACCGCTAACAAATTTTTTTTTGCACCGTATACCCTCGCAAGTTTTCAAATTCACCATATACCCTTTAGTTTTCAAAAAATACATCAAACTACCCTTTTGACTAACGGTGTTAGACTTCCGTTAGCCATTAACCCCTAATCCCCCTAACCCTAATTAACTACCCTAAACCCTAACCCCTAATCTAATACCCTAACCACCCCTGAAGCCCCCTCCCCCACTCCCCACAACCCCGAAGCCCTCCATCCCCACTCCCCACGCAGCCTCCCCCCCACCTCGAAGCCCCCATCCCCACGCAGCCCAGAAGGCCCCCTTCCCAGCTCCCCTCCCCCTTCCCCTTCCCTGCGTAATCACACTCCTAAACCCTGAAAAAAATTCGAAAATTTTGGATTCAATTCGAAAAAATCTAGGTTGTTGTGTTTCGAAAAATTCGAAAAAGCGTTTGCTAAGTTCGAACATATGTGGTGAAAAAACGCCCAAAAATCCGAGGGGGGGTTGGTGCGACATACGGTTGCGGGGGAAGGGGAGGGGGGAGGGTGCGGGGGCAAGGGGAAGGGGATGGGGTTTTGGCGTGGTGGGGTGGGGGGCTGCGGGGGTGGGGGGCAGTGAGGGGAAGGGATGGGGTGGGATAAGGGTAGTGGTTGGGTGGTTAGGGTTAGGGTATTAGATTAGGGGTTAGGGTTAGGGTTAGAGTTAGGGGTAGATATAGGTTAGTTAATTAGGGTTAGAGGGGAATTAGGGGTTAATGACTAATGGAGTTTAACTCCGTTAGTCATTAAGGGTAAGTGGATATATTTTTTCAAAAGTGGGGGATATATGGTGAATTTCAAAAGTCGAAAGGGTATATGGTGAAAAAAAAATTATCATGGTTATATGGTGAAAAAACTGTATAACGAATAGCCCTGAAAATTAAAGGTTTTTGCCACGCGTAGTACCAACTAAAAAAGCATAAATAAATATTGTTTTTACATCCAGTCAAACTAAAAGTTAAAATCCACAAGAAGTGGTGAATTGTTGAAATTGTGTAATTTTTTTTTTGGGAGTACTAGTCAATATCACAATTCACAAATAGAGACAAACCAGAATTACTCATATATATGGGCTAAAAAATTATGAGGTCATTAACTAAGAATGCACATTCTTCTACCCACGTTTCCTATCTCTGATTCACAACTCACAAGTCACAAATCCCTCATATTCCTAACAAATTTTGTATTGAACTAAATATTGTCCACATTACTATGACTCATGCATAACCGTTAAACCTGAACAAGCCACAAATACAACAGTAGTAACGACACTTGTGGTGTAGTGTTTACTGTTTATACTGAGGACAAAAAACGTTCATTTTCCACCACTTATTGCTCCCCCCTCAATCCCTATGGTAAAAAAAATTAATATTAGCAGCAGTAAAATAAAAAAGATTCTGTAAATTTAGTATCAATTTCGTAAAACCAGAGAGGTAAGATTAAAGAAGGTAAAAGTTAAAACAGGGTCAAACTTTTCGCAACTCAAGGAAGTTGGACTCTGACACGTTCAAGTGAGCATCACCCACGGGAAAATAAAGCCCCAATTCTTGAAGTCTACCTTATGTTCCCAAACTACCCCTCCATTCACTCCACTTCATTCTACATTTAAAAGGGTAGTTTGGGAATCACATTGTGTTCATTTCACTTCAGATAAGGTGATTTGGTTTAATTTTTCTAATCTGGTTTAGACTTTAGAAAAAGTTTTGACCATATTTTAACGCTCATTTATATTTACAACATGGTAATCAAATATTTGATTCATCTTATCGATTATATTTCAAATATTTGATTTGTGTAAAGTTATAATCAAAAATTAAATATACATAGTAGTAACTAATGGAAATAACAAGGTTTGTTATGGTCTATTTGATTCTAACAATAATACATAATAATAAGTTCCTGATATTAAGGTAATTAAAGCATAGCCTAAGTATCTCTTTGCTTGATATATTTTAGACTGCAGTTGTATATCCTACGTTGTACAACCGTACAACCATCTAATTCGGCAAAATCCTTCAAGTTATCGAGTTAGAGAGTTGCTTTACCGTAGGTCTGTTTTGTTCACCTTATTTTCACTCCTTATCAGAATAAATAAGTTAAGATAAGGTTTAATAAGGACTAATAAGTTTTATTCAACTTATGTTTACTTATTTAAACTTATTAGACTTCATTAATCCTTATCGGAACTTATTAGAGTGTGTTCTCTTCACCTGAAAAAATCTTAACTGAACTTATTAGACCTGATTCACCCTTATTGGAACTTGTTTTGAGTATTGTGTTAGACCTGATTACACCTGATCTGAACTTACTGGACCTGAAACTTATTTTATAAGTTGAAGAGAACACACCCTTATGATATGAGAGTGTCTTACCTTATTTTTGCTGAAGTAAAATTATCAGAACTTATATGAACTTATTAGACTTTATTCATCTCTATTAGACCTAATCTGAACTTATTTTTCTAATAAGGACTGAAAATAAGGTGAATTAAACAAGCCCAAAATAAGGTTTAATGAATCTTTATAAGGTCTAATAATGATTAATAATGTCTAATAAATTCATATAAGTTCTCATAAGGTCTAATAATGTCTAATAAGTTAAGATAAACAAAATTGAGTTCAATAGAAGACCCCGTAGGCCGTAATACATACTACGTTCCAAATTTCCAATATTCCATAGCATATCTTCCGTTTTGCACAAAAGGGCATTGTAGGAATTTCCCTCAAAGCCTCACCTCGTAAGACCCTTTAAAAGACTTGAAAAGCGGGAGTTAACGATAAAGCCGTGAAAATCTGAAAACCAAAAACACTAAACAGAGTGAAGGAGAGTTAGAGAGAGAGAGAGAGAGTGCACCTTTGTTCTAGAGAGAGAATGTGAAGAAAGAAAGAAAAAATCAATGGTGGTTTGATTCCTGCAAACTTAAGGTGAAAGGTTTCTTCAATTTGAAGGAGGAGAGAGGAAAAAAAAAGAGAGAGAGAAAAATGACGACGACGACTGGAATAACAATACATGACCAAAATTTAGAGAAACAAATTGAGAAACATATGGGAGGTTGTATGGCTGGTTTCTTCAATATCTTTGATCGTTCTCAAATTATCTCCGGAAAACGTCTCTATCCTAAACGTCTTCCTCCTGCTCTCTCTTCTACGGTATATTTTTCATTCTCTTCAGAATTCATTGAGTTTAATGTTTGATTTGATTTGAATTTGAATTTGAAATCACATGATTTGATCAATTAGGGTGGAGATTCAGCATCGGAATCAATCTCAGCCGTCGGATCTCCGGCGATATCGATGGAATTCGAGAAACCGAAGCTTCAACCGGAGGTTCGATCACCAGCGCCAGAAACTCCTCCTTCTGCTTCTGCTGCTGCTACTGCAACTGTAAACTCCACTTCAATGGAGTCGGTGAAATCGCCATGGAAGTTCAACCGAGAAGCTCCGAGACTCTCGCTTGATAGCCGAGCAATTACCGACGCTAAAGGCGGTCTTCGACCGCGAGAGATCCGAATCAACACCGTCTCTACCTCCGGCGCCGCGGCTGACGACGGAAGAGACAATCAGCGACAGTCTCCGAGCGTTATAGCTCGTCTCATGGGACTCGAACAGCTGCCGAGCTCTTCTAGCAACGAGCCGGAGAAGAAGGTTGAGCTTCGTAGATCGGCGTCGGAGTCGCGATCGAGAGATTATCGGTTTTTTGATACTCCGAGCTTTCTCTCTCCTGTAACTACCAAAAATGAAGTTATTGGAGAGAGAAAATCGGATCAAATTTCTGCCATAACCAGAAACCAGAATAACAGCAATAACGGTTATGGTTATGGTTATGGAGGAAAGAGTAATATACAGAAGGTGAAGAATCAGAGTAGTAACAATAATCAGCGAAGATTAATGGTGGAAAAAAAGAGCTACTATAACACTGCTGATTTTTTTCCGGCAGAACTTCCGGCGAAACAACAACAAGAACAACATCAAGCGGTGACGATTTACGGAGAAATCGAGAGGAGGTTAAGAATGAGAGGAATCGATGAGCCTTCGAAAGATTTAGAAACTCTGAAGCACATTCTAGAAGCACTTCAGCTGAAAGGACTTTTACATTCCTCCACAACTTCCGCCACCTCAAATTATTCTCGTCATCACCGGAGATTCTCATCGGAGGAAGAATCTCCGGTGGTTTTAATGAGGCCAGCAAGATCTCCGGCGAATAATCGCCGGCGAAATATGAATAACAACTCTTCCTCCGGCGATAGTCCGAGGAGAGAGAGGCCGGCGAGAAGTCCGATGAGATCGCCGGGGAGGGGTGAGAATCGAACCTCGAGTCCTGTGGTTCGACGAAAAGGCGGTCCGTTAAGCGTCGAAACGCAGAGGAGAAGCAATGAAATGACAACGACGATGATGAGTAGTAGTAGTAGAGTTTCATCACATTCTCCAGTTCAATCTCCGAAGATGACGACGACAAGGCGGTGTGATCAGACGGTGAATCGATCACCTCGTAATCGGAGATCAACGGTTGAGGTTTGTCAAAGTGAGAGAATCCTCAGTGGTCCTGCATTTGCTGAGGATGAAGCATCTACTACTATTTCTGAAAGCAGCTTCAGTACTTCCTCACATACCGACAATGAGGTACTTACACTTAATTCAAATTTAACAATTGTTCATTTTCATAATTAATCTTTTAATTACACTTAATTAATCTTGATTAATTGATTTTTGTTTTCTCAGCAGAGATGGAGAGTAGAGGAATACAGAGATGGAAGGAATCTACTAGAGAGGTGTGATAAACTACTACACAGCATAGCAGAGATAACTGCAAACTCGAACTCAAACTCAAACTCGAACTCGAACTCGGCTGAGTTGCAGCAACCGAGTCCAGTATCGGTGCTTGACTCATCTTTTTACAAAGAAGATGACTCACCTTCACCTGTAAAGAAACGTACCATTGATTTCAAAGGTAAATTACCTCACATTATTTTTTTTGACTTTTTGATCATGACGTTTCATAGCTGTTATACTACATATTTATTCACTAAATTTAACGTACTCATGATTTTAACGTAAGATTGAGGTTTTCAAAATCTGCTTGTAAAATCAAATCATGTACTCTACTCACTTGTCCTGCTAACAACCACTGATCTAGTACTGAGTACTGACTACTGAATATGTGATGAACATGTTATGAAAACCCAAATAATCACATATGGTACTACGACGGTCCCTACTGAAATATGTACTCTCGATTTTATGAAAAAAATTACAATTTTTCGACATTTTGTGTGATTTGAACTAGTAATGTACAATCGGTTTGGTTGGATGTCCTTCACTAGTCACTAGATTATAACGTCATTATTACTAAACAAAAGAATCTTATCATGAAAAGGAATGAACATGTTAGAGGTTTGCTTATCGATACACATGCAAGTTTTAGATAATTTCTCCTAGTTACTAGTATTTGTGATCTAATATTAGATCCTTGTAATTATATCCTTGAGGAAGGGTGTGGTTGATAGTATTATAATAGAGGGGGAAGATTAATGATTAATTAATAGGTCTGTGTAGATCAGGTGTATTGTACTATAAAATATATTTTTTCTTTTTTGACGTGAAATTATGTTAACGTTCATTAATTCAAAGAGAGCAAGTCATTGCATACAATATAAGTACCCAACCTCATTGACATAAAAATGATTCAATACGTGGATGATTATTCTGCATTTTGGGGTGACTAAATCTTGTATACAATAAACGACTTTTATACAAGTTTTTCGTTTGAAGTTGAGGTGGTGGAGTAGTGGCATCACTTCCTATCTCGTATCCCTAAGGTTTAGGGATCAGACTTCATGGGATTCATTTAAGGAATTTTCCTTATCCCCTCGAGTGCGCCCCTTCATCTTACCTTAAAAAAATAGATTTTTTTTGTTTTGTTTTGTGGCGCATTGCATTACAAGTTTTTGTGATGATGAAATTATATGCAGCTTGCACATGGTTATGTAACGTCACCTGATGCATCCCCTTTAAGAGTTTGAGGAGGGTCAATTGGTTTAACATTGATATTGATGTTATTGTCGTGTTGATTAGTAAGTTAATGATTATAATTAAGGTTAATTGAATAAACATTAAGAAGAGATTGATGAGAGTGCTAACTTCAAGAGTGAAGTTAAGAATAAAATTTGTGAAAATGCATAAAATACAGACTGGATATGAAAGTGAGCCAATTCTATCTACTAAAACAAACCAATGAGGGAAGAGAAGTGGCATCTCATGTTAGCTCAGATAAGTGACCAGTGGGGTTGTTTCTGGGGAAAATTAAAGTAGCAGGGGAGCCTTAAACCCACACATGATCAGCTCAGCCATCACGTGGGTTGCTCTCTTTCTCTCTCCTCTCTTTCTATCCCCATCTCATCTGGATCCTTGATGACGATTGAACACTACTTATTATGAAACCAGGATTATTGTACATTAGTTTTTGGTCAAGATTTTATTAATTACTCATTTATGAATTTTAACTGTAAGCCTTGTTTTTATTGCAATCTTCCAACCCCATTTTGACTAATTGTGGTAAAACAAAGTGTCTTTCTCACTTTATTTTGACTTATCTTATAATATAAAAAGTTCAGATAAGTTTTAATACTTCTTACTGTTCTTTGGACGTATGTCTATTATATAAGGAAAGATAGGAGGACACCAAAAATTATAAACCCCATTATACCCTCAACCAACAAAAAACAAATCTGCCCTCTTTTGCCGTTATAATCTCAATTAACAAAAACAATTTACAATATCTCTAATTTATTGGTTATTAAAAAACAAAAGAAAAAATACAGTGAACGTTGTGAACAATTTTTTGTACATGTTATTAGGCAATTAAGCTTTATTTCTATTTATTTTCGCACGCATCGTGTGCATATAAGACTAGTTATTAATATTGTAATTACTAGATAAATTACTCGAGTATTGACATCAAGCAGGATTTTTTAGTTTTGATTTTCCTATTAGAGATCTATGACAAGAAGAACGTGTCGACCGGTGTTACTAATACTTAGTTATTGCTTAATTTGTGACTGTTAGGCTTTAGCTTCATATAGTAGGGCTGCATATGTGTATATCTCCTATTTGCCAGATCTATGTATACGTGTGTGGGATATACATTAGACCTGTATTAAATGGGTCATAAATGAGACTAAAAACTACTAAGATGAATGTTCTGTGTAAAGTAGTTGAGGAGTAATAATGGCTGATGAAGATTTTCTGTTTAAGTTTCTTCCCACTGACATTAGTAACTGTCGCATTCAATTTATGAGGCTTATGTATAAGAGAAATCCTAAATCTAGTCCTTTTTTTGTGTGTTTAATCATATGAATTTCTTTTTGGTACTAAGAACTGTCTCCTTCCCTGACTTAAAAATAATAATAATCTCTTCATTTCTGATTACCAGATCAAGTAGTTATGGACTTGGAAGATGAACTGTTGTGGAGCCCATCATCAATAATCCAATTATCAAAGCTTGATCATGACATGTATTCATCAGACGATTCAGAATTCAGCTATGTTTCAGAGGTACTCAGAGCATCAAATTACCTCCCAGATGACAATAACTTATTCCAATTATTAGAGAAGCAAAGCTCAATTAGAGGCAGTAAAGACAAGTCCAAAGCTTCAATTCTTCAAAGGAAGCTCATCTTTGATACCGTCAACGAAATCCTCGATCGGAATCGAGAATTACCCCCTTGGAAAGCGGTTTTAATAACGGATTCAACCTCCGGGAGACCGCCATTGGAGCAAATTTGGTCAGAGTTTCAAAAAATCCGAGAGCGAGGCCCGTCTGAGGACCTCCTCGAGGTCATAAGCGGGGTGTTGAAGAAGGATTTAGCCGGGGATTCGATAACCGGGTGGGCCGATTGCCCGATGGAGATGTCGGAGGTGGTGCTCGACATCGAGCGATTGATATTCAAGGATCTCGTCGGCGAGACAATCCGAGATCTCGCTACCTTTGCTGGGGAAAGTACGGGACTACAAGCACCTCGTAGGAAGTTAGTTTTTTAATAGCGCGGGAAAAGAGAAACATTTGGAAATAGTGGGATAGAGAACAGCTTTTGGCGCGCTTTTTCCGTTTGTTTATCTCCTCCACTAGCCAAAAAAAGGAGCCCCCACCAATTGGGTGTTTATTATTTAATTAGAGGTTTATTATTAGGAGTAATTTATTTCACTTAATTTCTAAGTTTTCGTCGGCCATGTTTTTTTGTGGTAATTTTTATGGAATTGTGGACTTAGATTTGAGAATGTAGGCTCAGCTGAAACCCAGGCAAATCTAACGGTCACTTTTTTTTTCTTATAAATAATTTTTCCCTTTATCTTTTTGTTTCTTTTAGAAAAAAAAGATGTAAAGCAATCAATTAGGAGATTTTTTTTTTTAGTTTTTTTAATTTATTTTAGTAAAGCAAGTGTCATGTGAAGGGCATGTGGGTGAGCTGAAAAGGGCAGATGCTGCTGTCATGGGTTGTATGGAAATAATAAAACAGATGTGGAAGCTGAAGAAAAAGAAAAAAAGTGAAAGCCCAAAATAAAGGTGAAAAACAAGTGGGGGCCCAATTGTGGATTATTGAGGGGGGGCTATATAGCAGAAAGTTTGGTGTTAATTAATTGAAATTCCATGTGTTTTTTGTCTCTAAGTAAGAGAGAATTTGTAATCATGACTTTTGTTTTGGTATAATGTAGTACTATACTAGTCTACTAGTTGTGATAAAAATTATGGAATGAATGGGTCAGCTTAAGCTTTTTACATGCCATGCTCATTGTCACGCTACCTGCTATAGATTTATTAGTATGCGTGGGCCCTTGTATTTTTGGCCTGCCACGACTTGTGCGCCCAAGTTTGAATTTCCCATTTTTGATTGTTTTTGCTGCATTACTTTGTCCCATGATTGTTATCTACAACTCTTTACCCCTCTTTGATAGGTTCAATCATCAATGATATTATTACAAATTTATTTGAGTTTGTTGAAACTTATTTTAATATAATCAGATATTAAGATGCTAATAATAGTTCAAAATAAGACAAATTAGTTGGCTGTTATGTTCTAATTATTAAAGTAAAAATAATTAGTATGAGCAGTATGTGTTAGCCTTGTGGTATAGGCATCAGCTCGGATCCCAAAAGTCTTGGATTGAATCTCACCCCTAGCAAATAGTATATTATTGGTTTTCCCGTTATTCCCCCAACTTTCTAGGACTATTTCTTACCCGCCTATAGAAAAGGTAAAAATACAGAGAATGAGAATCTTCCTTTCATTCTAAGATCAAGTGAATAATTAGAACAGAAAAACATCTCTCATTTTCTAAAATAAAAGTAGGGGCAGCCGCCAGCCGGACAGGTAGAATCTAATCGGCTTATCAACCCATTATCCTTAGTTAGCAAAAACAGTTCTAAAACTTTGAAGTATAACTTGTCATGTAGAAATGATTGTTGCAGCTCAACTAACTTTCATTAACATAGCTTAAAATGTAATCATACTTAATTAGGTTTGTAACCAAATCTATTTCCATTTAAAGACCAAACAGAAGTTAAATCAGAACAATTCAAAATAGGTAATTGAGAGAGATGGATAGATAGATAGGAGAGGGATGTAACAGAGAACCCAACATGTCAAGATTACTCCACTGAACTCACAATCATAGCCTTTTTAACTCACATGCTAGCTGATCAGAAATTATTTACTTTAAAAGTCAGATCTCACACATTTGCATCATACCACTCATAGCTATAGCCTATACTAAGCTAGCCTAAAGCACTAGCGAATTGATTGGATTTCCCTACACTTGGCGAATGGAATTGCGATAAGCCATTATTGGTTTGACATAAATTTGCCATCTTGATATTATTCATGCATGAACATGATCAATCGACTTCTTTGTTAGATGTTACATGTCATATATGTGGGGTAAAGCACATTATAGTATGTTGTTGCATTGTAAGTTGTAACAATAGAAGCCCATAATTTTTTTTTTACTCAATTCCGAAACTAGAAGGACTTGTTTGTCCCTATTTGACCAACAATATTATATTCTCTACATTTTTATACTAAAGCAATAGTGTCTTTCCTATTTCTAGTTGAATATATAATTTCTATTATATTCTATACATTTTTATAAAGCAATAGTGTCTTTCCTATTTCTAGTTGGATATATAATTTCTATTCATTGGACAATTTTCCTATTATTTTGTCTTTTTGCATTGTGTGAAAATTTTACAATGGTTCTAGTTTATTTGTATTGTAGTTGAGCATCACGAAGTAGAAAGAAGGGTGAAGTTTTTTTATTTCATATTTGAATCTATCTAAGGATTGACAATGCTTGAATAAATCATATAGATGCCTATATAAAATACTTATGTAATATAGCATAATTTCGTCAATTTATATCATAAAACTGATGATATTGCAGAATTGTGGGGAAGTACGTAGAGGGAAACTTATAGAAAAGAAAATGCTACAAGTCTATTGGAGCCTCTCATGTATAAGTATAAGCCTTGGGCTTATATTAGGTAGTATCATGTATAGTTTGGGCTTGAGCATGTGAGTAATAGGTTGTATATAACTTACTCGTCAATAATCAATATAAACTAGAAAAACACTTTAAACCTAAATACCTATTTATGACATGGTATCAGAGCTTTCCTCCCTGCAAGTATAACTCTTCCCTAATCCGGTAAAATTTTTTTTTTTGCTGGAATCTCGCCCCACCAGCGTGGTTTGCGTTTTCCGATCATGGGCGATGAAGGTCTTATTGATGTTACTTCTCCTTTCTACCTCGGGTCTGGAGATCAGCCTGGCAATCTCATCACTCACGTGATGCTCACCGGTGATAATTACGTGGCCTGGTCTCGCGCTATTACTCTTTCTTTGAAAGCCCGCCGAAAATTCGGTTTTGTTGATGGTACCATCAACGTTCCTACTGACAAGAAGAAGATGCTTACTGACAATAAACTTACTGTCAATAATCAATACAAACTATACATGATACTACCTGATATAAGCCCAAGGCTTATACTTATACATGAGAGGCTCCAATAAAGTCTATTATCTTCTACCAAGTAAGGCTTATCCTAGTGATAAAAGTTTGACTTCATGGCTTCAAGGTCATGGGATCAAACCCTACTAAGTGCTCTTTGTGGGAGAGAGTTCCTTTACCATCCTCCCTCCCTCCCAAGAAGTCTAACCTGCAAACTTGACTGGTTATACTTATACTTGCAAGCGATACCAGTTCGATAGGGATTTTCCTACATTGAAAATCAATATGGAGTGAAGGATGGTTTCCTTGTATAGTAATGTGCATCAGTTTGAAGTTTGAACAAAAAATAACTACTATTCTTTGAAACTAAGAATATCCTTATATAAACTATATATATTTTTTTTTTAAGTCTTGAAGTTTTCAATCAACGAAATAATGGCTCCTTTTTCTTAAGCTGTAAATTGTAATTTACAATATTCGTTTACCCCACAAAAGTGAATACAGTATGTAGTTCAATAAATAAACCAAAGTACATGAGTCAGGTAATAAATATGAATATTTTCCAAATATGTACTCTACTTCTAGAGTGTAAATTTAGTGTCTTTGTCTTATTCATCATACATTATTCATGATTGGGTCCTAGCTTCTACTCTATTTTCCATAACATTTTTGAAACCGACGATTTTAGCTTATGATAATATTTGAGTATTAGACCATTGAAGTTTAATAAACACTACTAGAAGCCAGAAGCAAATTTTGACGTACGAATTGGGACAAGCTAGGGATGAAAATCAGCATGGAGAACTTCTATCAGCATACTACCATCTATACTAATATATTAAAAGGCGTTTCTAAACAAGGAACGGTGTCATGTGGCGTTCTCCCTAATGGCATTTTACTCCATGTAATCCATTATCTTTTATACTTGGTCATTGTATTGGTAAGACACCATGCCACTTCTTTGGTGAGTAAAAAAACACATTACCAAAATATTCTGCATCTGGATTACTCCAATATGAGATTATTACCCATCACATTACCATAATATTATAAGCTGCATATTTGTTTTAGATTGATATATATAAACAAATCACTTTTCACATTTAATATGATTAGGTTTTTTATATCACCTTTTGCAAGAACAATCTAGATCAGTTTAGTAATCCCACTAATGCTTATTAGTAACTCTATATATGTGTAATTAGTGATCCCATTTTATGCATTGTTTGTGATCCACATCACATAATTTGCTAGTGATGTTACGCTACGCACAGAAGAATATGCATTAAAAAGTAAAAATATATTTACTATAATATTTTTAACTCAAAATTTCAAAAACTGTCTTGGAAGAGATGTGCCTAATTATTTAGGAACAGTGAAAGAGTATAAGTTTCCCGATTATGCAACAAATAATTGGTTTAATTTTGTAATGAATAGGGTAAAGAAGGACTATAGTACTATACTAGACAAAAAGAACTCCTCATAAGTTGCTAGTAAACTCAAATAAAATTCTACCAAGCGACATTGGCCTAATGGTATGGCTTCCTATCTCCCACATGGAAGACCAAGGTCCAAATCTTGGTGGAAGCAAAATTTCAATATTGTTGGGGGGAGGGGGGTTTGGGGCTTGTTGGGCCTCTGGGTGAGTGACCCTATGCGAGCGTAGCCCAGAGGAAATTCATCTTACCACGGGTTCCCGAAAGGAAGCCTAAAAAAAAACTCAAATAAACTTTTGATGGCTAGACCTTTGGGAATGAGATAAGGAGAAAGATAAGAGAAATCCATCCTTTAAGAACTACAGTTGATAAGGATAAAAACATGTAGCCTTGCTTATAAGTTGAAATATCTTCTAACTACACCAAAAATTACTTTAATAATTAAAGCAATAAGTTCAATTCACGTAAATTCTATAAATATAAGTTGAAGATGAACATATATTGAAACCCATAATTCTCATTCTATCTTCAAAATGTTTTTTAAAATTTTTTTTTTTTAATACAATAGGTGTATGTAAAATAGTCACAATTGAATAGTGTTTTAAAAAAGGTGCTCTTATAATTGGAAAATTCCCATCCGATTAATTGGGCTTCTATGATACAGTTGCTTAAAACCATTTTAGGGTATCTGGCCCATTTTTGACAGCTTGCTTATGTCTCCATCTTAATGCAATATTTGTTGACAAGTATAGATACCCAACAAAATGTTTTCCTGTCTCTCTCGTACAAACTTCATTAAATTCTTTGCTCCCTTCCACAAAAAAAAAAAAAAAAAAAGAAAAAAAATTTGTGGAGAGAGAGAAGCATAACAAAATTTTGAAGGCTAAACCTTTGGGAATGAGATAAGGAGAAAGATAAGAGAAATCCATCCTTTAAGAACTACAGTTGATAAGGATAAAACATGTAACCTTGCTTATAAGTTGAAATATCTTCTAACTACAACAAAATTTACTAAAGACGTAAACCTACCAAAAAAATGTAGATGTAGATTAGCGCTGTCGGTTTGGTTGAAAACCGATGGTTAAACCGCAAATTGATAACCAACTGAACTGAATAAACTGAACTGAATTGACCCATAGCGAAAAGTTAAAACCGATAAGTCAATCAAATTAAAGTAAACCGCAATTAACCGAATCGAAATCGAACCAAAAACAAACTAAATTGAAATTAACCGCACGGAAAACCGATTTAAACTGAACTGAACTGAACTGAAAATGAACTGAATTTAATTGAAAACTGTTTCAAACTGTTTTTAACTGACCTGAATCAAACTGAATATAACTGTTTTTAACTGAACTGAATAAAACTGTTTTAAACTGAATTGTATAAAACTGTTCTGAACTGAACATCAAACTGAATAAAAAAGTATTAAACTGTAGAGAATAAAATTGTCTCAAACTGAACTGTTTCAAAATATAACACCTAATTTCGTAATTTTTTTTAAATTTGTATTATATTAGACCTTGGCCTTGTTCATTGTTATACTTTGACTTTGATTTATTAGTCCAAGCCTATATTGTGTATATCATATGTACAGTATAACTTATCCTCTCACGCCTCTTCACTTCTATGTGTATTCTAACTTTGTGTGAAAAAGTTTTTTAAACAATGAACCAAGGTCCAGTATAATTTTTCTTGTCTTTCAATGTTAAACTAGAATGAAGTGCAATCAATTTAAAGAACTAAAATTTGAAACATGTTTCACATGTGCCTAGAGGTGTTAACGAGCCGAACCAAAACCGAACATGTCCAAGCTCGGCTCGGCTCGGCTCGAAGATTGTCAAGGACAAGCTCGGTTCGAGCTCAAAAATTTGAGCTCGTTTGGAGCTCGAGACAACCTAACCCGAGCTCGGCTCGAGGCTCGACTCAAAACTTAAACTTACAAATAATAAAAATAGAAATAGATTGAACTTAGATAAATCAGGCTTGAAAAATTCTAAAACCCAACTAAATCTTGTCAAACTCAATTAATTAAGTCAAGGGTTGCAGATGCCCAAGAAGAGTTCGGCCCATTAAATAAATTAGGCACAACTTCCACAAATATCAAGCCTCCATGTACACCCATATTTAAAGAGTTGATTTCTTATTGCACTTGTTATAGCTTAGATGTGGGACTTTTGTAATCTGAAAATAATATCACCCCAAAGGCACTGTAATGCTCTAGCTTTCATTGCTCACCGATGTGGGATTTGTTAAACCCAACAAAAGAAACGCTGCATGTTAGAATACGTACTACCAGCCCATCATGCCAAATGTGTATAATATGTAAGGTTTGCTAGCAGTGTTATCATTTTTTCCAATATGTTTACACAAATAATTTAAAGTGATGGAATTTTAGTAGAATAATTAATTTTATATTAAGTTCAAGTTTTTGGGTCTTGCATATTTAATGATTGTCCAACATTATAAAATAAGACAAATCAAACAATAAGTATAGTTAAAGACTTAAAGGGTAATAAGATTATATAGGGAAAAGAAGGTTGGTCTTCACATTTTTTTATCGATGTGGGACATTACTTTTTTACATAAAGACTATCTAAAATATTTTCGAGCTTGCTCACGAACTCTCGAGCCGAACTTAAGGAGGCTTAGGCTCAGCTCGTTATGGTCTCGAGCCAATCTCGAACTTGAGCCGAGTCCCCTCGAGTCGAGCTTTGACCGAACTTTGACCGAGCCGAGCTCGAATAGTTTGCGAGCCACCCAGGCTCATTAACACCCCTACATGTGCCTCCTCACTTTTATATCTCACTAAAATTCAATTATTATTTTATATCTACAAAATCATTTAAATATATTAATTTCATCATTTACTAAATGTATACTATATCATTCCTTTATAACTATTCATAAGTTGGTACCATCTAAAATTAATTTTCTAATAATATGATATTTCAAAATATTGCAATTGATACGTTTATAAAAAATTTAATACTAATAATTAATATATTATGAAAGAGAGGAGAGAGTTTCTTTTATGATTACCCACTCACATTAACTATTCTATACACTAATCAATTCGTATTAGCTTGTGTTTATACTAATCTATATTCGAAATTCAATACTTTGATCTATACACTATTCTATACATTAATATATACTCAAAATGCAATACATATATCTGCACAGTATACTGATCTAGTTTAGCCTAATGATTACCCAACTACACTGATTTTGGCACATTATACTCGTATTATATTAGCTTGTGTTTATCGACTTTAATCATCATCATCACTAAATCATGATCATTCACCATTATAAATCATCATCACCTTGATCATTTATTAGTTTATACTCACATGTGTGAAAGTTAAGAGAATACATCAAAGATTATTATTATTATATTTATATAATATAAGTGTATAGTTATAAGTCTTTCATTGTTCTTATTGGATAACAAATTGTTTCGATTCAAGTAGATGTTTTGAGTTTGAAAGTGAATATAGCTTAATGACGATTAACTGGAATGGAGTATTGTTATCCTTAACAAACTTATCGACTTATATTTAATAGGATTTACGATGCGGAAATATAAACAATTTATATAAAACCTATTCCCAATAACACCATATAATACTATAATGAATCTAAATAAGAGAGTAAAGGATTTTACCCTTGATGCGTGCCTCGTTGATGTTTAGAACGTCAAGTGAAGTTCCTCCACAAGTAGTCCACCACCACAAAGTATGATTAACCCTTAGGTTTGCTAGAACCTTGAATAACTCTTATGTAATAGTTTTGTGTTTTAATAATTTTGAGAAAAAGAATTTCTCTCAAAATCACATTTGCATCTCACGGCTATATCTTTCTCACAAATCAGAATGATCTATATTCATCCTTCTTATACGGTACAACCAAGTATTAGAGGAGGAGAAAAAATTCTTCATTCCTTTTTAATAACCAATCAATCAAGGATTGATTATGCAAAGATCCATATCAATCATATATTGACATTATTAATCATATCTATAAATAACATGATTGTTGTGATATTTTCCAATCCAATATTGGAAGATATATTTTTCACAAAAGACTACAGGGTATTTATCTGATAAAATTAGTTTTATACTAATTAATCATATTGTAGTTTAGGTGTGACCCTATGGGTCCAATATAGTTTAGTAGTAAATATCGATCATTAATTAATACTACAAGTCAAGATTGGCTTCTAGCAAAGCATCATGACTACCCAAACTATATGGGATATAATTAATAATTATTTATAACATTTGAGTTATGCACTTGATCGTAGGACATACTCCAACAATCTCCCACTTGTCCTAGAGCAAGTGGTGCTTTATAATTCCTTTGTCTCTTATTGTTATATCTGAACATAAGGTAAGAAAACTTGTCATCCTTATGAAGTCCATAATATTTCTCAGTCTCCAAGTTCAACTGTCTAACGAATGATTGAATCACAATCCATTCGAGCACGGCCATGCATTTTACAGTCTAAACTCTCCGAGAGGCCCAAAACAACATTCCTATGTAATAGGAGGACAATTCCATCTTATTTACCCTCTATCCTTCACACGACTCATAGCAACATGTACATTGCCTTTATAGTCTCCTTTTACGGCACGACGTTTGGCAATGCCAAAGTGTACTAGTCATCAATGTAAGGAATCAGTGGTAAACTCAAGTCTGAGGAATCAACTCGTTTATATATTTTAGAGAAACTTATGACATTCAGCTCTTAACAATTTCTCTATGTGGGTCAAATCCAATGTGTATTCACCAATTCACATTAATATAATTGATTAGACATCCAATGCCCCTATGATCCATGAAACATGATCATCAATCAATCTATAAACTAATCATTATAGGTCATTAATGTACCTACTTAATGACCTGATTAGGGACTAGGTAATCATTTATTTTAGTTCACTTAATAGGGTTCCATAGTTGCGTCCTCGTACTCAACATCCTATTTAAAACAACTGATTACTTTGGACATTTGTTTTAATACTAAACCGAATTTAAACAAACATATATATTTATAAAATAAACATAAACCTTTTATTTCAATAATGAACAACATTCAAAATTAAGTACAAATATAGGTCATTCTCCAATGTTCCTAATTCCCATAGCTGAAGTATGACTCTCATGTTTCTGCTGAGAAAGTGGCTTAGTAAGCGGATCTGCAACATTGCTATCCGTATGTACTTTACATATCCTAACATCTCCTCGATCAACTATCTCTCGAATCAGATGAAATCTCCTGAGTACATGTTTGGATTTTTGGTGTGATCTTGGTTCTTTTGCTTGTGCTATAGCTCCAGTGTTATCACAATAAACATCCAAAGCACTAGCAATACAAGGAACCACTCCAAGTTCAAAAATGAATTTTTTTATCCAAACGGCTTCTTTTTTGCTTCGATGCAAAGCAATATACTCAGCTTCAGTTGTAGAATCTGCTATAGTGCTCGCTTGGAACTTTTCCAACTCACTGCTCCTCCATTCAAACAAAATATGAATCCCGACTGCGATCGAAAATCATCCTTATCTGTTTGGAAACTAGCATCAGTATAACCTTTTATACTTAGCTCATCCTCTCCTCCATAAACTAAGAATTTTTCTTTAGTCCTGTTAAGGTACTTTAGAATATTCTTCACAGCAGTCCAATGGTCATCACCTGGATTTGCTTGGAATCTCTCGGTCATGCTCAAAGCATAGGAAACATCTGGTCTAGTACATATCATGGCATACATGATGGATCCAATAGCTGACGCATATGGGATCTTGCTCATGCGGTCTTTCTCATCAGTCGTCGAAGGACACTGAGTCTTGCTCAGACTTATGCCATGAGACATGGGTAGAAAACCTCTTTTACAACCTTTCATATTGAACCTAGTAAGAACCTTATCAATATAAGTTTCTTGACTTAGTCCAATCATTCTTTTAGATCTATCTCTATAGATCTTAATGCCTAGTATGTATTGAGCTTCACCAAGGTCTTTCATTGAAAAACATTTTCCAAGCCATATCTTTACAGACTCTAGCATAGGAATGTCATTTCCAATCAGAAGTATGTCATCCACATACAAGACCAAGAAAACAATCTTACTCCCACTAACTTTCTTGTAAACACAAGATTCCTCTTCATTTCTGAGAAAACCAAAACCTTTGATTGACTCGTCAAATCGGAGGTTCCAACTCCTTGATGCTTGCTTCAATCCATAAATGGACTTTTGAAGCTTGCATACCTTTCTAGGTGCATTAGGATCAATAAAACCCTCAGGTTGTGTCATGTACACTTCTTCTTCCAAAAAACCATTTAGGAAGGCGGTTTTAACATCCATTTGCCATATTTCATAGTCATAATATGAGGCAATTGCTAGAAGTATCCGAATAGATTTCAGCATAGCTACTGGTGAAAAGGTTTCATCATAGTCTATACCATGAATTTGTTTGAAACCTTGTGCCACTAGCCTAGCTTTATGGATATATACATTTCCATCCATGTCAGTTTTCAACTTGAAAACCCATTTGCATCCAATAGGTTTAACCCCATCGGGCAAATCAACCAAGTTCCAAACTTGATTTTCATACATGGAGTCCATTTCGGATTTCATGGCTTTTGACCATAAGTCGGAATCTGAACTAGCCATAGCTGCTTTGTAGGTAGTAGGCTCATTGTTTTCTAAAAGCAATATTTCTTTATTATCAGATATGAGAAATCCATATCTCTCAGGTGCTGAAATTTTCCTAGTAGACCTACGAGGGGCGGGTGCCACAGAGGTAGATTCCACAACAGGTTGTAGAGTCTTATCAGTTTCCACAACAACTTGTGGAGGCTCCTGATATTGTGGCTCATTTTCAGCTCGAATTTCCTCGAGGTGAATATTTCTCCCACTTGAATTTCTAGAAAGATGTTCTCTTTCGAGAAAGACACCAGTTCGAGCCACAAACACTTTGTTCTCAGTTTTATTGTAGAAGTAATACCCCTTTGTTTCTTTTGGATAACCCACAAAGTAACATTTGTCAGATTTAGGTGCAAGTTTGTCAGATTGTAAACGTTTTACATAAACTTCGCATCCCCAAATCTTAAGAAAAGACATAGTTGGAGTTTTTCCAGCCCATAACTCATATGGAGTCTTTTCAACAGCTTTGGTTGGAGTTCTGTTTAAGATTAGTGTGGCAGTTTCCAATGCATGACCCCAGAATGATATCGGAAGATCGGCCTGACTCATCATTGATCGAACCATATCTAATAGAGTTCGATTTCTCCTTTCGGACACACCATTCCATTGTGGTGTTCCTGGAGGAGTTAGTTGGGAAAGAATTCCACAACTTTTGAGATGGTCATCAAACTCTTGGCTTAAATACTCACCACCTCGATCAGATCTAAGGGCTTTTATTGTCTTGCCAAGCTGATTCTGTACTTCCATTTGAAATTCTTTAAACCTTTCAAAAGCTTCAGATTTATGCCTCATAAGGTAAATATACCCATATCTACCGAAGTCATCCGTGAATGTTATGAAGTGCGATAATTGCCTCTAGCATTTGTACTCATTGGTCCACAAACATCGAATGTATGAGACCTAATAAGTCATTTGCTCTTTCACTTACACCAGTGAATGGAGCTTTTGTCATTTTGCCAAGTAAGCAAGATTCGCATGTATTATATGATTCGAAATCAAATGATTCCAAAAGTCCTTCCTTTTGAAGTTTTTGGATACGTCTCTCATTTATATGGCCAAGACGACAATGCCAAAGGTAAGTTTTATTTGAATCATTTGATTTGGCCTTTTTAGTATCAATGTTACAAACTTGTCTTTCTAAATCTAGCAAATAGAGCCCATTAAATAAGTGAGCACTACCATAAAACATTCCATCCTTTTGAAAAGAAAGATATTTATTCTTAATCTCAAAAGTAAACCCTTCTGTATCCAAACAGGAAACAGAAATAATGTTTTTAGAAATAGCTGGAACAAAATAACAATTATTCAAATCCAAAACAATCCCAGAGGGCATTATTAAACTAAAAGTGCCTACGGCTAAAGCTGCAACCTTTGCTCCGTTGCCAACACGTAGGTCCACTTCCCCTCGAGCCAAGCTCCTACTTTTCTTTAGTCCCTGCACATTTGTACAAATGTGAGATCCACATCCGGTATCAAATACCCAAGAATTAGAAATAGTGAGATTAACTTCAATAACATGTATACCTGAGGTAGAAGCAATATTGCCACTCTTCTTGTCCTCTAGATACTTAGGACAATTCCTCTTCCAATGACCTGGTTTGTGGCAATGAAAGCATTCTTGGTCTGGAGTAGCTCCAGCCTTAGTTTTGACAACCTGTTTGCCCTTACCCTTACTCTGAGGGTATTGCTTTTTATTGCCTTTCTTCTTGAAAACCCCTTTCTTTTTCTGAATCATAAGAACATGATTCTTAGGTGCAACCTTGATACTTGGTTCAGCAGTCTTGAGCATTCCTAGAAGCTCATTCATAGTCTTCTCCAACTCATTCATGTTAAAGTTTAACACGAATTGGTCATACCCCTTATGAAGGGAGTGGAGAGTGATGTCAATTGGTAGCTCATCCCCTAAAGTGACACCTAATCGTTCCAGATTCTCAAAATAACCCATCATTTTGAGAACGTGTGGACCAACAGGTTCACTTTCTTTGAGACTGCTCTCAAGGATAGCCTTAACCGTTTCATAGCGCTCAATTCTTGCTTGTTTTTGAAACATAGCTCTGAGCTGATGAATGATGTCAAAAGCCTCCATATTTTCAAATTGTTTTTGCAATTCAGAATTCATGGATGCTAACATCAAACATGTGACATCAAGAGATCTAGCTACTGCCGTATCATATGCTTTTCGAGTCTCAGTAGATGCTCGAAGGGTAGGTTCAACAGGGAGAGGGTTTTCAAGAACATCCAGTTTCATTTCAGACTTAAGAACTATTCTCAAGTTGCGATACCAATCCAGAAAATTGTTTCCATTAAGTTTTTCCTTTTCAAGAATAGAGCGAATACCAAAAGATGACATAGCGGAGTTTGAATTAGGAGTAACCATCTACAAATGAAAAAGTAAAGTTTTAGGTTTATGATTATAAACAATAACTTCAAATTTTAACCAAGTTAAAACAAGTTAAAGGCTTTTAGTCTAAAAAACGTCCTCATTTACGCTAAAAGATTCCAAGACCCCAACTCATTTAATCCTAAGCCGGCTTTGGCCGGTCACCTAAGAGATAAATGGTTTAGGTAAATAACACTTTATTAGTTATACTCCTATAACTCTTGGTTAATGGGAAACATCGCATGTAAAAGCCCATTCCTATACCCCAAAGCCCAAGTCCTAATTGGATACCTTGTTGAATAAAACCTTACATACTTGTAAAT
Source organism: Beta lomatogona (assembly GCA_947646795.1). Classification (NCBI taxonomy): domain Eukaryota; kingdom Viridiplantae; phylum Streptophyta; class Magnoliopsida; order Caryophyllales; family Amaranthaceae; genus Beta; species Beta lomatogona. The sequence continues at coordinate 1,064,335 of CANSNZ010000418.1, forward strand.
TTCTTAAATATACTCTAAATGTTCTAAGATAAAAAATAATACCTTGCTTTGGCAAGCCCATTACTAATGATCAAAGACATAAATAGAGGTGTGTAAGGGTGGGTATCTAATTTATTCAAAATTTTAAAAATTGAGGACTTAAGTTACTATGTCGGTTTTAAATTTAGTGAACTAATAGCAATTAGAACAAGAACATAATAACAAAACAAAAGCAATAATTTAAAATGCATAATTAAAATGATCCTAGTATGGCCCCTACACCTAAAACTAAACTTGAAGGTGCTTCCTTGTAGTCGCCTTTTGATCTCCATCAAAACTTGATTCTCCAAACATCTTACAAGTTAATTTAAATTTAAATAAAATTACAAAAATACAAAAAACGGCTCGCAGTCCGTATTTAAGATACAAAAAATACATAACGGTACGCAGACCGTATTTTCTATCCTAATTTGGGCCATACTAGTCATCCAACATTCATGCATAAAATTATTCATTCATTCACTTACTTAGAGTAAGTGACCCAGTTTATATTAGACAATTCTAATACAAAATATTAGTTAAACTAATCAACAATTTTAATTAGTTCAAATAATAACAATATTTAATAGTGTTAGATATTATACTTGGACTTTATATTATCATGATAATAAAATTGCAACTTTATCCAAAATTTGAGAGTTGAATATTAAACTAATAAACTCCCACTAAGAAATGGATCACCTACCTATTAGGTTCAAAATTTGGATTGAAGAAACATGGGTTAAACACATTTTAAGCCCAAAAGCTAAATATAAGTAATGCTGTCCAAACAAGCAAAACAAGCCCAAAACAATTTTTTTTTTTTAAAAAAAAACTGTAACCCAGGCCCAACAGTAGGCCCAGAAGAGCCACTTTCAGGCCCAGAGGATTGCAAGTCAGACCCACTGTCCGGCCCAGCAGTCCAGACCAAACAGAAAGTCCAGCCCAGACGCTGGAAACGAAACAAACAGCAGGCCCAACTTGTTATCTAGCGATGTTGCAATCTTGGCCTGCTATTTCAAATGAAACACGCTGGTTGCTGCCAGCAACTTTCTCATTCCTTCTTTTTTTTTTTTTTTTTTTTTTTTTAAAAAAAAAAAAATTAATGAAAATCACATTTTCAAAAATAGAGAGTGTAATTTTATCCTAAAATTAAACAAATTAGACACCCTTGCCTACAAAATTTGTGTAATTAAAAAAAAAACACACACCCCAAGAAAAATATTATTATATGAACTATTCATAAAAAAAAGTGAAATCCGAATATCAAAAATCAATATTATTCGAATTATATTTCAATAAAAAAAAATATTATGTTGCAATTTCATAAGTCCATAGTTTAATACTAACAAGATTAAATAATATGCATCTACAAAGATCAAAATAGCATAAATAGGGAGGCGACTGATACCACTAATAGGATTTACGATGCGGAAATATAAACAATTTATATAAAACCTATTCCCAAGAACACCATATAATACTATAATGAATCTAAATAAGAGAGTAAAGGATTTTACCCTTGATGCGTGCCTCGTTGATGTTTAGAACGTCAAGTGAAGTTCCTCCACAAGTAGTCCACCACCACAAAGTATGATTAACCCTTAGGTTTGCTAGAACCTTGAATAACTCTTATGTAATAGTTTTGTGTTTTAATAATTTTGAGAAAAAGAATTTCTCTCAAAATCACATTTGCATCTCACGGCTATATCTTTCTCACAAATCAGAATGATCTATATTCATCCTTCTTATACGGTACAACCAAGTATTAGAGGAGGAGAAAAAATTCTTCATTCCTTTTTAATAACCAATCAATCAAGGATTGATTATGCAAAGATCCATATCAATCATATATTGACATTATTAATCATATCTATAAATAACATGATTGTTGTGATATTTTCCAATCCAATATTGGAAGATATATTTTTCACAAAAGACTATAGGGTATTTATCTGATAAAATTAGTTTTATACTAATTAATCATATTGTAGTTTAGGTGTGACCCTATGGGTCCAATATAGTTTAGTAGTAAATATCGATCATTAATTAATACTACAAGTCAAGATTGGCTTCTAGCAAAGCATCATGACTACCCAAACTATATGGGATATAATTAGTAATTATTTATAACATTTGAGTTATGCACTTGATCATAGGACATACTCCAACAATATTGACACATATTAATCTAATTCAATAACATGTTTACAGTTTTGAAATTGATTTAACTTAATTAAATACTATTAACTTGAATGCAGGATTGATACTTTGTATGATTCTATCAACTTATTATAAGTCACTGATTGATGGTACAATTATATATCTCATCCCATGACAACTTGCATCAATTGAATTAGATGTTTTAGTTATGAAATGAATTTAACTTAAAGATTATTAAACTCAGATAAATGATTGTTATCTTGAATTAGTTTATCGACTTACATTGGTCTGTTCATTAATCTCATCCGACAACAACTTATTCTAATTCAATTAGATATTTTTAGTTTCAAAATTAGTTGAAATTAAACATGACTAAGTTAAATATAATATAGTTATGTTGAATCAACTTAATGACTTATATTTATACATCCATCTAATCCAATAACTACATATTAGTTCAATCATATGTTTTATGTTTCAAAATGCATTTCACATAAAGATGATTAACTCAATTATCGTATTGTTATTTTGAATTAGCTTAGCAGCTACCATTGGCACATTCATTATGTACAATAATAAATACTTGGATTATTTAAGTAGATGTTTTTTGTTTCAAATTCCATTATACATTGGAAGACGATTAGCCTAATGATTAACCACTTATATGAACTGATTTATAAACTAATGCATCATTTTCAATCATCATCTTAATCTTTGACCACAACCAATCACCAATTCATCATTGATAGTTACACATTGGAAAACTATAGAATAATGAAGAATTTGAAATTGAATTTTTCAATATCAGCCAAATGTTGAACCTTTAATAAAGTAATTTTACAGAAAATATAGCAACTTCAAAATGCGCTTTTGTAGACAAATATAGATACGTCTCTTGGTGCTATCGTTGTTTTCGACAAGTTTAACCGATGTGACAAAAGTTCAACTGAGTTGAAATTCCCTGCAATGAATAATGGCTTGACCCGAAGCGAGACCCGAAGGGAAAAGTTGTACATGGCATAACCGATATCAAGTTTCACCCGAGTCGATGCGGGTTTACCTAAGAAACCGAAACTAATCGAATCCGAACCGAAAATAATCGTTTAATTGATAGTATTAGGTAAAAAGTCAACTATTAAACCAAAAGTCGTATGGGTCAAACCAAAAGACATCTCGTAAACCGAACCCGAACTTAACTGAAAATTGAATTAGCTGTATGGATTGAAACTGAAACCGAAAAAGTTTAAACTAAATCAATTAATCTCGAAAAAATGAACTGAATTAACTGAGTTGAAGTCAACTGAACTGTTTGGTTTGAACCAGAACTGAACTGGTTAACTGAATTGACACCACTAATGTAGATGGTGCAATTCATATGAATGATGGTGCATAAGTTACTCCCTCCGTCTTTTTTTAGTTGCTACATTTTACCATTTAGACATGTCTTTTTATAGTTGCTACATTTGCCTAATATTTCTACTTTTAGTATGTGGTAGACCTGGGCATGGGCTCGACCCACAGGCTTGAGGAAATGGCGGGTCGGGTCGGGCCCGAGCCCGTGAATAGCGGGCCGTGCCGGGCCTAAAATTTCTAGATTTTGTCCCCGACCCAGGCCCGCGGGGCGGGCTCGTGCCTCATGCGGGCCTGGCGTGTGTTTTATGTTATTTTTTAAGGATTCTTGGAAGTTTTAGGCTAAAAAACAAAGAAAAGGGGCGTTCGGCCCACGGGCCATATATGCGGGCTCGTGTCGGTGCGGGCCTAAAATAAAATTTCTTGACCGTGTCAAGCGCACGACCCACGGAATGAACAACGTGCCGGGCCGGGCCTTGAGCGGGCTCGTGCTGGGCCGGGCCCAAACCGGGCCGGGACGAGTCGACCCGCGTGCTGGCCCGGCCCCATGCCCACCTCTATGGTACCCATATATTATTTACCTTTATACTCTTATTTTTGTCTTCATTATACAAAAAGACAACTATTTTATGCTTTATTGCTCTACTTTTCAATGGTCCCAACATATTTTCTGGTACGTGTCTACAAAGTAAATGTAGCAATTAAAAATACATGGAGGGAGTATTAGGTTGGACCAAAAACCAAGTACTATGTTATAGCACATAGCATAGCCTATACAATGATGCAGTGTCTAACTTTAGATTTAAAGGTGTACCAATTTATTTCTTAGAAAAGGTTCATGATTTAGCGGCCATGTTTGTCTAAAAAGGACTATTTTCATTAACTAAATGCAGTCGTACTAGTTAGTTGTCATATTCATTTTTGGCACTTCTTCAAATTTAGGTCCCCAAATTTGTTTTTTCGTGGTTTGATGCTAACTCAACTTATAGTGTTTGGGCTCACAATATTAATTGAATTGAATGCTTTGAGAGGCCTTGCATGGTCCAACTCTTATGTAGACATGAGTTGTCGTTAAACATGGATTTGTATTTTGTAGTCTAGTTTGAGCCAATTGTATTACAGTATTTATTGACTCAATGGGCAAGTTGTTAGTACTAAAGTTTTGCCTAAAACAAAATAGGAAATGTACATGTGCCCATTTTATAAGAATAGCAGTATAGCACATAAATGACCATAATATGTACTTTACTCATTGTATAGAAAACGCAAAGGTTGTGAACTGTGTCTGTGATATCGTCAAAATTGATCTGACTTTTTAAATTACAGTATTGTCATTAATCGAACAAAACTGCAACATTTTGGCTTGACTCATTTAGTGGAGACTCCACCTATGACCTCAAGGTCGAGGGTTTGAATAAAAGTATAAAACCAATCAAGGGGCATTTGGAGGACGGTTTCTCCTTACCATTCTCCCCTCCTTCTAAGTGGTTGGGCCTCTGGGTCGAATCCCCATGCAAAGGCAGCCCAAAAGTTATTCATCTTACCAATAAACAAAAAATTAAATATATTCTGAAAATATATATCAAGATGAATCCAATAAAATTTCACATGACTATATTTTCACTTATGTATAAATAATACAGGACGGTAAAAGTAAAATTCGAGGATACTATCAAAAGTCAAAATGGTAGAATTATAAAAAGGGAAGGAAGTATTAAATGCTCTCAACTAGGGCTGGCAATCAGGTCGGATTGGGTCAATTTCAGGTTGACCTGATTTATATTTCAGTTCACTTAACCCTAACCCAAACTGATTCTAATTTTAGGTCGAAAATCATAACCCAAACCCGACCTTATCGATTTCGGGTTGACCCGAAACCAACCCAAAATGACCTGAATGAAATTCGACTATACACGCTAAGTTATAAAAGTATGGGCCAATGACCTGAAATGAAATTAAGGTGATCCAAGAAATGGGCTTGGCCCAATACAAATAAGAATAACAAAAGATAGGTTGTATAAGTTATGAAAGTCTGGGTTAATTTCAAGTTGATCCGACTTCTAAATCATGTTATTCGGGTTATTTTCAGATTCAAAAAGTCAACCCGAACCTAATCCATTATATTTTCAGGTCGGGTTGGGTCGACCCATTTTTTATTTCATGTCAGAAATCTCAACCCAAACCCGGAATTTTCAGGTTGGGTTATCGGATTGGGTCAACTTTTACCAACCCTACTCTCAACCTTCAATATGGGACATACAACCTTCAATATGGGACATATCGGCTGAATTTGCTCCATAGGAATTTAGACAGCAGAGGGATAGGCCCATTTGCTTCATAGATGATGCCGTTTAAACTCCGAGTTAGTCTCTGGTGCCAATGAATGAAGCCTTTGATTTGTAACCAAAGCCTGTAATTTCGTATTAGGCCCAATCTATTTTTAAAGTTTTATAGTACACTTTATGCAAGGGATTGGCTTTTCATATACAAGTTCAAATAAATTCCAATAAGTTGAAAAAATAAAGGAGAGAAAATCCACCCTAAAAGATATGACATACTCCTTCCGTTCTTTAATAGATGCTCCATTTTTTACTTGCACGCTTGTCAATGCACAACTTTGACTATTAAAATCTCTAATTATTCGTTACTAAAAAAATTATAAAAAGTTGATGTTTTGAAAATATGCATCAAGATAAATTCAACATCTTGTATAGTAACAAAAAGTCTTATACATACATTGAAAAAATAGTCAAAGTAGAATATGTGAATAGTATCAAAGTCAAAATGGAACAACTCTTTATCAATAGATGAAATACCGACCTTTTAAAGATCAATATCATGTAATGAGTTCTAGAGTAAAATCCATAAAAAAAATACCATCATTGTAACTTGTAAAATTAAAGAAACCATATTGCTCTTGCATTCAAATTAATAGTCTCAGTCTACCCCAAAACTTACTCGTTTGCTTTTGTTAAAGTAAAAATCCATCTATTCTGACCTTGTATTGTTGTTGTTGTTGCTGGTGATTGGTGTTGCTCTTTAATGGTCTGTAACTCTGTATATATAGGCCTTTGCTAGAGGACAGTCTAACCTCATACAAGTCCAATGATGTATAATCCTAAAAGTAATTGACAATATATTGGTCATTCTTCCTGTTATAACAGATGTGAGAAATAACAAATATTGAATGCAGAAAAGCAATAAAGAACACACAGATTTATGTGGTTCACCAACGATGTGTTGGCTACGTCCACGGGCAGAGAGAGAATAGTTTTATTGATATTGAGAAATTTCATATTACAGATGTGTATAATACACTAATGACGACTTAAAACGAATTAGGTTAAATATAGACATAACCCGACTCGGAATCTCCCATCCCGCGTAAAAAAGCCCACCGCCCAATCGGGTCGGGCGACATCCGCCCGATCGGGCGGTAATTCTTCCACCCCGATTCATGTCGGGCGTTGGTCGCCCCGTCGTAATTTAGTAACCACGCCCAATCTAATCGAGCGCCCTGCTTTTAAGCCCCTGCTGAGACAAACGATCTCGCCCGGTCAGGTGAGCCGAGGAAAGCCGATTTTGACTAGATTCAAGGCACAAATTCCTACACTTCCTTTTCTTTCTCCATATATATTACGTGGGTTTTCTTAACACTGTATCTTGAATATCGTAAAAAAAAGCAAATGAATAGAAGAATTAGGGCTTGTTCTCCCCAGCTTATTTTCAGTTCAATTCAGTTCAGTTCAATTCAGTTAAGTTCAGTTCAGTTCCTAAATGATAATCATTACTATTAATTAGTTATAATTTAATTCAGTTCAGTTCAATTCAATTCGGTTCGATCCGGTTCGGCTCGGTTCGATTCAATTCGGTTTAGTTTAGTTCAATTGTTTTATGCCGAAAGAATGAGCCCGTATGATATATTTTTAGGAAGCAATTTTTTTTGTTGTTGTTGAAAGGTACAAGGAGGAAATTAGGAAATCTTTCTCTCAAGATATTTTCCTAATTTATCAAAATGTAGAAGTTGGGAAACACACTTGTCAGTTGTTGAGTTGATGATAGTTGCTTAATGGGGCAGAGTGTACCCTAATTTTAATAGATGATCAACAACTTAATTTACTTCCCGGAATATGTGTTTGAAGTTGATCGTCCAAAATCTTTACTGATTTGGATTTATCATGAATTTTATGTTCCTCGCCAAGTCTTGATGCTCTAATACTGTTCAACTTCGAACACTTTGTGATTAAGTGAGGTTGCCACATGTGGCCCCTCAAACCCCATATTGTCCCTCCACTTACCCTAAAACTCCATATTATTGCAAACAACTTAAAAAGCTTCAAAAAAAACCATAATGTTGGTTACCACTTGCAGCTTATGAAACCGGTGTCTTGCTCCAATTTGGGCCGAGAGAAGACACCACCAAAATCTTGGCTTTGTCTACTTATGGCATATGTATCTATGGTGGCAAACATCGTCGGTCCACTTTTGCTTAGTTTTTCTACTAACATTCATGGTTTATTATACTCCCTCCGTTTTCTTTTTAATTTACGCACTTTCTTTTTTTTTTACCGATTTTCTTTTAATCTATACACTGTTGATTTTTTATGTTTTGTAACATGACACATCTATTTTTTCTTCTTTTTCCATACATGTCATCCACTTTCTAATATTTTAACCCACTTTTTAGTTTCTCCCATACTTTTCAGTTTCTCTCTCCACCTTTTCAGTTTCTCTCTCATACATTTGTACTTCCTCCTTGGTTCCCCCATTAAGTGAAGTGAATAAACTAAAAAAGAAACAGAAGAATTAATAATTTTTTTTAACTCTCTCAAGTTAGTTGATTATTTAATTTTCTTAATTTGAAGTTGTCTAGATTGTAAACTTGGCTTAAATAGATGAAGTTCATTACTTAAAGTACTTAATTACACTCATTGCCTAAATGCCAACTTAATTATATAGCTGTAATAATGCACTAATGTCAGATCATCATATCTACCACTAACTAAATCTCCATTTCCCATATTATCATCATTAATACCTAGCCTATGTAGCAAAAATTGAGCAGGTGGCAAATAATATTACATTTGTTAGTAATGCAAAATATGGTGGAAGCTATTGTTCTAAATCAGTTTATCACTCAATTGATAGAAAAAAAACGCGGTTCATTATTGCTTTGATAAATAAAAAAAACTCTACCGCCTAATTACATTGTCCGTTTTTTATTAGTTTACCCCATTGTATTTTTACGGTCTCTAAGAATATCCCTTTTACCATTGATATCTTCAATTGTGCATTAATAAAATTATGAAAAGTTAATGACTATAATCTATATATTGGAACAAATTTAATAAGATCTGACGTGATAATGTTTGGTATATTGGTGTTAAAATAATTCATTCAAAGTTAATAAACTTTGACTTTGAAAAAGCATAGTTCAATGGACAAGTTGGCCTGATGTTGTAAAATGGGACATTTGTTTCATGTTAATCAATATATATAAATAAAGGAGTAACTTTTCGAGAGCATAAGAAGCTCCTCGAGATTTCGAGGCCATAGAGCGCGCCACGTAGGATTGTCACGTCATCAAATTTTATTTTTATCTTTTATAAAAATAGAGTTCTACATATATTTAAATACATATAAGGAGTTTTGGATAAGCAAAAATTAGAGTTTGGTTTTGAATAAACAACCTAAATTATTATAGTATATAAATTGTGTATAACTTTTGCTACGTAATTCAGAATATTATATTTTTTGTATGATTGGATAGTGCTCGGAATATGCTCCGAAATAAGATCCATTTACAATATAGTTTTACAACTTATGAAATAGAGAGTGCCACGTAGGATTGCCATAGAGTTTCGCTTTAAATAAACAACCTAAATTATTATACTATGTAAATTGAATATAACTTTTGCTACCTAATCCAAAACATTATAATTGCGTACCATTGAAAAGTGCTTGAAATATGCATTAAAATAAGATCCATTTACGATATAGTTTTATAACTCATGAAAATATATTTAATTAGATGAATGGCAATGCATTATTTAGTCTTTCTTTTAGATAGATAAAATAATAGATATAAGTACAATGTACTATATGTGATTAGAGCATTTTATCATAGGTCTGATTTACAGGATTAAATATATTATCTTTCAAAACATCAACTTTATTCAAATGAACCAAAACAATTTAGTATTGAAACAAAATTTATTAAGGAAACTTTATTATTACAACAAAAACTAAAATCTATGGCTATAAAGTTACATATATATTCGAATTTTAGATGATGAAAAAATTAGAGTTTGATTTTAAAAAATAACCTTAGAAATCGGGATATTATAGAGAGATCCATCTAAGCATGGTATCTCATTAGTGTCCAACATATATATATATATATATATATATATATATATATATATATATATATATATATATATATATATATATATATATAATAAAATGTAAATTGAATATAACTTTTGCTATAAATTCGCAATATTATACTTTTTTTTTTACCAATGGAGAGTGCTCGAAATATGATTTGAAATTAGTTCCATATACAATATAGTTTTACAACTATGAAAAATCATTTATTTAGATGAACAATAACATATTATTTATTATTTATTTTAAATACATATAAAAATAGCTATAAAAATAAATAGCGTATCATATGTGATAATAGCAATTATATCTTTCATAATCATACTTTTAAAAATCGAGTTATATAAAGATAATTAATACATATCTATAACTTTGAACCTGTAGCATACTATGGTGGCATTACATGAAGAAGCAAATGAAAGTTTGTCAACAACATTGGAGAGATATTATGTAATTGTCTAATTATTTTATTCCTATAATATTTATAATATACAAAATAATTTATGTTTGTCTTTTCCATATATCTATATGTTAGATCTTATTCTTTTCATCATGAACTTAATTCTACTAAAACTAATTAGGAAATCAAGGTCGGTGTTTCTAGACTATTTAAGGTCACGAATCATAAAAAAGGAGAAAGTTTGATATGATCATAATAGATGAAGAGGTATTTTTTTCTCTTAAATAGTATTTTTAATTATTAGTAGAGATTAGTTTTATATTTAATTAATTTTATTCATGATACCATCATTAAGGTCTTTTTTATAGTGTTTATGTGCCATTAAAAGTTAAAGTTGTGACTGACACTCATGTTTTACTCTATTCTTTCTTTCCTGCATCTATTAAATAAGTACCTTACTTTCGTCAAGTATCATTTGGGTATTCTTCATGTTAAAATAGTGTTAGCTATTGTTAGTCATACCAATTATAAGGATACCATTATAATAATAGACTTGACTACAATATTCAGTTGAATATTAAAAATTATATAATTTATATATCGCAATACGACTGACCGATTTCTTTGTTTCAACGAATCAAGTACAAGCCAATATTTTCCCTTAGAAATTAGAATATAATGACACATCCTTTCTTTGCTATTTTTCTACTGCAACAATGGAGCTTAGCATGGTTTTTAAGGAAATGAAAAAAATGGGTAGTTTAGCATAGAGGTACCCCTTTAATTAACAAAAGCAAGGGATAAGTAAATCCTTAATAAAGTAAAACACAACTTTATGGGGTGATTTGAGTAATTAATGATGGTTTCATTAACATAAAGTAAAGACAATATTGTCAAATATAGTTGCTTATTTTACGAAAAGTGGAGTGTTCCCAATACATGAAACTACCCAAAGTGGTGATTATTATCGATAAGAAAAAGAATGGAGAAAGTATACAAATAAATTGGTGTTGAAAAATCTCATTTTTCAGAAGAACACAAAATCAACAATGTTAACAAAAAATTAGCAAAAAAAATGTAAACAACCCGTGCAACGCACGGGCTTCAAAACTAGTAATATTTAATTTAATAAGTGTTTTGATTACATTAAGAAATATATCACACTTATATAAGTAAAATTAGAATTTCCTTATAACACTTAATTTGCTAGGTTTCTTCGGAGGACCCCGGAACTGTGCTTTCACTGTCATTTGGCTCATTAATTGCACTATAATTAGGACGAATTTGCCATGAGCAATGTTCACAACACGTCAAAGAAAATATCATAAACTTACTACCCTACATTCCACACGTAACATTTCTGTCTCATTCTTTACACAATAAACAAGGCCTACCAGATAATTTTATTCAAGCCCATTTGGTAATGACAAATTGTACGGCTGATACATCATAATTCTTACATGGTCATGTAATACCTCCACTTCTCTCCGCTCTTTTTCTTTGACTATTCGACATGCCTACATCGGAAAGAAACAAAGTAGCTAGATCGGATTACAATGTCGCCACCTCATGATTCTAGTTTTTGTATTGAAAATTGTACTCATTCAGCTCTTCATTCAATCTTTGTAAACGATAAGGTTGGATCTTTCTTCGTGAAATGTAGTAGGACCGGATCATAGAAGTATATATCAAGAGCAGCTCTGAATAGTGTGTCTTCTACTGATTTTACCTGGCAAAACACAGTAAAAAATTAACATGAGAATCAAGGTGTAATATGTTCTTGCTAATTTTAGCCAAGATAAAAGTAAGAAAGTAAATAATTACAGAGTTTATAACATGGTTGCTTTGTTGCAGGGTCTACATCTGGAGGTGGTGGTTCCACACCAAATATCATCTCACAACTCATGTCTTCAAAATCTGCAAATTCATGCTGTCAAACTCAACTGCTATGACATGTGTAATGTGCAATCTACTAGTAAAGGAAATTTATTGTGTATGCTTTTAACAATTCTTAGGGTTGTGGACTTTTGGTTTTTTTTTATGGGCCAAAAAAAATTGCATATTGGGGGCTAAGAATTGGACTCTGCTCACTACATGAACTATGCAATTTCGTGACTGCCAGTATGCCAATCGTGATATCAAATTTTCGCTATTTTTTTAATGCGATGATACTTTGTTTGTTGAATATCTACTACCTTTGTTTCATATTAGATGCACTTTCTAAAACATTGACTCCTAGGCAATTTTTGGAGATAAGACACATAGATGCGAAAGAAATATGGAGACCCATGTGATAGGAGAGAGATATAGAGGATTTATTTCCCAAAAAAAAAAGTGTAGCATATATTGAGAAGTGGAGTATCTAATATGAAAAGGAGGTAGTCAGGTAGTATATTGTACCATCTGCTTTTTTTAAATTCTCACAAAATCTAGTGTTAGAACTTAGAAGTGCATAATGAAACCCTTACCCTCATCTCTTCTCTTTGTTCCTAAATCTCATAATAACTATGTTTTGTGTTCTAATCTTACATTTGCGATATGAAACCAACTTAATTAATAGAAACTTCTAGCTAAAGTAGGAAAAAATGTGTTTAGGTCAATTTCTCTCCACTTTTTTTTTTGAGGGGCAATTTCTCTCCACTTTATAACAAGAAATTCACCTAATTATATCAGTTGGAAGCTAATTATATCAGTTTTGAACCCCCCAAAATAAGTTTTTAAGACATTAAACATTTTACTAATGGAATTTATTTAACTGAGATGAGAGACATTAATAGTGGCATCACTATCAGTCATAAAGACATAAAACAACTGGGTATTGTAAAGACCTTGAAAAATATCAACGCCTTGTAGTGGTTGATTTTATTTTAACCTATGGTAATTGGTAAATTATGTGTTACAGACTAGCAGTCCATCATTGCAAAAAGTGTTGTCTGTTTCATGGTAATATCTAAGTGTTTTGGTGTCTCTTTATGTGCAACTTACGCCCTTGATTTGCCTACATGACAATGCCTGCTGTGGACTAAAATTCAGGAGACAAATTCATCATCATGTATGATATCATGCAACTGAAAAAACAGTTCTTTTTTTTTCTTTAATGAAAAATCAAATTATGATTTGCGAGCTTGTAAATTATAGTGCTTCCATGCACCCTTAATGGTCATATTATGGGGCCCTCAGTGTTACTAGTGCGAATATACTATTTAATTAATCTTTTCACCCCGACGCATCTTTTGGGATTGTGGCTTTGACATTGTTGTTGTATATTAGTAAGCATTTTATGTCGACCATCTTTTTGGTTTAAGGTTTTGGCATTATTGTTGTTAGTAGTTACTATGTCAGACATACTCGGGACCATGGTGACCGGCATTCCCAGAGAATTCTTGATGAATGTTTGAGTTGGAAGCTTGCAGAGGTTGATGCACATCCCTGCACAATTAGAGCCCTCTAGAAACCTGCTTTAAAATTTTTGAAGTTAATTAAGTGGACTAAGTAATATGAACTGATATTTAAATGCTTGTTATTATAGTATTTTAGTGAATGAAATTTCTTTAATTACAAGATCACATTTGTATTTTACCTGCATTTCTTTATGTGCACCACATTCTTCTCTCTTTTTCCATTAAAATCCGATTCCTTTAGCTTCATCATGTGTGCATTCCATAAACTTGTTAGGTTTGGTCACAAATATATTCACTCCACAAACATTATTGTAACAATTCTTAAAGCATTACATGTTATTTCCCCTTACTTTTTTCTTGAAATATAATTTAACCTTAATGATCAGCAAAATATCAATATAACTTACAAATCTTACCTCAGAAGACCCAATTAGCCAAGCAAAAAATAGGCCTGCGAATTTGGCAAAGAGTTCTCTTGTAAACTTAGAAGGTGGGATTAATGCCTTCAGCTGCACTTCATGACAAGTTTAGAACAAAGTGATTAATTAGCTCTCTTTGCTGATATTTTAAGAGACTCATGAACATGCAGGACTATATATTAGTTGGCATTCGATTATGCAGGACATGTTCGTGTATGGTCTCAAGTCAGATTTTGTGTTCCTCTCAAAATGCAACAAAATCTACATGGTAATTTGATCGAATTGGGTCAGGTTCGGATTGATTTCATGTACATGTCATGTAAGGTTCGGGTTTCTGTTAGTATCTTCCTGTTTGTGTCGTGTCAGTTTTGGTTGTGTTATCTTGTTGTGTCCGAAAGTGTTTAGCTCTAACTGTCTCTAATGGAAACATCGCGTAGGATGCGAGAAACTGAAGAAAAAACAAAGGGTGAAAGTACTTGCCAAAGGAAATATTTGCTTGGGAATGGATCTTTTGAGACCTTCCAAGCCTAGTTGACTCTGTTGCACAGGATCAAACTTCAGAATCACTACTTTGCAGGCCTCCAATAAACCATCATAACCTTGCTTCTCTATTTGGATACCTGCATAAAATTGTTTCTAATGGATACTTAAGCCAAGTTTCATGACTCATGAGTGATTAAAGTCACAATATACTAGTACAACGACGTATCACAATGCTTCCATAAGCTGATAAGCACATACAGTTCAAAATAGAAGAGTACAGTTCTCAATAAAAAGGAACATATTTAACATCATTTACAAACCTGCTACAGCTTGTAGGTTGTGGGAGAGATGATTAATGGCCATAAGATCAAGCCATGTATCGCGGTAGCAAGTTATCTTTGGCATGTTTGCAACCTTAAGAGATTTGTGACTTGATGATCTTAGTAACATAAGTGGAGCAAAGGATATGACCTTGTTATTATGATGCATGCATTTGCAGTGAGGCAGAGTGGGACTAAAATGAGAGATTTTGCTTTCAAGGAAACTGGTATTCATAGATGATTTTGTGTTTGGGAAATGGAATGAAAAGTTGGGAGGAGGTTCTCTCTTTAACTCATGCACCTATTGATTAATGTAGGAAAAGAAAATATCATAAGGTTTTTGCTTGCTGTTTGATGCTAACACATCTGAAATTGTTCAGGTGTGAGTTGTGAAATGTGGAGGATTATATGTATTTATGCACCTAAATGTCACTGTATCAGTGATCAATAGTGACTTTTTTGTATAATTTGGTAAATTCCATAACCTATGAGATTACCTACTGTCATTGTAGCTTCCGATTTATAGCAGATAAAAAGGATATATTACAAGAAGAATTTTAATTATAACGATCTTTATGTAATAATCCCGATTGTAGGTAATTCTCATATAAACCTAATTACGGGAGTTTTATCTCGAATTGATCAATTACTTCGTTTAACTTAATATATTGTGCTTAGCCTTTATTCACTATTTTCCTTTCCTCTCACTGATTTCATTTTGTGCGTTGTCCACTATAACATGACACTACATCATTGCCTCATTGGACGCTTCAAATTGCATATCAAGGTCCGTGGATCAAATTGATAAAACATCACCTACATTTGAAATTATTATAATCTATTTCATAGTTGAGATTACTGTGAGAAAACCTATCATAATTGAGATTAATTATCTGAATTTTGTCTTCAAAAAATAATTTTAATTGAAGAATTCAAGACTTTGCCATTGTTAATTATTATTGTTAAATTAGTTCAAGACTTCATGTTAAGATGCAACCAAATGAACAATTTTATTAATTAAGACTAAATCCATAGATAGCACCATCATCTTCACTCGACATTAAATCTTAAAAGAAAAAAAATCCAAACTCAAGCTCAAAAATTGCAGTAAAAACCAGGAAAGATTCACTAATTAATCAAACTTCTGAAACTTGTAAGTCAAATTACAAAGACAAACTACTGTTATAGGACAAATCCAGTTAGAACTGCACAAATAGACCAGAATGAACTAATTTGACAAGCACCTAAATAGCTAATAAAATGACACCTAATAGCCTTGACGAGGTCCAAAGTAAAGATAATACAACTAAAGTTTGTCTTACTTAACATTCAATGTACTTAATTCGACCACCTATTTTTATCAGATAATTGAATTTCAATCCTTGGCTGATTTATTGATCAATGACTTGTGAATATGAGGAATAACACCACCACCAGCAATGGTTCCCTTGATGAGGGTATCGAGCTCTTCGTCCCCTCGAATAGCAAGCTGCAGATGTCTAGGAGTGATCCTCTTCACTTTGAGATCTTTGCTTGCATTTCCTGCTAACTCAAGCACTTCTGCAGTCAGGTATTCAAGAATCGCAGCAGAGTAAACTGCAGCAGTTGCACCAACACGGCCGTTTGCTGAGACTCTTGTCTTTAGGTGCCGGTGAATTCGACCAACTGGAAACTAAAGATCCCTCACACACCCCACAAAAGAATACATCAATTTATGAGCTGATAAATAAGTATATCATGGCAGGAACCTTACACTCAATCAAGGTAAAATATCACTTGAACAAGTGTATAACTATTAGCAGAACAGTAGTAACTCAGAATATCTAACAAATTGCAGTTAAGCTTCCTTAAGAAACGTAATTTTTTCTTCAGATGATTTCATCAATGGCACAACAGAAAAAGCAACAAGCTGTTGCTACTAGCTAGAATTGCAGAAGAATGAACATAATGACTCCAGGTTTTTCATTACTTGTCCCAAAAGACAGCCACTAAAGTCAGAGAAGATGAATGAAAAAGGATTAGTGAGTCATCCACAAAAAGTAATCATGAAAGTTGGAGACAAAGGGAGGTGTGCAAATTATAGAACTTTCATTAACCTATGTCAATTGTCTTTCAAAATACTAATAGTAAGAAATTCTAAAAAGGCTTGCAATGAGGAAGGGGCCAAGGGGGTGACCAGGAAGGCAAATCTCTTGATTTAGAACCGATATGCAGATCTTTTGTTTGTAACAACAAAAGTAGTGTATTGAATCAAAAAAAGTGATAACCTACTAGGAATTCTATATATTACTAATTTGATTCAATATACTAGTTTTTTTATTGGTTGAACAAACTTAGATGCATCTTGGCTACAATCTTGAGATCTTAAGCAACACTTGTGCCTAGACCTAAAATGCAAATACAAACAAAAAGTCAAATTCAAATCATTGACCCTGATACCATGATAGAATTAGCATATAGGCTGAGTGAGGATACTGCACATTAGTAGTGCATTGATCCAATTTTTTCATTTTAATTCTCTGAATAGCAAAAAAAATTAAAGATTGTGGGTATGAGTTATGGCAATAAGTATTCACAACATTCATATACCTTAAAGATAATCCAACAAATAGATCCTCACAACAAAATTTGGTTTACACTAATTCTAACATGGTATCAAAGCCAATAAATTGAAATTTTCTTAGAGTTTGCATTTTCTCTATTAGCTTCTATCTACTCAGTTGTTAGTTTATCTTCAACTTCCCAAACATTAGGGATAAGCAAAGCTTATAACTTTTGTTAGATAAATCAATTTCTCTCCTTTCATTGCATCTTTTGGATTATCACTCTCTAAATAAGGCTAATAATGAAGAGAAACTATAACCTCACTCTTCATGATTTGATCAAAATGAAACCCCCCCCCACCAAAATGATCCAAAAATGTACTAGATCATAAAAAGGTGAGAGTTTCATCTTTTTAAGGTCAGTATTGTATCATATTGAAGAGGGAAATAATACTTACAAAGGATATTACTTTGAGTTTACCACTCCTTGTATCATTAGATGTAACTTGTAAGCTAGCAAAGGAATTTCATATCTCACAGATTAGCAATCAACTAACATTTTTAACAGAAGTTCTTTATGCAACTGACTTTCCATAAGGCATAAACATTAACTTACAAAGAGAAGCTAAGTGAAACTTTCGTGTTCTTTCTAAATTGTATATTTCTAGTGAAATGGTGACAAAATCTACTACAATAAGGGGTTAACTTGTCAAATCTAACCATTAACTTGTCAAATCACTTCTACATGCCACTTGAATATTAATGAGTTCACAGTTTTCAAGAACAGTTGCCTTCAGTGATCCAAAAATAGTTTAAGCAAAAAGAAACAGTTAGTCTAAGAGCACCTCAAAATAGGAATTTTTATAAATTTTCAAACACTCCCTCCGTCCCATATTATAGTCTTTACATTCCATTTTTGGTGTCCCAAAATATTGTGCCTACTTCATTTTTTATCAATTTATTGGACTAAGTTTTCCTCAATTTTACACAAACTTTCCAAAATATTCCTACCTTTATTTCAAAATGTGTGCTCTTATTTATTGCTTTGCACCATTCCAAGAAAAATTTATTATCTTTTGATTTATTTTTAAGGAAAAAGAACAAGTATTTCCAAGACAAAAGTACTTCATTAGTTATTTTGTTTTTAGAATCCTACTACTCCCTCCATTTTCCTTAAATCCCGTGAAAAAAAAGAAGTAAGCACTATATTATGGGACGGAGGGAATAGTATTTAGTAAGTGGAAGCATTGCACTCATATTTTGATTTGTAAAGATGACTAAAGTGAAGTAAATGTGTCAAAATTAAACTACAAGCTCCAACACCATGTTAGAAATCATGGCCATACTGTTATACAGTACTTCTCTTGGCTTAGAGTTCTTAAAATCATCATTTCAAGAACAGCTAGAGAATAATTGCACTGAAGAAACCCATATACAATTATCCAAAGCATGATTTTCAAATAATTACTTGAAGGTCATAGATTGAGACAAAAGGAGTGATAAACCATGAGAGAAAAAAAGAGGTGGTTATAAACCATAGGATGAGCTTTCTCTATTTTGCAGATGCCCATCTCACTCTTCATTCTCACATAAACCTCTTGTCATTCCCCTATAACCATTCATATAGGTCATCTTAAACCATGCTTTACGATCCCCATTGACTAATTCTAACATGGTATCAAAGCAGGTAATTTAAAATTTTCACTAAACTTGCATAATGTCAAAGAAAAGTTGATTTTCTCATGTTCATTATCTCACACTATATTAATCAATTATAGAGCCAAAGTCTATTATTCTTCCAATATTAGCAGTGGAAGTTAGTGAGCTCAAAATTTGGGTGCACACACTTATGAATAATAACATAGAAATTTGTACATCTCACTATCAAAAAAAAAAAAAATTTGGTTCCACATTCACTTTCACTAAATTTTGTGCCTAATTGAAATGTAGCAAGTGAAAAAAGACGAAGGCGGTGACTTTCGAAAGCAAAGCTAAGCACATCCATAGCCAGATCTAGCAACAATTAAGCATCACTCGGAATCAAAAACCATCAAATTCAACATCATCTTATAAACCATCAATCACTATAAAATTGACATATAAAACACAATTAGTTGGAGAAATGAAACTCAAATCAAGAAATAAATAAAAGGCAGATCCAAAAACATACTATATGAAGATTGAATAGAGAGAAAAACAAAGAAATTACCTGAAGACCAGCCCTAGAAGAACGAGAAGTAGGTCTCTTCTTCTCCTTCTCTTTATTACCAGCTGTTGTTTTACCTGCCAAAAGCCCCTTTCCTCCTTTTCCTGCCATTTTTGTCCTTTTATTTCAAGATCTTCCCAAAACAAAACGCAAAATTATCAATATTCAATTGTATCTAAAATAGAGGAGCGTTTCATTTATTTCAGAACGGAGGAATTATATATAGTTTCGGAAAATATCCGACAACAAAAACCTAGATTTCTAAGTACAATCAAGGTAATAGAAGTTCAAATTTACAAACTAAAAGAAATGATGAATTAAGGAGAATACATACATACATATATATATACATACATATATATATATATATATATCATATAATATATGGTCAAAGTTGAAGAAAAGATAAGATATAGTGAAGGAAGAGAAAGCGTGTACCTGACAAAATGACAAGAACTATGAACAGGTTTGAGTTAAGTTTAAGAAGTTGAACAAATAAATAGACGAAATTTTTAAGGTATGAATTTATGAGCGCCAAAATCCATAATTTTTTTAATGAAATTTTGAATTTTTGTGGTTTCAAAATTCGGCGGTTTTTTCCTTCAATTGGAGGGAAAAAAAAAAAGACAAAGCTATTTTGGACTTGGAAGTGGGCTTTTGGGTATTGACTGACTGACAAAAGGATTTTTCAAGGGTTGCTGGTTTTGGAAGGATATATCCAATTCTAATGGAATGTCTCATAAGGGTGTAGGATATTAGCCCAAGCCCAATTGGTTATTCGGCTTATTAGCAACTTGCTCACTCGATTCTTTTAAAAAGACGCGTTTTTGGCATATGAAATAGACGATGTGACCAAATCTAATCACTATTTGTACAAAAAAATTGAATCGTAAGTGATATATAGAGAGTGTAACTGAATCTAATCACTATTTATATAGACGAAGTGACCAAATCTAATCAGTAATCACTATATGTATTAATTGTATATGACGTTTATGAATCGTAAGTTATATATTAGACGTGTGACCAAATCTAATCACTATTTGTACAAATAATAGTAAAAGTTGCAAAAAAAAGGGATTCCAATAATATCATATACGCATATTCTTGTATCGGACAATGACATTCTCAATTACTCAGTAATTAGGATATTAGGCCCTTATTAGTTATTGATAAAATAGCAAAAGTTATTAAAGATAGATATAAAAGAAGTTTAGTGTATGAGAAAAGTTGTATGAAAACCTTAAGAGTCATTAAAAAGTATTTACAAAGTTAAGCAAAAAGTTAGTGGTCTGACTGAGTCACACAGTATAACAGAAGGTCCGTTGTATTATATATGAGACAATATTGCAGCCAAGTCCATGCTAAAATTCATCTATTAGACTTCGCCACAAACTTGAAACTGACCAAACAAAAGAATACAAAATATCTCATATGTACATTTTGCCGGATGAAAGGTAATGAAAATGTTCATCAAAGAATACCATCCTTTCGGATGTACGTTTTCCACGTTGTCAAAAAAAAAAAAAAAAAAAAAAAAAGAATAGCATCCTACTCAATATTCAAGGATTTCTAATTTAGCTCCTGGAGGAAGTTTACTGGAAATCTGTTCAGTGCATTTTCGGATGGCATCAAGCTGCTCTGGCTTTAACACTTCACATTGCCACTTATTGTGATACAATCTTTTATCACAAGGAACAATGGTAATCTTTTCCAATGCAATAGCTGATTCAATTAACAAAATAGCTAGTTCAATATGCCCTTTCTGACCCGAGAACCCACTAAGCTCGATCTCTCGAAGATGTTCATGACGGAATTTCTCACTTAATCCCTCATCTAAATCAGGGGTGAAAAAGTCGGCACCCTTTAGATGCAACCCGACTTTATACAGTGATGGGGCTGCTCTTAGAATGTTAATAAAACCGAGGAAACCACTGCTGAGAGAAACAACTGACAAAATGAGCACCTTGAGGCTGCCTAGTTTCGGCAAAATCTCATAATCCAGATCAAGCTTCTTAAAAAGATCGAGGTCCAAGATCAAAGTATGGAGCAGTAAGTTTGTGCTCATAAGTTTGTTAAATGTCTTATCTATCCAACCCAAACGCAGCATCAAAAGCTTCGAGGTATTGTTGAAGGAGAAGCTTAACTTAGGTCCAATATATGTGAAATGTGCAAGATTTGGTGCACTTAGTTTCAGTTTGAGTAAATCATGACAGAAGTATATGTGCAAGAATTTCAAATGAACCGATGTCTCAGGGATTCTTATACTTGTCAGCTCCTCGGCTGAGCAAACAAATAAATCTTCAAGAACCAAACAATTTGATAGCAGATCCTCAAAAGCTTCGTCTTTAACAATCACAGAGGTCAAAGACACCAATCTAAGTTTCTTGAAACCACCAAAAGTAGGAATAACTTCGCACCCTCCTAAACGCAGCTGGCTTAGACAATGAAGACGCATTTCGCTACTACTAGCCACTCGGGGAGGAAAACACCAAGAACCAACTTTGGTTCCCCGGAGGTGAAGGTTAAGAGTTCGCACGTTTTTCTCAAGAGAAAACATGACCCAACGATCAAAATGAGAAACAAAATCCCCAAAAAATTCATAATAACCCGAAAACGAAGAAACATTAATCAAAGGCGAAACCAACTGTTCAAGAGCTCCATCCACCAATCTAACAAACTGAAGTGTTTTCAAACCCTGCTCTGCATAACTGAGCTCTTGGCCAAACACTTTGTAGGCATCAAACATTAACGACGGATTTTTCATCCACAAATTCCTCCACCTCCTCGAAATCGCACTAGTACCCGCAGCTAGCCCCAATGGTAAGTAAGATATTATATGAATGAGAAGTTCATCAGGCAATAGACCAATCCTATCTTGCAAAATATTATCAGACTTCATCACCAACAAATCACATGCTTTAGATTGATTCCTTTCATTCATAACTCTGCACCTTCAAATAATTTTTTTTTCATAAGCGAATTGAATTATATACAAGAAACCCGTAAAATTCTTGATGAAAACAAATTGATACTAAACACTACCAGAACAATTAGTTTTCAATCATCTGACCCTTTTCATATAAGCAATTCATAACCAAGAAATTCAAATACCCAGTCTATTAATATGGAAATTAATGATATGGATTGGACAAAAAGAGTTTTTTACCATAAGAATACACAAATTTAGAGGAAACTATTCATTTATTCAACAGGGTTGTTAAATTAGGGTTAAAATTCTTCTTGCCTATTGCCTAAATACTTCATCGTATTGTCGAAGCAAATTGTTATAAAATTTCATTCGAAGCAACAAAATAAAACATCATAATCTTATAAAATCCAGGGAAACGAGATAAAGACGTGGAAATAAAAGAGCAACTTTTACCTGATTACAGAGAATTGTTAAGACTCTTAGGTGACGCAATCATTGAAGTAACTGCGAAGCGAAAGAAAAATCAGTCAATTACCGCAGTACCGGTCACCCAAATGCAACGGTGTTGGCCTGTTGGGTTTTGCCTATTTCTGTTTAGGTTATGTTCTTTTGGATTGAATAATAAAAATTTAATTTAGTCCAGGTCAGATAAATTCAGTTCATTTTAATTTATGTTCTTTCTCATTTAGATTTGTCAAAGAAATAGACCAAAAAATCCCTAGCCGTTTCCTCTCCTTTCTCCCTCTCCCTCTCCCTCTCCAATTCTCTTTCTAGGGTTTTTAATTTTCTTGGCCTCCTTTGTCGGAAATAGTCTAATTTCTTTGGAAATTAGACTATTTCCGACCCTTTTCCTTAGATTTTAGTATTTTTTTTAGTGTTATTATCTTCTTTATTGTTTTCTTCTGTTCAGTTCTCTCCATCTGTGAGAGTTTTTGCCCCCTTTTTTGTGGTTGTTTCTCATCTTTATATGAGTTTTCTTATTTTCATGGTGTCAATAATTTGGAAGATGGTCTGGATCCATAGGGGTTTAGGTTTTTTCAGCAATTCGTCACTGGGAACAATTATATCACAGAATCAGATTGTAAAGGTCTCTACTTGGAAAGATGCAAAGACATCGAAGTACACTGCTCGCGTCAAGCTTGAAGCGGTGGAGTTGGAGCTGTGCTCGAGTATGCTTAAAATTAATTGGTTCCATTGTGAAAATTATTGCAATTTGCTAAATTTATATTTTTCATATCTTAATTATCATTGTATGTGCCGTTTGGCTTATTATTAATGATATATTTTCTTCCCGTCAAAAAGAAAAAGATTTGTCAAAAAAAAAATCAGTTTTGTTTAGTTATGTTCAAGGTCCAAGATCAACGTATGGAGCAGTATGTTTGCGCTCATAAGTTTGTTAAATGTCTTATCTATCCAACCCAAACGCAGCATCAAAAGTTTCGAGGTATTGTTGAAGGAGAAGCTTAACTTAGGTCCAATATATGTGAAATGTGCAAGATTTGGTGCACTTAGTTTCAGTTTGAGTAAATCATGACAGAAGTATATGTGCAAGAATTTCAAATGAACCGATGTCTCAGGGATTCTTATACTTGTCAGCTCCTCGGCTGAGCAAACAAATAAATCTTCAAGAACCAAACAATTTGATAGCAGATCCTCAAAAGCTTCGTCTTTAACAATCACAGAGGTCAAAGACACCAATCTAAGATTCTTGAAACCACCAAAAGTAGGAATAACTTCGCACCCTCCTAAACGCAGCTGGCTTAGACAATGAAGACTCATTTCGCTACTACTAGCCACTCGGGGAGGAAAACACCAAGAACCAACTTTGGTTCCCCGGAGGTGAAGGTTAAGAGTTCGCACGTTTTTCTCAAGAGAAAACATGACCCAACGATCAAAATGAGAAACAAAATCCCCAAAAAATTCATAATAACCCGAAAACGAAGAAACATTAATCAAAGGCGAAACCAACTGTTCAAGAGCTCCATCCACCAATCTAACAAACTGAAGTGTTTTCAAACCCTGCTCTGCATAACTGAGCTCTTGGCCAAACACTTTGTAGGCATCAAACATTAACGACGGATTTTTCATCCACAAATTCCTCCACCTCCTCGAAATCGCACTAGTACCCGCAGCTAGCCCCAATGGTAAGTAAGATATTATATGAATGAGAAGTTCATCAGGCAATAGACCAATCCTATCTTGCAAAATATTATCAGACTTCATCACTAACAAATCACATGCTTTAGATTGATTCCTTTCATTCATAACTCTGCACCTTCAAATAGTTTAACAGGAATCGAAATATATACAAGAAACCCGTCAAATTCTTGATGAAAATAAATTGATACAAAACACTAGCAGAACAAATAGTTTTCAATTATCTGACCCTTTTCATATAAGCAATTCATAACCTACAATTTCAATTACCCAGTTCATCAATATGGAAATTAATGATATGAATTGATACTAAACACTACCAGAATAATTAGTTTTCAATTATCTGACCCTTTTCATATAAGCAATTCATAACCTAGAATTTCAATTACCCAGTTCATTAATATGGAAATTAATGATATGAATTGATACTAAACACTACCAGAATAATTAGTTTTTAATTATCTGACCCTTTTCACATAAGCAATTCACAACCTAAAATTTCAATTACCCAATTTATTAATATGGAAATCAATGATGTGAATTGGATAAAAATAGTTTATTACCATAAGAATACACAAATTTAGATGAATTTATTCAACTGGGTAGTTAATTAGGGTTAAAATTGTTCTTGCCTTTTGCCTAAATACTTCATTCGGATTGTCGGTGCAAATTGTTATGAAATTTCATTCGAAGCAACAAAATTAAACATCATAATCTTATAAAATCCAGGGAAACGAGACAAAGACGTGGAAATAAAAGAGCAACTTTTACCTGATTAAAGAGAATTGTTAAGACTCTGGAGTGACGCAATCATAAAACTAACTGCGAATCGAAAGAAAAATCAGTCAATCACCGGTCACCCAAATGCAACGGTGTTGGGTTTTGCCTATTTCTTTTTAGTAAAGGTCTAAAATTAAACATCTTCTTGAATCGGTTTCACAATAATTTATTGTGCGCTCAACTGACTTTATCACACAAAAATTGACAATAATAGAAAAATCAATTATATAATACGAAAACTACCTATATCAGAAGATTGTCTATATCATATAAAAACTGACTATATAAAAGGTGATTTAATCATATAAAAACTGATTATATCAAATGAAAACTAATTATATCATATGGTTTACAGTGCACGGTAAGTTATTGTAATCCGGCCCATCCAAGTTTTTATAATTTTGGCCTCCATTTGAAGTTTAGAATCATTTTCCGACTTTAGTTGCGACATTTTGACTCATATATCCGGTGAAGCAAAACTTTGATCCTAATATTTTAGTTATAGTTAAAATAATGATTTTTTTTTTATGATATGCATTGATATAAATACACTATCATTCTAGATACTGGTTTTATATGTATAATAGTATTAGTAATAGAAGTCGGTGAAGGTTAGTATATAAATTTGTGCTATAAGCCAAACATTATTGCAACTAGAAAAACAAATGAAGCTTATGAATCTATTCTAGAAATAACCGTCTTCGTACTGTTCACGTTTTCCTTGTTCACGTTTTGCTCAACAAACATCTTTTATGGAGGGAAAAAACAGAATTAATGGCTTCTATTTTATTCCCTCCACTAAAAATAGTACACAATTTGACTTTTACAATTCTGACCTTTATTATCTTAATATATGCATGAGTACTAAAATTTTTTTAAGAAAATGTATTATGAAAATGCATATTGAGACGAATTTAAGAAAGTCCTACACGACTATATATACGTTTTCTTATGTAAAATTATTACTTTTTTTGACGGAAAAAAGTCAAACTACGGAAACTAATTTGGGAAAGATGCAGTAGTAAATAGTATATACATTTTGTAAAGAGTCCCACATACTCATGTATATGCATAGGTAATGGAATCTCATCTCCAATAACATTTGTATTTCTTGTCAAATTTCTAATAATATATTGATATACAAGTGGTAATCAATGGTAATGAAAATTATGAATAAAAAGCAGTATTTGCAGATGGAAAACTATTAACATTAACATTAACATTAAGATGCGATTTTCGTTACATACTTGTCTATAATCTCTTTGTCATTATACCAATTTTAGCACTTGCCAATTATTAGATAATTAGTAGTAGTATAATAAATTAAAGAGTGAGATAATTACGAAATACTTTTTCTTCAACTAAGAGGTAGAAGAATCCACCTATTAAATTTAAGAATGAAGTCCATTTAACTCTATCTCTACATAAATTTTTTAGTAAGACAAGAGTATATATTTGCTTTGCCAACTATTCAGATTTCCTTCATTACTCATAGAATCTAACCATTTAAGATTGACAAAATTGTTTGTTTAAAAGATCGGAGCTACCCTTCAGCATTGACCAAGTTCTCAGCAAGTGTATTAATGCATGTATATAAGGAGTTTAAAGAAACAAACTATTCATATTTTCCAAACTATAAGCTAATAGTCCACTAACTCTAATAAGGTCATTAGTTATGACTACCGTAAAGAAGTTCACAGCTCTTGTTGTTGATGATGACTCCATTAATAGAGCCATCAATATGAAGTTTTTAGGTAGAAATGGATTTGAAATTATTAAGATAGCTAAAAATGGGCAAGAAGCCGTTGAGTATTTTCATGCTGGCGACCAATTTGATTTAGTTGTCATGGACATGGAAATGCCTATAATGGATGGCATTCAGGTATGTCAACATTATATTATATGATGCTATACAAGTATACAACAATAATTTCATGCTTTCATACATGTAATTACATTAGGACTATGTTTGGCTTTTTTTTTTTTTGTGATGGGAGTCGGGACTATGTTTGGTAACTGGTAACTGGTAACTGGTAACCTATTTCAACTACCTTAAATGATAAAGTGATGACATGTTTAAGGTGCTTATTAGAAAAATGAGCTGAGAAACGATGCTACTTTGCTTATATCTTTTTTTTTTTAGGATCGACGAATCAAATGATATTTTTGTTCTAATTTTTGCCTCTTCTTCTCCTACTGAATCAAACTTTTCTTTGCCATAATGGTTCAGTTCCTATTAGTATCAATGATATAAGTCGGATTCTAGATTAAAAAAAAAAAGGTGTATAAGAAAGGGGGCTCCCTTATCCATCGAAAGAAATGAGATTATTGCTAAGACGACACACAAAATAACCAAATTTGCCGGATCTAGAGGCAATCAAGAAAGCCGCATATGTGGATATATACTTCCTTCCATCCATCTTTTCTTTTTACCAAAAAGATAAACTGTTAATAAAATTTTGAATACTTAAACAACAAATTATACCAAACAACTCATATGGAGTAATTATATACTCTATGTCCCTATTATCAGCTTTCTAATTTTTGTTGCTTCTTTATTTCAACCTCATTGCCAGTTATTATTTGTAGCCAAACGTAGCTTATTATAACTCATACATTACTCATTAACAATACTAATTAACACCTGCATGCATGAGTATACACACATTAATAATTTATGTATTTTTTTGGGGAAGTTATACCTACAATAATTGGAAGAAATATTAATTAATCTATCTCCCCCTTTTCATCCCTCAAGGCAACAAAGGAAATTCGAGCTATGGGTGTGAAGAGTTTGATCATTGGTATGTCTGCATCTTCTTCACAAGCAAAGATTCAAGAGTTTGTCAGTGCAGGGTTGGATGATTTCTACGCTAAACCCATGAATATGGCTAAACTTGCAGCTATTATGGGTCACCTTCAATGAGTGACTAAGCAAATTCATGCGATAATGCATGAGTTTGGTTATTGCATGATCTTATGTGGCTTATGTCATCAGTCATGCATGTGTCTGTGGAGTGTTTAGGGCTAATCTAATAAAAATGTAATGTGGAATGTTGACTTTTGAAATGTTGCTGTGAGCTACTTTTTGAATAAAACTAGTGTGTAGCTCGGGCGACGCCCCGAGTTTTTACTTTCAATAATTCTTCTATATTTTGATCTTATATTTATTTCAAATTAGTTTATTATATATATATGTTCCAAGTTATATATATTTATATGGATTAAAGAGCAAATCTAATAGTTGGTTAAAATGGTAAGATGTCTACTTTACAATTTATTGGTCGCATGTTGGAATCTTACTAAACAAAGTTTTGTAGAACATATTCCTTGTTAAACACATCACATTGCATATCTATACTAATATATTAAAAGGCGTGCGTGACAACGTATACACGCCACGTGGCACCTCTGCTATTCTCTACTAGAATTGTCCAATGTGTACGTATGTCGTGTCAATTAACAAAGTAAAATTGGCTTGCAACAAGATTTGAACACGTGACCTCTTGCTATTATATATAGCACAATTACCATCTCAACGAACTTTTAATCATGCTTTAAATGTCCATAGTTTTATATTTTTACCTTTTAAATGTTGAGTTTTCTTTAATATATTTTAATGCGAATGGAAAAAAAATGCATATCAAGTTTGGAAAAAATACACCCGGGGCAACGCTCGGGCCCAAATACTAGTTTCTGGTAAGTAGTAGATAGGGGAGTTCTACGTGGCAACCTATACTTTTATCAGAAACTCTTTTTAATATATTAGTATAGATGTAATAGAAGTACGTACGTCTAAGCCTACCTTCCATTAATCTCAATCAATATTATATTACTAGCGCTAATGAAGAATGTTTGTTAGATACTGTTGAAGTTGTTAATTACTTGGGCTCAAATTTCCCGCATTTTATTTTTACTGGACAATAGGTGACTTTGAGAAATAATTAGTAGCATATGCAGATGAGAAAGTAGCCTTCAATACAAGAAAATTAACAAAAAGAAAACCCTTTTGATGAATCCCAGGGGTATGCACCACTAGGGCTGCTTATCGATCGAGCCGATCCCGAACTCTGGTCTGCTCGACTTGTGTTCGTTTAAGTTAATTCGAGCTCAAGCCGAGCTCGAAGCTTAACGAGCCGAACTTTGTTCGAGCCGAGCTTTGCCAAATGTTAAACGAGCTGAGCTCGAACTGTTCACGAACAGGCTTGACTCTTTATTACCCCTAGTTTTTACATGTTTTCTTTGTTTTTCCTTTTTTAATATTTGAGATAGGTTTTCTTTTAGACAATGGAACTATTAACTTATTATTGTGTGATATATAGGTTAATATATTTATGTATATATATAAATATATTACTTTTCTATATAAAAGTATAATCGAGCCCGTTCACGAGCTCTCGAGCCGAGCTTTGCCTAGCTCAGCTCGTTAAAGTCTCGAGCCGAGTCCTAATCCAAGCCGATCCCAAAGTTCGCGAACAGGCCAGGCTCATTATCACCCCTATGCACCACCCATGAACACAAAGGTATACGTACACCAAGAGTGCATTCTCTATCTCCTTACTCTCTATCTTTCTCTTACTCAGACACAGCCACGCGCGTGCACACGTAAAGAAGCGTGCTGAATAGCAATTAATTGTAACATAACCATATCTATATAGATTGTTTCAAGGTTTGTAAATCTTAATTAAATGGTTAGTTTACATGGGTAGTGAGTGAAATCTGAATAGTTAGTTAAAACCGCCTTTTGGAATTTATGGAAAAAAAAAGTTGTAAACGACAACATCAAACCTGAATTTAAGAGTTTGATTATTGCACATCTTCTTAATAGCAATGAGTATCGAGTGATCATAATGACATCAAACATCGCCGTTAAAAATATGCGTACGCGTTTACATTTGCAAACAACAAAGAAGTTATTTTAATGTTGATTTAATTGTAATAGACATATGTATGACTAAAGTTATTAATCATAGATAGATGGATCTCAAACTAAAAGTTTGATGACTAATGAAGATGGATTGGAGGACATTTACACAATTCTGTAGAGAACTTGTATTTTTCATAAGAGACTTAGCTAAACTTATTTGATCTTGAAACTCAGTTTTTCAAAGGTGAAGATAACGCATCCTAAAAAAGAAGTAATGAAGAGAACATACCTACTTTATCATCTTGTACAATTTGGTATAACTCAGAAGAAGGAATAGATCAAATATTTATTTAAAAATCAACATGACGTACATGACGTACATGGAGCATTGCCTGAACTTCGACGTATATATACGAATTTCATCTACTAGCATTTGGATCTTCCACGAGGTGCAAGCAGAATTGAGCTGAACTAAACTGAACTAAGTTGTATTAGAAAAGTAGTTGAACTGAACCGAAACTATACCCAAAATAACAGGACCTTATAAATAACCCTACTAGGTAAGAACATGTTAGGTAAGAAGTTAAGAACATCGAAAAAAATGTAGGGCCTGTTTGGCAATTAGCGGATAGCTGTTAGCTGATTGTATTAACTGATAGCTGATTTGACTAGATGATTGTATTAGTTGTTTGTATAAAGGTGTTTGGTAGATAGTTGATAGCTAGTTGTTAATTGGTTGTGTAAAATGACCAATAAGGACATTGGCTTAATATGTTAGGTTTAGGGATACCTAGGTAAGGGTAGTAATTTAAGAGAACTTTAGGACATAAATGTAATTTTTTCTCTTATTCTCAAACCTCTAATATAAAAAAGCTCCTCCCCCAACTTTTTCAAAAAGAGTTTTTTGATTCCAAAAAGCTATTTCAAACATATCTTTACCAAACACCCAAATTAGAGGATTGACTAGTCAAATCCTCTAATATGACCTCAAACCTATAGCTGGCAAAATAGACCCATACACTTTGACCCGACTCGAGACCCGTTTTTTTGCACGCGGGAAATAATGACCCGAAATGGAACATAACCCGAAATAACCCGCCCAGCTTCGACCCAAGAGTAAATAGACCCGATTATAACCCGACCACACACGTCCGAAAGTGACCCGAACCTAAAATTATATCGATAATGATGACCCAATCCCGAACCGACCCGAAAAGTTGTCATATTAGTTATTTTTTAAACAAATTTAAGGAAAAAAATTATCATGAAATACTATATATGACTTAGGCACTTCCCATTAATCATTTCACTTAATTTTATTAGTCTTATATGTGTTTTATTTATTTGTTAGATCAAAAACCCGATTTAACCCGAACCGAACTAACCCGACCCAATGTGACCCGAAATTTAATGGACACGAGATTGGCACGCACACGAACGTAATCCGAATACAAAGTTGATCCGTTTATGACCGACGTGTAATGACCCGACCAGTCTGACCCGTTTGCCACATATACTCAAACCTCTAATTTTGCCCGAACCCTTTCTTTACCAAACAGGGCCGTACTCTTACGGGCCGTTTGGTAGTTGGTTATAAATGGTGGCAATGGAAATGAATTTGTGTGTAAATTTGTGACGAATATCATTGTCCATTCCCATGGTAATGCTAATTTATCCTAAAGTGTCTACTTTTCTTCTTGAATTTTTATTCCCATCCAATACCACCTTGTAGGTGGTAATGAGTGGTAATGAAAATTGCTTCCCCTTGGAGACAAAAACACAAGTTTAGGGGTGAGATTGCTTGCCCATAGAGAAAAAATGCCTCATCATGGAGATTTTAAGGGTACTTCCCTAATAACATTATACTTTAAATTCATTCCCATTACCGCAATTTATTAACAACTACCAAACGGGTAGTTAGGAGTTAGTAGGAAGCGGAGGGAGTAGCAGAAAGGATAAATAAAGAAAAACAGAAAACCGACATCATGTGAACTGAAGTACTCTATGAAGTATGAACTATGAAGAATGAAAGACTATTAAGAGAAATAAAGAGTCAAGCCCAACTGACCAACTTTGCCAACAAACTACAAAACCCTCCTAAATTTGGCCACATATATAAATAAATAAAATACACTTCTCTTCTCTCAAACTTCTCAATCCAATAAAACGTGACTTCAACATTCTTCATTTCTTCTTCGTAAATTCCGCCCCCTGCAAAACTCTTCCTTTCTCTCCTCGTCGGAAAAAAAACCCCAAACTTTCCGGCGAGAAAAATGTCTCAATCCACCACTTTCTCTCTCCTCACTCCCACAAAAACCCCACCTTTCAAAACCTTCCTTAAACCCTCCATCTCTCTCCGACCTTCAATCTTAGCCGTCCGATCAGAACAACCCAGATCAACCCACCTTACTCTCGCCGTCGCCGGAGCTCCGGCGGTGGTTCTAGAATCTTCTTCTTCTTCTTCCATAGAAGTTGACTGTGTAAGTTCATCGGAGATGAAGGAAAATGGGTTTCGTAGCACGCGTAGGACGAAACTTATGTGCACAATTGGGCCTAGCACGTGTGAGTTTGACACGATTGAAACTTTGGCTTTAGGTGGGATGAATGTGGCACGGTTGAATATGTGTCATAACACGAGGGAGTGGCATAAGGAAGTGATTGAGCATGTGAGAAGGTTGAATGAAGAAAAGGGTTTTGCTGTTGCTATTATGATGGATACTCAAGGGAGTGAGATTCATATGGGTGATTTAGGTGGTGCTTCTTCTGTTAAAGCTGAGGTTTGTGGATTTATGTTTTGTTAAAATTTTGATTCTTTGTCTTATTTTTTATATGGGTTTTTGTGGGTGAGGATATATGTAGATGAATTTTGGAGATAAAATCTTGACTCGTGCAGCCGATCCCTTGTTAGTGGGATTAAGGAGGTCCTAGTTTCAGTTTAGTTTAGTTCAGTTCAGTTCAGCTAGTTTCCTTTTTTAGTTCAGTTCAGGCCTAAGGCTTGGGCATTGTTTATTATTGTTGTTGTTGTAAAGTTGTTGACGACCTTCGGAGATAAAATATTTGACTCGTGTAGCTGATCACTTTTTAATGGGATTAAGGCCGTGTTCTTTTGGGCACAATTTTAGTTTAGCTCATCTCAGCTAGTTTCCTCTCACAGTTTCAGTTCAGTTCAGCCCAAAAGAATAGGGCCTAAGGCTTTGACATTGTTTGCTGTTGTTGGATTTTTGTTGGGTTTTGGTGATTTTTGGTGGTGGTTGTTTTTTCAGCTGGCTAATTGACCTAGATAGTGATGGCAAATAATTGTGTGTTGAACATGATTTGACGACCCTAGAACAATTAGGATTGGTTGAATGGATGGAATGCAATTGACGTGACAGGAAATTAAGTTGAAAATCTAAGATTTTGAACACTTATTTTTGGAACTGAAAGCTGATTTTATAATCTTTCACTAAATTGAAAGGCTTGAAGTTAAGCTTTTGTGAATCTTCAGCTATTGGATTTTGTTGATGTTATGCTTGTGGTCTTTTAAATTTTGGGTTATGAAGTATTATGTGAACTAAGGTGAGATAGATTCAGCGGGATAAAGAATAGAGCTTTCGGAGTGATTAGTGATGTATACTGATAGGCGCAAGATATTGAAATCGTCTTGAAGCATTGCGATCTTTGTCACTTTGATGACTCTGAAGTCTTCTAGTGTCGACTAGTGTTGCTTTAAGATCTACTGGTCTGGTCTATGTATCAGGGGTTGGATTGAGAATTTGAGTGAAGTAGAATAGTAGGTCATGAGTGCAACTTCTGTTACATTTTGTCGGAGAAAAACTGGTCTTCAGTACTCATAATTGGTATGGTCTAAGCTTATTGCATGATTGTATTTGTTTGTAGCTGATCAAACTTAAGAAGCATGGTCAGCCTTCAGATTCTTGATATTTGAGACTAGGAGGTTATTTATGAGGCAAGTCTAGGAATTATTTTGTAGTCCATGGTTAGTTGGAACTTGGAAGCAGTGAGAGACTGTAAAACAAGAAAATGTAAACTTCCTCACACAGTCACATGCACGCATTTCGAAAGATTAAATTTTTTAGTGAGACAGTAATGCACAATTTTTTAAGCATCATTATGGCGTACTTTTTGCTTATAGTATGTGGATGTGAATAAGAAATCTTTAATTTCTAATTATGCTTCGGTTTGAACTTGAACTTTAGCTAAATATCTTATGTCAATATGCTTTCTTCAAATCCCCTGATGTGTTTATTTTATGCTCTTCAGGATGGTCATATTTGGACCTTTAGTATCCGGTCTTTTGATGCAAATCACCCAGAGCACACCGTTAGTGTGAGTTATGATGGTTTTGCTGAAGGTATGTTTTAAATTGTATCTTCTGCGGGAAGAGCCATAGAGATGTAGGGAGTTGTTTTCTAATTATCTTGTTCCAAATGTGATAGATGTCGAAGTGGGTGATGAACTTCTCGTGGATGGGGGTATGGTCCGGTTTGAGGTTGTTGAGAAAGTTGGCCCTGATATCAAGTGCTTGTGCACTGATCCTGGTTTATTGTTGCCTCGCGCTAATCTCGCATTGTGGAGGAAGGGAAGACTGGTTCAACAACGTAACAGTATGCTCCCAACAATCACATCTAAGGTTGGTGCCTTTTTCCCCGCCCTTTATCATCAGCCTAAAAATCACAGGTCCCCATTGTTCTGTGCTTTTTGAGATTTCTGATCCATATTGATCCCTAGGATTGGCTGGATATTGATTTTGCGATAGCCGAAGGCGTGGATTTTATTGCATTGTCTTTTGTGCGCTCAGCTGATACAATCAATCATCTGCGAAGTTACATAGCTGCTCGATCTCCTGACAGGTAAACTCTATTACTTGGTAGATCAAGGTTGCCCATTTTCTAGGATTCTTCCAGTCTCATTCTGGCCCTTCAGGAAAGCAGCTGAACATTGAGTTGGAGCTTTATTATTATTCCCCTTTTGCTGAAGGGGAAAACCAAACTATTTTTTACTTTTTCTGTAATTGTTCTGTGTTGTGTTCATGGAGGCAGGTGGTGATGCAGTTTGTGCATTGTGAATTTTGGTGTTATGATTTTTTATCGCTCCTAGGTAGATAGGAAATACTACAAAGAATCCAGTAATGTTGTTTTCTAGTTAGGACTCAGTTATATAGTGTTTTTCTGTTTACATGTACTGAACGACAATCTACTACTATTTGTTTGTGCGACAAATCTATTCTTATTTGTGTGCGTGTGTGCACGCGCGCTCAATTTATGGTTTTCTTTCTAAATCTAATTGTTGTCTGCTCCTTCCAGAATGCTCTTTCCAAGTAAAAATTGAAGTTTCATTTTTGATGTGCAGGGATGTTGCTGTAATTGCTAAAATAGAGAGTGTTGATTCGCTAAAGAACTTGGAAGAGATCATACGAGCTTCTGATGGAGCCATGGTTGCTAGAGGAGACATGGGTTCGCAGATACCTCTGGAGCAGGTTCCATTTGCTCAGCAGAGAATTGTTCATTTGTGCAGGCAGCTCAATAAGCCCGTTATTGTTGCCTCCCAGCTCCTTGAATCCATGATTGAGTATCCCATACCTACTAGAGCTGAAGTTGCTGATGTGTCTGAAGCAGTTCGGCAGCAAGCTGATGCATTGATGCTCTCTGGTGAATCAGCAATGGGTCTATACCCTGAAAAGGCATTAGCTGTTCTAAGGAATGTCAGCCTGCGAATCGAGAAGTGGTGCAGAGAGGACAAGCTTAGCGAAGAATTGGAACTGCCTAGTATATCAACTTCATTACCGGCTGTTATAAAAGAAGAGATATGCTCTTCTGCTGCTAAAATGGGTAAGCAGCTTCCTTACTGTGTCCAGGAATTTTTTTAAGCACACTTTCTATGATAATATACTAACATAAGATGGCCTAGAAACTTAAACATAAGGCTAAAAACATTGGGTAAATATACTAGAAAGCATAAACTAAGAAAAATACAAGTAAAGGAAGGTTGGATTCTAACACTAGGTCCTCCTTGATTGTGTAATTATTGAGCATTTGTGATAAGTCTGATTACTAAATCTTATACACTGGTTGGGAGTTAATTCCGACTGAATATGATTAATAACTTCATATGATGTGGAAATTGACACACTGTACTACCCGTCGTACCAGATGGTAATTAATGTAAAAAGCTACAATCCTTATCTGTTGGCATTGTCCTGATTTTTTTTTTTTTTTATCATTTTGCATTGATGCTGGGATATACCTCCATTTGTATGAGATCAATATGCAGTGATTTATGAAGCGTCTGTTGTTAAACACAGAGGAAATTCTGTTTATTTAGATATGATAAAAGGTAGAATTCATTTCTCAATCAACCCATTACTCAATGTCTGAGGCCAGATATAGGCCTTCGCTGGGCTGGCAGGGATATCACTTATCAGTTACTGGAGAATATCCTAGGCGTAATGTAGAAGATGCCCTTTAAGCTAGTTTGAATTTTAGAAGGCCTGGCCACTGGCTGGACTACTTGAATAAGCAGATAATCCTAAGTATTACAATAATTTAAGATTGAACTGTAAGAATTGAAGTTCTAAACTGCTTCATTGTTATGAAAATGACTAGAAAGAAAGCAATTTATTGGTAGGTCAGCTATTCAAGGCTTTGTAACCACTGCTTTTCCTTTTGATTTAAGTTGACTTGTTCAAGTGGGTTAGTTGGTCTACTTTCTGGCCTACATGGTTTTGGCTGAATTTTGTCAAGGTTCTTGATTCCGTCATATGAACTAGCCTCGGACAAGGTAGCAGAGATGGAAGTACACTTTGTTACTTGGGTTATAGATAGCTAATACGATGAGCCTGTTTGACAGTGATAACTGATACGTTCAGCTTCCAAGTTGTTCAAAAATATCCTTATAGTGTAAAAAGCCATGTAAAAGTACTTGAAAGTTGAGCAACATACATAAATTGTTACCGTTATAAAAAAAATGAAGTATAAGTTAGTGAACGCATTGTTTGTTGTTGCTATGTTAAAATCTTAAACGTCTTTGTGGATGGACATTATAATTTTTGGTACTCACAATATGATTTACAAATCCACAGCGAGCAGCCTGCAAGTCGACGCATTGTTTGTTTACACGACCGACGGACACATGGGATCTCTCCTTTCACGGTGGCGACCAGACTGCCCCGTATTTGCTTTTACACCCACTGCTTCTGTGCGGAAACGTTTGAATCTGCAATGGGGTTTGATCCCTTTCCGGTTGGACTTTGCCGAAGACATGGACAGGAATTTGAGCAAAACTTTCTCATTATTAAAAATAAAAGGCATGATTAAGTCTGGAGACCGTATTGTTGCTGTTTCTGATATGCTACAAACCATCCAGGTAAGGATTGTCCCTTGAGACCATGATCATGCCTAATTATGTACTATTTATATGACATCGGTGTAATTCTGTACTTGTTTTAGGATAATTAGGAGTTGTTCTGTATTTGTGTGTGTGTTTTTTTATAGTTCACCATTCAATGTGATTGTTGTTTAGGTATCACTGTGTCACTTTCTTTCCTAGATTTATAGATCTGCTAGTGTATTCGACTCTTTGCTTCTTGGTTGTGTAATAAATACAATTGCAACTACCTGTTTAGTTTTGATATTGCTGTAATCCTGATAATTGTAAAATTTGTTAGTAATGTGTTAACTTTGAGTTAAATCTGGAGAAAACTACCAATCGCAAGTCTTAGATTGCCAATAGCTCTTTGCGGAGGATCCTCTCCTTGGTTTGATCTATCGAGAAACTAATCTACAATTATGTTTTCCGATCCAATAGTCCTCATTTCTTGATCAAGAGCAATGATAAAACACTCCTAGGCCGGATTTAGTCCAATCCTGGAGTAATTTTATGATGATTTTTGGTGTATGTAGCCGTACGGGAATTTCGGACATATTATTATTGTTTCATTAGTAGGGCAGTTTATGTGATTCATCCCTCGTCCCTCTCTTTGCTTGGCTGCTTGCCAAGCTTATGGTCATCCTTGGAGCCTCTGCATCTAGTTTAATGACAACACTCAATACTTTGCTAACCATGTTTGGGGGAGGCTATCATCTCTTTCAGAATGTTAGGCTCTGTTGTCAGAGGTAAGCCATTATCGATCGTCTCAGAATGTTAATGTTAGAAGCAAACTCCAAAGGCAGCCTCAATGTCTTATACATCTCATAATGTCGCGGACCGTTGACGCGAGCACACACCCAACTCAGGAATCTCTGGTTCTGTTTACATCAGGACATCAGGTTATATTGTCACTAAATAGAACATACTCCCAAATCACAATAAGAGTGGAAGTGCAGGGATCATGAAAAGAACAAGTATATAAATGCTGGAAATACCTCTTACACATAACAAGGTTGTCTTTGATTATAGTCTTCATTCAGGACCCCAAGATGGTCTGATAGTATATCAGCTGCTCTGGCCTCTACGGAGGATCTAAAAGTGGAATGCTTAAAGTTAAAGGACTAATGTTATTCAAATCATAATTAGATACAATATAGTATTTAACCCATGCTACTTATAATTAACAACACAAATTCTTATATGTAGCCGGCTACACCTATAAAAATAGGTGTGCCGCCCCATTTAAGAAGCCCAAACGGACTCCTTTCATCCTCGGTCATTCAAATCCCTCTCTCTCTCTCGCACTTCAACTCGAAACCCCACGGTGAAGGACAGGATGCGGGGGTGGAGTATGAGCGTCAAATCGAATTGTTGGAGTTTTGGGTCTTTGATTAGCATGTTTCTCGGCATTTTGGGGGTGATGAATGGAATTAGAGTTTTGATTGTTGCTAGGAAATGGGTTAAGAATAGGGATGGGCAGATGAAGGAGAGTGGGTTTGGTAAAAATTGCTTTGTGCTTGATTTCATGGAGCCATCATCAGTAAGAATTACAGGGAATCCTACCATCCCCACTAGAAGTCCAGAATACCATGTTATTCATTAATCTGGACAATATCTTGTTTAAAATGCTACTATTGTGGATTTTGTTATTTTATAATGTTTGCTACTCAAAACCCCCTGTGTTTTTCTGGAAGTTCAAAATGATATTTTGTTATGTTTACGGTTTTGTTTACATCAGTAACCCTATTTTGTTTATAAGAGTAACCCATTTTATTGTTACGCGTAACCTTAAAATATTATATGAGTAACCCCAATTATTATTTTGAATAACCTTGTTTAATCTTATAAGTAACCTATTTTGATCATATCAAGAGCCTAATTTAAACTTATGAGTAACCTCATTTATTCATACCGGTAACCCCAATTGTTCACACAAGTAACCCCTATTTATTATTACGAGTAACCTCATTCATCCATAAGAGTAACATCATTTAATCATACGAGTAACCCTAAATATTCACAAAAGTAACCCCATTTAGTAACTCCATTTCTTCTTACGAGTGACCTCACTTAATCATACGAGTAACTCCAATTATTCACAAAAGTAAATTGTTCATACGAATAATCTCACTTAATCATACGACGATCCTATTTAATCATACGAGTAATCCCAATAGTTCACAAAAGTAACCCCATTTCTTCATACAAGTAATGTCATTTAATCATATGACAACCTTATTTAATCATATGCGTAGCCCAATTATTCACAAAAGTAACCTTATTTATTCTACGAGCAACCTCATTTGCTCATATGAGTAAATCGCTTAATCATACGGCAACCCTATTTAATCATACGAGTAACCCCAATTGTTCACAAAAGTAACTCAATTTCTTCATAAGAGTAACCTCATTCGTTCATAAGAGTAAACCGATTAGTATTTCCTTTTATTATAAAAGTAACCACATTTGTTTATAAGAATAACACCCTTTTATTGCTAAGAGCCTAAGAGTAACCATGAACTCATACAAGTAACTCAATTTGTTCATAAGAGTAACTCCATTTGTTCATAAGAGTTTGCGCACAAGGGTCAACTTAAAAAAGGCCATATCTTACAACACAATTAATATTTTGGAAAGATTGGTTGGCCAATCAAGGAGTTAATCAAAACAACAAGATAGAGTTGATTCAAGTCCCCCTTTAAATTTAGGTCGTATTTTGTTCGAGGATGTTGTGGGTGTTGCTGCTCCACGCTTCATACCTCCCTAGTTTCTCTTTGTGTGTTTGTAGCGTAATTATTTGTTTTTCATGTTTTCTTGAGGTTCTCCTCTTCTTATGCATTAAAAAAATTTTTTTTGGAAAGATTCAAGTTGGAGATGAAAATTTAGCTTGATATCTTTCCAACGCTTGGTCAAAAGCTAGATTCCGATGAAAAACGAGTGAGATATGATCATTTGAAAATGAGCTGGTTGGCTGATAAACGCGGGCGAGCCCGGCCACACCTATAATTTCGCGTGTGGCTGATTGTATGTAAGACACGCTGATTTAACAATCATATTAATGAAGATTTAAGATGTAGTTAATTGTTTTCATTTTTAATTTCAAAAAGATATTTATATCATTTCTGAGGTTAAAAAAAAATCAATAATATCATTTATGAGTTAAACAAACCAAACCTTATATACTATAACTTCCACCTCCCAATAATGAGGTTGGCTTCGATTCATATCACCTCAACTTCAAGGTTAGGTGCTATGTGATTGTTCCTTCTCTTTTGGGTATATACTTAGCTCTTTATGGCTGGTTTGGTAGCTAATATGCAACGGTTATAATGGTAAAAAAATTATATATAGTTTTGTATCGATAAATAATGTCAATATCAATGGATATGCTTGCCTATCCCTAAAGTTGTGACTTCTCATGACTTTTCGTTATTGGCCCTGTTTGGCAAATAGAGTTTAGAGTTTAGCTATTAGAGTTTAGCTGTTAGAGTTTAGAGTTTGTTGTTAGAGTTTTAACTTTTTGTTCAGCATATTTGACTGCTGATTTGACAACTTTTTTTTATAAATGTGTTTGGTAACAATTAACTGATTGCTAAAAGCTTTTGTCATTTCTTTGTGTGAAATGACATTTATAGACATTTTAATACATATCTGTAGTATTATTATTAGAGGCAAAATAGTCATGAACATATTTTTACCTAATCCTCTAAAGAAAAAACTCCTATTAGGAGCTTTTTCATTTTGAGAGTTTTCATACCAAAACTCTCTCTAAAACTCTCTTTTACCAAGCACCTCTTTTAGAGTTTTTGACTAGTCAAAACTGTAGAAGTGGTCCAAAACTCTCTTTTTGCTCTAAAACGATATATTATGGCCTATTAAGGCAGGTTATGCATTAGATACTATTCATATAGTGAATTTTGTTTCCTTGCCCTGGATTTCAAGTTTATAGTCTGAAACAATATTAATGGATATAGATAAAACGATCACTTTATAATATGCTAAAGCATATCTTAGTAGTAGTTACTTTATTTTGATGCAAAATCTTAGTTTACTTTAAACAATGTTATCCTTCTCTTGGAAAATTAGGTATTACATCAAGCATCACTTCTGATAGTGACTAATTGATTGCTATGGGTTTAGAATTTCTCTCCTTTCCAAGTTTCAAACCATATAGTATTTGAGGATGTCATCTTTACTGATCTTACTAATATATTAAGAAGTTGTGAACTTTCTTTAAAAAAAATAAAGTTGTGAACTTTTTTTTAAAAGATAAAAAAGAACTTGTGAACTTGATCAAGGCTAACTTTAGCTTTAATACCGACTCAATAATATAGATCTCGTTCTATATGTATAAGAGTAAGACCTTAATGTCCATATTAACATAAATTTCCGTTCATAGTTCATTGCTTCAATTTCAATACATAAACATGGAGTGAGGATCCTTTCCAGTGATTACACCGAGGTTTGGGGGTGATTTGGAGATTTCATCCCAAATTTCTCCTCTCAAAGAAAGTAGATCTTGGACATCCAAGCAAGACCTGGAGATGATCCTGACTCATTAACATGTGACTAGTTAATCAAACCCAAACAAGGAACTTTCATCACCTAGGGGCTGACCAGGTTTCAATCTTCAACAGTATTGGGGTGCTATATTACAGAACAATCCAAGTGATCTAAATTTCCTTGTTTAATTTGTGTCATATAGAGTGATTTTCCTCATTGCAGCTAGGACTGTTCGTGGGTTGGGTTGGTGCGGTTTGGGATGTAACCCAAACCAAACAGCAAATATACGGTTTGACATTTTTCCAACCCAAGCCGCACCACACTTTTGCCCAAACCAACCCAAATCGGACCACGCAAAACGGTTTGGTGCGGTGCGGTTTGCGGTTTAACCATATTTTCCTCCGTGAAATGAGTTATGTAATCTAAGAATTAAAGAAAATTCGTAAACAATTGTTGATAAACCAATACATAATTCTCTAAAATTAGATAATAAATATAGAGCAAATGAGTGGAGGTCGGAGGAGCAGATAAGTGAGGGAGGCGGGGGATTGCAAAGAAACAGATGATTAGATGAGTGATGAGTGATGAGTAAAATATTACGATTTTTCGATTCTTTTCTAAAAAATAAAGATGATATTATGAGTCTTTAATGAAAAATTAGATGTTAAAATTAGTATAAATGAAGAATTATTTAGTTTATTTTACAAACATCTTTCCGCATCAAATTGAGATAAAATATTAATTAATCACAAAAATCCTTATTAAATACTCATCAAATATTTTTTTTTTTTGACGGGAAGAAAATATATCATTAATAATAAGCCAAACGGCACATACAATGATAATTAAGATCCGAAAAATACGGATTTAGCAAATTGCAACAATTTTCACAATGGAACCAATTAATTTTAAGCATATTCGAGCACATTCAAGCTTGACGCGAGCAGTGTAATTCGATGTCTTTGCATCTTTCCAAGTAGAGACCTTCACAATCTGATTCTGTGATATAATTGTTCCCAATGACGAATTGCTGAAAAAGCCTAAACCATTATGGATCCAGACCATCTTCCAAATTATTGACACCATGAAAATAAGAAAACTCATACAAAGATGAGAAACAACCACCAAAAAGGGGGACAAAAACTCTCACTGATGGAGAGAACTGAACAGAAGAAAGCAATATAAAGAAGATAGGAACACTAAAAAAACACTAAAATCTAAGGAAAAGGGTCGGAAATAGTCTAATTTCCAAAGAAATTAGACTATAGGATGCCAAGAAAATTAAAAACCCTAGAAAAAGAATTGAAGAGGGAGAGAAGAGAGGAAACGGCTAGGGTTTTTCGAGTGTGTTGCGTGGTATCCTTTTTCCTTACTTACTCATCAAATATAAGACATGCAAATGTGCAACAACTTAAAGGCTACCCTCCTTTGTGACTTGTGAGAGATTATCCTAACCTATATGATAAAAAAAACAAATAGTACAGAAATCTAGACAATAGCCCACTTCTTTTTACT
Organism: Beta lomatogona; assembly: GCA_947646795.1. Lineage (NCBI taxonomy): Eukaryota > Viridiplantae > Streptophyta > Magnoliopsida > Caryophyllales > Amaranthaceae > Beta > Beta lomatogona. The sequence goes on from CANSNZ010000418.1 coordinate 1,108,150, forward strand.
ATCTAATTCACCCTATCTTATTGTACGTTATAGTCAAATTTAACCGACAATAGCACAAAATCTTTACTCTTTTTACTGTTGATCCTCCAAGAATTTCTACCACTCATTTTGGAATTACCTTTTGTTGTATGGCAACAAACCAAACAATCGTATCACATATTCACATCTAACGCTATCTTCCATTCTTCTTTTTAATCCGAAAGACGTGTGGTTTTTTCTGCCCACAGAATTCATTAACTTAATTTCTGAAGTGCCATAACCATTATTGTACTGTATGTGTTTTTCTTTTCATGAACTAATAGTAACCGCCCATAGGAAAAATGCATTACTATACGTGACCCCTTTGAAAATTGAAAGTAACTATCAAAAATACTGTTCGATAAAAATGCTAACACTTTGCCTTAACCAAAAACATGGCTCCAAGTATCATATTAATTGAGAATTTTAATCTAGGAGGGGTCCACATAAATCAAATGTTAGTCACTTTCTTTTTTAACTTCTTCGTCAACTTTAATTATACTTCACTCGTCAGAACAAAAAAAGTCTTACTAATTTCGGATCGAGAGTTCTTGACATTTATTTTGGATATTCTGACTAAGGGGTGAAATTGTGTACAATAATGGAGCTTGAATTAAGCCGGAAATTTTGAACTAGGAGTTGCTTGACTTGACTTATAATCTTGTTATAGCATTTTATTTTGAACTAGAAGTATTAAGTTTTTGATTATAGATCCTCTTAAGTATAGTTTGAACTTTTATCACTAATTACAAAACAAAATTTGAAATACGTAAAATTAAAATAGTCAAATCAATTATGAAAGCTTATGTAATATCTTATAAAAAAGTGAGAATGTCTTATTTAGCAAAGAAAGCTATAGCACAAGCTCTGGAGCCGAACTTCAGATAATAAGGATAAGTGTGTTAATTTAAGTCAATTCCTTAAAAATTAAGTTTCAATCACATAATTGAAGTAAACTTGAAAAAAGAATATTGCATGAATCCTTTATTTATTTATTTTTCTTTTATTAGATATAGGGCTATTAATAGAGTAAGTTGATCACGAGTTAGGTCAAAATCAACTTGATTGACTCAATAATTATCGAATAAACTTGAAAATATCTGTCAATTGGATAAGGTTTATAGCTGCCCCCCCTCTCCCTAAACCTAGTTTCTCTTTAGCCGCCCCCTTCTTCTCCTCTTCCCCTTCTTCATCAATTAGGTGCTGTCATGGATGATTTCATCCATGGTAAGCCGTTTTCCCTCTCTTGTTTTCAGTTTTTAGTTTATTTTCTTGTTTTTTTGAATAAATTAGTCTCTCTTTATGAGAACTTCTCGAATCCCGCTATGGGGATTTTAGTTTCCGTTGTGGATATCTCCTTCTCCCCTATGGGAGTTGTAAGTCTAGTTAAGAAGCATAGGAAATTATTCTCATTGGTTGAAGTTCAAGGCTATCAACATGAAGGTATTGAAAATTCGGATCGATGCAGTCAACATGGCTCGACCAAGAATGCTCTTCCCCAAACTATGTCAGAATGATAGACTTCCTAATCAATAGATGTTTGATTCAACAAATACAAAGCGTTGTATTGCTCAATCTGGTTCGTTATAATTTCTCTGAATACGAATTTGATTTGATCTTTTTTTATTTAATACCTATTGTAGATCCCGTTTGATATGTTCTTAATGAAATTTCTCTTTCAGAAAAAAAAAATCTTGAAAATATCTAGCCTAACTCGACTTTAGCTTAAATGCTATTCTCTTCTTACTATGTCTAACTACTTGACTAATAAAATATTGTATAGTAATTATATAGAGAAAATTATTTTAAATTAATCATAGAATACATACATCTCTCACTTTCCGTGCACTATATTGTCTGTATATAGACTTTATGTAGACTTCATCTATACAAATATATTAAAAGACGTTCCTATCAACGGAATGGTGCCACGTGCCACTCTTCTCAAGCTTATAATAAATATGTTTATGATCTCATTAAAAAATATTAACAATGTGTAACTATGCTAAGAATGGAACCCATGACCTTTAAAATGAAATGTGAGAGTTTAACCACCAATCCACTATAATTTCAATGTTTAATGTTTCAAAGTAAAACATAATAAAGTCTTATAATTATATGTAACTATAAATACATAGACAAACTTTTTGATCTCTAACACTTTTATTAAGGTAAGAACATTCTCTTACCCCAATTTCATTGACATTATTACAATTCCTTGGAAGTTTTTTTTTTTTAAAAAAAAACTGATCATCTCATAACGTCCATTTAAAAATACTAGTTTTTGCTATTAAAACATGTGAAAATGTAGCATGAAAATTCGAAAAGTGTTTATATATTTTTCTCACTCATATCACGACACTAAAGTCGTACTAGTTTTCTTTCTTTCCTTCAAAAAAAAAAAAAAAGTCGTACTAATTCTCGTATAAATCTTAGTCTTATAGGTAGTTGGATTTAACACAGTGCCAAATCAATATGGATGTAACTTGTATTAAAAAATAGAAGTATACTGATTACTCGCTACCCTTGAACAAGTTTTCTTCAACAAGGAATATGCTAAAAAAAAATAGGAATACTCCAATAAAAATAATAGCAACGATATAATATACAAGCGAGTTGATGACAAAGTTGGGCTAAAATTTCTAAGATTAAATCCACTCGAGCTCGAATACTTGTTACTAGTATATGTTGCACGCGATGCGTACGTAACATCGTGTGTGAGTGATCTTGTGGAAGTTCTAATTTAATCGTCATTCAAGTAATATTCTTCTATTTTTGTTTGTACTGGTGCATATGTAAGATGTAACTGCTTTGCAGTTGTAGGGATCTTTTTTTTCCTGTTTTTTTTAAAAAAAGAGAGAAAGCAATTAGTAGTTTTGTTTGGTTATTAGGGGTATTTTGGTAAAAAGGGTGGACACCAAAAGGTCAGGAGTTCCCATATATAATAGAGATATATGCATTTTGTATTAATAAATTGCAAATGTTTTTCTAAGGGGAGTATGAAATGAGGAAAATCATGTAATAATGTTCTTCTAAATGAATAAAATAGAATTTTTTTTAGTAGGTAAGTTGAAGTCCTTTGCAAAGGAGGGAGAAAATTAGGGATGACTCTTACAAAGGGTGAGAAAATCCCGTGACCTCTAAGATCGGAGGTGATGTTAATACCACTAGGTTATCACTTGCTGATCTGAATAAAACAGATATGACTAATGTTCAAATCGTGTATTGCAAGTTGTACTAACATTTGAAAATGGGAGTATTTGTAGATTGACATATTGTGACTTGTTAGGGAATTTGTTGCAAAAGGCAAAACTATACACAATAGAGAAATGTGAAATTGAAGTGGAATTGAGAATTTTTTTTTTTTTTGGATTAGATTACCAAGAGAGCAAGTCATAGAAAGTTAATTTTGTCACGAAATTTCTTGTTGATGTTACTTCTCAATATCCTCATCCATAATTAAATAAAAATCAAAGGAAAAAAAAAAAGAAGGCTTTACAAAAAGAGATAAAGAGGAAGCGTCACAAGTGGGCCTATAAGCAATAGGGAAATGTAATGAGTGATTGGGCCAACACAGGATTAAAGTAGGCCCGTAAACCATAATGGCACCAATTTCTTTTGCTCCACCTTTTCCCTGTTTTGGGAGTATTTTCCTTTTTCCTCTCTTTTATGATATCCTTTTCTTTTTCCATGTTCTTGCTCCCACTTTTGAGTGAATTGTTGGAAGAAAGTAGACAAAGATCATTAGCTCATTGATCATAAGCTAGCCTAGTGGTTTGCAGGCATCATTAACCAAGATTTAGTAAACCCCCACCCCCCTCCTTAAAAATTTGTACAAACAAAGAGAAACAATTTTGGTGATGCCATATTTGATAATTCTATTGATATAGAGGTAATCCCTTAACATCTAAATATAAGGAACGTAAACTTTTTGAAATTTGAATTAGTCATTAATATTTCTAATTATATGTAAATAAAATAATAAAAGAATTCCTATATATATATATCATTAGACTTATTTTAAAAATATTTTATAATATTATATTATCATAATTTCTATTATATGTATTAAGGGTCCGTTATATTCAACTTATTTTAACTTATATAAGATAATATCAGATAAGATAAGATATTAGACACACACACAATAAACTATCTTATAAGATAAGATAAGATAAGATAAGACAGAATAAGTTTAATCAAACGGACCCTAAGAGTAACTAACAATCAAAGTTTGAGTTTGAATATTGTACGTGTTTAATAAGGGTCCGTTCTGTTCAACTTATTTTAACTTATATAAGATTTTATAAGATAAGATAAGATCAGATCAGATAAGATAAGATAAGATAAGATGTTAGACACACACAATAAACTATCTTATAAGATAAGATAAGATAAATTAAGATGTTAGACACACATAATAAACTATCTTATAAGATAAGATAAGATAAGATTTTATAAGATCTTATAAGATAAGATAAGATAAAATAAGTTGAACATAACGGACCTAAGAAAGAAACATGATATAATCTAACGATTAGAGATACACATAAATAAATATTAAAACCCAACTAAGTAGAATAAAATGTTTTTTATTTTCTATTTATATAGGTGGATTAGCTTGTGAGTATGTATAGTCTTCACCGGCTATTTTATCTAGTAGTTAAATACTAATATAGAATGCATATTTCATGGACTACTATGGTTTCTTGGAATTAGTTGAAAGGAAACAATATATCGTTGTTAAATAGTAAGTCCAATATTATGGGGTTCTTCATATGTGGGAATGAAAATTAGGAGATTGTGGGTAGAGAACGTCTTGGACTTTTGGTGTAACATGTTACACCATAACTTATCGTGTAACATGCATAAAGACATACACTCAAACAAGAAAGACATGGACTATCAAATAATGACATGAATCTCATGTCATTTTGTCATTTATATCATATCATTTGAGGTACCTTTACAAAAGAAGCAGTGGTTTGTGAGTTATTACACCATAAATTATGGTATAACAGTTACACCCAATAATTTGGATTGTGGGTGACATATTGACATAACCGCATAAGGATAGACAATTGGTGTTGTCGAATTCATAAAATTATTAGTATTATCTCGTTTGGCTAGTGATAAAAAAAAAAGTTTGAGAGTAAACAAAAAATTACGAAAACACCCTTACTACTATCTTATTTGCAATTTGTCAATCATGAACATAGGTACTATAAAGTTTTAAAAATGACAATATCCACTTTACAAAATAGTCATTTTGTACACAACGATCCTACACACAAACACAATTTTTTTTACTTAACTCAACATGCATGTAATTATGATCTTTTGATCTTAAGATAATTCATATAGATAGCTGTAAGTAAACACTATACATGAAGGACAAAATACACTGATTGCATGAACGAGACTGATATGATATTATATGCATCATGAAAGAGATACAATCATCCCATGATTATATTGCAGCAAACAAGATCATTCTATGCCAACTCAAATGTATCTATGAATAAAATAATAATTATTAGTAATGTATTCATCTGAATTTAGTAAAGTATAATTATGTCTTAAGCTCAATAATCCCTTACTAACAAAGGTATATTTGTACATAATCCTTGCCCCCCATCTTGGGTTCAGTAAGGATAGTATCAAAATTATTGGGCACAAAAAGAAATAATAGGGCAGTTGAGCACCCATTGATGTAAATGGGCCCACAAAAGTTAGACATTTTCATCCACCAGTCTAACCTTGGATATTTTATATAATTTTTTAAATTTATTTTTGATTTGATTGTTTTTTTTTTTTTTTTTTGCCTTTTTTAAAAAGAAAATAAAAGGGAAATTAGGATGTATGGGAAGAGCATTATTGGAGGACCCAGTGGCTCACATCAAGCATCATATCCAGTTCTACTTCAACTGTATTGACTTGATTGCAAAGGAAACATCTGTCTTTTGATTCCTTGGAATTGGGATATACATTTGCACTAGTGTATTCAATAAGGCATAAATTTTAGAAGAAATAGAGAAAAATAAAATAAAAAAGATATACTATTTATTAAATTAGAGTTGAATGTTTTGACCTTTTTTATAGTAAACCAAAACTACACGTTTATGTATTACTTGATCTGATCTAGTAGGCAGAATTTGATATAAGGTTGTATCAATAGTAACTTAATTCTTTAAACGATTTTTTCACCTGATACCCCCGAGTTTTCAAATAATTCACGCGCATCTCCATGTTTTAAAATTCACCAGCACCCCTAAGTTTAAAACTAATTCACGTGGTACCCTCAAATACCCTTAATGACTAACGGCGTTAACCGCCGTTAGTCATTAACCCTAATAATCTGCTTTAAACCGTAATTAACTCCTAATGCTAACCCTAATCCTAACCATTACCCTAATCCTAACCCTAAACCCTAACTCTAACCCTAACCACCCCTCCCTCACCCTCCCACCACCCCCGCAGCCTCCTCTACCCCAGCCCCACCCCCTCCCCCACCCCCCGCAGCCCCCCTCCCCACCCCCGCGCCGCCGCACCAATTTCGAACAACCCCCCCCCCCCCACCCCGTGCCCGCCACAAAGCACCACCCCTCGTAGACCTCCCCCCTCCACCCACCACCCCGTCGAAACCTCCCTCCCCCGCCCCTAACACCGCCGAATCCCCCCCCCTCCCGGCCCCCGTTGAACCCCAAAGGTCGTCGAATCCCGCCCCCTCCCCCGCCCCATTGAACCCCCAAAGGTTGTCGAATCCCCCTCCCCCCCCCGAGTCGCACCCCTCCCAGGGCCCCATCGAACCCCAAAGGCCCTTCGAATTCCTCTGCCGTAATTACTCCTGCTTTGGAACGACTTTCAAGACTAACGGATGTCGTGGGGGGGGGGCGTAACTCGACGTAAATTAGGGGAAGGGGGAGGTTTTGACGGGGGTTAGGGGAGGGGGGAGGTTTCGACGGGGTATGCCACGAGATGGGATAGGCAAGTTGTAGGAGAGACGGAGTTGTTGCGGGGGGTGGGGGAGGGGCTGCGGGGGGGGGGAAGGGGACCGGGCTGCGTGAGGGGGAGGGCAGGGGTGGGGAAGGGGGCCACGGGTGGTGGGGTGGTGGGAGGGTGGTGGGAGGGTGGTGGGAGGATGGGTTTGGGTTTGGGTTTGGGTTAGGGTTAGGGTTAGGGTTAGGGGTTAAGATTAGGGTTAGCATTAGGAGTTAATTAGGATTTAAAACAGAAAATTAGGGTTAATGACTAACGATGGTTAACGACGTTAGTCATTAAGGGTATTTGAGGGTATCACGTGAATTAGTTTTAAACTTAGGGGTACCTGGTGAATTTTAAAAACATGGAAGGTACCACGTGAATTTTTTGAAAACTCGGGGGTATCAGGTGAAAAAACCGTTCTTTAAATATAGTTCTTGAAATGTCATAATTTTTGGATATCATTACAATTTTTTTTTGTGTGTGATTACTTTTATTAGAAATTTCCTCACAGATATCCTGTGTTATCGTAGGTAAAAAATTAAAAGATCTTTAATAAATTTTGGTCGTATATGCACGATGTAATGAGAGATCTCCGTAAAAGAGGGAGAATGGGGATAAGTTTGAAAAAGAGTGTAAGACTCATCAAATTGATTACTAAAATATAGTATTTTTATCATTTTGTGCTGATTAAACATGCTCTCTAATTACATCATAATACCAACACGATGGAAATTGTTTGCATTTCCCTAAATGGCTTTTGCGTTTATGTGATATAGAGAGATAAGTTATCAACAAAAATAGGATAGCATTTCTTTCTAGAAAACAAAATTAATACATACACGACACCTTATAAGAATTCCAACTTTCTTATTTTGGCTAGTATATTATATATACATCTTAATTCTTACACAAACAAGGATACAATATATCATGTAGGTCACAAATGGGATAATGTTATCCTCTTAGTAGCTTGTTCAGATAGTTAAGAATACCATTCCATCATAATATTATATCTATTTTTATCTTGCATCCATTACTAAAGTAGCTACATGGTATACATTGATCATATATATATATATATATATATATATATATATATATATGGATCATCCATAAATGATCAATGTATTCCATGTAGCTATTTTTTAGTTGTCAATCAAGACTCCTATTGTTGATTTATTTGGCAAGGTGTAACAAATGGCGAATGAGTAATAAATCTACATTTGTTTAAAAAGAAACAAAATAGTTCCATGTAAATGTCTATTGTAATGTATGCTTATCTAAAAATATAAAAATTTAAGATTTTTACCATTCAATACAGCTTCCAAATAAAGTAGAATCTCATAATATCAACAACAAAATAAATAATATTTAATTCTTTATAGGTGAGTTATGAGCTGTCACCTAATCAATCAGTTCCAGATTACTATTAAATTATATGTGCGTCACTAATATCTGCATGTAATTTGTTAACATATATTCTTGTCTCACTCTTAGTCTCTCATTTCTTTTTTATAGTTAATTTTTATGACGAAACAATTATTTTAAAAGAGACAAATATTACCATAAAAATAATTCTGTAAGAAATGTGATTCAAAAAATTACTTAAATACATTACAATTACCATTATTTAGTCCTCTTACAAATCAAGCATATGGTTAAGCAAACCAATAAGTGGTAATATTTCCTTTTATAACTTTTCTTGGGTACCAACCACTTACTATTTCATTCTAACACCCCAATCATATAATTTGAAAAGTTGACTAAATCTACCTTATAAGATGAAAGTCACAAGAACCAAATGAAATAAAATTACATAATAAAATAACATACTCTACCACTATAATAAAAATTGGGTGAAAATGATATCTTATATTCTTTATAAATGCCATACATCTAGCTCATCTATATATAATTAAGAAAAGGATTAGTTGTACAGTTGGACTACATATAATATTATCAATCAATATTAGTGAATAATATGATCTGGCTAGCAATTAGATAACATTAGAGCCACATAATCCCTATCCTAAATATGGACCCTACATAAAGAAATAAATAATGTAATTTAAAACTTTTATATACTACCAACCACAAAATTATCCAATCGAGAGGAGGGACTAGGGAGGAAGCGAGGGAGGTAATAATAATGGGCCGAGACAGATTAGCATCTTATGATGGTACGGCCCATAATGACAAACATATTAATGAACCAATGGGCCCTAATAGTGGGCTCATCTTTCCTTATTATGATGACAAAGGGTATAAAATAATCTAAATAGTTTGATGCTAAAGGATATACGAATACACGTCACCTATCCTGTTTTTGACTAAGAACAATGTTGGTTGTTTTAGGTTGACTGACATACTGATAACTGATGATAAACTTTAGTAAAATTTATTTATGAATAGTAATTATTTTTTCTGGTAATATAGTAAGTATGATGACACTTAAACTTGGACCATTTCCCAGATTGATTGGACCATTTCTTAGCTTGGTCAAACATGATGATACCGTGCTTAGTGTACATTTAGCAATTTATAGAGTTTCTCAAATTTTCACACTCGTACACTCGAAGCCGTGTAGTTATGCTAAGAATAAGATTATTTTATTGCTAAACAATTATCCTTTCATCCAAAGGTAGAATATACTTCCTCCGCGTGCCAAGGATCAAAGAGAGGAAAAAAATATATAGAGAGTTGAAAAATAACCTTTGTGTAGTACGACTGTACGAGAGAGAAAAATATAATACTTCCTCCGTTTCATAATACTCGCTACACTTTTTCTTGGGGCTTTGCCCCTCTATTGCACCAAAAAAAAAACAATACTCGCTACACTTTTCATTGTGGGAAGTTTCACATTACTTGCTACACTTCCTTTTTAGGCAATAAACTCTCTCTATCTCTCTCCTCTCACATGGGTCCCTTTTCTTTTTACTCTCCACCTCTCTCTTCTCCAAAAATTGCCTAGGAGTCCGTGAATTGAGAAGTGTAGCGAGTAATATGAAACGGAGGAAGTATAGTGTCAGACATGTTAATATTGTAAGTAATAGAAAACTTTTTAAAATAGAAAATGTTTATAGAATTTTCAATGTTGCATGTATTTAGAAACGAATGTAGTATGATGTTTTTTATTTTTATTTTTAGGTTGGTAAGATGAAATACTATACTGAACTGTCACCTCGCACAGATACAACCAGCCAGGTTTGCAGGTCAGACTCCTTGGAGGGAGGGGGGATGATAAGGGAAACCTCACCCTCAAAGAGCCCCTAATGGTGTTTGATCCCATAACCTTGAACTCATAAGACCAAACCTTTACCTCTAAGGCAAGCTTTGCTTGGTTGTAGTATGATGTTTATAGAAACAACAATACAATAAGAGATAAATCGTTTACCATCACACGAATACTATATATCACTAATACAAACACCATATATAAGTACATTAACACTATTTATACATAATATATTTGAGCATTAGGTTTTAGACTAGTGCTGTTGAGCCTATTGGTATCACCTCCGACTACAGAGTTCTAGGAATCAAGTCTCATCCTTTCCAAGAAATTTAAAACTGCTATAAAGGGGGGAAGTGTGGGCATTCAATAATATAAGTCTTCTATAATTGGGTATTCTTTGTTATTCGTGTCTTTCTCAATTAGTATAAAATTTAGTACTACTTGTCAATAGCGATCTTGGACCAAAAAAGTAAGAGATTAAAGTTTCAATCACCTAAACATTAAATTGAAAGCTAACACTTTAACCATTACGCTACAAGATTTTTTATATAACTGTATCTAATATACGAAAAATATTTACCTTCGACCAGACCCCCTACCGTCCCCAACTAGATCATCCCTTGCTACTCAAATACTAATTGGTACTAATAATTGGAAACTAATAATTAGATGATATACACCACCATAACAAAAAAAATAGTAATAAAAAACATCTAAATTATTATGAAGACTCAAACAATTAGAGGCCAAATAAATTTTGCTTCAAAAAGAGAGAATAGTATTACAGTAAATTTTTTGCATAAAATCGGAAGACGAGAACATAGTGAGAACCAAACACTTACCAATGTCATCTCTATTATATATGGGAACTCTTGACATTTTGGTGTCCACCCTCTTTACCCAAAATACCCCTAATAACCAAATAAAATTACTAATTGCATTCTCTTTTTTTTTTTTTAAAAAAAAGGAAATAAAGGATCCTTACAATTGCAAATCAATTACATCTTACATTTGCACCCGTAAAAACAAAAAATAGAATAATATTTCTTGAATGACGATTAAATTAAAAACTTCCACAAACTCACTTACCCACGATGTCACGCACGCATCGCGTGCAAAAAATACTAGTGTCACTGAACTCAAACACCATTTCAAAAAAATGGGGTTATTTCAAAGTAACACTCAATTACGATCACACCCTTTGTCAACATTGACCTTTCTACACCTCCTACTACCTCCTAACTCCTACCCACTCTCAATTTTTCACCTCTCAATTCATCAGTTTCTCCAGGTGCAATTCCGTCATTTCAGTCTTCCCCACAAAAATACAACCCAAAACCGCCACGTGTGTGTAGTACAGTTTTTGAAAATCCCCGCATTACGAGGGATGTGTTAAAAAGTACACCAGACCAACTTCCCTCTTCCTTTTCCCACCCTCCCAAAACCACCATCAAGGGCATTTCCGTCATTTTTAGTAGTAATAGCGTGACCAACACTAGAACGTGCCTCAAAATTCTCGAACCACGAAACCAAGTACACCCCGAACCACACGTAGCCTTGGAACACTTTAAAATTGTATTTGGATCCTCTACGTTTCTAAAATAACTCTAGAGTTTGAGCAATATCGAACATTGGATAAAAAATTAACGGCTCATATGTTATCTTTACAAAATCCTCCCTATTTTTTTATATCAAAATCCACCCTCTAATTCTCCCCTTCCCACCAATATGAACTTAATTTTAAAATATGTGGTTCAAATAAAACTCTAGACAATCCAGACTCTCCAAAACCACCATCAAGGGCATTCCCGTCATTTCATGTAATAGCGTGACCAACACTAGAACGTGGCTCAAAATTCTCGAACCACGAAACCAAGTACACCCCGAACCACATGTAGCCTCGGAACACCCGAAAATCGTATTTGGATATTCTAGAGTTCTAAAATAAGTCTAGAAGGTAGAGTTTGAGCAATATCAAACATTGGATAAAAAATTAATGACTCATATATTATCTTTACAAAATCCTTCCTATTTTTTCTCATCACAATCTACCCTTTAATTTTCCTTTTTCCACCAATATGAGCTCTTAATTTTAAAAAAATATATTTCCTCTGTTTTTTTAGATGATCCGTTTTGACTTTTGACACTATTCACATGTGTAACTTTGACTATCTTTTGTGATTTGTACTTAAGGAAAATATATAGTCATGTGGGGATCTTGTTAGATTCCTCTCAACGTATATTTTCATAATATCAACTTTTTGTAATTTTTGCTTTGATAATTAGAGATATAAAAGTTTAAAATAGTGCATTGACATGTGTGTCCAAGGAAAACGGGTGTACTAAAAAAAACAAAGGTTGTATGATTTAAATAAAACTCTAGAAGATCCAGACTCCCAAAAAAATATAAAGGGCATTTCGGTCATTTCAGGTAATAGCGTGACCAAAACTAGAACGTGGCTCAAAATTCTCGAACCACGAAACCAAAGTACGTACATACCCCAAACCACACATAGCCTCGGGAACACCCGAACCAAGCAATCTTCGCCACGTAAGATATCTACGTGGCAAATGTCTCAATCCTAGTCAGCATCACTTCTATAAAATTCACAAGACCTCTCATGTCTGTCTTCTCTTTATCCTTCACACATAACACTCACCCTTTTTTTTTCCTTAACAGATGAACTAAAACCACCAAACTCTCAAATAAATAAAAAGAAATAAAAATATAAATAGAAATTTCATCTTCTCTCTCCTCCATGAAAATTCAGTCCAACCGCTTCACCTTTCAGTAAGAAATAATGGCAGGAGATTCGTGTGAGGATGAAATTGAGGTTTGAATATTGAAAATAATTTTTCCTTTTTATTGACAAAATTAAAACCCTAAATATTGTGCTTAGAGTAAGAATTTTATAGTTTTTTTTTTTTTTTTTACTTACTTAGCAGAGATTACAAGTTATTCCTTGCTTTTTCTCGCAAATCGCAAAGTGATTTAGGTATAATTTAAGCTTTAATCGTTGTTGGAATTCGTGAGAAAATGGCTCTGAAGCGCGATTTGAAGATAATCATCAATTGAGCTGAAATTCGTGATTTTTGAGGTGGTAAAATGACAAAAATGGAGTTCCGAGGAATTGAAAACAGCGAAATTTCATCAGAGTTAGTGTAAAATTGAGTAAAAACAAAGAAGAGAGAGAAAATAGAGATCGAATTTGGTGGTTTTGTGGTTTGATCATGCCATTATCGATGAAGATTCAACCGATTGATGCAGGCGAAGCCGAAATTCCGGTGAGTGAGCCGATAACTAAGCCGGTAGTTAAGTCACGGCTTAAACGGCTTTTCAGGATCTCCGTTTCCGAGCCTGCAGCTCCTATACCGGCGGCTTCAGTCGACTTCTTTGAGCCGAGCTCCGTTTGTTTAGCTAAAATGGTGCAGAATTTCATTGAAGAGAACAACGAGAAACCTTCGCAATCGCCTGCGATTAGGTGCGGGAGAAACCGCTGTAACTGCTTCAACGGCAATGGAAGCGATGGTTCCGATGGCGATTCGGATAATACGGTTTCATCCGCAGATGTTTGCGACTTTCTTAAGGTTGTTTAAACTTAGTTGATACAATAAATTGATGTTTTGTTTGTTTAATTGGATTTAGGTATTGATTTTTTTTTGTTTTGTGAGTGCAGAGTTTGGTGGTGTGTGCAAGTATGAATGAGAGGAATGTGTTGGCTGATACTGCAAAAATTGTTGCGGAAAAGAAGACATGCAGGAGAAAAGATGAGCTCAGGAAGATTGTTATTGAAGGATTAATGGCGCTTGGTTATGATGCTGCAATTTGTAAATCAAAGTGGGAGAAATCTCCTTCTTTTCCAGCTGGTAATTTCCTCTCTCTCTCCTCAAATTTTCTGTAATTTCTCATGATTATTCTAGCTTAATTTGGTAGTTTATTTCTTTTAATTGAGTTAATTTGATTTCTTGATGTTAGAAATATAAATCTGGGTTGATGTTTGAATAGATACAAATTATAGAAGTTTTTATCCTAGATTTGTTAGAAAAGTATGGGGTATTTCTATATTTATTGCTATAAGATTAGATTGGTTTCTTAAAAAAAATCTTCCTAAATTTCTGCCTATTAAGGGTCCTAATTCTCTAAATATCAGCCAGAATAGTAGTGATTTCTGTTTATTTAGAACTGATAATTCATTTGTTTTTCAATTTTTTTGTGGCTATGTTTTTCTTACTGAAATTTAGGAGAAGAAAGTTAAAATCTTTTTTTTTTTTTTCCTTTTCAAATTGAATTAATCATTTAATTGATTGAAATTTTGGGGAACTTTTGGAACAGGGGAATATGAGTATGTGGATGTGATTGTGGGAGGAGAGAGACTGATAATCGACATAGACTTCAGGTCAGAATTCGAGGTTGCAAGATCAACTAAGACCTACAAATCCATCCTTCAAACTCTCCCACATATTTTTGTGGGAAAATCTGACCGTCTTTCCAAGATCATCTGTATACTCTCTGAGGCAGCTAAACAAAGCCTTAAGAAGAAGGGCATGCATATCCCTCCTTGGAGAAAAGCTGATTATGTCCAAGCCAAATGGCTCTCTCCTTCAACCCGAATCGTCGCCGCCTCGGTCACTGCCACGCCTCCCCCAAGCCCCCTCTCCCCAGTGAGGTCCATGATCGGCTCAGACGGGCCAAGCCCTGATAAGGCTTTGTGCCATGATCATCACCAGACTGAGGAGTCCGAGTTGAGCCGGAGCTCACCCCCATCGGAGGCGGTTTTCGAAATGTCTGAGAGTTCCGGTGAGGAGGATGTCAAGGAGAAACAGACTAATCCCAAGAAGGGCTTTGAAGTTGAGGTTAAAATGATCACTGGCCTAGCTTCTATCATGGAGGAGAAATCATAGAAGAAGAAATTTTGATCCTTTTTTTTCATTTTTTTTTTGTCCTTTTTTGGTCCCAATTTTCTTTTTTGAGGGAGTTAGTTTTTGGTAACTACTACTACTACTAAGAAGCAAAAGTTTATAGAGGGTGTTATGTTAATTACTTTCTTACTACTACTAGTAGTGTATTACTACATCATAAGTGATTTGCATGGGTGGGTGGTAGCTTTTGACCTCTAGCTCTCTATCCCTTCAGTCCCTTCTGGTTTTTTGTTGTAAGGGTTATTATATTACAATCTACCTACTACTGATATAAACCATATCAATAATATACAAGAAGCAGCAAATATTGTTACATAGTGTAACTCCTTTTCTATGTCATGTATTAATATTATTATCTCTATCTCTTCATCTCTAATGTTAAATTACACATATTTGATCTCATTTATGAAAGTGAAACATGGTTGATTTGTGGATTTTGTGAAGCTTAATATCTGATTTGCAGTAACTTGAGACAATTTGGGAAAGCAGAGACAAAGGGAGAAAGATAGAGAACAAGAAGAAGAAAAAAAAAGAGGTAAGAATTCTCATTGCAGCTTTAATTTTGTTTTTTAGCTATCTTTTTGCAGGTCAGTTTATGTTGCTTTTAGTTTTATATTAACTCCTATCTTGGTAATTTGGGAAGTGGAGAATCTAGTGAGAAAATTGGAATGAATCCTCGTGCTATCTCGGTTATTGTGGGGAAATTTTTAAGATGAGAGAAGTGAAGTTATGACATTGTTATAAATTATAATAAAGGTTTTCTGCCATTGTCTCTTGTTAGCTCTACTATAAAATAGTCTTCTTTTTGGATAAGATCCATGGTTTTGTTCCTAATAAGGGAAAAGAATAATACTATAAGTAAAGGAATTAGTAATTCCAGTACAAATTCTGGGTTTGATTAGCAGCAGCAGGAGACTTTTCTTTTTATTATTTTCCCATTCTAAGTTTAATTTGACTATTTTTTTGGGCTTGACTTGTCTGATATGATATCTCTCTGTTTTAATTTTTTAATGTGTAACACTTAAAAATGGTTTTTGTTTTGTGCTTCAAGAAGCATCTGCTTCTTGCTCCTTTCTTGTTCCACCTACTGTTCCTTTTTTTACTTCTTTACTGGATACTTGTGAGCTCCTTTCTTGTTCCACCTACTGTTCCTTTTTTTACTTCTTTACTGGATACTTGTGAGCTCCTTTCTTGTTCCACCTACTGTTCCTTTTTTTTTACTTCTTTACTGTATACTTGTGAGTTGTGACTTTGATCTATATAAACTCCTTTTCTTTTTAAGCTGAAAAAAGCAAAAGATGGTGCTTAATTAAAGAAAAGTGATGAATTAAAGAGCATATTGGATGGTTCTGTTCTTAGTTCTTACTCTATGCAAATCTCTAAACTCCAAGCATTCAAAGGCGATGTTTAGCATTGTCATAACACCAGAACACGATACAACTACGGGTAATCAAGTCTCAAGTGGTCATAACTAATGTCTTGTTATCTCGAATACTCGAGAGTATCCGTTGTTGCTAATGTGTTTCATGAACTCGAGAGTATCTGTTATTGTTAACGTGTGGAATACACCTGCTTGAACATCGAATCTCTTGTGGTTGAGGGTATCCGTTGTTGCTAATTTGTTCCATGTACTCGAGAGTATCCGTTATTGTTAAAGTGTGTGGAATACGCTTGCTTGAATCTTGAATCTCTTATAGGTACATCCTATTAACTCCCGAAATTAGACAATTCGACAGGCAAAAGTCGGTAAATCCGTCGAATGATTCTCGTCTCATATGGGTACTTGATTAAGATGTTTAACCTAATGATGCCTATATTCTAGAGGCTATAATTGAAAGATATGAACTTGAAATCAGGATGTATAACCTAGATGCTAGTGTATTATAGTGGTGATGTTGAATGTTTGAGCCCATGTTTGCTTTTGGTTAGGCAATCCTTTTCGTTCTTGTTTTTAGCTTTGTACTGTGTTCCCCGTTGTGATGGGATGCAAAATGCCTGTGCCTGGTGAAACGTTATTCTCTACTATCAAGCTTTAAGACTTATTATGGTTTTCTCAGGTGATGAGAATTGAGATGATGGATTTTTATCAACTTTAAGCTGACAAATGGAGTATATTTGGTTACCAGGAGGGCCCCACTTGGTGTGACCCATTGTACACGCAAAGAGGGTAGTAAATGGTCGGTGGGATCCATTTCCTTTCATTATTTTCCTTTTGATGCATATTACTCGAACCTTCCCCCCAAATTCTAATCCATTACCCTTGTATATGAACCACCCTTTTTTGTTAAAAAGAATTATATGCATATACTCTGTTCGTCGTAAATTATAGTTTCCATTTCATTTTTTATGGTTAAATTTTAAAACCTTTGGCCTGATATATACAAAAAACCATATTCATGTTGGATTTTGTTAGATTCGTCTCGATGTATAGTTTTATAACATCAGCTTTCTATAATTTTTAATAATAAGTAATTAGAGATGTTGATGGTCAAGGATACGTGTTAGAGACTGTGCAAAAAAAAATGCGAACTATACTTCATTTTGGGATGGAATGAGTACATTTTAAATTCTTTTTTTTAATTGTTTTTGTTTATGTTTTTTGTTTAGGGGGGTTCACCAACTTTGGTTGTTACTCAGATTTGAAGGAAGAGTCCTTTTTACCCTTTTTTTGAAATTTTACACAATAATTCCTGTGTGCTTCACTTTTGAAGCTCTTTACCTTTAGCTTTGGTCTTTTATGTGAACCTATCATAGATGGTTGTTGAGCATAAAGTTGCATAAGATGTTTGCTTGTTAACGGCTACATTCCCTGTTTTCTTTTCTCTACCTTTTCTCTTTCGAAAGAAAATATGTGATGGAGTTGTTTATTGTGGCAAAAGATCTCAACTAAGTTGGGCTTGAAAATAGCTTATTCATAAAATATAAAGTAGTATAATTTGGTGTCTTATATAGAATTTTACCAAATGACCTCTCAAAATATAGATGTCTTACCAAATGTGTCATAAAGTTGAAGTATATGTAATATTCTCTAGATATAGAAAATGCACCAAAACTTAACATACCGTATGTGTCAAGAACTTGATAGACATAAAATCTTAGCAAAAACACAATTAAGGGACTAAATTTCGTTCACTTTGGTAAACTCGTTTCAAAAGGAGTAGAACACACAAATTTTATGGTTAAAAGTAGGGCTGATTATCAAATCAGGACGAGTTGTGTTTGGGTTCGGGTTAATAATAAACGGGTTGAACATGTCCCAACTCAAACCTAACCCATTTATTAAACGGGTTGAAAAACTCAACTTTGACTCGACCTGTTTATTAAACAGGTTACCTATATAGCCCGTTTAATCCATTTACATATGTATACTATTAAATTTTTATTAAAACTTATTAGTTTTCAACAATAAATTCACATAAAGTATGCATGATTAGATTTTCTTTTCAGCATTTGTGTTCTACAATTAGTACTTTTAAAATTTTCACCAACTTTAATACAACTTTTTTGGAAATTTATATTTCAATGAGTTAAACAGGTCAAAGCAGGTTAATTTCGGGTTGAAACTGTCAACATTAACCTAACCCATTTAATTAATTGGGTAAGTCGTGTCAACCCATTTACTTAAATGGGTCAAAATCTTTACTCAAACCCGCTTATTTCAGGTCGGGTTCGAGTTTGGTAAACGGGTTGGGTCAGTTTTTCACAGCCCTAGTTAAAAGTAACTATAAAGCCTTTTTTTCTATAGACATTTTATATGCAATTGAAGAAATATGGCCAATTTTGAATTCTCACTTTGTTTGGCTAGGTCCATTAATGATGAACCTCGAACTATAAGTTCAAATCCAGAAATGCAAATATTAAAAGTCTATGTTATGCGAAGCTTTCCTTACGTAGAGTTTACGCAAATTTTCTTATCTTAAACTAGCAACAGAAAATAGAACAACAACTCGAGGCTTATGAGATGTTTATACTTTTGTTAAGCTGCATATTCCTCTCTGTTATACATGTCATGAAGTTTTAGAGATACTACTACATTACGGATTTACGATTTCTCAAATTTATCGCTTCAAATGACCCAATACAGAGGTTTCGCTAGTCAAAACTTGACAACTGCTTTTTGTTCCTTTTAAACGGGTTGTAGTGTATACACTTCTTTTAGGGTGATATAAGTTAAATTTTAATGGATCGGTCTTTGCTTTCTCTACCACAGGCCATAGCCGTGTGTTATTCGAAATTTCCTTGGCGTCAAATGGATGATAATATTCTTATATCTCATGAATTATTACATCTCATCAACAAACAACGATCTGGGTCACGTTATCTAGTAGCTCTTAAATTGGATATGAATAAGGCATATGATCGAGTCAGTTGGATTTTTCTTCTTAAAATCTTGAGTGCATATGGCTTTCCGACTAAGTGGATCAGTTTAGTTCAGCATTGTATCTCCACAGTTTCTTATCGAATCCTCATCAATGGGGTGGCTTCGAAATATTTTATTCCAACCTGTGGTCTACGTCAAGGAGATCCATTATCCCCTTACCTGTTTCTTTTCTGCATGGATATTTTCTCTCGGATGACCTCCTTAGCAGTGGATATCAAGAGTTTTCAAGGTATCCAAATTCGAAGATCGAGTCCTTCTATATCTCACCTGTTTTTCGCGGATGACTCTTTGTTCTTCTTTCGTCCTTCAGCAGCTGCATGCACTTCTATTAACACCATGATAGCACGGTTTTGTAAGATTTTAGGGCAAGTTGTGAATCTTCAGATATCTTTCATCAAATTCAGTCCAAACATCCCCCTGGATTCTCAAAGTACTTTTAAAGACATTCTCATAATGGAGTCTAATTCTTCGATGGGGGTATATCTTGGGGTTTCAATGGATATTCAACATACTAAAATTCGTCATTTCACTCCACTTCAGGATATCATCTCCAAACAAATTTCCCAATGGTGGCATCGGAATCTTGGTCAGTCCATCAAGCTTATTATCATCAATTCCATTTTGGTGGCGTCGATTATGCATCATATGTCCGTTTTCCGTATTCCTTTGACCATAGCTAATAAAATTGATGCGATGATAGCCCGTTTTTTCTGGACAACTAATCACGATCAAGGTATACATTGGCGGAAAAAGGCCATTCTCCACCAACCCCGAGGCTTGGGTGGCTTAGGCATTAGGAGCATTAGTGCGATGAATGAGGCACTTCTAATGGAAAAGATTTGGCGTATTCAGCATCAACCCCAGCTCCTTCTATCTCAAAGCTATGCAAGCTCTCGCATTAGTTTGTACTCAAAGTTTCATGGCTCTCGAAACCTCTCGTGGGGTGCTAGGGGATTAAGTCAAGCCGCTGACATGCTTCGCCAACATTGTGTTTGGAAAGTTGGCAATGGCCAGAACATTATGGCAACTCGAGATAAATGGGTAAATGGTGTTACCCCTGTGGTGAGGGATGATATCTCGCTCTCTACCGCCATCTCTCATAAAGTCGCATACCTTATTCTCCCTCATGGTCAAGGTTGGAATACTAGGAAAAATTTCACAACTTTTATCCCAAGTAGTGCTCGCATGATCTTGGCACTCGAGTTGCCCTTGCAAGCGGATACTCAGGATGCATGTCCTATATTGGCCTTTCTCCAAATCAGGTATCTTCTCTACTAAAACAGGATATACTCTTGTTTTACAAAATCAACAAAACAATATGTGTAGCATGACAAACCCGGATACTGTGCGGTTTTTCCGCATTCTTTGGCGTTTGAACATCATGCCAAAATGGAAACTCTTTCTATGGAAACTCTGGCATAATGGTCTAGCAACTTCAGCTAATCTATGTCGTAGAAGTATCACGACTTCGGATTATTGTCCAATTTGCTTAGAGGAGGCAGAGAATTGCAGTCATCTATTCCGCAACTGCCCGCTTGCTATGGAAGCATGGAATTTAGGTGACCATAACCTGATCTGTCCTTCAATGGATCACCTCTCTTTTGCAGATTGGTTGGTTCAGCATGTTTTGTTCTACTATTCGCAGGAAGGAATTCATGGTAGTTCTATTTCGGCCTTCGTTAACACTCTTTGGGGTATTTGGAAAACCAGGAACAACCAAATTTTTAGACACATTCGTGCTACTCTTGAAGCTCTGCATCGCCATTTGGAGGAGGGTAGGCAGCATCATTCTAAGTTTCTCCACACTCCGCTGCAGCCTTCCCTACTTCATCTGACCAATGCGCCTCCTCCTGGGTATCTTATGGCTCAATTCGGGAACAACAACGTTGACTCTCCAGAGGTTATTATAAGGGTGGATGGATCCTGGGTTAAAAAGTCTACAAAGGCAGGGCTGGCTTGGATGGCAACCACCTGTTCTTCTAATGCCACTCTTCGCCAGGGTCATTCGCTCTATGCCATGTATGCCCTTCAAGTGGAGGCAAAAGCTTGTCTTTCAGCACTCATATGGGCAGGCAACTACCTCCTTTACTAGAATTTGCATATACTCAGATTCAGAGGTACTAATTTGTATGCTCAACGCATCGCACACAATGGATATGTCCATCAGTCATACTATCATGGCGATTAAGCAAATTGCTGGCTCCCTCCCTTGGTGTCGAATTATGAAAGTCAGCAGACAAGACGTTTCAACAGCCCATGATCTTGCTAAGTTTTGCAGGAACTCTAGTTTTCCTTTTATTTATCCTTAATATGCTTTTTCTGTTGGGTTGTTTTCTTTTTGTGTAAGTTTTCCTCGTTGTCAAAGAAAAAAAAAAAGAAATTTCCTTGGCAACCTAAACCTATCGTTTTGGTCATACTTCTCATCTTATTGTCTTCCATTTGGGTCGACAACGTAAAATGTGCTACTGTTATATTAAAAGTGATAGATTTGGTCATATTTCTTGTTTTATTCTTCTCCTTCTGGGTGAACGAATAACATGTGCAAGCTATATATTGAATGCTACAATAAAATAGTGATTCGTATTTTGCAAGGGATCCATACTTGTTTGAGGTCTCTTCAAACTTCTCATGATATATGTATTCTTCTTTGCTACTTCAACATTTGTTTCTTTCATATCTTTCATGAAACTAGCAGGGCGGCAAATTATCTCTCAAGAAATGGTTATTCCAATTTTGCTACATGCCTACCTTACTCGATATTGTTGCTAGTATTGAGCCTACATTAGACCATTTATTCATCTTGATTTGTTCGTTTTATCATTTAGCTTGAAAAATGGGGTCTTAATTTTTCTTCGTACCTTTTAAAAAGAAAAAGACAAACTTATTTTAAGGAAAATCTAATTGCACTTATATGTTAAACTTCTAAAGATATACTCACTCCTCCCCTTGGCAATTTTTGCTGCACATTGTTTGTAGCCTCCGGTTCTACTTATATTGAATTATCTCATAAATGATATAATAACTTTAGGGTACTTAAGACTGACTTAAAAATAAGTTATATGAAACCTCAATAACCCTGTTATTTTGGGCACAGTTTTAGTTCAGTTCAGCTTGTTCCGATTCAATTTAGTTTAGCTATTTTCTTTCGTTCAATTCAGCTTAAAAGAACAAGGCCTAAAATGAGACGGAATCAATGGATGGATTACAACCAAATTGTTCGACAACTTTAAAGATTTAGTATTGATTTTGATTGATGGTCATCTTTCTTGCATCCAGTACAATATGATCTACTGTTATAATTTGAGAACTTTCTTAGGACCTTTGTGTCTCTCTGTCATCGTATGTGATAAGGGTTTCGCATGCACTAATATAACACCTCACCTTTGCATGTTATTTTGAAGATGCTCAGTAAATAAATGTGCTTGCGTTACATTTTATGGTTTGAGTTAGGTTTGATTATATATTTCATGGACCTCGTACTTAGGAGGGTCCACAATAAACAGGAAATTAGGAATATCTTGGAAATTGAAGCTTGATATGAGTATACTATTTATAATGGAACTGTTGGAACAATCATTGCGTTTTGGTTTTAAATAATTTAGTGATATCCACAGAAATTTTCAGTACTATTTTCACCAAATATTTGAAAGCTATATGCTTGTCATTTTGCTCCTTGAGTAAATTGATCAATTTTGTGACGTAAGAGAATGAAACAGACAGATAGATAGAGAAATATGGGAGTTGGGTTTGGTTTATTGATCATAGAGCTAGGAGCCTAGGATGCTCATTTCACTAATTGTTGGAGTCTATTTTGGACTTTAAGAGCATCAAGTGATATTTTCGTATGGCGAATTTAGCATGGTTAGTCGTTGCCCATATATTATGATTCACGAGCATTAGGGTATGAGGAGAGAAATAATATAAACCTATTAAAAAATTGTGAGAGAGGGTAAAAATAGCGAGAGTGTGATGGAATGGGCATAGCGATGGACCAAAATGGAGAAGGCAAGGCTTGCGCATATGGTGAGATTATTAGAGAATAGAGAAGAGAATATACGATGTATTTTAAGAAAGATTAAAGAGAATTTAAAATCCAAAAATTAATAGACAACCATTGTGATTTGGAAAAGTATGAGTGGGTCATAATAAGGTGACAAAGATTAAAAAAAAAAAAAAATACTAAGATAATTGATAACCGTTTATTTTGGGACAACCATTGGATATGATGCATTATGCTCCAGAAGTGTCAAATGAACATTTTTTTGGTAGAATCAGAATTATCAATAACTATTTCCTAATACCATTACAAAATTTTGGATAAATTGGTGTCATTAGAACACATTTTAGTATGACTAAGTATTTTCTAGTACCTATCTTGCTGACAATTATAAAATTACCTCTTGTACGATACAAAAGTTGATTATTTTTATTCTAGTTAATGTCCAAGATAGACCTTGATAAGAAAATTTAATCAATCTTATCATCTTATTTTCTTACTTGTTAAAGAAAAATAAATGATATTTCACACTCAAACTCCATGGTTTATGACCTAAGTAAGATGCTTTCAAACCATTTTTATGTGAAGAAAGCAATGTTTCACCTAACTTTCTGACATCTATTTCTCAGACTTAGTTGTTTTATCAGTAATCTTGCTCTTGTGAATAAATTTAATTGCTTGTTGCCTGTCAGAAGCTGATTTCTGTTGTTTTCTTTTTTCTGGGGGTCAATTCATGTCAAATTTAATATGTTGTCTTTATTGTAATATTTTGTGGTTCGAAGTATTGCTATAAACCTATGCTGTATATTGTCTTGCAGAAAATTTCGTATTTTGTAATGTAATCTTTGGTTAATTAAAGAGATCAATGGATATAGATTATTAGTTTCAAATCTATGCATTAAAGGGGTTGAAATTAAAAGAGAGAAGATATTAGTTGTCTTAGATTAAAAGGGGGTGATAAGGAGTGAATTTGATGTTTACAACTAATTCAATTTGGTTAAGGAACAAATTTTATACGGCGTATCTAGGTGCACCAAGCATGGTGCAAAATTTGAGTTGATATCGAGTCTTATTGAAGTTGACATATTTAATAAGAATCGATATTACATCAATGTAATATCGAGTCTTTTTAGAATATTGTAATCTCACTACTTTATCCTTTGAAATTGTCAACATGTATTTCAATCAATGAATTACATTAGTTTTCTTTATCAAAGGAAGAGTGAAGGAGTATTTGTTAATACTAAGGATTGCTAGGGCATTGACCAAATTTTGCATTACGATTTATGAATGGTAGATGAATAAGAAGAAGCCAGTGCTTCCCAAAGTCCAATTCCAATGGCACATATCTCGAAGCTATATAATTGTTTTGAAAACCGTTTTTTATGAAAGTCCGTTTCATGAAATCCTCAACTTGACAATGACATAACATTACTTTAGTCTTCATAATTCATATGTATGACTTTGGCACTTACTTAGTTACTTTGTCATATTTACGGTTTACCTACCTTTAAAAATAACGAGTTATCACTAAAGGATGACCCCTAAGTTATAATATACATATCTTAACACTGGTTACTAGACCAACTAATCAATAATACCGTTCTATAGTATAGTAACAGTAGTACTTTGTAATAATTCGTATAGTTGATAGCGGTTTCACATTTATAGGTCGAATATGGTCTAATACAGTTATTTTCCTAACAATAATTAAGAAAGAGACGTGCATGATAATTCCAGAAGAACAAAAAAAAATGATTTTGCTTTAATGGTTGAATAAGTGAAGGGGTGTATGTGTGTGTGAGGGGGAGAAGGTGTTCCATACTTGTGAATTGAGGTTTTCAAGGTCTTTCCTCTTTAGAAAAACCTGCCAAAAGACACGAGAATTTCATCATCTTGCCTTGGCTGTTGGCTCCTTGGGCAGTTGAACATGCACTATTTTTGGGTCCAAACTTTTTCATGCATTTTTTGGACCACCTCTCTTACTCTTAGTCCTATGGCCCATGACGACATAATATGTTAAGTATGTAAACATATGGTAAATAAAATTCTAATTACCTTGCTTTATCTTGTTTCTTGTCCACTGTTAGGTGGAGTAACATTATTTTGACCATTGTGTGCATGGAATTTTGTTCTAATTGTGGCATTTCCTTTGAACTTTTTTGGGTGACTTTTGTGTTTGATTGATGTAAGAAATTCAACTTACTAATGTTTTAAAATAAAAAACTAGTATTTGGGTCCGGGCCTTGCCCCGGGTGGTATTATTTTCCAAACTTGATATGCATTTTTTTCCATTCGCATTAAAATATATTAAAGAAAACTCAACATTTAAAAAGTACAAATATAATACTATGGACAATTGTGCTATGTATAATAGCAAGAGGTCACGTGTTCAAATCTTGTTACAAGCCAATCTTACTTTTATTAATTGACATGACATACGTACACATTGGACAATTCTAATAGAATAACAGAGGTGCCACGTGGCGTGTATACGTTGTCATGTACGTCTTTTAATATAATATATTAGTATAGATTACATAGAAAGGTGGGGAAGTCTGAAGATTTGACTTAGGTAAAAACTCCAAGGCTATACATAGAAGAGGTTTACGGTTGAGAAGAAATTAGATATAAAAATATATAAATAATTCTTTTGTTTTAAAAGGTTAGAGTTACATCATTTGTTAAATCTATTTTTAGTTCTTATATTATATGGACTTTATCTATATAAGGTCAAATGTAAAGGTTCTTAAATTAAGATGGGTTATGTGAGATCTTGGTTTGATAAGACACTTCCTCTTATGTTACGCAATTGAATATATATGTAAAAAATTTTTTTTTTGGTGTTTGCACCCGGTTCACCCTTCGGGCTACATCGGGATCGAGGCCAAGTTCGGGGTGGTTAGGTTCCATTCCTCTCTCAAGGGTGTTGCGGGGATTCGAACACGGGTCCGTCCTACCAAAGCCAGTCCCCATCACCACTTGGCCAACACTTACTTGGTATATATATGTAAATTATAATTGGGAACTTGTGAATTTATTTAGAGCAAGATTTGGAGAGAAGAGATCTTTATAATTAAAATTCTCAAATGTCTATTTTTCAAATAGGTATAGTATAAGTTCTTTTAGGAGCTAAAGTATAATTCTAGTGGTTTATACTTTGTAGTTTGTTCATATTTTTTTTCTCTCTATTTTAAATTTTTCCTTGGCTTGGGTACCAAACAAGAGTGTGAAGGCATAATGCATTCACGTGCAACTATATCCGTTTCATGTAGGTATAATAATATTCGTCAAGAGTATAACAAACTGCAACTAAAGTGAATTATTATTTTATATTGACCAATATAAATTATAAAGTATCGATACAAATATATTAAAAGACGTACCTAAGGAAGTCGATGTGCCACGTGGCACGCTGCTCAAATTTCTAATGCAAATGTTTTTTAAATTCATGGACCATGTGTAGCCCTCAATAAAAAAAAAATACTATAAATATTGTGTAACTACAAGGAATCGAACACGTGACCTTTGAAAGGAAAAGTAAGAGATTAACCATCAATACATTATGGCTTTATTGTCTAATGTTTCAAATACATTATGATAAAGTCTTTTTACTAATTATACTTAACTTATAGAAAGACTTAAACAAGTCTGTACATCTCTAATACTCTTATTACTTAACTAACAAGAGACTATTGATGTCATATTATCTTACCACAATTCTTATTAAGCTATTATTTCAAACTCAAACTTTTCAGATTTTTTTACTTATCACGTCATGACATGAATATTTCAATTTCTTAATGGACAAAAAATACGAAAAATATTTGTTTATTGTAACTGAACCGAGGCATCGTCCGGGCCAAAATACTAGTTAAAGTATTAAAATAAAGTGAGAGACAGACAGGTGCACTAAAAAGAGAATTTTATTATTGGTAGTATGTCACATTTTTGGCATGGGATAGCTCATTAGCTTGCGAGTAAAATAAAAGGCAGACGCTGTAAATTATTCAGAAAGAAGTAAAAAAAAAGCTGACAGAACAATGTTAAAGTCGCAAGGCATAGGCATTGATCACTCAATTCTAAAACCATTGCCTAACAAAAGTCATGCCCGAATAAAGATCTCCTTCTTTTAATGTTATAGTTTCAGGGTAAATATATTTCATGCTTTTACCAAATTTCTGTTGAAGTAATATTGGTTTCATACTAGTTAGTATTACTACTATTGGTTTACGCGTTGAAGGTGACATACATTTAGCTCCACTATCAGAGCAACCATGCAGTAACTTAATTACTGAAATACTCTTTGTTTTTCCGACCTCTTTTTATATATTTCTTGTACCTCCTTAAACGTTATATAAATTAGTTGTAAAAGTTTTGGCTTCTATGCTTGTCAATGTACGACTTTAAAAGGTTTAACCAATACAAATATCTTCAATTAGCTATACATTGAAATACATCCAACAAGAACATATACGTTACAACTTACATCTAACAAGAAACCAATATGGTAAAAATGTTGAAATCTAAGGTATGTCTCACTCTTATAGTCTTACTTTTTTCGGTTTTCATCTAAGTAACCCAAGGTGGCTCATATATTCTATTTTTAAGTTTTATCCAATTAACCTCAAGTGGCTTATATAATGCAACAAGTTTCGTTCAGAGTTAGTCTTGCGTGGACCTGGTCCACAATAGTATTATTGTGGATCAAAGCCACTTATTTAACATAATGACCCTTTTTCTTCATATAGTAACCTATTTAAAATCTTAAATTATATTATACAGTTAATATCTATCATAGTGACTGTTTTTTTTTTAATATAGTCACTCTTTCTCACATTAGTTTATCATGATGAAATTTTCACTTTGTGACATAGTAACTTTTTTTTTCACATAGTCAAACTTCACAATCTATATCTACTCATCTTTTATATCTAGTTTTTTTTATATAGTGATCTTTTTTTCTATAAATCACATGAATTAGCATTAGGTCCACGCTAATTTAGTGTGGACCAAGTTCATATAAATTTTTTACTTTCGTTCAAGGGAATGCAACAAAATTATTTGTAGTTTTTCTAGGGGAGACAGATTCATATAGTTCATTTTTCAGAATTTCAGGAGGGAAATTTTCCTCGTCGGTAATAGGTACCTGTGCCAAAAAAAAGAAGGAAAAAAGAGTAAGTGCAAGGCTGCAAGCCCACAATCTTTTCATTAGTTTGGATCCTTTCTTGGGCCCATTATATTCTAAACACGCCACAAAGTCCGAATTTGACAGCCCAATTACATTTGAGAACATTTGTTTTGGTTATTATCGACCAAATTTATCAGATAAGGTTGGTTTATGACAACTAGTCAACCTTTATTTCTAATATATCCTCCTTACTGCATACGCCATAGTTACTATCTCCTCTATTTCACTCTTCACTCTTAGTAATGCTAATCATTTTTTTAAAGGATAGTTGGTGCACTCACATAGGATGATTAATTGGTATAATTTTGTAGGGGTGGTATTTAAGATCTGAGATCAAATCTCGTCTACATCAATGCGCTTAATCGCTCATTTACATTAAAAAAAATATCATGATTCAACATTCAAGAGTGATTATTAATTCTGTTTATATATGTTATGGCATGGCGGACACCTGATCAATATCACAATATGGATATTCAAGGTTTAAATACCCCATTGCATCGCACTGAGTACGAAGCCTATCAGCTTTTATTTGACTTGCACTCACCCTTAAACTCCTGCTTCTTCTTCATGCTGTAAGGGTGTGACTAAAACCTACCTTTTTGCTTCCTCTTGTTCCCCCTTACTCTGTAGTTGCGTTTAGGTCTATGTTACTCAAACTCTTCATTTCACTTGAAGTACCCTATTCGTCGGTGCTTTTCAAACATTGCTATGTAGTGGTCGAGTTGAATCAATTCAAGCTCCAGCTTGAGACAACAAGCACAATTTGAGCTTCAGCTGCCTTGAAGTTGGAAGTGTTTGAAAACATTATTGACAACAAAGAAACCATGAACAATGAAAAACAAGTTGAGCCGCTTGACAATCATATCTAAGGTTCCCCCTACTAACTTGTGCTTAGTAAAGCTTGAGGGTTGAAGTGACAAGCTCGACTGAAGCTGTACCTAAGATAGCTAGGGGCTTGCCAAGCTAAGCTGTGGTTTGTTCTTTTTAATGTTTGAATAATGACGAAGCTTTGTGTAACCAACAGATGCTATGCATATATATCCTCCTTTATGTAAAGTTGTATATCTATCTATACAGATATATTAAAAGGCGTTCATATTAAATAAACGGTGCCACATGTCAGTCTCCTATGTATGTGCCACATGACACTCTTACCAAGCTTCTAAAACACATGTTTATGATCTCATTTAAAAATATTAACAATGTGTAGCTTACTAGGAATCGAACACATGACATTTGAAATGAAATGTGAGAGTTTAACCACCAATTCACTACAATTTTAATGTTTTAAAGTAAAATGTACATCATAAACTCTTATAATTATATGTAACGATAAAGACATAGACAAACCTTTGTTGAAAGAAAAATGTCTTATAGTATCTTGTCTGATCCACACACGCACACTATATGTAACACCCCATAAGGACGGGGTGTTACACTATATGTGGGAAGGAGGACTCTGATGCCACATCTTCACTTGACTTTAAGCAAGAAGTAAACCCTTATTGGTGTTGAATTCTCCTTGCCAATGTGAAAGACGTGAGCGAAATGGTCAAAACTTGTCGTGCCGTAACATAATCTTTTTCTCAACCCTATCAGGAGGCCCAAGCAATGCCCAAGGACTCCCATGCCTAATCCCTCTCATCTCGATCTATTGTCTAAGGGTTTGAGTTTTGATCTCTAACACTTTTATTAAGGTAATAACATTATCATACCCCAATTCCATTGAAATTATTATTTTTATCCCCAATTTCTTAGAAGTTTCTTTAAACAACTTATCATATCATAACGCCCATTTTTCAATTTCACACTAGATAGAAAACTACGAAAAGCTACTAAAATCAATTATGAAATTTATGAATAATACTATATTTGATAATTGTAACTGATTTGGAGCATCGCTCGAGACAAGATACTAGTTACTTCATTAAATCAGAACGAGCACCATTAACAACAGAAATAGGAAAATCACTATCCCAAATGCATTCTCCGACCTCCATAGGTTGAGAGTGAGCTAAAATGTGTCATACCTTATTATCACTATGCTTAGTAAAAAATTACAAAACATCAGTAAAATTAGAAACTATATGAAAAATGTCATCTAAATCAAATAAAAGTACTCGCTCCACAAGAACAAGTTTGCAAACCACATATGACCTCTTTTAGTAGAGTTCTAATGTTCTACTTAAGGTAGTGCTCCCTTACATAATCACATGTTTTCATCATGATCAAGTCAACTACATAAACAAACAAGTTGATTAAAACTTGTTTTGGAAAATAAGCATAAATATCCTTTTCATGTTAAAAAGTCTCTCCATTGACCAAAATATTACTACTCCAAATCCAATAGCTAGAAAACACGTATAACAATTTACGTTATGATCAACTTAAATTACTAAAATACCCCTATCTTTTTCCCTCAATACCCATCATCTCCAATGGTTCAAATCTCAGAGCTCAATTCTCAAAACACACTTATTTTCTCTCTCCTCTCGTCAAACAAATTCTTTGGGGGTGGTAGAGATCTTCCACTTCTTCAGCGCAAAAATAACCTTATTTTATAGCTTTATATCACATCTTTTTATTTTATTTTATAATTTTCTTTGAATTTTCCGAGGAAGAAAACTTAAAACCGCCGAAAAGAGAACAAGCGGGGTGCAAGGCAAGGAATTCTAAACGTAATAATAGTAAATTAGTAATAATAATAATACCCAGTTGCAAAAATTTGAGAAATTTGATGCCTTTTTAATTGAAGTGGGTTTTCTGGGTTGTTGTTATTGTCAATTCAAATGTTGGGTTCTTGATTGAATTTGTGAAAAACCCACCTGGGATCTCAGAGATAAAAGCATTGTGTTTGAATTTTGATTCAAGAAATGATGAAGATTTCGAGCTGGGTTTTGGTGATTTCGGCTCTTTTATCAGTTTTTGCATTTCAATCTTCATCAATTGATGATTATCATCAAGCGTATGTGCTAATTTCTTCCTTTTCTTTTATAAAGTTTCTTGCTTTTTTTGCTTAATGTGTTGTTTGATTAATCTATTGTTATTGGGTAGTTTTTGATTCTACTGAAATTTTGGTAGTACAATGTGGATGTTATGAATAAATGGTGCTCCAATTGTGGATTTGGGTGTTTTTTTTTATAATTGCTTTTGCATGTATGTGTATGCTTTGCATCTGGGTTATGTTTCATTTCATTTGTATGAGTAGCTACATTGTAGTAGTAATTGAAGTTTAAAATGGATTTTAGATGCTTGACCATATTTAATGGAGAGTGTAAAAGTTGGTGATTGTAGATATAACATGTTAAGATTATAGTTGATCATGCTTTTGCTCACTTGTGTAACTGTGGCTGAACGGCGGGTTGAGCAAAGATTGGTTAGATTTAGACGGTATCTCACTAGAGCAATGCCAGTGGAATTGATTAGTGTGGCTTTCTATGTCTTACCAAGAACTTAGTTTGGCACTGAAAAGAGAGTAGGAACAAGGTATAGAGTTAGAGGAGGTGTAATTGTGTAGTAATATTCAAGCTCCCATCTTGTTTTTCAAATTTTGAGCCTCTAAATATGGAATTATTTAGTCTTTTTTAATTGTATGCTTTGGTGTATTTGTTAAGCTTAATCTTAGCTTGGCAAACCCATATTTTTTTTTGTATGGTTGGAACATATATTTAGTAAAAGTTAAAGAATTGGCGTCCAAGTATGTGATGAAGAACATCTTACTTTTGGTTGAGTGATGGAAAGAAAGTGATAATAGTTCAGTAATTAACTAATTATTGAGGATTAGTAACATCTTGTTATATCTTTAAATAATGAGGAGTTGGGACTATATCACAATTATTTCTAGATGGAGAGAGTAAGTACAACTTGGATACAAGTTTTCAGGTTTTGTTCTCGTGGTTGATTATCCCTATCCAGTGTAGGTAGTTGAAGATATTAGAAAGTCCATGAATGCAAGTGACAAAGGTAGAGGACTAGAGGTATATGGTAGTCTGTATTCTGAGTGTCTAGACAATGTCTTTATAAGTTCAAGTAGATACAGTCATGTCTTGTGGTTTCAATTGGACTGCTCCTATGTTTCTATTGGCCGTCCGTAATTGAATTTTCATTGCTTCAATGTTCCTGTTCTCTTTAGAGTCGATGTAGAAGTGTCAAAACATTTATGTTATGAAATGCTTGTCAACAAATAGAGGTATCACCGTATCAGCAATAAGACACACATGTACTGCATCAATACAAGGATTTTGATTGGAAACCTTCAACATGGAGAAGTCGATGTTATATTTATTAGACCTCTAGCACTTAATGCAGCTAAGGAACACATGTTTTCTGGTGGAAATGTGGAATCTCTCTATATCTGCTGCTTTAATCTATTGTCTTGAAGTTACTCCTGGAAAATGACATTGAATAATAGTCACTCCTTGAAAATGAGAAAGTGAGTCATGGTGCCTCAAAATTAGGTGCTTGTGTTGTTTTTTTTCGGTCCCTGGGTGTTGGAAGAAGCGAGATGGTTAAGTTTATGTCAAAGATATGCTACTAAGTCCTAGAGGTTGTCTAATTTTTTGTAAAGTTTAATGGGTGGTTTATATGATGGTGCTTCCCTCCTGCCTTATGTACATATGATTGTTCGTCACAGTTTGGCTTCAAAGTGTTTTTTCACCTCCCAGGAAAAAGGAAGAGTTGGTTTTTGCAATCATGAATGGCCTTTCTACGATGTTGCTCTTTTTTCTCCACAATTTTCATAGCAATGTATCCTCATTCATGCTGTTCATTTCGTCTGAAATATAATGTGATATAGTTCTTGTTTCTTTCTTAGTGTCCCTTATATTTATCTCTAATTTGATTTATTATCTATATAATGAAGACCTAAAAGATCGAATAGAGCAAAACATAGACAAGTAAATTCCTTCTGAATTGCGAGTTACTTTTTTTTTTATAAATTTGTGAAGCAGTAGCCACTATAGCTTGTTTTCGCTCCTAAGATTTTGTCCTAAACATATCATGTACTAATAATGACTGCATTATTGCAACCAACGGTCTTCATGAGCATGTTAACAGATTATTATGATGGAATTAAGGTATCGATTAATTTATGCTACATTTTCCATTTATTGCATATGTAACTAAAATTTGACTAGTAGATACCGATCATATATTAATATGAACAACTGACCATTGCTCGGTTATTACTTATTTATAGCTATAAGGATGAGAATTGGACTTTAGGACTTATGTCCTGAACTAATTTTCAGTGGTGGAGAGAACATTTAGACAAAGATATGAAGACTCCATTATTGTCTATGCAGTTATGCAGGGCTTGTTAATAGGAATGTAGGGGTCATTTCACATACCTATGCTGTTTTGCAGCAAGTTTGGGAAATGTAGACAAATAATCATCAATAGAGCTGCATAGATGTGATGTTGCCAGGACACATTTTTTCTTTTTCTTCTCTTTTTTGGGGCGAAGGAATGGGGTTGGGAGTGTTCAGTGTCATTGTTTTGGCCTTTGGGTACGTGAATAAGTTTGAATCTTGTATATGGTTTAGTAGTCAGGAATGAGCTATTCGGTGTTGACATTGGTCTCTGTTTTACAGATTTCCCATTGTGGAACCTGATTCTGGTCATACAAAATTACGCCTTTCTCAAGAGGGATTGGAGGCCATTAAGAGAATAACATCACCAATTGCTGCTGTTGCTGTAAGCTGACTTTGTTCTCTTCCAACTACACTTCTATTTTGTTATTATCTACAATCATGCCATGTAATCAGATTTACAATCACGCCATGTAATTAGATTTTGTTCATATGTCATGGTGGAATCTTAGATAATCTTATCTCTTTTTGCAATGGCGTATCTAGTGCTGAGATGATTAGTGTATAGTATAGCTTCTTGCCTATGTAGAATTGCGTGTTTCTCTTGACTTCATTTTGGTTTTATTGTTAGGTGATTGGACCATATAGATCTGGCAAATCTTTTCTTCTTAATCAGCTCCTATCACTTTCTTGTGATGAAGGTGATTTACTTACGTTGTGGCTGCTATATATTTTACATAGAAAAGTTGCATTGTGAATGCATAACTTGCTTGCATTTTGGATAATCAAAATCACTTTTGGAACTTTTATTTAACAGGTTTCGGTGTTGGACACATGCGAGATACTAAAACCAAAGGTATCTTGAATAAGATTTTCTAAAATTAATGATTTTTGCTAGGTGTGGTTTGTCCTCTCTGATCTTTCACTCTGCAGGAATATGGGTCTGGGGAATGCCGATAGAAGTGATGGTTGATGGTGTTAAGACATCTGTGCTATATCTTGATACAGAAGGATTTGAAAGCATTGGTAAATCAAATGTTTATGATGACCGGTAATTTTTCGCTCTTCAAATAATCATTTATTTGGAGTTTATTGCTGAAGAATAGTCCGTCTAAATCCTTTCTGATGTTACTCCCCAGGATCTTTGCATTGGCAACTGTTATGAGTTCTGTACTTATCTATAACTTGCCTGAGACGGTTTGTTTTTCTGCCTGTAAAACTCTTATCTCTTTTCCCTGTTTTTCTGTATTTTCTGTTCAGTTATTTTTCCTCTCCGGCCTATGTAGAAGTTGCAATAGGCACTTTCTTTTCTGACTCTGCCAACACAATGATTAATGTTATATCTTTGTGTAGTATAATGATTGATATTTGCTTGTTTCAGGTCCGTGAAGCTGATATATCACGGCTCTCATTTGCTGTTGAGCTTGCTGAAGAATTCTATGGAAGGTTAAAAACTTTGATTGACTTATTTATTAGCTTATAAGATCTTGTTCTTTTACAGAATGCTCATGAGCTACAATGTTCTTTTCATTTTTTTTTTCTTTTACAGTTTTACCTTTCTTAAAATAATCATCCCTAACTTCTTTTTGTATTTTTTATGCCTTCTCACACGGCAACAGAGTTAAGGTATGTCCTTTGAAATTTGAAGTATTTTCTTGTTTTTGGACGCTTCTTATGGTAATTATCACCACCTCCATTCCCAAATTGTAGGCCATATATCTATCTATCTTCATTTCAAAATAATTGGCTACTTTCTTATTTTAGTAAATTAAACTTGAACTTTTTAAAATTAACCTTGATGCTACCCTTAACGATAACTTGCAGAAATAACTACATTGTCATATTCAAGAGGTAAAACTTCAACTAGTGAACGACAGTTGTGGTTTTCTTTAACCCGATTCCTGAAAAATGAAACTTAGTCAATTGGCCCTTTAACTTGGGATGGAGGAATTATTGCCTTAGGCTCTGACATGAACTGAGATATTTATGCAATGGCTTTATTGTGTCAGGGGGAGGATGTTGCTTTTGAACCTGCTAAGCTTCTATGGCTAATACAGCGTGATTTTCTGCGTAAGTTCTTGAAATCCTTTCATGGAGAATGCAGATAAGGATTTGATGGTTATCTAATTATCTAAAGCATGTACATAATAACACATGTATTTGAGGGTGGGTCTCTATTGTTGCTTGAGGTCCTTAGCCGTTGAAGAAATCAGTAAAGAAAGATACCTGAGACGAGGTCGGCTTGTAATGAAGCTAAGGCCTTGCTGTGTAGATGTTATCTTAGCTGCATTGATTGTGATGATTTGGTTTTTATTATAAGGATGGTAGTGGGTCATGCAAGCCTGAACTAATACATATTGCCAATTTGGTGTTTTGCAGAAGGGAAATCTGTGCAAGAAATGGTAGATGAAGCTCTTAGACGTATCCCCAACCAAAATGGTTTGTTCTGTTCCTAGTTGCACTTGCCTATCAAGTTAGTGAGTTCATCTTGAGTCTTTTCTTATGGGGCTGTTACTAACTATGTGTCTTTCTGTGAACTTGTTCTCGCAGAAGACAAAGATATTGAGCAGGTATAAATGCTTAACTAGATGAGTAGATTCTAGATATAAATTTATATGCTGCCGTGATGACTGACTATGCTATGGGGAGGATTGACTGTTGAATACTTTTTTTATCAGGTTAACCAGATCCGTGAATCATTGGGTGTAATGGGTGACAGCAGCACAGCTTTCAGCTTACCACAAGTACGTTTTATTTTTAATGTATTTCCTTGCGTAGATGGTGGTCATCCCCTCCTTTGCCATCTGTGTGGTTTAATAGTTAATACTTTTTCCATTTATCTTTAGTTGTATCTAGAAGATTTGGCACGTTTGACAACATAGAATTTTGATAATTTTAACTTTGAGTAAAAATTATAATGAGTTGAAATCTTGAAAATATGTACAGAGACATATAATACAAGTGGGTCGAAGTGGAATATATGAATAGTGTCAAAAGTCAATATGATACAACTAATAAAGCAGAGGAAGTATAAGTGACCGTAGTCATTAATGATCAGTAGCCAAGGTGTTTGTGCACGATGTTTGCTACTTTGTTTACATGTTTCAACTCTTATTAATATATTATCAGGCATCCTTTATTACATGCATTGAGCCATTGATAGTTGTCAAAGAATTTACTGGCTTTCAAGTGAGAAATGTCAAATGTGTTGATTATTTGGTAGGTTGAATCTAATAATGTTTCTATTTGAAATATAAACAGCCTCATCTACAACGAACACGACTCTGTGATATGAATGACACTGAACTTGATCCTGGCTATGTGAAAAAGAGGGATCAGATGAAGGAACTTGTCGCTTCTATTGTTCGCCCAAAAATTGTGCAGGGTAAAATGCTGAATGGGAAGGAATTTGTGTCTTTTCTTGAACAGGTGCCTTTCTGTAATTTGCTTAACTATGAGTAAATAAATGTGATCTAGTTTGGTAATCTTTCTTGCAGGGACTTAGATAACACCTAGCGCCAGTATGTTGAAAAGTGACCATATCAGCTTGATTTAGATGTCTACATATGTTCTGCCTTGTTTCACTGGTTTTTCAAACCTGGAATTGAAATTTCTCCCATGTATTTGCATCACTTATATAAAGTATAAACTGACTGCCACTCTTTTAGCTTATGTCCTAGTGCATGTGTGTGTATTATCTTTACGACTGCCTGGAGGCTATAAGAGTGGGGACACCTTAACATGTCTATACCAGAGTGGAGAAGATGATTGGGTTGAGATGGAAGACATTAATTTTGTCTTTCTTGATGTATGTTTTGATTAAACATTCTAAAAGAACTGTTCTTTTTGTTTTTTCAGATAATTGAAGCCTTGAATAAAGGAGAAATCCCATCCACTGGATCTCTTGTTGAGGTTTTCAATAAGAAAATTGTTGAGAGGTGTTTGAAGTTATACAGTGAAAGGATGTCTATTTTGAGATTGCCTCTCTCTGAGGAATCGCTGAAAATAGCCCATGATGAATCAAAAGGTGTTGCAATGAAAGCTTTTGACCAACAGCATTTTGGTCGTAATCATGCTAAGAAATCAGTTGAACAATTGGGTGAAGAAATTGAAAAGGTACATATATCCGGTGGAAGTAGTATCATCACATGTTTACTTGGATGTGGGGTACTCGTGTTGCATATTCCAAGTGTCCACTCGATAAAAAAAATTCCATGCTTTTGGCCTGAAATAAAGTGTAAGTGTCTACACCCATGTTGGAGAGTTTAGGACACGACATAGGTACTTGGGGTGAAATGAAAAGTCCGAGTAACATAATTTAATTTCTAACTGCAGTTTTGCTAACTTTTCAATGAACACTAAACATCTTGCTGCATTATCTCCAACCAAACAATCCTATGGCATTTTGTCTACTCCATCTATTAGAATATTTTGGAAGAAAGGAATAATGTGACTCTGCCATAGTGCCATTCTTGAAAGTTAA
Source organism: Beta lomatogona (assembly GCA_947646795.1). Taxonomy (NCBI): domain Eukaryota; kingdom Viridiplantae; phylum Streptophyta; class Magnoliopsida; order Caryophyllales; family Amaranthaceae; genus Beta; species Beta lomatogona. The sequence goes on from CANSNZ010000418.1 coordinate 1,146,671, forward strand.
TTGCCCTTTTCATTTCATTTCTTAGTTGTACCATAAATCGGGATGTTCTACTTGGTATACGTGCCAGAAATTCACTTCATTTTTCATGTTACTTTTTTGTCTTTTAATTAGTAGAATGAAACTTGAAATATTCTAATTAGCAGAAGTTTAGGTTATGTAGTATTTGAAGTCTTAACAGCCTTTTTTTGACTTAGTAGCACTCCTGTATTATTATTTTCCTATGCTTTGGCTTTCCTTGCTACAGCTTGAAATGATATTGGACATAAGTCTGATGGTGATTTTTGCTTTTCATATAGGTGCAAAAGAATTATATAATGGCAAATGAATATGAATCAACAAAACTTTGTGAGATGTTGTACACAACTTGCGAGGACAAAATGGATCAACTTCAGGTGCTCCGACTGCCTTCTATGGCGAAGTTCAACGCAGGCTTTCTCAAGTGCAACGAGAGTTTTCAACAACTGTGTGTTGGACCTTCAAAAGCTGGTTATGAACTCCGGATGATGAAGGTTATGTTTCATGATTATCATGTTTCACTTTAGGCTCTGGTTCATCTCACCTTGTTTTCTTTTTGGAAAAATAAGTTCACATGAGACATTACAATAAGTAACATAGGCTTCATTCTTTTCACCTGAATTACCTTTGTCTAAACAATTTTTCAATTGTAAATTGACCTTTGTAGCTGTTATCTGAGCTTCCCTAACCTAATTTGTATATAAAGCCGTGATTTTACACGTTCTGTTTTACTAACTGGTTAACAATATATGTGCAGATGATGGGAAAATCACGCTCTGTATTTATTAAGGAATACAACAATAGGCTTTTTAATTGGTTGGTGGCTTTTTCTTTGGTGATGGTGGTGGTTGGACGATTCATTATAAAGTTCTTTTTGCTTGAGATTGGAGCATGGGTAATGTTCATCTTCTTGGAGACGTATACGAGGATGTTCTGGTCAGCAGAATCTCTATATTACAATCCTGTGTGGCATGTCATTGTGAGTACTTGGGAAACCGTGGTGTATAGTCCGGTCATCGATTTGGACAGGTAATATAGAGTTAAACTTTTCTCTCATCACACCAAAAGCTTCAACGTCAGTTTCAGTTTTTGGTTTCAAGATTGTAAAAGTCTGATATTAGATTAAATATTAACTGAATCTACTTATACTTGTACCAATCATGTTTATTTTGAGGATTGAACAAAAATTAAAAATCACCTTTTCTTCTTTCCGTAATTTTTGATTTAGTTTTCAAAAAAAAAAAACACTGAATACTGCAAGCAAACTTCGATAATAGATGTGCACAAAGTTATCATATGTACTATCATATCAGATGTGGAGTTCTCGTTCTCATTTGGTCTTATTTGTTAACCCAGGTGGGCGATTCCCCTTTGTGTGATGGTGGCTCTATTCATACTCTACTGGCGGTGTTACGGGAGAAATAAGAATTCGTCTAGGTGGTCTTTACCTTTGTACAACAGCAATAAAAGTAATTCAAATCGGTCAAGAACAGATTAGCAGTATACCCATGTTATGTATACCATTGTTATGATTCCCTTGATTTGTTGATTTGGGTGAGCTTTTGGCTTTTTCATACATAGAGCTCTCTCATGAGTGGGATTTTGGGGTGCTTTTTATGGACCCTTTAAAGTCTTATAAACAGATTCAAGGATCAGACTTCAGGCATTGTCAGATCAATAGTGTTCTCTTCAACTGTAGCATACCACCCAATCTGTATGATTATTAAGCTTAATGAAAGTGTTCTTCATTGCATACTGTTTATTGCCTTTAACATGGTCTAGTAACCTAAAACAAATTTCTCTTCATGGAAGTTATCAAGTTTAATAAATTATTCAAACAAATGTGTCCATTTTCATATGTGATGGAACCTATATTACTCTGACTTGGGTACTTGTGTCAGTCTGTCAGATGCAGTTATGCTTCCAAGTACTTAACTCGGTAATACTATAAAAATATTCCGTGATTTTGGCCTAAAATGAAGTGTTTATACCCTACTAAAGTGTTGATGTTCTGCCACAAGAATTTCAGATGAAATGGAAAATCCAAGTGACAGGATAGAAGAACTATCCTAACAATACTATACACATTATGAAGCTATAAGTTTATAAAAACAATCATGAAATTTAGAATCTAGAAGTTTTCCACTTAAGCAGCCTAGCTCTGTGAAAAAACTGCTCTCGAGCTAGCACTCTGATGTTCTTCATATACACATCTAAACTCATCACACCTTGTTCAAGAGCCTTGTCCAATGCATATATCACATCATCTATAGCGTTATATTCAGCCTTGCAATCTACCATCTTTGACTTGTCACCAATTATTTCAACTTGAGCTATTGAAGCAGCATCTTTGTTGTTCCTCACCCAATCTAGCAGCTTATCATGATAATCTCTCAGTTCCACCACTTTATTCTCCAAATCTTCATGTTCTTCCTCAAGGCTACTAATTAAACGGTCTGCTTTATTACCCCTTTCTTGTAGCTTTGCTTGCTTGTTAGACCATTGCTCGATTTCATGTCGATTTTGAACATCTAAGGCCGCCAAGTCATCACAAATTTTCGCAACAAGATCATCTAGGATCGAAGCTTTCAATGTAGAAGATGGCATGGAAGGATGATCATGTTGAAAAAGGTGTACAAGGTTATGTACAAGTTCACATAAGTTACTCCGTTTTGGGTCCCAATCTAGTACGTAAGGCGGTGTAACAAAACCAGATGGATCAATATATGGATGATTACTGTGAATTGGGCACTCGGGATTTGATGGGATAAAGATCATGGGAGATATATAAGGGTAACTTTCATGAAGCCATATAATGAGAGGCACCTCAAGTAAGAATTCTGAGACGTAAAGAAAGCCATTGACGTTTAAAAGATTCATAGTGGTACCATCAAAATTAACAAATGTGTTAGATGAAGGTATAAAAGAGGGAAAATCTTGAAAAAATTCGAGGAAATGATTTCGAATCACCCTTTTCTGATTAGGATCTTTGTAGGAGAGCTCAAAGGTAGTAGTTTCAAAGAGGGATGTATCAATGAACTCCATTGAAGATGATGTTGGTGTCATAGCAAATAGCAAAAATGGAAAGATGAGAGATTTGATGTTGATAAGAAAAGGGAGATGTGTTTAAGTGATATTATATAGTAGTTTAGAAACTAATAAAGAATATGGGATGAAAAAGTCTTAATTTGGTTTTTAGTTACGTGGGTGTTTTCTTGCAATGCTAAGGGAGTTTCATATGAATTTCATGGACTGCCAAACTTCATTCATCTTAAGGGCTAAGATAACAGGTCATCAAATCAAACCTTGTAATATTTTATATTAGTAAGCTTGACCAAGAGGTGGAAGAAGCATAGTTATACTTATTTTTAAATATGATCTAGTGAGCCATTATGGTTTGTTACGCGGTATAGCATCGGTTACTTGTGTAGGAATGAAATATGGCGTTTGCAAATTTTTTGAGATACTCGTTGGTCCCAAAAACTAAGCCACGTATTGATGATGGTTCATCTTAAAGGAATTAAGTTAAAGTATTACCACTATACTTTAAGTCTTTAACTATGTAATTCATCAAACTTCAACTTTGGCCAAGTTATTTGTGGTACAACTTAGAATAGTGAAGGATATAACCGTTAACTACCTTTATTTTTTGAAGGGTATAAGTTATAACCGTTAACTACCTAAGCCTAAAAGTATTTTGAGTTGTTGCCCACTTTGGTGGTCATACTCATAAGGAAGAGTATGCAAAAATGATATTTCTCCTGTTTCTTTTACTTGTAATAGTTTGACTTTTACTGCTTGTTAATGTATAATTTTAACTATTAATATATTTAAAAACCGATAATTAAAAATTATAAAAAGTAAGTATTTAGAAAATGTACATTGAGACGGATCTAACAAGATCCCATATGAATATGATTTTCCTTAACTATAAATCACCGAAATAAACTAAATATAGCTTATAAATAGTGTAAAATTCAAATTGTTATAAGTAAAAAGAAACTAAGAAGTATGAGAATTAGGACAGAGAGAAGAAATAAGGAGAGAAAGTGGTAGACGGTTAATCATGGAGAACCATAATTGTGCTGGACATGGAGAAAGATAAAAGGACGCATAAATCAATTCTTCAAATAATATCAATCATTCTTGCAACAAAGTACTACAAACTCAACCAAGCATGGGTAAATTGCGAGAGCCAAATACCCTTCTATAAGAGATAAGTTATGGGTCTGTTCGACAAAGTTTTTGAGGTAGCTTTTAGTATTTTGACTAATTAAGAAAAATAGGAGTGTTTGGTTAGGTAGTGGTATGAGCAGCGTTTAGTGATAGAAGTATTGTTCAAGTAATGGTGTCAAAAACTAAAATTTGTAACTTTTGGGGATAGTGGTTAGTGGTGTAAAAATATTAGCTTAATGTTTTGTTTGAGTCATCAACTAATCAATATCATATAACTAATATATAAAGCAGAGTACAAAAGCCAACTCACGAGGTCACGACATTTGGCGTTCTCATTGGATGCCATTTGTCGTGCTCATTAAGTGCCATGTCATATTTTTTTTGAATATAAATAGAGTTCTAAATTGATTAAAATACAAATAGAGTTTAGGATAAGAACAAATAGAGTTGGCTTCACAATGAAAAACTTAAATATACTAAATTGATTATAACTCTTAATATATAGTTCGTAAAATTATAATTTTTGTACCATTGAAAGTGTTTAAAAAGTACTTTAAAATAAGATCTATTTATACTATATTTAAAATTTTATATTAAAGTAACATATAAAAGGAAATATTGACTATACTAACGTATTAAAGTAACCTACTGCGATTAGGATTAGTGATTCAATTAGAATTAGAATTAAAGTATTAAAGTAACCTACTACAATTGGAATTAGGGATTCAATTAGAATTAGGGTTGGTCGCGACATTTGGCGTCCTCATTGGACACCATTTGTCGCGCTCATTAAGTGCCACGTCATATTATTTTTTGAATATAAATAAAGTTCTAAATTGATTAATTTATAAATAGAGTTTAGGATAAGAATAAATAGAGTTGGGTTCATAATGAAAAACTTAAATATAGTAAATTGATTATAACTTTTAATATATAGTTCGTAATATTATAATTTTTGTATCATTGGAAAGTGTTTAAAAAGTACTTTAAAATAAGATCCGTTTATAATACATTTAAAATTTTAAATTAAAGTAACATATAGTTTGTGCATGATAGAGTGAATGTTTGAAGCAGATCAGGAGGTCGCGACATTTGGCATTCTTATTGGACGCCATTTGTTGCGCTAATTAAGTGTCATATCATTGTTTTTAAAAATAAATAGTGTTTCAAATTAATAAAAATACATGTATAGAGTTTAGGATAAGAATAAATAGAATTTGGTTCACAATGAAAAACTTAAGTATAGTAAATCAATTATAACTGTTAATATATATTCGAAAAATTATAATTTTGGTACCATTGGAAAGTATTTAAAAAGTACTTTAAAACAAGATCTACTTATAATATTTTTCAACTATAATACATAAAGCAGAGTACAAAAGTCAGATCACGAAGATGCGACATTTGGTGTTCTTAGGGCCTGTTCTCCCCACCTTATTTTCAGTTCAGTTCAGTTCTTAAATGATAATCATTACTATTAATTAGTTATAATTTAATTCAGCTCAATTCAGTTCAGTTCAGTTGTTTTATGCCGAAGAGAACATGCCCTTATTGGACGCCATTTGTCGCGCTTATCAAGTGTCATATTATTGTCTTTAAAAATAAATAGTGTTTCAAATTAATAAAAATACATGTATAGAGTTTAGGATAAGAATAAATAGAGTTTGGTTCACAATGAAAACTTAAGTATAGTAAATCGATTATAACTTTTAATATATATTTTGAAAATTTATAATTTTGGTACCATTGGAAAGTATTTAAAAAGTACTTTAAAACAAGATCCACTTATAATATTTTTCAACTCCATATTAAAGTAACGTATGAGAATCAATATTGACTATAGTAACGTATTAAAGTAACATACTGCAATTAGAATTAAAGATGTGTTTTCAACTCCACCTTTTTCTACAAATCCTATTCATGGTAGAATTAGAAGATATGTATACGAAGTTTTCCTAAAAAAAAAAGGTCTATAGAAAGAATTATTTACTATAGTAATATATTAAAGTAACCAACTGCGATTAGAATTAGGGATGTGTTTTCAACTCAAACTTTTTCTACAAATCCTATTCATGTTAGAATAGAAGATCTAAAGTTATATATACAAGCTAGATTCTCAGTGGTCAACTTTACATATTGAGTATAAATAACATGCAATACTTCTTTTATTTCAAAATAGTTGCACCATTTTCACTATAATGCTTGACATTGAAAACAAAAACTATAATCATTAATGTCTTTGATTTTGTATTTTATAAGAAACTTATAAAGTTGATATTATCAATATACCTATAGAAAATTTCAGTAACATAATATATTACAACTTTTGTTGTTGTACGCTGGACGAAAAATACAGTCAAATAAGATATGTGAATATTTCAAAACTCTGCATCTTTTTCACGAAGAGCCCGGGCATTTGCGCAGGTGCCCATACTAGTATATAAATAAAGGAGGAACTTTTCGGGAGCATAGGGAGCTCCTCAAGATTTCGAGGTCATAGAGCGCGCCATGTAGGATTGCCATGTCATCAAATTTTTATTTTTATCTTTTACAAAAAAAGAGTTCTACATAGATTTAAATACACATAAGGAGTTCTAGATAAGCTAAAATTAGAGTTTGGTTTTGCATGAACAACCTAAATTGTTATATTATGTAAATTGTGTATAACTTTTGCTACGTAATTCGGAATATTTTAATTTTTAATTTGTTCCATTGGATAGTACTCGAAATATCATCCGAAAAAAGATCCATTTACACTATAGTTCTACAACTTATGAAATCGCGCCATGTAGGATTGTCATGTCATCAAATTTTATTTTTATCTTTTACAAAAAAAGAGTTCTACATAGATTTAAATACACATAAGGAGTTCTAAATAAGCTAAAATTAGAGTTTGGTTTTGCATGAACAACCTAAATTATTATATAATGTAAATTGTGTATAACTCTTGCTACGTAATTCATAATATTTTAATTTTTGTTCCATTGGATAGTACTCGAAATATCCTCAGAAAAAAGATCCATTTACAATATAGTTCTACAACTTATGAAATAGAGAATGCCACGTAGGGTTGTCATATCAAATTTTTATTTTAAATATTTTAAAAAATAGAGTTCTACATATATTTAAATACATAAAAGGAGTTTTGGATAACGAGAAATAATTAGAGTTTCGTTTTGAATAAACAACCTAAATTATTATATTATGTAAATTGAATATAACTTTTGCTACCTAATTCAAAACATTATAATTTTTTACCATTTGAGAGTGCTTGAAATATACTTCAAAATAAGATCCATTTACAATATAGTTTTACAACTCATGAAAATATATTTAACTAGATGAATGGTAAGGCATTATTTAGTTTTTCTTTTAGATAAATATAATAATAGTTATAACTATAGTGTACTATATGTGACTATAGCATTTTATCATAGGTCCAATTTACAAGATTAAACATATTATCTTTCAAAACCTCGGTCTTACGAGTCCGGATCCTCTAAAGTTTTAATAAAATTCTACAAGGTAGAGTTGTATATGAACCATATTTTTTAAATCAAGGGCGTGTATTGGTGAAAGGGGGAAATAAGGGGGTGGATTTTGATAGAAAAAATAGGGTTTTGGAAAGATGATATATGAGCTATTGATTTTTTATTCAATGGTTGATATTGCTCAAACTCTACATTGTAGAGTTCTTTTAGAACTCTAGAGGATCCAAACACCAACCTTACTCAACTGAACCACAACAATTTAGTATTCCAACAAAAATTATTTAGGAAATTTTGTTGTTACAACAAAAATTAAAATCTATAGCGATAAAGTTACATATATATATATATATATATATATATATATTAGAGTTTTGGCTGATGAAAAAATTAGAGTATGATTTTAAAATAACAACCTTAGAATATTAAGAGAGCTCCACCTAAGCATGACATGTCATTCTTTTTAATTTTTATATATATATTTTTTAAAAATAGTGTTTAACATAGATATAAATACATATAAGTGTTTTTAATAAGTGAAGATTACATTCTGATTTTGAATATTATAGAGAGCTCCACCGAAGCATGACATGTCATTTTTTTTAATTTATATTTTTTTTTTAAAAAAATAGTGTTTAACATAGATATAAATACATATAAGGTGTTTTTAATAAGTGAATATTACACTCTGATTTTGAATAAATAACCTAAATTATTTAACTATGTAAATTGAATATAACTTTTGCTTCATAATTCGCTAGTATATTTTTTTTACATCGGAGAGTGCTCGAAATATGTTTCGAAATAAGTTTCATATACAATATTGTTTTACAACTTATGAAAATACATTTATTTAGATGAACAATAACATATTATTTATTATTTATTTTAAATACATATAAAATTAACTATAAAAATAGCGTATTATATGTAACAATAGCAATTATGTCTTTCAAAATCATACTTTTCAAAATTGAGTTATATAAAGATAAAAAATACATACCTATAGTTTCGAACCCCTATAGCATAACATGATGACATTACATGAAGAATCAAATGAAAGTTTGTCAACGACATTGCAGAGGTATTATGCAATTGACTTATTATTTTTTTCATAGAATAATGTTGTATAAATAATTATTTATGTTTTTCTTTTTCATATATCTATATGTCAGATCTTATTCTTTTGTCAATGAATTTAATTCTACTAAAACTAATTGGGAAATCAAGGTTCGAGTTTCTAGACTATTTGAGGTCGCATATCATAAAAAAGGGGAAGTTTGATAAGTTTTGATATGATCATGATTGATGAAGATATTTTTTCTCTTAAATAGTATTTTCGATTATTAGTAGAGGTTAGTTTTATACTTAATTTATTTTATTCATGATACTATCATTATGATCTTCTTTTTGGCTTTCGCATCTTCTATTCTATATGCGCTAGTGTTTATGTGCTAATTATAAGTTGAAGTTGTGGCTGACAATCATATTTTTTTTCTCTATTCTTTCTGTCCTGCATCTATTAAAGTTTTACCCTCTACTTTATTAATGCATCATTCAGGTATTTTTCATGTTAAAACTGTGTTAGCTATTGTTAATCATACCAATTATTAGGATACTATTTAATAATAGAATTAGCTACAATGTTCAACTGAACATTAAAAATATAAAATTTATATATCACAATAACAAATCTAGAAATTAAAGGGAGTAATGTCTTAATGACAAATACTTTCTTTGTCTTTTTCTATTGCAACAATGGGTTTGGGCATGGTTTATAAGGAAAAAAAAGGTAGTTTAGCATAGAGGGTTTAAATAGAGTAGAGGATAAGTAAATCCTTAATAAAGTAAACGCAACTTTATGAGACAATTTGAATAATTAATGATGGTTTTATTAACATAAAGTAAAGGCGATGTTGTCTACTATAGTTGGTTTTTTTTACCAAAAGTGAAATGATTCCAATAGGTGAAACTACCCAAAATAGTAATTGTCTACTATGAGACAATTTGAATAATTAATGATGGTTTTATTAACATAAAGTAAAGGCGATGTTGTCTACTATAGTTGGTTTTTTTTACCAAAAGTGAAATGATTCCAATAGGTGAAACTACCCAAAATAGTAATTGTTGCAATAGAAAAAGAATGGAGAAATTATATAAATACAATGGTGTTGAAAAATATAATTTCACAGCAACAAAAAATCAACAATGGTAACAAAAAATTTGTAAAAACATAAATAAATAATAACCCGTGCAACGCACGGGCTTCAAAATTAGTAATTTATAAACGACTACATAGACAGCTTCATTCATCAAACATCAATATTTTATACCACTACTTTGACACCTAACAACTAACCACTACATATTAACTACTAAGAGCAACTCCAATGGTGAACATTAGGGACTTGCTAGCAAATAAATAAAAAGTTAAGCAATTAGCCCAACCATTGGAGCCAGTGAATGAAATTTCATTTCTTTAGCCAATGTAGCTCAACCAAGCCAATTTGCTTGAGCTAAAGTTGTGGGCCCATGTGGGAATTTTGGTGAACAATTTCTATACTCTTCTCTAAAAAAAAAACTATCTTACTTCAAGTGGGACCTACTCATATTGGCTAACCATTGGGAAGTTTTGGCTTAAAGTGAAGTTAGTTTAGAAAAATCTATGTAAGACTCTGCTCAATTTTCATTTTCGCTTCTACCATCAGTTTGACGACTACCAAGTACATCTAACAACAACTATAACCACTAAAGCTACAAGGCCTACAACCACGTCTACTGTTGCCGAACACGTCCTATGGTAAAGAAAAAGAGACCCGGTGCCCGGTGGGCTTAAATGTGATTCGATTTACTCCCCCAACATTGTTTAGCCCATTTCATCTAAATCCTCCGCAATGGACTCCCACCTAAACCCCACCACCGCTGCTGCCGCCCGCTCACGCAGCTCTCACTCGCACTCTCAATCCCAATCTCCCTCTCACTCCTCCGCCTCCGTCTCCGCCGCAACCTCCTCTCACCACCACCACCCGCACCACAACAAGCGTAAACTCCCTCCTCCTCCCACCACCACCACCACTCCAACTCCCGCCAACGACGCCGCTCTCTCCTCCTTTCTCTCCGCCGACACCGCCGACGACCTCGACAGTATCTCCGCCGCTACTCCCGTCGATAACTCCTCCGATGACGCCGCTGCCGCTACTCCAGCTGAAAACGACGACGACGACGATGATGACAACGATAATTTTCCTCCTAATGATTCGTCGTCGATTCGTACTTTTACCGCCGCGAGACTCGATAATGTGCCGCGAAGTTCGAAGCTTAGTAAGGTTGATGGTGGTTTGGTTAAGGTTGAGGTTCCTGATTCGGTGAAAGATGGCGCGATTTCTGGTGGTTCTGTTGCTGTTGGTGGTTCTGGTGGTGGTGTTAGTGGTGGAGTCGCGGTGAAGGATGATGCTGTTAAGAGTCTTTTTACGGAGAATATTCAAACGAGTGGCGCTTATAGTGCTCGAGAAGAAGGTTTGAAGCGCGAGGTATTGCTGCTAATTGTGTTGAATTATTGTGTTTGTTTGCTACTTCACATTCTTGTGCGTAATTTGAGATTGTAATTCAGTGGCATTAGCATTGTGCTTATGTTATTGTGTATCTGTGTCGTTGCGAATTAGGAAGATTCATGGCTCATGATGAGGAGTAATTGAATTAGCTAGGTTATTTTTGCTGAATTGTGAAAGCTTGTTGTTGAACCTTTGATTAGTTGAGTAAAAAGTGTTTGATTGATAGTTAATTTGTTTAGTCTCATAACATCCTCTGTTGATGATTGTTTTTCTTTTCCATGGTGAAACGAAGATAATTGAACTAAATTGGGTGAACCTTTGATTAATTTGAGTAAGAAGCGTTTGATTGATAGTTTAGTTTGTTTAGTCTCGTACCATTCTTCATTGATGATGTTTTTGTTTTCGATAGTGAAACGAAGATAAATGAACGAAATTGAGTGAACCTTTGATTAATTTGAGTAAGAGGCGTTTGATTGGTAGTTTAGTTTGTTTAGTCTCATAACATTTCCATTGATGATGTTTTTCTTTTCGATGGTGAAATGAAGATAATTGAACTAAATTTGGTGAACCTTTTGATTAATTTGAGTAAGAAGCGTTTGATTGATAGTTTAGTTTGTTTAGTCTCCTAACATCCTCGATTGATGATGTTTTTCTTTTCGATGGTGAAACGAAGATAATTGAACTAAATTGGATGAATCCACTTGGTGAGCTCAAGGAATTTGATGTATTAGTTATTATGTTAAAAGAACAAAGTTTACAAATTGTTGGTTTATTGAAATATATAACTGGGCAAGATATTGGCCTTCAGCTCATTTTGGTTTGTCTTGTTGTTCTTTTTGGTGATAAATGCTTATTTACGGAATCAATTTTCTCTGTTCGTACTATGCTTTCATACTAATTGGTTATCCACACTCATAAAATGTAGCCTTAACGCTTATAAAAACTAAACATGGACAATTCTTTGGGATAGAGGGAGTATGATTTATGACTTGTTTGAGAGTAAATTTTGTATGAATTAGTCGATATACAACTCACATACACCTAAATTGTTTATTGCTGCTATTCGTGTTCTGCAGACAAACTTTTTCCCTAAAACTTTTTCTAATCATATGTGCGCTATGACTGCTGAATGTGTAAATTCTACACATTTGCTTTTTTCTGTATTTTTTGAGTTAGCACACTTAGGCCTTGTTCCTTTTACCCAAAAACTCTTGTACTTATAAGAACCAAACTCGTCTTAACTTATCAGCCTTCTAGCCCTGTACGGCTGTGCCGTACTTATTTATGGCGAATCCTACTGCATTGAATTTGACTTTATCGAGACTTATGTGAACCTTTCCCCCCCCTCTTTCCACAGCGACTTTATCTGAATTTATTACAGTTGTGGATCAAACGTACTTGAACATGTTATTCCACTATTAAGTTAAAATAATACGCTGAACATAACACACCCTTAGAGTTATTAGCCCAAGAGGAAATTTAAACTTATGTGAAGTCGAGTCTATCTGAATTTATTATTCTTGAACAGTGTCACATAATTTGCCCACCTTCCCTCAGAATTGCAAAGTGGTTTGCCCGAAAATCTCCCCCTCCACTAGGCTATACCCCAAAAACCGAATACTGTCCCCAAACCCTTTCCACGTTCCGGAGCAAGATGCGAAATTTGTGACACTGGTTTTAAATTGAAGATTGAGTTTTTTTTTAGGTTTGGAAGACTGGACTGGTACTAGTAACAATATTTGTGGTGTTACTAAACATACTTTTATTTAATGACCTGAATATATATCTGTTAGGTCATGCTACGCGAGCAATACAAAGACTCATGGACTGTTTGTAACAGAAACCTGGCTCTTTTTTTTTTTCCTCCCAGTCTAGATATTCTAGTTGTACCTTTCTGGATTGGTTTTTGTCAATCTTATGAAGAAATATCTCTAAATCTTGCAGGAGGAAACTGGAAAACTGAGATTCTTAAGTCTTTCAAATGATGGAGTTGATGAGCATATGGTTTGGTATCTTAATCTTACTTGATATATGTCTATGTGAACAGATTTTCTCTCTGTAATCGTGAAAAAGGATGTGATGGCCTACAATTCTGTTTATTGCACTGGAGTGTTTAAGGTTTAGTGATGCTAATCATTGAAATATTTTATTTTGGTTGTTCAGGCTGATAGGGCTGAAAAATATATTCGCCAGGCAACTTCCTAACATGCCAAAGGAATACATTGTCCGTCTTGTTATGGACAGGTATTTGTAAATACTGCGGAGCTAATTGCAAATTTATTCTGTCCTGTACATATATATTATCCAAAACATCTGGAATCTTTCTGCAAAAAGGTCTCTGACCTGCAGACAGGGAATGACTGAGAAAGGAATAGGAGAAGAGGTGTGAAGAGGGGATATATTGCAATTTGCAAGCGTGGTTTCATTTTCAGATTCACTTTCCTGATTTCTAGTCATGCTTTCAAGGAATTCATTCTGTATATTTTGAAATTTTTGCAGAAACCATAAATCAGTGATGGTTATCAGACGTACGACTGTTGTTGGTGGCATCACTTACCGTCCATACAAGAGGTAAACAATATGCTCAGGATATTTCATATCTTTGTTATTCTATTGTGTAGGATGAATCATATTCATATTCCCCATGAGAAAAAGGGAAAATAGAGAATCCTAAAACTCGCCTTAGCTATGTTGCTTTGCTATGTACAGATATTCAATTTGGGTCTGATGCTGTAAACAGATTTCAACAGGTCCTTATTTTGGGTCCTTATTTGAATGCTACACACATTTGTCATGAGAAAAAAATATGTCACTGTTTCGTGTATGAGCTTGTATTTATGTGTTGGAAACAGGAAAGGCAAACATATTAACAGGGAATCACAGATTTTCAAAATATTAAGAAATGTGAATACACCGAATCTGAAACATTAAAAGTCAAAAATTTCTGCATAGAATATAAATGCAATATGTATTAGGGTTGGTTTTGGGTTTATATTAAAACTTCATTAGAAAGAAAAGCTCATATTGGGACTTTAAAGCTCCCTAAACTTGCTGATCATTCAAAGAAGAGGTATCCAGAGTTTCCAAGTCTCCGTAATAAGGAATGTGACCTTCAGGAGATATTATGTGCATCATAGGCTTGTATTTCCCCCTTAATTGTCCAATTTGTACTTTTCTAACAAGAGTAGAAGAGAAGAAAAATAAACTTCGGCGATGGCAGATTTTTTATATTGGCTGACTTATTATTCAAGAGCAGACAGTCTTATAGGACTTGCACTTTCTTGTGCTTTTTACAACTCTTTTTGCACAACTACATATAGTAAATGCACAGATGCAATTTCCAATATTCTCCTCAAGTTCCTTCTCTTGTCTTGTTGTGTGTGCATAAGCTACCACTTCTGCATAGGTGGGAAGTAATTCCTTTTGTATACGCATTTACGGTCATTTATGCTTTTAAACTGTGTTATCCTGGATATTTGACAGCCAAAAATTTGGGGAGATAGCCTTCTGTGCTATCACTGCTGATGAACAAGTGAAAGGCTATGGCACTAGACTGATGAATCACCTAAAAGAGCATGCTCGTGATGCTGATGGATTAACTCATTTTCTTACATATGCAGACAATAATGCTGTTGGATATTTCATCAAACAGGTGCAGCTACTATGAATGTCTCTTTTGGTGTCATTGCATTAGATTCATTAAGATTTAGTGGCCACCTAATCCGAGGCTGTAATAAGGTGTTCAATTCTTTCAACATATGCTTTGTTATTTTAGTATAACGAAAGAGTTTTCTCAAAATGACAATGCTGAAGAAATAGTGTAGTCCGCACTAAACATGTCCCTTGTCATTCCATTGTGGTTTGTTCTATTGCCAAATGGAGTTGTAAAACATCTACATGGCCATGAGAGTTATGATGGTTTCTAGTCCTTGTATTGATGTCAATTGCATCTAGATGCAGCTAGATAGATCTTTTTGGTTCTAATTTTTTTCCTCCCTCTGATTTACAATAAGCTTAAATGTGAAGTGTGTTTGTTGTACAAAACAAAAACAAAAAAAAGTGGGAAAGAAGTGTGTTTGTGGTAAATAAGATGTAGCTTTTCCAGAGGAGAGAATTAGAAGAAGGGCTTCATAGTGATTGCCTGATTGGATGTTAAATGTGATTTAAATGGACCTCTGAAAGTGTGTTTTTCGTTGAGGTCAGAGCTATCACGTAGGTTAAACCAAGGTAAACATGGGAAGAAGCATGAAGAGTGATAATTCGGCCTTCAATGTCAGGGATTGTTTTTTCCTCTGGATCAGATCTAATAAAAAGACTCCTTCTGTCGTATGGTTACCCTCATTTTATTGGACTTCTAGCTGCGAAAATGTGATTATAAGGAGGGTTTCAGTTCTTAAAGGAGGAATGGATTCACGACTCTTCATGTTATATTAATCTGTTTTGCGTTTACTACTGATTAATGCTGCAATTCTCTGAAATTCTTCCATTTCCTGTTACTTTCATGTTTAATGGAAACAGTAGCTGACATCATCCCAATTTTATATTTTGAAGGGGTTTACTAAAGAGATCACTTTGGAGAAGGACATATGGCATGGGTAAGTTTCATGCTGTGCCACTTGTATGTACCGGAAGCAAAGTTCTATAAGTAATTGACATTTGCTCGCTGTCTCCCTTTACGTATGTGATATAGTTGGCTGGGTAGCACTCTACTGCAGCTATCACCAACTAGCTGCACTCGCTTACTGAGTGGATTTTCTATGGCTCTACATAAAAGCCGTATTTTGTTTTAGTGATGTGATAACTTGATA
Source organism: Beta lomatogona (assembly GCA_947646795.1). NCBI lineage: Eukaryota > Viridiplantae > Streptophyta > Magnoliopsida > Caryophyllales > Amaranthaceae > Beta > Beta lomatogona. The sequence continues at coordinate 1,162,709 of CANSNZ010000418.1, forward strand.
AGTGTTCTATTTCTTTCTTTTAATATTTATCTGTTTATGCATCGCCTTTTAAGGTACATTAAAGACTATGATGGAGGAATTCTTATGGAATGCAAAATTGATCCGAAGCTTCCATATACAGATTTGTCAACCATGATCCATCGTCAAAGGAAGGTAAGAATTTTGGACCTTCAAAAATAGCAATTGTATTGTAATCCCCTACCTCTTCTATTACTTGTGGTTTCCATTTGATTAACAATATTATATGTTATAAGCAGTTCAATAAGTGCCTTGTGTCATATTTTGCTAGTATTAGAATATTAGTGTCAAGGAGCAGTTTATATTAGTGTCAAGGAGCAGTTTAGGAATGAATTCTTTTTACAGCATGAAGTCATAGTTTTGCTCATTTTTTATAGTCATAAAACATATAACCTACGCCTCGTTTGGTACACGGGGATCATTTTATTTGATTAGGGGGAGTGGGAATGAAAATTTTCATTGATACACCTATATTTAGTATACAATTCTACTCCCATCTCTCATTTCCACATATCAAATGACCCGTACTGACCTATGTGATAGTGGTGGGTAATAGTCCCTGCTACCTTGGTCTTTGTCATGTCAGTTTGACAGTTCTTATTCTGTTGGTTCATCATATTTTTTTGATTGTCACACTGTTTGGATGATTCAGGCCATTGATGAGAAAATTAGAGAGCTCTCCAATTGTCATACTGTCTACCCTGGAATTGATTTTCAGAAGGTAATCTCACTATCCAACATTTTAGTAGGGATGAGGTGCACTAAGATGTCTGGGAGGTTAAAAAGAAAGCGACAAGGCGTAAGGCAGTGTCTTATGCCTTGGTGAAAGGAAGCGCATCAATCTTTAAATTATAAAATTTTTATTCAATATAAAGAACGTTTCACTCAATCTCTATATAAGCTATAAATATAACCGTAATTTTACGCTCCATCTCACAGGACACAAATGTTAGCATTACTTGCCTTATTTGAAGGTCCTGAAAAAACTTGCGCACGATGGGTTACAAATTTTGCGCGCGTTGGATTCAATATAATGTGGCCCATTACATGGGCAGTGTCGTCCCAAAAAACTAGTAAAATACACATTTTCAATCTTTATGCCGAACTAAACTATGCAGATAATCTTGGGACACCCATGGAGTAGTGCATTTTGGAGGACCAAATTGATAGTACTCATCATAATATAATATCATACAAAAACATGCATTAAGGTAAAATTGGTGCGCAGACTGCAGAGTCCCACAGCGCACTACTTGATTAAGATGCGCTTCTAGGCACACTATGAGCTTCAGTGCACTTTTTAATTTACTGCTAGAGTAGCATAGCCTATACTACTTCGGCGCGTGATATTAATAGGTTGTAATTTCTAAAGGATGTTAGCTGTAAAGGTGAGATTCCTTAGTCCTAACAAAGATGATAATACATAGAGAGCTGTGGACAGCAAATAAGAAATGAGTAAGATTTTTTTGTGTGTGTTTATGACGCTAGTACTTTTACATGCTGTTTATGCTAGTAAAGATGGTCGGGGGATATAAGAAACTCATTAATTTTAACATTGACTTCTGTATTATTTACTTGGTCTTTATTGAGTGTAACACATGGAAGGTCAAGGGACACAAGTCCGGATAATTTCTGAAAAACTTTCTTGCAAGTTAGTGGTATTCATATTCACAACCTGAATTCATCTAACTGTGTAGTATATTATTCAGAAGGAGGCTGGCATTCCCAAGAAGGTCTTCAAAGTTGAGGATATTCCAGGATTGAGTATGTGAGGTCTATGTTTTCTGTACTTTGTGATGCATAATACTATTCCTTGATATATTTCTCTTCACTGAGTGTTTTAGATTCTTTTTTCAACCTACAGCCTGCAGATGTTTTGCTCTCATGACCCAAATATGTCAGAGATAACATTGGTTTATGACAACCAGTCAACCCTGATATATCCTGCATTCCTGCATGCTCCATTGTTCTTTCTTTTTATTCTTCACTAATGCATTTCTTTGCGCAACATTATTAGTGCATTGCTCTTCTGATGTTTGCCAAAAAGGGAAAGTATACAGTAGTGGAAGTTTCTACGTTTTGATTGGCTTGAAAATTGGTATGAATTTCGTGTGCTGAAAAGGGTATCAGTCTTTATACGAATTTTGTTACAGTGCACAAACAAAATAGAAGTTTTTACTTTATGACTGGCTTGAAATTTGGTATTGCATTTTGCACACTGAATTTCCTTTTCTTGCTTCGTGCCTTGGTAAGTGATGTTGGGTCTTTCCGTGTTGCTTCTTTCTTTGTCCTTTCTACATTCTCGGGTTCTATGAGTTGATGATTCTATTTGCCTTTTTTGAGAGGTGGTGGGTGGTGGGGTTGAGAATTCTATAACAAAAAAAGACTTAAAAATGTGGAAGAGCAGAGCTCCAGTTTGAAGGGTTCGTATACTTTATGTCTTATGAATCTAAATGATTTGCATTTTTGGCTTTCACTCTTAGTAATGCTATTCAAATTTTTGATGCACAGCTATGCAATCACATATCACGAGTGGTAAAGTAACTCTATTAATATCTGTTATGGTAGGAGAGGCTGGATGGACACCTGATCAATATGGATATTCAAGGTTTAAACTTCCCATTGCACCGGGTGAAAGTGCCTCGTATCAAAATCTTTGACTGCGTTCATGCGCTCACTCTTAAAAGTTAGTCCTGCTTCTTCGTCATGCTCTAGAGGTCTAACTTGTACATGTTTTTCCTTTCTTTTTCTTGCTCTGTAGCTGTGTTTGGCAAAGAAATTATCCTAGATTACCACTATTATTCACATACGCAAGGAGGAAGCCAGGTACAACTAACTAATCAACCATTAGACTTGGTTACGATATGAGAGGGAAGAGCCTATGATACTCGGACACGGCATTTTGGCAAATCCTTATATTTAAGTATGGCTAGTATCATTTCGATGTGTTCTGATTGCTCTACCGATGTGCGACTTTCCAAATACTGCACTATGGCAGTGGAGTTGAGCCAAGTGAAGCTCCAGCTTGAGACAATTAGCATAATTTAAGCTTGAGCTGCCTTGAAGCTTGGCATGCTCTTCCAAGCTTATTTGCTTGACTAGGACGCCAATGGCCTAACCTTTTTTGTTGCCAGGGGAGGGGGGGAACTGAATTAAATCCTGACTTGAGAAGGGTTATATTACATTAAATTAATAGAAACTGCTTGAAAAGATTGTCGACAATAAAGAAACAATGATATGACAATGAAAATCAAATTGAATCAATATTAGCTAAGGTGCCCCCTAGTGAACTTGTGCTTAGTGAACTTTGAGGGGGTTGAGGTGACAATCTCGTGAAGTTTTACCCAAGATTAGCTAGGCGTTTGCCAACTGGCTTGGGTTCACTAATTGTTCCTGTATGCAAGAAGTCTGTAGCCATTATCTCTATGTTTATGCAGATGTGTGCTCTACTTGTCTTTTGCACATCTGGATTCACCTATTCCATCTGGCAATGTATAGTTACATAGTAAATATGTAATGAACTGGAATCTCAGATTAGAGAATAAACAAAGACAATGATTCTTTGATTAATAATCTGGAAATTCAACAGAAAATGTAAGATAGATTGCCAAGTTTTTGAGCGACTTGACACTCTTAAGCTAACAACTAACAGAAACTCTACACTATTTTCTTCATGCCCTTCTCCTCTTACTAATCTCCTATATATCTTACTTTTTCCCCAAGCTAGCCAAATTTTATTGTACTTCCAATATTACTTTCCCCTTTATGGCTATACAGCATAACAAAGTATTTGTTAAATTACCTGGAAAGCTATTAGATCAGTGAAAGTGTCACTGAATCCTGCTAGTACGATTTCTCCTGTAACACCCATGCTGAATTCTTTTCAATGTTTAAAATAATAATAATGCTGAAGCCTTGTGTAAATGTAAGTGTTAGTGTATTTGCAACTAGTGAATGGTATGTATCTCCTTCTCTTGAACAGTTAATTATGCATGACTATCCTGATACTTTGCCATTTAAGGAGCTAGTTCCTCTAGTCTGAGTGTGGTGTAACGCCTTCTCGTGGTTTGTTCACTATAATTCTTGAATGATTCTGAAGGCTGAGGCGCTGGGTTAGAACTGATGATATGTCTCCTCATTTAAGCAGTCTATGCAAGACCATCCGGATGCTTGGCCATTTAAGGAACCAGTTGATGCACGTGACGTGCCAGATTATTATGATATCATCAAGAATCCCATTGGTAAGTAAAGTATCTCTTAATAATTTAGTTCTTGAGATGACAAAACTGCATGTGTCAATAGTCCTGTTCTTTGCCTTGCTAAACAGACTCGTTTTGGGGGCCTGTAACTGGGGGAGGGGTGTTCCCCAAGTATGTCTGAAGCTTATTATCATTTACATCTGTATGCTTGAGGATTTCTGTTGTAGGGATTTATGAAGAGTACCTCTATGGCTCAATCTCCTCTTTTCTAAGATACCTGTAACCAGTATCATCAGCGACGTCGCATTTAAGGAAATTGGTTTTCATTGCTCTTCTATTCCCATAGGTTTTGCTGCGTCCTTCCATTTAGCTGATACTTGTCAATTGTCATGTAATCTTTTGTTTCTAGTTGAACTAGTTGAAATTGCATGTTTGAACTAAAGTGGAATTACTCCATTACAAATGCTTCATGGTACCTCCAGTCAGCACTTCGATATTGAGTTTGTTCTCAGTATGACTGATGGAATTTAGCTATGATATTGTAAATGAGTTTTTTAATGTATGATACTTAAATCACTTTTTTTTTCTTTTTATGGTGCAGATCTGAAAACTATGTCAAAGAGGGTGGAGTCTGAGATGTATTATGTTACATTTGAGATGTTTGTTGCTGACTCCCGGAGAATGTTTGAAAATGCACGCACTTATAATTCCCCAGAAACAATCTATTATAAATGCTCAACCAGGCATGTTAATCTGTAGTATATTTATTCTACTCTAGTTTCACTCTTGAGAGAAGACTGGCCTAATGTCCGTGTATCTTTCGACGGAAAAATCATTTTCCACTTTCGTGCCTTTTTCCTGGATTCTCTATGTTTTAGTTTTTAAAATTTTTTGTTTTTCGCAGGCTGGAGGCACATTTCACGAGTAAGGCAAATTTGCAGGCTGGAGTCTCGTCCCTGAAGTAAAGTTTAGGCAACTGTGCAATCTTGATCCAAAGATACAGCCTAAGAGACCCCGTTTTGTGGTGTGTATATATGCGACTTTAACACTAATTAGATACTTAGAGGAGATGCGAATCATTATTCCTGTTGGACTGTTTTGTTTTTCGTTGATTTTAGTATTAAATTAATAGTAGTAGATAATAATGATACGCATATTTGTTTAGCAAAAAGCAATGAAACCAGACAACCAGTTTATTCATTAAAATTTGTTGACTGCGAGGGGTGAAAGGTGACCATAATTCAATCTCTGGTTTTAGTTGTTCGTGCTTCTTGATTTCATTGAGTTCCTAGTTGCAGTTCTTAGCTACCTTAAGTTGAAACCCTAAATGTTCGAGGGAAACTCTTATTGTAATCATTAAATTTGGCTTATTTTTAATGGTAAACTAATTTTTTTTATTAAAAATAACCCTATATTTATTAATATTACAAAAAAAGTGACCATAACCACCATTAAAACGTTAATTCAGCTGTTTGTGTTAATTGTTTGTGTAATCCAGGTTAAACTTAAACCACCTACCCCACGATTAATTACTTACCTGTTAAAATATAATTTTCTTTCGGTAAGATTGAAAAATCCACAATGGATTTATTCTCAGTCTTGTAATTCTTCACCAAACTGAAGGTACCATCATATTTCCAATTGTCAGAGATTCAGGCTTGAGCTTGTCGAAGTAACACTAGTAGAATAATTGCTTATTGTTGCGGTAGAATTAATGTGGTTTTACCCATACGCAGCAATAAACCACGTCAAAATAAAAGGAAAATTCAAAAATCAACTTATTGTTGTGGTTTTGGGTGGAAACCGCAGCAATAAATATCAACGGTAATTTTTAAAAATTGTTTGACGAGTTTGACCAGACCTATTGCTGCGGTTTTTACCCAAAACCGTAGCAATAGATTAAAATATTATTTTTTTAATAAAATTTTAATCTATACACAAAGCTGCAGTAATAGGTTGATTTTATAATAAAAGAGGCGCTAGGGTTTAGTTTCACTGTATGTGGGTGTCGTTCTCAGTCTTCTCACCACTCCCTCTCTCACTCAGTCTTCTTCTCTCTCACTCGTCTCTCTCGCGTTTCCTCACTCCTCTCTATTCTCTCTCTTACTCCTCTGTCTCACGTTTCACGTTTCCTCTCTCTCACTCATCTCTATTCTATCTCACTTTCCTCTCTCTGAATCTCGTTCGTCTCTCTCTCTTCTTCTGTTCTTTGCGCTCCACAACTCCGTACTTGGCGCCGGAGCAGCAACACCAATGTCGCCGGTGAGGCGACTCTGAGCTTTGTGAGATTTCAGTGTCTGTGATGACAACTCGTTGTGGTGGCGATGAGAGGCTCGCCTGTGAGTCGGCAAGCAGTTGAAATATTTCGGCAACTCGCTCTTACTACCGTTGGATCCGTTAAAATCAAATTATTGCTCGAAATTTGCATCTTCCTCACCTTGATCTTGCTCTTCGTTCGAGCTTCCACTTCCAGTCAATTGAAACAACATTATGATTTTGTTGATCAACCTCCTTTTCACAAGTTCGTTGATTTTCGGAATTCTATAAGCTATAATTTGCGTTTTTATGTTTTGGTATTACTTTTGTTGATCAACACCTCTCTCTCTCTCTCGTCGCCGTTGCTCCAACAGAAAACCGCAAGCGGCGAATGGATCTGGGTAGGTGTCATCTCCGGCGAAGATCTAGATGTTGTTCGTTTTGTTTTTTCTATTTCAGATATTGAAGCGTTTTTGTTTCTTAGTTTTTTCGATTTTCTTTCTTAGTTATTCGTTTTATTTTTTTTTAATTTTGTAGTTTGTTTTTCATAGATTTAGTTTAATTTGTCCATTTGTTTCTCTTAGTATTATGTATATTTTGAGATAGTGTTTGTAACATCAGTAAGTTGTTGCAGGTATATTTTTTTTTAATTTTGTAGTTTGTTTTTCATAGATTTAGTTTAATTTGTCCATTTGTTTCTCTTAGTATTATGTATATTTTGAGATAGTGTTTGTAACATCAGTAAGTTGTTGCAGGTATGCGTGTATTATATTTGTAGTACAACACTATAACTATGCTTAGCTTTGAGAAATGAAAAAAATATATTTCTTTTTACCCGCATCTATTGTTGCGGTTTTGCTAAGAAACTGCAGTAATAGACCTGTATTTTTAATATTAAAAAATACCTATTGTTGCGGTCATGAATGGTTAGGAACCGCAATAATATATAGGTTACTCTATTGTTGTGGTTCAAAACCACAACAATAAGTAATTACCTATTGTTGCGCCCTTAATTGCGGCGCAGCTATAACCGCAGCAATAGACCACTGAATGACCGCCGCAATAAACATTTATTCTTCTAGTGTAAGCGACCTCCCTGATGGAGTGAAACTGGCTTTGGATGTTGATCCTTGAATTTGTTGGAAAGTATCCAAATCTAACTCGTTGACAGTTGCAAAGCTATGTCGACAACAATCCAAATTGGTGACGACACCTCCATTCAAAAGTTTTATCATACTCTTTCTTCCCACTTAACATGGAGAATCTCTCTATCTTTCCATTTGTCAGACCTTATAGATTTGACGTTGTATATATAAAATTAGCATTAGGCACTAGTAGAATAATTGCTTATTGCGGCGGTTATTAAGTGGCATATTGCTGCAGTTTTATTGGCGCTGCAATAAAGGGCGTAGCAATAGAGCAACCTATTGCTGCGGTTCCTACCCAAAACCGCAGCACTAGGTATTTTTTTAATGTTAACAAACAAGTCTATTGCTGCGGTTTTTGGTAGAAACCGCAGCAATAGGTACAGGTAGGAAAAAAAAAAAAAATTTTTTTTGAAATTTTGGCAATTTTAAATCAATTCCAATGACCAAGATATTGTCGCATGACAATTTTTCAAATGAAGATACAAACCTATATGTACAATCAATATTATATCTACAACACAAAAACAAAGAACAAATGAAGATACAAAGAAACGAAAATGAACAAACTAATAACCAAAATCCAAAAAACTATCTAAAATACAAAAACACTGCAAAATAAAAACAAAATTTCGAATTACTAAGATATAAGCCAAAAAGTAAAAAAAAAAATCAGATCGAAAAATAAATAATGATGTGATAAATCGCAAAAAAATATATATATATATAATTCCAGGTCTGGGCAAAAAAATCGAGCAAACTATTCTTCAGCGCTGACCGCCAACCATCCAGGACCCAGTCGCGCGTGCTTCAGGAGCGAAGAACGCAATTAATGGAAACCAGGACCGAGTAGCGTTGTTCTAGATTCAGATCGAAACCCGAACAACGAAGAACGCCAGATTTAGATCGAAACCTCGAGCAGCGAAAAAAAAAACTCTCGCTCAAATTTGTAGGTGGATCTTAAGAAAAGAAGAGGGGAAACAATGGAGTTTATTGTGGGTTTATTTTGATTTTCTCTCTCCTAAACGCTAGATTCAGTTCGGTTTGTGTGAGATATGAAAAACGAATGAGAGAGGAAGGAACGAGTGAGAGTGAGAGTGAGAGAGAAAATTACCCAAGCAGATCATAGCAATCGGCCGACGAAGAAGAACGGCCGACGAAGAAGAAGAGAGAAAGGAGTGGCGAGGACGACGAAGATGCTGAGAGGAGTTTCTGAACGGCCGGCAGGTTGAGAGGAGCATCTGAACGGCCAGAGAATTGAGAGGAGAGTGAGAGGTTGAGAGGAGAGAGAGGAGAGTGAGAGGTTGAGTGAAAACGGCTATGAGAGAAGGAATCTAAGTAAAAAGTGAGGAACACAAACCCTAATTGCCACGCGTGTCTTATTAAATCATAGTCTATTGCTGCGGTTTTTGAGGAACCGCAGCAATAGGTTCAAATATTATTAAAAAAATAATATTTTTTATCTATTGCTGTGGTTTCGGCCGGAAACCGCAGCAATAGAACTGGTCAAACAGTCAACCAAATTTGAAAATTTTCCTCGTTGACATATATTGCTGCGGTTTTGGCTGAGAACCGCAGTAATAGGTATATTTTCTATTTTACATTTTCTTTTGACGTGATTTGTTGCTGCGTATGGGTAAAGCCGCAACAATTCCACCGCAGCAATAAGCAAAAATTCTACTAGTGAGGTAATCAACATATGATTTACTATCATAATTTTAGTTTCAAACTATATACTTTCTCCGTTTTTTTACATGTTACACTTTTAAAATCACGGACTCCTAGGCAATTTTTAGAGAGGAGAGAGATAGAGAAAGAAAACAAAAGGGTCAGATAGAGAGAAGTTATTACCCAAAATGAAAGTGTAACATCTAATTTGTTCCTAAAATAGAAATTATAACATTTATAAAAAAAACAGAGGAAGTATATAAAATACTTCACAGAGTAAATGTAATTCTTTTTTTTTTTTTTTTTTTTTGAGGGGAAGTAAATGTAATTCTAAGAAAAGCATATGCAAGTTTGTTTAATTCTTTCCAAGATTCAATGTCCATGGCTTATTCAAGGTTATTAAATAAACAAGGAAAATTTTCAAAAAACTACCTTTTATAACCAACTTTTTTCAAAAAAACTACCTTTAAAAAATTTTCTTTTAAAAAACTACCTTATATAACACATTCCTTTCAATATACTACCATGTTACGTTTATATTTAAAACTAATCAATAAATGACAATCGCCCTAGGTGTTGCTGCCGATGGAGTAGCGAGAAAAGAAGAGATAAACGATAAGGGAGGAAATAATAACAATTTACGGTGACTCAATTATTAGTGATTAAACCCCATTTATGGTAAAATGATAGTATATTGAAACAAATTTGTTATATAAGGTAGTTTTTCAAAAGAAAATTTTTTAAAGGTAGTTTTTTGGAAAAAAAATTGATTATAAAAGATAACATTTTGAAAAAAAATTAATTATAAAAGATAGTTTTATGAAATTTTCCCAATAAACAATGAGGTTCTCAAAATCATCACTATCAATGCTTTTCCCAATAAACAATGAGGTTCTCAAAATCATCACTATCAATGCTTACAGACGCTCTAAACGAAGATGAAGAATAGTTAAATACAATCCCAACAAAGATTTCGTGATCCATCAACCAGTAATATAAACAATAATAAATTGATTCAATCTACAGTAACATTCTAAAGGACTGCCATTTTCGGATTATCAGAGTTCACAAGCGAGGAGATAGAGTGATAAACTGATAACTAAGACTCTTTATAACATCATCATCGCATACATCACTTTTTCTCCTTGACTCTGCTTAAGGAAATTCATCAACAAATTTCGATCCACTAGCATTTATTCTTTTCCAATGAATTCTCAGAGGACCTAATTTCTTTTCCTTTAACAGATCAATTTCTCTCATCCCTTCAACTCTCTCTGCCCACATTTTGTTTCCTTATACTCTAACTTGCTCATACATAATTAGGCTATGTTCTTTTCGTCTTGTCTGATCTGGTTTGATCTGATCTGATCTGAACTTTTCTGATTTGGTCTAATCTGAACTTTTCTGTTCGATTATTCTTATTATTATTCTTATTATTGTTAACGTCCAAGAAATTATTATTATTATTATTATTATTATTATTATTAACGTCCAAGAAATTATTATTATTATTATTATTATTATTATTATTATTATTATTATTATTAAGCAATTGCAGACTTTTTGTCAATATCATTAAAATTTACAACTCCAACACTTACAACAGCTACTACATTCTATTGTAGGCTTGTAGCATTACCTACTTTTTACTACTAATAAAAGTAAATAATATCAAAAAAAAATGTAACCAACAAAAAACAACAATAATAATAGAATGCCTCCAAAGTTCTAAGTCTATGGATTTGTTGAAACCATTAACTTACATCGCTTACATTTAAGTTAATCATTAACTTAATCGCAATTAAAGAAGGAATAAAGAGAACATACGAAAAAAAAAATTAGGTGGCTTCAACTCTTCAAGACAACTTGCATTGTGATTTTGCAATGCATCTTTAAATTAATGACTTAGTTTTAATTTTTTTTTATATAAAATATAGGTACACATATCTAATAAACGAGTCGTGTCATGTTGACCCATTTACTTAAAACGTGTCACAAATTCTGACCCGAATCCAATTATTTCGTGTTGAGTTCTGGTCGTGTTGTCGTGTCATGTCATAATAATAATAATAATAATTAGAAAAAGAATTAAGGATAAGGCCTGGATTTTTCTGATCTGATCTGATTTTTTTCTGATCTGATTTGAACTTTTATGATCTGATCTGAACTTTTCTGATCTGATCTGATCTGATCTGATCAAATCTGAAATAAGCACTAGAGTGCTTAAATAAGTTGAAAAGAACATAACCTTAGTAATTCTACTCAAAACATTTCTCCATTTTGTTTAGTGTTTTGGAACTTGTAAGTACTCACCTGAGGCCAAGACTTCACTAGGACTTCCTCTTCAGCTACATACCAATATTATCTTGATCCCTTTTCAAGTTGCGTCTCTCTACCTTCAGCATCATTTTCTTCATTTCCTTCATCATCAGCGTCATCACTTTCAATAGATGCAACACGAGTATGACATGAAGTATTGAAGTTCGGAATTGAACCTCCACCTTGCGATGATTAATGTTGGGACGTATGAAATATTGTTTCATATTCGGAAACATGAAAATTTTGATCTGGGTAAACATAATTTTCTTGTGAATGTGGAGGAAATTGGGATAAAGAACTAGGATTAGAGAAATTTATATTTTGTGAGGGATATTGTTGGGAATATTAAGTGGTAGAACTCATATTTTGCATTCTATAATTTGGATATTGTGGAAAATTTTGTGAATTGCGTTCAACATAATAATTGAGATTGATGTGAGAATTACAAAATGATTGTAAATTTTGATTATTTTGGGGTTGTGGAGTCTTTTTGGATTTATTTATTTTGATTTTTTTCCTCCCATCTTTTTGGATGCATATGATATCTTAATTTTTTTTGCTTATAATTGTAGTTGTTATTTGTGATTTGAAATCTTGTGAAAATGACATAAGGCTGACTTTGAATTCACATATCTCTCAATATGTAAATGGTTTTGATGTGATTTAAATTGGAGGTGATAGCTTGTTCCAAGAGCTTTCCAACGACAGGTCATATGCCCAATTCCATTGAGAAACAAGTTATGGTTGTTTTACGAAGAACTACCAAGAGCATACCGCGACTCGCGATAGCCACCGTGCCTCACGGTCAACGCGATGCGATTCCGAATCAGTTTTATGCTAGGGTTCTTTTACGTGGCGTTTATTCTAGGGTTTTTGTGCGGGGTTCCTTATGTTATAAAAGGACCCACTTGGTAGTCATTATTTGTAACACACAATTTTAGCCTCTAGTATTTTAGGACTTCTTGTAATTATTATCTCTGTTTTGCTCCATAATAATGAAGAAGCTCGAATCCCCCCACCTGTGGACGTAGGTCTATTTTGACCGAACCACGTAAATCCTTGTGTTCTTTCTGTTTATTTTCTTTATTGCTTTTCTCATCATTATTATTTCATTGACTTGTTCCGCATTAATCAAACTACAACACCCCGTTTCCTAATAGTAGTATTTTGAGATTTTTGTGAGGCTAAATAAGTGTTTAATGAAAAAAGAAGTGTGGAAAATGTATAGAGATATCTCAATATTGAACTCTATTTAGAGAAGGGGAAAGAGCAGTTGGTAAAAGAATTTATAATTTAAAAAAAAAAGAAATTAAGAAACATGAATAATGCACTTGAAATCAAGCCGTTGAGATGAAGAAATTTCAGTCTTTTAGGTGGCTCATCAACCATCAATAGTCACATGCCACTTGTCTGGAACACTCCCCCCTAATATGACAACATGTGGTGCGAGTCTTTTTTTTTTTTTTTTTTTTTTTTTTTTTGCAAAAACTCTTCATGAGTCATGACCATTTCATAGAGATTAACGCTCCTTCCTTCTTTTTCCTCCCTTTATTATATTTTAATAATATTTTCATATTCTCTCTCTTGGGGTTAACTGCTGGGTATACTCTTAGGGGGCGTTTGGTTGGGGGGCTTCAAGAAAGGGTAAGGGAAACAAAGCTCTTGATTCCCTTTATTGATGTTTGTTTGGTCATTTTAATCATTCTCTTTACCCCCTCCTTTCCCCCAAAGTCCTCTACATCCATTCCCCACACCCCCCAGGGTTTCACTTACCCTTTCTCTCCTCTACTTCATGGTCACCTTGACCAATCATTGACCACCACACTACCACATGAACCCACCACCCCAGCACCCAGAACCACCACACAGCCACCTAAACTCACCACCCTCGCCACCCGAACTCACCACCCTCGCCACCCGAACCACCACACCGCCACCCGAACCACCACACCGCCACCTGAACCAACCGGAAATCGGTCCCCCAACCATCTAACCACCGGAAACACCCCCACCACCCACAACCACCACAAATTTCCACCCAAACCTGCAGTGAAAAAGAACCAGCCAACCCGAAAAAAAAACCCCACCACCCCGTCAGCCACCCCCACCCCCTTAAAAACCACCTAACCCACTCGAAAAAACCTCATCCACCCCACAACCGCCGCGAAAGAGGGAGGGAAGGAGAACGCCGGCGCCAAACATAACAACCACCACCGCACACCCAACTAAAAAGAACCAACTCTCATAATTGATTATGGCTTTAAGTGGTCAAATTCGGCCATAAAAACTTCGGATCTGAAGTTTTTATGGTCGAATTTGACATTTAAAACCTCAAATATGACCTTTAATGGTGGTAGAGGAAGGAAAAAAAGGAAGGGGGGACTGTGATGGGCGGCAGTGAGGTGGCGGTGAGGTGGCGAGTGTTGCGGGGGTGTTGATAGGCGGCGGTAAGGAGGCGTTGATGGGCGGCGAGATGACGGTGGTGAGGGGGTGGGGGTGGGGGTGGTGGTGGTGGTACTTGGGAGAGAGGGGGGAATGTGAGGAAAAATAGTGGGAGGAGGAAGATGAGCTTTCAAACCAAACAACATTCTTTAACAAAGGGTTTTCTTTTCCTTTCCCCTTGTTTCTCTTTCTTAAACCCTTTCCCTTTCCCCTTCCTAAACCAAACGCCCCCTTATAGTGAAGTGAGAAGAGTTGATAAATTGATGTGATGGGTTTCTGAAGGAGAGAGGAGAGAGGATAGGAAGAAAAAACGAAGAATAGGGGTCAAAGAAGAGGGAAAAAAGGGCGGATGACATTAGGACATCCTTAATGATGATTGAAAAAAAAGATTACATACTTGATCTTAAAAAACCCCCCCTTAACAATGAATGAGATAAAGATTGTGGGTTGATTGGCAAAAAATTTTGTATGGGATGATTGAAAGCATGATTAGGCGTGGGAGTGGGACCCACTGCCTGACTTTCTTTAATTTTTTTTGCCTCTCCAGCAGTCAAAACGTTGCGTTTTGGCTGGAGTTGTGAGAGAGCTCCAAAAGGCAAAAAAAAAATTAAAGTTGTCAGCGCTGACGCGCTGACAGTCCGAACCAACAGGCGCGCGACATTTGTCGCCCTTTCCACATGGCAGCTTCCTATTGGGCATTAAAAATATAACCGTTGTAAATTTTGCAACGGTTATATTTAATAAAATACAAATAAAAAAAAATACCAACGGCTCTATTTTTTCGAGCTCTATAAATAGAGACCCATTTTGCTATATTTTGGACACACTTAATTTTCTCCATCTTCCTTCGCTAATTTCTTCTACTTGTTCTAATGTATTTCATTAACTCTTCTTCTATTGCTCTTTTATTTTAAAATTCTTATAATTATGGAGCCCAATAATCCTAATTATATAAGAAACCAACCCCAAAACCGCTCAAAAAATCAAATGCCTAGGCAATAAAATCGCTCAAATACCTCTCAAAATAACTCAAATTATCGTCAACCCTCTCAAAATCAGTCAAATTATCGTCAACCCTCTCAAATAATTACGAATCAAAGGGGTGAAAATTCTCAATATTATTGTCCTCAATATGATAACCTTTACCATGAATCTCCATCTAAAAATGCCAACCTTTCATATCATCAACCTGATCCTAATTATGGATTTTCTCAATATCAAGAAGATTCATCTCCATACAATGACGTTGATGAGGATGGTGGTCATTACCAACAAGGTGATAATGATGAAGGTGATGATTCTGATAATTATGATGAGTTTGTTCAGCCAACTCAATCCTTTTCGCAATTACTATCACCAAATCTATCTGAGCAACCACAACCACAACCACAACACAATGCAGAAGCAAATTGTGGTGGTAAGAGGGCTTGGGATCATGTTGAAGATGAGAAACTCATCTCAGCATTAGGTGATTGGGACGAGTCAAAAGAAAGGCGTCTTCTGGGGAAAAGTTTGGGAAGCTTTCGAGACAGGAAGAATTGCTCTCATTTGGCTAGACTACTTGCGTACGGTGAAGAACGTGGATTTTCAGGAATGATCGGCAACATAGATTGTATGTATTGGGAATGAAAAAATTGTCCGACGGCATGGAAAGGACAATATCAAGGAAGAGCTGGTGTTGCTACATTAGTTCTTGAAGCTGTGGCTGATCGTGACTTATGGATATGACATTCTTTCTTTGGGATACCAGGTTCGTGCAATGACCTGAATGTTCTTCACCGATCTCCTGTGTTTAGGGATGTTTTAGAAGGTCGAGCACCACCCGTACAGTTTACGGTGAATGGTAACCAATACGATAAGAGCTATTATCCACTGATGGTATATATCCGAATTGGGCAACATTCATTCAATCAGTTACATGTCCTCAAACTCGCAAGGACAAGTTATTTGCTCAACACCAAGAAGGAGCTCGAAAAGATGTTGAGAGAGCATTTGGGGTGCTGCACTCTCGCTTTGCTATAGTTCGTAAACCATCCCTCGCATGGGATGAGGAAATTCTCAATGATATCATGTTGTCTTGCATTATCATGCATAACATGATTGTGGAAGATGAACGAGATACATATGCACACTACGCAAATACTACTGAGTTCACTTCAAACACAAGTAATGATGGCGACGAATTTCATTATGTATTTTATGTATTTCGTTCCTAATTAAGTTTATAATTCGTTCTTGTATTTCATTATGTGTCTCGAAATTAAAAAATATTAAAAATGCTTAATTGTGTCTCATAATTTAATTATTAGATCGCTAATTAATGAGCATATATTAAAAACGCTAATTGCGTATGCTACGTATTAATAATAGCTAATTATGTAGATAACTTAATTATTAAAATGATAATTATAATATTAAAATTATTAATTTAATTAATTAATAATATAATAGCAATTAATAATAAATATTTCATGTCATTAAAAATTAAATAATAAAAATATTGTATAATGGTGGTTGAGTGATGAGAGAGAGAAAGTAGTTGGGTGGGGTCAAAAAGTAAGAGAGAGAGGAAAAAGTAGTTGGGATTATCTTTTTTTGGTTCATTGTTAAGAAGAAAGTGGGAAAAGATTGTGGGATGTAATTTTTTAGAGACAGAAAGTTAGAAAGAGAGTGGGATGATCTTTTTTTTTTCATTCATCATTAATGGTCCTCTTAACTGGACAATAAATAGGAAAATTCTCCCAAAGGACTATTATTCAAAATAATACTCTGAATATTGTAAACTCTCGTTATTGATCCAAGCTTAGCTCAACATATACCGTATATGAGGTCCTCGTGGGAGCCCAATGGTTGGTGCTCCCGCCTCCCAACCGCAAGGTCGGGTGTTCGACTCTCATCACTCCCCAATTTGGGGAGTTTGTATAAAAATGTTTGCTTGTGGGTATAAATCCCCTACTACCTGACCAATGGCTGGTGTGCCTGTGGCTAGTAGCCTAGCGGGGTTGGTCTTCGGACCAATTATCTTTCCTATAAAAAAAAAAAAAAAAAAAAAACATATACCGTATATGTTTTCTTATCGGTCAAATTTGATTATGAAAGCTTCACATAATCAAGTTCTAACCTTTAATTTTTTTGGTTTAAATGTTTAATACTTCTTTAGTGTGGTTGAGAGTTTGTTACATGAGGTTAAATTGGTACCATGGTACTGAATTTTTTTATGGTGCTAAATTTCACCTCTAATTATACCAATTTGTTAATTTTAAATTGGTACCTATAAAGTGTTTGATTGGTTCAAAAATTTGATTGGTACTCCTCGTTTATTTTACTAAAAAAATTTAACTCTAAGTCTCTAATAGACAAATAGTACAAATTTCATAAAGTTTATGAATTGGTACAAAAATTTAACTAGTATTTTGGCCCGGGCGATTCTCCAGATCAGTTACAATTATCTAATATATTATTATTCATAAATCTCTTTCGGATAAATTTTGAATATAGGATGAAGTATTTTGTAAATATAGTGTTCTTGTCATATTAGGTTTCCTATTATAATTAGGACTAATAATATTTTCAGTATATATATACATTATGAAACACTCCAATCAGAATTTTTTCCTTAAATAATGCAAGAGTGGATTTTAATTCCAGAAATATGCCCAAGTGCAAATTAATTCCCAGCGTACCGTCCACGTAGGACGGCACGTGAGAAACTGTTTTTTTTGTTTTTGCCCAGGTAAACCGCTACTCAGAGTAGCGGTTCATTTTAAAATAACCGCTACTCTAAGTAGCGGTTAGGTAACATAACCGCTATCCAGAGTAGCGGTTTACGTATATAAACCGCTACTCTGAATAGCGGTTCCATGGTTCCATGTTGAAGCACAGATCAAACACTGGCATATGTAAACCGCTATTACGAATAGCGGTTTATGTACAAAAAAAACCCGGTCAGTGCTGCTTCCCCATAACTGGCCAAAATGCCATAAACATTAAAAAAAAGCTCTCCAACCTGCAATTCCAGCACCAAATTTCATCCAACAACACCAAGTTTATGCACACATCAATCACCAAACACCAAGTTCATCCACATTCAAATTTATCCAAGAATTTCTTAATTACGAAGCAAGATTAAGAAAATATGTCAATCAGAAACATTGTTTAAAATGTAACATAGTGTTAACTAACTATACAAACAATAAATGAAAGTGCTAAGACCCCCTCTTCTTCTTTTGTGAAGGTCTAGATGAACCAGGTGTGGTCTCATTAGACTCTGCAATGGCATCAAGAGAAGATGGAGTGGTGGCAGAACGTCGTCGGTAGGTCCTCTGACAGACTGGAGGCGATAGCAAAGGTGTCGTGGTAGATGTATGGGCAGCAGACATAGAAGATGTAGAAGTCGACGTATGTGCAGCAGAAGTAGGCACGCCCTGTAAGATGTGGCCATGTCCAGCTCGGCCAACAGCATCAATACACGGTCCCCTCATGGTCCGCAATGTACGTGCAAACAAGCGGCGCCCCATATCCGGGAGGCAATGACTCGGCGGCCTCTAGTACGGTGCCGCACCTATGAGCAACATCAGATAAAGTATGTGCCTGCATAGAAAGAAAAATATACATTATATAGTCGGATAAATAAATACAAGTATACTGTAACTACAAATCATGGCACTTACCAGTACTATATCTGCAGACGCAGGCTGATAATGTGTAGAAGGAGGTCGCCTCAATGGATCCGTCATGCGTAACCTCGTGATGCGACGATACCATATCATATACTCCTCAATGGCATGAGTACGATCACTAAACGGAGTGCCCTGAACAACACGTCTCTCGCGGTCATCCCACTGCGCTATGTAAGGTCGATGTCTGAGCGAATAATTCTTGTTCTTCGACCTCTGATCTATGCCATGAAGGGCTGTGCTCGTATCACAAGGTGCTGGAATCATCTGTTCGAATCCAAACTGGCGCATAACTCGATCAGGAAAATGAAACTCCACAATGTCGAAACAAATAAGTGGAGCCAATGTGCGCCATACATGTCGATCAGCTCGACATACAGCAGGTAACAACTCGAGTCTCGCATCAGTATATGGCTGCCAAGTCATCTACAAAGAAATAATGTTGCAAATATTAGGCATGTGAGAGATGTCTACCAATGTATATAAGTTAGGCATGTGAGACCCTATGTACCTGCTCGTCCGTCTGATGGTCAAGTGCGTCCCTGTAGTAAGAAAGCCCACTTGCTAAGTGGGACCTAGTGAGGTGTACCCGAAGCCAACTGAAAAGAAATACACATTAATATCCTTCTGAAAAATGAAACTAAATAATGTCAACAAATGTGAGACACTGCATATTACCTGACAACTAAGGGGTCAACCCCCGGAACATGCTGGGAGCCTAAAATAGGAACACCATCGTCAAACTGTGGAGGTGGGTCCCGCAACCTCGAAATCCAAGGTCTGCCGATGTGTATATGCTCCCATGCCCAAAACTGTAACAACAACACAAGTCCACCTAACTCCCTGGCACCCCTCTGTGATGCCCGACATAGCTGTCGATACAAGTATGCAAGGGTCGCACTACCCTAGCTATATGTCCCTGCTACGTCGAGAGCTGCCAAAAGTGGAAGATAAAGCACCTGGACTGTATCTCCACTCTTGTCAGCAAAAAGAATGGACCCCATCAAGACGAGAATATAAGCCCGTGCGAATTGCTGTACTGTCACCTCATCAGCATCATTCGGCAACAAGAAAAAATGAAGCCGAAGCCATGTAACCTCAAAGACGAACCCTGGAGAACTTTGGGATCGTTCTCCGGAGTGGTGGGCCAAATCTCTAACAACTCGTGCACTAATCCAGCCCAATTACCCTCGCCTCCACCAGTAACAGGTGGCCAGTGCACTCTGAGTCCAAGGATAACAACGACATCTTCTAAAGTAATCGTCGCCTCCCCGACAGTCAAATGAAAGGTATGTGTCTCCTGCCTCCATCGCTCCACTAATGCCGTCAGAAGTGGTCTATCAATCTCCAAACCTCCCTCTACCAAACGATGTATGCCGAGAAACCAGCACGCTCAACATACCGAAGAACCATATCGTGAACCTCCCAGTCATGAGTGAGACTATGATGATGCAACCGACACGATAATACCGTGTCCGCTACTCCCCTCCAGGCATCCTCACTCTGATGCTTGTCCTGGAGGGTGAGAACATCCCTTCCAGTAACACAATGACGACTATGATAATAATATAAATTTATGAATTTTAATAAAAATTAGATTTACCCAGATGTTCCTTCATCGTTCTTATTAGGACATCTTTGCTTATTGTGTCCCGAAACCTTACAAATGCTACATCTATATTTGCCGGGCCTATCAGCTGCATCCATTTCATTTTGTATTCGAGTGGACCTCGGACGTCCAGCTCCACGCTTTAGCCTCTCATCAACTATAATTCTCGGACCATAATATGGAGAACAATTATGCATATCAGGCCAGGCTTGAAAAAGGACATATAAGTAGATCGATACTCGGTAGTCATAAAAGAAGCGTCCACAAAACCACTATATGACAAGCTCCGGTATTGACAGACCGCAAGGACATGAGAACACGGCAACTTATATATTATGACTTTCTCACATGTACATGTCTTCTGCATTAAGTTCACCGTGTGTTTCTTTCCACCTTTCCCTGCAATACGGTCTCCACGTCCAGTAGTGACCTCAAATAGCCCTCGTTCATAGTCAAACACAATCACCTCATGAGCACTTGCCTTCTCCATGTTTTTTTCAATGATGGTAGTCGCCTTCGGGCTATAATCATGGCCTTCCTCAAGTCTTTTTCTACCCAATTCTCTCCTTGTAGCAAAATAAGAATTGACACGATAAAATGTCATTCTTACCAAAGTAGTGATCGGAAGACATCTTGCCCCTTTTAGGACGCCATTAAACACTTCAGACATGTTCGTGGTTTGCACACCATATCTACATCCACCATCATGATGAAGAGACCATAGATGAAGGCCAATTCGATCCATATAGTACAAAAACTTCCTCTTCTTCCTAGCATATGCAGCTTTTCCGAATAGATTCTTGATGGCAGCATTCTTATACTTCGTATTCAAGTTCGAAGCAAGATGTCACACACAAAATCGGTGATGGGCATATGGCTCTTCCCATCCACTTTGAGGCTCGTTCATAGCTGCAAGGATACCCTATGACGATCAGAGATGACACACAAATCCTTTCTATCTGTGACAAAAAGTCCAATGCAAGCTAAAAACCAAGACCAGTCCTCCGTGCTTTCTTTCCACAACAGCAAAGGCAAGTGGGAATAGCTGGAAATTAGCATCTGTGCCCATAGCAATCAATAATTTGCCTTTGTATTTCCCGTACAAGTGAGTACCATCTATAGTGATAAGAGGTCGACAATGACGGAATCCGGTAATGGAGGGTTTAAAGGCCCAGAAGACCCTCGTAAAGATGTGCGTACTAGGATCTTGTGTTGGGATCGTACACCAGTAAACGACAGTGCCTCGATTGGACTCTTTCAAGGCTTGCAAGTACCTAGGTAACTCTTGATAAGACTTCTCCCAATCACCAAAAATATTGGTTATTGCCTTTTGTTTGGCTAACCAAGCTCTCTTGTATGTTATTGAAAATTGATATTGGTTCTTCACAAAAGTCAAGATGGACTGAACTTTGAATGAAGGATCAATCCTAATGAAATCCTCGATAAGATCAGCAATGAAATCCGAGGAAATGAGAGGATGGTCTCCACTTGTTATGTCTCCCAAACAGTTGCTTACATGTTGTAACACCCCCAAAATCCATACACGTCTAAGCTACGTTGCATCGACTTTGGGAGCGTTACCGCCGCGGTGAAACGCAAAGCTTATTGAATTTAAAACACTAACTTACTCTTTATTATGAAAACTAAACTGCAGCGGAAATAAAATACTAACTTAACTACAACTCGGGAATCACTATTGACCCCTTTTATTTAAAACCATAAATCATAAACAAATCTCTAGGATGTTCAACCAAAACAATTTAAAAGTTTATAATCAAAAGTATCCCCCGTATGCTCGAACTCATGCAGCATCACCAACATACCTAATCTGCTCCCCATTGAAATATCAATGGTTCATCACAGGTCAACAAACAACACAAATAACAAACAATCAGCTATGCTGAGTACGTACAAAATCAGTTAAATAATACACTAAACATAAACAGAAGAGTAATAACAATTCCTAAACATGATACTACAAAAACATTAAATTTCGTTTTTACAATTTATTTGGCATCGAACGGGCATCGTCATCTTTCTAGAATCATACGGGCTACTTAATCCTTAATAGACAACTTGGTCTATTAGATGAAATGTAAATACGGTTTCGTTCCGTTCCACATCCATCACCTTAGTATGCATACCCCCAAGATCGTACGGAACCTTCCGCCTACTTGAGTTATCAAAATTTATAAGGACACTACTGTCGTCACAGTAGGCCTGCGTAGGAGTGTAGAACAAGTCCCACACTCCCCCCATTGTTCATACTTGTAGGGATTCCAATTACAAGTTTATCGCCAAAAATCCTTCTTAGTGATATTCATTCATACAACATTATGCATATAATCATTTAATTTTCCTTCTTAGGTACATTGCTCAATTCTTTAGTTTCAACACTTTCTTGTAACCTCCTTGCTACAATAATAAATCATAGGATTCCAATCTAATTCTCATTTAATGCTTGTGATACAATAGAATTACGCATACCAATAATAATGCATTCCAACTCACAAGTCATACAACAAGGAAATACATACAGATTTCCAATCGATTTAATGTAACCAAACAATCTCATCAATCATAACCATACAATTGTTCCCTATCATGATTCTAGGTTCCAATGAAAGAATCCATAACCTAAACATGATACTAACATACTAGTTCAATTGGTATGTTAGCGAACATTCTCCGTTACAAGGTACGTAGGCGTACTAGTTCAATTGGTATGTTAGTATCATGTTTAGGTTATGGATTCTTTCATTGGAACCTAGAATCATGATAGGGAACAATTGTATGGTTATGATTGATGAGATTGTTTGGTTACATTAAATTGATTGGAAATCTGTATGTATTTCCTTGTTGTATGACTTGTGAGTTAGAATGCATTATTATTGGTATGCGTAATTCTATCGTATCACAAGCATTAAATGAGAATTAGATTGGAATCCTATGATTTATTATTGTAGCAAGGAGGTTACAAGAAAGTGTTGAAACTAAAGAATTGAGCAATGTACCTAAGAAGGAAAATTAAATGATTATATGCATAATGTTGTATGAATGAATATCACTAAGAAGGATTTTTGGCGATAAACTTGTAATTGGAATCCCTACAAGTATGAACAATGGGGGGAGTGTGGGACTTGTTCTACACTCCTACGCAGGCCTACTGTGACGACAGTAGTGTCCTTATAAATTATGATAACTCAAGTAGGCGGAAGGTTCCGTACGATCTTGAGGGTATGCATACTAAGGTGATGGATGTGGAACGGAACGAAACCGTATTTACATTTCATCTAATAGACCAAGTTGTCTATTAAGGATTAAGTAGCCTGTATGATTCTAGAAAGATGACGGTGCCCGTTCGATGCCAAATAAATTGTAAAAATGAAACGTAATGTTTTTGTAGTATCATGTTTAGGAATTGTTATTACTAAAACTTTGAGGTAGCCAGTCTTAACGAATTGTTATTACATGTGGACCACCATATCGTACAATTTTGAATGAGTACGACTTAGTCATGATTGCACGCAACCTCCATGGACAGTGACACACTTCCTTTCTGGCACATTCAATGACATACTTTGTGGGCTCTGACTCTAACACCGGAAACTTCTGGTTTCTAGAGATCGACCATGCTTTCATAAAATTCTTTAATTGCTGCAATGAGGCAAACTCTTGTCCTATCTCAAATTCAGAAGCCACAGTCAATGAACCAGTGCATTTCCAAGTCATCCATGCATCTATTAACCTTTGATCAACTTCGTCAATTCTGAGCCAATCTTGTGAAGGAACACCAGACTTTATTGTCTTGTCAGCTGTTTCCCTTGCATCATCGTCCTCCTCCCTATCAGAATCCACATACTTCTTCTCATTTCCCAATAAATCAACATCATTTCGATGTAGAGTATCGAGATGGAATGTGGATGGTATGTGGGGAGACGAACCAGGAGAACTGAACTCATTCATGTGCTCATTGACATAATGTGGGTCTGACAACATGCTAGTAAATCATTCAAATTGCATACTAGGAGCTGATGCCGGTACCTCCATGCTATCCCTCAAGTCCATTGTAGGTACATAACCCACATTATTTTGGAGATTTATCTCCTTGGGAACTTGTTCAATGTACACCTCCATTGCCATGGCTGACGTTTGTGTCACTGAAAGCCACATAGCACTTAGTGACTCGTCATCCTCTAGTGCAATTGGCACATATTTCCCCGGCATCGGATATCTCATAAACAATTTCAGTTCCACATACATACGATCACATCCAACAACGTCATATACCCTATTCAAAATCTCTTGAAACATCATACCAGAATTGATGAACAATTTTTTTTTTCCTTCCACCTCTATACACAATATCAACATCATTTTGAGATAGTTCACCATTCCAATAAAGGTATAAAGGATATTTAGGTTGTTCCATATTCTACATACAAAAAACATAATGTTTAAGTTATTCTTACTCTACACATTCAAACAATATGAACACCATTCTTCACCTATACTAGTAGCATTTGCAACCTAAACATAACAATTCATGCAAAATCAACCATCACAAAATGCTCAACACCATTTTTAACCAACCAATATCAGCAATATATCACCTTCCAATTCATGCAAAATCAACCATCACAAAATGCTAAATCATGCAAAATACTAGATTAAACTAATCAAACCAAACAATTGCCATCTAACAACAGTTACAAAGCTAAAATACATAACAAATATGACATGCTAAGCAAATTAAATTAAAAAAAAAACTCACCTGGGCTAATAGACGGTGGCCTGCTGTTGGTGGTGCGGCTGTGCGACGTTGTCACTTGCCTGACGTCAGTTGCGCGGCGACGTCTTTGCTGGCTGAGCTCCGGTGGCCCACTATCGACGGTGGTGTTGTGTGGGATGGTGGGCGACGGTCAGTCGTAAGAAAGAGAGGGAGAAAAAAAGTTGAGAGAATGAAATCGTGGAAGGTGAGAAATTGGGAAACCTAGGGGAGAGTTGGGGATTTCAGTAAACCGCTACTTAGAGTAGCGGTCTTCATTAATGAACCGCTACTTGAAGTAGCGGTTTATATCACTGAGCGCCAAGATGTGGACTGGGGGGGTTCAGGGACCAGTAAACCACGACTTGAAGTCGCGGTCAATTAATATTAAAATAGCGGTTTACTGTTCTAATAACCGCTGCTTAAGTAGCGGCTGTATGGGGGCTGAACAAGTTCCCTACCGGCTCGTTCAAACCGCTCTTGACCGTTATGGTCAACTCAGTGTGAGGAATCCCATGTCAGTTGGGTATAATCGTATCTGCTACCGGTATATATTACATGCCGGTTACATCAATGACCTTATCGGTATTCGTCATATGGGCCATTGTCTGAATGGGCCTGGATTGATCCAGTATTGACTTAATGCGCCTCTAGGCCTAAAGATAAGTATCATAAGAGGATAGAAATGTATCTAACCAATGGGAGCAGAGTCCTACCTCGCTAAGGACACTGCCGGCTCCTATAAATACCCCCCTGACCTGAGTCATAAGGTACGTTCACAAACACCAACACATTATACTTGAGACATCCCGTCTTTATCCTTTACTGACTTAGGCATCGGAGGGGCGTTCCTCGGATCAACCCCCGAGGTTAGTTCACTTGTTTTGCAGGACATCAAATCGGCTTGCTACACAAAGAAGATACCGGTTCACTTCATACCACTTATTCCATACCGGAACAATTGGCGCTAGAAGGAGAGGTGAACTCTACTTTGGTATTAAGCCGTAATCGATCCAGTCTACTCATTCGCCTCATGGATCCTAAGCAAACTTTCGGGATGCCGGAAACAAACGAGAATAACGTACCTGTGGGAGGCGGACCTCCTGGTTTTAACACTCCGCAACCGGTGATTGGGTCCTCCCAACCGCCAGCCGACAAGGGGAATGGGACCACTGAGACCCCTCAACACAATATATTTGAAGCTTTGCAAAATATGTTTAGCCCTGAGCAGCTTCGGAGTGCAGCCGAAGTCTTCCAGGCCATGGCGAGTCAAACTCCACCGAACGGTCATGCTGGTAAGCGCTCCCTGAGCAGGCCACACAGTCCAGTGAGAAAGATGCGTTCTCTCGCGACTGGCTGACAGGGTGCTCCAAGCCGGCATGATCAGGATCAGGAGGAGAACTCGAGGACTCCTACAGAGCCAATGGAGGGAGAAGGTGAGGAAGATCGCCAGGAGACTGAGATTCAACAGTCATCCCGATACAGGAGAGAAAGTGAATTCGTCCGACGCAGAGCACCGGTATCGCTTCGGAACTCTCCTTTCTCCACCGCCATACTGCAAGAGCCTATGGAGAAGATTAAAATGCCAACTTGCAAGTATGACGAGAGGTCTGATCCTGAAGACCACATCTCTGCCTACGAGGGACACATGCTGCTATACACTGACACCGATTCGGTGTGGTGTAAGGTGTTCCCTTCAACTTTGGCCGGTTTGGCGCAAACGTGGTACAAAAGCATACCACCGGCAACAATTTTTGACTTCCGCCAGCTCACATCCATGTTCGTTACACATTTCGTTAGCAATAAGCGAAGGGAAAAGACCACTGGTGAGCTGATGTCAATCAAGCAGGAGGAGAAGGAGAGCCTGAGGGATTACATCGGCCGTTTTAACACTGAAGCCGTTACAATCCCCAGCCTACAGCAAGAGGTCGCGGTGTTGGCATTGATGACCGGTTTGAAGGAAGGAACGACCTTCAGAAGTTACCTAGGTCGTAAGAAGCTGACTAGCCTGACTGAAGTTCTTGGAAAAGCTAACGAGTTTATCCGAGTAGAAGAGTTTGATAAGGCGGAAACCACAAAGAGGTGTGAGGGAGATGGCAAGGAGAAAGAAAGAGAAAAGGAGAAAGAGAAGGATAAGATCCGGAAGGACAGAAAATCCGATAACTCCGGAAGACGGGAGGAAAGCAACGCGGTCAAGAAAGGCCAGGAAGGAAGGCCAGACCGCTATCACAACTACACTCCCTTAACAAAGTCCAGGGCCGAAATATACGAGTTGCACAAGCAAGATGATAAGTGGCAACGGCCCAGGAAGATGTTTTATAAAGGCCGGGACAGGTCCAAGTGGTGTGACTTCCACAAGGATCACGGCCATATAACCGAAGACTGCAAGAACCTGAGGGACGACATCGAAGACTTGATACGAAGAGGCTACTTCAAGCAGTATCAGGCGAGGACAGATCGCCGTGAAGGGTCTCCCGGAGAAGAAGGCGAGAAGAGAAAACCCGTGAAAGAGAGAATAACAGAGATACATGTTATATCGGGCGGCCCAGTCCACGACGGCAGTATTCACGGCGCCAAAGCCAGCCTCAAAGAGGTACGACACCAAGTGAATTATCACAACACCGGCAAATGGCCGGCGCCACCAATCATGCCATCCGTCTCATTCACAGCGGAGGACGCTAGGGGAATTATCTACCCTCACGATGATCCCTTGGTTGTATCTCTGCAAATTTCAATGGCAATGGTCCACCGCATTCTGGTGGACGGCGGTAGCTCTGCTAACATTCTCTTCATGCCTACATTCGAGAAGATGGGGTTAGGAAGGTCTTGTCTCAAGCCGGTTTCATACCCGATAATCAGCTTTACCGGAGCATCAGTCGTTCCTGAGGGTACCATTAAGCTACCGGTGAAATTGGGAGAGGGATCTCATTCACGCGATCTCATGGTGGAATTCCTGGTAGTTGATGTGCCCGCAGCTTACAATGCCATCATTGGAAGACCATTGATCCATGACGCTCAGGCCGTGGTATCAACCTATCATCTGACGATGATCTATACGTCAAATAGTGGAAAGCCGGAGAGGCTAAAAGGGAATCAAGAGTCAGCAAGAGCATGTTATCTGATGGCTCTGAAGAACTCTGGTCATAAGAGGCCGGCAGAGTCTCCGCCATCGGAGCGAAAGAGGCGACGGATTGAGAACAAAGCAAACAGGGATTTGTCGATGGAGAACTTTTAGGGAAGGCCGACAGATTTGCCGAGACCTAGCCCAGAAGGAGAAACTGAAGAAGTTAGCTTAGAGCTGGAGAGGCCGGAAAGGACAGTCAAAATAGGGGCCGATCTGGCCGACAACGTTAAGGTAAACTTGGTCAGCCTACTGCGAAGCAATGTTGACGTCTTTGCCTTCTCAGCGGATGAGATGCCGGGAATAGATCCCGCGTTCATGGTACACCGGCTAAATGTAAATGATGATGTAAGGCCGGTAAAACAGAAGAAGCGAAATTTCTCTTCTGAGAAAAAAGCAGCCATCAAGGAGGAGGTTAGCAAATTGCTAGCAGCGGACTTCATCGAACCATGTGACTATCCGGAATGGCTGCAAATGTAGTAATGGTTAAAAAAGCTAACGAGTCTTGGCGGATGTGTGTAGATTTCACTGACCTCAACAAAGCCTGCCCAAAAGATTGTTACCCATTGCCTAGGATCGATCAGCTGGTTGACTCTACCAGCGGCCATGCGCTGCTGAGTTTTATGGACACCTTCTCTGGGTACCATCAAATCAGCCTCTTAGAGGCAGACAGAAACAAGGCGGCCTTCATAACAGAGGCCGGGGTATATGCATACAAGGCCATGCCGTTCGGCCTAAAGAATGCTGGAGCTACTTACCAGAAACTGGTGGACAAGATCTTCGCGCAGCAAAAAGGCCGGAATGTGGAGGTCTATGTTGACGACAGCATCGTCAAAAGCTTGACGGAAGAGGCCCACATCACGGACCTTCAAGAAACCTTTGCGACTTTGCGAGAATACAGAATGAAGCTTAACCCCAAGAAGTGCGTATTTGGAGTAAGATCTGGAAAGTTCCTTGGCTTCATGGTCAGTGAAAGTGGAATAGACGCCAATCCTGACAAGATCAAGGCAATAAGTGATCTGCCGGAACCAAAGAGTATCCGGGATATCCAGACGCTGACCGGCAAGATGGCTGCGTTAACGAGGTTTGTCTCCAAGTCAGCGGAGAAGGCGTTGCCGTTCTTCAAAGTTCAAAGGGGAAACAAGAAGTTCGAATGGGGAGATGAACAGAGGCAGGCCTTTGAGGCCGTTAAGGAGCATTTCAAGAGGCTACCAACTATTACCCGACCCGAGATGGGGGATAAGCTGCAATTATACGTCTCGGTGTCGGCCAAGACGGTAGCGGCAGCATCGCTAGTAGAAAAGAGCAAGCAAAAAGATCCTATCTACTTTGTGAGCCATGTCTTGGCTGGAGCTGAACAAAGGTACGAGTTGCTGGAGAAAATGGCTTACGCCGTGCTCATAGCGGCCAGGAAGCTGCGGCCATATTTCGATTCGCACACCATCCAGGTACTCACAAACCAGCCTCTAGAGAAAGCGCTGCACAAGCTAGATTCGACCGGCAGGTTGCTCAAATGGGCGATAGAGCTGTCCGAATTCGACATAGAATATCGGCCAAGAACAGCTATCAAGGCGCAGGCTCTGGCCGACTTCATAGTCGAAACCACCTACGAGGAAGTTGAGCGGACAGCCGGCACCTGGCAAATATCGGTAGACGGCTCAGCAGCCCAAACAGGGGCAGGTGCAGGAGTGGTCATGACATCCCCCGAAGGAGATATTTTTTAATATGCCGTCCGATTTGGGTTTAAAGCATCCAACAACGAGGCAGAATACGAAGCTGCAATAGCGGGAATAAGTCTGTGCATAGCGTTTGGAGCAAAAAAGATACGGATGGCAACGGATTCCCAGCTTATATCAAGCCAGATAGAGGGTACCTACGAAGCTAGGGAACCAGTAATGCAGAAGTACCTGCAGAAGGTGAACCAGATAACGGCTCCGCTACAGAACTTCGAAGTAGTGTTGGTCCCTCGCACGGAGAACATGGCGGCCGACGCTCTGTCAAAGTTGGCAAGTTCAAGCACGACAGATACCAAACGGAGAGTGATGGTGGAAACACTGCCGGAGAGAGAAGCATAGAGGTCGCCCAGACAGAGGTGAACGAAGTCGCTCAAAAGAGCGAATGGTACGACGGCATGCTGGCATACAAGATAGTGGGAAGTTTGCCCACTGATAAGATGGCGGTAAGAAAACTAAAGCGAGAGGCTTCCTGGTTTTGTGTTTTCCAAGGGCAACTGTACAACAAGAGTTTTTCGCTACCACTCCTGAGGTGTGTAACGGCCCATGAGGCCACAAAAATAATAGAGGAAATACACGAGGGGGTATGTGGAAATCATGTTGGTGGAAAAACGCTGGCCTTAAAAGCCTTAAGGGCCGGTTTCTACTGGCCGACAATGTTGATGGACGCACAGGCATATGTCAAAAAATGCGACAAGTGTCAGAGGTTTGCACCGGTCATCCATCAGCCGGCAAATGATTTGCAGCCGATCTTGAATCCAATCCCTTTCACTCAGTGGGGGATGGATATTATTGGACCATTCGCGCCGGCATCTGGAGGAAGGAAGTTCCTGATAGTAGGAATAGACTACTTCACAAAGTGGATTGAAGCCGAGCCGACTGCAAAAATAACGGCTAATCAGGTTAGGAAGTTCATCTGGCAAAACCTCATCACAAGGTTTGGGATTCCTATGGGGATAGTCATGGATCATGGCATACAGTTCGATTGCGGGCTGATAAAGAGCTTCTTAAGCCCATACGGCATCAAGTTTGCATACTCCTCCGTGTGCCACCCCCAGAGCAATGGCCAGGCCGAGGCCGCCAATAAACAAATTCTCAACGCTCTTAAAAAGAAGCTAGATGATTTGAAGGGAGCCTGGGCCGATATGGTTCCCGAGGTGTTGTGGTCTAATAGGACCACTGAAAAGGAAGCAACAGGAGAGACTCCTTTCAGATTGGCCTTCGGGGCTGAGGCAGTGCTACCGGTCGAAGTTGGACTGCCGAATTGGCGGATTCTAAACTACGACCCAGAATTGAACCACGGGTTGCATAGAGAAGAACTGGACCTCTTGCCGGAAGTCAGACTTGCGGCGGAGCTACGATCAGCAGCATACAAGGATCGGATAAGCAAGGCCTACAACAAAAGGGTAAGAAGCCGACCAATCGAGAAAGGCGACCTGGTACTCAGGCGCACAGCTGCTACCGGTAAAGCTCACATATATGGCAAGCTGACGGCAAACTGGGAGGGACCATACCTTGTAAAAGAGGAAATAGTCCCGGGTGCTTATCGGTTGGAAGATATGGCCGGCAAAATGCTCAAGAACAGCTGGAACGCTAGCGTACTTAAGAAGTACTTTGTTTAATGTTGATTACCTTTAAATTCATAGCAATAGTTGCATGGCATTGTTGCCGATTTCGTAGTTTGAACTATTAATTGTCTATTTTCAATAAGATCAGTTACCGGTATTTTACACTAATAGTTGTTTCTGTACTTATGACGGTATACACTATGACCAATACACCTCTTGTTTACAGACAGTCAATGACCTACGTGGGTCTGCTGTCACGAGGAAAGAGGGTCCCTTGACGGTCAATGACCTACGTGGATCTGCCGTCAAGAGGGACTAACTATTCGAATGCTCTGGGAATGGTCAATGACCCCAGAGGATCTGCCAACCCAACGAGTCCAATGCCCGCGGGAACACCCCACCTCATAACTGGTCAATGACCCTATTGGATCTGCCGGAACGAAATAGTTATTTAAAGCTATTTGCCGGTCTATGAGCCATAGCGGATCTGCCGGAATGACGGAAATAATAAATCGGCAAAATAATTAAAAGCAAAACCGACACAGGTGTATGAAGAAAATATATTGCATTAACAACGCAATTGGTTACATCCTATTCTAACAAAAAAAAAGTCAAGCCAGCGACAAGCTGCCGGATCAGAAGCAGAAGAAGAAAAATGAAGACCTAAACTAAGCAACCTCGGCAGCATCAGAGGTAGGAGCCTTGCCGCCATCCAGGACCGATTCAGGAGCGGAGCCGATAGGACTCTTGTCAAGAATGACCACGCTGTCAGTCGGGACGACAGCGCCATCAGTTGGGTCATCAGTAACTCCTGGGTCAGCCTGTTCGCCGGCAGCTTCAGGCTCAGCTTCCTCGAACTCGACTCGAGGATCGGCATTGGCGATGTCAGCTTCAGTCACCCCAAGATCCAGATCCTCGCCCTCCACCGGGATCTCGAATGCTCGTCGACTGTGGGCATCCTCAACGCGACTCCAGTCCAGGTCCGGGAAAGTGTGTCTGGTGCACCGCATAGCGGCGGCCCAACCCCCATTGTACCGGTTTGCTAACTGGTGTACAAAATCGATGGACCGCCGGTACTCAGCCACAACGTTGGCTTCCCGGTCCTTTGCGGTAGTCAGCTCCTCCTTCACTTTCGTCAGCTCGACGTCCTTATTTTTCAGGAAAAGGTTACTGCTGGAGGCCACCGTCTTAGCGCTCTGAAGGTCCGATTTGGCCTTGTCTAGGTCAGTCTTCAGCTTCTTCCGTTCATTGCCGACATTTACCAACTCCGCATTCTTCGCGGTAAGTTGGTCTTGGGTGGCTTCATGATCTTTCACTTCGCCGTAATAAGCGCCCTGGAAGTACCGGTAAAGATCGCAGAGTTCTTTGCCGGAATGAGCCGCCTGCAACAGATGAAAAATACAAAAGAGTAAGACAAGGGTGGTGAACATAAAAAATAATTACACCGTCTATTCTGAAAAACTTACCACGTCCAAATTATGCGCGTGAACAGCAGCAGAAGCCTGTATCTGATCTACAGGCATGTCATACTTCAGCTGGAGCCCTTTCAGGAGCCGGTACCCCAGGTTACCGCCATTGAGAGGACGGTCTAGCAGCAGAGACTCATCATCCAGGACGTTAAGCTTGGCCTAGAAGTGAGACCCGTCTCGAACCGGAGACCGGGTCCATCGTTTCCGGAGGAACTCCGGCACCTCGATCTCGGCCTCCTCTATGAAGTCTGACTTGCGCGGCTGAGCAAAATGTTCCAGCTCAGGAATCATAGCCGGCAAGGTCAGTTGTTTGTAAATCTTGGGCCTCAGGGAGGAGGTGCCGACCTCAGCTACCCTCCCAGATAGTAGCCTCTTTGGCTCCTTCTCACCGGCAGCAATCTCTTCAGCATGCTCCTTTCTGGGAGCCTTAGATTGGGGCCGTTTGGATGTCTCAGCTTCCTCCTCGGCCTTCCTCTTGGCAGGGGTTGAGGTAATCTTTTTGGGAGGAGGCTGGACAGTCTTCCCAGGAGCGGGGACGCCAGATTCACCGCGGCCAGGGCCGCGAGTCTTACCACCCCGGCCTCCAACGCTGGGGGGAATTGACGTAAACTTCCTGGCCGGCTTCGGAGGCAAGTTGCTGATTGGAATGTAGTTTGAATTGAGGTGAAGAGCCTGCCGGATCAAGTGCTCCCGACCTACATTCAGAGGATTAAAAGAACGTTAGCAACAAACAAAATGGTATAATATAAAATATATACCGACATCATACTTGATTACCAGTGGGTTCAGACTGGCAAAAGCCCAAAGCAGAAAGTGGGGCGTTGCCTAAAATATAACCGGCATGAGGTAGCCAATTGAGAGGCACGGGAACGTGCTTCCCTCCTTTAGGGCCTGGTTTGGAAGAGGTCTCAAAGAAATTGAAAGCCTCCACTTCCCGGCGGGTTAATCGCCTGTCAGGGATGTGTTCCATCCTTGAGCGAGGCCTCGTCCAATATCGGCGTAGTGGAAAGTTAGTCGGCACCCGTACCCAGAAGAAGCGTGGCTGCCAGTTCTTCAAGGATGTCAGCTTTGGGTACACCGTCAGTTTCTTGGGACGAGTGTACATAGACATCCAGCCACCCTGGCCGAGTTCCCTCTCGGCCTGTGACTGCTTCCTTTTACCCTTTCCTTTGCCCTTCGCGGAGCCATCCTCTTTAATCCAGTGTAACTTCCTGAACAGGTTCAGGGTCTCCGGGAACCTCATGTATCGGACGGTCCAAGCATAGCATATCAAATTACGCCAAGATAGCGGCGTTAGCTGGGATAAGCAAATATTCCAAGCTTTGAAAATCTTTACTATGAAAGGGTCCAAGGGAAATCTCAATCCAAAGTCTAGCATATGGGCATAGACCACTATTTGCCCAGGCGGGCAATCTGTTACCCGGCATCCCTCGGACGGCATGACCAATCCATACCCTTCGAGGAAGGCAAAATACTTGGCGCCTTTCCGGCAAAAATCGCTATTTAATGCCGTCCTTCTCCAGTTTTTGTCGATCTGGATGAAGGACGGGCCGCCGACTTCGCAAGGAGGCATGTACAGGTTCTCTAGCGTTTCATCGTCGTCCTCAGGGATGATTTCGACCGATTCTTCGTCGGAGTCAGCTTCCAAAGATGCCGACTCCTCGTTCGACATCATATCGCGTAAGACGCTATCAACATCTTCTGAAGCAACAGAGGAGGCTCCAGAGGGAGGACCCGCGGACGTGCCGGTCCCAGGTGGGAAAAGCACAGAGGATCGTTCTGCTATCCCCAGCATGGTCCCATATTGCCCTGATACCGGCACTCCTACAACTTCTCCAAAAGCCCTAATGGCTGTGAGAGGGGAGGCGTGTAGAGTTGATTCACCAGGGTCCCTACCGGAAGTGCTACAGTCATGACCAGATTTACTCCTATGTTCATGGGGACGGTTTACTACCGGTGAATTACTGGACATGGTAAGACTGGCAGATTTACTATCAGAATGGAAGTCGCTATCGGTCAAAGATTGGGGACTTTCAGAAAGGTTTTGTGAGTCAGATTGAGAAGACATGATTACTTGAAGAAATTAAGAAGAAGTTTGGTAAAATACCTGGAAAGAAGGAAAAGAGCGATAGCTGGCACTGAAAATAGCCGGTAAGAGAGTTCGGTCACAGCTTGGAATGTCACGACGAAAGACCGGCAACTGAAAGAACGCTAGGTCTCGAGTAGAATGATTGCTTGAAGGCTTGAAAGTGATGTGAAAATGTGAAACTGCGCTGAGAAAAGCACTATTTATAACAAGCTTCATGGCTCAGATTAGTCGACGTTTCAACTTCCCGTCCCGATCACGCCACGTGTACCCTGAGCTCAGAAACAGCTGTGATCAGCTACTGACACCCCAGTCAAATCAGCACAGGGCTCGAGGTGACGATTCATATTCCGCTAACTGACCCTATTATCCGGATGTCTCTAGGTGGCTTCAGGATGAAAACATGATTTTCATCATCCATAACGGCTCAACCCTGATTAAGCTGGATATCCCTGTACCAGGCATACCGGCTTGGGGGCTAGTTGTATGGGGGCTGAACAAGTTCCCTACCGGCTCGTTCAAACCACTCTTGACCGTTATGGTCAACTCAGTGTGAGGAATCCCATGTCAGTTGGGTATAATCGTATCTGCTACTGGTATATATTACATGCCGGTTACATCAATGACCTTATCGGTATTCGTCATATGGGCCATTGTCTGAATGGGCTTGGATTGATCCAGTATTGACTTAATGCGCCTCTGGGCCTAAAGATAAGTATCATAAGAGGATAGAAATGTATCTAACCAATGCGCCTCTGGATTGACTTAGGCATCGGAGGGGCGTTCCTCGGATCAACCCCCGAGGTTAGTTCACTTGTTTTGCAGGACATCAAATCGGCTTGCTACACAAAGAAGATACTGGTTCACTTCATACCACTTATTCCATACCGGAACAACGGCTTATAAGGGTAAACCGCTATTCGTAGTAGCGGTTTTACTTAAGTAGAAAAAAAAAATTCTCGCGTGCCGTCCTACGT
Organism: Beta lomatogona; assembly: GCA_947646795.1. NCBI lineage: Eukaryota > Viridiplantae > Streptophyta > Magnoliopsida > Caryophyllales > Amaranthaceae > Beta > Beta lomatogona. The sequence continues at coordinate 1,198,763 of CANSNZ010000418.1, forward strand.
GGACGGTACGCAGGAAATTAATTTGCATTTGGGTATATTTCTGGAATTAAAACCCACTTTTGCATTATTCAAAGAAAAAATTCCTCCAATCACGATATTTAACAAAATTTATCACCAACTTTAACCACAAGTCCACAACCTAAGTATCAGCCAGATCAATAGTATTGAGCGACATTCGAGAGAGACGCTAGAAAAAAGAAGGAAGAATAGCGAATGAGAAACTTAAGATAAAAAAGCTTGACTTTTGTTTTTTGATTTAAGAATTGCTTCGGTCTTACCACCAAAAAAGCTGCGGTCTTTCCAGAACTCAAACAAAGATTCGATAGCGGGCCCGAGGTTCGTAATCCGATCTCTATATCTTATATAGGTATGTTCGTTCATTTCTATGCGCTTGTTCTTTCTTACAATGTGTAAATCAGTTACTTTGACTTGCTTTAAAATTACTGGGATCTAGAAACAACGACTCTAATTATCAATTTGAGATCGATTGATTGCTTTTGTATTAGACGCTGAAGTTCTGTATGTACTCATATACCCGAATGTGTTATGTGTGGTTACTAATCAGGAGTCAAATTTGAGGTTTCACTTCACCAATACTTTCAAAACATGTTTACAAATAGATATTAATGGTTAAAGTTGTTTATTGTCAAGCTCGAACCTGATATGTGATGCAATAGAAAGAAAAAACCAGAGGAAGTATATTATTAGCGTTCATGATTCTGGTTATGTTGTCTTGAATACTAATATATGGAACCCGACTGTCTCGACAAGCAAGTTAAGGTTAGAGTGGACCGCACTTTGGACGACTTGTGGTGCTGCTCTCTTGTCTTAGGAAAGTATAGTTGTTTATACTTGTCGACTTACTGCTTGGTTGTGTCTTGTGATTGCTTCCGGAGTCGGAAGTGGAAGTGGAAGTCGTGCCACATAGTTTTTGTTTTATGAGATTTTTGATTTTGTGCTTTGGTAAGCATATTACGAGAGAAGTTGTAAGTTGTAACGATTTCTTTTGTTGCCCTTCAAGCGTAAATATACAATGAGCATCTCATTTGGTGAGCATCCTTCACGAAGCACCATGTTTCTCGGCCTTCAAATAAAAAGTTATCATGGCAACTGCGCGCACATTCAAGGGGAAACAAAATCGCTTTTCAGGGACCTTCCACCGGAACTCTTGTGCAAGATACTCTCTTTGGTGCCCTTTCCATCAATTTGTTGTGCAAGATTAACGTGTAAATTATGGAACAAGATCACCAAGGATCCCAAATTTGTACACACTCATTTTGAGAATGCACTCAAGAAACCTGGATATGTTGTCTCTCTATCTTACTCCAGGGGAAAAACCTTACTGTATCATGGTCACGGAGGAAATGTTGAGGGCCAATTAGATGCAATAGAACTCGATATCTCTTGTCCTAAGGGTGGTGATGCTTCTATTTTCTATCCCAGTGGTACCTACTCCAGTGGTGGTCTTGTTGCTCATTTTCTATTGGATCCATATATAGAAAAATCGTCTGTCTATGTATGCCAGCTGATACGCTCATGTTATACGGTGTATGTACGTTACTTTAGGTGCACTTTGCTAGGGGTTTGATTGTAATTGTTAACATTCGTGTCTTATTTAGCTCTTAGCGGAAGTTCGGAGTTTTGCGAGATAATTTGTGTTAACGTCATGTATTCCGAGCTTCCAAGGTGAAGTGCATTTGATCCGAGCAAAGCCCAAGCATCACCGCAAGCCTAAGCATCACGACAAGATCGCCAAGCCAAGCTCTCGTGAGCATCGCCAAGCCAGCACAAGCATCGCCCATCGCAGCAAGCTACCGCAAGCCTTGCGCGCGTCACAACCAAGCAGCCCAGCGCTCCATCATCGCTCGCCCATCGCGTGCCAGCTCGAAGCACCGCACGCCCAGCGCCCAGCAGCAAGCACGCCCAGCACTCGAGCCAAGCCTGCCCAGCAAGGCAGCTCGCACCTCGCGAGCATGGTCGCACCTCGCGACCTGCCTTGCTCGCACCTCGCGAGGAATCTCGCACGGTGCGACCTGCTTGGTTTTGCCCAGTTCTTCAGCTCGTTGCGAAGGCAGGAGATCATCGCACGGTGCGACCTGTACCGCACCTCGCGACCCCTAGGTCGGCGTAATTGTCGGCTGACTTTTGAGCCTTAGTATAAATACTAAACTTGGTTTTTGGACCCAAAAACACACGCACTTGAGGAGAGAGAATATCCAACACTCCATTCCTCTCTTCTTATCTTCTCTTTTTTAGTTTTTGTTTTCGAGTTTAGTCTTCGTAGATTTCAATTATGGGATTGGCTTATGCTATGCCGATTGTAGCTTGAACCGTTCTTGAACGAGATTAATATGGAGCTTCAAGCATTATTGTGAGATCTTTCCTCTCTATTTATTTCCTTTGATTATGGTTTAATTTCTATGCTTGCTTTCTATGATTTTTGCATGATTATGCTAGGAATATTACTAGTTTGATTGTGTAATTAATCTAATGCTAGATTTAAGAATAGACTCGGATTGTTTTATTCTTTTATCAATTGGTAGCAAACTAGGGAGTGACTTAGATGCAGATCGTCTTGGTTATTTCTTGGGGAAATTGAATAGACTATTGAATGTTTATCGCTTGTATGACGTTAGCAGGTCTGTTGGTTCTCTGTGTTTATTGCTGCTATTGGATTGAACTTAGACGCTATCGGACTAGGTTATCCTTTAGTTAGGGTTTTATAGTCACGCAGATCGTGCTTTTCAACTAAGAATAAGGAGAATGCGAGATTAATTCTCAACAATAGATAATTATGGAAATGAACAATGATCGATAATGAATTGAAGTGAATGTTAATCGGATTCAAGATCTTCCTATATTGATTTCTCAATTTATTTTTATGCTAGTTAGTGTAGTCTAATAACAACTCTTTGAAACCCCCCTTTTTGTTATTATTAGGTTTCTCGACCGTTAGAGTCTTCTAGGTACTAACGCACGCTAAAGATAGAACTCGTCCCCGTTTCCCTGTGGATACGAACCTTACTTCCCTTCTACATTTAATTGTAAAAGAGAGTAGGAGAAATTTTATCTTTGGTTGGGCGGCGTTCACGACAAACGCGGCCCGCCAAATTTTGGCGCCGTTGCCGGGGAACGGTGTTACTTGTTTGTATTTAGTGTATGCTTTTGGATTGTATTGCTTATGGTTTTTGTTTATGGTTAATACTCGTGCTACTAACAAAGAACCTTTGCAGTACGATCGAGATCTAGAACTAACCCTTTTCAGGTTGAGAAGAGAATTGCGTGAAGACTTTATAGAGCTCCCTTTTTCGCTTGAATTTGAAGAAGAGATGCCTCCTAGAGTTGAGCACCGCACTTTAAAGGAGCTCACTGCTCCTAACCTTGACCAACAACCTTTGTGTATCACATTTCCGGAACCGGAAGTGGGGGACACATTTGAGCTAAAGTCGGGGTTGATACATTTGCTTCCCTCATTCCATGGGCTAAATGGTGAAGATCCAAATAAACATTTGTCAGAGTTTCATGTGGTATGCAAGCAGCATGAAACCAAGTGGAGTTTCGGAAGATAGAATCAAGCTTAAAGCTTTCCCCCTTTTCGCTAAAAGACGCAAAGAAAGGACTGGATGTACTACCTTCCGTCCGACAGCATCACCACTTGGGCACAATTGAAAAAGAGCTTTCTCGAGAAATACTTTCCCACTTCTAAATCATCTACATTGAAGAAGGAGATAAGTAACATTGAGCAACGGGGTGATGAGTCATTTTATGAGTATTGGGAGAGGTTTAAGAAATTATGTGCTAGCTGTCCATACCACGGTTATTCAGAGGAAGATTTGGTGCTATACTTCTATAATGGCTTATGTGATGAGGATGCTAGGATGGTTAATGCAGCAAGTGGTGGATCCATTGTGAATAAAACTGCACTCGCTGCTAAGGAACTGTTAAATGAGCTTCTTTGAAAGCTCGAGACAGCTTTAGTAGAAGGTCCGGAACTCGACGTGTGGTCTCCGAGGGTTCTAGTTCTTCTAAGCTGGAAGATCAGGTGCAAGCTCTCACATCCGTGATGCGAGACTTCATAGTGAAAGAGAAAACTCACCAAGTGAAGGCTTGTGGCATTTGCTCTTCACATCATCCAACTGATTTTTGCCCTCATCTACAAGAACCGAGTGAAGAGGTTAAGGCGGCCGATTTTCAGGGCCAAGGTTTCCAGAAAAGATATGATCCATATTCTGGTACCTACAATTCGGGATGGCGAGATCATCCTAATTTGAGGTACGGGAACTCATCAGGGAACCAGCAGCCGCCACAGCAGTATAACCGCCCACCACCTCCTTATTCGAGGGCACCGGAGCAAGGAGCTCCATATTTTCGGCCGCAAGGCCAACCACAGGGACCGAGTACCGGCATGTCTACAGAGGATATGATTAATGCTTTAACTAAAAATGTTACTAACATGCAGGGAAATATGGTTCAGTTTCAGGAGGAGACCCGTTCGAGCATCAAGAACTTGGAGAGCCAAGTAAGCCAAATTGCGGGAGCTGTAACCAAGTTAGAAGCTAGGGATTCGGTGAGGTTTCCATCCCAAATAGAACTCAACCCTAAGATGAACGTGAGTGCTATCACATTGAGGAGTGGAGCGGAAATTGCAAGCAAAGAGAGGTTGGTGGTTCGAGACAAAGAGATAGTGGAAGAGGTGATCGAGCATGAACCGACGACATATTGTAAATCATTGCCACCTCAACAAGAGGAGAAAGTCCAAAAATCACCTCCTCCACCATATGAACCAGAGCCACCATTTCCCGAGGCATTGAGAGAAACCCGCAAAACAGAGCGCACCAATGACATTTACGAAATCTTTCGTAAATGTGAGGTAAACATTCCCCTTTTTGATGCTTTAAATCAAGTACCTAGGTTTGCTAAGTTCCTTAAAGAATTATGTACTTCGAAAAGAAAGCAAAAACAAAAGGGAGTGCAAAAAGTGAAGGCTAGCGAGCATGTCTCTGCTATCTTTCAAAAGAAATTGCCTCAAAAGTGCAAGGACCCAGGCATGTTTACCATCCCATGTACCATAGGTGACACCATGTTTTCTAAAGCCATGTTAGACTTAGGTGCGTCAATTAATGTGATTCCATATTCATTGTATAAGTCTTTGAAACTTGGCAATTTGCATGAAACTGGTGTGGTGATTCAATTAGCTGATAGATCCAATGTTTATCCTAGGGGTAAATTAGAGGATGTGTTAGTTAAGGTTGGGAAATTGCAATTTCCTGCTGATTTTTATGTTTTGGAGATGGAACCTGATAAGCATGCCGCCCCCATCCTTTTGGGGCGACCTTTCTTGAAAACATCTTGCACTAAAATTGATGTTTGCGCTGGTTCTTTGACCATGGAATTTGAGGGAAAGGTAGAGGCGTTTAAAATCAATGATTCTAAGCCTTTGATTAAGGATGGTAACCCTCTTTGCTCTATTAACATTGTTGACTCTGTTTTGCATGATGTTCTTGATATTGAGCATGTTGATGAGTCGATGAATGTTGATGATGTCTTGGTTGAGGATTGTACATCTCCTACTAACATGCAGGTTATGGTGCCGGAGTTGAAAGAGCGGAAAAAGCCTCCTGATTTACCACCTTGTTTTGAAACTGTACCACTAACGATGCATTGCAAGAGCTCTTCTCAGTTTGTTTTGCAGGTACTTGCATTGGAGGTTGACATAGAGCCACCATTGTCACATATAGAGCACAAGCCCAATTTTTGATCTTAAGGTACTAAGTCGAGCTCACGACTTTAAACAACGGCGCTTCTCGGGAGGCAACCCGAGACCCCTTTATTTTCTTTCTTTTCCTTTATTTTTCATCAAATTTCCACCACCACAACAAATTTTCTTTCACCCACCGCCCACCCACTAAAAAGATCCACAACCAATCTTAATCCACTTGGAACCAAAATCCACAAAAGAAAACCCGTTGGGAGGAGTTCAATAGCTAGGAGTTGGTACAACTAGAGGGTTGAGATTGTTAATGTATCTTTTCGATCTCTTAAGCTAGGAGCAAATCTCAAAAATCTAAACAAAATTTGAATTTGTCATTTGTTTGAGTGATTCGAGGGAGAGGGTTGTGAGTTGAGTTGTGAGATTTGAGTTGGTGTTGTTAAGAAATTTGAGTTTGACGGATTGCTTTTCATGAGTTTTGAGCATTCGATCTTCGATTTGCCCGATTTTCAAATACCCCCCCATTTTCAGTTTACTTTTTCTTTTAATTGTCGACACATTGAGGACAATGTGTAGTTTAAGTAGGGGGGAGGGAATTCTCATTCTCATGTATCTATGTTGTATTTATTACTTTTAAATTGAAAAAAAAAAATGATGAAAAGAATCCCGCTGAGATTGAAAACCCGCAAGGGCGGGCGACTCGGGCAAAAATGGGGGCCCGGATAGGTTGAAAACCCGAAAGGGCAACTTATGCAAAAAAGTGGCTTATATTGAGCGGGTAAGATGGTGAGATGAAAAAAAATGTGAGAAGCTAGGATGAAAACCCGAAAGGGCTCCTAGGCAAAATGAGAGATTAAGAGAGAATTATGTATTTTGAAGACTCATTTGCCGGAGATTTGTTTTGGCTTTCACTTTCTTTTGGTTGATTGTTTTTGGGAGTAAGCATGGAATTTATCCCTTTTTGTCTTTGTTCCATGGCTTGCTTATATAGGTTGGTTGTAATAGTAGTAGTAGTTTATCTTCTGAGGTTTTAGGCGAGTTGTCATTTTGATTGTGGCGTTGGAGTGAGTTCAATTCCTTTGAGATCCTTCAGGATTTGAGCTCACATTTTGGTTGTCGTTTGGTGATTATTGTTGTCGCGTTTTTTTTATTTTTCAGGTGAGCTCGAATCTAAGTGTGGGGGAATCATCGTCCCTTACGTTTAGGTTTTTGAGCGGATGTTGTTAAGATGTGATGATGATGATGTAGTTGATGGGGAGTGTAGGTTGGTTTCGTTAGTTTGGGTGATGATTTATTTGGTGATCCTCATTTTGAGTTTACTCGAGGTCGAGTAAAGTTCAAGTGTGGGGGTATTTGATACGCTCATGTTATACGGTGTATGTACGTTACTTTAGGTGCACTTTGCTAGGGGTTTGATTGTAATTGTTAACATTCGTGTCTTATTTAGCTCTTAGCGGAAGTTCGGAGTTTTGCGAGATAATTTGTGTTAACGTCATGTATTCCGAGCTTCCAAGGTGAAGTGCATTTGATCCGAGCAAAGCCCAAGCATCACCGCAAGCCTAAGCATCACGACAAGATCGCCAAGCCAAGCTCTCGTGAGCATCGCAAAGCCAGCACAAGCATCGCCCATCGCAGCAAGCTACCGCAAGCCTTGCGCGCGCCACAACCAAGCAGCCCAGCGCTCCATCATCGCTCGCCCATCGCGTGCCAGCTCGAAGCACCGCACGCCCAGCGCCCAGCAGCAAGCACGCCCAGCGCTTGAGCCAAGCCTGCCCAGCAAGGCGGCTCGCACCTCGCGAGCATGGTCGCACCTCGCGACCTGCCTTGCTCGCACCTCGCGAGGAATCTCGCACGGTGCGACCTGCTTGGTTTTGCCCAGTTCTTCAGCTCGTTGCGAAGGCAGGAGATCATCGCACGGTGCGACCTGTACCGCACCTCGCGACCCCTAGGTCAGCGTAATTGTCGGCTGACTTTTGAGCCTTAGTATAAATACTAAACTTGGTTTTTGGACCCAAAAACACACACACACTTGAGGAGAGAGAATATCCAACACTCCATTCCTCTCTTCTTATCTTCTCTTTTTTAGTTTTTGTTTTCGAGTTTAGTCTTCGTAGATTTCAATTATGGGATTGGCTTATGCTATGCCGATTGTAGCTTGAACCGTTCTTGAACGAGATTAATATGGAGCTTCAAGCATTATTGTGAGATCTTTCCTCTCTATTTATTTCCTTTGATTATGGTTTAATTTCTATGCTTGTTTTCTATGATTTTTGCATGATTATGCTAGGAATATTACTAGTTTGATTGTGTAATTAATCTAATGCTAGATTTAAGAATAGACTCGGATTGTTTTATTCTTTTATCAATTGGTAGCAAACTAGGGAGTAACTTAGATGCAGATCGTCTTGGTTATTTCTTGGGGAAATTGAATAGACTGTTGAATGTTTATCGCTTGTATGACGTTAGCAGGTCTGTTGGTTCTCTGTGTTTATTGCTGCTATTGGATTGAACTTAGACGCTATCGGACTAGGTTATCCTTTAGTTAGGGTTTTATAGTCACGCTGATCGTGCTTTTCAACTAAGAATAAGGAGAATGCGAGATTAATTCTCAACAATAGATAATTATGGAAATGAATAGAGTCGAGGTTCAATGATCGATAATGAATTGAAGTGAATGTTAATCGGATTCAAGATCTTCCTATATTGATTTCTCAATTTATTTTTATGCTAGTTAGTGTAGTCTAATAACAACTCTTTGAAACCCCCCTTTTTGTTATTATTAGGTTTCTCGACCGTTAGAGTCTTCTAGGTACTAACGCACGCTAAAGATAGAACTCGTCCCCGTTTCCCTGTGGATACGAACCTTACTTCCCTTCTACATTTAATTGTAAAAGAGAGTAGGAGAAATTTTATCTTTGGTTGGGCGGCGTTCACGACAAACGCGGCCCGCCACCAGCTTATCACTGGAGAGCTCATGAGAGTCCCTCTTAGAATAAAAGGGCAGGTTTTCTGTTCTCTAGGATTCGGTTTTTCACCATCAACTAAAGAATATAAAGTGGTGAAGATTTGTTTTAAAGGTAATGATCCGTTGTTTGTCGCTTGTATATACCCTTGGTTGCTCGTAGTCTTGGAGAGAGATATATGATGTTCCTTTTATACCCTAGCAACACAACTTTGCAGATTGTGATGGGGATATCTTTCGCGAGATGGATAACAGTAAAACCCCAAGCACGTGCAGGGACTATCGCGTCCTTCGATATATTGTCGGAAAATTTCCGAGTTTGGCAAGGTCCACCGGTCAAGCGCCTCAATTCAGGCAATCTATGTGGTAATATGATACAGATTGAGCTCTCTGTTGCATGGCTTGATGGGGTTGAACCAAATTGTATTGAGGTTTGGATTTTGAAAAACAAGATAGAGGAAGAATGGATCAGAAAATATCATATTGTTTCCGGTGTTCCGTCTGTTGTACAAGGTGGAAATTTTGAAATTATAGGCCCATGGATTGATGAAGATCTACTAGGTGTCATCATGCCTGGTCGTCATCATTATACTTGGAGTGCTAAGAGTGGAGAGTTCAAGCATCTACCTGTTGTATTTGGCAGAAGTGTTCATCCGATGATCATAGCTGCACGATCTCATGTGGGAACTTTGATGCCTCTATTAGTGCTGGTATCAATGGAAAGACAGTCCAAGAATTTATTGATCAGCTGATTTTTATGGATTCATCAACTTCAAGTTCAAGTTGGAGAAATGGTAAGTTGTACCTCCTGCCAGGCAGAGCCAGAGGCACTGATGGGACCAAGTTATGTGCGGTTATAGAGTGTTGAGAAGTCCATTTTACTAAGGTTTAAGGTTTAAGAAGGAGAATTTTACTAATCTAAAGCTTAGTGTGGAGAAGAGGGAGTTATGATGAATTTGTGATATTAGAGGAGATTTAAGGATATTTTGTGGTTATGTGTTTATGATCATTTACAGGTGGATTCCCATCCCGTGGTTGCGATCCATTCAACATAAAAAGACCACAAGTCATTGGAGTTTAGCGTTATATTGTTATATGGTGGAGGCATCCAAGTTCATTTTATGGCTCTACGGCATTGTGTGTCCACCATGGACGTTGAAGAGCCCACCTAGAGCGTCGGTGGAGAGGGTTGGAGCTGGGCACTACACACGCACAACCCAAGCTCATCGAGCACCAAATTCATGTGCAGCAGCCAATGCGCGAGCCGCGCGCTAGGCCTGCCCGACTCGCGCGCTGCGAGTGAAGACTGGATGCTTGGCAGCGTATGCCCGACTCGCGCGCAGGACATGCCCGACTTGCGCACTTCGACGCGGCTGTGATTCTTCGGCAATTTTCAGCTTTCCTTAGGTTTTATTAATGAGAAAAACGTTTTGTTTTGGATATCTTGGAATTTCTGAACTAAATTAGAGAGGATAGAGAGAAGAACCCTAATCCCTTTTTCTCCCTTTTTGAGTTTCTAATCATGAGTTTGAAGATTTGCTTGATGGATGCTATGTCGATTGTAGCCTAAATCTAGTCTTGAGAACGGTTAATCAAGCTTCGGTCTACTATTGTGAGGTTTCTCTTTGTTAACTTGTTCTTAATTATAATTGTGATTTCTTGATTTAAATCTATGATTGTGGTATGTATTGCTAGGAGTACTACTAGTTTATACATTCGATTTATCATTTGCTAGGATTTAGAATTGATGCCGATTCATCTGTTCTTCTTTCATGAGTAGCAATCTAGGGTTTGATTAATGAATCTGATTGTTCTTGATTAATCACTAGAGAAGTCACAAGTTCCAATTTGAATATGTTGTGCTAGCAATTTGTTAATTGGCTCATTGTTTCCTAGTTCGTTGATGTTCTTGTGATTTGAATTTAATCTCTGATTAGATTAGATTAATCATTAGTTCAAGTTTTATGATCATCTGATTGTGATTGTTTAACGATACTTTTGAGGGAAAGGAATTTGATTTCCAGCTTTGAGTAATTAAGAGTAAGTTACATGTTTGAGAAACCAATGATCAATAGTTTGAATCGAAGTGGCCATTAACCGAACTCAAGACTCTTCTCTTCTTGATTATATCACTTCTTTATTATACTTTAGTTCTTCGTATTTAGTTATTCAATTCTTTAATCTCAAAACCCCCATTTAATCTATTATAAGCACGAGTTAGTCCCCAAGTCTTTGTGGATTCGACCCTACTTGCCACTTACATTTATTTGTATTGGAAAGAAGGAAAATAAACTTTTATCTTTGGTAGCGCGTACGACCGCGTCCCACCAGGCACTACCAGTAAACTGGACTGCCCGAAGACTTGTAAGCCTGAAAGATAGCAAACACAAAGGCCCAACCACAACAAACCTCGTGTTGGCGACCTCAAGGTTTCTGAATGAAGAGTCAACCCACTACATCTGAGAATCATTATTATATGTTAGACATTTGAGAATCAATAAGGGTTGTCCTATTTATAATCAGAATGAATTGAGGGTAAATTATATGTTATAAAGTTGGAAATGAATATCTAAAATCATTATAATACATTATCAATTTTTGCATTCTCTTTTATTGTCCTATTTATAATCACTTATGGAAGAGGTTAGAGTGTTAGACATTTGTTTTAATTATGTAGTTAATGGGTATCACTGTGTAACCGTGTCAGACATTCAACAATTTCTATTCATACAGCTAGAATTCATCTAACTATTTAGTAATTCAGAAGGAGGATGGATCCCCATAGCTCTTGAAAGTTGAGGTAAGGTCAATTTTTTCTGTACTTTGCGATGCATATGACTATTTTTTGATGGATTTCTCTTGTCTGAGTGTTTTAGATTCTTCCTCCAACCTACAGCTTGCAAATGTTTTGCTTTCGGCTTCCTCGACCAAATTTGTCAAATACGGTTGGTTTATGACAACCAGTCAACCTTGGTTGTCTAATATACCCTCCTTTCTCCTATAGTTCTATCTTCTCTATTTTACTCTTCACTAAAAGCAATTTTTTGCACACCACTATCAATATAAACATAGTGTACTGCTCTTCTGATGTTCACCAAAATGGATAAATGTACAGTAGTGGGTAGTATATTGAAATCAATCTTAAATTGAATTGTGATACAATGCATAAACAAAATGGAAGTTTCTGCTTTCCCATATGTTGAGTTTTGGTATTGCATGCTCCTGTTCCACACTGAATTTATGTTTCTTGTTTTGTGCCTTGGTAAGTGATGTCAGGCTTTCCATGTTCTTTCCTTCTTTGTCCTTGCCTTATGTTTCATTTGTTGAGAATGAGGGGGGGGTATTGAGAACTTCATAACAAAAAGAAAAGACTTACAAATGTTGAACAGTAGTGCTCCTATTTGAAGGGTTTGTATACTTTCATGTGTTATGGATATTGTTGACCTGCATCGGTTGGCTTTACTCTTAGTAATGCTAATCAGTTTATTTATTGGACAGTTGTACACTCACATATCATGATTGAAGAATGACAATTAATTCTGTTTATATATGTTATGGTAGGAGAGGCTCTGTGGAGTAGGGGAAAAAAACGCCTTCACGGTCGCGTTCGCGGGAACGGTCGCGTTGTCGCAGGAACGGCTTGTAACGGGGAAATAGAACGTTTCACGGCCGACGCGGCGTGAATTTTTTAAAAAATTCACATTAATATGTTCTAACCTTATTTGCTTTGTTTAAGTTTATGAAGCATTATTACAACATAATATAATTAAATCTATCATAATATCTGCAAATTAGTAGGTGCACACGTCCGTATGGTGAGGAAGTTGCGCACGATGAACATCAGGCACTAGGTTATAAACATAGAGACCAATACCAATGAACATATATTAACAGAGAGGTACATATGTTCATTTGGCTTTTTAGTCATGTACATATATTCATTTGACTGTTATTCATGTACATTTGGCTTGTTAGCCATGTACATATGCGCACCTTCCTCACCATACGGACTTGTGCACCATCTACGGATTGCATAATATCATGTTTCATTAGCTATATAATTAAACCGTAAAATATTTTTGGCCAATATTTAAAAAGAACTGATGTAATGGGGATAAAAGCGTTCCAACGCGGCGAGTTCGAGTTACGGAACAGACAACGCTGCGAGAAGTATGTGATTTTTCTTATGGCGTTCCGTAACGGGATTTTGCGGAACGACAAATCCAAAATCCGTTACAGAACGGGAGAGTTTTAATCCATGCTGTGGAGACTTGATCAATATGAATATCCAAGGTTTAAACCGCCCAGGGTGACGTTGCCTATCAAAAATTATTTGACATGCGCTCGCTCTTAAAGGTTACTCTGGCTTCTTCTTCATGCTGTACAGGTCTGGCTACTACTACCAACCTTTGCGTCTTTTTACCTTACTCTGTAGTTGTGTTCGGGCAAGAAATTATCCTAGGTTACTAATGTTACTCACATAAGCAAGGAGGAAGTCAGGGTAAACTAAGTAATTAACTTTAAGAGTAAGTTACCCATATGATGGGAAATGGTGATAATGTTTTCTGTTCTGTTAAGAAGTTAGTTAGGATTTTGTGTAGAGCAAACAAGGTGCGTGTGTTATAAAGGGGAAGTGGAGCTTGCAAAGTTGCAAGGAAATTCATCCTAAAAGTTAGTGAGAGAATGTTCACCTTAGGATGGATCCCACCTCTTCAAAGTAGGTAGGTTGTAATAAAGTTGAGATCACCCTGATCTATTAAAAACATCTAACATTCCCATGCTTGTCTTGATTTTTCTGTATTTATAGTTATCATGTGTATTTGGTTGGGTCCGTAGCAATTGGAAATGCTCAAGGCTCACTAAGATGATGGAAGTCCTAGAACCTAAGTGCAAAGTGCAGGTGTGATGCACACTTTTTATCGGATTACTTATTAGACCTCTAGCACTTAATGCATCTAAGGAACATATGTTTTTCGGTGGAAATGTGGAATAACTCTATGTCTTCTGCTTTAGTCTATCATTCATAGTTACAAGAAAATAAGTTTTTCTCTTAGTTACAATAATCTACTGTCTTGAAGTTACTCCTGGAAAATGACACTGAATGATAGTCAATCCTTGAAAATGAGAAAGTGAGTCATGGTGCCTCAAAATTAGGTGCTTGTGCTGTTTTTTTCTGGCCCTGGGTGTTGGAAAAAGTGAGATGGTTAAGTTTATGTCACAGTTATGCTACAAGTCCTACAGGTTGTCAAAAAATCTGTAAAGTTCAATGGATGATTTATATTATGGTGCTTCTCTCCTGCCTTATGTACATATGATTGTTCGTCACAGATTGGGTTCAAGGTGTTTTTTCACCTCCAAGGAAAAAGGAAGAGTTGGTTTTTGCAATCATGAATGACCTTTCTATGATGTTGCTCTTTTTTCTCTACAATTTTGATAGCAATTTATCCTCATTCATGCTGTTCATTTCTTCTGAAATATACTGTGAAATAGTTCTTGTTTCTTTTCTTAGTGTCACCTTATATTTATCTCTAATTTGATTTACTATCTAAATAATGTAGTGAAGCAGTAGCCACTATAGCTTTTTTTCGCTCCTAAAATTTCGTCCTGAACACATCATGTACTAATAATGACTGCATTATTGCAACCAACGATCTTCATGAGCATGATAACAGATTATTATTATGAAAATGAGGTATTGATTAATCTATGCTACATTTTTATTTTATTGCATATGTAATTAAAATTTGATTAGTAGATGCCGATCCTATATTAATATGAACAGCTGAGCATTGCTCGGGTATTACTTATTTATAGCTATAAGGATGAGGATATGGACATTAGGACTTATGCCCTGAACTAGTTTTCAGTGGTGGAGAGAACATTTAGACAAAGATATGAAGACTCCACTATTGTCCATGCAGTGATGCAGGGCTTGTGATTAGGATATGTGGGGGCCATTTCTCATACCTATACTGTTTTGCAGTAAGTTTGGGCAATGTAGACAAGTAGTCATCATTAGAGCTGCACAGATGTGATGTTGCCAGGACACATTTCTTCTTTTTCTTTTCTCTTTTTTGGGGTGGAGGAATGGGGTTGGGAGTGCTGAGTAGTTCATTGTTTTGGCCTTTGGGTACATGAATAAGTTTGAATGTTGTATATAGTTTAGTAGTCAGGAATGAACTATTCGGTGTTGACATTGGTCTCTGTTTTACAGGTTTCCCATTGTGGAACCTGATCCTCGTCATACAAAGTTACGCCTTTCTCAAGAGGGATTGGAGGCCATTAAGAGAATAACATCGCCAATTGCTGCTGTTGCTGTAAGCAGACTTTGTTGTTGTCGAGTCATCTTTTCCAACTACACTTCTATTTTGTTATTATCTACAATCATGCCGTGTAATTAGATTTTGTTCACATGTCATGATAGTGTCGTAGATAATCTTCTCTCTCTTTGCAATGACGTACTAGTGCTGAGATGATTGGTGTGTAGCTTCTTGCCTGTGTAGATTTGCGTGTTTCTCTTGACTTCATTTTGGTTTTATTGTTAGGTGATTGGACCATATAGATCTGGCAAATCTTTTCTTCTTAATCAGCTCCTATCACTTTCTTGTGATGAAGGTGATTTACTTACGTTGTGGCTGCTATATATTTTACATAGAAAAGTTGCATTGTGAATGCATAACTTGCTTGCATTTTGGATAATCAATATCAGTTTTGTAAGTTTTATTTAACAGGTTTCGGTGTTGGACACATGCGAGATACTAAAACCAAAGGTATCTTGAATAAGATTTTATAAAATTAATGATTTTTGCTACGTGTGGTTTGTCCTCTCTGATCTTTCACTCTGCAGGAATATGGGTCTGGGGAATGCCGATAGAAGTGATGGTTGATGGTGTTAAGACATCTGTGCTATATCTTGATACAGAAGGATTTGAAAGCATTGGTAAATCAAATGTTTATGATGACCGATAATTTTTCGCTCTTCAAATAATCATTTATTTGGAGTTTATTGCTGAAGATTAGTCCGTCTAAATCCTTTCTGATGTTACTCCCCAGGATCTTTGCATTGGCAACTGTTATGAGTTCTGTACTTATCTATAACTTGCCTGAGACGGTTTGTTTTTCTGCCTGTAAAACTCTTATCTCTTTTCCTTGTTTTTCTGTATTTTCTGTTCAGCTATTTTTCCTCTCCGGCCTATGCAGAAGTTGCAATAGGCACTTTCTTTTCTGACTCTGCCAACACAATGATTAATGTTATATCTTTGTGTAGTATAATGATTGATATTTGCTTGTTTCAGGTCCGTGAAGCTGATATATCATGGCTCTCATTTGCTGTTGAGCTTGCTGAAGAATTCTATGGAAGGTTAAAAACTTTGATTGACTTATAAGATCTTGTTCTTTGACAGAATGCTCATGAGCTACAATGTTCTTTTCATTTTTTTTTCTTTTTACAGTTTTACCTTTCTTAAAATAATCATCCCTAACTTCTTTTTTGTATTTTCTATGCCTTCTCACACGGCAACAGAGTTAAGGTATGTCCTTTGAAATTTGAAGTATTTTCTTGTTTTGGACGCTTCTTATGGTAATTATCACCACTTCCATTCCCAAATTGTAGGCCATATATCTATCTATCTTCATTCCAAAATAATTGGCTACTTTCTTATTTTAGTAAATTAAACTTGAACTTTTTAAAATTAACCTTGATGCTACCCTTAACAATAACTCGCAGAAATAACTACATTGTCTTATTCAAGAGGTAAAACTTCAACTAGTAAACGATAGTTGTGGTTTTCTGTAACCCGATTCCTGAAAAATGAAGCTTATTCAATTGGCCCTCTAATTTGGGATGGAGGAATTATTGCTTTAGGTTCTGACATGAACTGAGATATTTATGCAATGGCTTTATTGTATCAGGGGGAGGATGTTGCTTTTGAACCTGCTAAGCTTCTACGGCTAATACAGCGTGATTTTCTGCGTAAGTTCTTAAAATCCTTTCATGGAGAAGCAGATAAGGATTTGATGATTATCTAATTACCTAAAAAGCATGTACATAATAACACATGTATTTGAGGGTGGATGTCTATGTTGCTTGAGGTCCTTAGCCATTGAAGAAATCAGTAAAGAAAGATACCTGAGACGAGGTCGGCTTGTAATGAAACTAAGGCCTTGCTGTGTAGATGTTATCTTAGCTGCATTGAGTGTGATGATTTGATTTCTATTATAAGGATGGTAGTGGGTCATGCAATCCTGAACTAATACATATTGCCAATTTGGTGCTTTGCAGAAGGGAGATCTGTGCAAGAAATGGTAGGTGAAGCTCTTAGACGTATCCCCAATCAAAATGGTTTGTTCTGTTCCTAGTTGCACTTGCCTATCATGTTAATGAGTTCATCTTGAGTCTTTTCTTATGGGGCTGTTACTGACTATGTGTCTTTTTGTGAACTTGTTCCTTCATAAGACAAAGATATTGAGCAGGTATAAATGCTTAACTAGATGAGTAGATTCTAGATATAAATGTATATGCTGCCATGATGACTGACTATGCTATGGGGAGAATTCACTGTTGAATACTTTTTTCTCAGGTTAACCAGATCCGTGAAACATTGGGTGTAATGGGTGACAGCAGCACAGCTTTCAGCTTACCACAAGTACGTTTTTTTTACGTATTTGTATTTCCTTGCATAGATGGTAGTCATCCCCTCCTTTGCCACCTTTGTGGTTTAATAGTTAATACTTCCTCCATTTATCTTTAGTTGTATCTAAAAGATTTGGTACGTTTGACAATGTAGAATTTTGAGGATAGCTAGCTATCTTTAATTATAACTTTGAGTAAAAATTATAAAGAGTTGAAATCTTGAAAATATGTACAGAGACATAGTGTCAAAAGTCAATATGATACAACTAATAAAGCAGAGGAAGTATAAGTGACCGTAGTCATTAATGATCAGTAGCCAAGGTGTTTGTGCGCGATGTTTGCTATTTTGCTTACATATTTCAACTCTTGTCAATATATTATCACGCATCCTTTAGTACATGCATTGAGCCATTGATAGTTGTTAAAGAATTTACTGGCATTCAAGTGAGAAATGTCAAATGTGTTGATTATGTGGTAGGTTGAATCTAATAATGTTTTTATTTGAAATTTAAACAGCCTCATCTACAGCGAACCCGACTCTGTGATATGAATGACACCGAACTTGATCCTGGCTATGTGAAAAAGAGGGATCAGATGAAGGAACTTGTCGCTTCTATTTTTCGCCCAAAAATTGTCCAGGGTAAAATGCTGAATGGGAAGGAGTTTGTGTCTTTTCTTGAACAGGTGCCTTTCTGTAATTTGCTTAACTATGAGTAAATAAATGCGATCTAGTTTGGTAATCTTTCTTGCAGTGCCTTAGGTAACACCTAGCGCCAGTATGTTGAAAAGTGACCATATCAGCTTGATTTAGATGTCTAGATGTGTGGCAAAGTATATTTTCTGCCTTGTCTCACTGGTTTTTCAAACCTGGACTTTAAATTTCTCCCATGTATTTGCATCACTTATATAAAGTATAAACTGACTGCCACTCTTTTAGCTTATGTCCTAGTGTGTGCACGTGTGTGTATTATCTTTACGACTGCCTGGAAGTTATAAGAGTGGGGACACCTTAATATGTCTGTACTAGAGTGGAGAAGATGATTGGGTTGAGAATTGAGATGGAAGACATTAATTTTGTCTTTCTTGATGTATTTTTGATTAAAAATTCTAAAAGAACTGTTCTTTTTGTTTTTTCAGATAATTGAAGCCTTGAATAAAGGAGAAATCCCATCCACTGGATCTCTTGTTGAGGTTTTCAATAAGAAAATTGTTGAGAGGTGTTTGAAGTTTATACAGTGAAAGGATGTCTATTTTTAGATTGCCTCTCTCTGAGAAATTGCTAAAAATAGCCCATGATGAGTCAAAAGGTGTTGCAATGAAAGCTTTTGACCAACAACATTTTGGTCGTAATCATGCTAAGAAATCAGTTGAACAAGTGGGTGAAGAAATTGAAAAGGTACATTTATCCGGTTGAAGTAGTATCATCACATGTTTACTTGGATGTGGGGTACTCGTGTTGCATATTCCAAGTGTCCACTCGATAATTTTATGAATTTTTTTTCATGTTTTTGGCCTGAAATAAAGTGTAAGTGTCTACACCCATGTTGGAGAGTTTAGGACCCGACATGGGTACTTGAGGTGAAATAAAAAATCCGAGTAACAGTTTAATTTCTAACTCCAGTTTTGCTAACTTTTCAATGAACACTAAACATCTTGCTGCATTATCTCCAACCAAAAAATCTTATAGCATCTTGTCTACTCCATCTGTTAGATTTTTTTTTTGAAGAACCATAGTGTCATTCTTGAAAGTTAATTGCCCTTTTCATTTCATTTCTTAGTTGTAACTTGTACCATAAATCGGGATGTTCTACTTGGTACACGTGCCAGAAATTCACTTCATTTTTCATGTTACTTTTTTGTCTTTTAGTTAGCAATGAAACTCGAAATATTCTAATTAGCAGAATTTTAGGTTATATTTGAAGTCTTAACAGCCTTTTTTTTTTTTTTGACTTAGTAGCACTCCTGTATTATTATTTTCCTATGCTTTGGGTGTCCTCGCTACAGCTTGAAATGATTTTGGACATTAGTCTGATGGTGATTTTTGCTTTTCATATAGGTGCAAAAGAATTATATAATGGCAAATGAATATAAATCAACAAAACTTTGTGAGATCCTGTACACAACTTGCGAGGACAAAATGGATCAACTTCAGGTGCTCCGACTGCCTTCTATGGCGAAGTTCAATGCAGGCTTTCTCAAGTGCAACGAGAGTTTTCAACAACTGTGTGTTGGACCTTCAAAAGCCGGTTATGAAATCCATATGATGAAGGCTATATTTCATGATTTATCATGTTTCACTTTAGGCTCTGGTTCATCTCACCTTGTTTTCTTTTTGGAAAAATAAGTTCACATGAGACATTATAATGAGTTACATAGGCTTCATTCTTTTCACCTGAATTACCTTTGTCTAAACTATTTTTCAATTGTAAATTGACCTTTGTAGCTGTTATCTGAGCTTCCCTAACCTATTTTGTATACAAAGCCATGATTTTACACGTTCAACTGGTTAACAACATATGTGCAGATGATGGGAAAATCACGCTCTGTATTTATCAAGGAATACAACAATAGGCTTCTTAATTGGTTGGTGGCATTTTCTTTGGTGATGGTGGTGGTTGGACGATTCATCATAAAGTTCTTTTTGCTTGCATTTTCTTGGAGACGTATACGAGGATGTTCAGATCAGCAGAATCTCGATATTACAATCCTGTGTGGCATGTCATTGTGAGTACTTGGGAAACCGTGGTGTATAATCCGGTCATCGATCTGGACAGGTAATATAAATTGAACTGTTCACTTGTCAAACCAAAAATTAAAGGCTCATTCAGTGTCACCGTCAGGTTCCAATTTTTGGTTTCAAGATTGTAAAAGTCTGATATAAGATTAAATATTAACTCACTTTACTTGTACCAATCATGTTTATGTCGAGGATTGAACAATTTTCTGGTTTTCGTAATTTTGATTTTAGTTTTCAGAAGAAAAAAAAACTCTGAATACTGTAAGCAAACATCGATAATAGATGTGCACAAAGTTATCATATGTACTATCCTATTTAATCTGAGTTCTCGTTCTCATTTGGTCTTTTTTTTGTTCACCAGGTGGGCGATTCCCCTTTGTGTGATGGTGGCTCTATTCATACTCTACTGGCGGTGTTACGGGAGAAATAAAAATTCGTCTAGGTGGTCTTTACCTTTGCACAACAGCAATAAAAGTAATTCAAATCGATCAAGAACAGATTAGCAGTATAGCCATGTTTTGTATATCATTGTTATGATTCCCTTGATTTGTTGATTTGGGTGAGCTTTTGGCTTTTTCATACATAGAGCTCTCTCATGAGTGGGATTTTGGGGTGCTTTTTATGGACCCTTTAAAGTCTTATAAACAGATTCAAGGATCAGACTTCAGGCATTGTCAGATCAATAGTGTTATCTTCTACTGTAGCATACCACCCAATCTGTATGATTATTAAGCTTAATGAAAGTGTACTTCATTGCATACTTTTAATTGCCTTAACATGGTCTAGTAATCTAAAGCAATTTTTTCTTCATGAAAGTTATCAAGTTTAATCAATTATTCAAACAAATGTGTCCATTTTCATATGTGATGGAATCTATATTACTCGGACTTGGGTACTTGTGTCAGATGCAGGTATGCTTCCAAGTATTTGACTCGGTAATACTATAAAAACTAGTTTTTAGGCTCGGGCTATTCCCCGGGTACTTATATATTTTATTTATTGGTATTTACATTGAAATTATGACACCAAATATTATTTGGTTTAGTGATTAAGACATTAATACACAAGCTTGAGGTCATGGGATCAAATCTTATACCATGCATAATCTAATTTTTTTATTTGTATGTGGAGTACATGAAGTCAAACTCTAAGGGACAGCGCCACGTGGCACAGTTCCTTGTTGAGGAACACCTTTTAATATATTAGTATAAATATTCTGTGATTTTGGCCTAAAATGAAGTCTCTATAGCCTAAAGTGTCGATGTTCTATGTTCTGACATGAGAATTTCAGATGAAACTGAATATCCTAGTGACAGGATAGAAGAACTAGCCTAACAATACTATATACATTATGAAGCTATAAGTTTATAAAAAACAATCATGAAATTTAGAATCTAGAAGTTTTCCACTTAAGCAGCCTAGTTTTGTGAAAAAACTGCTCTCGAGCTAGAACTCTGATGTTCCTCAACACATCTAAACTCATCACACCTTGTTCAAGAGCCTTATCCAATGCATATATCACATCATCTATAGCGTTATATTCAGCTTTGCAATCTGCCATCTTTGACTTATCACCAATTAATTCAACTTGAGCTATTGAAGCAGCATTTATGTTGTTCCTCACCCAATCCAGCAGCTTATCATGATATTCTCTCAGTTCCACCACTTTATTCTCTAAATTTTCATGTTCTTCCGCAAGACTACTAATTAAATGGTCTACTTTATTGCCCCTTTCTTGTAGCTTTGCTTGCTTGTTAGACCATGCCTCGATTTCATGTCGAAATTATCGTGATAAGATCATCAAGGATCGTCGCTTTCAATGTAGAAGATGGCATGGAAGGATGATCATGTTGGAAAAGGTGTACAAGGTTATGTACAAGTTCACATAAGTTACTCCGTTTTTTGTCCCAATCTAGTATGTAAGGCGGTGTAACAAAACCAGATGGATCAATATATGGATGACTGTTGTGAATTGGGCACTCAGGATTTGAAGGAATAAAGATCATGAGAGATATATAAGGGTAATTTTCGTGGAGCCATATGACGAGAGGCACTTCAAGTAAGAATTCTGAGACGTAAAGAAAGCCATTAACGTTTAAAATATTTATAGTGGTACCATGAAAATTAACAAAGGTATTTGATGACGGTATAAAAGAAGGAAAATCTTGAAAAAATTCGAGGAAATGATTTCGAATCACCCTTTTCTGATTAGGATCTTTATAGGAGAGTTCAAAGGTAGTAGTTTTAAAGAGTGATGTATCAATAAACTCCATTGAATATGATGTTGGTGTCATAGCAAATAACAAAAATGGAAAGATCAGAGATTTGATGTTGATAAGAAAAGGAAGATGTGTTTAAGTGATAATATATATATAGTAGTTTAGAAACTAATAAAGATTTGGGATGAAAAAGTCTTGATTCGGTTTCTAGTTACGTGGAAGTTTTCTTGCAATGCTAAGGGAGTTTTTAAGTCTGCTCTTCAAGTCTTAACTATTCCTGTGTGTTTGAGACACAACTGTAGAGCTAAAGCATATCAATAATTGTTGTTGTTCTCTTCGAGTATCACACGTCTCCACACATTGCCATTTCGTTTGTGTTTATACAGGCAAAGTTTTCATACATGTAGATCTCTGCCTTGCGTTTCTAATCAGCATTTGCTTTTGTTTGGGTATTGGTATCATGGTATTCCAAAACATAAACTCTTTTTTGCATATGTAAAGGCCATTATAAATGATGCTAGACTGTGCACGGAAGATTTGCACTTTTGCTTCCAGATGCAACAAACCTGTTTTGGTACAAGACTTTAACTTTTTGATTAGATAAATGTTATCTCAATGTGCTCGTAAGCTTCTTGAGCTTTGTTTTCAATCCAAAGTCCTACGTAAATTCTTTCATTTTCCACTTCCTTGCTGCTCAAATTGATTTCGTGATTTCAGATACTGCCATTTTTATTGTATCTTATGATACATTAGACTGCTAACTACTCATGAGTCATGAGTTGTTGCAACTGATGCAAGGAGTACTAAGAATTGATTTTCACATCAGACTGCTAGCTACTCATGATCCTAATTGCGATGTCCCATGCAAAAGAATTTTGACCACAAGCAAAACAACATGAAATGCTATAGATGAGTACAACATATTAATGAAAAGAACATTCTCTAATCATTGCAAAAAGTGTGATTTACACGTTCAAAAACATCACGGAAAAAAAAAAAAAACAAAAGACTAACTTGTGTGAGTTTAGAGTGAGGAGGTTTTTCTTCAAGGAAACATTACAGCAGTTTTTCACAGAGAGCAGTTTTTCAGAGAGAGCAGTATCTTAGAGGAACCTTGATATATCAACAGAGAGAGGAATTCCAAAAGTTTGGGGAGTGAGAATTGTGCTCATCTTGCCATAGAGTATGGCACTCACCACTGTCAAATTCCCATCTGCATCAGCTGTAAAATAGAGTAATAATTAAGATTAAACATCATAAATCATACCCAAATAATACATATCTATATAGAGTAGTTACCTGTTAATATATAATTTTCCTTTGGTGAGACTGAGAAATCCAGAATGGAATCAGTCTTTGCCTCGTACTTCTTCACCGGACCAAAGGTAGAAGCATCCCCCAATTGCCAGAGGGTCAAGCCTGAACTTGTCGAGGTAAGTAAGCTCCCTGATGGAGTGAAACATGTTTGGGAGTTTGATCCATGAATTTGTTGGAATGTTTCCAAATCATCATTCATAAGCTCTATGGACCCAGAATTGTTGACAGCAGCAATGTTGTGTCGGCAGCAATCCAAGTGGGTCAAGATCCCTCCATTCAGAAGTGTTTTATCCAACTCTTCCTTACCACTCAACATTGAGAACTTGTGAATCCTTCCATTGATCAACCCTGTGTATATGTAACGCTGTACATACATATACAAGTAGCATTAGATATTAGAGTAGTTTTAATACTCCTCAGGCTGCTAGTTGGGTGCTTAAATACATTTGTCAGGCCAAGTAAGAAATTACAAGGCAAATTGGTGGTGACTACTGCAAAGCTGTACAAGCTCATTCATGATGCAGGAGAAAAGAAGAATTGGTGCAAAGCTGTTTGGGATCATCATAACATCCCTAAACACAGTTGCATTGGGTGGTTAGCAGTTCTTAAGAGGCTGCAAACTAGAGACAGACTTCAGCAAATGGGGGCCATTAACACAGATCAATGTTTGATTTGTGAGAGCAACATTGAAAACCAAGAACATTTATTCTTTGAATGTTCATACAGTAAACAATGCTTAATGCAGATTAAAGATTGAATTGGCATTCAGGTCAATTTGATGAATTATACTCAGCTCATTGAGTGGTTACAGAGGAGGTGTAAGTCTGTCAGAGGAATAAATTTAGGAAACAGGTAATGATATCTAGCTTGCTTGCTCTGATGTACAAGATATGGCAGGAGCGCAACAATGCTCTAAGTTCAGTGTATTAGGAAGGTTGTACAGGAAGTTCAATACATAATGAAGCATAGAGTAAAGTCTAGAATTCCTAAAAAAATTAAGGCCATTGACATTCAATGGCTAGATAGGCTATGATACTTGTATAGTTGTTGAAGCTTTGTTTTACAAAGCGATAGGTTGTATGGGTGTTTGTTAATAATTCAATTTTTACTTACCAAAAAAAAGTAGCATTAGATAATTAACACATTTTAACTATCATTCATAATTTTATTTTCATATTACATTTACCTGCTCAGGTAAGAAGGTCATTGAGGTCACATTTGGGCCACAATCAATGGTGTGATAGGCTGACTTTTGGCGATAGTCATAAAACTTTATCGAGCTCCCTTCACATGTGTAGAAACATGTAGAGACCGGATCCACGGTGACAAGGCCAGCAGCTGAATTTACATTTAGCAGATCCTACATAAAACCACGCTCTTACCTTAATTTTAAGGTAATTTACAATAGAAAAAAATAAGTATAGGCACAGCATTAAAACAATTACTTACTGTTCCGGTGACTGTATCATATACGGAGAATTTGTCATCATCTAACAACAAAAATTTGTCGTCTTTCAGCAACCTAACTGTATGCCCTCCATAGGAATGTGTAGAAGTCCATGGCCCAAACATCGAAAATAACATCGTATTTTTTGATGAACATGCAATCCCACTCACATCGTATGCCATTTCTTCTTCTGTTCATTAAGGATGAGAAATGTTTATCAGGATAAAAAGAAATAAAAACCAAAACACCCGAGATGTCTTGTTAATAGCAATAAAGCAAATTACATAATATTGTGGTAAAAAGAAACAGAGAACAGGAGGACACTGGTACTTTTGCCGCTACTAGCACAAAGAACATATAGAAAGCCATTATGTAAACCCCTAACTAACTTTTCACTACTTAATTTGTGTTTCTCAAAACTATTGTTTAACCTTATTTTTACCGAGGACAATTGATTTTTGCGAATTAAAACAAAATCGCAATAGTTCACTATTATTGATCTATTATGCATTTCTGATTATTGCCGAGTAAAAACAGATTTTACTATAAGCAATTTAATGTAAGTTAAAGAGAGCAAGGCTTTAGTCATATTCGATCCATATACGACTAAAAGTTTAGAACAAGCACCTCAAAAAAAATCTATCATTTACAAACTTATATCCATTGTATAACTATAGCAAGCAATATTCTCTGTTCGAAAATAAAATTAAATCCACCCATCAATCATCATCATCTATTAGCGTTGACAATATGCAATCATCAAGAACTTCAACAAAATAAATTAAACCTGCACATCATCATCTATTACAGGAGGTATAGCAAATTCTACAATAGTTGCAAATTTAATCATGGCACATAAAGAAAGAGAAAAAAAGATTAATAGTGTTATCTTTAAAAGTACTTTATTTTGGAACTAGGATAAAAATAGGTAAGATATAATAGTGTTATCAAACACGCGGTAGCGCCATTTGCCTACATATAATACAAGTTGTTGTAACTACGTGAGAGAATAAAGGAATGAAGTTATAGCTAAGTACAACAGAAGATAATACAATACAAAAGATAATAATCTTCTAAGATACTCCTAAGAGTTTAAACTAACTGATCCTAATGTTGTATTCTTAATTCTTTTTCAATGTCTAGGGCTTATGTAAATGTAACTCCAGAAAAAGAAAATTAATTTTTTTGAAGATTCAATGTCAAAGATTTCGTGATTCTAAACAATATTAACTTTAATTCAGGGTTTATGTAAATGTAATTCCAGAAAAAAAAAATATTAATTATTTCCAAGACTCAATGTCAAATATTTCGTGATTCATCATAAACAATACTAACTTAATTCAGGGTTTATGTAAATGTAATTCCAGAAAAGAAAAAAAAATCGAAGATTCAATGTCAAAGATTTCGTGATTCTAAACAATATTAACTTTAATTCAGGGTTTATGTAAATGTAATTCCAGAAAAAAAAAATATTAATTATTTCCAAGACTCAATGTCAAATATTTCGTGATTCATCATAAACAATACTAACTTAATTCAGGGTTTATGTAAATGTAATTCCAGAAAAAAAAAAAAAATCGAAGATTCAATGTCAAAGATTTCGTAATTCTAAACAATATTAACTTAATTCAGGGTTTATGTAAATGTAATTCCAGAAAAAAAAAATATTAATTATTTCCAAGACTCAATGTCAAATATTTCGTGATTCATCATAAACAATACTAACTTAATTCAGGGTTTATGTAAATGTAATTCCGAAAAAAAAAAAAAAAATTCGAAGATTCAATGTCAAAGATTTCGTAATTCTAAACAATATTAACTTAATTCAGGGTTTATGTAAATGTAATTCCAGAAAAAAAAAATATTAATTATTTCCAAGACTCAATGTCAAATATTTCGTGATTCATCATAAACAATACTAACTTAATTCAGGGTTTATGTAAATGTAATTCCAGAAAAAAAAAATTAATTCTTTACAAGACTCAATGTCAAAGATTTAGTGATTCATCATAAACAATATTAATTTAATTCAATCTACTGTAACATTATAAAGGAAAAAAAACTTACCTGCCATTTTGAATCGCCGGAGTTCTGATAGAGGTAGTTCGAACGGTTCCTGTAGGAATATATAGATGCATATAGCGGAATTTCAGGAAACAATTTCCTAACATCTATCATAGGATCGCAAACATAATCAAACATATGAATCATTCAATAGGGATTAAATATCAAACCTTTGTAGCGTGATTTCCCCGTTGTATGCAAGCTTTGAAGATCCGAGAGCCCCAAGTGTTGCTCCTCTAATCAGTCCACAAGCACCAGTTGAACACCAACGTTTGCTAGAACGGAAGAGAAGAAAATCCTCTTGCTTTTAATGGTATAGGCGCCGGTTATAGGAATAGGATTTAGGGTTTCTCTTTCTCTCTCTAGTGAAAAGAAACTGACTAATGAACTGATCACCTAAACCCTAATATTATATCCTATATATAATAGAAGAGTCATAGGTTAGTTAGGAGAACTAATTATCCTCCTATTCCCCTTTGGACCGGCCCAATCCTAATCCTAAATGGATTTGGATTGCTTTGTCCAACTTGTGCTACAATGTGTGACCTCATAGGATTAATCTATTTTAGTTATAGGCCCAATCGATATTGTCCTATTAATCATATTTATTCTCTAGCAAGTAAATACGATTACTACAATAATTAACTTTATTATCTTCATAATAACATTCCTATTTATATTTAGTAATTGCCGGAATGTCTAAGGACATATTCCTTCAATCTCCCACTTGTCCGAAGACAAGAGCGCAATGTTAAATTCCTTAAGTCACTTAATGTCAAATTTGATAACACAATGTTATTCTCAAATTTTGTTCCTTGATCGCTGAGTTCGAACTGCTCAAATAAAGATTAACTCCTTAATCCTATTCCGCATGGCCATGCAATTTTCCAGTTCTCGCTCATCAAGAGGCCCGAGACACCATTCCTATTTAATAGGAGGACTTATCCACTCTTGTATGACCATAACTCCCACTCAATTCTTAGCCCACCCGATCACTTTGCCTTTATAACCTCCTTTTACGGCGCGGCGTTTAACAGTGTCAAAGTTAAACTAATTATATTGTGGTTATTAAGACATACTCATGTCTAAGGAATCCACTAAATATAGTAGTTTGATTCTACTTTTAGAATCTAATTAGGTCAAGTCTCAATGTATCAACTATACATCCATATAATCAATTAGACATCTCTATGTCTCCATAGCCCATGGAGCTGCGCTATCAATTAATTATATACTAGTCTTTTAAATAAATCGCTTATGTCCAATTTAGTGATTTAGACTAGGGACTTTAAATAAATTGTGATTTTCAGTTCACTTTATAGGATTCCATTATCAAAACGTTTTCGATAATCCTATTTGAAAACACAAATTATTTGGACATTTTATTTAATACTAAACCAAGCAATTAAATAAGAACGAAATTTTATTGATAAACATTCAAAGCATAATAAATGTCTTTACAATTGTAAACATGAAGTAAACAACCTAAAGCCATTCTCCCATATGCTTAAGCCCCATAGACCTAGTATGACACTCATGCTTAGGTTGAGCAAGCGGTTTAGTCAGAGGATCTGCTACGTTATCCTCAGTATGAACCTTGCTTACTTTCACATCCTCTCTACCAACGATTTCTCGAATGAGATGAAATTTCCTGAGCACATGTTTAGACCTTTGATGCGATCTGGGTTCCTTAGACTGAGCAATGGCACCATTTTGTCACAATACAACTCAATGCCATTCTCAATGCTAGGAACTACATCAAGCTCACCAATGAACTTTTTGATCCAAACAGCTTCCTTTCTTTGCATCAGCTGCTGCAATATACTCGGCCTCTGTTGTAGAATCCGCGATGGTACTCGCTTAGAGCTCTTCCGGCTCACGGCTCCTCCATTGAGACAAAATATGAAACCAGGTCGAGATCGGAAATCATCTTTGTCACTCTGGAAGCTTGCATCGGTGTATCCAGTAACAACCAACTCACTATCTCCACCATAAACCAAAAAATTATCCTTAGTCCTTCGCAAGTACTTAAGGATGTTTTTCGCTGCAATCCAGTGCGCATCTCCTGGATTTGACTGGTATCTGCTGCATATACTCAAAGCATATGCAACATCCGGTCGAGTGCATATCATGGCATACATAATGGATCCTACAGCAGAAGCATAGGGAACATTACTCATACGCTTGACCTCATCAGGACTCGAAGGACACTGAGTCTTGCCAAGTGCAATGCCATGTTGCATGGGAATGAAACCTCTTTTGGAGTTTTCCAGCTTGAACATTGCAAGAACCTTATCAATATAAGTTTCCTGACTGAGCCCAATTAGCCTTTTCGATCTATCTCTATAGATCTTTATTCCCAATATGTACTCTGCCTCTCCTAGGTATTTCATAGAGAAACAATTCTTAAGCCATTCCTTGACTGACTCAAGCATGGTCTTATCATTTCCTATGAGAAGTATGTCATCCACATACAAGACCAGAAAAGTAATACTACTCCCACTTAACTTCTTGTATACACAAGATTCCTCTTCATTTCTGAGAAAGCCAAATTTCTTGACTGCCTCATCAAATCTGAGGTTCCAACTCCTTGATGCTTGCTTTAGTCCATAAATGGACTTCTTAAGCTTGCATACCCTCCCTGGATTTTTTTAGATCTTCAAAACCTTGAGGTTGTGTCATGTACACATCCTCTTTCAAGAATCCATTCAAGAAAGCGGTTTTGACATCCATCTGCCATATTTCATAGTCATGAAAGGCAGCAATCGCAAGGATTATCCTAATGGACTTCAAAGATGGCTACTTGGTGAGAAGGTTTCATCATAGTCAATACCATGAATTTATTTGAAACCTTTCGCCACCAACCTTGCTTTGAAAACACTAATGTATCCTTCCTTGTCTGTTTTCAGCTTGAAAATCCATTTGCATCCAATGGGTTTTACCCCATCAGGCAAATCAACCAAGTCCCATACTTGATTTTCAGACATGGAATCCATTTCAGATTTCATGGCCTCAAGCCATCTTTCGGAGTCGTGACTCTCCAAAGCATCTTTGTAGCTAGTAGGTTCTTCTGATTCTAAAATCGTTATTTCAGAACTTTCAGTCAAAAGGAAATCAATATATCTCTTTGACGGAATGATGGTCCTACTAGATCTACGTTGGGGAACAACAGAAGAAGTTTCTACCTCATTAGGTTGAGTGACTTCACACGGAGTATCTCCAAGTGGGACGGTAGGAGGTACGTGAATTGAATGCACCGCCTCCTGAGCATTTTCATGCCGGGCCGCCTCTGATGAGGTGTTAACCTCATCCATTTGTTGCTCATCTCGAATTTCTTCAAGATATACATTTCTCCCACTTGTTTTTCTGGAAATAAACTCCTTTTCCAGAAAGACACCATTACGAGCAACAAACACTTTGTTTTCGCTTTGGTTGTAGAAGTAGTATCCCTTAGTCTCTTTTGGGTAACCGACAAAGAGACATTTATCGGATTTGGGTGAAAGCTTATCAGAAAGTAAACGTTTTACATAGGCTTCACAACCCCATATCCTTAGAAAAGACAATTTTGGAACGTTTCCAGTCCACATTTCATATGGTGTCTTTTCCACTGCTTTGGATGGTGCTCTGTTAAGTGTGAATGCCGCTGTTTCAAGCGCAAATCCCCAGAATGAAATAGGAAGATCAGCAAGACTCATCATGGATCGAACCATATCAAGTAGAGTTCGATTCCTTCTTTCAGAAACGCCATTCAACTGTGGTGTTCCTGGTGGAGTCCATTGTGAAAGTATTCCACAATCCTTCAAATGATCACCAAATTCTTGCGATAAATATTCACCACCACGATCGGATCGTAATGCCTTAATTTTCTTCCCAAGTTGGTTTTGTACTTCATTCTGGAATTCCTTAAATTTTTCAAAGGATTCCGACTTATGCCGCATGAGGTAAACATATCCAAATCTGCTCACATCATCGGTAAAAGTAATGAAGTAACTGTACCCTCCCCTAGCCAACGTACTCATAGGTCCACACACATCCGTATGTATGAGGGCTAAAAGGTCATTGGCTCTTTCACTTGAACCTGTGAAAGGAGACTTTGTCATTTTCCCCATCAAGCAAAACTCGCAAGTATCAAATGAATCGAAATCAAATGATTTGAGAATTCCATCTTTATGAAGTTTCTCAATGCGCTTTGAGCTTATGTGGCCTAATCGACAATGCCATAGGTATGTAGGGTTTGAATCATTTGTTTTATGTTTCTTGCTGTCTATGTTATAGATGTGGGTTTCTAAGTCTAGCACATATAAACCATTTGATAACTTAGCGGAGACATAGAACATATCATTCAAATACGCGGTAACAACAATTGTTCTTTATTGTAAATGAATAACCTTCGGAATCCAAAACGGGAATCGAAATAATGTTCTTTGTGATAGCGGGAACATAATAACAATTATTAAGTTCTAAAACTAATCCCGAAGGTAAAAGTAGACTATATACTCCCACTTGCCAATGTAGCAACTCGTGCTCCATTGCCAACGCGAAGATCTACTTCTCCCTTTCCCAATGTTCTACTTCTTTTGAGGCCTTGCATATTACAAATAATGTGCGAACCACAAGCGGTATCAAATACCCAAGAAGCAGAAGTTGCTAAGTTAATTTCTATAACATACATATCTGAACTAGAAACTCCTTTCTTTTGATCCTTCAGATACTTGGGGCAATTACTTTTCCAATGACCAACATTGTTACAGATGTAACAATAGTGCTCATCAGCAACTTTTGGTTTTGGTGTAACGATTCCCAAATCCTTTTCAATTGCAATGAAACGTTCAGCATTCAATTTGTCCTTCGAAAGGACGGAGCGCAAATTACAAGTAGAATTGTTGGTGTTGATATTGTTGTTACTAGACATAATTACTACAACAAAAGAATAATAAAGCAAGATTCAATCAATGTTTATCAAGAAAGCAATAATTAAACAAATTTTAATTACTACTACCCTTTATTCAAAATGAAAGTCCCCTATTGAATAAAGAAATAACCAAGATCCCCTCCCACTACAATCAAACGGACTTTGGCCCTGCCTTCAATTTATAGTAGTTGAGGTAAGTAAACACTTTACTAATTATAGATAATTTATAATTCTTGGTAGACAGGTTAACAACTCCTTGTTTACTCCTATCTCTTAGCTTCAAAACCCAAAACTTTGTCTTTTGATGATTTTGTTGAGTTAAACCAAACATTAACATGTAAGTTTCAAAAAACCTACCCTACTATCCCCGGAACTATGAGCAACACCCTGCTTTGGCAGAACCTATTACTCATGATCTAAGGCTTTATAGGTGTTGTTTGGGAAAGCAGTTAAACTCAATATTACTTTTGGGGACCTAAGTTTACTAATATGGTCAATTAATAGTGAACACATGAATCAATTAACCACAAAACAAACTTAGAAGCAAGCATTTAAACAAAATAAATGCAAGAGAATTATAAAAGCAATAATTAAATGATCTAGTATGGCCCCTATACTTAGGAAAATAACTAATCTTCATGAGTCCTCCCTTGAATCTCCATGGATCACCATCCTTGAAACTCCTTGGATCCTCATGCTCGATTACATAATTTGAATTAAATAAATGACGAAAATTGAAAATTACAAAAATACAAACGATTCGTAGATCGTATTTAATTTACATTCAAATATAACGATTCGCATATCGTATTTACTATCTAAATTTGGGCCATACTAGTCATAACATGCAAAATATAATATCAAATATATTACATTAAACATACATGCATTTATAATATCAAATAAAATAAACACAAACGATTTACTTATTAACAATTAATAAGCAAATAAAACTTTCCATAATAATCATAAAACTTAACAAATTTAAGCTAAAAATTATTTAGGAAACTTTATTATTTTAATTCAATTACTTATTTAAATATGGCAATAATCTTTATTATTCACAAATTTGCAAAATAGGAAACTTTTGGATTTATGCTCAACATTAGAAAATCTGAATTTTCTTTAAAACAAATTTTTTTTTTTTTTTTTATTAGTACAGTTGACTGTTGACCAGCAGCAAGCTGCCAGTCAACAGCCAAGTAGGAAATCTGACCAACAGTCACTAAAACGCAGCACGATACCACTGTAGGAATATATAGATGCATATAGCGGAATTTCAGGAAACAATTTCCTAACATCTATCATAGGATCGCAAACATAATCAAACATATGAATCATTCAATAGGGATTAAATATCAAACCTTTGTAGCGTGATTTCCCCGTTGTATGCAAGCTTTGAAGATCCGAGAGCCCCAAGTGTTGCTCCTCTAATCAGTCCACAAGCACCAGTTGAACACCAACGTTTGCTAGAACGGAAGAGAAGAAAATCCTCTTGCTTTTAATGGTATAGGCGCCGGTTATAGGAATAGGATTTAGGGTTTCTCTTTCTCTCTCTAGTGAAAAGAAACTGACTAATGAACTGATCACCTAAACCCTAATATTATATCCTATATATAATAGAAGAGTCATAGGTTAGTTAGGAGAACTAATTATCCTCCTATTCCCCTTTGGACCGGCCCAATCCTAATCCTAAATGGATTTGGATTGCTTTGTCCAACTTGTGCTACAATGTGTGACCTCATAGGATTAATCTATTTTAGTTATAGGCCCAATCGATATTGTCCTATTAATCATATTTATTCTCTAGCAAGTAAATACGATTACTAAAATAATTAACTTTATTATCTTCATAATAACATTCCTATTTATATTTAGTAATTGCCGGAATGTCTAAGGACATATTCCTTCAGTTCCCACTTTCCAGATTCTTCTTTAGAGAGAAGTGAAAGAAGAGTTGATGAATTGATGTTTTTTGTTTTTCTTGAAAGTAATGATTTGATGTTTTGGGTATTAAAAGGAGAGAGAAGAGAGGAACAGAGTAGAGAGAAGAAGAAAAAATGAAGAATAGGGGTCAAAATTCAAAAAAGGGCGAATGACATTAACCCAAAATAAGGCTTTCTTACAAATAATTTCTCACCTTGCTTTAGACACTCTAATACTACTCTGAACAAATTTTTAGGTTCGGTCTCTCATACAATGATCCGGATTATTGTTAAAAAATATCATTTAATGTTACATAGCTTATTCTATACTAATATATTATGCATGGAGGAGGATTCGAACACTAGACCTGTTATCATTACCATCTTAACTAGCAATGAGTTATGAGATATCTCTCCATATCAATATATAAATCACTCATTTAAATATGAAAAAATATTAATGAAAATAGACAGAAAAAAAGAGTTTGAAACTTTCTCAAATGCAAATAAAAAATAAAGTACTCAATGTATGGATCCGGGGCATCGCCCAGGCCACACATTAGTTAGTATATTAATTTGACTTCGTGGTTGAATCTTATATGAAGCATGTTTCTAATTTTTTAATTTGCATAATGATAACATGGAATGAAACAACTACAATATATTAGTATATATATACCGTAAACATTCGTTATTAATATCATGATATAATTTTTTTTTATGATATGATATAATTTTTTTTATGGTACTAGATTTCACCTTATACCAATTTGTTGACTTTTTCCCCTAAAAAAAAATTTGTTGATTTTTTAATTAATACCTATAAAGTGTTTGATTGGTGCAAAAATTGGATTTGTACTTCTCGTTTCACTAAAAAAATTTAACTAGTACAAATTTCATAAAATTTATGAATTGGTACAAAAGTTTACTTTAAGTGGCACTTCTAGTGCTACCAAATAAACCATTTTTAGTAACATTTTTTAGCTTCAATTTGCTTAAATATCAAACACAAATTATTAGAATAGGCGGTCTAATTTTAACATAAAATTAGACAAACTCAAGACTGAATTTTTCTAACAAGTCCATTCCATTTCACTCTAACCCAACACTATCCTAGTCATCCATTCTCTTCTCCTTTCTTTTTTTCTTGATTATCGAACTACAACAAATAATTTCAAAAAATTAACTCGGTAGTCTTACTGAACGGATTAAACTAGTCACTATATTAAAAAAAAGGTGGCATGTTCTCTTCTTAATGTTGGGCTTGAGTCGTGCCTAATTTTATGTTAAAATTAGGCGGTCTCTTACAAGACTAACTGAATATCAAATTATCCACTATCAAATACTATCAATTTAGCTAGCTTTCTACGATTCGAGGTTGATACTCCCTCATCAACTTTAATTATATTATAAATAGAAGTATTTGAACTATCATCCTTGAAAATCAAATGAGAAGTAAATACAACTTTCGATTATAAGATTATTAGAGGTTCAATTCCATTACACCAACTTTATTGATGCAACATAGTCTATATTACTGATGACGAGTTTTCTTGTGGATTGAATCTCCTAATCTTTCTACTTTATCAAGATTGTACCTTTTATAGGCTAGTAAATAGTAATTCTGTAGATAAAAAGTCTTGTGGATTGGATCTCCTAATGTTCCTACTTTATCAAGACTAGTTGTTGGCCCGTGCGCTATCGCGCATGGTTCCCCAAAGTAGCAAAATTTATGCTTTAAAATTTATGGTGTTATTATTTTGGACAAAGTATCTTAATTATTATTGGTTAATGTAATACTTCCTCTGTTATTTAATAATTGCAACATGCAGCTATTGCGCATAGCATATATGCATATAACCCTTGTTAGTGCAAGCCCCCCAAGGTAGCGAAAATGGTGGTGAATAACTACATGCAAGTATTCGCATAATTGATTTAAGCAAAACCAAAACATCTAAACTTGGTAGTTAGGAAGATAAAGTAATTAGATAGCATAGCATATATGCATATAACTCTTGTTAGTGCAATGTATTTTTGGGTTACAAAATACGTGTAGGGTTAGTGTTCGCATCCTCTAAAATGTCCTTGAATCATTGTTATATCTATTACAAGAACTCAATCATGCATGCCTATTAGCAAAAGAGATTAGTTCATATTAGGCGATGATTAACTATAAGGGCTACACTGTTAACATGTAGCGATTGTTTGTTAAGCGAGTTTACTTTATGCCCATAAGGTGTTTTTTATCAAGACTATTAAGCATTGTTTATATGGTTTTAATGTTAAACATTTGCTATAAAAGAGGTAATTTAGCATACAACGCAAGGAGAGTATATGTATATACCCAATATAAGTAATAAGATATAAATATGTGTCATATGATGTTTAGTAGTGGAAAAGTGTATTGGTATTATTTAGAACAGTTGTATGTGTAATGTATAGCAATACATTGTACAGTGAAACTATTAGAAAAGAGATCACTAACATCGAATAATAATGGCTTTGTACAATTGGCCTATGCTTTTGAAATAATGGATAATGTAGTTAGTAGTAGTAAATTAGGTAATTGTTAAAAGAGTTTTTTGTCAGAGAGAACCTTTTAAAAACCACTTTTTGCGAAAGACAACCTTTTAAAATTTTTTGGGCAACTTCAGACCTTAAATGTAATTTTTTTTGTTGGAAACAACCTTGGTCTATTTCCCGGCGTTGACCAGCTGGATTCCGGCGTTGACTCGTATTTTGCTTCATTTCAACCTTTTTCCCTCCATTTCTCCCTAATTGTTACCCATAACCACCACCCTACATCATCTTCAACCCTCGCACCACCGACGAAACCATTTGCTAGTCATGCCTCGCCATGCCCCCACCGACAACCACCACCACTCCACCCAGAAAACTCAAACCCACAACACCTTCAAAACTCAAACCCACTATTCAAACTGCCACCACTATCGTATTCGAACCCACAATTCGATTTGCCACCACCATCATCTTCGAACCAAACACCCAGAATGCGCCATCACCACCAAGTGACATGATTGTGAAGAGGGGAGAGAGAGAAGGGGGGTTTGGGTTTCGACTATGTTGGTGGTGGTGCTATGGTTGGAGGTTGATTTGGGGTTTGGTGAAGAAAGAGACGGTGGTTGATGGGTTTCGATGTTGGTGGTGGAGGTGGTGTGGTTGACGTTGGTGGGCTTGGGGTTTGGTGAAGAGAGAAACAGATTATGTGGTGTGGTTCGGGTGGGGTGGTTGGGGGTGGGGTGGTTGGGGGTAGGGTGGTTCAAGTGGTCTCGGGGTGGGGCTAGGGCTGAGGCGAGGGTGGTTCAGGTGAGTAGGGGTGAAGGAGGAGGGAAAGGGTTCAAATGGAGCAAAACACGAGTCACGTGCAACTCACATGACTGACTTATGTGAGTCAACGCCGGAAAATAGACCAAGGTTGTTTCCAACAAAAAAATTTACATTTAAGGTCTGAAGTTGCCCAAAAAATTTTAAAAGGTTGTCTTTCGCAAAAAGTGGTTTTTAAAAGGTTGTCTCTGACAAAAAACTCTTGTTAAAATTAGCTCACGTAAATGACTCAATAGTTCTAAGCTACTATTTTTATGGACAAATAAAATATCTTAGACGACTATTATGAGTTAAGGGTACATTTAGGACCCAATTCTATTAACATTTTTACAGTTGAGGACCTATTTTTTTTTTGCACCGTTTAGGAATCAATGTCATTTTCCGATGCGTATTTATAATTATGGTTAAGCATGGATGTTAAAGTAAATAAAATGTCAAAAACCAAAAAGCACTGATTTGGCTTATTTGCAACTAACCTTATTGATTGTATTTGTTTTAGATATGCCAATTGACAAATTCCTGAGAAAATATGGCAATATCCCAAGCGAAAATTAACAAATTGTCAACTGGTGGCAATCTATCCAAAAGAGTACAACAACATGACTAATATTCAACCCCTAGTAATCACGGTTTTCATTGTAAAAAAATTCAAATATTATTAAGGAGCTCACTTTCGTGACCATCAATAAAAAGAAATTTTGCCAAAAAGGATTCATCAAATATTACAAGAATACCTAGCCTTGTAATTGGCCAAGTATAGTATATGGATGGCGATGCACAGTTTTTCTAAAGAGCCCCTAATAATTAGTACATACTCCACTAATATATGTTTGTTAGAAAAGGCGGTGGTTTGCAAATAGTCTACAGGCCCCCTTTTAGGAACATGTATCATGAATTCATGATGATGCATGCAAAGTGTTCTAAATCGCTACAAGTTCGTTTAAGAAGCCCAAAAGTTTCAGCTATAAGTTGTAGGCTTGACAATTTTATACAAAAGGCAGGTACACAAATGGATTCCCCGACCTGGGCATGGGCCGGGCCTGTTCATGGGCTCGGCCCGCGAGCTTGATGAAATGGCGGGCTCGAGCCCGTGAGTAGCTGGCCGTGCCAAGGCTGAAATTTCCATATTTTGTCCACGGCCCGAGGGCCAGGCTCGTGCCTCCTACGGGCCTGGCCTGTGTGTTTATGTTGTTTTATTAGGATTTTTGGAAATTTTAGGCTAAAAAACAAAGAAAAAGAGCGTTCTATAGGCGGGATCGTGCCGGTGCGGGCCTGAAATAAAATTTCTTGACCGTGGAAGGCCCACGGAGCAGACAATGGGCCGAGCCGGGCCTTGAGTGGGCTAGTGTTGGGTAGGGCCCAAATCGTGCCGGGCAGCGTACTGGCCCGGCCCATGCCCACCTCTCATGCCCGGTACTCCTACTCCGCGTCTCTGCCTCATTGCCATGAGAAATAGTATTCAAATTTTTGCTCAACAATACATTGCTCGAGCTGCTACACAGCGTACAAACTTCATCTTCTTAGCTTCTAAGAAGACCTGGATCCACCAACAGTGACAACTTCTCTTGGTTTGTTTCTGCATAAAAAAAAATCCTTTTTTTAGTATATTGACTTGCAACATTCATAAGATGTTCACTATAGTACACACATTAAGAAAATGAAGGGGTCCAACAGACACAAAGGAATTTGTAAATAAATCATAAAAGAATCATAATAAAAAAAAGTACATAGGAAAGAGAATATTAGTAACTAAAAGTGTTTTTCTCATTATTAGCTCCCTTACGGGCAACTGACAACCGTACCTAATGCCTGCATATTTTGAAGACTATAATCTGGTAACATATACAAGGAGACTAATTAATGGTATAAGTACACACTAAGCTCTAATAGTTTCATAGTATAGAGTATATAAATCCAACGATCAAGTCTGAGTGATTTTTTTTATCACTACCACAGTTATTCTCGAGTATTTTGGTTTTTAAATATGGTAAGGGTTGAGGGTTAGGAACCTGCAGATACCATGCAGCAAAAGCAGTATTGAGAAAATGGCCAAACATTTTCAACTGAAAGCTACAAGCCTACAACGAACTATCTAAAAAAACAGCTAGCTTTGGAGAGTACATGTAATACCCCGAATTTTAATCTCGTTTTATTAGCTACTAATTATGTTTATTAGCATAATTACGTCCTAAAAATTTTCGAAATTATTCTGATGAAGGTTATTTTCTAAAATAAGTAAATTTACTTTAGTTATACAAAAATAATTTATTATGATAAATGATTTTATAATATGGTTTATAAATTTAATAAGAAAAAGAAAGAAAAGAAAAAGGAAAGACACCCCCCTCTACTTTCCTACCCCGACACCCCGCCGCCCTCTTTGTCCCTAAGCTTACCACTACCATTCACCATCTATCCACCTCCATTAATGTCTCCAAATTTCGTTCTATAAATGCTCAGTAATTGAGCTTTGAAATCTCACAACAACAAAAATCACAAAGAAATTCTTCTCCTCTCTCTCTCCTCTGTTCGATCTATTCCTCTGCTTCGTCTTCTCCACTGTTGCAGCACCGCCGGTTTCGCGACGCACCACCACCCTACTGCCGCAGCCCTGCCTCGTCGCCCACTGCTCGCCGGAGCTTCCTTTTCCCCGAGCGACGCTGCCGCCCTACTGCTGTTGTGCGTCGTTGTTGTTGTTGGTGTTGTTGCTTGTTGTCGTTGTGTTGCTGCTGCTGCTCGTTGTTGTTGGTCACTGTTGCTGTTGTGGTGCCACTGCTTGCCGCCGACCTCCTGTGCGTCGCCTGCACTGCTCGCCGGAGCTCAGCTCCACTCCTTTGCTCCTCGCTGCTCTTAGTAGCAGAGGTATAACATACCTCTTTGTTTTAAGTTCTGATTTTTATTTTGAAAGTTTAAGCCCAAGTTTCCATATGTTGAGTTAGTTTAGTTTGGGCCTAAAATCGACTCAAGTTGTTAAAACCATTTTCTTTATTTCGGTTGGGCTCAAATCAGATTTATATAATGTTAGATAAAGTTACTTAGCTAATTGTTGGGCTAATGAAGTCTAATTAAAAACTGATTTCCATTAGTTAAACCAAGTTAGTTTAATTATTGCATGAATTTGGTTGGGCTTAAGTCAGATTTGGTTAAATAAAGTTATTTAGTACTTAGTTGGGCTAAGCATGAAGATAATAAACTGATTTGTTATTTACTTAATTATGCTGAAATATTTGAACGAATGTAGGAAATGGTCATAAATGTTTTTCATGTGAAATAAGTTTAAATTCACTAATCAATATATGTTTATATCACTTTTAAACAAAATGTTTTAAGTAGTACAAATCAAAGAGGTTTAAATGACTCGACTTATTAATCTCTTATCTAGTTCCATTTGAGTAATTCTAAGTCATAGGTTATATTATGACACTTTGGACTTATAAAATTGGAGATGATTTAAGCTAGAATCATTTGGTTGTTTAGGGGCTAGTTTCTAATTATGGGTTATGTTGTTATAACTTTGAGGAGGATATATGTATGATTCTTGGAGATTGATGAATGACGGTACTTAAGGAGTAAAGGAAAGGAATAGCGTATGAGGTAACCTTTCATGTCCAGCAAATATGTGTATACCCGTATATGATATATGTGATGTTTTATATGTATATGCATGAATACAAGTACATGATGCTGATTATGTGATATGACTATGTGTTACAATTTATGTGGCATGATGAAATACGATATGATTCAATTATGTCTATGTATATTATGAATGATGCTGTTTATGACTTATGGAATCTGATTATCATAATTTATGGGTGTTGTTCGGAAATATGACTATATGCAAGTTTGTAAAAGTGGATGGTTCTGCTGGCTTGTCATTATGAACTGAACTGGCAAATGGGCAAGTTACAGGTGGAGGAATTCTGTTACGATATACGAACGAACACGGACCAAAAGGGTCATATGATGATGTTATATTAATGTTACGAATTACGAAAGTTATGATATGTCCAAAACCTGTACTTGCCAATGAACTACGCTCACGCAAATGGTCATTGCCGGCAGACTATCTAATGATGATGTTTTCTGATAGTATTTCCGAACAAGTACCAATATGATGTGATATATGCCTGTGCATGAAAATGTTTACGAACTAAAACCGTTTTTACGACCTGGAGTGAAGTTACTGAGTTTTCAACTCATTTTAGGTTATTTTCTGTGTTTTCTCTTTTCCCTACTTTATGAAATTATTCAGGTATCATGAAGATAGCGCAAGATCGGTTATGTCAGTAATGCTCCGGAAAGATTAAGTTGAAGCGACTCTGTATATATATATTGGGGTATTTAGAATACTCTGTGTTTATGGGTAATAATTATAGCTTAAAAACGATCATTTGTATGTTTAATAAGCCGTTTTAGGCTATTTATATTATTAGTGGGCCATAACCCACAGGCTTAAGTTGTGCTTCCGCTGACGATTAAGGTTATGTATTTTCGGGGCGTTACAGTACATGCCAAGCAAAACTTGGTACTTTTAGAGTGGAGATACAAGCCTCCTTCAAGCAGAATGGTAAATAGACTTTTTTATGAACCTTAACAGAACGTAATCGCTCCACATGTTGGCTTCTAATCTAGAGCTTTTATTATCACTATAGAAGAATCTTTTTATTTATCTTTAGAAGTACAAATTGCTCCTCAATCATCATCAGCCATGCTCATCTAAGCACCAAATTTTGCACAAGGCTAAACTCAAAATCAGCTTCGTACATTTTTCTTAAACGCATTCAATAACATGTAAGCCAGTTCACCCACAAAAGAGTATTGTTGCACAATAATGCACAATAAAATATAGAAGAAGAAACAACCCCCTTGGGGCCTAAAGTTAAATTAAAAGGAACAAAACAGCAAGCCCAAACTTAGTTCCCCACGATATCCACCAATAAAACCATGCCATATAAAAACTCTCGACTTTTACAAACTCTCACAACAAGCATAAACTTAGTTTCCCACGAGATACCACTAAACTCAAACCAGGGCAAAGCATACTTTTCAATACATGGTTAAGACTTAAGATGATATGACATGCCTCCAATAAGTTCAATATAGAAGTTAAATGCAATTACAATGAACTATGGAGCTACCACAAGGTACTTATTATGCGCGAAAAGCTTACCATCACAAGTTCAATTGATTCTGCATCTTGAGCAATGTATAAAATCAGAAGCTTGACTTGGATATAAAAGATGAGGAGAACTAAAGGCTACCACCATTAGAAGCACTCCCCTTTCAAGCACAAATTGAGTTTGATCCTCTTTATCTTTTTAATGACACTCCAAAGTCCAAACATGGTGTTCTTGTCAAACAGAGATACCCACATATTCCTGTTAAGTGAATCTCATCACTCTTTCATTCGACAGTCGGCAGAGATTATTCTTAATTGCTTTGAACTAAATCCTGCATAAATAAAAGTTATGCTTTCGATAAACTTATATATAGGCACTCCCAAAAACAAACTAAATTTAATCCTCTTTAACTTTTTAATGAAACTCCAAACATGGTGTCCTTATCAAACAAAGACTGTCCTCAAAGAGCTAATCAGAGATTCCCACATATTCATGTTAAGTGGATCTCGTCACTCTTCCACTCGACAGTCAACAGACAGTATTCTTTAATGGACTATAGGACTCAAAATATTTGATTCACTTTTCTAGTTATAATTTCCTAATTTTCAGGTATGCTGTTTGTCAGATTTCAGATTTGTGATTGCTATTAAACTGCATTTACTAATGCTCTTCCAATGTTGATATAAGACTAACATGAATTG
Source organism: Beta lomatogona (assembly GCA_947646795.1). NCBI lineage: Eukaryota > Viridiplantae > Streptophyta > Magnoliopsida > Caryophyllales > Amaranthaceae > Beta > Beta lomatogona. The sequence goes on from CANSNZ010000418.1 coordinate 1,241,857, forward strand.
AGAACTAAAAAAAGCCTCATCAAACCCTCAACTGTAAAAGGTTTACTAAAACGTCTAAAACATATGTGCACCGCAAAGTGAAAAGTTCATGGCACAGTGTAATACCGTGTAAATTCGAACGTAGACAACATTATAATTGTATCAACATTAAAATTAGACCAAAATTCATGTCTTGTTTCTTAAAATATCATGGACATTACTTCTGAATATCAACCTAGGACAATCATAGGATCATAAGCCATTAACTGGATACCTCCTTAAACGGAAGACCCACAGCATGTCTTTACTGTTATTTGCATCAGGTTTGCACATCGGGTAGGAAATCACATAATGTCAGAAGTTTAAAGATCTTATGGAAGTTTACATTAACTTGAAGAATCTAAAATAGAATCTCATATCATAGAAATGTTCAAATAACTTTAATTACGATAATGGAGCCCTAACTACAAGTGACCCACAACCAAAGCTAAAGATTTTTTTGGAAAAAGATATTTCATAGAGCAACAAACATTATATCAGTAACTATCACAAGAAAGAATATAAAGAGAATACGACACCCCCAATTTGCACCCTAACAGCAACAGCTTCAACAAAGGGAGCTTCAAAAGCCCTTGAAGTTTGCAGCATGCTTGTGATTGCTACTCCGTCCATGGAAAACATTTTACCAGCACACAATCATACAATCATGATTTGCTAATTTTCAAGTTATGCTAGAGAATTAATGAATTTCCCTGATATCAAGTGCTATTTGAAAAATTACATACAAAAAAATCTGAATTCTTGCTCAAATATGTAAGATCCAAGTTTTCGATCTTAAATACTACACTTAAAATTCCAAAAGGAAGCGGGTTAACTCAATTTATCGTTAAGTCACAAAAATTTCGGTGCCAAACGCTGAAAAAGGTTACCTAATTCAACAAAAAAGTGAACATCCAACAACTGTTTAGCACATTAATCGAAGAATACCTATCGCCCTTCTTCTCTAATTTAGTTCTACACATTTTAGGAAAGCCGAACTATCTTTATTTCCATATGTTTCCCACTCCCTTTTTTAACTCACTTCTCCTAACTTTATGCTTCCCTAAGATAATTTATAGAATAAATTAATGAATTGAGTTAATTTGTTTTTTGGAGCAACTCTCTCATTTGAATTCTAATCATTCTCACTACTTTCTTTTACTTCTCTTGAATCTACACCTCTAACTTTTTAACTCTTTTTCCTTCCTCACGTCCTTCCACCAATCCTATCCAACATTTGATAGTACCAAAAGCTTCTCGAGTAATTTAACTTATATCACTGTCATGATGTTACTACTCCATCCTTGAACCCCCCCCCCAAAAAAAAAAAAACCCAAAAAGTAAGCTTCTTAATCAATAGAAGTGAGTAGCAGCGTCATGTAAGTTCTCAAGCATTTCACTGATCCAACAATACATTTTCAATTTATCGTTAAGCCACAAAAATTTCACTGTTAAACTTTGAACAAGGCAACAACCCAAATAAAAAAAAATGAACACCCAATAACTGTTTAGCACATTAGTCGAAGAATACCTTTTCTTTTATTTTAGTTCTAATGTATCGCGTTTTTCCAATTCACCTCGATGTGTTCTTGTTCTAATTTGGGGTTGTTTGTTCTTCAATAGATTTTTAGATTCATCAATAAAGCTGGAAACCCACCTCGAGAAACAACAGAAAAATTATGATCAAATTACACCTCAAAATGCTAGAAGAGCTATATAAAAATGGACAAATAGAGTATAAGAAGTTACGAATTGATAGGATGTGGGGTATTGATCCCCATACCTCTCGCACGCTAAGCGAGCGCTCTACCTGTCTACCGTATGAGCTACATCCACATATTTAAAGTACAGAAAAGTGGGAGAAAGAGGAAAGAAAAAAACAAGAATAGGAACTCTAATTGAAGATTGAACAAAACTATATATATAATCTTATGCCAAGGCAAATCTAGTGAGCCCTTTAGCTGCTACTTTGGATCATAATAGATAATTAGTTATAACCTTTTATGTTTCTAAATGATTCAAGCACCTCTGGTTTCATCATATCTAATATTATCCATTGGTAATGCACTAACTCTAAAATGGCTTGAAAGCAAGCATGTAGTTTTCATGCATTCACATTGTATCTTTGCTAAATAGTATACTCATGCCTGGAATTCTAAGATTTTGAAACCTAAGACCTAAGATAGCAAGAGTAAAACTGGAATTCTGAATACTAATAACGTATGTAAGATCAAATCTATACAATAATTAAACGGAATTAAGCTCCAAAAAGAGAAAATAGGACAGAAACCAAACTACTAAGAGCTAGAGATGCGCAGACAATTTCATACTTTTTTTTTGCACATAGTACCTAAAACCCTTAAACTTCAAGTCTACAACAACACTTCTTCCTTTGATTTTTCACTTACAAAGAGAATTGCAATAAAAGAAAAAGGTTCGAATGCACACTTGTAGCTCCGACTACTACTGAAAATGTGACTATGACTTCTACCTCGACGAGGATATGCTGAACGCTTGCGCGGTGATGGTGAGCGGGAGTTAACTTCGACCACGTCTTCTAGAAGAAGCCAAAAATTTACTCTTACCATAAATGTTACCATGTATGTTACTACACAGTTTCTAATTCGCTGGCAGTGGAGACGGCATAACTACATGCACTAAATAATACCGAAACATGGCTATTTATAGATACTGCTTTCCATATAGAATTGAAATCACAAACATCATGATGAGCATATGATCGTCAGGTCTCTTAAGGCTTCCCACACTGGAGTTGACATTAACAGCTTATGGTAAGATATTAACAACTCTTGTGGAAGACTAACCAGTTCTAGATAGCTTTACAAAAACGTTGTAACACAGATCTAGCTATTATAAAATAATTTATGAAAACGGCAAAGTATTAAAAGCTCAATTTCTTAGGGCTGTTTTGACAGTTCCTTTTTATATTCCCTCGCTCTCCATAGAGGTAACACTTTTTCTTCCAGTCACCTGCTTTACAATCTCGAGCATATAAGACATAAGTACATATGTTATTGAACATTAACATATAAGTAGCACATCATCTCAATGCATCATAATTCAATGCTACAATGCTGGAGTCAAGGTATACTAAAGACTAAAAATCATTATAGATCACACTAATTATCAAAAACAGCTGAAAAAATATTGTAATGAACGCATTTCATAAAATTTCCATGATTATGTCAACGAAGAGTCCTTAATTAACAGGAAACTTTTCCTAAAAAACATTGTCACACACGAATAAGGAGCTCCATTGCAACATACACCCTTTGCAAACTCGGCAATGATTTTGGTACCGTCAACATTCACGACCATTTAAGCTATATCTTGCACCTTCAGCATCACGAGGATCACTATACTCCTGTTATCAAAAGGACACCAGAACATCACAAAAGCTCATATATAATTAAAGAAGGGCACAACAAATGAATTAAACTGCTAGGACAACAGACAATTAGGTTAAAGAGAAGTGGTGATAAAGGGAAGAAATACATGCAACAAAGGTATAGTCACGCTTCATATCCACGTCACGTACTCTGCGTAAACAGTTGCCATTAACAGTAAGGCCTATGTACCCTTATCACATAGAAATTGTCCTCCTACTTGGTCCCTTCATCCTCTCACTCTCTCCTCTCGTCCCTTTCTAGCTCTCTCTCCTTTTTCCTTTTTTCACTCATAAGCTAAGTAAGTACTCCCTCCGTCCCAAAATACTCTTGACACTTATCAAGGCACATAGTTTTAGATGATAAGTTGTTGTTTGGTTATCAATTATTATTTTATTGAAAAGTAGATGTGATAGGAGTTAGTAGTTAGTAAAAGTAGTATTATTTTATTTTAAGGAGAGAGAATGTAGGCCATGGTTAGAGTTGGTATGTAATAGGAGTGGTATTATTTTATTTGGAGGAGAGAGAGTGTGGGCCAATGTTTAAAAGGTAGAAGGATTAAAATAATAGTGGGTCATATCCAAAAATAGAAGTGTAAAGAGTATTCTGGGACAGATGAAAAAGGAAAGTGTAAAGAGTAATCTGGGACAGAGGGAGTAATAAGATTTCAGCGAGCCCATATAATTGGACTAAGTTGAAAGATAAAGTATTTAGTAAGGCAAGTTCTCCTCTTATATACCCTCTTCACATTAGAAAGTCCCCTCCTACTTGGTCTCTCCATCCACTCTTCTCTCCTCCCCTCTCCTTCTAGCTCCCTCCTCCACTAAACAGTAAGATTTCAGCAAACCTATATAATTAAGCTAAGATGAAAGAGAAAGTATTAGTAAGGCTAATTCCCAATAGTGTTCCTTCTAGATCATCGCTAACTATTTACTTTAGAAGTGAAGCTGTGATCCTAGACATAGAACACTAACATAAAGGACAATAAAATTTATGGATTTGTTGAGGAAAGCACTCACAATAAAGGATCATCCACAGCAATTTCAGTACTGGCGTCAACGTCATTGACAAACCTTCCTTCTGAAGGTGCATGACTACGCCGGGACGGGAGGACCTGTACTCTTCTCTTGCTTCATCTCCAACCATCAATCCTTTCTTTCCAAGCTACATTTCCAAATCCAGGTGATGCAAATTCCCTGCAAACAAATGATTCCCAAAGTGTAAACAGATTTTACTCCAACAAAGGTCATTCAATAGCAAAGGCAAAACGACATATCTATTTTAAATGCACAGCAAGTGATTAATCTATGAAGAGTCTGATGATTTCCCTTCAACATCCAAACATGGTTGCCTCATACCCTCCCTACAACCAAGGGTGCTAATATAGTATCAGTAAACTTAAACTTCACACAACATCAAGAATAAAAGATACCATCAATTACCTAGGCACTCTAACGAATTCAATAGGCTAATGGCTCATGGAAAGGATCCTCATAACCCAATTTAGCAGATTCAACCGTGCAACAACAATAACAACAAATAAACAAGAACAATAACTAAATGGTGTTTTATTATTTTCTCACTTGGACATAACTCTACTACTAATACTACTACTTATCACAAGAAGAACCTCTTATCACTCATGAGGGATCACAATACTCATCAAGAAGGGAATAGCAAAAACTACCTACAAAAACTCCAATAAATAACAGTAATCTGAATAATCCCTTCCCCATGTCAAGCCTCTTGAAACTCTCCCACATAATCTCATGAGAACGAGCCCCAAACTATATAAATAAATGTAAAACCAGAAGATATGAAAAGATAACTGATAAATAATAAAAGCACTAATCATTGACAACATTAGAGGCAATATGAAACACTTAACACCTTATCCATCCCCTTTAAAAAAGAAGACCCAATTAAATCAACCATAACCATAAGAAGAAAAGAGAAAGTATTAAGAAAAGTCTATTGTAAATAGAATCCCTTTATCTTGTGTAGTTTGGAAAGTAAATCTTGGTTTATGTGGTATAGCTTGTATAGAAGTTTTGGTGGTTGTTTTAGGGTTGTATAAATATGTGTGATATTCTAATGAGAAGCCAAGCCGTTTTACTCCTAATAATTCTCTAATTAACATGGTATCACAGCCACCCAAATAAGGGTTTTTTTAGATCATCCCTTCTTCTTCCTTGTGTTGCTGTGTTTCTCTTGCTGCCATGGGAGACGCCGAGAAAGCTTCTTCAACCCCACGTTATGAATCTTTCTCTGCTTATTATCTTCATCCTAGTGAAGGTACCGGTGCTATTATTAGTCCTATTCTGTTGAAGGGAGACAACTATGAAGAATGGTCTCGTTCTCTACGTAATAATTTACTTGCCAAGAACAAGTTAGGGTTCATTGACGGCACGATTGTTGTTCCTGATGCCAAGTCTTCGGACTACCATCAATGGGGTATTGTCAATTCCATGCTCGTTGCCTGGCTTTTTAACACTCTTGATATCTCACGTAAAAACGTTGTGGAATGATCTACGTGATCGCTACTCTCTCGGCAACGGACCTCGCATTCTTGAACTTAAAAACCAGATTCGTGATTGTCGTCAACGTGGCCGCTCTGTGGCTGTATTTTTTGGTAACGTGGCCGCTCTGTGGCTGTATTTTTTGGTGAACTCTGTCGCCTACAAGATGAATTAGCAAGCTATTGTAAGCTGCCCACTTGCACTTGTTCCGCGGCTGGGGAGTATGTTAAATTGCAAGAAATTGAACACTTGCATCAGTTTTGTTTGGGGTTAGACTCCAAAAAGTTTGGAACTTTAGTTTTCGATCTTCTTATGATGGATCCCCTACCTTCTCTCAATGTTGCGTATGCCACAATAATTTCTGATGAACGAAAACAGGCTGTTTCGGATGCTAATGATTTGCCCAGGTTTGATGCCGTGGGATTTACTGCTACAGGTGCAGCCATTTCTCGTCAACCTTCTGGTTCGCAGTTTGACAAGCCGCGGGTCTGCAGTCATTGTAGTCGACGTGGGCACGAGAAGGAACGCTGCTATGAATTAGTGGGTTGTCCCGAAGGTAGTCGTGGGGGACGTGGTGGTCGTGCAGGTCGTGGGGGTCGTGGTGGTGCTCGTCCTAGCAGTAAGCAACTTGCTGCTAATGTTGGCAGCACTCGTGCTTCCTCCTCTACTGATGTTGGAGAGCAGGATCGTGGTTTCGCACCTACTCTCACTGATGAACAATAGAGTCAACTAATGGTTGCTCTAAAGGTTACAAAATCCTCCACTTCGTCCGAAAAGTTGTCTGGTAAGTATGGTGTTGATGAGTGGCTCATTGATTCTGGAGCCTCGAATCATATGTCCGGCAATCTCCGCTTAATTTTTGATTTACATTGTGCATCTGCTACTGTTGGTTTGCCAAATGGCTCCAGTACCATTGCTACTCAAGAATATCGAATTGTTTTGGGAAATGAGTTGGTGTTGGATAATGTTTTATATGTTCTTGAACTTGCCTGTAATTTAATTTCTGTGTCTCAATTGTTAGAAAATAAAGAATTGATTGTTATACTCACTAACAAGTTGTGTGTTATTCAGAACCGCACTTTGAAGAGCCTGATTGGAGCGGGGGTGCAGTCTAATTGGGTCTATACTTTTGTGCATGTTCCTGCTCGTGTTACTCAAGCTAATAAGGTCAATGTTGGAGATGAACGGATTCTATGGCATCGGCGTTTAGGACACCCTTCAATGAAAGTTGTGTCGTCTTTATCTTTCTTAACTAGTCATAGTAGTAGAGGCTTCTCTCAACAGTGTGATTTGGATTGTTCTATTTGTTTTATGGGTAAACAACCCCGTAATTCTTTTCCAACTAATATCAATAAAACAACAAGTGTGTTTGAATTAATTCATTGTGACATTTGGGGTCCGAATAAAGTTGTTTCTAGTGGCAATGCACGTTTTTTCCTCACTATTGTCGATGATTTTTCCCGTGATACTTGGGTTTATTTGATGGTTGGAAAATATGAAGTTGGTGATTTAATTAAACAATTTTATGTTATGGCTAAGACTCAATTCAATAAGAAAATTAAGGTGTTACGGAGTGATAATCGCCAAGAATTTTTGTGTTTGAAGTCCTTTTTTGCTCAGAAGGGTATTTTGCATCAAACTACTTGTGTCGACACGGCACAACAAAATGGCCGTGTAGAGCGTAAACATAGGCATATTTTGAATGTTGCTCGAGCTTTGAGGTTTCAAGCTAAGTTGCCAAAATATTTTTGGGGATAATGTGTCTTGACTGCTGTGCATCTCATTAATTTGACTCCCACTCCTGTTTTACATGGCAGATCTCCTTATAAGTGCTTGTTTGGTGTTGCCCCTTCTTATGCTCATGTTCACGTTTTTGGTTGTCTCTGTTATGCTGCCCATAGACCTCGTGTGAAAGATAAATTTGATTCAAAGTCACGAAAATGTATTTTTGTTGGTTATCCTCATGGAAAGAAAGGATGGTGTCTCTATGATTTGGAGTCTCATGATTTTTTTGTTAGTCGGGATGTTGTTTTCATTGAGGATACTTTTCCTTATCTTACTTCTCTTTTGGATTCTGCTCGTCAACAATGGGAGGCTTATTTCTCCCAACCTTTGTTATGTGATGATGATTTTTGTGATGGTATGTTGTCTGCTACTATTGGTGTTACCGATGGTGCTGTTGTGTTCGATAATAAAAATGGTGGTGTTGGTTCTGGTGCTTCCGCTGTGCGTATTGGTGACATTTTGTGTGACATGGCTACCCCACTTCGGTTAAGGGGGAGCCCGGTAGCTTGCCCATCTCCTACCGAGCTTGTTGCTCGTGGCGAGTGCCCAGCTACAGCCGAGCATGATGGTCGTGGCGAGCGCACTGCTCCTGTTAAGCGTGCTGCTGGTGGACACGCCGAGCCTGTTGGTCCCAATGTGGGTGATGCACGTCTAGGGGTGAGTGAGCACCCTAACGATGCTGCTGGGGTTCGAAGTGGTGAGCCTTTAGGAAGAGGTCATCGTGCGAAAATTCCGTCTACTAAACTTCGAGGTTTTGTTACCAACACTGTTATGTGCCAAAAGTTAGACCCCCCTGCTGCTACTCCGTCTTCTTCTTGCTCGCCTTTTGACATCGCTTGTTATATTGATTATAATAATTTTTCAACGAGTCACAGATGTTTTCTTACCGCTGTTACAAAAGGTTGTGAGCCTCAGTCTTTTCAGGAAGCCGTTCAACATCCTGGTTGGCGTAAAACTATGCAAGAAGAAATTGATGCTCTTGAACGGAATGGCACATGGACCTTAGAGGATTTGCCTCCCGGTAAGTGTGCTATTAGTAGTGGCTGGGTCTATAAAATCAAATATACTTCTTATGGTGCTATTGAACGTCTTAAGGGACGTCTCGTTGTTCATGGCAATCGCCAGGTGGCTGGTCTTGACTATAATGAAACGTTTGCCCCTGTGGCAAAGATGGGTATTGTTCGTCTCTTATTGGCTGTTGCCGCTGCTCGTAATTGGGAACTCCACCAGATGGATGTTCACAATGCTTTCTTACATGGTGATTTGGATGAGGAAGTTTCATATAAACTTCCTCCGGGTTATAATTATTCTTCTCACACAAAGGTTTGTCGTTTGCGCAAATCTCTCTATGGTTTGAAACAGGCTCCCCGCCAACGGTTTGCTAAGTTGTCTGCCGCATTGAAATCGTATGGTTTTGCTCAATCTTATGCCGATTATTCCTTGTTCAGTTATCTGCAGGGAGATGTTTCTCTTCATGTGTTAGTTTACGTAGATGATTTGATTATTGTTGGTTCTTCTTCTGATGTTGTTCAGCGTTTTAAACGCTATTTGAGTTCTTGTTTTCACATGAAGGATTTGGGACCGCTTAAATATTTTTTGGGCATTGAGGTGGCTCGGAGTCCTTCCGGTATTTTTCTTTCCCAGCGCAAGTATACCCTTGATGTTTTGAGTGAAGTAGGTATGCTGGGATGTAAGCCTCTTGATACGCCTATGGAGCAAAATCATAGTCTTGCTCGTGTGACAAGCGCACCCATGGAGGATCCTGATCGTTATCGATGCCTTGTGGGTCATCTTATTTATCTTTCTGTTACTCGTCCCGAGCTTAGCTATGTTGTTCATACGCTTGCTCAGTTTTTAAGTGCTCCTCAAATTCCACATTGGGATGCTGCTCTGCGCGTGTTGCGCTATCTTAAAGGTAGTCCCGGGCAAGGTGTTTTGCTTCGTTCTACCAATGACATGTGTTTGTCTGCTTTTTGTGATAATGATTGGGCTGCATGTCCTTTGACTCGTCGTTCTTTGTCGGGTTATTTGGTGTTTTTGGGTCGTTCTCTCGTTTCTTGGAAAACCAAAAAACAACCTACTGTGTCTCGTTCTTCTGCTGAACTAGAATATCGTTCCATGGGTGTTACCACTTGTGAGTTGAAATGGTTGAAGTCCCTGTTATTTTCTCTAGGTGTTCTGCATTCTCGGCCTATGCAGTTGTTTTGTGATAGTCAATCTGCGCTTCATATCGCCAAGAATCCTATGTTTCATGATCGTACAAAGCATATTGAAGCTGATTGTCATTTTGTTCGCGATGAAATTCTTTCCAACAATCTTTCTACATCTTATATTCCTACCGGCCATCAGTTGGCTGATATTCTCACCAAAGCTCTTGGTCGCCAACAGTTTAGTTTCTTGTTGCGCAAGTTGGGCATTTGTGATTTACATGCTCCAACTTGAGGGGGAGTATTAGGAAAAGTCTATTGTAAATAGAATCCCTTTATCTTGTGTAGTTTGGAAAGTAAATCTTAGTTTATGTGGTATAGCTTGTATAGGAGTTTTGGTGGCTGTTTTAGGGTTGTATAGATATATGTGATATATATTCTAATGAGAAGGCAAGCCGTTTTACTCCTAATAATTCTCTAATTAACAGAAAGAATCATTCTTGCAAATTTCCCAAGCACCAAACGATTTGAATTCTTTGCTATCACCAATTTTGACGTTGCACTATTAGCATTCGACCTGTGCTAATCTTATAAAATCAATAACTATTTTAACGATAGGTGGACTAAACTGATCTTTCATGTAGCAGGAGACGTTTAACTACCATAACTTACTACCTGAGGTGATTCACAGAAATAACATAAAACACCTATAAAACAATATCCTATTGGCAATATTATAGCACTAACAATGACCTGATGATGGTAGCCACTAAGACTTAACATCAGTACATGATTTGGAGAAAGAGTGGTAGCCACTAAGACTTAACATCAGTGCAAGATTTGGAGAAAGAGTTTAGTGAAGGAAAAAAATTCTCATGGACACTCAAACTGGAGTCACTCCCACCCACTTATCAACTGAAGAATGCTTAACATGTTTGTTATAAAACAGTTTGCATTAGACGTACATATATCAAAATCATAAAGACAACAAGGAATCCATTTTGATAACAAGTTCCAAATTTTATGATTTAAACAGAGCAGATGACCCATTTGGTGACCACAGTATAGTCTACCTCCCCATGAAAGAATTTAATTGCAACAATTGCCTTACAAACATTTTGTTATAGGAAATGAAAAAATAGAGAATCAAAGTTGGAAGATACAGTTCTATTTTAGTTAACCGCGGAATCTAGAAAAGCTAACCATTTAGAGTTACATAATGGCAGTAGTGTACCTCCCCTCAAGTGAAACTTCTTCCGGACTTTGGTATCTGCCAAACTGAACACATATGTATCGCCTTAAATTCTTAAGAGTTAAGATAGAAACAGAAGGTTGACTAATGACTATAATAGAGAAAGGAGCAAACTATTCTTGCATCATTACAGTTGAGATTTCTTTGATTTATATGCTGAGAAACTAAACAAAAAGTAAGGACATTTGTCTCACAGTAATATTGGGTACTTTATGTTAGTAAATTTGTTTGTTAATCCCTTTATGTGTATGAAACTGTTTCCAAAAGCGCATAATGGGAATTTCAATTTCGGGGTGTTAGCTATAGGTTTTGAAAATACAAAATCGACAAAAATAATTTCAGGGTCCTATGAAGAGGGTGTCAACTGACACCCCTTAACCCTTATCTCTATATAGGTCCACTAAAAACAGAATAGCACATCACCAACTAAATACAGGAGAAAGTTTACCAAGAAAGATATCAACTATGATCCTAATTATTTGGGGAAAAAGTAGGGGCAATCTAAATTCCGACTGGCCCAAAATAGCGGGCTTTGGTGCAACAATTTCAATTTTTGGGGAAAAAAGTAGGGGCAATCTAAATTTCGGCTGGCCCATAAAGCCAGTTTGCCCCGGTCCAAATTAGTGGGCTTTGGTGCAACAATTTTGGCCAAAGACTTTGGCCCGAATGGACCTTTTTTTTGCCAAAATCCAGCCCGACCTGTTCAACGATCACCTCTAATTTGTACTATTTACTAGTCCACCAATACCAAACCGGAGCATCACAACTAAAGCCACAAGCCATCCTAACCTATTTTATTTTCACTGAATCAATTGTACTTATGCAAATTGGAAAGGTTGTCCTAACACAGACAAGTCCATGTCTAATTATTGTTGATACAATAGAATTTGATGTCTTGGTCCTCCAGAATCAAATATTAGAAGACAAGACTAATGTAAAATTAACAAAAAATTACAAGAAAAAGAAAATTAGATTAAAAAAAATAGACTCATGATAGGTTTAGGAATACCTTGGTAAGGGTAGTAATTTTAAAAAAACTTTAGGACATAAATGTAATTGCCCCACTCATTCTCAAACCTCTAATATAAAAAAAACTCCTCTCCCCAACTTTTTCAAAAATAGCTTTTTGAGCCCAAAAAGCTATGGCCCTGTTTGGTTATTAGCGGAAAGTTGTTAGCTGCTAACTGATTGTATTAGCTGTTAGCTGATTATATTAGCTGATTTGACTAGCTAATTGTATTAGCTGTTTGTACAAAGGTGTTTGGTAAGTAACTGATTGCTACATTATTGTGTAAAATGACCAATAAGGACATATGCATAATCTATTGTTGTACATTTTATTATTTATTAATGTAATTTTCAACAACTTTATGACATAAATGTACTTGGTCCACTCATTCTCAAACCTCTAATGTCAAAAAGCTCTTCCCACAACTTTTTCAAAAAGAGCCTTTTTAGGCCCCATAAGCTAATTAAATCCTCTTTTTACCAAACAATTAAATTAGAAGATTAACTAATTAAATCCTTTAATATGAGTTCAAACCTATCTTTATCGAACACCCAAATTAAAAAATTATTAATTAATCAAACCCTCTAATATAAGCTCAAAAACCTCGAACTTTGTCCCAAACATCTCTAGCATTTGTGCCGTGTGACGTTTGAAGAGAGACTAACATGCTGTCACGCTGAGTCGCTGAGATTCCTAATAGCACAGTGCACAATCACTTCATACAATTCACATCAATTGCTGACATCATCATTCATCAGGTCAGGTCCGCTTTTTTTTTCTTTTCATTAATATTGCCTTTTTATTTTTCCTAAGCAAAGGCCGCTATAATTTTCTGGATTTGTTTATAAATTTTTTATTGTTTATTATAAATAATTAATTGTATTATTAACCTTTATATTGTTTAATTAATTTTCTTATATAAGATTGTTTATTTGTTTATAAGGCCTCGTTCTTTTGGACCGAGGGAATTTGAAATTTGAATTGAAGTGAAGTAATAATAATAATAATAATAATAATAATAATAATAATAATAATAATAATTAATATAAATAACAATAATAAAAAATATTAATATTAATTATTATAATAATTATTATTATTAAATAAGATTGTTTATTTGTTTATAAGGCCTCGTTCTTTTGGACCGAGGGAATTTGAATTGAAGTGAAGTAATAATGATAATAATAATAATAATAATTAATATAAATAACAATAATAAAAAATATTAATATTAATTATTATAATAATTATTATTATTAAATAATAATATTATAATAAAAAATACTAAATCATAATAGTTAATAATAATAATAATAATAATGGTTAATAACAAAAACAAAAACAATAATAATAATGATAATAATAATCATAATAATCATAACAATAACAACAACAACAACAACAACAACAACAACAACAACAACAACTTAACTTAAACTTAACTTAACTTAACTTAACCGAACTTAACTGAAAATAAGTCCAAAAGAACAAGGCCTAAGTTTATATCGTTTGTGAAGTATGAATAGAATATAAAAATTATGAAACATGACGATCTGTTGTAATTGTTTGTTTTAAAAAATTCTTAGACTGTGATTTAACCAAACATAATTTTGTGGTAATTTTATGCATTTTTGGATATTTTTGAACATCATTAGGTTGATTGATTATGGTGGTCCTCCAACCCCAAGATTAAAATCCTGTATTCGCCCCTGGTCCCAACGCGATATCAATTTGTTGACTTTTTTCAATGGACTACCGCGACATCTATTTTTGGATTTTAGGTCCACTTTTAACATTTATCCTCTTTTCGCTTGGAAAACGAATGTGTAATTAGAGAATACTCCCTCCGTTTTTTAATAGTTACACTTCACTTTGCAGAAGAACCAAAGAAATTTTACAAAAAACATAAAAAGAAGTACAACCAAAGAATAATTGATTTTTGGAAAATGTAAAAGAACCACAGAAATATTGTAGGAGAGAGAAAATAGGGTAGGTGGGAAGGTTTTTAGGTGGATTAATAAAACGGGTAGTGGAATGTACAGTTGATGTGATAGGTTACCACGAAAAAGTAAAAGCGTAACAATTAAAAAAAAGTAAAAAAAAGAAAAGCTTAACAATTGAAAAAGCGGGGGAGTCGTTGTCTTCTTAATATATTTTGGATAAAGTAATTTTGTAAAGGAATAATTGATTCTAATAATACAACATTTCACATATTAATGTTTAATAAACCAACATTTCAATTATTCATGAATAGTGCAACCTTTATACGCTGTCTTTTTTTCTAGTGAGTCAAAATGACTTGAAATCGTCTAAAACATTAACTCTTTACTATAGAAGTAGGGGCATGGAGGCAAAGGACGAAAAAAATGGACGAGTTGAAAATGTGGCCTACCAAACAAACTGATTGTCAACTAGGGGTGAAAGTTATTCGGATAAAATCCAAAATCCAATCCAATCCAATCCGAATTAGTAATTCGGATCGGATTCGAACTGTGTTCGGATTGGATTCGGATTGAGAATGTTTGAAAAAAAATGGATTTTCGGATCGGATTGGATTCAGGGTAATTGGATCCAAAAATCCAATATAACCGAATACCAATATGCCTTGTATTATGTATCTAGATTGGGCTTAAGTACTAAACTGATTTTTTTTTTTAGAAAATCCTAGTCCATAGCCCAATAGGCGTATCACTTCAACCCTTCCCCTAAAACCCTAATAGCACTTAATTCCCCATTTCCTAAATCTATTAGGCTGCTGTTGTGCTTAATTTATTTTATCGAAAAACTAGAGTTTTAAAAATCGGATTTTCGGATCGGGTCCAATCTAGAGTATGAAAATTCGGATTGGATTGGATCGGTTTCAAACTCTAATCGGTTTGGATTCGGATTGGAAAATTGAAATCCAAATTTTGTTCGGATCAGATTGGATTAGGCCCTAATCCAAACCGTACACCGAACTTTCACCCCTATTGTCAACACGTCAAAGCCAATTAAAAACAAATACTCCAAAAGATTGCATTATTCAAGAATAATTGAAAGGTTAACTTATTAAAGTTAATCGCCGAAATGTTGTATTATTAGAAGGATTTTTTTATCGGAATAATTCCACATTTGCGCTATCTTCCCAAAACATTCTCACATTTTAAAAATCTAGGAATAATCCAACTTTTGTGATGTGTTGCTCAAAATGGACCGTTACCTTTCAGTAACCTACAAATACAAGTTGTGAAAATATCTCTCCTCTAAAAAACCCTCAGAAGGCGATTTCAGCGTACTCCTCTTCAGCGCCGCCTACCCCTAGGGTTCGACGAGCCCTGAATCCGTTTCGGCGCGCTCCTACGGTGGCTGTCGAACCCTTGTCACTTTTTTTTCTGCTTCGTCTGTCGTTTGGTTGGTTGTTTTCGCTCCTGGTCCAAGTTTCCCTCTCCCATGTGTTCGACGGTCGGGGCCTCCCCGTCCTACACTGGTTATGCGTCAGTCTTCCCCTCCCCCGGTTGTGTGTCGGACTACCCCCTTCCTCTCCCCTAATTATGTGTCGGGCCTCCCCTCCCCCTCCCCCTCCCCTAGTTGTTTGTCGGGCTTCCCCTTCCCCTGTTTGTCGTTTGTTTCGGGCTCCCCTTTCACTAGTGGAAAAACAAGGAAGGGTTGCGGTCAAAATAGCCCTAAGGGCTGCGTTTTTGGCTAGTAGCCCTTTCCATAGCGACCCTTCAATAGATAAGAAGGGCTGCGGTTTTTAGCCATGACCCTTCACAACGAAAGGCTGCGGTTTAGGCAAAAAACGCAGCCCTTATAAGGTTGAAGGGCTGCGTTTTGGCTTAAACCGCAGCTTCTTTTCTATATGAAGGGTTGCGGTTTATGCTTAAAACCGTAGCCCTTCACATTCAAATTTTTTTTAAAAATAAAATAAATTGCACCCTCACTCCCCCGCCCACCTGCCCGGCCCAAGACACCCCACCCCCCCCGGCCCAAAGACACCCCACCCCTTGCCCACCCCAAAGACCTCCCACCCCCCGCCCACCCCCGTCGCCCCAGTACACCCCACCCCCGCCCACCCCAAGCCCCCCCACCCCCTCGCCCACCCCCCGCCCCAAGCACCCCCACCCTCGCCCACCCCCAGCCCCAAAGACACCCCACCCCCGCCCCCCCACCCCCCCCCTGCACCACACCCGCCCACCCCCCGCACTCCCCCCGCCCCCGCCCCTGCACCCTCCCCACCCCACCCCCACCCCCTTCACTCCCCGCACCCCCACCCGAGCCACCCTCGCCACCTCCTCCACCCATTCTTGCTAGCCACCCCAAAGACCCAACCAGCCCCATAGCCCAGCCCAAAGATCCCACCCATGGCGGCCCCCCCACCCCACCCCCCACCCAAAACCTCCCTTCGACACAAAAAAAAAAACCGATCAAATTGCAATAATAATATATGACAAGTTTTTGAACGTAATATAATAATTAACTTTAAATATGTATATATTTAATAATGTGAAAAATGTACATAGAATTAATACAAACTAGTAGATGTATCATAAGCAATCATCGCAAATGTGGGACGCCAACTTATCCCGAACTTCATGTAATTCGTCTGTGGTGAAGGCCCTCAAACGTGGTGTGTTATTCATATAAACCTTACAAAACAACCAAGTAATAAACACATAATATAAGAATTCAATCATTTACGTACCGTAGTTAGTAGTTCTAAAAATGACATATACCTTCCCGAAATTCAATCAAAAACAAATGCAAGCCTAAAACTCTACACACTAGTTATATTATACCTTATATTATCATATTTAAAAAGAAAATGGAGTTAAATGTAGTGATAAGTACGAATTAGATGCGAAAAGACAAAAATAGGCCTAAAATGCCCTTTTCGTTCCCAAAATTCAACCTACAACAATTGCAAACTTAAAAATCTACACAATAGTTACATTATGCCTCATATTATCATGTTAAAAATGAATTTGGGGTTAAATGACTCGATAAATACGATTTGGAAGCGTAAAAGGCAAAAATAGGCCTAGAAATGACATTTTCGTTCCCAAATATATGCATGTGCTACTTTGGTTTCTAAACCAATTAATACCTATTACCAATCGATCTAATCTAAACTAACATATACTAATAAGTTACATACCTTTTGAAGATCATCGGCGTTAGTGCACTGGTTGACGATATCGAACATGTACCTCAGCACGTAATAGCCACATGCAAGTCCATCTTCTTGTTGCGGACACTAAATGTTCACCAAAGGATGCATCCAATGACATTCATGTTAATTAGATGTGTAGTATGTGGCTAAAAGTGTTTCTATATAAGGACAAATAAATTAGTCATGTTACCTCGACTGATATCCAAACAGGAGCTTTTGGTGCTCGAAGTCCTGTTGCACTAATATGCTTCATCACACTACATCAACAACATTATTATAAGATTAGATGTACTAACTGTTTATATGTTTAAAGATGATGAATAATGTGTAATATTAATAAGTGCGCATATATTGAGTTTCGATTAGGCTACCTATTTAACAATGATTTGATTAGTAAGGTCCGTGGTGGTTGTCGACGCAAAGAATCAAAGTGGTAGACTTCGTTACGTGACAAACATATCGCAAGAGTGTCCAATGAGCCCTACAACAAGAAAATATAGTTATTATTAAT
This sequence comes from Beta lomatogona, assembly GCA_947646795.1. NCBI lineage: Eukaryota > Viridiplantae > Streptophyta > Magnoliopsida > Caryophyllales > Amaranthaceae > Beta > Beta lomatogona. The sequence goes on from CANSNZ010000418.1 coordinate 1,259,654, forward strand.
CGTAGAACAATTAATAGGTCAATTTAAGTATCGAATAATAAAAGTAAAGCGAGTTTAACAAGCATACTTTTCAATATAAGAAACAAGAATGATCTGATGATATCCAAAACGAGATGATGCTTTGAAACTCATGTCGAGATACTCTTTCACTTCGGCTTTGTTTTGTAAGCAATTGTCATCTCGTATTATGTTTGGACATAACCAACCAAACATTGCACTAGATGTTGCAAGCAATTCATTGTATAATAACTCGAGAAATTATATTGATTATATTAAAAGTAAACCAACAATTACTTATTATGGATTTGAAAACTACTTAAGGCATATATATGTATATGTATATTTAATTTATATACTTATGTATTACCTCATGAATGTTTGTATCATGGAAACATTCAACTCTACCCCACATAAGAATTCTTTAATATCAACCTTTGAAATGAATATCGATGAGTCCTCAAGGTAGTGGAATTGTTGCTCCCCCAAAGCAATCTCAATTGCGCTTTTATCGGGTAAATCGCTAGCGCACTCGTGTAACCAAAAGCATGGCGTAGTAAGGCTCTGCACCACCTCTGGATCGATAATAAGTGGATTTTTTGTCTTAGAAACATTTCCCGTCACCACATTTCGTTCACCTTCATCACGTAAACTTGCTTTCTTATAAGGTGAACATGCCTTCTTTCCCTTCCTGGCATGTGAGTCGGCCTTCCCCCAAACCTAGTATTTAGTCAAAAGTAAAGATATTACTGACTATCATAGGAACTATAAAAGAAAACACGCATATATATATATGAATGTTAATCATTGTACCTCATCTCGAAAACCGCACCAATGCACGCGGCCACGAACATAATCGCCAAGGGCATCATTTAGTAACTGTAGACCAACTTCGGCTTCGGCGGCGGAAGAGGTAATTCTTCGAAACCCGACACAATTTCATTGAGGGTGACCACATAGTGATTATGATCCACTAACTGGTTATGCAATCGTACTCGGTCACTAGGGGGTTGTGCATGGCCATGAGCTACGAGGATGAAACTATCATAACCATCTCCTCGAGCTAATAGTTCACATGGTGTCTCTTCCTGTAAAAAAAACTCTATTTATAGTTAGTCTATGAAACAACATATATATAGTAAGAATTTCATGCATTAAGAACGTAACAATAGTTGTTTAACAAAGCAAAGGGATTAAGTAATTACCTTCAACTCGGGTCCTACAGGTGGATCAGGCTGGCTAGGTGTAGTATCACTACCCTTCTTGAATGCAGCAAAAGTCGGTAAACCCATTTGCTCCAAAATGGCGTTGAAGTTATGGGTCATCTCCTCCCTTAGCTCCTCCCGGGATTGCAGCTTTCATAGCCTCCACATCTACCGACGCCGCCGAATTCACACTACTTACACTTGATTTTGTCGCTGTAGTGTATTGATCACCATATACCTTTCTCAAACCGAGGCGGACACCTCCTACGCCCCTCACGCGTCCACTGTGGTCCGGTCCTAAAGTTTCGTGCAATGCATCAATGTGTCCTTTAGGAGTGAACTCACCAGTTGCCTCTTTTTCCTTCAAGCCAATCTACATAAGTATAAGAGAGAAATGCTTGTGAGCGCAAAAGTTATATTATATATACCTTATATAACCATATAATCTATACTTACAATGGCGTTGGCTATCTCTGTTGTGTTCCGGGGTCGAGCAAGACTCTTTTTCCCTTTGCATCAACCCCATGCATCGAACACCACCAATCGAGGACTCTATCTGGTTGCCGAGGCTGTGCAACTATCGTCATTGAGCCACTCCCCGTTGCCGTTGTCGACCCTATTGTGGGGTAATGGCTGAACATCCACTTCTCTCTCGCCTCATTGTACGAATGAGCACCCAAATGATGATAATACTTCCTAGCTTTTGCACTCGAGCTACTTTTCTCACGACTTGCCTAAAACACACAATTATAAACATAGGTTAGCTACGTACGGTGCTATACAATATCTTTGGATCTAAGTTTATTAAATCTTAATAAAATATTCTTACAATAGCTTGTGGGGTTGTTTTCTTGGCAACAAATGCTTCCCACTCTTCGGGTTTGATAGTTTTCCATATTTGAAATGGTAATTTGGATGGTGCGAGATGATGTTTCGGTGAAGCCTCGGGATCGGCTTGTGTTTCTCCGCCGTAGATGTTCTTCTTCTTTGTACCTACTACTTTCCTCCGCTTAGTGATCCACCCGGACACTAACTTAGCCTTGAAATCTCTCGAATCTCTGGGCAACCGCGGATAGAAATACATTCTTCTTGGCTTCATCATCTTCGATATTGAATTGATTCTACAAAAACGCAGTTCACAAATTAGTTTTCGCAAATGTTGTAATTTATATGTGACAGGCTAAAGTCGTATCACCTTATCAAAAATAACCTAAAGTCCACTAACAAGTAGTCGGGAAGTCAGGATCGAATCCACGGGGAGAAAGTTATACTATTATATCTCGAATTCTAATATTATACTAACTAAATCTGATGAAAATTGGTGTGTGACTAAACTAATAGGCAAATGATAGAACTAAATATGAAGATAATAATCAATTAATAAAGAACTAGGATTATAGATCACCATGCATACAATTCAGGAAATCAGAGACGAATAATAATCACCCAATAAGTCAATTTATCTAGGGCACATGTAATTTCTCTCGAACATTACCTCCCTCACAGATCACCTAGCCGCTCTCGCATGGTCAAGGATCACTATGCCTGATGATTGAAAGCCTATACGAAATCTCTCCTCTCGGCAGATTCAATATTGCGGTAGTAGAAATACAAATCAGGCCTAATTCATAAATCTAGCATGAACGATTCAATCACAGGAAACAATTGAAATAAAGGGTAATTATGCTAATCTATCAATCCTTCATTGCATACATAGATCCCCACAATCCTAGAAATAAAACTACTCACTCATGCTTGAGAAAACAATAACAAATTTCATATAAAAATCCATACTTTGAACTATTGCAAATAACTAAGAAATTACTCTAATCAATAATAGAGAAGCAAATAATAATGAAAAGAACAAGGAAGAAGATTACCAAATTAATGAACTATATTAAACTTGCGAATAATCCAAAGGTTCAATCTTGAATCACAATGAAAAGTAGTAAAAAGCTAGGGTTCTTGAGAGAAACTATGAGAAAATAAGAGCTAAAACAAAGATAAAACAAAGATGCAATGATTTTCCTATTTATACTAAGTAGCCCGACATTCATTAAATGAGCGCGCGGAACAGTCGCCCGATCGGGCCAAGTCAGCTCGATCAAATCGGGCTCAATAAACGCATCAGCGCCCAAAATGACCATCGCCCGATGCAATCGGGCGGACACGCCCGATCCAATCGGGCGAGATCCTTTTCCTCTTGTTTTCAACTCTAGAACGCCACCAGGTCAATTTGTTCTCGGGCCCGATCGGGCTGAGCCGCCCGATCCTATCGGGCGAGAAAACTGCTACTTTGCATCAACTTGCGAAGGCTGTATCTCTCAAACCACAAGTCCGTTTGGGGCGTGTGACTTATCATTGGAAAGATCTTTAAGTCTAGTTTCCAACCCAACTGGAATTTCTTGATTATCAATTTTGTATCAAAAGTTATGATGAAAATGGTGAACAAGTGTCAGTTTTGGCACTTCTTTCACTAACTCTTTGCTTCATTCCAACTCGAAATTGTCCCAAACGGATGCATTGTGATCCTTGTGCAAGCTATCTCCATCCTCAATGATTAAAAGGCTTGATCTTAGATAATCATAATCAATTTGCATCAAAATAACCTGAAAATCATCGAAACACGCAAACGGGGAGTAGTAGAGCAAAACTTGAGTAAATCATGCAAATATGCACCTAAATGATCTAATATGAACTAGAAATGCAACCTAAATGCACCTAAATATCTATATAAAACCATATCATCAATATGCTATAAGTAATATTACACATATATTTAACTAAATAATTAAGAAACTAAACGTTATTATACTTGACCATGGTATCTTCCCATAGACACCGCTTCAATCCCTCGGGCACCTCTTTCCATGAGTGCAAAATGGAGACTTTATGCATGCAAATGCCAACTTGCATGCCATACTTTTGACGCCACTTTCCACAAGGTTGACCCATGTTATCGTACTCCAAAGTCATATTTGTGTGTTTGCCTAGTGACTTTGTAGGCCCCCTTCCTTTTCTCTTTTTCGTCGCCAATGACTTCCTAGGCATTTGTGCATTTATCTCTTCACGGCGAAATCGAGACAATTTACCCCGTTCCTTTCTCGCATCGAAAGACTTATCCTCGGTAGTGTGTTCGGCACCACTTGTGGTGTTATCCGTATGCACATCCGCCATCTCCCTGAAATTGTACAAATAATGCATTAATATAACAAAAAATTAAAATTAACATTGCCACTAAGGGGGTGGGGTGTGGGGAGGGGGTTACGTGTGCAAGGGCGGCGGTGCGGGGGGAGGAGAGGGGCGTGCGGTGGAGAGGGGAGGGGCGGCGGTGGGAGGGGAGGAGGGGGGGGGGGGTGTGCGGGGAGGGAGGCGTGCGGTGGGGGGGGGGGGGTCGTGCAATGGGGGAGGGGGCTGCGGGGGGAGGAGAGGGGGCTGTGCGGTGGGGGGAGGAGAGGGGGCCGTGTGCGGTGGGGGGAGGGGAGGGGTTGTGCGGTAGGAGGGAGGGGGGGCAGGCGGGGGGGGGGAGGGACAGCAGGGGAGGGAGGGGGGTTGTGCGGTGGGGGGGGGGGGTTGTGCGGCAGGGGGAGGGAGAGGGGGCTGTGCGGTGGGGGGGGGAGGGGATGTGCGGGGGGAGGGGAGGGGCTGTGGCAGGGGGGGAGGGCGTGCGGGGAGGAGGGGAGGGACAAGCAGGGGGAGGGGAGGGGGTTGTGCGGTGGGGGAGGGGCGTGCGGGGGGGGAGGGAGGGAGGGGCTGTGCGGTGGGGGGGAGGGGAGGGGCAGCAGGGGGAGGAGAGGGGGTTGTGCAGTGGGGGGAGGGAGGGGGTGTGCAGGGGGAGGAGAGGGGGGTTGTGCGGTGGGGAGGGGAGGGGTGTGCAGTGGGGGGGGGGTTGTGCGGTGGGGGAGGGGGTGCGGGGGAGGGGAGGGGAAACGAGGGGGAGGGAGGGGGCAGTGCGGTGGGGGGGGAGGGGGAAACGGGGGGGAGGGAGGGGGCTGTGCAGTGGGGGAGGGGAGGGGGAGGGGCTGTGGCAAGTAGGGGGAGGGGCGTGCAGGGGGAGGGGAGGGGCAGCAGGGGGGGGGAGGGGGTTGTGCGGTGGGGGGGAGGGGGAGGAGGGCGTGCAGTGGTGAGGGGAGGGGACGGGGAGGGAGGAGGGAGGGGGTTGTACGGTGGGGGGGAGGGAGGGGGGGGGGCGTGCGGTGGTGAGGGGGAGGGGGCAGGGGGGGGGGAGGAGGGGTTGTGCGGTGGGGGGGGAGGGGAGGGGGTGGGTGTGCGGGGGGGAGGGGAGGATTTGGAAGCGAAAAGGCTAAAATAGGCCTAAAATGCCCTTTTCGTTCCCAAAATTTAACCTACAACAATTGCAAACCTAAAAATCTACACAATAGTTACATTGTACCTCATATAATCATGTTCAAAAAGAATTTTGGGGTTAAATGACTCGGTAAGTACGATTCGGAAGCGAAAAGGCTAAAATAGGCCTAAAATGCCCTTTTCGTTCCCAAAATTCAACCTACAACAATTTCAAACCTAAAAATCTACACAATAGTTACATTATACCTCATATAATCATGTTCAAAAAGAATTTGGGGTTAAATGACTCGATAAGCACGAATTGGACCCGAAAAGGCAAAATTTGGCCTAAAATGACCTTTTCGTTCCCGAAATGCAACCAAGAACAAATGCAAGCCTAAAAATCTACACAATAGTTACATTATATCTCATATAATCATGTTCAAAAAGAATTTGGGGTTAAATGACTCGATAAGTAAAATTTGGAAGCGAAAAGGCTAAAATAGGCCTAAAATGCCCTTTTCGTTCCCAAAATTCAACCTACAACAATTGCAAACCTAAAAATCTACACAATAGTTACATTATACCTCATATAATCATGTTCAAAAAGAATTTGGGGTTAAATGACTCGATAAGTACGATTTGGAAGCGAAAAGGCTAAAATAGGCCTAAAATGCCCTTTTCGTTCCCAAAATTCAACCTACAACAATTGCAAACCTAAAAATCTACACAATAGTTACATTATACCTCATATAATCATGTTCAAAAAGAATTTGGGGTTAAATGACTCGATAAGTACGAATTGGACCCGAAAAGGCAAAATTTGGCCTAAAATGACCTTTTCGTTCCCGAAATGCAACCAAGAACAAATGCAAGCCCAAAAATCTACACAATAGTTACATTATATCTCATATAATCATGTTCACAAAGAATTTGGGGTTAAATGACTCGATAAGTACGATTCGAAAGCGAAAAGGCTAAAATAGGCCTAAAATGCCCTTATCGTTCCCAAAATTCAACCTACAACAATTGCAAACCTAAAAATCTACACAATAGTTACATTATACCTCATATAATCATGTTCAAAAAGAATTTGGGGTTAAATGACTCGATAAGTACGAATTGGACGCGAAAAGGCAAAATTTGGCCTAAAATGACCTTTTCGTTCCCGAAATGCAACCAAGAACAAATGCAAGCCTAAAACTCTACACAATAGTTACATTATACCTCATATAATCATGTTCACAAAGAATTTGGGGTTAAATGACTCGATAAGTACGATTCGGAAGCGAAAAGGCTAAATTAGGCCTAAAATGACCCGAGAATCAGGTCACATGGCAATGGAATGCCCATCAGCTGGTAGCGGCGGAGGTAGTGAGAAGTGTTACAAATGTGGAGAGCATTCCATTGCCATGTGACCTCACTCTCCACGTTTGTAACACAGCCCCACCACCACCGCCACTACCGCCCCCACTCGCACTCCCTCATTGCCATGTAGGCGTAAAATGACCTTTAATTTTCGTTTCCGAAGCCTAAAAATCTACATAGTTACATTATAAAACAAAAAATAAAATGAAAGATAGTAGTGATACCAAACATGTGTTACAACTTACAACAATGCCTTCACAACAATGCCTCACCCACCCCTATCCACCCTCCCCCCCCCTCCCCCACCCCCCGTCAAGCATCCCCCGCCCTCCCCCACCCCATGCCCGGCTCCCCAGCCCTCCCCCACCCCCTTTCCAAGATCCCCCCGCCCTCCCCCACCCCATGCCCGGCCTCCCCATCCCTCCCCTACCCCATGCCCACCCTCCCCCACCCCATGCCCAGCCTCCCCCACCCCTCCCCCACCCTCTTCCAAAGATCCCCCGCCCTCCCCCACCCCATCCCCAGCCTCCCGAGCCATCCCCCATCCCCTCGCCGTAACCCCCCACCCCCTACCCACCCTCCACAAGCCCTCCCCCCCCCCCCTACAATCACATTTTACAACACAAAATAGAAGATAAATTAAATAAAACAAAGAGGAGAGAGAGTGAGAGGGGAATTACCGACAATGCAGTAGTGGTGGTGGTGGTGGCGTCAAGGCGCGCTGAGAGAAGAGAAGAAGAAGGAGCTCAGGCAACGCTGAGAGAAGAGAAGAAGAAGTGTGCACCGGCGATGTGTCGGTGCTCCGGTGATGGCAGTGCGAGTTAGTGTGAGGGAGAGGAATGAGTGTGCGAGTGAGTGTGAGGGAGAGGGAGAGGGAGAGGGGTGAGCTGAGTGTGCGAGGGAAATTTGCGAGTGAGTGCTATTGTGTGTTGTGCGCAAAACTCACAGGTTTAAATGGGATAGGAAGGGCTGCGCTTATCCTAGAAAACGCAGCCCTTCATACTCCATGAAGGGCTGCGTTTCAAGTCTAACCGCAGCCTTTCACAAAAAGGGCTGCGGTTTCCTTGGAAACCGCAGCCTCTTCCTTTTTTTCCCCCTAGTGTTTCCCCTTCCCCTTCCCCCTAGTTTAGTTTGGTTTTTTGGGCTTCCCCTCCCCTTCCCCTGGTTGTTGTGTGTCGGGCTTCCCCTTCCCCTTTCATTCTTCGTGTAAGTATGTCGAGGTTCTTTCCCCCGTCGGACATGAAGTATAACAGGGATGTACTTATGCGGCAGCGAAATCTATCGGTCTAGGGTTTTGGTTTTTTTTGGTTTTGTTCAAAAAGTCCCACTTATGTGATGGCTTCAGTCCCCTGTATGGGGTGTGTTCGTCGCCCTTTCTATGCGGGTTTATTCGTTTCACATTTGTGTTCGTATGGTGTATATAGTCGGGTTCGGGATGTTGCTCTCGGAAATCAATCCTGTCTGATCAATCCGAAGACTATACCAAATTGGATCTCCGATGAGGTGGATGTATTCTAGACTTCTAATTACAGGATACCGGAGCAGTTCATCAGTGGAGCTATTAGTTCGCTGGTTGATATTACTTGTATTGTTTTTCGAGTTTCCGTTGTTTGTATTTCTATAATGTTTTATAATTAATGAAATCATCCCTCCCCTATTCCTAAAAAAAACCTACAAATACAAGTTAAGTACACTAATTAAGTAATTATGTGATTAAGAATTAATTTAATGTATTTTAAACTAAATTCCAAATTAAACCCCTAAACTTAATTATATTGATTATAAATTGTCTTAAAAAAAAAACTCACCACAACTTTAACCCTCCCTTTCCACCACCACCCTCTCCCTTCTACGTACTAACCCCACCCCTACAAAGGCTACAAGGCTACAAGGCTACAACCCAATGCCTTCACCTACCAGGCTACCACCCACACCAAAACAAAAACAATACCACCAAGGCACCAACTCACTTCCTTTACTTTTTCCTGGTTTTTATCTCACTCTGAAAACTAGAAGATGTGATGATAATAAATGAGTGGGAGGAAAAAAGTGAATTTTGGCGGCAAATTTGTAGGCCCAATTTGATTGATCGAAGAAAGAAGAAGATGTGGGGTTTTTTGGCCGTTCAATCCGAACTCGTCGGAATCTTCTGATTTGTGCCTTTAAATCTCTGGGTTCAATCAGTCAAAACCTAATGATTTGTTTGTTTTGGGGGGTTTTTTATTCTCATGTTTTTCTTCGTTTATTTATTTTCTCTCTCCTTCTCTGATGTAAAATAAATTGGGTTTCTTTTTTCGGAAATTTTCTTTTTTCTTTGATGCGATAGATTGGAATTTTATTGCGGGGAAAATTGAGAGATGAGTAAAGGTGGGATTATTCCCATCAAAAAATCCTTATTAGAATCAATTATTCCTTTTGTAAATGTAGTGTTATTGTCATATTAGATTTCCTATTATAATTAGGACTAATAATATTTTCAGTATATATATCATGGTTCACTCTAAATTACAATCACGATATTTAACAAAACAACAACCTTAAGAATAGCGCATGAGAAACTTAAGATAAAAAAGCTTGACTTTTGTTTTTTGATTTAAGAATTGCTTCGGTCTTACCACCAAAAAAAGCTGCGGTCTTTCCAGAACTCAAACAAAGATTCTGATAGCAGGCCTGAGGTTCGTAATCCGATCTCTATATCTTATATAGGTATGTTCGTTCATTTGTATGCGCTTGTTCTTTCTTACAATGTGTAAATCAGTTACTTTGACTTGCTTTAAAATTACTGGGATCTAGAAACAACGACTCTAATTATCAATTTGAGATCGATTGATTGCTTTTGTATTAGACGCTGAAGTTCTGTATGTACTCATATACCCGAATGTGTTATGTGTGGTTACTAATCAGGAGTCAAATTTGAGGTTTCACTTCACCAATACTTTCAAAACATGTTTACAAATAGATATTAATGGTTAAAGTTGTTTATTGTCAAGCTCGAACCTGATATGTGATGCAATAGAAAGAAAAAACCAGAGGAAGTATATTATTAGCGTTCATGATTCTGGTTATGTTGTCTTGAATACTAATATATGGAACCTGACTGTCTGACAAGCAAGTTAAGGTTAGAGTGGACCGCACTGGACGACTTGTGGTGCTGCTCTCTTGTCTTAGGAAAGTATAGTTGTTTATACTGTCGGCTTACTGCTGGTTGTGTCTTGTGATTGCTTCTGGAGTCGGAAGTGGAAGTGGAAGTCGTGCCACATAGTTTTTGTTTTATGAGATTTTTGATTTTGTGCTGGTAAGCATATTACAGAGAAGTTGTAAGTTGTAACGATTTCTTTTGTTGCCCTTCAAGCAGAAATATACAATGAGCATCTCATTTGGTGAGCATCCTTCACAGAAGCACCATGTTTCTCAGCCTTCAAATAAAAAGTTATCATGGCAACTGCGCGCACATTCAGGGGGAAACAAAACTGCTTTTCAGGACCTTCCACCAGAACTCTTGTGCAAGATACTCTCTTTGGTGCCCTTTCCATCAATTTGTTGTGCAAGATTAACGTGTAAATTATGGAACAAGATCACCAAGGATCCCAAATTTGTACACACTCATTTTGAGAATGCACTCAAGAAACCTGGATATGTTGTCTCTCTATCTTACTCCAGGGGAAAAACCTTACTGTATCATGGTCACGGAGGAAATGTTGAGGGCCAATTAGATGCAATAGAACTCGATATCTCTTGTCCTAAGGGTGGTGATGCTTCTATTTTCTATCCCAGTGGTACCTACTCCAGTGGTGGTCTTGTTGCTCATTTTCTATTGGATCCATATATAGAAAAATCGTCTGTCTATGTATGCCAGCTTATCACTGGAGAGCTCATGAGAGTCCCTCTTAGAATAGAAGGGCAGGTTTTCTGTTCTCTAGGATTCGGTTTTTCACCATCAACTAAAGAATATAAAGTGGTGAAGATTTGTTTTAAAGGTAATGATCTGTTGTTTGCTGCTGTATATACCCTTGGTTGCTCAGAGTCTTGGAGAGAGATATATGATGTTCCTTTTATACCCTGGCAACACAACTTTGCAGATTGTGATGGGGATATCTTCTGGCAGATGGATAACAGAAAACCCCAAGCACGTGCAGGGACTATCGCGTCCTTCGATATATTGTCGGAAAATTTCCGAGTTTGGCAAGGTCCACCGGTCAAGCGCTTCAATTCAGGCAATCTATGTGGTAATATGATACAGATTGAGCTCTCTGTTGCATGGCTTGATGGGGTTGAACCAAATTGTATTGAGGTTTGGATTTTGAAAAACAAGATAGAGGAAGAATGGATCAGAAAATATCATATTGTTTCCGGTGTTCCGTCTGTTGTACAAGGTGGAAATTTTGAAATTATAGGCCCATGGATTGATGAAGATCTACTAGGTGTCATCATGCCCGGTCGTCATCATTATACTTGGAGTGCTAAGAGTGGAGAGTTCAAGCATCTACCTGTTGTATTTGGAAGAAGTGTTGATTCGAGGAGCATAGTTGCACGATCTCATGTGGGAACTTTGATGCCTCTATTAGTGCTGGTATCAATGGGAAGACAGTCCAAAAATTTATTGATCAGCTGATTTTTATGGATTCATCAACTTCAAGTTCAAGTTCAAGTTGGAGAAATGGCAAGTTGTGCCTCCTGCCAAGCACAACAAACCTTGGGATGGTGACCTCAAGGTTTCAGAATGAAGAGTCGACCCATTGCATTTGATTCTCAAAGTTGTCTTTTCTTTGAGGGTAAATTATATGTTTTTTATTTATTTGAGGGGAAGTAAATTATATGTTATAACGATGTTGGAAAGGAATATCCAAAATCATTATTATGCATTATCAATTTTTGCATTCTCTTTTATAGTCCTATTCAGGCTCTATTCTTTTGGATTTATTTTCAGTTCAGTTTCTCTCAATCCAAAAGGACGCCTTATAATCACTTATGGAAGAGGTTAGAGTGTTAAGACATTTGTTTTGATTATTTAGTTAACGGGTGTCAGTGTGTAACCGTGTAAGACATTCAACAGTTTATATTCATACAGCTAGAAGTTAGAATTCATCTAATTGTTTAGTAACTCAGAAGGAGGCTGGTACCCCCAAAGCTCTTGAAAGTTGAGGATACTCCAGGGTTGAGGAAGTAAGGTCAAATTGTTTCTGTACCTTGTGATGCATATGACTATATTTTTTATGGATTTACCTTGTCTGAGTGTTTTAGATTCTTTTTCCAGCCTACAGATTGCAAATGTTTTGCTGTCGACTTAGGCGACCAAATTTGTCAGATATATTTGCCATAAGTTTGTTAAAACTTGTAATGGTAGACATTTCTGTTAATTTGCATTACGAATATGTAGACGTGTACATACCAAAAAGAAGTTTGAATCCCCCCTTACCCATCCCTTGTGACTTGTGGTGATACTAATCAGACCAGGGTAGCTTGACTCAGCTTGTTTTAATCCAAAATAGCAGTCTAACTTGCCGAACCATAAATTATAAGTGCGGTTCAACTTATATTTCTAATAAATTAGGAGAAGCTTGAGCTTGAGTCAAGATCTCTAACACTAACAATGAGTTTATTAATTCATTAAATTTTTTAAAGGTCTTCAATATGCTAATTGCTAAGTACCAAGCAAGGCCTTTGTGTTCTGTATGGAATTTTTAAACAATACCTTTGTTCTTCTAATTCCCCTTGTATATAAATTTTGTTAGCCCATCAATCATCCTGTCTTATGTCGATAAAAGCCAGAAAATGGACCACAATGTCATGTAGATATCAGCAAGTTCGTCATCAACATTAATGTAACGTTTCATCAATGCCTTTACCCACCAAACAAGGCATAGTATGAAAATGTAAGCCCAATGTGAAAACAGATTTGCGGCAGGCCCACGTTTACTTACCCCACCAGTTTGGATCACAAAATCTCGGCAGTCAATGCGTTGGGAACCCACAAATACTTTTGCTTGACCTACTCAAGGACAAATGGCGCCACGTCGCAGCTTCGTTATGACTTGCAAACTTGTGATGGTAAATAATTTTTTTTTGATGGCCAATAAATTGGTAATGAGCAAAACAAATAAAAAAAAGCTCTTGCATAACGTGTAATATAATATTATATTTGTTCTATTTTCAAAAAGCTTTGCTTCATTTTGATTTGCACAGTTACCAATGTGCAGTTGTTAAGATTATAATTTCTAATTATTTATTAATAAGAATCATAAAAAATAAAGATTTTAAAAATATACGGTGAAACAAATTTAACATCATCTTGCATATAAACATTGAGTTTAATATGTATAAAAAAAATATGATTAAAGTAAAATTTGTAAATAATTAAAAGTTAAAATGACGCATCTATTTGAAAACTAAGAGAGTAATATGTAGTATAATTTTTTTAGGCCCCTACTAGGGACCCCATGGTAAGATGAAAGGTCCTGTCACACCGGAACCTCTCGCAGGTTAACCTGACCTGGATATGCGGACAGACACTTTGAGAGTAGGGGGATGGTACGGGAAAACCCTCACCTAAAATTTCCCTAATGGGGATTGGAAATTTTGAGGTTGAAAGATTCTTTCCTTACCACTAGGCCAATCTTAACTTGATAAATACTACCTCCGTTCCGAATTAAACGCAACAATTTAGGGGGCACGGACCCCTAGTTGAAATTTCTTAGGGGGTGATTAAAAAAAGGGAGGGGTATTGTGATTAAGTTTAAGTGGAGAGATAAGGTGGGTCCAAAAAGAAAAAACCGTCAGCAACCACCACTAACACCGCCACTGCCAGCACCCACCACCGCCAACCACCAACCTTACATCCACCCACAACAAAACCACAACCACTGCCACTGCCAGTACCCACACACCGCCACTGCCAGTGCCAGTGCCAGCAACCACACTAAAAACTACAAGTACAAACCACCGCCAACCACCCCTTACATCCACCCACAAAAAAAAAAGATCAACCACCACCACAATAAAACCCCAACTGAAAACCACCACTCCTACCACCGGCAACCGCAGATCGAAGTCACAAAAACCCCCATCACCGTCAACCCCACAACCCCCAACAACACCACCGAAATCCACCACAACACCACCTAAATCCAACCAAATCCCGAATCGACCTCGCCATCAAAACCCACTCCACCTCCACAACAACTTGAAGACCAGAGAAAGGGATCGGATAGAGAGAGATGCAGATCGAGAAGAGAGAGAGCGAAGGAAGATGGAGCGCCGGCGGTTTTCAGTTGGAACGGACTGAGGACGGACGCCGGCGGTGGGGGCGTGATGGCAATAATGGGGACGAATTTCGGCGGGGGGCGTGAGGAGAGAGAACGTGGTGGTGGGTAGGAGTGAGGAGAGAGAAACCTAAGGTGGTGGAAGTGAAGAGATAGAAACTTAAGGGGGATGATGATGGGGCGAGGCTTAGATGATTATTAGGTATAATTAAGTATGGTTTAATTTTTTTATTAAGGGTATTCCCGTAAATTTACACCTAAAAACTTACCAAAAGTAGAAAATTTGAAATTGTTACATTTAATTTGAAGCTTCTCAAAATGGAAACTGTTGTGTTTAATTTGGAACTGAGGTAGTAGTAATATATATATGGGTTTACTCGGTCAGTCAATTCACTCAGTTGTACACCACAAAAAAAAAAGGTTAATAGTCAATACTCAAGTTTTCTCCCTGCACAAGCCTCACGAGTTCAAATGCTAAATCATTCAGTGCTTGCATGCTTTTCCATGTCATCATTCTAGAATGTTTGCCAAGAATCTTGTGAAATCTTGGACCTCAATTTTGCCAACGAAAAAGTATTTGGGTGTATCTAGTCGGGTTCGGGATGTTGCTCTCGGAAATCAATCCTGTTTGATCAATCCGAAGACTATACCAAATTGGATCTCCGATGAGGTGGATGTATTCTAGACTTCTAATTACAGGATACCTGGAAGCTTCATCGGTGGAAGTTATTAGTTATTTGGTTGATATTACTTGTATTGTTTTTCGAGTTTCCGTTGTTTGTATTTCTATAATGTTTTATAATTAATGAAATCATCCCTCCCCTATTCCTAAAAAAAACCTACAAATACAAGTTAAGTACACTAATTAAGTAATTATGTGATTAAGAATTAATTTAATGTATTTTAAACTAAATTCCAAATTAAACCCCTAAACTTAATTATATTGATTATAAATTGTCTTAAAAAAAAAACTCACCACAACTTTAACCATCCCTTTCCACCACCACCCTCTCCCTTCTACGTACTAACCCCACCCCTACAAAGGCTACAAGGCTACAAGGCTACAACCCAATGCCTTCACCTACCAGGCTACCACCCACACCAAAACAAAAACAATACCACCAAGGCACCAACTCACTTCCTTTACTTTTTCCTGGTTTTTATCTCACTCTGAAAACTAGAAGATGTGATGATAATAAATGAGTGGGAGGAAAAAAGTGAATTTTGGCGGCAAATTTGTAGGCCCAATTTGATTGATCGAAGAAAGAAGAAGATGTGGGGTTTTTTGGCCGTTCAATCCGAACTCGTCGGAATCTTCTGATTTGTGCCTTTAAATCTCTGGGTTCAATCAGTCAAAACCTAATGATTTGTTTGTTTTGGGGGTTTTTTATTCTCATGTTTTTCTTCGTTTATTTATTTTCTCTCTCCTTCTCTGATGTAAAATAAATTGGGTTTCTTTTTTCGGAAATTTTCTTTTTTCTTTGATGCGATAGATTGGAATTTTATTGCGGGGAAAATTGAGAGATGAGTAAAGGTGGGATTATTCCCATCAAAAAATCCTTATTAGAATCAATTATTCCTTTTGTAAATGTAGTGTTATTGTCATATTAGATTTCCTATTATAATTAGGACTAATAATATTTTCAGTATATATATCATGGTTCACTCTAAATTACAATCACGATATTTAACAAAACAACAACCTTAAGAATAGCGCATGAGAAACTTAAGATAAAAAAGCTTGACTTTTGTTTTTTGATTTAAGAATTGCTTCGGTCTTACCACCAAAAAAGCTGCGGTCTTTCCAGAACTCAAACAAAGATTCTGATAGCAGGCCTGAGGTTCGTAATCCGATCTCTATATCTTATATAGGTATGTTCGTTCATTTGTATGCGCTTGTTCTTTCTTACAATGTGTAAATCAGTTACTTTGACTTGCTTTAAAATTACTGGGATCTAGAAACAACGACTCTAATTATCAATTTGAGATCGATTGATTGCTTTTGTATTAGACGCTGAAGTTCTGTATGTACTCATATACCCGAATGTGTTATGTGTGGTTACTAATCAGGAGTCAAATTTGAGGTTTCACTTCACCAATACTTTCAAAACATGTTTACAAATAGATATTAATGGTTAAAGTTGTTTATTGTCAAGCTCGAACCTGATATGTGATGCAATAGAAAGAAAAAACCAGAGGAAGTATATTATTAGCGTTCATGATTCTGGTTATGTTGTCTTGAATACTAATATATGGAACCTGACTGTCTGACAAGCAAGTTAAGGTTAGAGTGGACCGCACTGGACGACTTGTGGTGCTGCTCTCTTGTCTTAGGAAAGTATAGTTGTTTATACTGTCGGCTTACTGCTGGTTGTGTCTTGTGATTGCTTCTGGAGTCGGAAGTGGAAGTGGAAGTCGTGCCACATAGTTTTTGTTTTATGAGATTTTTTGATTTTGTGCTGGTAAGCATATTACAGAGAAGTTGTAAGTTGTAACGATTTCTTTTGTTGCCCTTCAAGCAGAAATATACAATGAGCATCTCATTTGGTGAGCATCCTTCACAGAAGCACCATGTTTCTCAGCCTTCAAATAAAAAGTTATCATGGCAACTGCGCGCACATTCAGGGGGAAACAAAACTGCTTTTCAGGACCTTCCACCAGAACTCTTGTGCAAGATACTCTCTTTGGTGCCCTTTCCATCAATTTGTTGTGCAAGATTAACGTGTAAATTATGGAACAAGATCACCAAGGATCCCAAATTTGTACACACTCATTTTGAGAATGCACTCAAGAAACCTGGATATGTTGTCTCTCTATCTTACTCCAGGGGAAAAACCTTACTGTATCATGGTCACGGAGGAAATGTTGAGGGCCAATTAGATGCAATAGAACTCGATATCTCTTGTCCTAAGGGTGGTGATGCTTCTATTTTCTATCCCAGTGGTACCTACTCCAGTGGTGGTCTTGTTGCTCATTTTCTATTGGATCCATATATAGAAAAATCGTCTGTCTATGTATGCCAGCTTATCACTGGAGAGCTCATGAGAGTCCCTCTTAGAATAGAAGGGCAGGTTTTCTGTTCTCTAGGATTCGGTTTTTCACCATCAACTAAAGAATATAAAGTGGTGAAGATTTGTTTTAAAGGTAATGATCTGTTGTTTGCTGCTGTATATACCCTTGGTTGCTCAGAGTCTTGGAGAGAGATATATGATGTTCCTTTTATACCCTGGCAACACAACTTTGCAGATTGTGATGGGGATATCTTCTGGCAGATGGATAACAGAAAACCCCAAGCACGTGCAGGGACTATCGCGTCCTTCGATATATTGTCGGAAAATTTCCGAGTTTGGCAAGGTCCACCGGTCAAGCGCTTCAATTCAGGCAATCTATGTGGTAATATGATACAGATTGAGCTCTCTGTTGCATGGCTTGATGGGGTTGAACCAAATTGTATTGAGGTTTGGATTTTGAAAAACAAGATAGAGGAAGAATGGATCAGAAAATATCATATTGTTTCCGGTGTTCCGTCTGTTGTACAAGGTGGAAATTTTGAAATTATAGGCCCATGGATTGATGAAGATCTACTAGGTGTCATCATGCCCGGTCGTCATCATTATACTTGGAGTGCTAAGAGTGGAGAGTTCAAGCATCTACCTGTTGTATTTGGAAGAAGTGTTGATTCGAGGAGCATAGTTGCACGATCTCATGTGGGAACTTTGATGCCTCTATTAGTGCTGGTATCAATGGGAAGACAGTCCAAAAATTTATTGATCAGCTGATTTTTATGGATTCATCAACTTCAAGTTCAAGTTCAAGTTGGAGAAATGGCAAGTTGTGCCTCCTGCCAAGCACAACAAACCTTGGGATGGTGACCTCAAGGTTTCAGAATGAAGAGTCGACCCATTGCATTTGATTCTCAAAGTTGTCTTTTCTTTGAGGGTAAATTATATGTTTTTTATTTATTTGAGGGGAAGTAAATTATATGTTATAACGATGTTGGAAAGGAATATCCAAAATCATTATTATGCATTATCAATTTTTGCATTCTCTTTTATAGTCCTATTCAGGCTCTATTCTTTTTGGATTTATTTTCGGTTCGGTTTCTCAATCCAAAAGGACGCCTTATAATCACTTATGGAAGAGGTTAGAGTGTTAAGACATTTGTTTTGATTATTTAGTTAACGGGTGTCGGTGTGTAACCGTGTAAGACATTCAACAGTTTATATTCATACGGCTAGAAGTTAGAATTCATCTAATTGTTTAGTAACTCGGAAGGAGGCTGGTACCCCCAAAGCTCTTGAAAGTTGAGGATACTCCAGGGTTGAGGAAGTAAGGTCAAATTGTTTTACGTACCTTGTGATGCATATGACTATATTTTTTATGGATTTACCTTGTCTGAGTGTTTTAGATTCTTTTTCCAGCCTACAGATTGCAAATGTTTTGCTGTCGACTTAGGCGACCAAATTTGTCAGATATATTTGCCATAAGTTTGTTAAAACTTGTAATGGTAGACATTTCTGTTAATTTGCATTACGAATATGTAGACGTGTACATACCAAAAAGAAGTTTGAATCCCCCCTTACCCATCCCTTGTGACTTGTGGTGATACTAATCAGACCAGGGTAGCTTGACTCAGCTTGTTTTAATCCAAAATAGCGATCCTAACTTTGCTAGAACCATAAATTATAAGTGCGGTTCAACTTATATTTCTAATAAATTAGGAGAAGCTTGAGCTTGAGTCAAGATCTCTAACACTAACAATGAGTTTATTAATTCATTAAATTTTTTAAAGGTCTTCAATATGCTAATTGCTAAGTACCAAGCAAGGCCTTTGTGTTCTGTATGGAATTTTTAAACAATACCTTTGTTCTTCTAATTCCCCTTGTATATAAATTTTGTTAGCCCATCAATCATCCTGTCTTATGTCGATAAAAGCCAGAAAATGGACCACAATGTCATGTAGATATCAGCAAGTTCGTCATCAACATTAATGTAACGTTTCATCAATGCCTTTACCCACCAAACAAGGCATAGTATGAAAATGTAAGCCCAATGTGAAAACAGATTTGCGGCAGGCCCACGTTTACTTACCCCACCAGTTTGGATCACAAAATCTCGGCAGTCAATGCGTTGGGAACCCACAAATACTTTTGCTTGACCTACTCAAGGACAAATGGCGCCACGTCGCAGCTTCGTTATGACTTGCAAACTTTGTGATGGTAAATAAATTTTTTTGATGGCCAATAAATTGGTAATGAGCTAATACATTAAAACAAATAAAAAACATATTCTTGCATAACGTGTAATATAATATTATATTTGTTCTGTTTTCAAAAAGCTTCGCTTCATTTTGATTTGCACAATTACCAATGTGCAATTATCAAGATTATAATTTCTAACTATTTATTAATAAGAATCATAGAAAATAAATATTTTAAAAATATACGGTGAAACAAATTTAACATCATCTTGCATATAAACATTGAGTTTTATATGTATAAAAAAATATAATTTAAGTAAAATTTGTAAATAATTAAAAGTTAAAATGAAGCATCTATTTGAAAACTAAGAGAGAAATATGTGGTAGTATACTTTTTTTAAGGCCTGTACTGGGGATTCCATGGTAAGATGAAAGACCCTGCCACACCGGAACCTCTCGCAGGTTAACCTGACCTGGGTATGCGGACAGACACTTTGCGAGTGGGGGGATGGTAAGGGGAAACCCTCTTCTAAAGTTTCCCTAATGGGAATCGGAAACTTTGAGGTTAAAAGATTATTTCCTTACTATTAGGCCAATCTTAACTTGATTAGTACTCCCTTCGTCCCATAATATAGTTCACATTTCTTTTTGCACAGTCTCCAAGACGTACCTTTGACCTATAATATCTTCTATTTTGTATTAGGAAAAAAATATAAAAAGTTGATAATATAAATGTAGACATTGAGACGAATCTAACAAGACCCCACATGAGTATGTTTTTTTGTATACATTAATGAGAATATTTGATCAAAGATTTTAAAGTCTGACTCCCAAAATGAAAATAAGTACTATATTATGAGACGGAGGAAGTAATATATAGTATATGGGTTGACTCGGTCAGTCAATTCACTCAGTTGTACACCACAAAAAAGGTTTATAGTCAATACTCAAGTTTTCTCCCTGCACAAGCCTCACAAGTTCAAATGCTAAATCATTCAGTGCTTGCATGCTTTTCCATGTCATCATTCTAGAATGTTTACCAAGAATCTTGTGAAATCTTGGACCTCGATTTTGCCAACCAAAAATTATTTGGGATTATCTGACACCACAAGTTTGTATGATTGTATCTTCATTAATGCTAAATCATAATCTACACTTGAGACTCTATTTAGCAGTAGATATTTCAATTATAAATATAGTTGAAAGCTTTAACGCTATGCATCTTTAAAAAAATTGTGAGAAGTAATATGAGTTTTTTTGACCCATAAGAGAAACGTTAGTTATATTTTAGTCATATGGTGATGTTCTTTTATGTAAAACTCTGGGATTTAACCTTCTCATTATTGAGATGTGAATAGTCAATATTCCTTTCTATTTGTTCGGGAGTACAATTTTGTTAGTTCTCATCCGATTCAAGTTACAATTGTTCTTATTCATGTTTAAGGTGATCAAAGTGCATTCTACATTATTTTTTAAATAAAACCATTTTATTTGAGGAAAATATTGATGAAAAACAAACATATCTCATATATTTCATTATGGTGAACATAAAATCACACAATTATATTATACAACGAAAATGTCATTTTTTTAAGTATACAATTTCGAGTTAGCCTAAATTAGTAATAAAAATGAGAAACCTATCCCAATTAGATTAGGTAAGAGTACAACGAACTTTAACCCGATATAAATAGACTATAAGTCCGAGTTGTCTCATAATCACCTCTAAAATAAAGCCATATGAAGTACTAATTAGAAAAAGTTGATCAATCACGAATGTCAGTTAGCTTTTTGTGTAGAGAGAGCCACAAGGACAATGATGTAGACGAGATCCGATCTTATATCTTGGGCACCATCCCCAAGACTTTAAGTCTTTAACCAACTAAGCTATTTGACAATACTGAATTTCAACTAACTTAGTTGGTTAAAATCTTAAAAAGTAAATACCCAAATCTTGAATCAAATCTCGCGTCATTTGTCCTATGGCATTCTCTACCTATTATTAGAGAAATCTGGAATCAATACACAATTTAAGTCTCTATGCATGTTTTTTTATGCCCAAAAGGTAATTTTAGCCTAAATTAGTAATAGAATATGAGAAGTCCCAATCTAATTATCTTAGGTAAGATCACGATGACACCTTATCCCGAAATGAATAGACTTAACATCCCACCTGACTCATAATCACCTCTAAAGTAAAACCATATGAAGTACTTCCTCCGCTTTTTATTACTTGCTACATTTTTCTTAAATAGTTGTTTTTTTTTACTTGCTACATTAT